>JADMNL010000023.1:395340500-396744000 GCA_016271365.2 Neoceratodus forsteri
CTCCATCCCCTCCCTCCCTCCCTTGCCAACCCCCTGCAACCCAAGTCCATCACTGAACCCGGTCGCCGGCATGGCACAAGATGTGGTGTCCAGCACCTCAACCCTCAGTGCCACCGGGCCAGCTTACATGGATCACTTTTACTGACAGAAAAATAATTACACATTTTAGAAGTGACAGGCTTTGCTCAAGTGCTAGGAAGAGAAATAAAAACTGGGTGGGATATTCAAAGGGGTTGCGCATGGCGCAACAGTGTTGTACCATGCGCAACCCACTGATGCGCCCCAGCATGATATTCAAAGGGGTAGGTTGTGCAGTGCAACCCCCGATGCTCTGGGATGCACCAGTAATGTATGCGGTGCAAGTGCGAAGGGCGTGCCCATGCATATGCGGCGCAACCCAATATTCGGCCCACGATGTGCGGTGCATACGCAGGCACAAACCCACCTTGCATTGCACAGGGGGGTGCACAGATGTGCCCGTAAAAAACAAGAACATGTCGGGGACATCCACAGGTGGGCTGCCGTATTGCTGGGTGCAACATGGCAGCCGCCTACTGTGGGTGGCCACCAGACCTCCCGGGACACAGTCCAGGTGTCATGCTCTCCCACCCGATCATGGGCACATGAATATACTATCCCTGGTGATCCAGTGGACCCTACCCCATCGCCCAATCATGGTCATTGTAAATATATTACCCTGGTGGTCCGGTGGACCAGATCTCCTGCCGATCGAGGCAAATGTAAATAAGAACCCTGGTGGTCCTGTGGTACCCCCTCCCACCACCACTAAGCCCCTCACCTGCACCCCCTGGTCAGCGGACGGGTGGCAGCTTCCCCCAGTAAGCTACCGGCTGACCACCGACTGACAGCGTACAGGTACAGCTGTTTGCCTATTGGTCGGGTGTGCCGAACCGTGCCTGTACTACGGTCTGAAATGTGAATGGGCATTACCGTCAGGACTGTGCCGGTAAATCAATCTCTGCTCTTCGGCTCTTCGCGGTGGACCAATAGGTGAACGGCTGTACTGTACTCTGTCGGTCGGCGGAGTAACTGTGGCGAGGAGCTGCCACCTGCCGCTGACTGGGGAGGTGCAGGTGGCAGAGCTCCAGTGGGCGGGTGGGAGGGGGCACTGCTGGACCACCAGGGTCTATTTACTTTGCCCGTAATTGGGCAGGAGATCAGGTTCACTGGACCACTATGGTTCTTATCTACATATGCCCATGATCAGGCAGGAGATTGGGTCCACTGGACTACCAGGGTAATATATATATACAATGCCCATGATTGGGCAATGGGGTAGGGTCCACTAGACTTCCAGGGATATTATTAGTCACTTACGCCTGCGATCGGGCAGGGGATCGGGTCCACTGGACCACCAGGGATGTATTAAACATATGCCCACGATCGGGCGATGGGACACATTGCCCATCAAGGGGCAGGGGGCATCAGTCCCCAACAGCTGTAGCCTGGCAGGGTGCCAGGCGCAAGCAGCCGGGGATCGGCGCACTGCATGTAAATGGTGCCATAATGACATGCAAATGGCCCCATTTGTGCCTTGCATACAAATGGCCTCATTTGCATGCTCACAGCTGAATATCGCTTCTGTCGAAGAATCAAGACTTGCGCTGGCACAGCCCCCTGCTCCCCTGCTGCCACTTGCACTGGCGCAGTGCCACTGCGCCATGCACAGTGCATGCGCACTCAGTGCCATATTCAATGGCAGCACCGTTGAATATCACCTGGACCACGCCCTGGCATATCCCAGTTGCGCTGCACCCAGACTTGCGCCCCTGCCTGGCGCAGTCTGAATATCCCACCCACTGTGTTTTTTCACCTGTCTGAGCAGAACCCAGGCCATCCTCCTTGATGCTGTAAGAGTGGGCAAGGGCACTAAAGGGTTGTTCATTTTTATCCAGTGTAGTGGATTCACTGGATATGTCCTTCTCATTGCCACCATCTGTGGATTTCTTTGTGTGTGCACTACCTGATTCTTTTCAGCAAACTTGCTCATTTGACTTCATTGAGGGAATGATGATACATCACCAGTCACACCAGTGTCAGATTGAGACAAAGAGCTACTGTCTGTCAGTGACTGAGTCATTGTCACTTGTACTATTACTGCTAGTCACAGGGACTTTAACAGCATGAACGGCATATTTTATGGTGCCTCTCCATGTGACACTAGCAGCTGCACAAGTTTTCTTAAAAGGTCCCCCTTTACCATGGTTCATTGTTTCTCTTTTGTGGTTTGTTGTATTTTTACCACCTGAATCATTTTGGTTATTTTTGCTAACACCAGGATTGCCATTGCCAACAACATCTGATTCATCACCAGCAACAGATGCTTCATCTGTGTTGTCAGCCATAATAGCATCAGTTGTAAACTGAACGCAACTCTTGTGTTACAAAACAATGTGGTCTGTAGTTGCTGCAACTCAAAATTTGGTTTTGTATGACACTGTGATGCAGTGGACTGCAAGCTAATTTGAAGATTGTGCCAGTTTGCAATTAAAGTTGGATACCAGGTTCAAGGCTTACATGATGGATTGGGTATAACCATATGCAAAACAGGGCAAGACGAAATGTCAGGAACTGTAATTCTGAATCTGAATAAAAAATCATTGTGTAGTATTGCAATAAATTGTTTATTTTTATATTATATTTCAATATTTCTTGTTCTGTAATATATTTTATTTTAGGCAAGATGATACTATGCACTGAATGCTGGGTGGCATGTAGTCAGTATGTGATGGTACAGTTAAAGGGCACACAGCAAGATGATGGTCAGTAGTACACCATGTAGGAGTAACACACACACACACACTGGGTACAATGCAGCAGTCAAATGGCACACAGCAGGATGATGGCCAGAACGCCATGTAGGAGTAACACACACACACTGGATACAGTGCAGCAGTCAAATGGCAAGCAGCAGGATGATGGCCAGTAGTACACCACATAGGAGTGACACACACACACACACACTGGGTACAGTGCAGCAGTCAAACAGCACAAAGCAGGATGATGGCCAGTATGCCATGTAGGAGTTACATACACACACTGGGTACAGCACAGCAGTCAGCTGGCACATGGCAGGATGATGGCCAGTACTCCACATAGGAGTAACACACACACTGGGTAAAGTGCAGTAGTCAAATGGCATGCAGCAGAATGATGGCCAGTATACCATGTAGGAGTCACACACACACACACACACACACACACACACACTGAATATAGTGCAGCAGTCAAATGGCACACAGCAGGATGATGGCCAGTAGTACACCACGTAGGAGTGACAAACACACTGGGTACAGTGCAGCAGTCAAATGGCACACAACAGGATAATGGCCAGTATGCCGCGTAGGAGTCAGACACTCACACACACTGAGTACAGTGCAGCAGTCAAACAGCATGCAGCAGGATGATGGCCAGTATACAACGTAGGAGTTACATATGCACTGGGTACAGTGCAGTAATCAAAGGGCACACAGCAGAATGTTGGCCAGTATGCCACATAGGAGACTGAGTCACACAAGATAAAACAAACATTTTTTTTTTAACTGAGTATGAGATTTTTCTTTCCCCCCAAAGTCCCCTGAGAAAATATTTCTGGCATGTATTAAAGATACCACAGAAATGTGTGCTGGGCTGCACATGATCACACACTGGGTACAGTACAGTGCAGTCTAAGGGCACACAACAGGATGATGGCCAGCATGCGATGTAGGAGTCACACACACACTCACTGGATACAGTGCAGCAGTCAAATGACACACAGCAGAATTATGGCCAGTATGCCACGTAGCAGTCACACACACACAATAGGTAGAGTGCAGCAGTCAAAGGGCACACAGCAGGATGATGACCAGTAGTACGTCATGTAGGAATCACACTTGCACACTAGGTACAGTGCAGCAGTCAAACGGCACACAGCAGGATGATGGCCAGTATGCCACGTAGGAGTTACACACACACACTGGGTACAGTGCAGCAATCAAATGGTACACAGCAGGATGATGGCCAGTATGCCACATAGGAGTCACACAGACACACACACTGGGTACAGTGTAGCAGTCAAATGCACACAGCAGGATGATGGCCAGTATGCGACGTAGGAGTCATATACACACACACACTGGGTACAGTGCAGCAGTCAAATGGCACACAGCAGGATGATGGCCAATAGTACACCACATAGGAGTCACACACACCGGGTACAGTGCAGCAGTCAAAGAGCACACAGCAGGATGAAGGCCAGTAGTACCCAGTACACCATGTAGGAGTCAGTCACACATACACTGGGTACAGTTAAGTAGTCAAAGGGCACACAGCAGGATGATGGGTTGGCCACAGTACGCCACAGGAGGCAGAGTCACAAAGCACAGTAAAAGGAATTTTTATGTCTTTCCTCCCAAGAGGGAGATATATTTCTGGCATGTGTTTAAGGATACCACCACACAAGTGGCTGCTGGGATGCACATGGTCACACACTGGGTAGGGTACAGTGCAATCAAGGGGCACACAGTAGGATGATGGGCTGGCCACAGTATGCCACAGGAGACCGAGTCGCACAACACAGTGAAAGGAATTTTTCTGTCTCTCTGCGAACAGGGAAATATATTTCTGGCATGTATTTAAGGATGCCACATGGCTATTGGGTTGCACAGTGCACACGCACATTCACACACTGGGTGCTGCATGCGGTCGCACACTGGGTACAGTACAGTCAAGAGGCACAAAGCAGGATGATGGGCTGGCCAATACACCATGTAGCAGGACTCACACACTTGGTACAGTGCAGCAAAGTGCATACAGCAGGATGATGACCTAGAGACCCCCAAGTTTCCCAGTCAGTTCCACCACCAGTCCCTGTCCCCTTCCCTGCCTACCTTGCCTATGCCTACTCCCCTACTCCCTTCCCAACCATCTTGCCACTTAATGCCACTGCCTGGCTGACTGCTCCATTTTTATATCCCCCTATTCCTTTCTGTAATGTTTCTGCCACACACAGAAAGAAATGCCCCGCCACTGCTGCCTGCCTCTGCTCTCCAGTGTCTTCCAGTAACAAAAGGCACCAAAGTTACCAAATGAGGAGCAGAGCAGAACACACACGTCTGCTCTGCTAGCAATCCAGCTCCGTCTGCCCATTGATTTCCTGCTGCGCAACACAAGTTTGAGATTGAGTCACATGACTCGTACTGTACATGTCGTGCTGCTCACATAAGCGTACAGTAAGAAAATTTAACTAGTCCTTCCTGAGTCCCTCCCTCCCAACACAGTCCCTCCCTCCTCCCTCCCAGTGTCTCCACCCCCACCCAAGACCAGACTCCTCCCCACCCATGGCAGGCAGTGGCACGGAGGCATCATAGCATGTCACGTGTAAGTGGGGAGGGAAACCTTTATGCAAACCTTCTAGAGTTAGAATTCTAAATTAGAACTCAAACACCAGAGTTTGAGGAGGGTTCAAATCTTTTACTAGATAGTTTTGACAACTATACCCGCCTGTATCGTCTTACCCCTCTCCAGGATTGCCTCTTCAGCCAGCCAGCTTGGAGGAAACAAAGAAGCCTCTCTCCATCTATTGCTCCCCTCTCATCATGAGCCAGCCTGGAGTTGTGGGTGGGGTTTCACGCAGCGTGCACTATTCAAACTACTGAAGTACTGAACTTCTGCTGAATAAAATAGACTGGACGCTGTCAGGGGTAGCAGGGGTCAAGAGGGTAAGAGTCACTGCCTGTATCCTCTTACCGTTCCCCCTTTGATCCCATTTTCAGTCAGCCAGTCTACCTCTGAAATCTCCATTGGTGGTGCCAAGCTTTTTCCTGCAGCTTGTACAACCAGAGTCCACTCCACCTGATGCAGCAGACCACACCTTTCTGGTCAATGGAATGGAATATTAGGAACAACCAAGTAAGGCTGCAGCAAATTATTACTGTGTGGAAACCAAATATGAGTGAACTGGAGGACAGCCACATGTAGTCTGCTTGTGAGTTTTTTTTTGAGTGGGGGGGGGCTGCACTGAGAGTGTACTGGCCTGGAGACAGAAAACTGCTTGCTAGTTTTTTTTGAAGTGTAAACTGTCATCATAAGGGAGAGCAGCCCAATTATGCCTTTTCTTTTTTATTTGGTGTGGGGGGGGGGTGGAGAGATATGTTTTGGGGATAAGCCTTTCTGCCTTGGGAAATGGTTGGTTTGGTGAACAGATTTGCCCTGACAACTGACACAGAGTGTTTGAGTGGATGATTAGTGAGGTGCCTGAGCCTCATACTTTGGGTAAGCATGTGTGTGTTTCAGGGATGTACTGTACAAAACACACCTCTAAAATGCTGGAACATGCACCATTTATGCTAATTTTATAAAAAGTTTTCTGTGGGAGCTTGCCCCAGACCTTCCTAGCTTTCTAAAGATTGTGTGCCCCCTTGTTAATTGACTGTGCATTCGCCACTAATCATGGGGCAGGCTTTTTAAAATACAGTGCATCAGGGATATGGTGCATGTTGGGCTTTTAAAATCCAGCTCATAGCCTCATGATTTTCTAAACTCATTCAAACTGTTCCTCCAAGAGAAATAAAATATAAATTTACAACAAAACTCATGAAACATACTACAAATTAGTATCAGCAGGACAACAAAAACACAAACAAAAGTCAGTAACATCACATTTCCAAAGTTTATTTTTACACAAAATGTGTAGTTTTCTTAAGTCACTCTGGCGCCTTTTAAAATGTAAGTGACACGTTGCTTCATGTCATGCATACCCATGAACTTACTGGCTCTCCCCTGGTACGAATCTAAAACCCCCACCACCACCAGCGCCACCACCAGCTCTAGAATTATAAAGAAATGGAACTTCAACTAAAATAAATAACACTGTAAAATTCCTAGGAGCAGGTGGTACAGGGTACTTACAATTAGAAGCAGTTTAGAAGGGATGGCTCAGACAGGCCTTCCCAGGACCTTTTGTTGTAGCAGACCAGTAGCAGTAGTCTATCAATGAGCAATTGAAATACTAAAAAAACTGGACCAGAGAAAGGCTTAGGGGAAAGACTGGATTGTGTGAACTGTGGTGGGCATTACCGGTGGGTCCAGTTACAACAACAAAGAATTAGAGGCCTGACAGGCACACAGGTGGGGAAATCCTATCAGATTGGAATGGGGGGCAGACATGGCCAAAGAGTCAGAGAGGCAACAACTGGGCTTCTGCAAGGGGTGGTCTAGAGTGGTTGAGTGCAGCAGCTAGAAGTTAGCAGATATTGTGCCTTTAGGACTGTTTAGCCCACTTGGTTTTGTTGTTGAACATGTAGTGTTTACATTGCCAAGCTAACTAAGTTATAATGTCTTGAAGTGCTTTTCTTTTTGTACCCACCTACCTTTTTTTCCTGTGATGGTGGTGACTGCTGGCCTCCGATTTCAGTTGACCTCCTCCTTTGACATCCCAACTTCATTTTTGCATAGCAAATTGCCAACCAGGGAGGCAGTATGATGCAGTGGTTTAAGGCTCTGAGCTGCAAATCTGGAGACCTGGGTTTGAATCCCACAGCCCCCGCTTGCATAGTGTGTGACCCTGAGCAAGTCACTTAACTTCCTTGTGCTCTCAGGTTGCACCTGTAAACAAGCTTTCAGCTGAGTGTGTCTCACCTGGTTAAATAATTGAAAAAAAAAAGACCTGTCTCCTCACTGTGGAGTACAGAAATGTCTAAAACCTTGTTTATATTCCTCTCGACATCCCTGGCTTGTTTTGGGGTTAGATAACATGCCCTGTAGCCTACCCACCTGGTGCAGCAGTTGCTTGCCAGCAATCCACTCTTAATCCTGAAATTCCCCCATTGACTAGCTCAGGCCCCGGCATGTAGGCAAGTAAACAAAAAACATTAATTCTGCACTGTGCTGCAAAGGTTTGACCCAATTTAACACTGGCAGTCATGGGTCAATAGCACATTAGACGGCGGAGATCGAGAACAGCACCAGCAGCAGCAACATGCAGGATCGAGCAGGCGGATTCATTGAGAACTGGTGTTGCCTGACCAATTGTGATGGTAATGGGTGAGAAAGTGCAGTGACTCGGTGCAAGCAGAAAGTAAGAAACAACTAGCAAAGTGCAGCTGCAAAGTATGCCAGACACTACAGCCAGCCAAGGACAGCCTCACATTATCACCTGATTCTGTATGCGTGTGGAGGGGAGGACTCCTAAATTGTTATGCCCTTTAACCTTTTGTTTTTAGTGGCATAGTAATGAGAGGTGACAAGGTGAGAAACAGCAGGCACCAGTTCAGAGAAACTTCAAAGATCTGGCTACGGCTGGAGAAAGAGGTGTTAAACACTGGTAGTCAGAGTTGGTAAGCAGATCTGCTATCAAATTACTCACACTAAAATAACAACATTCACTCTGTTGTTCTCAGGCTTCAAAGAGAAGGGAAGGGAAAAGGCAGTTAGGCATGGGAAGAAAAAGTGGAAGGGTGTGCGCCCCTCCTTCTAGTTCTGGCAACTATGGTTGTAGCACATGTGAATGTCAAAGAAAGAGAGAGGGGCACTGCCATGTGAGTCTCTCCTGTAAACCACAGAAATGCTACTCAGCTGGTAGGTGGACGCGTCATGCAGATAAAGGAAGGCAGACACTGTCTGATAGGCATGGCTTCCTCTTTTCAACTACATGAAGCTTCTGCCCATCAATCAGCAGAGCAACATCATGATCAGCATCACTGATCATTGGACTGTCACAGTCGAGCCCGTTGCGGCCTGAGCTGCATTGGACTCGACAATGACACACCTCTGAAATCCCAAAATTATCACAACAATATGTTCTCCCTTGCGCAAGGACAAGCATAAAAATGGCAGCTGTACTTTTTTTTTACCTTCTAATGTTTGGCACAAGGATTTCATTTATCTCTAGCATCCTGGTTGCCAGCACTTGTTCTTACCGTGCATTAGACACCTCTAATGCATGGCTAACAATCAATCAGGACACAGGATTTTCCCTGCCCATTTTATAAATTTTGTTTTTGCACCTGCACTGTGCATTTCTTGCACATTGATTACATCTGGTATTTGCACCTACACTGAACATTTTTGCACATTGATTATATTTTGTTTTTGCACCTGCACTGTACCATTTTTGGGATTGATTTTATTTTGTTTTTGCACCTGCACTGTACCATTTTTGGGATTGATTTTATTTTGTTTTTGCACCTGCACTGAACATTTTTGCACGTTGATTATATTTTGAATGCACCTTTACTGTGCATTTTTTTGCACATTGTTTATATTTTGCACGTACACTGTACATTTTTGCACACTAGATATATTTTGGTTCTTGCACATTGATTATATTTTGTTTTTCCACCTCAATGGTACATTTCTTGCACATTGATTATATTTTGTATTTGCACCTACACTGAACATTTTTGCACATTAATTATATTTTGTTTTTGCACCTGCACTGTACCATTTTTCAGATTGATTTTATTTTGTTTTTGCACCTGTACTGAGTTTTTGTGCACATTGATTATATTTTGAATGTACCTGTACTGTACATTTTTGGATGTTTATATTTTGCACTTACACTGTACATTTTTGCACACTGGATATAGTTTATTTTTCCACCTTCACAAGTACATTTCTTGCACATTGATTATATTTTGTATTTGCACCTACACTGAACATTTTTGCATATTGACTATACTTTGCTTTTTGCACCTGCACATTACATTTTTGTACATTGATTGTATTTTGAATGCACCTTCACTGCACAATTTTTACACAGTAATTATATTTTGTTCTTGCACCTACACTCTACATTCTTGCACTAACACTGTTCAATTTAGCACATTGATTATATATATGTGTTTGCATCTGCACTGCATATTTTTGGACAAGCAAAATAAACTGCTGTCAAAAATGGGTGCTAGCAGTGAAAACAATAGTACTATAGAAGCAAAACCAAAGTATTTACCACTCAAATACACTACTGACACCACACTTTCTTTTTTTTTAACTATTTTGGAGGGGTAGGTCTGTTATTCTCCTCTTTCAGGTGACTATTGGCCTAATGGCCAACCTGTCCCACCCTTAGTAGTTTAAATTACTAATTTGCATAATATACTCTCCTAGTCTGTCCTTGAGTACCTTTGAACCCTTCCTGCTGAGATGTAATCTGTCAGTTGCATAAAATGATGTATCCAACCAGATATCCCCCAGTCCTGATACATATGAATCCTTCCTCTTTGTACCATTCTTTCAGCCAGATATTTAAATTCTTTATTCCATGCCCAAACTTTCAATAAGGTGACAAGGTGCAAAAAATACAGGATGTCTCCTTGCAGGTATGTTGCTTCACTTGTTTCACACTCATAAGTGCTTTTTCAAAGGCAAACAGGTGCAATGGCAGAGCTCACTTAAATACATATGTAATTTAAAGAGACATATGCACAATTACGTCTGGCAGCTTAAAAGGCTCATTTGGGTGGTTAGTGCTTCAGTTTTCCTTACTACTGTACTTTTTTCACATTGATTGTATTTTGTTTTTCCACCTATACTGTGCATTTTTGCACATTAATTATTTTTAATTTTTGTACCTGTACCATACATTTTTGCACATTGATTATGTTTTGTTTTTCCACCTACACTGTACATTTTTGTACATTGATTATATTTCGATTTGCACCTACACTGAACATTTTGCACATTGATTATGTTTTGTTTTTGGACCTGCATTGTTCAATTTTACTCATTGATTATATTTTAAATACACCTCTGCTGCTCATTGTTTGTATATTTATTGTATTTTGTTTTTGCACCTGCACTGAACATGTTGTTCATTAATTATATTTTGTTTTGCACCTGCACTGTGCATTTTTGCCCATTGATTATATTATGTTTTTGCACCTATACTGTACATTTTTGCACACTGACTTTATTTTGATTTGCACCTGCACTGAACATTATGCACATTTGATTATATTTTGTTTTTGCACCTACATTGTACATTTTTGTACATTGATTATATTTTGATTTGTGCCTGCAGTGAACAATTTGCACATTGATTATATTTTGTTTTTGCACCATGCACTGTACATTTTTATGTTGGCGTGCTTGCACAGCCAACATCGTGGGACAGTGCAGCTTTGGAGGCAGGGTTGCTGTTGGGCAAATGCAGGGCGCACACTGGTAGGTGCGTTCCTCATTCCCCAATCAGCCTGCATGCCGGTGCCACACCATGCATACATAATGTGGTGAGCACATCTCAGAAAAGGTCCGCTGCAATCCAAGCAAAGCTCGTCATATGCAGCAGACCCTTCCTACGAGCTCGCTGACATTATGAGCATGGTCGGCGAGTGGGCAGCCACCCAACTACTGCTGACTTCGGGGGTGCCCAATCCCCCTGTCGGTTAACCACCCCTGCTTTCTTTGTGTGCCAACGGGGGAGCCCACTCCCCATCGGCATAAACCCTCCAATTTTTGAATGCCAAGGGGGTGCCCAATCCCACTCGGCTCACCCCCCCCACTTTCTTTGTGTGCTGACAGGGATGCCCAATCCCTGTCGGCATTACCTCCTCATCCTCCCTGTGTTGTGTGCCGACGAGGGTGCCCAATCCCCTGTTGGCTACAGACCCCCCCAAACAATTAGGTGGCATGCTGGGAGCCCACCCAGCATGCCAAATCCCCTGCAAAACAAAAACTGTCCCGCAATGGGATTTTTTCCTGTAAAATGAAAATGGTCCCTCGTAGTCTTGATGCCCCTCCCCACCCACACCCACCCTCTGTGCACCCTGCCTCCCTAACCCCTCACCCCATACTTACCTGTGAGTCCAGTGTGACAATCTTCGTACCGGGAACATGTCTGCACTCTTCAAAGCCGACCGCGAACTGAAGAAATGTCGGTAAGCTGTATAATGGAATGAATAGGGTTTTTTCAACTTTAATGCATATCTCGGGCATTTTTGTGAATTTTCACCCCAAATTTTCAACATGGGGTTTTTGGGACCCCTTCTCATGAATTCTTGTACTGTCATGGCATTATTCGGTCCCAAAAGGTGATTTCGCAGTCACTGCATGGAATCACCTTTTGAGATGGAGTAACAAAATGACAGTGCTACTGTTCATGAGAGGGGCTCTCAAAAAGCCTTTGTTGCAAGTTTGGTGGGAAAAATCCAAAAAATTACTGTTTTACGAGCATGCGTAGCAACTGTGCAATGCACACTCGTAAGTTAGCGCATTCACACTATTTTCATGCCAGATTCTCAACATTGGCATTTTACCAGACCTTCTTGTAAACTGTACAGCTGTCATTTTTCACATCCTGGCCAAAATGTGTTTTCGCACTTCCAGCATGGGATAGCGCACTAGCTGTGCAAAATCAGTGTTTGGGACACATTACGAAAATGACAGTGACACTGTTCAGGAGCAGAGGTCCTAAAATACCTGTGTTGAAAATTTGGTGATAATACTCCATAAAATGACTGTGTTATGAGCGTGCTTTGCGCAGTTTGCACGCACGCGCGTAAGTTCGCAAACTTATAATATTTTCACTCCACATTTTCAACAGTGCCATTGTTCTACACCCCTCCTAATGAACATTACAGCTGTCATTTTTCACACCCTGACCAAAACCTGTTTTTGCAGTTCCAGTGCACAGTAGCACAGTTGCTGTGGAAAGCCCGTGTTCGAGACACATTATGAAAATGGCAGTGATGCTGTTCATTAGCAGATGTCCTAAAATGCCTATATTGAAAATTTAGGGGTGAAAGTCAATAAATGAGAGTTTTACGATGCCAAGATTGCGCAATTTGCACACATGTTCAGACTTTGTGAATTTGTAATACTTTTACCCAGCTGTTCATCATTGGTATTTTCCATACCCTTATGAACAGTACAGCTGGTTGAAATGTGTTTTCGCATGTCCAGTGCAGAATTGCATGGTCACTATGCGAAATCACTTTTCGGGACACTTTGAGGAAATAACGGTGACACTGTTCATCAGCAGAGGTCCTAAAATGCCTATGTTGAAAATTTGGTGGTGAAAGTCCAGACAATGACTGTGTTGCAAGCATGCATTGCACAGTTTCCACGCACCCTTGTAACTTCATCAATCTGCAATATTTTCATGCCACATTTTCACCACTAGCATTTGTGCACACCTCATTAGCAACAGTCCAGCTGCCATTTTCCACAGCCTGCCCAAAATGTGTTTCCGCAGTTGTGCCACACAGTGGCATGCTCGCTGTGCAAAATCACCTTTTGGGACACATTAACAAACTCACAGCGCTATGCCTCTCCACCTCCTCCACTGCCAATGCCAGCACGACAACATTCGGCGTTGACAAATGCTTGTTTTGTGCATTGATTATATTTTGATTTGCACCTACACTTTATATTTTTCTACATTGATTATATTTGGTTCTTGCACCTACACAGTCCATTTTTGCACATTGATATTTGTTATTTTGCACCTACACTACACATTTTTGCACATTGATTATATTTTGCTTTGCACCTACTGTATACTGTACATTCTTGCACATTGATTATATTTGGTTTTTGCACCTACACTGTACATTTTTGCACATTGATTATACTTAGTTTTTGCACCTACACTGTGCATTTTTCACATATATGATATTTGGTTTTCCACTTACACTGTACATTTTAATACTGATTATATTTTGGTTTGCACCTATACTGTACATTTTTGCACATTGATAGTACTTTTTTTTTTTGCACCTGCACTGTACGTTTTTGCACATTGATTATATTTTGTGTTTGCTCCTGTATTGTGTTTATTTTATCCCATTGCTGTCGTATTCATCTGCACTTTCTTGATTCCATATTATTAAGTTGATTGACATGTACTGTTTCCTTTACCTCCCCCAACAGGGCCCATCTGGAAATGAGCTGTCATCTGTTCAGCATGCATTTCCTGACAAAACTTTTAAAATAAATAAATAGTACACAAAGTTCTGGTTAATTTTGTCAGTTACTTTATGCTTTCTTCCCTTCTGTCTATTGCACCTTCCACCCCTCTTTCTCCAGCTCTCTTCCCTTCCACAACCCTTTCTCCCCATCAGCGCATGTCTTTCTTCTGTACCACCCTCTGTTTGTCTCTCCTTCCTCACTTCTTTCTCTCTACCATTTCTCGACTGTCTCTTCCATTCAGTCACTCTCTCACTGTGTCTATCCCCCTTCTGCCAGTTTGTCTTTCTTCTTTTAATCCGTGTGTTTCCCCTTCCGCACCTCTGTCTCCCCCTTCTACTGTCTGTCTCTATCTTCTTTTCATGTGTCTTTGTCTAGCTCCCACCTCTTCTGCGTCTCTGTCTCTCTCATTTCCCTTTCTGCCCCTTCCACTTTGCCCCTTTCATCTTCCAACCTCTCTCTCTCTCTTTCTCCAATTCTGCCACACTTTTTCTCTTCCCTATAAGACTAGAAGATCTACAGGGTTCCTCTGGCAGGACAAGGATCATGCCGCAGGCTGAAAGAGAACACAGAGTTCAAGTCCCAGTGTGCAGCAAACTATCTGGTCAATACCGCTAAACAATATGAGCATGGTAATAACCGCACAAGAAAAAGTGCATACGTGGATATAGTTACAGGTAAGATATAGCACTGAACACTACAGCGCTATATATGTAGCTACGTCCACTCACGCTGATAGCTTGTTCACTCATGCTGATGGCTTAAGGAGTTGAACTGCAGGAAGAGTTGGCATGCTGCCACAGTGGCTCAGAGGATAGAGCCACTGGATGGGAAGGCAGCACAGGTGAAGGAGTGAGGGGTTCGAATCCAACCCCCTGCACCAGGCATATTTTTACATTCCCAGTGTCTGCTTGTACTTTGATTTTCCTGTGACACCCGAACTCTGCCGGCATCCACGTTTTGTCCCCCTCCCCAAGTGTGCCCCCCCTCAGAGTTGATTATATTTTTTAGGGGGTAAAGGGGGCAAAGCCCCACGTGGGTGATGTGGAGGGCATAGCTCCCCACATTACACAGTATATTTGGTATTTTAATCCCTGTAGTGTTTCATGTTGGGGTTCAGCACAGGGTCACAACATTGTGAGCTTCACTGTTTTTCCCCGCTGCAATCTTGTGCCTCGCTGCTTTCCCCACATTGTTTTTAACCGCGCTATTCTGTTTGCATGATCTTGGACCAGATCCATGCAGCAATGCTGTTAAAGAAATACAGATCTTGTTGGCATCAGTCAACTCTTGTTTTATTTGTGGCTAGACTCCATCAAAAACTGTTTTTCACCAAACATGCATCCTAGCATACTTAACTGGTGCCAAGGTTAAAAGTAGCTTGACTGCCACTGCATATGTGTGGTAGCAATCAAGTTATAAAATGAGTCAACTTGTTTAACAGCTGATCTTTATATCTGGATCCTCAGAATCTTTCACAACAACATTGTTTCTATATACCTCCAATTCATCACCCCCTTGCTCTTCAATGTTCCGTGTAAACTGGGTTTAACAACCTTTGAAACATTTTGTTTCACTCTTAGGGCCACCTTTTCCATGACTGAAAACTGAATTTGCCATTTTACATTTACAGTTCAGAGCCAGTTTTTCTGTTTGTCTGTTTGCTCCACATTTACAGCCACACTTGGTGCCAAAGTTGTATAATCCCCCATTTTGGACAACATTCTTTAGTGCAAAGCATGCTGATTTAAACTCAGTTAAGGGATAAATGAAAAAAAAAAAAACAGATGCTATGATTTTGTAAAATGGAACTGACCATTTTTGAAGATGCAAGATCAGTGTCCCTATTCAAAACATGTCCAAACCCAGGCAAAATTAAAACGATGCTAGTTGCCTCACAAGCTAGATAAAAAAGGCTAATGCCCTATGCCAGTCTTTATAGTCACTTACTTGATGGCACTGCTCTGTAACATGTTGTAACCTACAAATACATAGGTTGCTGGCTTGAACCCCTAATTGCAAGTAACACTCACAATGAGGTTGTCCTCAAGAAACTGGGTCCTACAACTTTTGTTTTGTTTAAAAACAAATACTGGATTTCAACAAAAATTAGAGACACTCTCATTACTTCTTAGAAATTCCTTCTTGTGGTTAGGATGATATATTTTATGATTTGTGGTTAGGATGATATATTTTATAATAACGCCTCCCAAGCCTCATTTGTGAATTTTTACATTTTGTATAACTGGCTGGCCAGACTAATTTTGGAGTTCTTCAACAATACCTGCACTGTATTATATACAAGAAGCTAAATTGGTTAACTTTGTGCAACAGAAGAACATTGCATATGTTACTCTTTTCATTAAAATGTATACATAAGCCAGCCCATCTGAATTTGGGAGTGAACTTGGGAGTTGGAGAGCTGGCCAGAGTGATGAGGATTGAGCAACCAAGGGACTGCTCTCTTCCTCTGGGGAGGGGTAGGACAGGCACCCAGCTTTAGCTTGGCCCCCAGTGGCTGGGGGCCAGAATGCTGGGACTGCACATAGGGGGGCAGAGGCAGGGAAGACACTTGGTGAGCTGTGTGTGGAAGCGTGCACAGCTCAGCCATTGGTGTCATTGCACGCTACCTTCTTTGCACTATGGGGATGGGAGAACAAGGAAAGCTCACCGTGGCTGACAAGGATGATACTTGGACCCTTCCCAGTCCCCTCTCCAGTGACCTGGCATGGCTCCCATTGGATCCTGTTCAGCGGGGTGAGTGATGGCTGTCTGCCACCCCACCATGAGGGACAAGCTGTGCAGGAAGCTGCAGCCAAGTAAGTCCAGTAGAAGTCAGTAGATAGGGCTGGTGGGTTGGAGGGGGGAGAGAGGTGCCAGCCAGGGAGGGAGGGAGAAAAAGATTAACAAAAAATAAATTAAATATAAATAAAATGTGTAAATGGAACCATGCCAACACATTTGAATTCTAGGCTCTGTAGCCGTATTCATATTCAAGGTCTTCACTTTGCTGATACAGTTGCATTTAACTGAAGGAGGCAAACCTGTGTAGGATGTATTTGTCCCTCATGCTGCAACTCCATTCCAGCATACTTGTGTCCTCTGAACTCTGAGTTCCTTTAAAAAAGGTAATTACGAATTGGTTTATAAATTCTTTACCTTCTTTGCTACCTTTTTGCAACACTCTTTAATACTGCTTGCCAATATTGCTTTATGTTATGTTGCTGTTGGAGTTACTTTGTAGTAAAAAAAAACTTTAATTTGTTCATTAAAGAGCCCCTGACACCATTAGAAAAACTTGGAAATATGTGAGATTTAGACAGTTCAGTTTATATTTCATGTATTTTCTATAATTATTTACCTGTTTTCTTTACTACCAAGGACAGCTATATGAAAGAGGCTTACTGTCCCTTAGACTTTATCTGTTCTTTCTGCTATCCTACATATGACATCCTAATCTGGTTGCACCTGGAAACGAGCTTCTGGCCATGGTGCTTTTCCTGGTTACCAACTTTTAAATAAGTAAATAAATAAAATAAATAATTCCCCATTTATGGCATTGTAATTATCCTTACAGCAACAGACTGTGATATCATAAACAGAACTGTGATGTCATATGTAGGCAAGTGGCCAAAACAGATAGGGCAGTGATCCTGTTTACATGCAAATGTCCTTAGTAATAAAGAAGAATGAGAAACCCACAAACAGTATTAAAATATAAGCTCACTTGTGCTAAACTTTACATTTTCTCAAAGTTGTCACAACAGTGTCAGGGGCTCTTTAAGTATTATGACATTACAACATACAGACATTACTAAACATATTATCAACATTTTTTTGCTAAAATACAATAATAAAATAGTCTAACACCAATACATATATGACTTTTTTCTTAAAAGAATTTCAGTACATTCAAGACTTTTACAAATAAGACAGCATTTTAGATATTTCTGGTCCACATCATTTGTTTTCTTATTTTCCGTGCATCCTGCAGAAACGATTCCAGTCAAAAGAGTACTGTATATGATAGGTGAACTGATGAGATAACTAATAATTGGACAATGGAAAATATTTTGGGCTTAGAATTCTTAACCATTTATTCCTAATGCTATGATAACATGATATATGCAGAATGTTCAGATTTTCAGTGCTGGCTTGTGTGCAGGGACATCATTTTTTTAAATGAAGACTAGATAACTTTCATATCTAATTTCCAGTTGTCTACCTGGTATCAATAATATCATTTCATTCAGTGTTTTATGTATATGTAATTTTATTTACTCTGTAACCACTGATGTCATTATGAATGAATAAGTTGTTGCACAGGACACTATTGTAAATGATGCTTGACTCAATGGTTCTGTCTTTATAAACTGAAATTGAAATGGTTTCTGCATTTGTAGCAGCAGTACGCCATCGCCTTTGTGGATCTGATGTATGGTATAATGCTGTGTCATGATGCCAGATCTTAAACATGAAATAAGGTTGCTGAAAACTGAGAGGTAGTTTTTCTGATGCCCATTCAGGTCTGGCAGGAGAGGGTGGGATTGGTTATATTTGGGAAAGGAGGTGATGTTCCCTTACCTGTTCCCTCTGCTCCATCTTGAGTACAGTTTATAGCTCAGTATGGAGAAGTGTATGAAGTGCTCCTTCGTCAGTTATTTCTGTCCTTTTGTCAAATGCTGTCAAAATGCTGCAATGAGTGCTAGCTAGATACTTGTTCTGCACTGTAAGAGAAATAATGAGCTGCCACTTTTCCAAGGTTTCCATGGCTCCTTCCCTGTATCCCACTTCACAGCATTAATGTGAACATCAGGCTCCGTTCCAGACCTCTGGCCACAATAACAGCACTCTCGGAAGTGCTAATCAAAGCTGCTCCAAGTGCAATTTTATGCATGCCTTGGGCCTAACTGTATACTCTGTTTTTTTTTTCCAAGAGCTGAAATACTGTACATCCATGACTTGGGTAAACGGTAAGCACGATGTGTGGAAGGGGAGGATAACTCATTATCAGCTATCTCTCAGTAATAACCCTCTTGTAGTGAGTACAACTGATGCAGGAATAACTAAGTATATCAAGGGCAAGTTTTTTTAAAAGTGATTGCAACACAATTAGAGTCAGTCTTTGGTAAGCCTCACATCTCATTACATTCCTGAAAAATTAGGATTTTAGGACATCCCATTCTTTATTACTTATGACTTTTGCATGAATTCAAGCTAATTACCCATTAGATGTTATCTGTTCCAGCTCCTTACCCTGCCCAGAAATCATAATCCTCTGCGAGTGACATCAGAATAATTTCCATAGCAACTGGTTGTGATGTCTTAAACAGAGGACTATGGCCAGGGCCCACTAAATATTTGCTCCAGGAGCTAATTAGCCTCTGGAGCAAACTAGTGGTTTATTAAAACCTGCTAGGGCACTTTGTGGCCACTGAAGGCATGCTCCAATTAACAGCCAGAAACTAACCAGACTAAAACTGCAAATTTCAGCTCCTACTGGTTACAGGAGGCATGTGGCCAGTACAGTGCTATGGAGATTGTGATCACAATCAGGCTGTTAGGACCCACTAAGGGCAATTGCTCCACCAAAGAAAACTTTCATATTCATACCTTAAGATGCAAATTACTCCATAGCACTAGCAAGGGGCTATAACGTCATTTGTATCTCATTATGGCCTCGTTACAAGCCAGAAGAAAATAGTGTTTGTGATCCCCGCCCCCCGTTATGCCTGTCAGAGTTGCCTGCAAGCCCCATGAACACTTTTTCTGGTGTCCAGCGATCCCTCCTGCCCCCAAACACCCCTGACTCTATTGTTTACATTATCAATGGTGTCTAGTGGTCCCCCTCCTCCCCAAACCCCCAGCTGTGCCTGTTACATCATTCCTCATGTCCTGTGGCTCCCCTCACCTAAACACCTGCATATTAATAGTTGTACATTCCCTGGTGTCCAGTGGCCCCCCCCACCACCTGACCACCCCTTCATATACATGTAACTGCCCTGGTGGCTAGTGTCCCCCACCTCCTCTCAGGTTTGAATCCCCCACCTGCCTAGTCCTGGGGCACCCCCCTGGTCTGACACCCCTCACCCACCATTACCACCGCTCCCTCCCTCAGCAGCCAGTACCGACCCTTTGCTCACCTCCACGGTTGGCCGCCACTTGACAGCTTGCAATCAATCATGCTACTGTAATCGGCTGTGATTACAGTAGCACAGTCACAAGCTGTCAGTCTGTTACCAGCTATGAAGGTGAGTGGAGGGTCTGTGTCAGTCACCAAGGATGGGTGGTGGTACTGGCAGGGTTGGTGGGTGTCAGACCTGGGGGTGGTGCAGGGACTGCCTGGCTGGGAGGATTCGGACTCAGGGAACGGGGAGATGGGGATGACCACTAGCCACCAGGGCAGTTATACATATATAAAGGTGCGTTCATGTGGCAGAGCAGATCACTGGACACTAGGAATAACACAAACACTACAGTTGGGGTGTTCAGGTGATAGGATGGCTGCGGTTAGGGGGCACAGCAGTAATAAGGATTGGTTTTGGTAGGTGGGAATTAGTGCAGCACTGACAGCTACTTACTGCTTCCCCAAACTTACCAGTATGCCGGTGTGCCTATATGCAAGGTGCTATCAGCTGCTTTGCATAGTCACATCTTCATATTTTAGGGCCAGTCACTGGTAGCTTGTGATGTGGGTGACTGTATGTGGCAACTGGTCAGAAGGGTGGCGGGACAGGCGCCGGCAATTTAGGCGACTCAAGAGTTCCCACTTTCCTGAATTCGCCTTTAAGTTGGAATCCAAAATAAGGGGAAGCAGGGGTGATGCCTCATGAGGGGGGGGATGAGGGCAAAGCCCCCCGCATTAAACCACTTTCTATTTTGTAGTCACCCTGGGGGATTGTCTCTCTTCCGCAGGTCGCCATCCTGCAGTCGCCCTTATCACATAGCACCCCAGTCACTAACAGAGTAGTGACTTGTTAACCATGCTATAAAATATGGCATTTTGCGGTCCCTCCTTGCATTGCGCCCCTCAAAGTGGTGTTAGCAAGTTGCTAACCTGTTTAGCGATTGCTAATCCATTTCAAATATCCTGGCCTATGACTCCATGTAAGGGCCAGCACATGACAGGGTATGTGGTCATAAAAGAATAATACACAACTTGGGTGATTGTTTGGTATGAGGCGTAGTTGAGTGTCGCAAGTACAAGTTTATTATTCCCTTATGACTGTATACCCTGGAGTGCGTTATCCCTCTTATAAAATGGGCTTTTATTTGTTACAGAAATGCAGTTCAGGTGATGTGTGCAGTTGCCAGAAAATAATCAACAGTCCTGTGACATATTTTAATCAGTGAATTTAAAGGATTTGGATGGCTGCTTTAATAAGGCAAAAATATCCAATATGAACAGATGAAATCTAAGGGCGAAAGATCCTGGTTTAATAAAACTGCATTTTTTGTTCCTTGTTTCTACACCTACTGTACTGCAGATTTACCTGCCTTCAGTCTGGATATGCCAGACTTTATGGAGCAGCGGGCAAAGGAGGTTTTTTACTTATTTATTTGTTCCCCTATTCTCTTTCTGTGTCATGTATCCCCGAGGTCCATATGGATTCTGGCATTGGGACATAGTCCCAGATGCAAGCCTGGATTGACTCACTCACGTCCCTCCCTTCCTGTGTCCTGTGCACTTCACAACCAATAGTCTATAGGTGGTTGTAGTGCAGCAGGATGTGGCACTCTACCACAGGAGGAGAGCATCTCCTGGGAAACTCAGTCCTCCCCTCCAGTCAAGCCCCTGATGATCTAGTCTCATTCCTGAACCCAGGTCACTGGTGTTGGAAACAGTTGCCCTGTCATTGTGCCAATGGGCCAGCATTAAACTATTCTGTAATTTAAAAAAAGGAAGGTCCTGAAATTTGGATAATTTTGTGTAACACTGCTGATGCAAACTGAATATTGGAAAATTTATTTGATAAATCCTTTTTGCTGCCTATTTCCATATGTTTTACATCCTAATAAATGTTAGTTGTGCAATCCCCCTTTTTCACCTTTCAGTATATTGAACTGATGATGTGATATGCCCTTTGATGGGAGCGGACATGGTCCAGAGAACTCCTTTGTCTAGGGGTAGCTCTAGTAGTTCTCACCAGGACCGCCTTGCACAAAATCATAAATTCCAGGTCACTTCCTTTCTCTTCTTGGGGCTACAGGGACAGGCATTCGCACTGCTAAATAAATTACTCTGGCAACGGAGTCAAGACACTCGACTCTGTCTACAAGATGAGAGGGATCCAAAATTCCCTCTGCAATCAGTCATATGGCTGATCCAGGGGCCCAAAATTAAATCACTGCTATCATGAGTCAAAGCTGAAGCCTAGGATCATCACTGCCACACAGACCAACCTGTACTGCTTGCATTTCTCCCTCTTCCTCAACAATCAAGATTCTGTAGTGGCCCTTCTTCCACTCTTTAGATGCCGTCTCCACTCCCCCCATTACCTTGGCCTTACATGGAGCACAGCACCACACACCAGACAAAGTGCATCAAGAATCAGAGTGACAAACCATTTCTCTGTGGCACAATGCAGCCAGTCCCCTCCAGGGACCTCCCAGAACAGGCAGCCACTGATGCTCAACGTTTCAGAAATGGTACATATACTGTATATTGATACTTTCTGAGACTTCCTACCTTTCAGCCCAAAGCTGCAGATTTCCTGCACTCCCTTGCATTCAGCTCCATAATTGTTTAAAGGTTTTTACTGACCCCCCCCTTAAAACCATATTACCATAATGGCACCCTCTTCAGAGGATTCTGCCTCAGGCCCAAAGACCATTAGGGACTACTCCTTGTGGGAGTATATCACAGGACATCTTTACCCCTTCTGGTGAATCTCCTACACTCTACTTCTCTGGCCCCCTTGGTTTGACTCCCCAAATATCTGGGAAAAATGTGTTTCCTGAGTGCTGAGGTCAGACAAAGCTGGGACCCTACACCCATCACGTGTGAAAGGGTTCAACCTTGTGCCCATGATGCCCATGGCAACACTGGACACTCACTGCCAGGTGGGGTCTGCATTGGGAACTAACACCCTGGCCCAAATTCTGAGCCAGCTCCTGGCAAGCACTTTGTGTGCCTGCCCCCCCCCATGCCATCCAGAACCCTGACACTCCAGCAACTGTGCTGCTAGTGCCTGCAGGCCCTCACCTAACCAGCACCTAGTGAAGGGTATTGGGTTGACTCCCTGCTGTGCCCTGGGCACCTGAGGAAAAACACCTGGAAACCAAGATACCCTTTCCTTTGAGGGGTCCTGCCACATCCCACATAACTATTCCTTTATGACCCCACTAGCCCAATTCTCCACAGCTCCGTTGAACTTTGAACCAATGATTTTCCCACCTAACTACCCATTTCATACGTCACATCCTTAACTCCTTCCCCAGTTCTAGGGCACCAGAGGGAGATGCCAGCACCAAATTGCTCCAGTAGGCACTATGGCAACAATCCTTCCCCGACCCTTGGGGAGTAGGTCGTTACACCTACATGACTTAGAATGTGTCATGCATTGTTCTGAAGTCTGACTTAGATAGTGTAAATGTCGTGGTTTTGAGATCCTAGGATAATGAGACCAGACATTAGTTTCACAATCCCAGTGAGGTCAGAGTTGATCCTTGTCATGCTTTTGCCCTTAAATTTGAGTATTTCAGACTTGTAAGACTCCTATAAATTATCATGATGGCCAGTACAGCACCTCATGATGATAGAAGCAAAGGAGCTCCTGTAACAGGAAGCCCCACCTTGGAAACAGACTGCACATTGAAAGGAAGAACCCATGTTGCCCTACTATGGGTTCAGAGATGCCACAACATCATCCTGTATTATGTCCAGTGCAGCCACTGGATGCTCAGTTGGAGGGGAGTGAGCGAGACCTACACCTGAATCAGATGAGTGAGCATTTTAAAGTCTGTGCTGGAAGCAGTTTGGGCATGGTGGCATTTTAAATTGTTTTTTGCAACTATGCTGGGGACTGGGGCTTTTGGAGAAGGGAGGTGAGCTGCAGAGGGAGGGCCCTGAGGAAGAGTTTGCTTATGCCATTGTCAAGCATGCTACAATATGACAGAATCCAGAAGTCCACTTCCTCTGTTCAGATAGCGCCGCAGCGTGATTGGAGGGAAGTGGGGGAGACCTGCACCTGAATCAGATAAGTGAGCTTTTAAATTCTGTGCTAGAAGCAGTTGTTTGAGCATGGTGTTTTAAACAGTTTTTTACTACTGTGCTGGAGGACTGGGGCTTTGGGAGGAGGGAGGTGTGCTGCAGAAGAGGGCTCTGAGGGAGGGTTTGCTCACATCATTGGTGAGCTGGCCACACCATGTGGTGACCAGAGCCCAACAGGGGCTGTGTAGTGCCTATATAACACTCACAATTCCTAGTGACCCCAAAGCATGAGTGTCACGAAGCAGGAGTGTGGCATCTCTCTATGTAGCATCTGGGGCCATCAACAGCGTGTCCATTGGAGGGACCGCAAACTGTAGGCCATGCAGCCCAACTGAGGCCAGGTAGGGCAAGGGCACTTGTTAGCTGGCAGGCCTTGTCAAGGGATTGCAGCTGATCCCCATCTGGGGTCATCCTACGTAGGGGTTGGTAGAAGGTGATTTTTAAAGGGAATGCAGCTGATTCCTCTCTAGGGTCAGACAACAACCTATTATCGGGATTGCAGCTTTTCAGCCATCCTTATATAGGTTAAGTGGCTAGTAAGGAGTTTGCAGGGATTGCAGCTTTCAGCCATCCCTGCCTAAGATAGGGTACTTGGTCAGGTGAACAAACTCATTAAGAGGTTGCAGCATTTCAATCAATCAATCAATCAATCAATCAAAATCTTTATTTAACCAGGCTGGCACCATTGAGCAGAGCTCATTTTCGAGGTGAACCTGGAGTAAGGAAAAACTACAGAAGGATTCAACAGGATTGCAAGTGCTGCCAACATGGGAGTATACATTAGGACAGATCTAAACAGGATTTACACAGATCTTACATACACAAAAAAATACTAAGTATACAAGCTACAGTAACATAAGAGAAATGTAAAAGTTGATCACAAATGTTTTTTTTCTCCCCCCCCCAGAAGGCAGCAGGTAAGGGGATGCGTGAGATAGCGAGGAAGAGGAGAGGGCAGGGATATGGGCCAAGGGCTGGTAGAGGGGGGGAAGGGATAAGCACAATGGCAACAAACCGTAGCATTAGTGGAAGCAGTCGCAGGATTCCTTGAGTTTGTGGGTAATTAAAGTTTTAAAAGCCGCGAGAGTGCAAGGGAGGTTTAATTTCAGGGATTTTTGCAACTTGTTCCACAGTGAAGGAAGTGCATGGCTTAATGCCACCCTGCCGAAGCGGGATCTCACCTTTGGGATTTGCAGGGTTACGTAAGAAGCACTTCTTAGGTGTAGTTAGATAGGGGGGTTAGAAGTAGGCAATCAGTGATATAGCAGGGCAGGTTATTAGTAATGGCTCTGAAGGTCCATAGTACCGCGTTTCTCTGGCGCCTAAGGGTAAGAGAAGGCCAGGCCACATCAGTGTATAGGAGACAGTGATGGGTGGAGTAGGGGAGCTCCGTTATAAACCTTAATGATCTGTGGTAGAGTATATCAAGTTTTGCAAGTGAACCAGCAGGACCTTGGCCATAAAGGAAGTCAGCATATTCTAGCAGGGGGAGAAATGTAGTTTGGACTAGCTGTTTTTTAGCCTCCCTTGGTAGAAGGTTTTTTATCCTGAAGAATAGTCCTAGTCTCTGCCTGAGCTTCTTTATAAGCTCTTCAATATGACCCTGGAAGGAGAGAGAACTGTAAATCCAAGCCCCAAGGTATTTGAAAGAAGATACGTATTCCAGTTGATCCCCCAGTATGGTAGTGATAGGGGATGGAGAGCTGTGAGAGGAAGGGGCACTATCATTGGGCGCAGGGGAGAAAAGCATGGCTTTTGTTTTTTTTGTGCTCAGGAGCAACTTCTGTTTTAGGAGTTGGAGTTGTAGTAGATCAAATTCACTCTGGAGAGATGAGATTACAGTGTCAGGAGATGGGCCACTGGTGTAGAGCACAGTGTCATCTGCGAAGAGATGAATTTTAGGCTTGTTAATGGAGGTATTAATTCTATTGATGTATATTGCGAAAAGCAGGGGGTCCCAAAATAGAGCCTTGCGGCACTCTCCGGGTAAGAGGTTTGGGGAGCGAGACCTCACCATCAGCCTTGACTTGCTGGGTGTAGTCAGTTAAATAATTGTTGAACCATCTAAGAGAGGGAGCATCCAGACCAATGTTCCGTAGGGATGATAGCAGCAGGGGGTGGTCAACAGTGTCAAAAGCCTTACTGAGGTCCAGAAAAACTGCTGTGTCAAATTTCTTATTATCCAGTTCCCTCAGCCAGTTGTTACTAACTTTGGCTAGGGTGGTAGTCATACCATGTTGGGCCCTGAATCCGGACTGAAGGGGGTTGAGGAGGTTCACTGATTCCAGGTGTGTCCTGAGTTGGGCGTTAACGATTTTCTCTAGCATTTTTGATAATACCGGGACGAGAGAGATGGGCCTATAATTATTCAGGTCACTAGTGTCCCCATTCTTGAGTATAGGAACAATATGGGCAGTCTTCCAAACAGTAGGAAGGGCACCTTGGGAGATGGATAGATTGAACAGGTGAGTGATAGGCACGGTGAGAGCACGGAAGCCTGCTTTTAGAAAGAATGGATCGATCAGGTCAGCCCCAAAGCTTTTCCTTTTATTCAGCTGGAGCAGGAGATCCTCCACTTCCTTCAAGGATGTGGCTTGGAGAGAGAAGGATGGGATGAATGCAGGGGGATCAGGGGGATCAAGCCCCAGCTTTGCCTGAAGAGTACTAGCCAGGGAGGAATCAAAAGCTAGACCCGCAATGGCAAAACGATTATTGAAGGAGTCCAGAATAGTAGGTTTATCAGTAATTGTGGAATTACCAACCTGGATTTTGGCAGGCAGGGGGTTGCCAGCGGAGTGGCCTTCGATGTCTCTAATAATCCTCCAGAATTTTGATGGACATGTGGAGGAAGCTTCAAGTTGAGAGTGGTAACACCTAGCCTTTGTATCTCTAACCAGTTTGATACGGAGGTTTCCAGCTCTCCTGAAGAGCCATTCCTACGTGGATTAAAGTACTAGGATCAAATTCAAGGAATCCACAGGGGTATCAGCAAAGCCCTATATAGGGTAAAGGCACAGGGGGTGCAGGGACAATTTAGATATGCTGTCAGGGGAGGAGTAAATAACATAATGTGCAGAGAGGAGTTGCAGATGAAGCAGGAGGCAGGTACAGTAGTGTGCTGCAGATTGTCTGGGGCAGGGATTTTCCTAGAAACTCTGTGGGAGGTGGGGGGGTCTAGTCTGCAGGAGCCTAGATCAGCTGAGGGCAGAGATATGGCAGCTTAGATGGGCTTATGAGTGCTAGTAGAAAGTGGACACCTGAATGGAGTGTGGGTAGAGAGGGGAAGGGTGGCTGTTTGGGGGAGTTGAGGGATGGAGCTCAGACTAAGTGGGGGAATCTGGCAGGGGGGAGAATGGAGGAACAGTTAAGGCAAGCTCCCTGGGTCCCTCTTCCCCAGCGGGAAAGGAGGCCTGGGGAGAGGGATGAACATTGGCAAGAGGGGCAAAAAAGGAAGGGATACCAGTGGGAGCACCCCCAGAGGTCCAGTGTGGAATAGATTCCTCCCACTGACTAGGGAGGGTAAGAACAAGAAGGTTAAAGAAGAAATGGGGAAGCAGTAATAGGAGAAGGATACGAGCACTCTGGGAGGTGTACACATGGCAGTGGACAAGGGGATGGTGGAGAACAGTATGGAAAATTGGGGGGATTGCAAGGAGTTGCAGGTGGTCAGAGCAGGGGCAGAGAGGAGGAAGGAGGGTCAGCTAAGGGAGGAGAAGCAAGTGAAGAGGTGGAGAGGGAACTCAGGCAACAGGTGGGGAAGGGAGGGTTGTGATCCTAGGATACTCATAGTTATGGGAGTGAGATGGGGAGACACAAGTGCTAAAGAGAATTGCAGAAGAGTGCATTGTATGCCCAGGATGACTGCAGGGAGGGTGGAGCCAAGAATAGCCAAGATTACAGGCTAAGGGGGGACAGTCATACTTCATTGTTCACCTATGTATGAGCAATCTGACTGAGAGTGAGGTTGGGTGTCCAGAATGGGTTCAAAGAAGTTGGATGGATCTGCAGGAAGATGGGGAGATAAGTAGCTTTCTCTGTAGTGCTACCAGTACCAGGGGCCAGCACTGCATGAAAGACTAGGACAGAGGAATTTAATGTCTGGGTCAGGGGATGGTGTAAAGAGGAGGGATACAGACTAATTGGTGGCTGGGGAGCACATGGGGGAAAAAGACCTTTATGCACTGAGCAGGCTGTAGCTTAACAAGGAGGGAGCAAGAGTGCTAAAAGTCAGATTCAATGAGTGGATTAGCAGGGGACTGCATTAAAAGTAATGGGGGGAAGGGGCCAAAATAACCTTTGTTACCTGGAGGAGGAAGCCATTAGGCCCTCTCAATCAGGACAAGAAGATGAAGGGACAGATGGGGGGCAAGATATGAAGGACAGGAGGGTGGGACCGGGTATGGGAGGGAGGGGCAGGCAGTTCAGACACAGGGGGGAACTCAAGTCAAGATGGAGGGTGGCATCTCTGAATGTGAGGAGCTTGGGGAACAAAATGGCTGAGCTGCATTCACTGATGCTGGAGGGGAAGATAGACATGGCTGCCATCACTGAGGTGTGAGCAATGCCTAACCATGACTGAGATCTCTCTGTCCCAGGGTAAAAGCTGTATAGGAGAGATGGGAGTTAGACAGAGGGGAGAAAGTGGTTCTGTACATGAGGGAAGGAATCACCTGTACTAGGGAGGAGGAGGAGAGAAAAGGAAGGACAGAGTTGCTGTGGGTCCAGACATCAAAAAGCAAGAAGCTAAGGATAGGAGTGGTATACAAGCCATCAAACTAGGAGAAGAATTTGGAGCTGGGGTCCAAAATAGTGGAGATGGCCAGCAGGGGAGGTAGTGATCATGGGGAACTACATGGGGTGGAATGGATTGGGGGATCCCTCCTACCACCTGTACCATGACTCAGGTGCTGCTGGAGTCATTCCAGAGTGAGTTTTTGACACAGTGTGTCGTAGAACCCACCAGAGAGAGGGCTATATTTTACCTGGTTTTGACTAATGGTGCACATGTCCAGGAAGTGAGGGTTGAAGCATCACTGGCAGGAAGTGTCCACAACACTGTGTGATTCCAGCTGGACATGGGCAAGGGGAGGACTGGAACTAAGACAAGGGTGCTGGATTTTAAGAGGGAAGACTACGGAAAGAGTTCTGAAGGGGCACCTCACTGGGATCAGGAAAGAAATGGGGGTGGACCAGAAATGGGCCATCATCAAGGAAGGGCTGTTGGCAGCCACAAATGAGTGTGCCAAAATGAAGAACAAAAAATCCAGATCCAAGAAGCTCAGCTGGTTTGACAGGAAGGTAGCCCAGGTGGTAAAGAGCAAAAGGGAAGCCTTCAAAAAGTGCAAAAGCAACCACAGGGATGAAGACAGGGAGGAGTACAGCAGTAAAGCAAGAGAGGCAAGTAAGGCATTGCATTTGGCCAAGACCAAGAAGGAACTGCAGCTGGTAGATGTGGTGAAAATAGGGGATAAAGCCTTCCAGTATGCCAAGGAAAAGAGGGATATCAAGGATGGAATAGTCCTGATGAAAAAGGTGGAGGGGTGGGTGGAGGGTATTGTTGAAAAAGCAAAGATACTTAACAATTACTTCTGTTCAGTTTTCACGAAGGATAAAGGCAGCCCAGTACACCAGAGGAAGAAGGGGGGTAAAGGGGGGGAGGAGTCACTGATGGGAAGATTGACATTGATAGGGTGAGGAAGGGATAAAGGGCTCAGAAGCTAGATAAGTCCCTAGGACCAGATGGCATACATCCAAGGGTTCTGACGGAGTTAGCAGATATGCTGGTGGGCTCCCTGGTGGACCTGCTTAACACCTCTCTAGAAACTGAACTGGAGAACAGCACATGTAGTGCCTCTACATAAGAGCAGGCCAAGGGACGAGCCTGGTAATTACCAACTGGTAAGTCTGGCCTCGATAGTGATGAAGCTCATGGAAACCCTTCTGAAGGAAAGACTGGTATACTTTCTGGATAAAAATGGACCCCATGTTGATAGGCAGCATGGTTTCATGTCAGGATGATTCTGCCAGGCCAACCTAATTGATTTCTTTGGATGGGTAATAAGGAAAGTGGACAGGGTCCAAGCAGTGCACATACTGTATCTAGATTCCTGCAAGGCCTTTGACAGTTTCCCACAGCAGATTGATTAGTAAGATGGAGTACTTGGGGGTATGGCAAAACTGGCTAGGTGGGTAAAACACTGGCTACAAGATAGAAACCAGATGGTGGTGGTCAGGGGTGACTTCTCAGATGCTAGACCAATCACTAGTGGGGTCCCACAGGGCTGTGTTCAGCCCAGTGTTATTCACCATCTTCATCAGTAACACTGCAAATGGGTAAAAGGCAAGATATGCCTCTTTGGAGATGACATCAAGCTCTGTGGGAGAGTGGACACAGAAGAAGGGTGGCAGAACATTTGGGAGGACCTGGCTAAATTAAAGAGATGGTCAAGTATTTGGCAGCTGGGATTCAATGCCAAGAAGTGTAAAGTAATGCACATGGGGACAAAGAACTCAGAGACCACATACTGGCTGGGAGATGTGCAGGTCACCAGGTCAGAGGAGGAGGAAAAAGACTTGGGTGTGATCATTACCAGTGACCTGAACCACTCAGCACACTGCAAGAGAGCAGTGGCTAAAGCAAATAGAATGCTGGGCTGTATAGCCAGAGGTATAACCAGTAGGGAGGTGGAGGTTATCCTGTTACTGTACAGGTCACTGGTTATGCTACATCTAGAGTACAATGTGTAGTGTTGGAGCCCTTACCTAAAGAAAGGCATCAACTTACTTAAGGGAAGCGTTTATGGTGTTCTGTTGATCTAAAGATAGCTTTTGACAATGTGAGTGTGAAAACCCTATGTAATATAATACACTTGGGATAGATATGTACTTACTTGACATATTGATTAGACTTCACTAGACTACATGGTCTTAAATTCAGTACAACAACTCAGGAAATCTCACAAATAAGATAAATACTAATTTAGGAGTCTGTCAAGGATGTGTATTACCCCATGATTATTTAATATTTACATTAATAAAATAATTTCTTAATTACACAAATCAGGTTTCATTCCCCTAAAGTCTTGAATAATGTGGTTTCATATTCAGCTTATGCTGATGATGTGGTATTCATATCCACCTCACTCTTAGAATTGTAGAGAAAGCTAGAAAAATTCAGTGAACAATGTCACAAGAAATATTTGACAATAAATGTAGCACCTCTCAGGAGCTATGTACCTTTAAAAGTGTCTAACAACCTCTAGGTTGTGCCAGTTTTCTATGCCCTTGGAGACTGTGTCAGCTGGTCTGACTTGGCATTCCAAAAGGGAGGAGTCAGGCTTCTGGTGATGTCACAGAGCCAGCAACAGCCTGAAGGCATAGGTCTCCCATCCTGAACATCAATTTCTCCTCCAAAATCTACTAACTCAACAAAATCCCTCACAAAATGCCAAGAGGAGATAAAGGAGATGATGGTAAATCCAAAAATAAAACCAGAGGCCGAGTGAAAGGCAAGGATGGCAATGGATTAAAACAGGATATCTGAAACCAGAGCAGATCCTCCTCCCCGGCCAGCTCTCACCTAGCTGATTATGACACCGACAGAAAGATTGAGCACTTATCCCACAGTCGATTTGAAATGCTGCTGTGGAAGATCAAGCAGTCCAGAAATGAAAACAAAAAAAGGTTTAAAACTATTCAACAGAAGCTGACTAACCTGGACACCAGATTAGGCCAAATGGAGGATAGGGTCTTGGTGGTTGAAGATGGCGCAGCTCAACTTACCAAAGTTATTGAGACCCTTTTAGTGCATACTGGTGAGCTGCAAGCAAAATGCCTGGACCTGGAGGGGTGCTTCAGCAGAGAGAACCTGAGGCTATACGGCCTGCCGGAAGGACTGGAGACAATGCCTATGTCAGCATTTATTGAAAACCTACTAAAAAATATTTTTGAACTCCCAGCCACAGACGATGTTCTGGTGGAGCACCCTCATTGGTCCTTACAGCCAAAACCAACAGAACCCACTGCCGCCCATGTTCAATAGTATTCAAGCTAGGGTTCTATAAAATGAAAGAAGATCTTAGGCGTGCTTGGTCCAAGAAAGAGCTGTGTTACTTGAATAATCGCTAATTTTTGGATCATGATTACCCCAGGAAGTCCAGCTACAGCATTTACAATATTTACCTCTCTTGAAGATATTGAAGGAGAAAGCCATCCATTTTCAGACACCATACCCTGCTCGGCTGAAGATTTATTGGGAGGAAGGTGCCAAGCTATATTCTACGATGGAAGAAGCATCAACCACAATGAAAGCAAAGGGCATCCATGTTCCTGAAGACTGGAACCAAAAGCACTGTGTACGGGACTCAGGGTGGCAGCAGGTACATGCCAGGAAATGACTTGAAGGAAGAATGATGTCACCCACAGAGGCTATGGCGCAGATTCAACGGCCACTCAAGAAACACCCCCAAATCTACTGACAAGGTCTCCTGAGGATTGGCTTCTTGATGGACAGGTCTATTTCAGCATTGGGGATCCTATACTGGAACCCAGGTACTTCCCCTCAGGTACTGTAATGACGGGTATTTCTATTTTTGTATCTGCCGCCTCACAAACTGGACTGCACCAGTAATTTATTCAGGGGGGGCCAGACCTTCTGAAATTAATATGCTTCCCCGAGTCCTTTAACACTGCATTCTAGCTACCTTGGGAGGCATACAGTGCTATTCTCCACCTGACCAGTCGAAATAAATTAAATCATCAGGATTTGGAAGTAAAGTTAAGCCACAGCCAGGTAGACTGGTTCAGAATGTTTCTGGGCTCTCTCCTATGCTTAATTTTATTTGATTTGCTTTTGGCTGCACCGATATCTGCCAGATGACCCTTTATTGCAGGGGGTCTCTAAACAAAGCTCCATGTTACAACCCAACTCTTACAGACCAATGCACTCTTCATACAGTGTAGTGTTCAATTTAATGCAGAGAACACATGTATTTAATTAGACTCATATTTACGTTTTACATTGTTACTGTGTGAGACTCGTTGCACCAGTTATGGAAGGTTACGTCCATGTGGACTCAGCCTTTTTTTTTTTTTTTTTTTACTGGAGATTTAGCATAAAAATTACCTTTTCCTCACATACTGTATGTATCTATCATTGCAATAAGCTCACAGCCATATGAAGATAAATAGGGGTGGAACAAGTACAAATATCTCTGTTTGGTTTGATACTTTATAATGTCATGGAATTAGCATTGTTTACTATATGTTAACTTGATTTATCCAACCTACCCTAAACATATGGCCATGTGCTAGAATTTACAACCTAGATCTGAGCCCTATTATGCTATATGAGATGTTTAGATTCCTTTTTTTCTCCTCTGTCCTTTTTCACATTGTTTTAGGATGGGGGACCGGGAAAGGATAAGTTGCATAGAACTAGCATGGCCAGTGACTCATGCCCTGAGAGACATAAAATATATAGAGCCATGATTTTTCCTGGCTCTAGAAAGGGGATTCCTGTTATGTGGGCAATTTTCCTCCTCTTCTGCCTACCCCTACTATTTGGGTGGGTACAGAGGTCATTACATGTAATTGACCTCCTACTTTGGAAGTTGGTCATAGCAGTTACAAGTTTTGCCCTGTTGACACAGTTTATCCTTTCTTATTCTGGGCTTATATGTCCTCATGAGATGCTATACAAAATACAATATAGATTTTGGCTTCTACTGAACTTCTTGACGACTCTTCACATCTTTGCTTTTTGCTCCTTTTTGAAATGAAAGATTCATCCTCTTTTCAAGGATTACTATAGGATGTACAATCTGTACTTACAATGTGCATGGTTTATTAAGCCCTGTCAAAAGTAGCAAGATATTGTCTTTCCTGAAATGATCTGGGGTGAACATCTCTTTTTTGCAGGAGTCACATCTCTCCTCATTAGAACATAAAAAGTTAGAAAGGTTGGGCTTTCCTCAAGTTATTGTTGCCTCATATAAGGCAGGGAGGAGAAGGGGAGAGGCAATACTATTCCCTTATAGGGTACCATTTAAATGTCTGGACAAAATGGTTGATAAAGAGGGCAGATATGCCCCAGCTAAAGGCAGGCTCAATGGTACTTTGGTTACTATTGCCTCAGTATACTTTCCCACAAATACAGACTTTATAACATATCGCTCTTTTTTCCTGTGTTTGGCCCAATGGGGAAGGGTCAAATTTTATGTGGTGGAGACTTTAACTTAACATTTTACCCTAGAGTGGATACTGCATCTCAGGCTCTCAGGAAAGACAACAAAAAACTACATGGGCAGTAGCTAAGCTGTTGAAGGAATTAGGGTATGCAGATACCTGGAGATTTCTGAATGGCAGTACAAAGAATTACACTTTTTATTCGTATGTACATTCCAGTTACTCTATGTTGGACTATCTGTTATTATCTCAAGAACACCTAGACACTGCTGTTAGGTCATGAATAGGAGATTTTGTGCTGTCTTACCATGCATCAGTTTTCTTAAAGGTAAAGATTGGTACTTTTAGGAAAAACACATTCTGGAGATTAAACCTATCCTTATTAAGGGACCAGGATACATTAAAGCAGATTAAAGAAACACTCCAGTAGGCCATGGCAGATAATAGTTCCTCAGATATGAATCTGGCTATGCTTTGGGATATCCTCAAGGCTATATTGCATGGGAAGTTAATAGAAATATCTGCTAGAAATAAAAGAATGCGAGAAAGCTGAAGGGAGTCCCTCATTTCCCAGATACAAGTCTGGGAAGAACAACAAACAATCAAAATATGTAAAACTAGAACTCAAGAGTTAATTTCACTTAAATGAGAGCTTAATAATCTTCTGGGCTACTATATTGAACAAAACTTGTTGTTCCTCAAGTTAAGATACTATGATGGGGACCCAGGTCATTAAAACTGTTAGCTGGATGGTTGAGAATACAAAGAACAAAAGCGACTATAGAGGTATAAAAGACCTTAAGTCAGATCTCCTCCAGCACTCTATCCCTACTATCTCTAAGACCTTTCTAGAATTTTACACCCAGTTGTACTCTGCCCTGCCATGTGTCCCGCAGGAAGACATATTATCTTTTCTGCAAACATTAAATCTCCCCTCCCTGTCACAAACACAGGCTGCCTTCCTCCTTTCTACCATTTCCTCCCAGGAAACAGAAGCAGGAATTGGTGCATTAAAAATGGGCAAATACCATGCCTCTGATGGTCTTCCAGGGGCATTTTATAAATCACTCAAAACAGAACTCTCACCTTTGCTACAATGTATTTTTTCTTTTATTCCAACTCCACAAGGTATAGTTCCCCCCTCTTGGAATTATGCTATAATTTCAGTAATCTCGAAGCCCAGCAAGGACCCCACCCTATGTTCCTCTTACAGATGCATTCCCATTTTAAACACAGACTATAAATGTCTGGCAGCTGTATTAGTGCGACAATTAAAACCATTAGCTCCATTCTTTTTTTCATTTTCATTTTTTATTTTTTATACTTGTAAGCAGGATGAGCAAAACTGCCCATTTTCATGAGCGACAAGTTACATAACATACTTAAACATACACAATTTTAGACACAATCAATAATAAACATAATACAAAAATACAAAAAAACAGACAACAATTATTTAGCATGAACAAATATCATTTTCCATCAACCAAGATTTCAATCTGATTTTAAAAGACCAAATTGTCATATTCTCTACAATATCAACAGGTAGTGAGTTAAAAAACAGAGGAGCCCTGTATAGAGTAGATCTCTGAGCAAAAGCAGATTGAAACAACAACATTTCATAAATCAATTTGGTTTGGGATCTAGTACCACTAAAACTAAAAAAACCTAGGGAATAATGTAGAAACTACAGGAGATATAAGGCCATTTTTGACCTTAAACATCATTATACCCATTTTGTACAAAATCCTATTTTTAAGGGATAAGCTATGAGTATGCTTTAATAAAAGACAATGATGTGTTCAAAAGGGGGCATCAAGCATGAAAAGTGAAATAGAGTTATAAATTACCATAAGTCTGTTGAATAATTGACCAGAAAAGGAGGAGTATATAACAATACCAGAATCCAAAACACTCATCAAAATCTATGAGCAAGCAAAAACCTCAATTCCCTGGTTAGGAACCGCTTAACTCTGTAAAGTGAACCTAATCTCTGATGAAGAGTTTTCCTTAAATTATTTCAGTGAGGTTCAAAAGTTAATTTAGAGTCAGGAATTATCCCTAAATATTTAAAGCTATCTACCAAATCAATCACGTTTCCATCCAGTGTAACTCAATAGTGAGGCTCAATAGTCATGTTTGAAAACAACATGACTTTAGTTTTATCTGAATTAAGTACCATAGAATTTAAGAGCAACCATTTCTGAAAGGAATCAAAGTCAGATTGAACCTCAACCAAAGCATCCTTAGGAGTGGGACCCATACTATAAATTACTGCATCATCAGCATACAAGATCATTGATGAAAGAGATCACACCAACAGGGCAAAAATTCTATAGAATGAAAAAATCAACAGGCCAAGGATTGACCCTTGTGGTACCCCACATTTAATAGTACTAGGAGAAGAAGTACTATCACCTATACGAGTGCAATGGGATCTATTAGAAAGATAGTCCTGATACCAAGAAATAACATTATCGGAAAAATAAAATTTGGAAAGAATACCATTTAATAAACCATGTTCGACCAAGTCAAAGCCTTGATGAGGTCCACAAAAAGTGCCGCAACAGTATGCTCTTTATCAAGGGCACCCTGAATGGCACCAGTGAACCCCACCAAGGCCGTCTCAGTATTATGGTATGGCTTGAAGCCATGTTGACAGACAGAAAGCAAATTATGTTTTTTGTAGGTAATCAAATGTTTGATCCAGGATAACATGTTCCAAAATTTTAGATAAAGGAGATAATAGAGAGGTTGGATGGTAGTTGGACAGCAGAGTAGGATCACCAGATTTCAAAATAGGGGTGACTATAGCTGTCTTCCAGAGTCTGGGAAAAACCCTGGTAGACATAGAAAAATTAAATAAAACTGAGAGTGGATGAGAGAAGGAATTTATTCCCAGCTTGATAATTCGAAAATCCAATCCGTCACAAAAAATATAGAGCCGAGGATCCATTTTCTTGATACATTAAGATTAATGTGGTTTCATTCCAGGCTGATAAGTCCAAGACAACATGAGGAGAAGTATTTACATTATAAAACATATTCAAAATCATGGTCACCCAGCCATGTTATTAAGCTTAGACACAGAAAAGGCAAAATTGTTGTTCCTCAAGTAAAGATACTATGATGGGGGATCTAGGTCATTAAAACTGTTAGCTGGACATTTGAGAATACAAAGAACAGACTTGACTATAGCTGGTATAAAAGACTCTAAGTCAAAACTCCTCCAGCACTCTATCCCTGCTATCTCTAAGTCCTTTCTAGAATTTTACACCCAGTTGGCAATATAAAAAGCCTAGTCTTAGACAGCAGCTCCTGACATTGCTTAAAAGTGTTGGAGGAATTGCCTTACCACACTTGCCCTCTTACTGGATTGCTTCTCAGATGAGACTAGCCCTACTTTGTGGGAATTCTGATTATTTTGCCCACTGAAAAAAATTCATTTGTCTAGACCATTACCTCTCCCACTGCCAGCAGTTCTCTTCAGTCCTGCTCAATTAAAATATGTGCAATGCCTGTTGCTGAAGGAGATCAGGGTGATATTGGAGGGTTGAAGACATGAGACCTGGAATAGGGTTTTGCAGCCATATTTTTGGAAATATTCTTGGTTCCTGGAGAATCTGCAATGTGTACCCTCCCAGCATGACCCTTGATTTAAATCCCAGGCCTCTAGGGGCTTTGTAGCCCCATGGCAAATATTATGACAAAATGCAGTGATAACATTCGAGCAGACTAGGGAGAAGTTTGCATGGCATGAACGAGATAGGTTACATTTTTATCAGATAAGGGACTTCATAAATACACAGTTCCGAACAATAGGACCTCAATTGTAGACCTGTGAGGAAATAGTTCCATTCATTAAAATATGGACTTTGGCTGCAGATAAAAGAGCTATATCTCTTCTATGCAGGGCTCTAATTCAATAGCAGTTCCATGTAGCTGACCGCCTGAAGTTAAGGTGGAGAAAAAGATTTAAACATAGGATTAACAGAAGGTGCCTGGCAAAAAATATGACGAGGGACCTGGTCTACCACTTCCTCTCCAGTATGGAAGGAATTTGTTAAGAAAGTTAGAGCTACATTTTTTCTGGTCCCTGTCATTTTAATTAAAAGGTCCCATGGCTATCCTGCTACATGTTGGAGAGGATGTGGCATATCTATTGCTACTCATGCTCACATATTTTTCTCTTACCCGAAACTACTTGATTTTTGCCAAGAAATATCCCAACACATATCTGCTATCCTTGGCTTATCAGATTCCTTAACATTTGTTAACTTACTATTGGGAATCCCTCTAGAACACTTCAAGGCCAAGAGGCCTTATATTTGTGGGCAATCCTCCTGGTGGCAGCCTATAAATCAGTCACAAAAAATGACTGCAAAAGGAACCCCCTATGATTAGTGAATGGAAGGTGATAGTCCTCCACATACAGGACATTGAAAGATTTACATTTGATCTACAGGACAAAACCGCACTATTCACAAACCACTGGACCCGATGGAAACTCTAGCAGCACACAATCTGATTCTGTATAGAGGACAGGGCAATTAGCAATTTGCCATAAATAATTATTTTTACCCTAATACTTACTTATGTATTTGAAAATGTATTTATTTAGTGTGTATCCTTTAATAAATTTGGAGCAACTGCTAAATTCTAATCCCTATTTCAGGTTTTAAGCCAAAAGTGATATCAGATTTGTGACATATGGTCTGCTTATTTGTTCTCATTGTTAGATGTTATTTATTCTTACTGTTTTCTTGTTTTTACTGTTATTTATCCCTGTGTAACAAAAAAGAAACGACTGTTCAGGCAGATGCATTTTTTGTTTTTATTATTATTTTAAAACACCTAATTGTTCAGTTTTCAAGTATTGTCTAGGAAATTGTCAGATGTATTAATATACTGCTACTCCTGTTGTAATGTTAACTTCAATAAAGAAGTATTAAAAAAAAGGGAGGAGTCAGTGGTCTGAGCTGAAGAGCTGAGACTGGTGAGTCAGAGCTGGTGGGAGACATGTTTCTGGGGACACAGTGCCAGCTCCCACTGGTCTGAAAGTTTCTCTACAGAGTCTGACATTGAGAAAAGTGCCCATTCATGGCAGCTGCCATTGAATTCAGAGCCTCAAAATGGGATGCCTTCTCTTCAGTAGGAGAAAAAAGGAATTGAAGGTAGAAGGTTAAGTCTGTCTAACAGACAGTTGATCCAGGAAATGACTGTGGGCAAAGGATCTGAGGTGATGTTCATTCTATTTCTCAAGCAAAGTGATTTGATCTGGTATCCATCAGTGCCCTCCTTCCCTCCCCAAGTGAGCACAAGTGACTGTGAAGCTGCAAAATTCTGGTCAGAAAGCAGGAATTTATGTCAGTGTGAAACAGTGGGCTGGTATTCCCCCCAAAGGGTCTGGATATCATTGGCTGGCACCAGACACATGCACCGTTGGTGCAATGTGCTAATTTACTAGCCTAATCTGTGAGGAAAGTGTACAGAAATATAATATGTGGGAAGTCAGAGTTTATTCAAAAGTCCAAGACAGGATCCAGTAGTTCTGCAAAGTTGTTAGCACTGGAACTGTGTAATCTGCAAGGATACGTAAATGGGAATAATGACTAGGAGATACCCAGGGAGTCCCCACCTGTGTTGTGTGGGATTGGGAACTCTGAGAGCATCTAGGTACCTCCATCAGGGACAGTGTTATGCCAGTATAAGTACCTACCAGGGTTGAAGCCAACCCAGGAGTAAGAAACTTTTAAGCCCTCTGAGAAAAGGTGAAATGGATAGAGAATGTACCAGCTTTGAAGGTGTATTTATTTATTTAATTTTGGTAACCAGATGCACCCACTGGAACTAGAGGTCCCTTTTTCAGGGGTTACCCAGAGTTACTTACATGCTTGAACTCATACATCAAGCAGGAACATAGAATACACATTTTCATACATCAGGAGTTTGAATACATGCAGTTTGCAAACAGAGGATGAAAATAATGCGAACATGTTATAATTAAAGTATCAGTTTGCTGGCTAATACCATACATGACAACAATTAAAAGAGTGACATAAACACAATACTTAATACACAGTGCAGTTTAGGAACAATAAGGGATTCACTGCAGTAGGGAAGCAATCTATGGTAGCAAGAACAATGCAAACTGTCTAGATGGAAGGTTTTTAGCCTTTTTTGGAAGCACTCAAGTGGGGGGTGTTTGGGGAGTTCCAAAGAGAGAGGGCAGAATAAGCATAAGACCTCATCCCTAAGTTTATTTTGACTCTGGGCACTTCTGGCAGTTTATGACTAGAGACCTGGAGGAGTCACATTTCCAGCTTCAGAAGTAATATGCCAGAAAAGCTTGGTGGGGTAGTGTGTGAGATAAACTTGTAGAACAGGCATAACAGGGAGTACATCATTTATCCCTCCAGGTAGGGTCAGCTTAGGGAGGATAGGACCCCAAAATGATGTACCCTGGTAGGGGCCCCAACCATGAAGTGGCTTATTTTGTTGTAAAGAACCTTGAGCCTGCTAGTCTCAGAGTTCTTGAGGAACTGGAGTACAGAGGCACCATAGACTAGGGTTGGGAGCAGGGCACAGATAGTAATGGTGATTCTAGACTCTGGAATGAGGGCATAAAATGGTATGAAATGGAGTGAAAGGAGGTTTTACCATCCAGTTCTGTGAGTTCACATGAGGAGGAACAACTAGAGATGCAGTGAAATGTAATTTCTCCAATGAAATTCCAGCAAAATTGGGACTTTTGCTCTGCATAATATTTCACAAAATTTGTGCATTTCGTGTAATATTTCCCAGGTACAAAATGCAGAATTCCGCCAGTGAAATGCAGACTTTCACCCGTGAAATGCAGAATTTCACCGGCAAAATGTGGAATTTCTCCCATGAAAGGCAGAATTTCACCTGTGGGTGGCAAAATTCTGCATTTTGCGAGTGAAATTCTGCATTTTGCCAGTGGAATTTTGCACCCACAAAATATTTCATGAAATGCATGAATTTCGCAAAAAATTTCACGGAATGAAATTTTCCAATTTCAGCCATCTCTAGGAATAATGGATCCTGTTTTATAACCCCCATTTGGATATTTGACTTTGTTCTACATCAAAGTTCTCCAACCGCTTACTTTGTAGCTCTCATAGCCCTGCTGTGTGCCCATGGAGCCCCGGAGGTCAACTTTAGGCTTGAGAGATCAAGTAAGTATGGCTGTTATTGGTGTGAATCTCCTCCCTGAAAATTACTTGTGCAATCATTGTACCCCTTGACCAGAGAACTGGGCTTACATAACCAATTTTAAAACACAAATATTATTGTTTTGGCAGTACTAGATGATATTCCTTATCACTTTATTTAGATCATATAATGTTCATAGGTTCATAGGTTCATAGGTAAATTACACGATCGAGGGACTAGCCCATTAAGATCATGCCACTTAAGCTAAGTGGGTAACAAATTTAGAATCATTCATATATATGTCTAAATGAATTTTAAATTGTGACAAACTTACACAATTTACCACCTCATAAGGGAGTGAGTTCCAAATTGGAACTATTCGTTGAGTAAAAAATTGTGTTCTTTTAGTAGTTCGATTAATTGGTAAAAATAATTTTAAATTATGCGAGCGGGTTGAGACTGTAGTAGAATTCCATTTCAAATGGAGTGTATCAAATAGGTATTCATCTCTAGATGCTTTGTAGAGCAAACAAAGATCCCCACGTATTGATCTATATTCCATACTGTACAAATTAAGTCGTTTAAGTCTTTCCTCATAAGACAAGTATCCCATTCCTGCAATATTCCTAATAAACCTTTTTTGCACCTTCTCCCTAGATATTATATCACCCTTCTGTGTGGGAGCACAAAACGAAGAACAGTAATCAAAATTTGCTCTTATAATACTAGTATAAAGGGGGACCATAATTGAGCTCTCTGCTTTTAATGTTTCTAAATAAACAATTACTAAGTCTGGAACATTTTTAATCACAGAATTTAAGTGTTCAGTAAATTTTAATGTGTTATTAACAATAACACCAAGATCTTTCGCAGATGTAATAACGCTTAAAGTGTGATTCTCAATATAATATTTTGCACACCTATTATTATTTCCAAAGTGCATGACCTTACACTTATTAATATTGAATTTCAACTTATGACTACTAACCCATTCGGATATATCATTTAAATTATCCTGTAATATGGATATAGCTTCTAAGTTGTTAACAATCCCTCCCAGTTTGGCATCATCTGCATATTTGATTAACCAGTTACCATTTTTTATTTTCATTCCTGTTATAAGTATATTGAACAATACAGGCCCCAAAACAGATCCCTGAGGAACTCCACTAGTAACTGGTGTCCATGGGGAAAAAAAAACCCTCAAGCATACCTGCTGTCTTCTATTTGACAGCTATTGCAGTATCCATCTGATCAAATAATTATTAAGTTCTAAATTGACTAAACATTTAAATAATATATCATATGAAACAGAATCAAAAGCCTTTTCAAAATCCAGGTAGATCACATCAACTGGCAAACCAAAATCCAGAGCCTCGCTAACTGGTTCAAAAAAATCAAGCAGATTGGTCTGACATGACCTTCCCGGTTGAAAACCGTGTTGGAATATATCAGTCAGATCTTTTGCCAAAATATGATTGCTGATTTTACTTAGAATTAGTCGCTCCATAATTTTACATACAGTAGAAGTAAGACTTATAGGTCATAATTATTTAACTCCTTCTTAGATCCAGATTTATGTATAGGAATAACTTTAGCATCACACCAATCATTAACCACTATACCCTTCTTTAGTGACTCATTAAATAAGTAGGTAAGTACTCCAGCCAGTTCGTACGAAAGATTTTTTAAAAAATAGCAGGAATACCATCAGGACCACATGATGTAGATGATTTTAAGGAATCCATAATGTAAAGGGTTTCAACCACACTAAATTCAATCACTAGGTCTAAATTAGATGGTTTGAAACATGAACTCACACTTCTTTTAAACATACAACCAAAATAATCATTAAATTTATTTGCTATAACCTGTTCATCGTTAACATCAAATCATTAATATTTAATGGTCCTACTAAGGTAGGTGAATTTTTAAGAGCCAATGTAATTGAAGAACCTTTTTGTTGCCATGATGTATATCAACTAGGTTCCTCTCTAATTCCTTAGCCCTTCTGATTGCGTATTTAACCTTTTTGGCTTTAATTATAAATTTAGACCAGTTTAAATCAGTAATATTATTTTTGTATCTATTATATGCTTTCTTTTTTGCTGAGACCAACATTTTGATTTCTCTAGTGAACCAAGGTGGATACCTCTTTAATCCAATATATTTAACTCTTGTTGGTACCCATGTTGTGATACAATATTGGATTTCTTCTTTGATTCTTAGCCAGATGTTCTCTATAGGTTGCCCAATTAATTCTTGTTCCAATTCCATATTGATAGATATTCCTTAATTACCTGATAGTTGGCTCTGTTAAAGTTTTAAATTCAGTTTTACCACAAGATTTATTGACAGGAAATTAAATGACCATTTAATTATCTGTGGTCACTATTTCCTAAAGGAGCCATGATACTGACCAACTCATTGTCACCTTTAATATTTGAGAATATTAAATCCAAAATATTATCATTTCTAGTTGGTAAATTAACATGTTGATCCAATCCTAAATGTGACATAGCACTGATAAATTTATTTTCCTGGTTATTAAGTCCTTTAACAGAGGTCCAATTTATATCAGGATAATTAAAGTCACCCATAAGAATAATGTCTGTCTTAAAATCAACATTCTCCAAGTAGTGACACATATTATCATTATTTGCAGTGTCCATTGATGGTGGTCTATAACATAACCCTAACGTAACTGAAATTTGTTTATTAATGAATTTAATCCAGATAATTTCAAATCCCACAGGAGGTTTGTTATCTAAAACAACTTCAGAGCAAGTTATATTATCCCTGACATAAATAGCAACTCCACCACCCTTAGAATATATTCAATTTTATTAAATAAGGTATATCCAATAATATTATGACCCCACTGTCCCTCACTAAACCAAGTTTCGGTGACACCACAAATATCTATATTTTCATTGTGTAAAACTACCTGAAGTTCATCAATTTTATTACATAGACTCCTAGCATTTAATAGAAGGACATTCATTTTGGCATTTAGTTGCAAACATTTGATACATATGCTTATTTAGGTATCCGTTATAGTAGGGGCCTTAAATGGAATGCTCACATAAAGTATCTAAAGCAAAAATTACAGACTAATATTAATGGAGTCTTAAGATTTATGAAAAATGTTGGAGGCTCATTGGTGTCAGGTTGCCTTACCATCATAACTGCTAAAATAAAGGCCCCTATAACATATGCCTCAGAAATATGGGGCTTTGTAAACCTAAATCCTTTAGAGACAGTTTTGAATAAATTATATAGACAATTATTAAATCTTCTGGTTTGCGTCCCAGAACATGTTTTAAGAGCTGAACTGGGACAGTACTCATTGTATACAATAATTAAAACTAGGATGACAATTTTCATCATGGATTTCCAGAGTCTCAATGAATCTAGACTCCTAAGAAATGCTTTGAGGAACTATTCTAAAAGAGTTTTTCAATCCTCATATTTGAAATTCTTGAAGAAAGAAATTTACAATGTAGGTCTTGCTAGCATAATGACAGAGGTTTATAGAATTCCAAGAATATATCTCATCAAACAAAGTAGACAGAGTTTTATAGATATTGCTGCTCAAAAAGATCTAGTTGCCATTCAAAACTCCAAAATTCATATAGTATCTCTCATAAGTTTCTTAAACATTTGTAAGAGACCCATATTTAGACTACATACAGGATGGAAGCAAAATAAATGTATATACAAGATTCAGATTGGAATTTTTTCATAGTAAGTTTCTATATTATAAACAACACAGTCCCTTTCCCATATTGTGACTGTGCCTGTGGCAAGGGTGATGATTTAGAACATATTTTCTTATGCTGACCCCTTTTTTAAATAAAAATAAACAAAGGAGTAAATATTTAGGCAAAGTCCTGTCTAAGTTACATCAACCATTCAAAGACTCAGTAATATTTTTTTTCTTTTCAACTGTCAATACCAACATTCTGGAAAAAGTCACAGACTTTAGTAATGCCATAAGTTTATCATAGCAAATTATCCTAACTATATTGTTCAATATTGATTGGATCTCTGGATGGGGGTCTGACCTTGAGATGTCTCTCCTACAAACTGTGAACCTGTAATTGAAGAAAATCTCAAAGGTTTAATCTAATGATTCTTTATTGCATAGAAGGGTTGTGTTATAAATAGTAAGTGTTGTTCTTAAAAATGCTTCAGGAGGAATCTTAAATTACTTTTTAGGTCCTATGGACATTTTTCTAAATTTTTGGATTGGGGACTACAAACTATACTGTAAAGAAATGTAGGTAACCTGACCCAAATCTTACAGGGTTCTGTTTACATTTGGGATTAACCCGAGTTAGCTAAGTTTTACCTAAACTTCATCCTGACTCATTCCATTATATAGGAGTAAAATATTGTTATGCAGTATTCATTGTTGAAGCATCTCTCCTCACTAATTGTATTGGAACAACTGTAAAGTACATTAGAGGGTGCATTAAGCCCAAAATGTACTGTACATGGAATTTTTACTATGTTTGTGTTGATGTTTTTAATTTTTTTTTATCTTTTGTAATGACTTACAGTCAAACAAATGAACTTGAACTTGAACATCAATGTCATACCTAAACACACAGAAAAACAAAAGTTTAACATGTAAATAAAAAAAAAACTTTTATTGTTGCCTATTCTGGAGTCAGTATCAATTGTGGTGGTGAGTGCTTGAGTTCTGTCTGTATGTTTGAAACATCAATGTCATGAAGACAGTACAGAGAGGAGTTACTGAGGGACAAGGCAGGCCTGATGAGCAGAAACTCAGACCTCAACATGTACTCCCCGGAGGACAGAAGGGAGAGGGTGACATGATCAAAATCTTTAAATGCCTTTACAGGTCTCAAGAAAGTGAACTCTGAGGGTCTCTTCAACCTTAGTGGAAAGAGGACCACTAGAGGCACTGCCTCAAGCTGATGGGGAGATGCTTCAAGAGGAAAATGAGGAGACACTTTTTCACTGAGAGGGTGGTGGCACAATGGAATGAATTGCCAGATAAGTTATCTGTCTTAAGACTGCAGAGCCAGAGGAAGTTGCCTCCCTGAAGACAGCCTCAAGAGAGCTGGGAAGATTTCATGGAGAGGGGAAAGGTGTGGTGGGGATGTAGAAGTGAAGGGAAATTAGATAGCAGGGAGGGGAACAGATCCCTCAGTAGACATTCGGTGGTTTGCAAACTCAAGTAGACTTGATAGATCAAAAGGTATTTTTTTCTGGTGGCTATTTTCATGTGTTTGTATGTTCACCGTAAGGATAACTCAGAAAATATCATGCTATTATTGGGGTGTGTGTGGTGTTCATTTCAGGACTCAGTGTTTTTAAAACCCAGAATTGGGCAAATCACTTTTGTTAGTGCCTACACAGTTTTCAGTAGTTTCCAAAGGAGGCTCTTAAATTTGTAAATGAGACTCATCCTGAGAGTGTTTCTGGTTTCCAGCAAAAATATACTCTATGCACTAGAAGAACTCTGTTGCACAATATTAAGCCACATTTGAATTTCAAGAAAATACAAAGAAAATACAAAATCACACATGCTCACACAATGCAAAGCATCATGGGCTGCATCATGGGTTGCATTGTGTGAGCATGTGTGATTTTGTATTTTGTTGAAACTTGGCTTCCCAGCCAAATGCCCTTTGGGGTAACCCTTACCTCAGTGTTTGAGCACAGAGGTTCTTTGTCTTTTAAATAGTTTTTTATTTTAACGGGTTCACCACAACATGACCCAGACAGACCGTCTTAGGGTAGCTGGTTCATTCCACTGGGGTAGCAAACAGACGAGGTATACTGATGAGTCCTGGTGGGGTGAAACACATGTCTATGTCATCTGTTAGCACCCTTTCCAAACCATGTGAGAGGCCTTTCGGCACCATGCAGTTCTGCTAAAAGTTGAACCAGCATAACATTCTGTGGTGATTTGCATATGCAGCCCATGATGCTTTGCATTGTGTGGGCATGTGTGATTTTGTATTATATATATATATATATATATATATATATATATATATATATATATATATATAGCTAAACAATTAATCCCAAAAGCTGAACTTTGTTTTTAATATATAAATGTTTAAGAAATACCTGTGGCTCTTTCAACCAGAAAGCTGTGTGTATTGTTTTCATTGGAAGCTGTAGTTTCAGACACTTTTTAATTACTCTTTCCTTTTGAAACACCAGGTGGCTCTGATAATCATTTGTTCCAAGGGGTTTTAAGTCAGTTTGAAAGCATTAAGTATTTTCTGTTCTCCTAGTCCTTAATAAAATGCAGGGACTCCACAGACTTGTCTGTTCCATGGTCCAGATCCCAAACTAGTGAGTCTTGTTTCAACATGATAGATCCACCTCATGCCCCTCCCATATGAATCAAAAAAAGGTGGGGTGGATCTTTAGGAGCTTCTTGGGTGGAGGTGGGAGTGGATCTTACTCCCCCCAAAAAAACAATGCTGCCTCCCACTACTCAGGTTCCAGTTCTTGTACCACCCATTTAAGAAAGAAAATAGTACCCTGCAACCATTGACTAACATGAAAGCATATTTATTTGAGGACGGAAAACATTTCTTGGAGGAGGGTAAGGCGGAGAAGACTATTTACACCTTCATTCAGTTCCATGGACAGAAAACATGACATCACTCCTTTTGTACATGCAAAACGTCTGTAGGCTCTGCCTACTGCAGCCGTAAAAAGGCAGTTCTAAGATAAAACAAGGTAAAAGCCCCAGTAAAAACATTACAAATGCTGTGGTATATATCAAATATATAATGGGTTGCAGTGGAATAACACATTTATCTCCACACATGAGTGGTAATACCTTTATAACTAACTTGTGGCTTCGCCACTCGTGAGTTATGGGTCTTACTACTCACTAGTGGAGATAAATGTGTTGTTATTCCACTGCAGCCCATCATGTATTCTCTATATATAAGGGGGGATTTAAAAGGAATGTGACAAAGTACTTTTTCAAGCAATGGGTGGTGGAGAAGTGGAACCTGTCTTTGCAATTGTATGAGTTCCATAAATACACACACCACACTCTTGTGATTAAAAAAACAACAGGCTACATTTTTTATGGTGATCTGCGTATACATTTCAGAATACTTTGCATTATTGGGGTATGTGTAAGTTTGTATTTTTTTTTTTAAGTTTGGCTTTACTGCTAATACCCCTCTAGGGTACCCCTTGCTGAAGTACATTTGCACTGAGGGTTTTTTGCCTTTTAGATTGTTTTTCTATTTTGGGCTCACCACAACTCAGACCAGCAAGACCATCATATGGCTGGTTCCCCCTTCCCATGGGCTAAGATACAGATAAGGCACACTGATGTGTCCTAATAAGAATGAAACACATGTCTATCTGCTGTTTATAGCCTTTGCAAGTTGTGTGAGTGGTCATTTGGCACTGTACACTCTACTTAAAGCAGAACCAATATAAATTTATTCATGGTGATTTGCATGTACTTTGCATGATGCTTTGTATTATCAGGGTATTTGTAATTTTATAGTTTTCATTTAAAGGGTTTCCCTACTCAGGGTATCCTGTGATTCACTTGATAAGCAGAAATGTGGCCTGGTTTACCCTGAAGCCCAGTACTCTCTTCATGATGTCATCAGTTGCAATCAGTCAGTGGCTCTGAGTCCTGATGCTGATGCCCCATTGGTGTTAGTGGATGTCCCAGGTTGTGGACATGAACTGGGGTCTCTCACCTGGAGGTGCAACTCACCACAGCCAGCCAGCACTAATAAACAGGTTTAAAAACACAAAAGCAGTTGTAAAGGTAGCTCCAGTGGCACAGGTAAAGTATGTCACTCTGCTGAATGGTTGCCCCAGCTTTACTGTTCAACCACATCCCACTGCTCTGAGATGGTGATGTCTAGCGAGCAATAAGAAAGCATCACTTTTAGACTTTAGGGGTGTGGGGAAGAGCATTTCCAAAGCTCCTGGCACAACAATGACCCTGTGGTGGAAGAGGGTCAGGATGGAACATTATGAGTTATCACACCACATAGTACCTCATCCCCATGCTGCTGTAGTGGGAATAGCTGGCACCACCATACAGGTATGTGGGAGGGTCAAAGAATAAGAGAAAAATCACTAACTGGTGGATGATGCTGCTGCTGCCTCCACCCCACACCCATGTCTCTTTCAACTCCAGCACTTAACTGGAGTAAGCTCTGGACCGGGGGTCCCATGGGATCATGTAAGCTTGGGCAGTCATTTGGGGATAAATCTGAGGCAAGCATGCAGGCAGTGCTGGGAGATGCAGCTAAAGCAAAATCCCAATGGGGCAGTAAGGTGGGGGGATAAGCAGTAATAACTAAATGCAGCAGTAGGAAAGGGTAAGAATTTGGTTTTATGCAGGGTTTTTCAAATATTTCATACTAACTATATCCCAAAGTGCTTTACAATCCAGGAAAGGGAAGGAAGAGAATATTGCTGGCAGTAGATGTCCAGGGAAAGTCAAACAACACAGAGGTAAGTAGACTGTAGTCAGGTTAAACACAAGGAAATTAGGTGGCTGGCTCATAGAAACATAGAATTTTATGGCAGATAAGGACTGCTTGGCCCACCTAGTCTGCCCATTTCCCTACCTAATGGATAAGGTGCAGATCCTAGTTAACCAACAGCCTACTCAGGGCTCAGGGACTCTCAGTGAATAAGTGGTGGTGGGATTCCCAAACATAGTTTTCCACATTCAAATTTCTATGCTCTATGGGTGTCAGCATGACTCAGATGGTAGCACATCTTCCTCTGGGCCAGAATGCTGTGGTTTGTAGTCCCGCTCTGAGACTGGGTTCATACCAGAAATGCTGGCACCTGAGTACAGTGCTGCAGGATGATGTACTGTTGGTGTGTGCCGTCCCTCAGAGGAGGTTTTAAACTGAGGTCTGTTCTGCTCATCTCTGGTGCTGTCCTGGTGGGTATCCAAGTGGAAGTAATAGAACCCAAGGCACTTTTTGCAAAAGAAGAGAATTTTCCCCTGTGACTTAGCCAACATTCTCCTTCCCATAAAAGTGGTTCGTGCAGTTGTCCAAGAGGCTGTGTGCAGATGTTGATGTGCAATGGCTGACACTATACATTTACAGTCACTTCACTACTAGTCTCTTATTGCTTGTAAACTGCTCAGGGATACAACGTAAATATTAATGTACTGTAATTATTTTTAGTCTTCTTCTTGAACCACTAGGACAAACTGCCTCCCACAACAGCAAGTAAAGCAGTCTAAGAGCTATAATAAATGGTGACAGAATGTTATCCCCTTTTGGTGGAGCTCAGCTGGATTTCAATGCCAACTTACATGGATTACATGTAGGCATGCTTTTGATAACTTTTCTTTAAAATGAAGTTTCTCGAATGATTCACTTAACCTTTAGTGATTTGTATTCAGCTTCCTGAACAGATTTACTGTCTCCTTCTCATCTTACAATCTGTTCTAAAAGATGTGTCATGGATGATTTTCTGTTGATTTCTGAAGTAATTTGTCAGCAGTGACTCACCTGTTTGACAGTAATGGACAACCTGTTGCTATGGAAATGTTTCAATAAGCATTATTCAGAAGACCAGAGTCAGAAATGTGAAAGTATAATAATATTACTGCTTCCTTGTGAAATATACTGCAGCACCAGTAGATTGCTCTTCAAATTCCTCTGAGTTTGTGCGTTGACCTCCACTTGGCCATGCAACTGAAAACAGCAGTGTTTATTAGTCAGCAAAATATTCCATCATATAGTTTTTTACCATTAATATATTTTTTTTTCATTGAGCTGTTTTGTCCCCCAGTCACCACCTTCTCTTTACTTTGGGCAACCCCCTGAGTCTCCAGCCCCAACCATCACTCCCACTGATGTCATACAAACAGGGATCTACACAAGGAGGGGTCTGAGGGCTCTGGGACATGATTATGCACAGTGACCAGTGTATATAGTTTTCTTCCCCATTTTTATGTTCCCCATCCCAGGCCAACACATAGAATTTGAAGGCAAATATGGACCACTTGGCCCATTCAATCTGCCCATTTTCCCTACCTACATTATCACCACAGACCCTACTTGATCTACAGTTCTTTCCCCCCCATTCCTTTCCACTGCAGTTTTGTTGTGCCGATCCCATGCATTCTTAAAACAAGCTAAAGAACACACTGCCTAACTGCCCCCTGATGACCCAGGGACTGTCAGCAGGAGGCACCACTTATGGGACGAGTGCAGTGTCAGGCCTTCCTAACATCAGGAGTGATGTTTTAGGGATTTTTAATGTATTGGCACATGTGACAGGATGTGGGCATGAGTTTTTTTTCCTGCCACCCGCCTGCTCATGCCTGTTGGGAGAGACCAGTATCATTTTCTTCTTGCCACAAAAGCCAGTGGCTCCACCACAATACTTAAACTAAATGCACAACACATGGACTGTATTTTATTTTAATTTTTTTTAATAAATCTGAGCTCAATGGAAGAAAATGCAGGCAGAGGAACTATTTTACAGCAAAATACTTAAAATATTTTTGTATTGGACTACTTAAACATAATTTAAATTTTGTTTGCGCATTTAAAATAAAGTGATCCATTTTATAAGTACAATAAGACACTCTGGGGGTGTGCATTAAACATTTCTAACACATTGCATGCCTGCAGCCTTGTGCCTTACTACTGTATGCCCCTGGCCATGCACTAGAAATGTCTAAAGGACACTCCCCTGTGTCTTACTGCCTATTTATTCATAGTGGGCATGACCAGAGAACAGGGACTTTTTAAAACTTTAAAACCCAATATCTCAGTTCAGGACTGAAATACAATAAAAATAAAAATGAATATATTAACGATTTTGCCAGAAATACATTATTATTAAAAACTATATAAAGATATATATTTCCTGATAAATACTGCTGCTTTAAATTTAAATGTATTTCCTGCCTTATTTTCCACCTGTATTTTAGTCTAATGTGTGCTTTGTACTTCATTCATTCGCTTTGAACATTTTTCAAAATGTGTTTACCTGTGACACTTGCCTAATGTAGTGTATGCACTTTGTTATTGTTTTCCTTTAGTTTGTATTTGTTGTAACCTCTGAGATCATGCCCGAAAATACGCATTTATGAAAAGGGTTGAAGCTTGACAGTCAAATCCAATTAATTGGATTAGCCAATAACAGTCACTGTTCATTAATGATCTAGTTACCCACACAATAGACAGACAAACTGCTAGCAGAGCTGAAGAGAACTACAGCTGCAAATTGCTCCACATGCTCACTGAAGACAATCCCTCCCAAAATGTAAATAGAAAGCTGCCATATTTAAAATCACACCAAGCAAGGGAAAGTGAGTGAAACATGATCAATGTAGTACCAGTTAGTTTTAACATGTTTGTAACACTTAGTACCATGGAGTTGGCAGATATATTTTTGGGGCTAGAAATCAGTAATCACCGTGATGCTAATAAGCCTAAAAAAAGAAGTCAACAGTGAAAGAAAAGGTCAAGCACAGACTACCATGGAGATGAAAGGGGCTGAAAGTGAAAGCCACCATATAACTCTATCTGCAGCTGAGCTACTGTAGACAAAACTAAGCAAAAAAAAAAAATGAATACACAGAAGAGTATCAGGTGGGCTGTAAATGTGTTCACCAATTGGTTGAAAATGATAAGTATTAACATTGACATTAAAACTGTGCCATATGTGGTCACACTACTATGTGAATTTTACCCTTCTGTGAGGAACTGTCAATGAACAGTACACCATAAGCAGCTCCACTGGGCTCAGAGCCAGGTTGAACAGGCACCTAAATAGTGCAGAAGTGGGACGAGTCATTAATTTAATTAGTGATCCTATTTTCACCTCATCTAATAATGTGTTATCTGATAATGTGTTTGTGTCTGTTTGCAAACAGTTCTGCAAAGCTGGGAAAGACAAAGCAGCCCATTATGCTAGAATCATAGACAGAGACCTAAGAAACCTGAGACAATCTGACGTTATGTCTCCAGATACTGCACACGGTTTGGTCCATCATGTCTGGTTCAAGCTACAACGAGACTGGCTAGGAGGGGCAGAAAGGGCATTCCTGATGAAAAGCAGGACTCATTTCAAGTGCTCACAGATGAGAATGGCTCAGAATTCCTTAGTCTGTGCTACAATGAGCACACCAAAAACCACAGAAATATAATGGAAATGAACAAGGAAAGACTTCATGGATTCCTATACAGTGACCCTGTCCAACCCAAACTGTCCTGTGAAATTATACAAATACCATCTTTCAAAATGTCCATCTTATGCTGTAGCACACTACCTCCATCCTCTAAAAATGCCCCAGCATGTTCTAAACCAACAAACAACATGGTACAGTAAACAGCCCATGAGCATTAATTACTTGGGCAACCTAATGGCATCAGTCTCTAAGCCAAAACCAATTTGCAAAAATGGGCCATTACATATCTCATCTCTTGATTCGCCACATCCCTAAGCTGCCATATCCATCACTGCATTTTACACACTAAACTGTGGTGGCTTCCTCCTACTGCTGTGCATGACCTATTACTTTGAAGGGTGGGTGAGTTACAATGTCTTGCAGAACCAGTCCCCTTTCTCACTGTCTAGTCTTCTCCATTCTCTAACTGATGCCTAACCACTAAGGTCCACTATTTGTGAAGAATTACCTATTCTGAGAACCAGGACATGAGTGGGAGACATTTCTTTCTCTGTTGTTGCCCCAAGGTTATGGAATTCTGCACTGTCTAGCTTACATCAGTGATAGACTGCTAATACCTTCAAGAAGGGATATTGCAGCTACCTCCTTATGTCTCATGTATGCTTTTGTGTCTAGAGCTCTATTTTGTTTTAATTCATTGCTACGCAGTAGTCCCTAATATTAGTCTGCCCGTTGCTAACAAGGCTTGCCTTGCAGTGTATCGATAGACTATTTATATTGTCTGGTCTCATTAACAAATAGCTGGCCAGCTCCTCCAGTGCCTTGTATTTTTGACCTTTTTGTGCTTTTTAATGTACTACCTTTGCTATGTAATCTGTTAAATATGATGTTGTTAATGTCATTTACTGTTGCTGTACTGTAACTTGTTTACTGACCTTGACCCTATGTAACCTCCAGGATCATGCCTTAAAATAGGCATTTAATTGTCTAGTGCACTTACTTGTTAACAAAAACTAAATAAATCAATAAACAAGCAAGCCATCCCATCACAACACTACACAAATCATTGCTTGAGAAGCACCACGGTGCACTTGCTTTCAGAAGCTGGTTTGGTAAGATGCGAAATAATGGCCGTCACTGGCCATTGATGTGAATCCACCTTGCAAAATGATAGGTCTGCATCCACAGAAGATCACAAAAGGTGGAGCACAATCTTGACTAGCACAGCCCATACCAGTACAACCCAAACAATGGCAAGCACTAGTGGCACCATCGCAGAAACAGTGAAAATAAAGGAAGACACACCAATCAACATAAACCAAGGCAAAGACAAAAAAGAAAAGCAAGAAACACAGAAGAAAGAAAATACTAACAAGACACAGAATGGACCAACTTTTAATTTTCATGGCATCCCTGGGCAATTTAACATTAAAAACTTTAACACTCATGGTCCAGTAAACTTCAACACATACTAATAAAGTACTACCAATGCAGTGCTGAAAATGATGTGCAGACTACGTGTAGAAAAGTTGCATAGTTCATAATTGTTTAAAAATTTTCTCTTTTCACAGTACTCTGTTTAAAAAGTGTGAAAGTGACTTTCTTTGACTACTGTGTTTAATGATGTGCTGCTCTGTACTCCAAAGTTACATTTGCAGCTTGTTGCAGTTCCAGTTTGGCTGTCAGACTTCAGAAAAAAAACTGCAGTTTGCAGTTTAAACTGTTAAGATCCATGATGTCATCGATAGCTAAAACTGTTGTAAAATGCTATGCAATTTATGTTTTCTAAACCCAACTTCATAAACATGTTTATTACACTAGTCCTGCATTTTATGTTTGCATAAAATTGATAAAATATCCCATTACTATCATGGACTACTTTACTGTTTGGTAGGCTATAAATAAATCTGTCCAGTTTAAAACAAAAAAAGACTTTTCTTTTATTTTTCATAAAAAAAAAGAAAACCCATTTTATAAGTGCAATAACCCATTCCTGGCCCATAGGTATATGGCAGGCATAAATGCACTGCCCAGGTGGTTGGAGGACACTTGGTCTTCAGCCTTGTGCCTCACAATACACTCCAGGTGTGCATTAATACCCACATACACACATGGCCTGTCATGGGTAATAACTTACTTAATTATCTAGTGCACATTCTTGGTTAATAAGAAGTTATGGTCAGAGCCAATATGGCTGTGGAGAGCTTTTAGGAGTGACAAGAGTGGTGAAAAGAATATGTGGTGCTCTCACTGCACTGAAGTCTGCCGTAATACTGCAGCGATTACAGTACTGTGCATTTGTGATACTCGCACATGTACAGTTTGCCCCGGAGTTAGCCTTGCACAACATGGTGTTGCTGACATAACTATGTTTAACAATCCAATCCCCTCTGGTTACTAGAATCCCATTAGTACTAGTCTTAGGCAGGTAGGAAAAGGCAGCTGGTGGGGAGCTCATTAGGGGCTTTCTACATAATGACATCATTGTTTACTCAGCCTGAGAGAAGGATGACTATGTCATTTAGAACTCTCACAGCAGCATAACCATTTAAGAGTCAGCTGCTCTCGGGGAGTTTAGAATGTTCAGTAAGTTCAAGTGTGGCAGTTACAGTGGCAAGAGGTCTGCCATTGGGGCTCTGTCAAAGGGAGCCCTGGTATCTCTCACCCTAGTTTGGTAAAATTTTCAGTTTGCCTGCAAGACTCTTTAGTTTCACTCCACGGTGAGTGAGAGGGAAGACAATTCTTGTGGATCCAAGGGGCAATTCCTTGAAGTTCCTGAAGTTCACAGCTGCCTTTAGGAAGAACAATGAGTAGAATAAGACAGCTACCAGAAACAGAAAGGTGCCATTTGTTCTCTCCATGACTGGGAGGAAGGAACAATTAGTCTTTAAGTACAAAATTTGAAACTGTTCTCTGAGGGATTTGTCTGAGATCTGTGTGCCCTAGATAAGCCTAGATCACACCGGTCAGGATCCCTTTCACCACAACTGTGCTGAATTTAAGGTTAAAATTGGGAGTCTGTAGCAATTCATTGGGGATTGGAGATTCATTTGGTGTAACCCTTAAGAAATGGCAGAGAGTGTTTAGGGCAAAGGGTGGGAAGAGTGCCATCTGGAGTTTCAGGCAGGGCTAAGTGGTTTGTGGATGGGCACCACTGTTCCCTGGGCAAAGACCATGCACCAGGAGGATTTTAAAGTGTGTGGCACATCCCACAGATATACACTTTGGAAATGGAAATGTGTGGAAAATGTTTAAAATGTGTGGCACATCCCACAGATATACACTTTGGAAGAGAGATAGAGATGTTTTTTTGGAAAACAGTACTGCCTAGCAAAGTGTCCTGCAAAAGAGAGTGTGCCTGTATTGCAATGACAAACCTTTGTGGGACCACCATTGCTTTAAGTAACATCTGTAAAAAAAGCCATACTGCAAAATCACAGTTACTGCTTTGGACAAGCTGCCTGTTGCTTCTAGTGAGAATGTTATTGGGGCCCCTCAGCAGTTAGGTCTAGTGTATGCCTAGCATCCTCTCCCCTGGACTTAGTTGCAAATAAAAAGGTTCATATTAATATGTACCCCCATCACCAATCCTGTAGATTATGAGCCTGGTATACACTCCAATGCTAGGGGTGGTACCATGAGTGTAGTTCTGCCAAAGGAAAATTGTATGCCATGTAGTTGGCAGTAGTTCTTTTAAGGGGGGGTGCCAGCTAGCCAAAGGTGGCATGGGGGTTACATATGTATGCAAGATACTCGTGCATGCACACTATAAGTCAGCGCCAACATGTTACACACAGTGGCTGTCAGTTCCACAGTAGTGGAAAGGAAAAGTAGTGTACCAGGAAGTGGGTATATTTATGCAGCTCACAGAGGGGAATGGCTGCATAAACAAAAACACTGGAAACTATGCTGGAGCACTGTGGCAGAACATCAGACAGCAGTTCAGTTACATGCTTCCACAGTGCTCTTATACAAATCTGATGATGGCATACCATTTGTGGAGCTTGGCCCAAACAACCATAAAAATCAGACTCAGTAGAAGTCTATTAACAAACTAGAGATCTGGAGCCAGACATTCAAAGCTTTGTGCTGGGCGCAAATCCATTGCGCTGGACAAGTGCTTAGATTGTGCCCAACTGAAATATTCAAAAGGACATTAAGCACCAGCACTAGGTGTTAGCACTGATGTTAAATTATAATGTATGCAGAGGAGGAATTGAGGGGAGGGGCCATGAATGAGGGTGCACCAGCATATTCAAAGGAGTAGTGCCGCACTACAGGTGTTTGCACGATCCATAGTGCGGCGCACATTACCACCTGCAAAAAGCAGGTGGTACTGTGGGGCAAACAGGTGGATCTCCTGGTCCCCACTGCATGCGCACAGCACACCGTACCCCCCGATCCCTGACACCCGGCCCCAGTATCACAGTACCATCCCTGGTAGTCTAATATCCCCCCCTTCCAGCTCCAATCATAGAATACATTTAGTCACCTGACACATCCAGGTAGTCTAGTGTCCCCCTCCTAGCCCCAATTGTGAAAGAAAATGCTGTACCCAACACTTCCCTGGTAGTCTAGTGTCCCCTCTCCTAGTGCCGATTGTAAATGAAAATGCTTTACTCAACACATCCTGGTAGTCTAGTGGCCCCCCCTCCACCTGGCAGTGCCAACCACCCGCACTCCCTCCATCCCCAAACTGAGCCGGTGACTGGCTCAACCCTTCTCTCACCTCCACGGCCAGTTGCTGACTGAGTTATGATTGATCGCTCACTGTGATGAATGAGCGAGGATGTGCTCATTCATTACAGTACATGATCAGTCATAACCAAGCCCCCTAGAATTCTTTGTGTCAGAATTTTAATAATTTCCCAATCTACATAGAACTTCTACGATTGCCTAGAATCACTCTTCTTGGTGATTTTTACTAATATTTCTGTTTATACATAGAATCTGGTTCCCTTCCCTCTTTTATATCCAAAACCCCCCTATATGCTCAGAATGTGATGTTATCATTGCTATAACATCATACATTAGCTAATGAAATGGCTGCGTTCTGCAACAGAAATGAACAGTCACTTATCTACCACAGTTCCCACTGCCAGAGACAGTGGCACAGCACATCATGCATGGTGATATTTGCTCAACCTGCACTACAGCCTAATACAATTTTCAGTCTTACATTGTTGCACTATGGCCAACTTAACAAAACCTTGTCAATAGCATAGACCTGTTAAGTCCATACCTCACTTTGTACAAACCTATTTGTGCCTTTAAGGTATAGAGATGCTGTCTGAAATGAATAACTGGTAAAATGAATTTAACTGTCTAAATTTTTAAGAAAAATAAAGTAATTATGCCCAGAAAAGTGAAACATAATAATGTGTAAACCTGCTGAAACAATAGACCTGTTAAATAAATAATTGCACTGTATGCATTTTTGCCAGGGTTATTGATTACATATTGTCATTGGTTGATAGAATCACCTAAAAGTTATTGAGAAATGTTGTGTGCAGGGACAGCTGTTGGGCCACAGGGTAGCATGCTGTGTTTCCATGCCAGCAACTCAGGTTCAGAGATTAGCTCTGGGAGCTGGCTGGGCAGCACTAGGATTGGTGGAACACATCACTGCTTGGAGCCTGGGAAGGTATGGTGCAGTGTTCTGTCACATGGTGGACACATTGTGATGGGGCGGAGAGCTGTATCTCACAATTGGTTCACATGCATGTCATGGCCTGATGGTGTTACGCAATGTGTCAGGGAAGCAGGTTGACATGAAAAATGAGTTTTGCAATAACTCCTCTATTCCATTTCCAATGGGACCTGTATGAATGAGGATGCAAGTTCATGGAAATTAAAAAAAATATATATATACACACACACGCGCGCGCACACACACACACACACACACACACAGTATCTCTGTCTCTCTCACCACACACACACACACACATATATATATTTCTATGTATGTTACAGATTGCATATAAATATACAAGTGATACACAGTGGGAGCCTCGTGAGTGGTGTAGAAAGCACATACAAATATGTAAGTGATAGACAGTGGAAACCTCATTAGTGGGATAGATAGCATGCATAAAGAAATACCTTATTTATCACATAAGATCCCCTCTGCATATGTCATTTATGCAACAGGCTAGGACCTTAAGGGAGAGACATTTGTTTTGCTTTTTTAGGCATAAAATTATTTTTGTAAGTCTGTTATTTTTTGAACTAGTGTTACTGTGCTTTCCACCATCCTGATTTCTATAACCACTGCCATGAAAGTGAAGTCAGGATGACTAGCTGACATTGTGATGTGGTAGTTTGTTAGTGCTGCAGAACTTCCACAGAAATTACAAACCACCTCCGCAGAAGTTCTGCGGCAAATGGCAATCTTGCCGCAGAACTTGGTCCCACTGTGCCGGAAAAGTAGGGGCCCTGGTCATAACTCAGTTGGTGGCTGGTCATGGAGGTGAGAGGAGGGTTGAGCCAGTCACTGGCTCAGTTCAGGGATAGATGGGGGGTAGGGGGGTCAGCACTGCAGGGTGTGGGGGGCATGAGGGCCACTAGATTACCAGGGATGTACAGATGTAGAAAATGGATTGGGAGTCAGGGATCATGCTGGGGGGCAATAGACTACCAGGGAGTGTAACAGGCACACATAGGAAGAGGAAGCATGATGGCTGAAAAGGACTGCCTGGCCCAGCCAGTCTGCCCAGTTCCCTACAAAATGGATATGCTGCATATCCTAGTTAACTTACAGCCTACATCCTCCAACCCCCACCAGGACTGTCTGATGCCTGTCCCATGCATTCTTGAGTCCCCCCACTGTGTTCCACCCACAACTGCTGTGGTGTGCCTATATTGATGTTGGGGGCCCGGGGCAGGGGGCTTTCTTCCAGGGCACATATGGCCACAGGCAGTGTGTAAATATATATATATATATATATATATATATATATATATATATAAGTATATTATTATTATTTTTTAATTTACTTAGTTAGTTTTTTTGTTGACCAGGTATGTGCACTAGACAAATTCTGCCTATTTTCAGGCAGAACCCGGGGATACAGACAAATACCAACTGACCTTGAACTAGACTAAGCTGTTGGTGTTATTTTTATTGAATGGGGGGAAATTTGGCAAGGGCAAATATATATATTTTCTGCTTGCAGTGAGGCATGGGTGAGTTGTATGCACTGCTTGTGCCTGTCAGCACCCATATCCTGCAGCTTCCAGCCTGTATGTCTATTCCGACCTAAAGGTGGAGCTGTGTGTTTCATGCAGTAGCACAGGGCAAACTACACAGACATGTATGCTAAGTAGCACATAATGAGATGCAAATGTGACTGTTTGCCCATGGATTACCTAATTAGGCTCATTTGCATATGAGCTTTGAATGTAACAAATTTTTGCCCCGGGCTAACCTGTTTGCACCGGGCTAATGTGTTAGCACTGTGCAATCAGGTTAACCCCGGGCAAACCTCACATCAGCATAGCACAGTTCTGCAGTGTGTGGCCAGCTTTGTTTTTTGCAGCTTGTGTGAAACACCTCTTTGCAATCACACACATTGTCCTCCACCTTTAGCTCTGACTTGCTCCACCTCTGTGTCCATTGGGCTGCTGTTGCAGTTTGCACTTCCCTGTTGCTATATTCAGAGCTGTCTTATTTCCCGGGCTATTTTAGCACTGCACTCCCAACCCAGTTTGCCCAGCTTCCTTAGCACGCTATATTCAGCAGGTTTAGCACCGGGGCTATTCCTTTTGAATATGGTGGACTATTTGTTCTGGGCTAATTTAGCACACCAGGCAGTGCTAATTTAGCCCTAGGGCAAAGTTTTGAACATCTGGCTCCATTTCTGGGATTTACTCATCATCACAATCACTTTCTCATTCTTTTCTAAGCAGTAATTTCTGATAAACGTGCCTTAACCATATTGATCTCAGTGTTGGTAGACTACTTCAGGTTTCCCCCTGATTGTATTAGGTGGGGGTAGTAGGAGTCTTGAAGTGGTAGCTGCCAGTGGTGGCATGCTCTGAAAAAAGTGATCCCCATGCTTGTCTGCACATTTTAGGAATGACCACTTTCCTTATTTTTGCTGTAAAAAACTGACCCCTTTCACAAAAACAAGGAGTCAGTTATGGCCTCCACCCCCACCCCTTTTCACTTCAAGTGAGGAATGTGATTATGGGTTTGCATCAGTTGTACGGTGGCAGCCATAGATGCATAATATTGTTAAACAGTAATCAACTGTATGTAAAGTTGTTTTTTTTGTGTGCTTTCTTAATGTTGTCAATGCCACTCCACCCATTTTGTACTCTGCCCCTTGATTTATGTGCCCCAAGTGCATTATTTTACATTGTTGCATTCAGGACAAAAATGCTTTTTAAATGAGGGTAGTCACTAGTCTAAATTCTTTTTATTTATTTTTTTTAAATTGCCATCAGAAATGTGAGTTTTGTAAAAACATAAATGGAAATACAGGTAATAAGATGGCCATATTTTACAAGATATAAGAAATTCAGATTAGTGACTACCCTCATTTGAAAGATCTTTTTGTCCTGAACAACTTTCAGACTGGTTATTTTTGTGCACCTGGAATAGTTGTAAGAGATATTTAGATTTGTTTGGAATGTGTGCACATTTGCTAAGAAGTCTGCACAATGCCTTAGAAGATTCTCAGTGAAAAGCAGTTTGGAGTTTTGTCTCTAATGTTCTAAACACACAATGGGTCTGAATGAGTTAAAGGGGACAGGAGCTGATTACTTATGTGCAGGTGTTTGAAATGTCTCTAGTTTAATAAATTACATTCATGTCTCTAAAGGAGCCCTATTTAACTGTGCCTGAATACAAGCTGAAGCTGTCAGTTGTGTTTTGTTTTGGTTTTAGATTTATAGAACTGTTATTTAATACAACAACAGATTAGGTACATACAGTATGGACACATGTTGATAGATGGACATATTAGGATAACAGTATCTCAATTACAAGGTGGCCTGTGTTAGGTTTGGGTTTTGAATATACACATACACTGGTCACTTGTTACAGAATTGCAGATATATCATGTTTAAGACAGTATAAGTTTGACTATTCATGAGTAATATGGACTTATTGTACACAGAGTTTAAGAAAAATGTATCTGAACAGTACACTGTAAAATTTGATTGACACCACTGTCTGAAAGAGCTGGTGAATGCTTAATTTACACTAGGGCAGGTTGTCTTCTAACCTATTTTTTACTTACCACATAGATATTTTCATACGTATAAGACATTTAACATTGTTTACTATGTATTGCTGAAAGAGCTACTGTCGCTTATAAGAAAACTTTGAAAAACATAATAAGTAGGTCAAATTCTGCTTGTATTCCATATATATTCTAGATTTCTCCTCCCCATTATTTATTACTGGGGAAATGTACATGAATACATGATTTTCATCCCTTGCAGTTACTTTAAAGTTAATCTGCCTCTATAGCTTGCTCCCTACTTTAAGTCATAATGCTTTGTTGTGACATCACAATGTGTTGCTGTGATGGTAACTGTGATGTCACAAGCAGTGCATTATGACCTCAGGTAGGGAGACAGCAACAGAAATAGATGAACTCTTCTGGAGCAAAAATCCTGTTTTCATGCAACTCACCTCAGCAATAAATAATTGGGAGGAGGAATAAAGAACTAATGTAAAATACAAGCTGAACTTTATCTAAATATTATGTTTTGTTAAAGTTCTCCTGATGTTGTCAGCTGCTCTTTAAGCTTATTTTGCCTTGTGGTTTTTAATCATTGTCATTTATTTACAGCTTTTCCCAGGGAGTGAACTTTCAAGTCAATGTCATTTGACCTTGGGATAGCTTTCTTTTGATATGAACTTTTGTTGTCTTTATATGGGTATGTTGTTTTTTTGAATGCAGTTTTAACCAATGGGGTCCTTAACAACTTTTCATCTGTTTTTTTTTGTATGATATGGGTTTTGAGAAAATATGTTCTTCTAAAACAACTGCTAGTGTTTTCTGATGAAGGATTCTGTGTAATCCAAAAGCTAAATACACCTGTGTTCTTTTGTAAGAACTCCGTTGGTCCAATAAAAGATATCAAACCATCTGTTTCTGTGGATCTTGTGTTACAAGGACCAATAAGGCAACCAGTTTTTCTGTGGCTTCACAGTTTCAGAAATGTTAGCAGGAACTTATCAGTACAGTGAACACGGTTCTGAAACCATGAAGTGACATAGTCAAAACTCCAAATTCTTGATTCCATGAAAGGAACTGCACAGAATGTTGTCCTTACAAAGAAAACAATATAAAACACAACTGACTGCTTCAGCTTTTATTCAGGCACAGTTAAATAGGGACCATTTAGTGGTATAAATGTAATTTATGAAAATATAGACATTTCAAACAACTGCATATAAGTAATCAATTCCTGTCCACTTTAAATTAGGCATGACAAGAGATGAACAAGGTGGTCTGGTTTAGAATTTCACTTGAGTGGCATAGTTATTTGCAAAACTGAGGCTGTTTAGAAGTACAATAGGAGTTATGCTAAACAAACGTAAATATCTCTAAAAATTTACAAGTTACAGATAAAAAAAGTATGAAAATTGTTCAGGACAAAAAGACCTTGCAAATGAGCATATTCATTAAGCTGCACTAATTATAATGTTTTAAACTATGGCCATCTGAGTACCTCAAATTTCATTTTTCATAGGAGTTATGCCAAACAAATGTAAATATCTCTAAAAGTATACACATTACACATAAACCATCAGTATGAAAGTTGTTCGGGACAATAATGCCTTTCCAATGAGCCTATTCATTAAGCTGCACTAATTATATTTTTTAAACTATGGCTATTTGATTCCCTGAATTTTCATTTTTCTTCACAATTTTCACCTTTCGGATGGCTATATTTAAAAAAAAATCTAATGAATTCAGATTAGTGACTACCCTCATTTGAAAGGTAATTGTGCCCTGAACAACTTTCATGTTGGTTGTATATTGGTAACTTGCATACTTTCTGGGATATTTCCATTTGTTTGGCATGATTCCTTCTGTGTTCACTCAGAGAGACAAAAAGGAGGTTGTTTGGAAGACCATATTTTGTGAAATATAGAGAATTCAGATTAGTGACTACCCTCATGTGAAAGGTCTTTTTTGCCCTGAACTACTTTCACACTGTTTTTTTGTTTTGCTTTGTTTTTATGCCCTTTGAATAGTTTTAAAGATATTTAGATTTGTTTTGGAAGGTGTGCACATTTGCTTTCAGAGAAAAGCAGCTTGGAGTTCTGTGTCCATCATTCTAAAAAGAAAGAAGGGAGTATTTATTAACTGCATTAGGGATTTGCAGTGTTATGGAAGTATACACTGAAAACTACTAAAATGATGTGGCTGTAGGCTCCACCCACAGCCATAAAAACTAAGTAAATAAATAATAAATAATAAAGTTCTCTGGTGTTGACCTAAAATACCCCCAAATGATCAGTTTTCATGTGTGACCCAGAGGAGGGGTAAACATTGAAATAGAAAAAAACAGTAGTGCATATACTGAGGTACAAATGTTACAGACAGTCAAGTGTAATGGCAGAAGCTTGCTACCGAGAATAGTAATAGGGCAACAACTCAAGCAGCATAATAAGTTACAACAAAATTTGACCCCACAAAAAGTAGGCAGAAGACAGAACAAAATCCAAAACAGGGGAGTGCAATAAAACTGGAACTTGAAAAGTTCACAGAACAATCATAGTGAAACACTAGGGGTGACAAAAGCAGAAGACAAGCTGGATCAAGGGACTTCTGGATCCACCACGGCATCTAGCAGCAGCTGAACACATGGCTCCCACCCCGTCTGTGATTAAAACCTCCCAAAAAAGAACTTAAGTTACAACCTCTACTTGAAAATGTCTGGAGGAAGAATGCAAAGGGACAGAGGACCCAAAACTAAATCACAACAGTCCAGATTGGAGAGAGAAAATCTTGAAATGTGCTCTGACTCTCTCACACTTGGCGCTGGCCCGGCAAGGAACACTATGTCGGCCAAGACCTACGAAACAGATGAGAAAACTGAACAACTCTCTCATAACTGCTTTGAAATGCTTATGAGGGAGTTAAAGGAAATGAGAGCAGAAAATAAAGCCAAATTCAAACAGCTAAACCAGAAAATGTCACTGGTCGAGAGTTGCGTTCAGGAGGCGGATGAACGAATCTCGAATACAGAGGACAGCCTTCATCATTTAAGGTGCACTGTGTTTGCTCTATGCCAGCATGCTATAGCCACTGAACAGAAGTGCCTGGACCTAGAGAGTAGGTCTAGTTGGGACAATTTGTGAATGTATGGCTTGAAGGAGGGGGCCGAAGAGGGTGATATGGTGGAATTTCTCATGGACCTACTCAGAGATGTCCTCGACCTGCCGCAAGGTTATAAATTAAAAATTGAACGAGCCCACCGAGTACTCCTGCCTAGGCCCAAGGATCCATCTGCCAGACCCTGCTCAATCATTATTAAATTTTCAAGCTATAGAACCAAAGAGGACAACCTCAGACGAGCGTGGAAGAAGAAAGAAATTAAATACCTCGACTCGAGGCTTTTCTTTGACCAGAACTATCCAGCGGACATTCAAAAGCAGCATATGGAGTACAACCCACTGATTAAGATCCTACAGAGTAAGCAATTGAGAATCCAAACTCCCTTCCCTGCAAAGCTGAGTGTTTTGGCAGGAAGGCACCAAGCTATACAGCTCCCCTCAGATGGCCCGAGAAGCCCTACGGAAGCATGGATGTGAGGTGCCTGAGACATCTAAATCAAGCCAGAACAAGAGAAAGGAACCAACAGAAGAGTGGCAGATTGTACCCCCGAGGAAAAACAGGTCTCTGCTTAATACCACCAGCTCTGAAACCATCAGATATTTTAAAGACCTGCTGAAGAAGCTATCAGGCATCTCCGAACAGGACTTAGAGATGGCGGAGGGGTGAGCGATCTCCGAATTACTTGCCTCCGGATTACACCAGGCATCACAGCATGAGGAGAAAGCCTGACACATAGAATCCCCCTTTACTTTTGGATGTTTGCCGGGCTGTCTTTGCTCACCTAAATGAGACTCTCTGAACAAAACAGAAACTGTAAGTTACCACAGTCTACTCAGTAGTCTGATCATGAACTTTTTGTCCCTCTAGCTCCCTGTGTAAAAATAGCCTGACGTTGAATTGCAGGGTTAATTTTAAGCCTGGAACTGTAATGTTGCAGTTCAGAGGGATGAGGGGGAGAGTGGGAAATTTTTAAACCATAGGCTGCTCCGCTAAAATGGTGCCCTGGACGCTCAACTGCTCTACATTACCTCTCCCAAGAAATGGTCTTTTTGAATGAATGTAACTTCACCTCATTACACTCCAGATACCCTGAGGTTTATAGAGACATTTCAGGAAGGAGCTTCGTGACTTTATCTGAACTGCCAGCTGCTTATGGTTTCTTCTTCCTTACTGTGTACAGTCTGTACTTAGGGGGGATCTGGAGCTACTCAGAAAGAGACCTGCTACTTGGGATTCTTGAAATAAGCTATGTATTCAGTGGTGGGGGAGAAATGTACTTCCACAATGCACAGCAATGCTGACAAAATGGTGGTTATAGCAGACACAGCTTTCCACCATCCTCCATAAGACAAGCCCACAAAGTTTAGGGGGCTCCTCCACCATGCATAACAGAAGAATGAGGCCCCTAGTCTTCTGGGTTGGGACCCCTGATGACACAGCCAATACCCTAGGAGCTCTGAGGAGAGACACTTACCAGAAGTGTCTAGCAGGCCCCAGCAAACACATACCCCATATTGTTAAGCTATGGAGACTTTAAAGTCTCACTGAACACTCACTCGGAGTGCCCACCCCCTTCAGACATTCTTCTCTGCCACTCTCGACATACAACCAGTTTCTGTCCTCTTAAGATTAAACAGGCTAAAACTTTCCACAGACAGGGTTTCACAGCCTCACTACACTTAATGCCTAGAAACCTGGCACTCACAATTCTTTTGGGGCTCTTGTTTGCAGTGGCCTGGGAAGAGATCCCTCTATTTAGGAGGTAGTCCAAACCCCTCTTCCCCCCACCCATGACATCAGTGAGGTGGGACAAGAGGTCACTTCATAAGTTTGACCTCCTGCCTTGGAAGTGTTCAAAGAAGGTTAAGTTATGTGCGCTGTTTTCACCAAAGTTATTTGTTATGGTTTGGTCAGTCATGTTCTATTTTAAGTTGCAAGTTATTTTTAAGGAAGAACAGCTAATGATCAAGGATCAGAGTAGACTCTTTATTCAAGTAAGACATGAAAATGAATTGGGACTGGTCTGTAAACAGCCTAATATGATGGGTTATTGCCATAATGAGTTATACAATCTGTACATATAATGTACACGGCCTCTCAGGGCTGGTCAAGTGATCGAAGATGCTGGTCTCCCTTAAACGCTCAGAAGCAAATATCCCCCTCCTATAGGAGACTCACTTAACAAGTGAGGAGCACGGGAAATTTGAGTGACTTGGCTTTTCCCAGGTTTTTTCTTCATCCTTTAAGGGAGGCAGAAGTAGAAGCACCACAATTCTGATACCCCTTCAGACCCCATTTGAATGCCACAATCAGTTAATTGTCAAGGAAGGGAGATATGCAGTGATTAAAGGAAGATTAAATGGCATGCTTGTTACCATTGCATCTGTATATTTCCTCCCAAATGCTGAATTTAAAACCTATCAAGCTTTTTTCCTATTGCTCTTATGATGGTCGGAGGGCATACTGATTTGTGGGGGGGATTTTAATATAGACCTTCCTAAAATGTCAGACGGAGGAAATACCCTCTCAAAATCAAGTAATAAAATTAAAGACCTGACAAAATTGCTCCTAGACCTTGGTTTTACTGATACTTGGAGACACCTTAATGGTGGAAACAAACATTACACATTTTATTCTTGAGCTCATTCTAGTTACTGTACTCTACCATAGACTATCTACTGATGTCCAAGGAGCATCTGGGGATGGCGGGCAGGACATGGGGTGGAGATTTCATCCTATCTGACCATGCTCCAGTGTATCTCCAGCTGGATTTAAATAATTTTAAGAAAAACACTATGTGGAGGCTGAATCTTTCTTTGCTCTGCAGTAAAGAAACCATTCAGGAGATCGAGGATACTATAAAGCAGGCATCATTGGAGAATGATACCTCTGAGATAGATATCTCCATCCTATGGGATACAATCAAGGCAATCTGCAGGGGGAAGTGTATTGAGATTTCAATTAAAATTAAAAAAATCAGGGAGCATAAACGAACTTACTTGGAGTCTCGGATACAGGCCCTGGAGGAACAACAAAAAAAAAGTTATAGCCAAGATCACTAAAGAACTAAAAAATTAAAACAAGAACTTAATTCCCTGTTTGAATATAATATTGAGCAGAAGTTAGTATTCCTAAAGCAAAAACATTATGACGGGGGTCCATGCTCTCTAAAATTACTAGCGGGTAGGCTCAGAAAACAAAGGGCCAAGGCCCTTATCACCTCACTAAGACGGACCCCTCAACATGCCCCTCAACATTCAGTCACTGGCATCTTGGATATTTTTGTACAGTATTATACAAAATTATATGCCGCCCACCCGACCCAAGAAAAAGCTGAAAAAATACAGAACTTCCTAGCTGCTTTAAAACTCCTGAAGCTACCTAAACAGCTGGGTCAGAGGTTGCTTGCTGCAATAACCACCCAGGAAATAGAAATGGAGATAGGAAGATTAAAAACATTTAAATGTCCCAGCATGGACAGCCTCCCGGGGGAATTCTATAAAACCCTCAAGTCAGTAATAACTCCCTATCTGCACAGACTATGTCTGAGCATACTTACCCCCGAGGGCCGTACCGACGATCCTGGAACCACGCAATTATATCAGTTATTCCCAAGGTGGGCAAGGACCTCTCTTTACCTTGCTCTTATCACCCCATATATGTCTTAAACACTGACTACAAGATACTTGCAGCAATATTATCCCAGCAGCTTAAACATCTAGCCACAATTTTGATCCACCCAGACCAAAGTGGGTTTGTACCCAATTGCCAAGCATCAGACTATATATGATGTAGCATCTATTTAATTGAACATATCCAAATTCAATTGACACCAGCAATGTTGATTAGTCTTGACACTAAAAAAGCATTTGACCGTGTGTCCTGGCAGTTTTTGAGGGAGCTCCTGTCTGCCTTTGATTTCCCACAACAGTTTATTAGTCTTATTTATAAATTTTATTCCATTCCCCCAGGGCTATATAAGATCTAATGGCCACATATCACAGAATTTCTCCCTTTGGAGAGGAACCAGACAGGGATGTCCCATCTTCCCTCTATTATTTGCCTTTTACATCGAGCCCCTGGCCCAACATATATGACAGAAGAAAGATGTACAGGGCATACAACTAGCTGACACTGAGCACAAGCTTGCGCTGTTCCCAGATGATGTCCTGGTCTATCTTACTGACCCGAACACATCGCTTCCGACATTATTTCAAAAACTTGAGAGGTTCTCCATCCTGTCTGGCTACTTGCTGAACACAAGTAAAACTGAAGTCCTCTCATATAATTATTCAGCATCTCTAGCTATTAGACAACAATTTAAATTTAAATGGGATTTACCATTAATCAAATACCTGGGTATTAAGATACCAACAGATCTCAGCCAACTATTTAAACATAATTATACCCCACTAATAACTGCTCTAAAATCCAATATGAACAGATGGAATATAATGCATTTATCATTCTATGCCAGAAATCAGGCAATAAAACTGAACATCCTGCCTAGATTACTCTACCTATTTCAATGCCTACCATGTATAGTCCAAATCAGAGGCCTCAAGGTATAGCAACAGATGCTATCAGTATTTATCTGGCAAGCTAGGAGGCCTAGGCTTAAACTTCAGGCTCTGACCTTCCCCAAGCAACAGAGTGGCATTGCATTCTTGAACCTTCGAGGTTACTGGAATGCGACCTAGATGAGACTGACACTATTGTGGGGTAACACCCATTATAAGGCCCACTGGAAGCAGATTGATATGTTGAGAGGGTTTAAGTGCCCACTACCCTCAGTGCTGTTTTCTGCTTATCAGTTAAGGCAAACAATACTAGCTACACAGGGAGGTGTTAGATCCATCCTGGAGGGTTGGAGAAGAGGGTATCCATAGAACAGGGGTAAGGAGCACTCCTGGAAATACATTTGGTTTATAACTAATTCTGACTTCCTTCCCCCTAGAGAATCAAATTGGTATGCCTCACAGATCTCTCGAGGACTTTTGGCCCCCTGGCAACTAATCAGGCAGAACTCCATAATTTCATTTGAAGAGGCCAAGATAAAATTTAAATGGGGTCAAAGAGACATGATTTCTTACTTTCAAATGCAGGATTATATTAATGCCCAGTTCAGGAAAATAAGTGCCTGCACCCAGATATATGAGGACACTAGCCCCTACACCCAGATATGGAACTCAGTCGAAGGGGATCATGCAATCTCTCTTATATATAGGTTTCTTATATCCTTACAGACCCATGCTGCAGTTAAAATTCAGGTGGGAAGAGGATCTCCAGTCTTCCATACTACATCCTCAATGGACTAGGATTTGGCAACTGACATGGTCCACTACCTCATCCCTGACCTGGCAAGAATACGCCTGGAAAGTTTGAGCTAGGTTCTTCCTCACCGCACAATTTCAGGCCAAAAGAAATCCAGATACTGTAAATCCTTGAGGTGTTGGAGGGAGTGTGGTGCTGAAATAGCAACTCATGGGCATATATTTTATTTCTGCCCAAAGCTTCAATCATTTTGGCATGACATTACCCAACACCTCACAACTATCTTTTCAATTATGGAACACTTGTCCCCTCTTCACCTTGTTTTGGGTATTCCCCCCCAGATCAGTCAAAGGTAAGGATGTCCTATATCTTTGGTCCATTCTCTTAGTGGCAGCGTATACGGCTATAACCAAAAAATGGCTGTGGACGGCTCCTCCAACAGTTCTGGAATGGAAAAGCATTATATTACAGATACAAGGCTTTGAAGAGCTCATGTACAAACTTCAAAACAGGACAGGTGTGTTCCTAAACAGATGGGCCAGATGGGAACTGGGTACCTCCTTCATTTGAATACCACTTTGGAAGTCTTTCCATTAGACTCCATGGAGAACTCCATACAGTGTGACTCTGAGCAAGTTACTTAACCTCCCAGTGCTCCCAGGTCAGCCCTGAAAACAGGCACTTGTGCCTAGTGGGCCTTACCCAGTTACCAAAGACTAAAATAAAAAAAAAAAAACTCTATCGGAACCCCCTCTGACCCCTCCCCCCCAAAATGATAAAGGGGATTGATGGTATTGGCAGAAAAAGGTGAGGCCTCTGACTTTGATATATTCAACAAGACAGATACCAAAATTAATTAACAAAAAACAGACCTTTATAATCTCTCCCAAGACCAAGGTTGGGGGGGGATAACCCTCCCCCCACCACCATATTAAAGCATAATTAAACAGATATCTTTAGAAACATTTTTGGCTGACCTTTGACTTTTACTGGTTTTAAGTCTTTTTATTATCTTTTTTTTGTATTTTTGTGCATTCCCTTTATTATGGAATTGCCATTTAAATGTTTACATGGTTTTAGTGGTTTTTGTATTACTGCTTTTATAATGAAATCAGTGTTTGAGTTTGCTGAAATAGAATAACTGTCATTTATTACTGAACATATTGTATGTGATAAATACATATGATGCAGCCCTGTGGATGCTATACAAGTTGACAATGAAATATGTATGCACAAAGTTTTTCAATAAAGTATAAAAAAAAAAGAAGCGACGCTGGATCAGGTGTCTGACAAGTGAGAACAGGAGCAAGTGGAGGAGAAATGGGACCTCAGTATGCACTTCAGGGCAAGACAAGAGTGAGCATGTCTTTGATCTTCCAAAATCACGCAGCCAAGTCAATGGTAGCTGTGATTAGTATGAAATACTGTTGCATCATTTAACATAAAAATGTAAAATACACATTGAAATGTATGGGTGAAGCTGTGCCCTGCGCTGATCATTGCTTGTTTCATTCAGGTAACATAAGTCTGTTATTCATAACAAGACTGTGCTACCCGAACACAACAAACTAAAAAGAACATATTGCACAGTTAAGTAACACAGATAGCAAGGAAATAAGCTTTGGCTCTGATCACCTTTCCTGGTCACCAGTTTTCAAATAAATCTGCAATTGTCACACCATATGTATTAATACCATGACTCTATTTTTGACCTTGTAACAGTAACAAAAGAAAAAAATGTGAGGGCTTAGGTTCTTCTGAGGGCGTGGATTTAGTAGTCTATATGCAAGAGTCAAGGTGGTTAGAGCTGCATCTGCTTTCTCTAGCCACACAGCATAGAATGGTCACCTGGCATATTATATCATATTATTTATTTATTTAGTTTGTGTTGACCAGGAAAGGAGGACTAGACAATTCTTCCTATTTTCAGCCTCTTCCCACAGGAGGGGGATACAGATGGATGCCAACTGATACTGAACCAGATTAAGCTGTTGGTGGTATTTTTAGTGAATTAGTTGTATAAATGTTCAACATTTTCAAATCTATTATGTAACTGTTGTATAACTCCTCTGCTGCTGTTTTGGTTCCTGCAGAACCCTGTTGAAAAGTAGGTTTGATACCTAAACAAGGTTATTCTGGTGAGCAAAATTTCAAAATAAAAATTTGATTGTAAACACTTCAGGAGTAGAGATGTGGTAAAGTAAAACTTCGCCAGCTAACTTTACAAGAAGTGCCAAACATTCACACTTCATGGAGGTTCTCGAAGCTTCCCCAGACCTGAGAAACTTCAACTTCACCTGAATCATGAAGTTTTTGTTGTGAAGCATGTAATTTCACTGTGAAGCACAGCATTTTTCAGGTGAAATTTCAGATTTCACAGGTGAAATCCCACACTTCGCGATCTACGAATTGCACAAAATTTGCAAATTACACAAAATTTGCGAATTAATTAGCAGAGCAAATTTTGCCAACTTTGCCCATCTCTAGCCAGGAGTGCTTTCCACTTTGTTTATTGGTATGTCTGATAACTCAGCAGACATTCACTAAACAGCCATGCTGTTATGAACAGATTAAGCTATATATTTCTAATTGATGACATGGGGGATTATTTTCTATGTTGACATGTATTTATGAGGTGGTAGTGTTATGCTCGTTTTTTCATCAATACTTTCTGAGCCTCATCCTGTAGTCTGGAGCCTTCTCTCCAGCCCAGTCACCAACCCCTCTGGTGGCCTTACCAGTTATCCACCACTAAAGTGGGGCTGCCACCAGCGGTCATGCAGGCTCAGCAGGGGAAGCCGAGGTCACCGGTGTGGTGGCAGATAAGGCATCTGGTACTTAACCCACCATGCCACTGGGACAGCCCGCCTGTGTTATGTTTATGTAACAGTCAAGTTTCTATGCTCTGTCAGATGCAGGATGCTATTGTTCATGCACTTGATTAAATCTTTTTAAAAAATACTATGCAAAAAACATACTACTAATTTCCTTAAACAGAACTAACCAGGCCTGGGAATGGTACACAGTAGCAAAATGATAGATCATAGGAGTGACATGTGATGCTCCTGATAAATCCTAGCACTTTTTCTCAGGTGTGTTTGAGGTGCTCAAATTTACCCGAGTGTCTCACATGTTGTCCTATAATAACGGGCTCCTTGGTGGCGCTTCTCATGCCATGCCCAAAGTCATTGTTTACAACATGAAAAGGTAATTTAAAAAAGCAAAAGGCTGGACATGATCTATAATACATTAATAGGGGCAATAGGACTGTCTCTTACAGACATAAGGGTGTCTCCTCTTGTGTGCATATGGCACTTGAGCTGCTCACCTTCAGTCCACAGCTCTCTCATGCTAAGAATGCACTCATATTCATAAGTCACTCATAGCACCCCTATAAAATAAAATACTCCTATGGACATGCACAAAGCTAGATTTTTCAAAATTTGTAAAACTGCAAGTCAATTAGTCTTACTATCAGCTAAAACTTTTCCAAATGGAGGTTATTAATCAGTGTTGAGCTTTTAAGTGCCCCGATGTTGTGGAGGAAAACTTAAAAATAAATCATGTCTAGATACATTTCTGCTTATATTCCATATTTCTGCTGTATTCAGTTTCCCTTGTTCTTTACAGCTCTACACGTGAACTTGAAAACAGTATCACTGTCCATTTGACAAGTCATCATCGGGGCAGACTGGCTGGGTCACAGGCCAGGGTGCTACTTTAGGAGGACAGGCCATCTTCGCCTGAGCTGCCAGGTGCCTTCCAACAAGAAACCTAATTATCATTCTTACAGGACTGGGAGCTAATCCAAGGACTGGTAATTATCATTCTTACAGGACTGAGAGCTAATCCAAGGACTGGTATAAGCTGTAAAATTCCGTGTCTGTGTGTGTGTGTGTTTGTGTGTGTGTGTGTGTGTGTGTGTGTGTGTGTGTGTGTGTGTGTGTGTGTGTGTGTGAAGGGGGAGGGGGAGAGCATTCTACTACTGGAATAATGCAGAGCTTTGAATTTTTCTATACCATGGTAAACAATCACACAATGCACTGAATGTGAATAAAGACAGATGACTGATAGGTGAAAAACATCTGTGGAGGGACTATTTTACATTATTTAGCAACATTTTATTATCTAGCAGTATCAGTGGATCAGCAGGTTGCACACTTGCCTCTGAAGCCAGAAGATCAAAAGGTTGTGGGTTCTAGCCCCACACCAGGCACTCAGGGTAAATCTCAATACTGCCAATGTAGTGGTTCATGAGGGGGATGCTGCACATCTGAGGTGCTGTCTTTCGGATGAAACATTAAACTGAGGTCCTGTGTGCCCATTCTGGCAGATGTTAAAGATCCCATGGCACTTCTTGAATTCCCTGGTGTCCTGGCCATATTTCCCACATTCACTAAAAATATCACCAACTGCTTAATCTGGTTCAGTTTCAGTTGGTTGCCATCTGTATCTCCCCTCCCCCCCAGTTGCTCCTGAAAAAGGGACTTCTAGTCTCAGTGGGCCTTCCCGGTCAACAACATTCAATACACATTTTTTGTGGCTTTGAAAATATTTAGAGTGTGTTCGTGTTTTAAAAGTTGCCCATGGGCCCATTTTATATAAGTAACAAGGCACTTCAGGGACATTTGTTGAACTAGGTTTACCCCACGGTCAGGGGCATTGTAGGTTTACCACATGGTCAGGGCCTGAAAGCACTCAGCTTCACTTTGTGCCTTACAATGACCCCACCTTCACCTTGTGCCTTACAATGCACCTGACTGTGGGGTGAACCTAGTACAATCAACACCCTGTCATGCCTTATTGCTTAAGTCTTATTTGTACTACAAGAATTCTCAATAATACATCATTATGCCCAGGCTATTGACGTACCCTTCCACACCTCCAGTATACAACCCTGCCTGTTTTAAAAGAAGGGAAGCTGAAAATAAAGGCATCTGAAATTGTGCACTCTGCTTTAGTTACAGTGGGTCTGCACTTCACATGATGTCAACTGAGATTATAGTGGTTCAGCAGCTACTTAGGGCATTCAACACTACAGGATTCATTGTCTTTTCATTTTCAATATCCCTTTCTGAGATTCACAGCATATTATATTAACAAGCCAGCAAAGAAGGCCATTTGATTTAGCTAGTAGTCAGCTCCTATTGCAGGGTCCATATGCCGATGCCAGTTCAACAGTGAATGACACTACAGCGACAATTTGCTGTTGCAGCTGTAATGTCACCATGGGACTCCAGCATTGCTTTCTCTGGGGTTTGCACCCCTTCCCTGAGTCAACTCTGACTCGGAGTTGATAATCCTAAATATGGGGGCTGCAGTGGGCACAGCCCTCCAGATGGGGGGGTTGGTGTGCAAAGCCCCCAAAAAACAAGCTCCTTACTGGGTGGCTTTATGCTGACCACAGTTGTGGTCGGCATTCAGCAGTCGCTGTAATGTTGGTTGACAACTTTGTTGTCAAACCGGCGCCATGGATCCACAGGGTCCATGACTTCAGCTACTTCCCCCACACCCAGTCTCCTCCCATCCTTCCTATTATGCCTATCCCAGTTTTTCTTGAAGCTGCCCACTGTCTTCAACTACACCACCTCTTATTTCTGACAGTGGCATGCCAAGTGACTACCGCCCTCTTCATGAAGACATGCTTCCTGACCTCCCTCTTAAACCGCTCCCACCCCCAGTGTAAGGCTATTATCCCTCTTGTTATGGTTGACACTCAGCTTACAGAGATCCTCCATATTCATCTTATTTATCTCCCATTCAAGTACATGAAGGTCACAATTATGTCCCCCTCTCTGTATCCTGTCCTCCAGGGAGTACATATTCACTGCCCTCCCCTCAACTGCTCCTCATACACCTTACCCTGCTGAACAACTATCATCTTTCTAGCCCTCCTCTGGACCCTCTCCAGCAGGTGAATGTCTTTTTTTGAGTTATGGGTACCAGTGCTGAACTCCATACTCTATATGTGGGCTTACCAGTGACCTGTACAAGGGCAATATAACCTCCTCTCTCCCAATATTGATCCCCCCAGCTATGCATCCTAGCATCTTGTTTGCACCGACTCACTCCTCAGGCCAAGTAGGAGGTAGATACTAACTCCAAACAAAACAACAAATACAATATGCAGTCACTGTCTGCACTGAAGTTAGCACCACACACTACTGTACCACTTTCTTAAAAGAAAGCTCAGGAAAGTGCTAACACTTACCAAAAGGGCAAAAGTTGCATCCTTTCAAAAATTTACCCCTCTTTCCTTTGCCAATGGGTTCAAATTGATGCACCTACTCTATAACATTATTTAAAGGAAAGGAACATGAACTGTTCAAAATCTGCCACTGATTATGTTTTGTCCCAGTAGGTCCCTTTTTCACATCAGTGGGTCCAGTTTGACCCATGTTTTAAACCCCCAGCACTGTTTTTGGAGTGAAGCCTCAAAATACATACAGTAATTTTACACCAAATTGTCTTTTTTTTAACTTTATTTTGGTATTAGCCTACAAATACACAAGATAATGCAGCACGTGTTTCACTGTGTCTTTCAAAAAGCAACAGAGTGCCACTAACTGATTTCACAAATAAGTGCTATATTATTAGCCAGTATGCCATTCATACAATGACCCCCCCCCAGCGGCTCCATCACAGTGGCAACAACCCGTTCGACATCCGCAGTGTCGAATGGGTTGTTGCAGTGATGGATGCTTACAGCAGTGCCGCTGTAAGCCACTCTCCCCCATGAGCCGCACCCCCCCCCAGAGTTGACAATCTTTAAGTCTGGGGGACGTGGGGGGGGCACAGCCCCCTCAGCATTGCTTCCTGATCAGTGTTGCTCTGTTCCCCATCAGTGTTGGGACACGGCAAGGTTGGGGATATTCGTGGCATTCTATCACTATGGGGGATGTCATTGTGGCATGGTAGAACCATTATTACCCTACCCACAACAACCACAAACACCAGCACTCGAAGGCTCAAAGCAGCAGCTAGCTAGCAGCAGGAATTAAACTCTAATCTCTTTACAGTGTAAGGATGCCCTGGATTTAAAAGCATTGAGTTCTGGTAGGATGAACAAAAGTAGTTGGTCTACATGCAATACCAAAAGCATCAAGTGAGAACCACAATATTACATAACCAGCATGATTTGTTTTTGATAACACTGAAAGAGATGCGTGAATCATCTACACAGATATCTATTTATTGCAGGTCTAAAATGTTCCTTCACTCACACATAGACACCTTAAATAAAAGCAATGAAATATAAGGCTCTTAAGGCATAAGACAGGATTATTGCATCCAGCTGGTTTGGGGGAAATTGTGCAACGTAAAAGTGATATTTCATGTAATACAGCATATCAGTTTTTGGTTTGCGGCAGGGGTATCAAACACATAGAAAATAAAACAAGTCCAAAATCTGGGCCCTATAAGACAACCTTGATTGAGCCAAAAAAAAAAAATACACCAGAAGATATTACCATTTAACAATATACAGCACATGAATCAAAATTATGTTACTTGCCAGCAGGACCAGTGACTGGGAAACATCTGCTGACCCAGCAGACTTTCCCACTGGCTGAACTATTGCTACTTACTGAAATGTTTACCCTCTTCAGTACAAGTCAGCAGGCCTAGATAATGGAGAATGGTACATTCCAAAACAAAATGTTCTAGAGTTTGACTTATGGGCTGTTGTCAATTTGGACCCATTATACAATGTGAGACATAGGATTTAAACCAACATACTAAAGACATGACATGAGACCAAAAATAGTAATAATGATCCAGGAGGATGGAAAGGTCTCAAAAACATCAGTGACTGAAGTTACTCATTGACCTCACTTACTCAATCACTCGCACTGTCGTGTCATCTACTACGAGTCACAGACAGGATGACTCACAGTGATAGATCAGAGACACATTTACAAGTGTCAAAGTGTTTAACAACACAACACTGCTTCTGGCCACCGTGGGGGTGGGGGTGCAGCTGAATTTCATTTGAATAGTATACTCATAGCACCAGAGATTCATAGAATAACAAATCTCTTACTTAATTTCAGATTACAGCTCACTCTTTGATGACGACCCAACATTGATATAATGATGTTACTGGCTTGCTGACCTGTTGAACGATACCAACGACAACAGTGAAAAGAAAACCAAGGGCAATAGGCAACCAGTCATGCCAAAAAAATTTGTAATTTGCAGCTGAGCAATGGAACCCGTGGCCCGGCCTGCCCACCCTCTCCACAGTTCACTTGTCCAGTCCAGGAAGGGCCACCACTCCTCTCTCTGAGACTGCTTTTCCACAGCACCAACTGGGAGAAATGGCACTTGGCACCAATCAAAACAGCCTCTTCACAGACATGGCAGTGAGCAGCGTGCGCAGCTAGCCTTGTGATACTGCTGCATCTGATATTATTGTCTGCCTTGTGGCGGACTGGAAATGAGGAGGTAAGAGCAAAGTGAAAGTATGTTGCGGTGTGGCAGTGCTGTCAACGGGTTTGATCAATAATTTGAAATTGCTTTTATGACTCCAGACTATATGGCAACAGACCCTCCCCCCCAGAAAAAACTAACTCAGTGACTGACATGGGTGGTAGAGAGAAGAAGGGAAAAAAGAAAAGCCAGGCAGCACAGGCGGTATACTGACAGACCAGGATGAAATTAGCATCCCAGGCACCCTTGGTCAGTCCGACCATGGCTATTATCCACTCTGACTGCTTGTATACACTTAACATCACAGTTCCTTGCTTGTGACATCATGACTGGTTGCTGTGGAAATGATAATGATGTCACAAGCAGAGGATTACGATATCATATATGGACAGGTAGCCACAGCCGAAGAAGCCCAAGGACAGTGATTCCATTTAATTTTACTAGAGCAATAAGGCATGACAGGGGGTGCATCATGGTGGGATAACAGTCCATGTTGGGTGAGTTGAAGTACACAGTGAAGCTTCCGCCATTGGAGAAGGACTGTAATCTCACCATAGTGCACCCCCTGGAGTGCCTTACTACAATTATGAAATGGGTTCTTTTTAGTAAATTAGATGTATTTTTTAAACATATTTTTGTTGAGCTACTTTCAGCTGGGCTGTTGTGCTGGGATATGGCCCAGCTGAAAGTACTTCTCAGCCAATTAGAAGCCAGCACTCTTTCTATCCACTTCATAATTAGATATATGTGCTTGTTTGCAAAGTTTCTTATGGTTATCAGATAAAGGATAATGTATGGCCAACAGTGTATAATGATTTTTGTTTACACACCCGAGGTGTCTGATACCACATAAACCACAAGACCAAAGATTGAATGGTTTATTCAGGTATCAGACAGCGAGGGTATGTACAGTAAGAACAAACATTTGCCAGTGCCTTATTTTCTCTTACATGATGTCGTGCCAGGTCCTGCTTGTACACATTTTTATTATATATTTACCCAAGATAGACCAGATGAGATGTAATATGTCATTTACAACAGGGTCCTGATTTTACACAGTTTTATATTGCTTTTACCCAGGATAGTAGAGGTGAGATGTGATATCTCATTTTCAGTGTGGTCTTGCTTTTATAATGTATGTTTTCTAGGACTGATCATTTTTAAATGTGGTGTCTCCTTTTCAGTGGGGCTATGCTGTAGGGTCCTGTCTTTACACAGTTTTGCAATATACTTACCAAGGATAACTCAGCTAAGATGCTATCTTGTTTTCAGTGGGATCCTGCTTTTCCTAATTTTTTTTACCGTATTCACCCAGGATAGCACAGCCGAGATGCAAAATCTCATTTTCGATAGGACCCTGCTTTTTTCCATTTTTATAATGTATTTACCCAGGTTAGCCTAGCTGCAAGGCAAGTTACATTTTCAGCAGGGTCCAGTGTTTACAATGTATTTTTCCCAGGATAGAGCAGCATAGGTGCACATTTCAGTGGGGGCTCTGCTGTATTGGGGTCATGCTTTTGCACATTTTTAATATATATTTACCCAGGAAAGACCAGATGAGATGCAATATCTCATTTTCAGTGGGTCCTTATTTTACACATGTTTAGACAGCATTTACCCTGGATAGGCCAGCAGAGAGCCAATATATATTTCTTAGTACATTCCCACATTTTGACCCCAAATTTCCAACGTGGGGTTGTCATGATCTGATGTTATGATCAAGACAGTTGGATTTTTTTAAATCCCATCTGAAAGGTGATTTTGCAGTATGATTGCGAAAACATGTTTCACAGGGATGTGAAAAATTACACCTGTCATGTTCATGAGGTGGGGCAACACAAGGGATACGTACAGACCAAAATTTGCAAAAATAGTTAAGAGTAAATGTTGGAACAATTCAATGCTTCTTCATAACTTAGCTGTTTTTTTCACATTTTGACCACACATTTTTAACATAATCTTTCTATGACCCCATGGTATGATCAAGTCTGGTGGATTTTTTAATCTTGTCCAACAGGTGATTTCATAGAGGGACTGTGAAAACATGATTGAAAGGGGATTTCAAAAATGACACCTGTCATGTTCATTAGGTGGGGTAACAAAAGGGCTATCTGCACATTTGGGGCCAAAATCTGTAAAACCCACAAAGTTATGAGAAAACATTGAACAAAATTCAATGTTTCCTCATAACTTTGTTGTTGTTTGACATTTTGGTCCTAAATATTCAATGCTGTATTTTTATGATCCCATCTTTTGATCACGGCAGGTGGAATTTTTAAAATCCCATTTGAAAGGTGAGCTTATGGAGCACATACAAAAACATGTTTTGGAGGAAATTTAAAAAATGACACCCATCATGTTCATGAATGGGGGGGTAACAATAAGGCTATATTGAGAATTGAGGGTCAAAATCTGTACATATCGCAATGTTATGAGTAAAAATTGGAAACATTCAACATTTCTTCATAACTTCATTGTTTTGTGATATTTTAATCCCAAATTTTCAACATAGTCTTTTTATGATCCCTCCTTCTGAACATGACAGGTGTCATCTGTAAATTGCCAGCTGAAATGTCATTTCACATCACAAGTGTGAAAACACATTATGATAAGGATTTGAAAAATGTCACTCATCAAATTCATGAGGTGGTGTGAAAAAAATGGCTATGTAGAAAATTTGGGGTCAAAATATTGAAAATTACGAAAGTGATGAGTGAGCATTGAACATTTTCAACATACATTCATAACTTTGTTGTTTTTTAGTATTTTGCCCCAAATTTTTAACATAGCCTTCTTATGACCCCACCTCATGAACCATGTAGGTACAAATGTTCAAACCTCCCCCCCCAGGAGATTTTGTGGAGCAACTGAGAAATAACTTTTCAGGTTGGATTTGAAAAATTTCAGCTACCTGGTTCATAAGGTGGGGTCCCAAAAATGTCATGTTGAAAATTTGGGGTAAAATATTAAAAAAGGACCAAGTTATGAGACTAGTTTAAAACACATTGAAATACATTAATTTCAGCTTACCAGATTTCCTTAGTTTCTGGTCCAGTGTTAACAGTGAAGACATGTCTCCAGTCCAAAGAGGATTATGGCATTAGACCCCCAGTAGATAAGTAAGGGGAATGGGAAGTGTGGGATAGTGAGTGTTGAGTCGAGGGGTCGAGTAGGAGAAGGGTAGCGGCAGTGGCTACAGACATTGATAGACTGTTCTCTTTTTTCACTGGGTGTAAAAAAAATCCTAAAATAAGACATTTAGGGATGGTTTTCTTTATTTCAGGTACTGACACTTGGGACTGGGCACCTCAGTGCCGGGTTCATGTTTATGGGGCATGGGAAGTGACAGGGAGGTGGGAGGTAGAGTTGGACGTACTGGTCCATCCAAAATCAGAACACTCCCAAACCAGCACTATCCAGCAGACATGGACAAATATGGACTTTACAACTCTGTGTATTGTGTCTGGGTCCACCATGTAATACACATTGCAGAGCTATTTGCCAGCAAATTGCTAGCGAGGTGAATCAAGTTTAAAAAAAAATGTTTTTTTGTTTGCACTTTTGTGCACTGCCCCAGACTCCTTGTCCCTGCCACAGACAAAAACAGGGCAAAGAATGCAATGGCAGCCACCTTGATTGCAAGTGGCATGGCAACTGAACTCACCCTGTCCTCTGTGCATCACACAGCTGTCATTCTAAGTCCTTTCCTTCTTCACCTTGTCTCGCTCCTCCTTGGCTTTCTCTTCCATCCAGGACTCCTTGCCTCCTCCTCCTCCTACTCCTCCTCCTCTGCAGTACAGTCTGACTCCCACTACATGATCCCTGTCCCAAGCTCTAGTGTCACATCAGGTGACTGCAGATCCTGTCAACTCATCACCCACCTGACCCACGCTGAATGACCAAAGAGGAAGGCACTAGGGAAAGAAGGAGGCATTTGATTGGGACAGAGCTCCATTTTTTTCCTACACATCACATAAGGCTATAAAAGCCTTACACATCTGTGCCATAGCTGCTGTTGGATCAGAGAGATGGAGAGTGAGGAATTGATCAACACTGAAGCTGGGAGGGAGAGGGAGGAGAACAAAGGACAAAGTGGTGGTTTACTGATATCTTCTTTGAGGATATCTGTTCCATTAGGCCACAACTGCCAGGTCGCTCCTGTAAAAAAGCTTTTAGCTTAGTGTGCTATACCTGGTTAAACAACCAAATAAAAAAAAACAAAAAACTTTGGGACTATAGCTGTGTCAGGACTAGGCTCATATGTAAACTTTTGCCTGCTGGGGGCCACTCCAGATGAAATCATGCATCAGTGTCTACATAAATGCGAGTGGCCCCATCACTCCTCAGTTGTTTTCCCACCTATCATATTCATTGGACCCACTGCTGGAAACATCTTCAACTAATCATTGCTGTGTATTGGTTATTTTCTTACACAAAGTGTTTTTCATCATCTCTGCATGCTGCCTAAATCTAAAGATGCTGGCTGGCCCACAGGCACAGCAGTAGAGCTACTGCTTATGACATTGATTACCTGGGTCCAGGAATGAGCCCAGGGTTCAGAGGGCTGGCTGGGGGGAAGAAGATTGGATGTCCCAAAGGACTGCTCTTTTCCTCCGGGGGAGAGGATGAGTCAACTGCCCGCACTTGATAGATCCCTGGTGGAAGTCAGGCATCCAACAGTTGGCTCTTTTTAGATTGGGAGGCTGGGCAGATGTTGGCATGAGCACCACTAGCATCATTGCATGCCACACCTCCAGGACAGAAAAAAAAATGCTGGACCACACAGCACAGCATGCAGCTCATCTTGCTCCATAGATCCTGCACTGTCAATCTGTGGTGCTCCCCAGACACTGAGCTCAAGATCCAATGGGGACCTCCGCCCCCCCCAAAGGCCCCATCCTGGAAAGTAAGCCAGGGAGCAACACCAGGGAGGTATGTTCCAGGGGACAGATGATGCGGCTGAAAGCATTGGTCGGGCTGAAGGCTGCTAGTTTAGGAGGGGACTAAAGCACACTAAATAAAAAAAAAGAAATCTAAAGATGCTTTATTTCAGTACTGTAAGTGTGGAGACAAAATTTATAGAAAGATACACAAGGTTTGTGTGTGTTGTTTGGGCCTATCTCACAACATGAGGACTTGTGAGATCTGTCAGAGCTTTAACCAAGCAACCTACTCCTTAAAACTTTAGCAGCGATGGAGAAGGAACAAGGCCCAAAATCTGTGTCACCAGCCCCATCAACCAGGTCATGACCCCCAAACTCAAAGGACCAGGAAAGGGACAGGTCATCCTTATGGCCCTCTTCATCATTAGGCCAGAAGCCAAGCACAGGGATAAAGAAAAATCTGCTTCCCTGACAAGATCTCGGTGGCTGCTGAGAACACAAGCTAATTCAAATGCGTCATCTACTGTTCCAGCAGCAATGATGACAGTGCCCCCCAGGACTGTCGCTGAGACACCAAGGTCAGGGCTTGGTTCCAGTGCTGCTGTATCTACTATCGATGGAACAACACCATTGTCGTCAAGCCAAGATCCATCATCAACAAATGTAGTTGTGATCCCTGGTCAGGGCATTGTCAGCACTCAAGCTGTGCTGATGCCATTTGCCTGGCTAGTCTTTGCAGCCTGTTATTCCATCAGTGGGTCTTACTGGCTCCCAGCCTCCTTCAACAACATGTTTCAGCACATAGCAAATCCCTTCTTCTCAGCTGCCACTGGCATCACCAGCATGCTCAGTGGCTCCCATCATTGACAGAAATGCCAACAATGAGCTGGAATATAATCCTGACGTCATAGTGGGGGAGAATTATGAAGAGGAAGAAGGATATGAAGGAGAACGGTATGTACCAAGATCCAGGTCTACCCTCTCTTCCTGCAGATCTTCTTCTGAGGACCCCACCTTTCAAGCCATGATGCAGCAAATGCAGACTGCAATGTGCTTTGCTGTGGTGGAGGAAGACTGCACAAAAAAGGAACCTTATGGAATTTCTGGAGGTCCCTTGCACTCCCTCCATTATTATTCAATCAATATATCCTGCATTGGAGGATGCCACCTTAGTTGCATAGTACAGTCCTAACTCACTACCTGCAGTTCCAAGAAAGGCTGACAAGAAGTATCCTGTCCCATCTGGTAATCCTTACTATGCGAACCAGCCAGAAACTGACTCAGCGGCATCATGGCTGCTCATGATAGGTCTAGGACACCTAAATACATGAGTACTTTGCCTCCTGATAAAGAATCCAGAAGGCTAGATATGAAAGGCAAGCACACATATGCCTTTGCCACACTAGGCCTCAGAATTGCAAATTACCAAGCCCATATGATTAGATATCAGAATAACCTGTGGAAACCTGCCAGAACTGCAGCCTAGGCATTGCCTGAAGGCTCTGCCAAGAATTACTTGATTAAAACTTTAACTTCAGGAACTGAGGTTGCCAAATATTTGCTCCATTCAGCAGATGATGTATCTGATGCCTCTGCCAGGGCAGCTGCTTCTGACATTTGCATGAAAAGATATTTTTGGCTATGGATTGCTGGTTTTGTAAATGATGTGTAGCAAGCAGTTTTAAATGTCCCTTTTAGAAGGACCAAACTGTCTAACTATGATGTTGAAGAGGCACGTAGAGGTTTTCAGACATCCAAAATGTCCCTAAGGTCTGTCAAATTCCTTTATTCCACTCCTGCTTGGGACATGGAAGGGGGTCCTTTTGTCAACCTGCTACCAGAGGTGGCCATCCCTACCATCAGTAGGGTAAGGGTAGTGGGTCCTTGCCAGACCCCTTCCCCCAGGTGCCCATATAAAAGCACCCAAAGCCATAGGAGCTGGTAGCTCTGCCCCAACTGGTTCCACATGACTTGCTACAGATTCCTCCAACCCCACTGTTGCCTCCAGTGGTGATTATGGGGGACAGACTCCCCTGCATCTCAACCAATGGAAGGAGGTCACTACAGATGAATGGGTACTAGTGATAATTGCAAGGGGGTATGCTCTGGAGCATTTAGAAACCCCTCCAGGTCATCCTGCACCTCCTTCCCATTATCATCAGGGCCATGTGTCCCTTCTGAAGGAATAAATGCAGTCATTACTCCAAAAACATGCTATAGAATCAGTTCTTCCTCATCAGAGAAACAAAGGGTTCCATTCCACAAACTTCCTGGTCTCAAAATGGACCGGGGATCTGCATCCTGTATTGGATTGCAGGGACTTCAACTTCTACATAGACTATAACAAGTTTTGAATTGTATCCCTGCAAGCTCTTATTCCCCTTCTGTTTTACAGGGGACTGGCTTTGTTCTCTGGACATGAAGGATGCATACCTTCATGTCAAGATCAGAAAAGCTCATAGGCAGTACCTCTGCTTTATGCTGGAAGGGTAGCATTATCACTTCAGAATATCACCCTTTGGTTTGTCTTCTGCACCACGGGTCTTTACCAAATGCTTTGGAGTAGTGGCAGCAGTCCTTCACATGGAAGCCCTATATGTTTTTCCTTAAGTGGACAACTGGCTCTTGAAGGCCAGATCCAGGGAAGCTCTGCTCCATACCCTATCTAAGACATGGCAGCTGTTCGGCAACTTAAGGGCCACAGTGAATCTGCCAAAGTCTATTATGAAGCCCTGCTAGAGACTGCAGTACCTAGGGACAGTCTTGGACACAGAGGTGGGATGGGCTTTTCTGTCACTAGACAGAGCAGAAAACATGATCGCCCCAGCAGGTATACTGTTACAACCAAGACTATGTTACATCTTCTGGGACTCATGGCTTCAGCCACTGTAACTGTGCCACTTGTCTGCTTATATATAAGGATCCCTCAGTTAATACTCAGAGTCCTGTGGGATCAGCTGTCCGATGAACTGGACCAAATGGTGCTTGTCACAACTCTGTTGTGAAGACCATTGCTATGGTGGATGGATCATGAAAACCTAGTAAAGTGCATTCCATTCCTTGCATCAACTGCTATACATATCCTCACCACAGATGCCTCTGACTCTGGCTGGGGTGTACAGCTGGGATCTTATCAGACACAAGTGTCCTGGTCCAAGGTGGAGGCCAAGTTACACATAAATGTCTAGGAGATGAGAGCTGTCCTGTACAGCCTTCAGGCATTTCAGGAGCATCTGAGTCTGGGTCCACTGTTAATACAATTCAATTCAATTCAATGCTTTATTTGATCAATCAAGATAACAAGTAACTTGATTAGTTTCAGCATGTACATATAACAAAATAAGACATATCAACCATAAAAAAACACAGACATAAATAACATTTAGTCTAACAATTTTAAAAACATTTTAGTATTCCTAGTGCATCAGTCCCTTCATGCTATGATCACATGTTATTGCTCTAGAATTAGCTGCCTATAAGTTTTCTTTTTCCTATTGATAACGAAATTCGAAAATTTCACAGACAGAATAGCATCTTCAACTGTTTGCGGGTGTAGCAAAATAAATATCACATCATAACCTGAATCTGCATAAATTAATAAATAATTCTTAGAAATTGATCTCTAGCCTGATTGTACAAAGGACACAACAACAGAATGTGCTTCAGAGTTTCTTCATGTCCAGTATTACACTGACATATTTTTTCTGACCCTATTGTATCATCAACAGCACTAAGTGTATTAAAATATGTGTACTTCGAATTTACTAGCCCCATTCTCATCCAGGTAATAGCTTTTCTATGTGGAGGAATCATCCAAAAAGAAAGATATAGTTCTAGTTCATGGTCAGTTTTGTTCTCCTTATACCATCTTGCACATTTTTGTTTTCTTATTTGTGCCATATCTTTACTTTTCCCTAGGGAGTACATTTTTTTTTACCAATTGTCTATATTGAGGAAGAAACACAATTCCTCTGGAAAGTCCAACCACTGATGGCCCATATCAATTTGGTCTAATTTACTTCGAAGTTCATTTAACCACAACGATGGTAAATCTCTATCTGCCCATTACATTTTTTCTTTTAGACATATTTTTGGAAGTATATTTTTCTTTTGATTTATTATTCTGATCCAATATGAGATCAGCCTAAGATCTTTAAGAAAGCATATTGGGACTCTGCCTAACTCAACTCTTGCCATGGTGTTTGAGGTAGAAGAGGGTACCATTAAAAGTGCTTTATAGTAATATGACGGGGTTTCTCTAAGTCCTTCTTACTTACATACCCCCCTACATCTGAGCCAAATAACAATAATGGTTGTATTTTTGCCTCACCAGCACTTAACGCAGGTACTACTATATTTCCTCCATACATAAAATTAAAATTTCAATAATACTCTTGAGGCTAATTTAGCTTTATTTATTTGATTAATAATATGAGCCATCCAAGAGCAAGAGGAAATAAGTTGTACCCCCAGATAACAGTATTCCTTTACTAACTCAATGTTGACATCTCCTACTTTTAACCTAGGGCCTTTCACACTATAGTTCCCATTTCTAAAAGCCATTGTTTTTGTTTTTTTTGTATTTATCCACAGTTCTAATACTTCACATTTTCACTGCAATATATCACATTTTTTCTGTATCCTGGTTCTAGAGAGTGAAAATATTACCAGGTCATCTGCATATGCCAATGAATGGATTGATATGTTATTTATTTTAATAGAGTCATATACTTCTGTGTCTTGAAATATTAATAGTTCATTGGTATATAAATTGAAGAGAACAGGGGCCAATAGGCAACCCTGTTTAACTCCACAATTTGACTCAAATGGCTGGGACAATCTACCATCATTATCATACCTAATATATGTAAATGTATCTGAATAAAGTCTCTGATTTAATCTAAGGAGACTTGGATCCATAACCTTCTTGTATAATGATTCCCATAGCTTTAATCTATTTACTGAATCAAAAGCTGATTTAAAGTCTACAAAAACTGCGTATAACTTAGGAATACATATTTTTCCACAGAACAAATTGTCGATTGTGGCAAAACCCTCCCTGAAGCCGGCCAGACAAATTGATATCTGTAAGGACAGTTCAATCCATTCATTTACCCTATTCAGTAGGAGTCTTGTAAATATTTTAGAACTTATATCTAATAAGCTAATAGGATGAAAATTTGAGGGGTCATATAACGATCCCTTTTTATGAATTGGGACTATAATATTACGTGTCCATGAAATAGGAATAACATTGTGTCTAGCACATAAATTCTTGATGATCTGGTACATTTCATGCCAAATATCATTTTGAAAAGATAACTTCTTCATCTGCAAAAAATTGTTATGTGACTTCCTAGCCCCATTTAAAAATGCACAATTTTCCTTTGAAGTATAGTTTCTGGTCCTTCTAATAAGTTTCTTGAGCATCCTTTTTTCAATTTTACATTCTTTATCAAACCATGTTATAAGAGGTTTCTTATGTCCAGAATTAACATCTATATAAAGTAATGCTATTAGGTCCAGATTAAAAATAAATCCATAGATCTCAGGTGCCCTCCTGCTGTTTGCCATGAGTGTGCATCACTAAAGTTCATTTTTGGCAATGTATGCTCACCCTAATGACGATTGCTATTCCGCAATCGACGTTATGACATAGAACCCTTCTAAAGCGAGAGAATCAATCTTCCATTGATATTAATCATCTGTCCTCCACAAATCATTATTTTTGACTTGTTATTATTTGTCTTTAAAGCCAAACTTGATTGCTCAGTGAGGATATCAAGTTTTTTTCTGGAGGCCAGAGCAAGCGAGTGAGAGGAGTACAAGGTCATTGGAATAGGCCAAAGCCAAACCAAGGGCCAATTCAATTTTTTGGGAATCTGAAACAGAATCCTTTAATGTTAGCAGCAACCCATTTATGTAGATTGAAAAAAGAAGAGGGGTAAGGATACAACCATGCCTTACTCCTCTATTTGGAAAAAAATAATCAGATAATTGACCCCTTGTCCTGACCCTCACTTGGGCCCAGGTATGAGAATATAAATTTCTGATAGTGGTAATCAGAATTGGACATATACCCCAGTCCCTCATTAAGTTCCAAAGAGTATGTCTATTAATGGAATCAAAAGCAGCACTGAAGTCTATAAAGACTGCATATATCCTCTGACCACTTATTTTAACATATTTTTCTAGTGTATGTTGTAAAATAAAACAACTGTCTAGGGTTGACTGCCCTTATCTGAACCCTGCCTGTAATGGTGAGATGTCATGCAGACTTTTGATTTCCAATTTTAGTCTGTCTAGAAAAATTCTAGAAAAGATTTTAGCTAAAATGTCAGTATCCTGTCAAAAGGGTGACTGAGATTGAGTGACTCAAATATGAGCAACTCAATCTCAGCGCCTGTGTTGTAGACTACTCTGAAAGGGTAGCGACGGGTGAAAAGGAACCCGATAAGGACAACCAGATCCATACCATGAGGGATGGGAGAGGAGGGAAGGTATGTGGGAGGCAATGCAGTGGAAGGCTGCTGAGCTGGCCATGTAGCATGGTGGTGAGGGTGGCTGGCTACGGTTGGGAGGATGCAGCGTTTGGGTCTGGGGAGGCATGACAGTTTTTTTGTGCTTGCGGTGTTTTTTTTGGTTTTCTTTACAAGTCCCCCCCCCCATGACATGCACCCAACTGGAGCTGAGAATCTTTAGTTAGGGGGCTTCATGTCAGTGCTACTGTTTTTGCCGTGAGTGTACATTGCCGTTTTTATTTTTGGAGATGTACACCTGCCCTAAAGACAATCACAATTTGGCAATTGCCATTATGACATAGAAACAAAATGTCAATTAGGCTAATTGGTCTGTGTATTCTCAGATTCTGTTTATTGCCTTTCTTAAAAATCAATACTATTTCTGAGCCCTGCCAAGAATTTGGAATAAAATTATCTTGGACACATTTATCAAAAAATACAACCAAATTAACTGCTCACTGATCTGTCACACACTGATTTACTTTGGATGGAATCTTATCCGAATCCAGGGCTTTATTTATTTTTAGCCCTTGAACTGCCATTAATGTCATTAATGCCATTAATGTCAGTGGCTCAGCAGGTTGCATACTTGCCTCTGAGACTGGAATATCAGAAGGCTGTGGGTTCAATCCCCACTCCAGACACTTAGGTTAAATCCTAATATTGACACTGTAGTGCAGCATGAGGGGGGTGCTGTACTCCTGAGGTGTTGTCTTTCGATTGAGACATTAAACCGAGGTACCACCTGCCTGTTCTGGTGGTAGTTCAGGTGAATGTTAAAGATCCAATGGCACTTCTTGAAAAGAGTAGGTGTGTTTATTAGGGAAAGAAAAAAAATCATAAAATAATTCACCAACAATAGTATAAAAAAAAACCCACACAGCAAACCACCCACCCTTTCTCACCCCACCACCACCACAAAACATGTTTGGAAAAATAACAAGAAATTAAACAAACAAAATGGCACACTAACTGTAATTACACTTGAAACATACAGTACTAACTCCATAATATATACATTAACTAAAAGCCCTGCTTCAAAAAAAGAGAAAGAAAAAAAATTAAACTGGAAGGGGAGAAAAAAAATAATGCAATAGGCAGGAAGTACTCTAACAAAAAGTAACCCGTCCAGTTCCAGTAAGCAACAACAACAACAAGGCTCCACAGAAAACTCTACTACTAGAATGTCATGTCATTGGAACATTAGAATCTGTGATCCAAGGGAGAGTCAGCCATTTCATCTGTAAATTCTGTATCATTCAACATTTCTTTTTCTCTTAATTAATTCTGTGCAAATCAGACTTGATTTTTGTAGCTAATTCTAAGTAATCCATATCTTTCTGTTGAAGCGTGTACACACTTCTAGAATTCCAGAAATACCATTTTACAACTGCAAAAATGACTTGCTAAGTACTCTTATCCCACCTACCCCATGTAGGCCCATAAGCCCCATATACCAAATTGTTATATCCCAGTGCACCAATAACAGGCATCCGCCACTCTTCTGCCAAAAAATCCCCAAAATGCGTGATATAAGAGCAGGAAAAAAGATAAGAAATGCATGATTTCTAGTTGATGTAAGCATAAAGGCCTACTGCACATTCTTTCTGCCATCTGTTTGTGTTTTTGGTTTGCTTTTACATTCAATCTCTCATGACAACAGAGTCAGGGGACATCCCAAATATGAAGGGGAATTCAAGTATTAGTCAGCATAGTCTGAAGATCTGGTACTAAAGTCTGGGGCACTGTGGAAAGGTATTCTGATCCGTAAAATAAGTTAAGATAACCTGATTATATAGAGATGTCCTATGTTCTGTAGCAATAGTCCAACTAGTAATCTGCCATGCTTTAATATTAGGAAATAAATGCCAAACATAAAGCAGAGCTGAACCAGTCACCCCCAGGCCTCTGAGAGTTCCCAAGTCCCACCTTTTCAACCATAGGCATACTGAGGCATAAAAAAGTAAAGTCCAGCACTGTTTTATATGACACCAAAGGGGCTTGAGGCTACTGGTAATAAAGACGGAGAGAGAAAAAATATTACAGGGTTAACCATCGCAAGACAACCTTCTTTCAGTGGCAAATACAAAATGTTTCTCTTTAATGGATTTAAGCAACTGCCCCAGACAGCCTGAAAACAAATACTGTATAATGTGGCTTCTAGCATTTTAGGTGGGGGGAAATATAACTAATATATGAAAAAAGGGGAATTAGGAAAGTTTTAATTAAAAAAAAAAACATTTTTTCTTAATCATTTTATAACCATTCCACTGAGATTCCAAGGAGTTTCCTTGTTCTTGTTTTGGAGACCAGTTTTAAGACTTTCATATTACCTTCTTCAAACCAAACACCTAAAATCTTAACAGGTGTGGCAACCAAGGCAATTCCTGCAATGGAATCCACTTCATCACCATATGCCCCTAAGTGCTTTCCCTGACATTTCTCAAAGTTCAAGGAAGCCCCTGAAAAATGTCCAAAGTCCTGGCATGTCTGGACAGCAGTTTCTGCCAAAATATCATCTGCAGCCATTAAACAGAGATCATCAGCATAAGCTATTGCCATAAATGGTGCTAGTCCTTCTGGGCACTGGAGGTGTCAGATAGTAGGAGTACTATTAAGCTGCCTTAGTAAGGGATCTATACTAAAAACATAAAGGAGCAGGCTTAGCGGGCAGCCCTGTCTAATCCCTGTTCTTACCAGTATCATTGGCCCCACTCAGCCATTTGCCATAGGTGTAACTGTAGCCGAATGGTATAGAGTACTAATCCAATTTATAAAATTCTGTGGAATTCCATATGATTTGCATACAAACCATAGGTATTCCCTATTTACTGCGTCAAAGGCTCTTCTTTAGTCCAATGCCATTATATCCCCTTCAACCTGATTTTTTTCTCCCTTGATCAAAAATTTCTCTGAGCAAAACCAAATTATCTGTCACTGATCTGTCCTTAACAGAACAAAATTGAGCTGAAGAAAAAAAAAGATATGGTGCTATTTTTGCCAATCTAGCTTGTATAATTTTTGCCAAAATCTTGAAATCGCTATTTAATAAACTGATTGGGCTCCAGTTCTCTATGCATTGCCTATCTCCTTTTTTAAATTAAAAAATCAGACTCTCTTTGGGCATATCCAAAGGGATCTCTGAGGAGGTTAACATATGCGTGCAAACTTTAGCCACTTCCTCTGCAAGACCCAGCAATAACAGCTTGTAAATGTCTCCTAGAAGGCCATCTGGACCTGGAGCCTTTCCAGCTGACATTGACTGAACTGTCATTGTTACCTCTAAGAAGGAAACATCACCCTCCAGAGATTGCAAAATATCAGGGAGACACTTTGGTATGGTCAAATTATCAAAAGAATGGTCTTGACCCATGGAAGAGCCCGGCTGGGATGCAAACAATTTTAAGGAATGATCCTTCAAAACATCCATCATGTCCGAAGCTGAAGTACGAACAATCTGATGTTCGTCCCTTAACCTTGAAAAAGTTTTTTGTGCTATCTTCCATTTACATGTGTCATATGGACATACTATTGCCGTCTTCCCCTGTGTCCCATACTTCTGTTGTTTCCTGATTTTTTGTGCTTGTAAAGAATTGTAGTGCACTATAGTCTTTTTAATAGTAGAAATCTGAGTAGAATAGTCAAAGCCTGTACTATCACTTAAGGAAATTAGTTTTTGCAACTGTTTCCTTTTCTGTAAATAGTTCCAGTATTGTAAATCTCTCAGATGTTTACTCTTATTTTTCACTAACGCAATCAAATCTTGTTTTGTATCCATCCACCATTGTGTATGAGAATCATAGAAAACCAAAACAGATTTCCAGGCTATAATAAACTGTGCAATATGTGCTTTTAAAGCTACTTTTTCTAGCTGAGCAGGAAAAAATCTTCACAGACCTGGGCCAAAAGGAGGAGAGCTGTGGATAGTAATAGTCATTTGTAACATTTCATGATCAGAAATTTCCACTGGCTCTGTTGTCATGGAGACAATAACTATGTGTTTTGGTAAAAAAAAAAGAAATTGATTTGAGTAGCCAAGGGACACTTATGAAAGGTGGGCTTGACGTAGCATGTGCTGAAACATATGCATCTTTCAAATCAACTTGCTGGATCATATTTTTTAAATAGGACATAACACAGAACATTTTCGTAGTCCTAGCAGAATGACCTCTATCAGCTAGACTGAGTCCACAATTAAAGTCACCCCCAAAGATTAAATTATGTGATGTAAATAAATGTGGCTTAATTAACTGCAATAAATCAATATGGTCTGCCTTAGTTTGAGCAGCATAAATGTTAATAAGTTGATATAATTGCTCCTCCATATTAACATCCAAAATGAATGTCCTACCTGGAAATAAATCAATCAATTTTATAAGTTTAAACTGAACATTATGAAACAAAATTCCAACTCCAGAACAAGCAACCAAACTTATTGACCAGTAGGATGGCCCCACATACCACTCCTTCACCCCTTTAGATATGTCTAACGAAAATGCAACCTGGTATCTTGCAGAAAAAAAAATACCTGGACCCTCTGAAATCAGCTTTGAGAATGTGGCTGCCCTCTTTCTTGGAGATTTAATGCTATTCACATTACAAGAGAAGAAGGAAAGGAATGACATTGTTGTAGGAGGGGAGTGGAAAACCAAAGAAAAAAAATACCCAAGTATACAACCAGTAAATCAAGGTGGATTTTTCTGCCTTTCACAATTCTAGTTTTGTTTTTCTTCTTTTTGAGTGAAGTCTTATCTTCCTCTGGTTGGGAAGCCCACACTCTATCAGAGGTGACCTCCATCAGATCCGTCCCTTGATCTAAAGTATAAGAACCCAGAGAGGATTCATCTGAGTCCTCACCCGACCAGTCAGGCTGGTGGTAAAGAACTTCAAACTGATTGGTAAGAGGCAAGTCAAAGGTTTTTGGTAACTTCTGTGGTGGTGGCTTCCTGCCATCCCTTTAGCATAGGACCATCCACTCCCCACTCCCAGAAGCTGACATTGGTGGAGGGGGCATTGGTGGAGACAGCATTGGTGGAAGGGGCATTGATTGCTCTGCAAGTTGCACCTTCATGTGGACAATCTCTGGAGTCTTGTTGGATACTGTAGAGGTAGAAAATGCAGACTGCTCCACCGAGACAGACACACTAGGCACTACCATGGATGTATCAATCAGAACCACCTCTTCTTGAGCAGGGGTACAGGATCTGTGCTAGTCAGGGAAGGGGGAGAAGGCAAGAGAGGAACACTCTGCCTATCTACCCACTGAGATTTGTTATTCATATACCTCTGGGCTACCGTGATTAGTAACCTTTGCTCCACATCATCAGCCTGGTTCTCTTGATAGTGGGCTGCCTGAGGACATGCTGAATACGAGTGACCAACCTCAGAGCACAAACTGCATACCCTTTTGTTAGCACAATGCCCACTAGAGTGACCTATCATGTTGCATAAAGTACATTTCAACCTGTCACACATGCTACTGAGATGCATGGATGAACCACACCAATAACAGCCCTTGGGCTGGCCTGTATATGAAAAAACACCTCTATCCCTACCCAAATAGAAGCTATTTGGAAGGTGTTTCAAACCAGAATCAGAGGAGTTCAAAACTACCCTGACCCTCCAACCCCCTGTCCAAATGTCCTCTGTGTCAAAAATTGCTTCCGGAGCCCCCTGGACAGTTCATCTTTGCTTCAGCCAGTACACCAGATCGGTCACACTGACCCCTTCATTTTGAAACAGGATGGTAACTGTTCAAAAAGCTGGTTTAGTTAGTAGTGTGGTATCAAAAGGAGCCAAAACTGGCAACGGTTTGAGTTCATGGAATTTTTTCCAAAACTTTTCCAGACCTGAACTCAATTTAAAACTTATGCCAAAAGTCATCTCACTCGAGACATGTATCAAGGTGTATATTTCTGTGGCATGAAAGCCCAAAGAACCCTTTAGCAAGGTGCGTGCCAAATAGATCCTGTCTAGGTGTGATTCTAAACCCCCTTTATAAAGTGGTCTAACTGCATTATGCCACTTAGCAGGCAATGTTGGTGTATGAAAAAGGGAAGCATAAGGTCGCATAGATGCTGGCTGTAAAGCATGGGGCACAGTACTGGTTCAAACCATAGATAAAGAATCAGCACTGTCAATCACGGAAGAGGCAGTCTGTTCTGGCCGTAAGGTAGTGTGACCCTGAGAAGTACTGGGGGTCACGACCTCCTGATGTGAAAAATAGGCAAAGAAGGGTGTTGCATTAAGCTCAACTCAGGTGGTAATGCCAGAGGAGATTTTAAACCTGAACTATTAGCCTCCATATCTGAGTCAGAGTTCGTGGTTACATCAGTATTAATATGAGTGATGGTAGCATTAGCAGAAGCAAGTTCAGAAGTAGGCATTATGATTGGTGTCATACCTGAAATCCACTTTCCTGTCAATGAATCCAATGCCCAACCTACACTCCAAAGACATTTATCAATAGAATCCTCCAATGAATTGCCTAGTAGAGTTATGTCCGGAGCAACCACTCATTTTGTGGGACCCCAACATAGGCCAGCTTGTTCAGGAGCTGTAAACGCCCTTCCGGACAGAGTCCCCTGACCCATGGTAGATCCAAAAATAAATGAGGCAGGATTCCATGCTGATGTGGAAAAGTTAAACTGTGCCCTCTCTCCTGTGCCTGACCCAGAAGGAGTCACCAGAATGCCCTCCTCAGGTATGGTAGAACCATCCCCTAGACCCACAGCCACACCTCCAATGTTCCTCATCACTGCTGAAGTCATGCCCTCCATCTCTACAGGCATGTCAGTGCTTTGTGATGTCCTGGATTTCAGCATATTATATAGGTCAGCCTTCTTTTGTTCATAAACCCTTTCACCCTCCACAATCAATTGTTGAATGTCAACTTCAGGCTGACTTGCTACCTCATCAATCCATTCTCCATGTCCCATTACACCTGACATTGTTGGAACAGTCTCCTCCTGAATATCCACTGGTATTGCATCTGCCACAATTCTCTCTGAATCTAGAAGCCCCTTGGCATCGTAGAAGTCATTGGCCTCTAGCATTCCAGAGGCAGGGGAGGAGACCTGCTACCCAGCTTCCTGCACATCCAGCTCCATCAGCCGCTCTCCTGAACTGGCCATCTTACAGACAGTCAGCGGTTCCCCTTGCAGGAGAGTAAGGGAATTTCCCCAGTGTCCTGGCCAAATTTCCCCCATTCACTAAAAATACCAACAGCTTAAAATATGGTTTAGTTTCATTTGGCATCTATCTATATCCGATGCTGAAAATAGCAAAAAATTGTCTAGTCCTCCTGCCCGGTCAACAAAAACTAAATAAATAAAATAAATGAAACGTCTTGTTTATTTATCAATTTGAAAGTCAACTTTAAAACTGCTGGTTTCAAGGGTTCCCAGGCACTGTTTGCTAAGGAGCCATTAAAGATATTTGAAAAATAATGAACCCACTCCTCCTTGGAAATAAAAACATCTATTTCATGTCTATTTTTGTTGCGGCCTTTAGCCACTGTGGCCCAGAAGGCTTATTGGTACTTCTCTGAAATCGCTGTCAGCATGCAATCCCATTGTGCTCTAAAATACACCTTTTTTTTTATTCTCCAAGTAGGTCTTAAAATGTTTTCTCTCAAATCTGAGTTATTGCTAATAGTTCCTGTTTGTTAGCTTCTTAGCAGCCCTTAAAAGGAATATTAGCCTTTTTTTTCTGCCTTACACTCTTGATCAAACCAGTCCTTGTACAAAAGCAGGTTTAGTTCTTGAAAGACATTTGGTAAGTTAATACCTATTGAAGCAATAGACTCATTCATCCATAATTTTAAGGACCAGTTTGCCAGAAACTTACTAATCTTCCATCAAATAATAAATTCCAGTGTTTATGACCAAATTAATATTTTAGAATATCTAATTTCTAATCCAGGACCCTGAGGGAGAGAGAGAGAGAGAGTAGCATATGAGGGAGAGTTTTTGTTTTTAAAAAATCACTTTGCAGTATAACTGGAAAATGATCACTTTCACATCTTGACCAGATCTGCAGCTCACTCCAAAACTCTGGCGGCCCATTCCAAAGTACCAGATTAAGGAATGATGATCCTTGTTGTGAAAAAAAAGGTTGGGGCCCCAATCTGGGCTCCCTTATTTCTCCCATTTAGGGGGAATAATTGATTGAATTTAATTATTTCTATCAAGTGATGGTCATTATAATTAGTCCTAGTATCCATTAATGATCTAGGAAATTTGGAAGCTAATGGGTACATCCTGTTTAATATTGCGTTGTTAAGAAGGCCATTATAAGAGCCAATTCTACCATTTAGGTCCCCCAATAACAGTACGAATGCAACTGTGTAATTTATCTGAACTTCCAAAATCACCCTTCTTAAATTCTCCCAGTTATTATTTGAGAACAATTTAGATCTATGAGGGGGGATATAGATATTAAACAGAATTATGGTTATCTCCTCCTTCTTAACACTATATAGAAATCTTCATCAGCTATTTTTTCTAAGTAATCAAATATACCAACCTTAATAACTGCCATTAAGCCTCCTGTTCTTCTAACCATCTTGGACTCTTTTTTTACCTGGTTTATGAAAAAGTTGGTAGCCATTTAAATCGTATAGCAGTTGTGGGTTATGCCAAGTTTCTTGTAAACAAATAATAAAGTTAGTAATTCATTTAGTTCAGTCTGTAGCCTGTAATTTCGGACCAATACCAGTTATATTCCAGGAGATAATAGAATCTCCTATAGGATAATGGCTATCATTGGAGCTCTTGCTGACTTCAGACTCTGAGGTATTTAGACTTAGAAAATCAATATCACCCCTCAATTCCAGTCAGACATTGTACCCAGCCAAAGCTTGAAACCTATTAGCAACAGGTATTTGATATGTAACAGATTTTCCAAAGCTTACTTTTTCAATGCTAATCATTGGGGACATACAATTTTCAGTTTGTGTACTTTTTGTGATAACCCCAGAGTGTGTCCTCCAGCAAGTAGAGGCCCATGTTATCCAAAAATGGGTGTCTTTTCCAGAATTCTAATGTAATATCTATATTTTTATAAACCAAATCAATTTGCCCGTCTCCAAATAAACTGTCCCATCTTTGTATCTTGAGGACCCCATTTTTCCCCAAGCGTATCTGTAGCACCTGACTTAAGAAGTTCCTTAAGTGTGCGTAAGTTTCAAGTCAGTTTCTCTAAACAGTTTTTGGAAACCAAACAGACTAAGGATCACTGGCTTGGAGCCCATACTCTTCGTTTTTGAACCCAGGCAGAATATATCACTGTTTATCAGATCAGCCTTAAGGTTTAGCCTATCAATATGGTGGCTGTTTATCCATAAATAATTTAATATCCTTGGGTGTAAGAAAACGAAATATACACACATTCAGCATATGTGTTTCCCTCCAAATTTCCACTTCTCACCACCTTCTGGATGTCATCATCATCTACTGTTAAACCTATGTCTACCCTACAGAGGTTCGCAATCTTTTCTTTCAAGGATGGTGACATCTCATCGTCTTCCCTTTTTAAACTAAGGATCCTGAGACAGGATTGGTTGTCTGTGTATTTTTCTTTCCTGCTCTCAGACATGTTCTTTTTTTTACTGCTATTAATAGGGGCCAAAGTTGTTAACATATTGTCCTTATTTATCCCAACACTAAAGTTATGTTTAGCAATTGCCATCATCTCTATCTCTGTCTTTAATTTATAACCAACTATCCCCTTCTCTTGGTTGGTGGTGGAGCTATCAATCAGATTCTTGCTCTCCACTCTGTTCTTTTACAACATCCACTTGTGTGAGGTCTGACCCTATTTTTTGCCTCTGAATAAGGTCATCCATGATGTTGAAACAAGGTGAAACTCTACCTTTTACATGTTTCAACAATTGCTGGAGCAAGAAAAGGCTGTAAGACAGTACACATTGTAGAACAGCATAGGGGATGCTGATGTATACATTAATCCTTAACAGCTTTTAGAACTTCTCATCAAGATCCTGCAACCCTTTGAAGAAATTACTAGGGAAGTGAGTTCAAGCAGTGCCACACTCGGTCAAATCATCCCATTGATCAAGATTCTTAGATTTCAGCTAAATGTGTAATCAGCCAGTTTTAGATGGGAGAATCTCATGCCACTGAAAGGGACTTTTTTAATTTTATTTTTATTTTACCAGGAAAAAACACCATTGAGCACCCAGATTAAAAAAAAAGACATAGTCCAACGGACAATTTAAAAAGTCAGATATGATTAGAAACTCTGTGAAATGCTGGAGGCAGAATATTATATTATAGCAACAGTACTAGACTCACGGTATAAGATCAAACAACTCCCACAGCATGATCACAATATGCTCCAAAACTGCAGAGAGAAAAATCATTCAAGAAGTAGGTTCAATTTTGTAAAAAAAAAGAAAAAAAAAAAAAACAGTGACAACAAATGCAGCCCCCTCTTCCATTCCTCTTGCACCTTCATAGTCCTCTACTGCCTTTGCCCAGGCTGTAGTTGACTGCTATTTGGCAAGAAAAAGTATTGAGTGGTATGAAGAGCCCATGAAATACTAGCAAAGCAAGGAGACTGTGTGAACTGCACTTGTGCAAGTAGCTTTGAAATATATTGTCTGTCCCCCAACCAGTGTATTTTCAGAGTGACTCTTCAGTTCTGTGGGTAATGTGGCAACAGATACATGATCTAGGCTACTAACGGAAAATGTAGAAAAATTAACTTTCTTAAAAATAAACCTTCCCTGATCCACTTATGACCTGGAGGCAGCAAATATATTTGCCAATGACCACACAAAATTGACTGTTTGTAAGAGATGGAAGAGTGAGATTCTGTGGAAAAAGAAATAACTCATTCAGTAAGCCCTTCAGTGGGCTACACAATTTTTGAATCTGCTGGCACAATTTTTGCAGCGTGTCCTATTGGACTGAGCTAATTTTTGAATTGTCTGAATCTGATGACAATTTTTGTAGTATGTCCTATTTGTGTGTCATAGATCTTAGTGTTGTGTTATGCAATTGTATGACAGATTTTCAATTTCCCTCACATTTTACAAATGGTGCTGATTAGAATCAGAGCCAATCGGAACATATCATGACTTTTGCCTGGATTCTGCCCCTGACAAGAGTACGGACTTTTTTGGGGTCTGTGCAACCTAGTGGGAGGGATACTTGGCAGAGAGTTAGATCTTGCACAGGCATGGGAAGCAAATGGGAAGGTGGGAAGGGTATTTGACAGAGGGTGAAATCATTTAAAAAAGGCAGGAGACACAGGAAGTGACAGGGAGGTGAGGGGGATACAGTTAAAGACACTTATAATGGACACATTGCACAGCATGTTTTTCCATTAAGAACATTGTCTGGTATACCCTAAAGAATCATTTCTAGTGCTGTGTTGCTCTATGATGCAGTTTTTCGCTTCTTCCTCCTACCTCTGTCTCTTTTCCCTTCCCATCAGCCCAGTACAGCACAGCTTGCAATTAAATATAGGTAAAATAATAACAAAATATATTCAGATAATACAGATAAATACTGTACCTCACACACGTGATCCTGCTTTTGCCCCAGCCCACCCTGCTCTCAATCTTTCGCACAGCATTTATCTCAGCATCACTACTTTTGCACACTCAGGGAAATCAGAGCTATGGGGAAAGAAAATGTGACAGCAGTTCATTTAATGCATTTTAGATCTGACCTCCTCCAGTTGATGTCATCACTGGGACTAGCAGAAGCAGTTGCTTCTGTGACCCATCACCACAGCCACACCCTGGACTTGGTATTCTCACTGGGGCTGAATGTTAAAAACCTCAAGACTGACCGGGCTGCTTGGTCCGATCATTGAACAGGTGAGTTATCATTTGGTGCCCCCCCGATAGTCCATCCCCTCTTGAGATGGTCAGCTACCGCCCTTTAAGGGGATGGTCCCCAGAGGGAACCCTGGTGGTGGTTGATTTTTCTGGAATGGTTGCTCAATGTGCAATTGGCATGAGTGAGTTAATAGTGGCCTATAATGGGGCTGTTGCCAAGATGCACTATACCATTGCTCCAGTCTGTATATGACCCAGATCTTCTCGCTTGAGAATGGTTTGATGGAGCTCTCAAGGAGATGAAGATCAGGGGTTAGAAGTTGGAGTGCTGCTGGCAGAGGTCCAGATCCATAGAGGATAGACTGGCTTTGAGGAATCATTATAATGATTATCAAATGGCAATCAACTGTAAGAAGGCAGAGTTCCTGTCCAGGGAGATTGCAATAGGGAAAAACAGACCTGCTCAGCTTTGTTGGACTATAGACAAACTGTTGTATCCAGTCTGTCTCCAGTAGAACAGAGCATTTTCAAGAGCATTATGTGAAGAGTTTTCTCTGTTCTTCTCTGACAGGGTATCGTCTGTTCAGGCCAGGATCTCCCCAGTGAGGTTAGCCCAACCTGCAGTAGTCCATCCAGTCATGATGAGGGCTCTCCTATTGCCTGGGGGGAGTTTCAGCCGGCTGGAGGTGGCTGAGGTCATTGAGGTGATTTCGAAGCTGTGGCCCTACCTGCTGCAAACTGGACCCTGGCCCAACTCATTTCCTAGTGGGATGTGCTGAGGCCATTGATCCAGTGTTCACCAGGATTATCTGATGCTCGCTTTCAGAGGGGCACTTTCCCAATGCCTTGAAGGAGGTGATGGTGAGGCCACTTCTGAAAAAACATCTCTCGACCCAGATGTCCTGGCCAATTATAGACCAATCTCCAACTTCCAATTTCTTGGGAAGGCTGTTGAGATAGTGGTGGCACTGCAGCTTGAGGCACACCTCATAGCCTTTGCCATCTATGAGTCATTCCATTCCAGTTTCAGAGCTAGGCAGAGCACAGAGATGGCACTTGTTCATGTGCAAAATGACTCCTCTGGATGAGAGATAAAGGGGAGCAGTCAATTCTCATTCTCCTCGATCTCTCATCAGAGTTTGACACCGTGGACCACATCCTGCTGTTGGTTCACCTTAGAGAGTACTGTGAACTCCCCGGTACTGTCATCCATCGGTTCGAGTTCTATATCTTGGGCAGGAGGCAATTGGTAGTGATGGGGAATTTCTCCTCCTTCCCGAAACCTCTGTCCTGCAGAGTTCCTCAAGGTTCAATCCTGTTGCCAATGCTGTTCATGGTGTACTATACATGCTGCCCCTGGGTGGGCTCATTAGATGTTACAGTGTGGGTTTTCACTGCTGCACAGATGATACCCAACTGTATATGTCATTTGCCCCTGGAATGGATGGTGTCATTGAAGTGCTGAACAAACACTTGGCTTAGATCCAGGACTGGATGTTCTCTAACTGGTTGAGACTGAACCCCAACAAGACAAAGGTAATGGTGGTAGATCTGGGTCACAGGCATGATGGGAATGCCTCCAGTGCGATAACAGAGTTGTCCCTGGGATCTACTCCATTGAAGGCATCCCCCAAGGTGAGAAATCTGGGCATCATCCTGCATGACAGATTGTCACTTGATGCTCAGGTGTCATCTGTTGTCCAAAGTGGTTTCTACCACTTGAGGAATGTAGCCCAGATTAAACTCTTGATTCCGCATGAGGACCTGTCATCACTGGTGCATCTCTTCATCACTTCTAGGTTGGACTACTGTAACACATTATACTTCGGGTCAGTGGAGGAAATCTCCACTGACTGCAGCTGGTGCAGAACGCAGAGACCAGGTTGCTGATGGGTCTGCCCAGAACCTGTCAAGTGAGCCCAGTCCTGTGTGACCTGCACTGGCAGCTGGTCAGGTGGAGAATTCTCTTCAATGTGGGCTTGCACACTTATAAGCCTGGCTACCTGTCTGACCTCCTAACTTCCGCTGTCCCAGTGCGCTTCCTCTGTTTCTCCACCAGGGGCCTCCTAGTAGTTCCGAGAGCCAGACTGAAAACCTCTGGTGATCGGGCATTTGAGGTGGCCAGCCTGGCCCTCTGCAACTCTGTCCCAATATCTTTAAGGGAGACCCCATCAGTGGAGGTTTTTAAAGGGGGGCCTAAATACATATCTCTTCAAAAAAGCTTTTCCGGAAGATGTTACTTTTTAATTTATTGAATTACTGTATTCTGGTTTTATCTTGTTAATCTGAATTGTGTTCTGTACTATTATTTGTTGGTTTATTTAATTGTACCCTGTCTTAAGCTCTGTAAGGCACCCAGAGTCTCCAGAATTGAGCGCCCTAAAAATATATTTTTACTTACTTACTTTGTTTTTACTTACTTCCTTAAGGCATTTTAAGGGGCATTTAAGATAAGGCATGATCAGAGAAATAGTGAAGTCACTGTACACTTCATATACCAGTTCAGTTCAGTATCCAGAGGTACAGAGCTGACAGGAGAAAGAAAAGTTGACAACAGTTCTTTTGAGGTAGCTTCACAATCAGGGAAATTGGGAAGCCATGATAAACTTTATTTACCAGTTAATTTTAGTCTTACGAGGTACAGAGCTGATTGGGGAAAGAAAAGTTGACAGCAGTTCATTTAAGACAGCTTCACAATTAGGGAAAGAGGAGCAGAGGGTGGGATTGTGGGATAGTCAGTGTTGTTGCAGGGAGAGGATGAGGCACAACTATGATGCAATCAGCTGCTTGCTCAGGGTATCATGCAGATCAAAGCACAGAGTCACCATGTGATTTGGGCAGCTCTTTTCTTTGAAGTTCACAAAGCTTCCACCCAGCAAGTACTGAAGAGTGACATGATCAACCTGGATGAAGATTGGTCTGATGCTGTCAAATCCACTCCAGACTGCCTGCATTGGCCAGGCAATGAAACACCTCTCAAATCCACCATCATAGCAACATGTTTGCTTTGTGCAAGTGCAAATGTAAGTATAATAAACTCTAGCAAGAGCCAATATGACTACAAAATTATGGTATTGTGGGCAGTGAGAAATGTGTAAACTAGAAATTTTTGCACTAACCGCTGAGCCACCAAACTGCACTTTCTAATTATTGTGATAAATACACACTGACTAATACACATACACATATTTTATTTTATTTATTTATTCTAGGATTACAAGTGCCTTTGAGCTAAGGCTGTTTTACAAAGGTTCCATGTCAGAAATGCATATATATTGCAGTATAACACAGCAGTACACTGTCTACACACACAGAGCATTGCCACACACACACACACACACACACACACACACACTAATACACATACACTGCCTTATATTGCATTGATTTACTTATAAATCTAACTACTGCTGATAGTGGTTAAGTTGCACCATTCATATGTACACAACACTGTTTTTATTAAATGCAATATTTGTGTGCTTGATGAAACTTGTGTGTTTGATCCCTAGTACTTCAGAGCAAGGTGCCTGGTACAGAGTCAGTAGGCATACATCTAAAGTGTGCACTACAGGCTAGTAGTGTCATTTATTTAGTATCACTGGGACCTTTACAATTTGCCTTGTGGGGCAGATGATTTTGAACTCAGGGGTTCTGTTTACTTTTAAATTATTTTAATACAGTGTTTGGGAATAAGGTGCTTCGCGACTTTCCCATTTCACTTCCGGTTCGGCTACATAAAATGCTGACTTCTCGGCGAGCAGGGCACTAAATCTAATTACTGCTGATAGTGGTTAAGGCTGCACTATTTGTTTCTACACAACGCTGTTTTTATTAAATGCAATATTTGTGTGCTTGATAGAACATTTGTGTGTTTGAGCCCTAGTACCTCAGAGCAAGGTGCCTGATAGAGAGTCAGTAGGCACACATCTAAAGTGTGCACTACAGGCTAGTGTCATTTATTTAGTATCACTGGGACCTTTACAATTTGCCTTGTGGGGCAGACGATTTTGCACTCAGGGGTTCTGTTTAATTTTAAATTATTTTAATACAGTGTTTGGGAATAAGGTGCTTCGCGACCTTCCCATTTCACTTCCAGGTTCGGCTACATAAAAAGCTGACTTTTTGGTGAGCAGGGCGCTAAATCTAACTACTGCTGATAGTGGTTAAGGCTACACCATTCGTATCTACACAATGCTGTTTTTGTTAAATGCAATATTTGTGTGCTTGATGAAACATTTGTGTGTTTGAGCCTTAGTACCTCAGAGCAAGGTGCCTGGTAGAGAGTCAGTAGGCATACATCTGAAGTGTGCACTACAGGCTAGTGTCATTTATTTAGTATCACTGGGACCTTTACAATTTGCCTTATGGGGCAGATGATTTTGCACTCGGGGGTTCTGTTTACTTTTAAATTATTTTAATACAGTGCTTGGGGATAAGGTGCTTCATGACCTTCTGATTTCACTTCCGGGTTCAGCTACATAAAATGCCAACTAAGTAAGGCACACGTGGTGTCGCACATGGAGATGTGCGCAGAGACATGCACGTCTGTGTGTGTTCCGTGTGTTCAGCAGTCAAAGCAGGAGTAGGGGGTTGTAAGTAAGCTTTGCCCATAGAGGTTTACTATATGTGTGGTTATACGCCTGTGCTTCGTTTAAATTTACCTTAGCAAAAGTGCTGGGTTGAACTGTTGTTTTGCTTGTGATATTAAAAAATGGCCACCCCATTAGTTCTATGTTTATTTCTAGTGGATTTTATTGTGTCGTATGTCAAATGTACTGCCCCAAAGAAGGTATGGAGGCAGTGCAGGAGTTTACTTGCACAAAATGTGTTGAAAATGATTCTTTAAGACAGGATGTTGCTATGTTTAATATCAGGTTATCTGAATTTAAAAATAGTCATATCCAAATGCAGGCCAGGTTTCAGGTATTGAATCAGGCTCCTCCTAGTGACCCAGTTGTCCCGCCTAACGCTACTTGCAAACCTTCATCCCTGCCCCTTTCTGCCAATATCAGCAATTATCCATATATTATCCCACCGACTACATCTAGTGGAAATACAAAAAAACATTTAAGGGATAATTATAGTATTGACAACCCTGATGATCATTGGTATGAGGTACATAGTAAACATGCATATGAAAAAGGTTGCAAGGCCTCACAGTTTTCTTTGACCACAAATAATAGATTTTTACTTTTAAATGATCTTGACACCTCAAGTGGGGCATCAGCTTAATTGGATGTTATGCCTATTGATTTAATAAATTTGGTTCCTTTAAGTAATTCAGGTGAGTCTCTTACCAGTTGTCCTGGTCCCCTTTGCTCTTGCCCTCCACCCTCTAACATTCCACTTATCCTATTAGGGGTGGTGCCCATGCACTTAAATCAGGATATTGAGCCATCTCCAGCTCCCAGAGAGACCCCTTCCACCTTTTGTTCTACTCCAAGGCAGGTGTTTGTTATAGGAGATTCTATGGTTAAACATCTGGATAGGTATATATGTGATTCAGATAAAGCCAATCGGACATGTTCCAGCTTCCATGGTGCCAGAATTCATGATATTTCAAATATGGTGCGTAATATACTAGCAGGTGGTAGTTCTAACCCATTGGTAATTTTACATGTAGGCACAAACAACTTCCTATTTTCAACCCTTTTGGATATTAAAAAGGACCTTGTAGCTCTTTCAAATTTATTGGTGGACATCGGATGTGAGATAGCTTTCTCCGAAGAACCAGCACCCAGAGCCTCTGTTGAATTTAACAATACAATATATGCTTTTAATAATTGGCTCCGTATGAAATGCTTGAGGCAGAATTAAGTATGTCTCACTAATTGGGAAGAATATATTTACAGATCTGACTTATTTTGTAGGGACAGTCTTCATTTGAGCGACAAGGGTAATTTTTTATTGGGTGAGCATATCTTAAACTATATTAACCAGCATTTAAACTGCTTGATTTAGGGGAGAGTGTAGTTCCTCCCCATAAGATATTCCTGGGAAAAGATAGCAAGTAAGCTAAACCATCTGACATGAAATGTCTATGCTTCAATGCTAGAAGCCTGAACAATAAATTGGACGAGCTCAGGGTTACTATTAGTTCTAAACATTTTGATGCTGTGTTGATCACAGAAACCTGGGGGGATGATAAATCCAGTTGGGATTTTTCTCTACCTGGATTCGCTTTATTTAACTATAATACATCCAATAGTAAGGGTGGTGGGGTAGCAATCTTTGTTAAAAATGCTTTACAGGTAGTGAACATCTCTATTAAGGTCAAAAGCCCTTCTAGTACCTCAGAATCTGTTTGGATTAAATTTATGTTGAATAAAAACCAGTATATCATTTTGGGAGTTTATCGTCCTCTGATTACATCTGTCGTGCTCTTGGATATATTAATTAATAAAATAGATACAGCTTGTACATAAGGGGATATCAAACTCACAGGGGACATTAATCAGGGTGATGCTGATTGGTCAGAGTTAAAAGCTACCACTAGCGCACAAAACAAATTGATTAATCTGTGCCAACAATGTAATCTTAAGCAGGAGGTGAATTTACCTACTAGGGGTAAAACGATTCTTGATCTAGTGTTTTACAGCAAGAATCTGATAGTAAATAACTTTACTGTATCTGCTCCTATTGGAAACAGTGATCACTGTTCCATTAGCTTTAGCTTAAAACACCAAATACCCCTAATGTTTAACAACTCTATAGTGTATATGTATGGTAAAGCTGATATTTCTAAAATTAAAACAGGGCTAGATAGGGTGGATTGGGAGTTAACATTTAATTCTGTGAGTATTGATGTATATTTTCATACACTTCATAATACTATTATTTGTCTATGAGATTGTCATATTCGTTCTAGGATAAAATCTGAATCCAGTAATCCAAATCCAAAATGGATGACTAAGACGATATCAAAGCTAATAAAAAAGAAAGGTAAATGTTATTCGGTTTATAAAAAAATCACCACCCCCAACTAATTGGAGTATATTTTTACAAATTCAAAAAAAATGTAAGAACTGTATATGTAAAGCAAAAAAAAACTTGGGAGGAGAGATTAGCTTCTAATGAAAGTAAGACCAATAGCAAATTATTTTGTGCACATATAAACTCTCTAAAAAAGCCCCAGTGTCAGGTAGGCCCACTTTTGGATAACAATACCTTAATGCATAACCCTTTGGATATGGCAGATCTATTTAACATCAATTTTTGCAATATATTTCCAAAAAATCAACATATAAGTATTACTAAGGAATCTTTGGATTGTCCAATTACTATCTCTTTTTCAAATTTTCAGACAAAATTATTATTACAAAAAGGGAAAACTAGTGTTTCACCAGATAATGTTCCTAGTCATCTGTTGTATCTATTGGCTGATAGCCTGGCGTTGTCCCTTAAGTTATTGTATGAGCATTGTATAAATCATAACTTTGTTCCTAACATTTGGAAAACTGCATATGTCATACCCATCCACAAAAAAGGCCCTAGGAACAACTAGGAAAATTATAGACTCATCAGCTTAACCTCCCCCATATGTTAGACATTGGAAAGTTTGATCAAGGACTTAATGTCCCCCATTCTAATTGAATCCAATATTGAACAACGCAGTTTTAGAAAAGGTCATAGTTGTCCGATCTGTTATGTTCTTATGAGGATGTTAGTCTAAATCTGGACAATAAATCACTTTATGATGCGATCTACATTGATTTTAGTAAGGCTTTTAACCTTCTTCCCCATTGGGCTTTGTTACAAAAGCTTTATTCCTTTGCACTAAATTCTAATATTATTACATGGATAGCCAATTGGCTGACAGGTAAATCTCAGCAAGTTTTGACTAATGGATTATGTTAAAATATTGGTGCTGTCACTAGTGGTGTGCCCCAGGGTTCTGTTTTGGGCCCCTATCTTTTTCCGCTATTTATCTCTGATATTACAAGACTATGCAGTTCTAACACTATCAAGTATGTGGACGATATACAAAAATTGGTGGTCTATGTGCCAATTTAGAACAAATAAACGCTCTTCAGCGTGATTTGGACCTAGTGTCAGCATGGATTTATAAATGTGGTATGAAAGTGAACCCCAACAAATGTAGGATGATGCATTTTGGAAACAATAATCCCTCATGTCTATACATTGGCTAATATAGCATTGACTTCTACAGACAGAAAGAAGGATTTGGGGGTCCTGGTATCTGAGGATTTTCTCCCTAACTCCCAGATTAATGAGGTAATCCTTAGGGCAAACAGGATTATTTGGTCCATTAAGAGGGATATTAGATCTAGAGATAGAAATGTCCTCATGCCACTTTATAGAGCTTACGTACACCCCCATTTAGATTTTTCTTCCCAGCTTTGGTCCCCATATAAGAAATAGGATATTACTATACTTGAAAGGGTGCAGAGAGGATACACTAAATTGGTGCATGGGCTAAGAAATACCTCATATGAGGACAGACTGCTTTCCTTGAATTTGATGCCTCTTTTTAACAGGAATTTAAGGGGGCACCTATTGTTGTTGTACGATATCATGAAAGATCCTTACTTATTGACTAGTCTTGGGTTCAAGTTTAAAGAGGACTTCTATGATCTTAGAGGTTACCCTCTTCAGTTACAATCTAGAAGATGTAATTATTTATCTCGTAAATATAATTTTATACTTCATGTTACCAAACCATGGAACGCTTTACCGCGTGATGTGATCATTAGCAGTTCCAAAGAAATGTTTAAGTCCTGTTTAGATAACTTAATTCTGTCTGGTTTGTGCCCTTGTTATTATTAATACAGGAGTAAATAGGGGCCTTTGGCTCTCTGGCTCCTTCATGTTCTTAGTATGAATCTTAGTACATCTAACCTTAACTTTTACTGTATTTAGGACAAGCACTGTGTTTTGCAGTAACTCATTGTACTAATCTATGGCATGACTGGGTAACTAAAGTAGTGGATCAAGGAGGCGCGGTGGATGTAGCCTATCTGGACTTCAGAAAGGCCTTTGACACTGTCCTCCATAGAAGCCTAAGCAGCCTAAGTGTGGATTCTAAAATAGTTCTGTGGGTGGAGAACTGGCTGAATGGCAGGAGTTAGAGGGTTGTGGTAAACAGGGAGTGCTCTGGAGAAGGAGAGGTGATGAGCAGGGTGCTGTGAGGGTCAGTGTTGGGGCTGGTTCTCTTCAATGTCTTTATTGAGAATATTGCAGAGGGACTAGAGGAGAAGGTATGCCTCTTCACAGAGACAGAAAGGTATGCAATTAGGTGGACATGCCAGGGGGTGTTGAAAGAATGAGGGAAGACCTTAAAAAACTGGAGAAATGATCTGAAGAATGTCAGCTGGATTTTAATGCAAAGAAGTGCAGGTTCATGCACATAGGGCACAAGAACCCAGGGCAAAATACAAACTAGGTGGGGAGGTACTGACAGTCACAAAGCAGGAAAGGGACCTGGGAGTTATCCTCTCAGAGGACCTAAGAGAAACTAGAGAGTGTGATAAGGTGGCTGGAATGGCTAGCCTGATGCTTGGATGCATAGGTAGGGGCACCAGGAGCATAAAGAGGGTGGTCATCTTGCCCCTACTTAAGACACTCATGAGAGACCACACTTAGAATACTGTATCCAGTTCTGGAGGCCTCATCTGAGAAAGACCATAGACAGAGTGGAGACGGTGCAGTGGAGGGCAACTAAAATGGCGCAGCCTGCGGGATAGGGCCTATGAGGAAAGACTAAAGGAGTTAAATATATATTCCCTGGAGGAAAGGGAGGGGACATGACTGAGACATACAAATTCATCACTAGTATAAACAGAGTAAGGAAGGAAGCATCTTTCAAAGTAAGAGATGCTCCTAGTCAAGGGGAACAAAATGAATTTAGATGAGGATGGCTCAGGGGAGAGAAAATATTTTTTCACAGAGAGGGGGGTGATGCCTGGAATAGCCTACCAGAAGGTGTGGTAGGAGCTAAAATGGTTACAGAATTTAAGGAGTGAAGTGAATTAGGTTAACTGCCTGTATTGAAAATGTTTTTATTTTTCATGTTTACAGTAAAGAGTGGCATGATGAACTACATGTTTTTCTTTTGTGATAGCATATGGTATAGAAACATAGTGACTTCCTAGCAAACTTGGGTCAGGTAATTATTTGTATTTGTGTCTGGTGAAGGTTTTAATATAATATTTAAAAATGAACTCATTTTGTAAATAATTGTGTGGCCATTAACAAGTTTTAATAACATGTTTTAGTGATTTTGCACTGTCCATATTGATATTTAGGAGAATAATTTAATATATGTTTATGCACATGGATTTTTTGGAAAAAATGTTTAACAAAAGCAGATAAGGAAATGCATACATTGTGGAACTATTAAGATAACGTGGAGACTATTCTACTTCATATTACAATTGAGGCTGGCAGTATAGCCTAGAATTTAATAAACTATGAATAAGCTTGGTACATCCAACAGACCTGGGTTTGATTCCCACAACCATTACTTGCATACTGTGTGACTATGAGCAAGTCACTTAACCACCCCAGTGCTTCAGGTTGCCCTTGAAAACAGGCACTTGTGCCTAGTGGGCCTTACCCAGTTACCAAAAGAGTAAAACAAAATGATTATATGAATAATCAGCACTGTTAGCAGTGAAACATTGCATACTAATTTTATGATTATTATGTGAATTTCAGCAAATTCCCTGATGAAAACGTCTTTATGATCTTGAAATGTTGCATGGTTTAGAATAATGAATATTGGCTGATGAAAAATAAAACTATATGCTTCATGTGAAAGTAGCTCTCTGGTTTGATTTCTCATTTATGCTTCAGTTTTTGTCTGGCCAGTCTGTGGCCTTTCCCCATAGCATCTGAAATCTGAAACCGCCTTCCTCACTCTCAGTTACCGTTTATGCCTGGGTGAGTGACTTGGCATGTTTATGAGCTATGAACCTTTCTTTAAAGATAACTCTACCCAGATTGAAGCTTAGCAGACAAAATATTGCTTTAAAATACTCCTCAGCAGACTGCTTCAATTAAGTGATGCAGTGATAACACAAATGCTCCAATTTCATCTAGTCCATTAGAAATCTGAAGGGGCTTCCTTTTTCTACTGAAAAAGCAAAACGTCTACAAAGTTCCACCCTCTGCAACCATAACAAGATCTAGCCAGAGCGGACAGGGCTGTGAAGAGCTACAAAATTACCAAAGTTACAAATGTGCGTAGAAAGTATGCAATGCCTGGATGTAACTTACCCATTTTTTGGACATATTGCACCAAATTTTCAACATGGCCTTTTTGGGACCCCTTCTCATGAAGCATGCCAGTGTCATTTTGTTAACTGGTCCTGAAAGGTGATTTCACAGAGCAAACACGCTATATTGTTAATATTCAGAAATCAGTAGCGAACTTGATATGAGGTTGGGGAACTTTGCAATGCTTTGGGAAGTGTGACATTCCCAGATTTTTACCAACATCACTGGTAAACTATAAATTTACAGTATCTCTATCTTCAATACAAATGCATTCCTTTTTTGAGTTTTTATTTTGAAAGAGATTATTTTTGCTGTTGTACAAGACATGGTCATAACAGCAAGTATAAATAGTATTTACAAGTTGAATAATTAAAATGCACACTACATACAAGTAATATTATATGACTATCAAGAAGCAATGGTCAGATAAGGGAACCATATTTTATTAAAAATTGTTTTTCCATACTTTCATTCAAATATTATTTTGGATAAAAAGTTCAGATAGGAATTTATTATTTTTTTGTTGGAGCCATATAGTGCTGTTCAGTCACAATCATCAAAAACTGGCATGCTGCTAATTCAGTCCTCTTGAATTTATTTAGTCAGAGTACATGCTGCTTCTGCTGTGTGTGTGTGTGTGTGTGTGTGTGTGTGTGCAACCTGTCACTGTAGATAAACAAAATGCTACAGTTCCCAGTTCTGGCAGTCTCTCACCATTCACCAGGACTAAATGCAGACAGTGTGGAAATCAAGCACTTACCCTGCCCCCACACTGTAACTGTCTCTGTGGATTATCCGAGGGTTTAAAGCCCAAGTGGTGTCAGTCCCTTTTCTCTTACCAGCACTAAATCCATCACAGTGTAGGTAAGTTTGCACTGAGCCTGCCCCACATGGTATTGTACCTGTGGATAAATTGAGGGCTTTATCTACTTTTTACCAGCACTAAATCCATCACACTGGGTGAGCGGAGTGGGGGTGGGGGCTACACAGTAGCTGTTCCTGTGGATAAACCATCTAGTGTAATCTCAACTGTACCTTGTATGAGCATTGAGAAGAAAAGTCAACAGTGATCCTGATTCTGTGGATAAACAGAGGTGTTGTAAGTCCCCACCTTTCACTAGCACTGGATGGCAAGTATATGGAGGTTGAATAGAAAAATATAAAAAAAAAAAGAAGAAAATGGTCTCAGATCCCAATAAATGCCCGTAGGAACAAGGGTCGAGAGAGTTGTAGAACATAGCTGCAGCTGGACTGTCTATAATCTGACACAATAGTCTGTCTGACTGCTTCAGAACTTCAATAAATTCCAGTACAACAGATGATGAGTTAACCCCTTTGTTGCTGAAATAAATAGAATAAAGCTGTTAGACTGAGCTGGACAGATGCCTAATCTGCAGCCCTGCAAATGTTCAATTGAGGGTCTTGAAACAGCAGTTTCAACAGTTTTTTTTGTTAATATCCTGAGAAGTTCTTTTTATAATATATATTTTTATTCCATTATTTTAATATGTTTACACTTTCAAAGAAAACAAAACAAAACAATTACAAACAGTCGTCCCCCATTTTAAACATTCTGAATGATACTAGATCATAAAGAAAGAGAAAAAAGGGGGGGGGGTTAAAAAAAGTACTATACACTATTCAACTCTGTGCTGCTTTTTTTTGTATTTCAGTTCATTATATTTTTAAAACTTTAATCTCCCAACCCGGTCTAGCAGAGAACCTTTTATATTATTTTATTACAATTTAGTTCAATTGAGCTACATGATCATTATTTCTTTTTCTGAGATAGTTGGTGAGGTGGAAAAATCCTGTTCCGGTCTAGAGGAGTATTGGGATCTCAAAAAAGTAACTAGTTGATCTATCTCCAAAAAATTATAATCTTTATTGTCCTTGACAATTTTTACCTTTGCTGGTGGAAGAAGAGAGAACTGAGCCCCCAGCTCAAGCACCTCTTGGCAATACATAAGGAACTTCCTGCGACGTTGAGTTTGGAAGCTGAAATAATAGAAAATGTAATAGTGGCAACTTTTATATGCTAAAGTTCCCTTCAATCTTACCAGCCTGAAAATAAAGTCCAGATCAGAGTCAAATGCAAGTGTAGCCATTATGGTGGATCTTACAGGTACTTTTAAATCATTTTCCTTTTTTGGAACCCTAAAGGCTTTGACCAGCAAAGGGGGGGTTATCTAACGGGAGATCAAAAGTGGTGACTAAAATGTCTTTAAGTAAATCACGGGTATTTTCAAATTCAGAATCCATTGTATCTGGTATGCCCAATACTCAAAAATTCCTGCATCTAAGTTGATTCTCATTTTGCTCTCATTTTCTTGACACATTGCAATATTCTTTTATGACCCCATTTAGTGTAGCAGTAGTAGCCTGTAAATTAGCCTCCGTCTGTGACAGTTTAGTATCATGCTCTGTAATGGTGCTATCTATAGCAGCGGTCTTTTCCTGAACTTTCTTAAGTTCTACTTGCAGGACCTCAGTCTTTTTTGTTAGTGATTCAAAATGATGGTCATACCTCTCTGTCCACTCCAGCAACTTCTCAAGCACCATCCCTAAAGATTCAATCAAATATTGCTTACCCTGCAATGGTGAAGACTCACAGGTTAATTTGCTATCACCTGTGATTAAAGTCTGCAGCTCTGGTAGGGTTATTGCCGAGGCCCTCTGGTTGCCAGGCAGCAAGGTCACTCTAGCCTAAAGGGCAGTTGGGGTATGCATCCCCCCTCCACTCTCCGGGCTTGTTCCAGAACATATCTGCTGATTCAGCGGTACCGACCTAGCTGAAACAAACTCAGCCACTGGACTCAAAGTTTTTCTTTAATCTGACATTAGTGCTATGACTTTCTGACCAGCAGCTGAGCAATTTTGTCTTACACGAATGATGCAAAACACAGGTCAGCGTGGAGTGCAAGCATCCTGTAACTACAGAGCCACCATCTTACCCTCTCAGAAGTTTAGAGGTACAATACAGTAGCATCCCCCTCCCTTCAGATGCTTTTAACATAGAGCAGCAAATAGCAAAAATCAGAAGGAAAATGCACTATTTTGCAGCTGTGGAGGAATACTTCCAAATGTCCAAAAAGGGAGTTCTACGATCAGCCATTTTTAGAGCTACAATCTGATCCCAATAGGGCTGTAGGCTCCGCCCACAACCCCAAAAAATGAGCTACTATCAGAACCACTTGAAAACAAAAGTACATTTTGCCTATGGCTGCTACATGTCATGCTTGGTGCTGTGTGTGAGAGCAAGGTGTTTTTCTGTTACACACACGTGTGCAATGCAGCATATATAACAGCAAATTTAAGGTAATTGTTACAGGTTTTAATTGACAATTATAGAGCATTTGCAAGTTCTTTGGGTGTGAGAACTGCAAGCAAAGCTGAGCAATTCTGGTACACCAAAAACTTGAGATGAAACTCAGAAAACCATAAGGCAACACAGAAACTGTACATGTAAATGTATTATAAATCAGGTTGAAGGTTTCTGTTCTTATAAAAATGGAACTAGAATTTAAAATAAACATGGTTTATATCACAAAAAAGTATATGGGCTATGCCAACTAAACTCAGAATTACAGAATTTTAGAACTATTAACATGCAACACCATCTTATAGTTATAAGGGTCTCTGGAATGTTTTAAAATAAACAATCCTGATTGGTCAAGAATTATGTCATGATTTATAATATAGAGAAAATGGGGAAACTAAATATAGAGATTATATATGGGATATGCCATAGTCTGATGGAAAATACCACATTTATTTTTATCAACAGATGTTGACTTTTATTTAGTGAGTGGCAAAACTAGGAGTGAGGTCTATAGAGATCAAATTCTGTAGATAAAAATAAATGTGATATTTTTAGCCAGCCCATTGTATATGTTGTTTATACAATGATAGTGCCTCACTGGCAAAAGCTGTTATGTTAATGAAGATTTAATTGTTTCTGTTGATTTTACTGCTCTGTCTTTTCATTCAAAAGAGAGCATTGTGATGTCATCAGGCATTTTGCAAGCTGTTCTCCCATTGGTCAAGATCTTCCATGGTGACCAACCTAAAGTGGAAATAAATGCTGATGACCCACCTAACTTTGAAATAAATAATTTATTTCCACTTCAGTATGTTATACAGTACATGAAAATAAATGCATTTATTTACACAATTTTATTCTCAGACATACCGTAATATGTATTTGTATTCTGGTCCAAATTATGGTTTTGCTCCCTTCCTCTCTACCTTTTCTCTCTTCTCCTCCCCTCTGCCATTATTGCCTATACTCTCCATAGTACTGTTCCCCATTCGCTTTCTATCCCGAGCAGGAAATATACTGCTGGCCAAGCTCCCTTCTTACACCATTTCCCTAAATTATGGAATGCTCCTTCCCTATCTCTCTGCTGTGTCTCTCCTTTGTGACTTTATATCTTCCTCCTGCAACTGTCCCCTGATCTTATAACTAGTGACTGCCCCTGCCTCATCCAACTTGCTTCTCCTGCCCTGTTTTGCTTTGTTATTCCCCACCCTATGACATGTCTCTGTGGGACTGTTCACTGTTCATCTCTAAATGCAATTTTATCTACCTTATGTACCTTGTGTTTTTTTTTGTTGCACTTCATTCAATATTAAAGTTTATTTCCATGATGTATTGTACCTTGCTCTTTTGTTGTTGCACTGTTTTGCTTCTCATTTATTTAATGTTGTATTCTGTTATTGTAATTTTATTCTTTATATACCCCCTCCCCCTAGCACATCTAGGAAGGAGCTGTTATGAACTTAGTATGCTTTTCTTGGTTAGACTTTTGAAATAAATAACATAAATAGATGAATAAGTAAATACATTTTTTATATATATATACATATACTATATATATATATATATATATATATATATATATTTGAGATCTGGAATTGGCTTAGTGAAAATATGCCTGATATTGTTGATGCACGGTCTGTGACCCAATGATATCATGAATGGGGAGTGGCTGAAGGGGTCACGGATCACAAGTAAAATATCATGCAAGATATTTTTAAACATTTTTAGTCTCTAAACTGGGAGGAGAATCATGGCTCAGAACTGCAAGCTCTGTAGGTTACACTTTGTTTTAAAAGTGTCAGTTTCAATTCAACTAATCATTAATAAAATGCAACAGGATAATTACCATGTAATTACATGTTTGTTGCATGCAACATTGCAGTTGAAATGCAGTTCTACTGCAGTTACACTGTAACTACAGTACACTGTAGTTAAGTGACATTTAAAGTGTAACCAGTCTGTAAATTTAAATAGAAATGTGGGCAGGCAATCACTTGCTTTACTGCTAATTATACAAAGGGGTCTAAAAATTGTGTGTTTTGAATGATCAGCTGCTACTCTATGCTGTAGGGCAATTTGTGCATAACCACCACATAAGGTAAACATAGAAACATAGAATTTGACGGCAGATAAGGACCACTTGGCCCACCCAGTCTGCCCATTTCCTTACCTAATGGATAAGCTGCAGATCCTAGTTAACCAGCAGCCTACTTCTTTCTACCCCCCACCCCCTAAGGTACCAGCTGACTTCACATAAAAAAAAAAAAATATCACTCCACACATAACCCTTTACATACAAACATTCAAAAAATGCCAGTGGATACAGGCCCAAAGATATATTGAGTCTGCGTAGGTGTGTAGCAATCAGAATCTACTCTGTAGCACCCCCACCCTTTCCAGTAGTAACCCTCTCCTTGAACCTGTCCCACCCCCTCTTAAAACTGCCAACTGACTTCAATGATACCACCTCTTCCAGCAGTGCATTCCACCCAACCACCACCCTCTCTGTGAAGTAATTTTTTCTTGTCTCCTTCTAGATGAACCTACCCCCCTCCAGTTTCAAACTGTGCCCCCTGGTGTCCCTGCCTCCTTATAGTCTAAAAATCTCCTCTTTGCTGACCTTGTTTATGCCCTTCATATATTTGAAGGTTTCCATCATATCTCCCCTATCCCATCTTTCCTCTAGGGAGTACATGTTGAGCTCTCTTAGTCTGACCTCATACAATTTTTCCTCCATTTCAGTGATAATCCTGGTTGCTCTGTGTTGGACCCCCTCCAGCAGCTTGACATCTTTCTTTGGGTTGGGGCACCAAAACTACATGCAGAACTCCAGGTTCAGTCTGACCAGTGACTTTTACAGTGGTAAGATAACCTTTCTTCTCCTTGAGGTGATACCCCTGGCAATACACCCCAGAATCTTGTTAACCTTAGCTGCTGCCTTCCTGTACTGTGTGGAATTGTTCATTTACCCTGTGATTACCACCCCAAGATCCTTTCCCTCCTCAGTAGTGGCCAGCTGTACTCCCCCCAGTCTGCAGCAAAACTTGTGGTTTCGGGCACCTAAGTGCATAAGTTTGCACTTTTTTGTGTTGAAACCCAGCTGCCATGTATCCAACCAGAGTTTGAGTTTATCCAGGTCTTCCTGCAGCCCTAGCCAGCCCTCTATGTTGTCCACCACAGCACAGCACCTATCTTCATGTCATCTGGAAACAGACTGATCTTACTGCTGATGCAAACTGCTATGTCAGCAATAAATATGCCAAGCAGCACTTGCCCTAACATTGAGTGCTGTGGAACACTGCTTGTCACAGCCCTTGGAGATGAGTGTTCTCCCCTTACAACAACCATCTGCTGCCTGTCACCCAACCAGTTTTTGACCCACTCCACCATCATCTCTCCCACCCCCAGGTTCTTCAGCTTGCTTACCAACCTCTCATGTGGCACTGAATCAAAGGCCTTGCTGAAGTCCAAGTGCAGGACATCAACTGCCTGGCCCATCAATTGCCCTTGTTTCCCAGTTGTAGAAGTCCACCATATTTGTCTGACATGATCTTCCAGAGTCAAACCCATGTTGACTGTTGTCCTGGAGCCCATTCTCTTCTTGATGATGGACTCCATGAACTTCCCCATGATGGAGGTGAGGTTGACTGCCCTGAAGTTCCCTGGCTCATCCTTGGGCCCGCTGTTATGGATGGGCACCTAATGTGCCATCCTCCCTTCCTGGGGCACACAACCAGTCCCCAGGGAGGTACTGAACAGGTCAACCAGTGGTCCTGCCTGGACCTCTGCCATCTCCCTCAGCACTCTAGGGTGTATGCCATCCAGAATGGGTGCCTCGTCCACTATCAAGGCTCTCAGACTTCCCACCTCCCTGCACTCTTGGATTACTCCTTCCAGGAGCTCTGCTCCCCTTGTAACCACTGCTCCCTTCCCCTAAGGGATTGGCCACAGTTTCTATCTGGTAAACACAGAACAGAAGTACTCATTGAGTGCTTCTGCCTGCTCACTCCCCTTCTCTGCCCAACCTCCATCCACCTTAATCCTAACAATCTGATCCTTACAGTTTCTTCTCTCTCTTATGTATCTGAAGAAATCTTTCTCACCTTGTCCCATCCTCTGTGCCAGCCTAAGTTCTTTTACTGCCTTGGCCACCCTGATTGATCTGCTCACCTCTCTCAATTTCTTCATGTACTCCTTCCTGTCCTCCTCCATTTGGATGTCATGTATTTTCTGAAGGTGGCCCTTTTTTTCCTTAATCCTCCCTAACACCTCCCTGCTTAACCAACTTGGCCTCCTGGACCTGGCCTTCATGTTCCGGAGCTTTGAGCATGAGATTGTGGCCTCTGCTAGCCCACACTTGATAATCTACCATTACTGGTTAGCATCCATATGTGGTTGGATTCTGGTGAAGTGCCCCTCCAATATGACCCTCATCCTTCTGAAGTCTGCCCTCCTGAAGTAAATCACCCTAGTCCTGGTACTGGTTGTTTCCTTATTTTATTAAGTGGAAACCACACTGTGTGGTGGTCACTCCCTGCTAGGGGGTCCTTCACCCTTACCTCCTGGACACCCTCACCATTTGTCAGCACTAGGTCCAGTATGTTTCCACCTCTGATTGGTTCCCTCATCAACTGTATGAAAAAGCTGTCCTGGAAAGCATCCAGCATGACCTATTCCCTGGTGTTTGTGGTAGTAGGGGTACTCCACTCCACCCCAGGCATGTTGAAGTCCCCTTCTATCACAGTGTTACCCTTTGTGCAGACTCTTCTTAACTGTTCTCCTAAGTTCTCTATCCACCTCTTTGCTTTGAGCTGGTGGTCCATACACCACTCCCAGCCTCATCCTCCTCCCTCTTGGGTCCTATATCTGTACCCAAAAGGCCTCTGCCCTGCCATCCTCCCCTTCATCCCTACTACAGAGTATTCCTTCCTTTACATAAATAGCCACCCCTTCCCCTTCCTCTGTCTTTTCAGTACAATGTGTACCCTGGGACCACTAGGTCCCATTCTTGGTAATGGGTGGCCCATGTTTCAGTGATGGCAGCTATGTACATCTCTCCTTCTGCCTTCAGTGCCTACAACTCAGTGACCTTGTTTTTCTGGCTCCTCGCATTCAAGGAGACCACCCTCCATTTAGTGCCTCCCCTTCTATGTTCTTCTCTAGACCTCCCCTACTACTCTCCTTCTTTGAGTTGGAATTCCCCCTCTTCCCTTCTGTACTGGCTTGGAGGGAGACCTACCAGCCTCCTTGGCCTGGAGACCTAACTTGTCATCCAGCCTTCTGCCCCCCCCACCTAATTTAGTGGTATCCTGGTAGCTATATAGTCCCCAGTGTCTGCTTCAGGACTGTTGTGCCCTCTCTACTCAAGTGTAGCCTGTCTGGGGCATATAGGTTCTTGTTTCCCCATGTTTCACCCCCCATCAGCCCATACCCCTTAGACTGACACCATTGCCCCAAACATATGTTGAACTCTTCTATTCACTGCTTCCTAACTGTGCTAACCCTGGGTACTGGGAGAACTTCTGAGAAAGCAACGGAGCTCTCTTCCCTCTGTCATAGTCTACCCACCTCCTTGAACCTGTCCTGCACTTCCCTGACTGTGCACATTGTCAGGTCATTTGTGCCCAGATGCACCACAATGTGAGATTTATCCCATTCCTTCCCCACCACCTTAGGAAGACATTGCCCCCCACCCTTCCTGCTGTCATTCCTGGCATGCATTCCACTAATATGCATCCTCTCCTGGTGTTCCTGCCCCCATCTCATTCCTTTTAGAATCAAGTCCCCCAGCATTAGTACTGTACCTCCTCCAACCTGCTTCTCTCCTGTATGCTTCTCCCTCTCCTGGTCACAGTATTGCTCACTGTCTTCCTTACCCCTGCCTCATTTCCTACTGCCCTACCCATTCCCTCATTCACTCCTTCCCACCCCACCCCATCCCCTCTCCACCCCAGTTGGCTCATCCCTATCCCTGTCAGCCCTTCATCCCCTGATCCCCTCACTTCCTGGTACAATCTCAACACACCTCCCCTGCTGCTTTCCTCCTGTCCCAGCCCCCACTCTCACTGCCTGGAATAACTTCATCATTCCTTTCACCCCCTCACTTGTTTGTCTTTGCCCTTCATTGCCCACTCCTCCAAACCACCCATCCTAGCTTCTGCACCCCAGCATGTTCCCCCTTCCCCCATTTTGTCTTTCCACCTGACTATAGTCCCATTGTTTCCTCTACCCCCTCTTCTGTCACTCCTATGAACTGCCCCAGCTCATGGCACTGTAGGTTTGGCAACAATGAGAATCTATTACTCTTCTCCCTGGCCTTGCCTTGTGCCACCCCTGGTGTTCCATATGTCTCCTTCCCTTCCTGTCTCAACCTAGGCTTTGTTTTCCCTTTGCTTTTGACAACCGTCCACTACCCTGTTTCTAGTCCCTTTGGTTCTTGTTTATGTGGCATTCCTGGCTTATGTCATGCCCTCCTACTCCCCCCTCAATCATGGCTGCTAAGATGTTTAAATAATCCCTCCCTTGACTCCATGGCCCAAGATCCCCCCCAGTCCCTCCTCCCCATCTCTTCTCTCAGCCATGTGATTTCATCCCTTAGTTGGCCAAGCTGTCTACAAACTAGGCACCACCAGCCCTCCATGCAATCCTTAGGAAGGTGGTTGCCCCACAGACATTGCAGCCTACCATCCTTCCTCTATCTCCTCCCACTCTGTACCATTGATTCTGCCTGCTCCCTCCCTCCCCCTGGACCTTCCATTTCCCTAGTCTTCTCCCACCTGTGCCCTGTTCCAGCTTAAAAATAATTTTCTTTCTTTCTTTCTTTCTTTCTTTCTTTCTTTCTTTCTTTCTTTCTTTCTTTCTTTCTTTCTTTCTTTCTTTCTTCTCTTTCTTTCTTTTCTCTTGTACACCTTCTCTCTTTCTGTACATTCTATAGCCTCCTAATGCTATGCACTCCTATTTGGTTTCAGACTGACATACTAGTCTGAGCAGTAGAAAAAGGCAGGGCCCACCACAGTATAAATTCGGACAACATCGGTGAGGGTGGGATGGGGTGGGAGGGATTAGGGCCAAACCCTGTCTCTCTTGAGAGACAGTCAGCCCCAGCTCCAAAAAAGGAACCCCAGTTCCTTCCCAATCACCCTCTCACTACTGTTAGTGCAGCTATACAGAAGGAAGCTAAAACTCAAGATGTGAAATAAAAGCACAACAAAACACAATATGTGTTACATCCCTTTCTGTAATTGTTACCACCCTCTCTGCTCCACTGCATCTCTGGTGCTTCCCTTACAGCAATCGCTCCCCTCGTCCAGACTTGCAATGAAATCTGGCAGAAAAAGTCAGCTGTGGTCTCTGGCACTCTCCTCCAATGGCCTCTCACCTTGTCTACCGGCATCTGTGCTGGATGCTCATTGGAATGCATCTCAGCACTCGTTACCTTCACACAAACAAATCCCCCTAAAATGCTCACCGTGCCCACAATTGTGACTCCTCACTTCACCCCCTCCCTGATCTCTGCTCCATTCCGATTGCAGTATAATACACTCTCGCAAAGCCACCATTTATTTTCTCCTGCAAAGCACACCATTTCCCAAAATCAAAAGCCATTCAGGAAAAGTGAAAACAATAACAAATGTCAGATCTAAGCTGCAGTTTGTGAAGTGGGAGTCAACTGAGAGCTAACTGGCACATTTTCAGTTTAAATCATTGTTTCACAGTGCTCAGCTCATTCACTTTGCTGCCAGCTAGATTCAGGGGCACAAGAGGGCTTCTGCCAAGCAACAATGAACTATTTTGTGTAAGGGGGGGAAGGATAGTTTATTAAAATCCACATACAACATTTTTAAATTGCCTTTCCTTCACTTTTTTGTGCAATTCCCATGTTTCCGAATTGTATAATCAGAATAATCCACAATAGGGTGTGGGTTGGGCGGGGATTTACCCACACCAGGCATGGTTGGTCACGTGGCTTGTGGCCTTGTGACCAAACTATGCCAGGCATGAGCAAATCCTAGCCCAACTCACATCCTATCGTGGATTTTTCTTTAAGCGTATAATTGTTATATAAAAGTAAAAATTTTAATAAACATCATTATTGAAAAAAAATGTTGGCAGGCATGGCTCTAACTGGCTATGCTGCTGATGAAGTAACCCAAGTTTTCACCAGTTCTGTGGGATTTCTAACAGCTGTACACACTCTGGCTAGAATATGGAGTCAGTGTGCTATCAATGACCATTTCATGGTGACTGAGGTTAGTGTGTAGAAATGTTTCTTGCCATTTGAAACCAATGTACAATCTTTGTTTCATGATACACGTTTGGTTTAGAAAATGGAGCTGGAAAGCACGAGCCAGGAAAGGTTGTAATAAGGTGGTCACCAGTTATTATTAAAAAATAAACAATAACATTGCAATTAATTTAAAAAAAAAGTTGTGTTGCTCTACTAAACACAATCCCTTCAGTGTCATAATCATATGTTCATGTCATGTAAATTAAAAAGTAATAAAAATCAGTTTGTTATATTACTATAATCATCATGTTACTATTTATGTAATACATATTCTTATTTTTTCAATGGAATAAAAATGCTATTCATTGCACAGGACCCTAAGTAGCTAGATACATTTTTTATCTTATCACTAGGGTACATCATGACATTTACAGGTATCGTGCTTCTAGGGTACATCATACACTATAGGCTGTGTTAAGCCCCTTCTTAAGAAGTCCTCCTTGGACCCAGACTGTCTGGCCAATTACAGGCCTGTCTCTAACTTACCCTTTGGGGGTAAAGTTATTGAGAAGGTGGTTGCATCACAGTTGGATGATCATCTGACCAACAACAATGTCTATGATTCTCTCCAGTCTGGATTTGGGAAAAGGCATAGTACCGAGACAGCACTTGTACAGGTACTAAATGACCTCCTAATAGCGAGAGATCGAAGGACCTGTTCCATCTTGGTCCTTCTTGATCTCTCTGCAGCGTTTGACACTGTGGACCATGGTGTGCTATTGGAACGTTTGCGATCTATCTGTGGACTGTCTGGTACAGTCCTAAATGTAGTTTCGATCGTACCTCGAGGGTAGGACTCAGAGGGTGGTGTCTGGAATTTTTTCCTCAACATCAGTCTCCCTATCCTGCAGGGTACCGCAGGGTTCCATTTTGGCACCCATGTTGTTTGCAGTGTATATGCTGCCGTTAGGAGTGATTATTAGGCAGTACGGCTTGGGTTTTCATTGCTCTGCAGATGATACCCAGCTGTACATGTCCTTTGTGCCTGGCCAGAATACTGCCTTTTCGGTCTTTAACAACTGTCTTGCTGAAATCCAAGACTGGATGAATGTGAGTTGGCTGCAGTTGAACCCTGAAAAAAATGAGGTGTTGGTTGTGGACCAGGGTCGCTGTGAGTCGGGTTTGTTAGCTGGATCACCCTTGGGCTTATGGCTTGGGGGTGTCCAGCTGACTATCTCAGACCGGGTGCGGAACTTGGGCATTGTATTTGATGATTGTCTGACTTTTAAGTCTCAGGTGTCAGCAGTTGACAAAACCTCTTTTTATCATCTGAGGAACATCGCCCGAGTGAAGCACTTGGTTCCCCCAGAGGATCTTCCAACTTTGGTCCATGTCTTCGTTACCTCCCGCCTGGACTATTGCAATGCCCTATACCTAGGGCTTACAGGGGTTGAACTTCACCACCTGCAGCTAGTGCAGAATGTGGCAGCCAGGCTTTTGACTGGTTCTTCTAGGTCCAGTCATAGAATGCCTGTGCTCCACAGACTGCACTGGCTGCCAGTTTGTTGGCGAATCACCTTCAAGGTCAGTTTTCTGACCTATAAGGCCCTACATGATCAGGGACCTGCTTGCCTGAAAGATCTCCTGTGTCCCTACTGTCCCCCGCTCACTCCGATCCACTGACGAGGGATTGCTAGAGATTCCCAGGGCTCACTTAAAAACTTCAGGGGCAAGATCTTTTAGTTTTATGGCCCCGACCCTGTGGAATTCTCTACCTCATCTGGTACGAAATTGCCCGACTGTCCAGAGCTTTAAAGGAGCTTTGAAAACCTACCTTTTTAACAAAGCTTTTCATGACTGTTAATTATTTAATCTTAATCTTGTTTTAAATCTTGTTTTAAATATTTATTGTTTTATGTAATTTGTAAAGGCACCTTGGTTTAAGAAAGGCACCTTAAATAAATAAAGATTGATTGATTGATTGATAATTCTAGCAGCTGTGACTCATGTTAGGTATAGTTGTGCACTCCTGCTACAATGAGGAGTCTATGTCAGTGACCTCAAAGCACTTATTTTCATACACTGCAAATTGAAAAATGCAAATTTATAGTGTATAAACTGCATATGTTATTAGAATTGTGCAAAATTTTAAACTTTTGCCCAGCAAAATATTTTGTGTACTGTGCACATTATGCAAAAGATTTTGCAGGGCGAAATGCGAAACATCACCCCCTGAAGTGAGCAGAATTTTGCCTGCAAACCAGCAAAATTTCACACCCGTGGGTGAAATTTAGCCACCTGTGAGTGAAATTTAGCCACCTGCAGGTAAAATTTACAATTTCCTAAGTTCTCCTTTGTGTCTAGTGGCCCCCCTAGCCAATCACTGGCTGTAATTGAATAAAGCCCCCCCCCCCATTACCCTGGCCCCCTCATGTCCTTTTTTAATAAGAAAAATAATTAAACCTACACTTCCTAGTGTCTAGTGGCTCCCCATGGCCACTCACAGCCCAAATTATTCTCCCTGGTGTCTAGTGGCCCCTCTGACCGATCACTGGCCATAATTGAATAAAGCCCACCCCCACCCCCAGGTACCCTGGCCCTCTCATTTCCTTTTATTAAAAAACAAACACATAAAACCTATACTCCCTGGTGTCTAGTGGACCCCCCTCCCTGTCATCATGAGCTAGCACTCCCCTGCTCCCCCCCAGTACCCCAATCAGGCCACCAGCACAGCCCCTCACTTACCTCCATGGCCAGCAGCCCGACTGAGTACTTGAATGAATGATTGGGGTACTGGGGGGTAGTGGGGTTGGTGCTAGCTCATGATGACAGGGTGGGGGTTGGGGTCCACTAGACACCAGGGAGTGTGTGTTTGATTTATTTATTTTTTTTAATAAAATGAAATGATGGGTTCAGGGTAACTAGGGGGACTTTATTCAGTTACAGCCAGTGATCAGCTGGAAGTGGACCACTAGACACCAGGGAGAATAATCTGGACCATGAGCAGCTGTGGGGGGGATCACTAGACACCAAGGAGTGTGGGTTTAATTTTGTTTTTAATTAAAAAAGGACATGAGGAAGCCAAGGTAACTGGGTGGGGGAGACGTTATTCAATTATGGCTGGTGATTGGCTGGGGGGGACCACTAGACACCAAGGAGAATAATCTGGGCTGGTGAGCAGCTGGGGGGGCAGGGGGGACCACTAGACACCAGGAAGAGTTTTACATAGGGAACGGCAGGGTGTGAAATTGCAGTGAAATTTTGCCATTTTGCAGCAATTTCACAAAACAATTCAGACAGCGAAATTGCCAATTTCACAGCAATTTTGCTGGTGAAATTTTTTTCACAACATCTGTATATGTGATGTGCATTCATGTGATATGGAATTGATCTTCACTTGTATTCAGTGACCTCTTTTAACCTCACTTGTGGCTTTGTCACTCATAAGAGTCAAGAGATCACTGACAACCCATTAAGATAAATTCCATATCTCAGGAATGCATATCACATAGATTGAAACAACTAGATGGAGTTTGTCAGCCTCTGGTGAGAGGCAGAGTTGGAGCCTGTTTGAGGCAGTTATTGCACAGATTGCAAGTTTTCACATTAGCAAGAGGAGGTATGAGGTAGGTGAATCCGGACCTCTCCTGCACAGCTAGTCACTCAGTGACACTTTGAAGGGCATTGTGGGACACTGGTGGACTGTCCCTGCCCCCCCATATTTAACTCACTGTCAGCAGAGTTTTGAGCACTTGGGAAGTGACCCAGCAGTAATATCACTGGCCACTGGAGTCAAATCCATCGAATAAGGTTTACTTATATTTTATATTTTTAAGGGTTTGCACTGTGCTCATTTGTGATGCCAAACCAGAAGCAGAAAGCTGAGTCACTTCCAGTTGTGGTGCTATATTTGGTCCCCCATAGCGAGTGTGCACAGGGCCATGCACGAAGACTCATTTAGAGACAAGCGCGTCTGCATATGTCTGCTGTGTCTGCTGGGGACAAAGAGGACAAGGACACAAATCTTAGCCAGGTAAACTGTTAGTTCCTGTTGCATAACTCTTGGGAAGAAAAGCTACAGTGCTTGCGAAACCCACAGAGAAGGCTTAGAAAGTCAGTAGTAGTACTATCTTTTATACAACATAGATATTAATGAAGAATTTGTAACCCTAAGCACAGGGAAGGTTACTATGACTTGTATCATCTGCAATAACTTTAGCTTAGAGGGTGTGACTGGTTTTGATGGACTTGTATGCAATCAATGTAAGAAAATTAAAGTACTGAAAAAAGTAACTTCTGACAAGGCCCCTGGGCTGATACCATCCCTTAACTTGTTGATTATTAGATATTAGGCTGAGTCTGTTCTCATTTTCTTGTAAAGGGTTGTTTCATAAGATCCCACCACCTCTAATATGACCCTTTGAATTCCAGATTTTAATTAAATATGCACCTTGGCATACATTGTACAATGCCACATGTATTTGAACTTCTCTAGTTATATACTCTTGTACTGTTTTATATAATTACTTGTTTTGTTTGTTCTCCATCTCATACTTTTCCAATATGTATTGCCGTCTGACGCGGAACCTGTAAAATGGTCTTGTTCTCAAAGGTGTTATCTGAAATTTCAATAAATAAAAATAAAAAAATAAAATATATTATAAAAGCACTCAGTAATTCTAAAACCCTAAGTAATCCTATACATCATAACTCTGATTTGTCAGTATTGCCAATTAAGAAAACTGTTAATAATCCAAGTGATTGTTCTCTAGAAAGAACTACAGAGGAGTATAGTGGGGAAGAATCCAATTGGTCACCAGTGGGCCATAGAAGTAAACTAAAAAAAGGGTCATTGAGCTATGGTGTTTGATATTCCTGTTCAAACCAATTTTGAGCCTTTAAGTGCACTGGAACAAAATGTAGGCATAGAGTCATGTACATCCCATACTGTTACTGTCCTAATTCAAGTAGAGACCACTACAGATAATGCTATACATGTACCTAAAGAAGCAACAAAAAATTGAATTAGTCAAGGTACTAATGATGTAATAGATAAGATGGATGTTAATAGTTCAGTAGAAAACATTGACACATGCACCAAACCAGATAGTGAAATAAATAGTAGTACAGAAGGTACAGATGAGGTAAAACAAGTATTCATCCCTGTGGACTCTAAATATATAGATGGACATACTGGGTGGGATATTTAGAAGGTTTGCACCTGGCGCAACACAGTTGTGCCAGGCGCTACCCACTGATGCGCCCTGGTGCGATATTCAAAAGGAGAAAGTGCGTGGCACAAATCCAAATGTGCCAGGACACATCAGTAATGTATGCAGCGCAAGTATGGGGGGGGCGTGCCCATGCTAACTCCGCACATCCCGATATTCAGCCTGGGATGTGTTGAGCAGATGCAGGCACAACCCCTACCTGTGCCACACAGTTAAGCCAAGAAAAACAGGAGCAACAGCTGGCCACCCACAAGTGAGCAGCCATATTTCAGGGTGCAACGTAGCAGCTGCCAGCTGTGGGTGGCCACCCAAGCTCCTGTGGCACCATCCATCATGGTAGCAGCCCCCATACCCGATCGCGGGCATATGTTTTAAATCAATTACGTCCAATATCCCTGGTGGTCCAGTGGACCGCTTCCAGCCCGATCGTGGGCATAAGTATAAAATAAATGTCCAATATCCCTGGTGGTCCAGTGGACCGCTTCCAGCCTGATTATGGGCATATGTAGTAAATACAACATAAAAACCATCCCTGGTGGTCCAGTGGACCGCTTCCAGCCTGATAGTGGGCATATGTAGTAAATAAAATGTAAAAACCATCCCCAGTGGTCCAGTGGTCTACCCCCTCCCTACCTGCCCACTGAGCCCCACCACCCGCTCCCCCCCATCAGCGGCAGGTGACAGCTCCCGCCCACAAGCCGCCCAGCCATCCACCGACTGACTGCATACAGTACAGCTGTATGCCCATTGGTCCACAGTGTGGGCCAATGGACGTGCAGACCATACCATACTACACAGTCCAGATATGTGAATGGATTCATTTCACATATCTGGACTATGTCTAATCTGATCTACATGCCGTGTACGTTATGAACAATGGGTGTACAACTGTACTGTACCTGATCAGTCAGTGAGCAACCAGAAGCGGCTTGCGGGCGGGAGCTGTCACCTGCTGCTGATGGGTGAGCAGTGGGGGCTTAGTGGGCAGGTGGAAAGGGGAGTACCGCTGGACCACCAGGGATGGTTTTACATTGTATTTACTACATATGCCCATGATCGGGCTGGAAGTGGTCCACTGGACCACCAGGGATATTGGACAGTTTATTTAATTCATATGCCCGCAAGTGGGCGTTGGAGTGTGTTGTCAGTGGGGGCAGGGGGCGTCGGTCCCCGATGGCTGCTGCCTGGCAGGGTGCCAGATGCAAGTCACTGGGGATCAGCACACCTGCATGCAAATGGGGCCATAATGACATGCTAATTATGGCACCATTTGCATGTCCACCGCTGAATATTGCAGTTGCTACATCTAGCGCAACGGCACTTGCGCTAGCTCATTCCCCTGCTCCTCACTGGCCACTTGCACTGGCGCAGTGCCACTGCGCCATGCACAATGTGGGTGACCACAGTGCCATATTCAATGGTGCAGAGCCATGGTGCAGCACCATTGAATATCGCCCAGGCCACACCCTGGCTCATCCCAGTTGTGCTGTGCCCGGCTTGCGCCCCTGCCTGGTGCAGTTCTGAATATCCCACCCCCTGTGTATATAATATGGACAAGAAAAACAGAACTTGCTCAAGTTTACAGGAGCCAGAATTAGGGATATTGAGCAAATGGCCACAGATATCCTAAATAATGCAAGTGATAAACCCCCAGTTGTGGAACACATGTGTATCAGTGTATCAATAAGGCCACACTCGAAGAAATTCAAAAAGACTACATTTCCCTGGTTGCATCATTTGAAAAAAAGTGGTTGTGAAGTTTGTATATCAGAGATCCTGCCAGAACCAAGAGCTGGTGAAACCAAGCAAGCAAATATTAAAATTATCAATTAATGGTTAAGGAAATGATCCTTAAAGAAAAACATTGTCTGACACACTGGGAACGTTTCTTCAATAATCCAAGTTTATATTATTGGGGCAGCCTGCACTTCAACAAAAGGAGGAGTAATAATTTAGGATAAACAATGTTAACATACATCAATTCCTGTTTAAACTAACTTCATGGTGGAAACTGGGACAACAGCCAAAGAAGCCCTTTCCAACCAAGTACAGTCTCAAAATACTTGTTACTAAAGCCAGAAGTTTGAATATAACTAAACTAAGTGAGCTTACAACATTACTTCTCCATCAGAATATAGATATTGCTGCAATTAGCGAAACTTGATGGGACGAAACATCTGATTGGTTCAATAAAATCATAGATTATGATGTGTACTACAAGAACAGAGTAGGCAGAAAAGGTGGTGGTGTCTGTATATATGTTAATAAATCAATTAAATCTTTAGAATATACTAACAACTCATCCTATAATGGAGAAAGTATAACTGTTCAAATCATAGGGAAGTATAGAGGAAAATTCCTGTTGTGTAACATATGCAGGTCACCATCATCATCAGTGGAGCATGACCATCACTTATGCCAGTGGATCACAGATATTTCAGAAACATACAAACTAGTTTTTGTGGGTGATTTTAATATGCCCAGTATTGACTGGTAGAATTGATCTACGGTCTCCCCGTCTGAATCTCTATTCCTGGATACAACATTAGGAGTTGGGCTTGAACAACAAGTGCTAGAGCACACTAGAGGTGGGAATATTCTTGATTTAGTTCAAACAAACCAGCCCCCCAAGTTAACCAACATAGAAGTTACAGCACCTCTTGCAAACAGTGACCACAGTTGCGTCAAATTTTTAACATCAGTAGTTACAGGTATCATTCTGGTCAGGTGTGTCACCAGTATAATTACTCAAAGGGGTATTATGTAAAAATTAGGGAAGCACTTCAGTCATATAACTGGAACACTGCCATGTCAGATCTGTCAGTAGAGGAATGCTGGGCACTTTTTAAATCAGTTCTTAAAGAACTTGAAACCTGACATGTACCACTGTAACAAATACATAATAAAAAGGGAAAGATACCACCATGGATGACACAAAGTATGAGAAAACTAATAAATCAGAAAGAAGGGACCTTCAGAAGATTCAAAAGAGACAGAAATGAGCACAATAAAGCTGTATTTAGGGCAGAGCAAAAAAAGGTGAAACATCTAATTAGAAAAGAATGAAGAAAACTTGAATTTAAACTATCTGTCACTAAAAACAATCAGAAATCATTTTATTCATACATCAATAATAAACAAAGGATAATAATTTAGGTTATCTTGTAGTAAATGGAGTTGAACTAAATGAACCACAAGAGGTAGCTGATGCATTTAACACCCATTTTGGATCAGTATTCACACCCCAAAGGCCTAATGATTCAATAATAAATACTGGCACTGCAGACTATTTAAGCAATAAGGCACAACAAGGTGTGCGTTATCATGTAATAATGTCACTCCTGGGGTGGGTTGAAGCATGAGGCAAAGCCGAGTGCTTCCACCACCCCAGAAGTGATGTTATTACACGATAACACACACACCTTGGAGTGCCTTATTGCAATTATACAATGGCTTGATGTTATACAAAACAAAAATAAAAATAAAAATGTTTTTAGTAAATTTTTAGTGAGGCAGTATATCTTTGTTTCTGAAAAAAAAGATATATCTTTGTTTCTGAAAAAAAAAAGGCTCAGGCTCCATAAAATCGGCACAATGATGTTATTGTGTAATATCATCACTGTCTCAGGCACACACTGACCAATCAGAGTCCAGGAAATTTTCTTGCCATTGTATAATTATGCATATCACAAGACGAGGTGTACAAAGCAGTCAGACTAATAAAAACAAATGCATCCCCCAGCCCAGATAATCTAAATACCTATTTCATTAAAAAACTGTTGACCAATTTACTTTGCCACTAACAATACTGTTTAACAAGTCATTAAGTAATGGCGTTGTGCCAAGGGGCTGGAAAACACCTGTCATACTCCCAATATATAAAAAGGGTAGTAAATCCAAAGCAGAAAACTTCAGACCAATTAATTTAATGTCCAGAGTGTGTAAATCCATGAGAAGAATATTAAAAACCAGATTAGACCTACAGTAGAAATATCCAATAAAGGACTCCAGGATGCATCACAGTATGGTTTTTGGGCAGGACAATCTTGCACAACAAATCTAATAGCTTTTTATGAAAAAGTAAGTTGCAGCTTGGACAGAAGAATTCCAGTAGATGTGGTTTCCCTGGACTTCAGGAACGCATTTGATTTAGTCCCTCATGAACAGATGATTGATAAAATGTCAAAAATGGATTTTGATGCATTTATTACAAGATGGATGAAGGAACGGCTACGAGATAGGTATCAACAAGTCAAGGTATCCGGCACCCTATTCAGGGGGATAACTGTCACTAGTGGGGTCCCCCAGGGCTCTATATTGGGCCTTATGCTTTTTGAAATATTTATAAGTGATCTGCATACCAAAGTATAATACAATATAAGTAAATTTGCAGATGACACCAAAATTGCCTCTGAAGTTAATACAGTAGTAAAGGTTGATATACTATCTAAAGACCTACAGTATGTTACATAGAAAATTGGGCTAAGTCAAACAGAATGGAATTCAGTGTAAGCAAGAATTCTGTTATTCATCTGGGAAAAAAATAAGATGAGCGAATATACATTAAATGGAGCATTAATGAAATCTTTAACAAAAGAAACAGATTTAGGAGTTATTATTAGCAATGATTTAACATCAGTACATCACTGCAGAAAGGTAACTATGACAGCAAACAGACTACTCAGATCCATTACAAAGTATCTCATAACTAGAAATGAAAACTGCATAGTACCACTCAACAAATCCTTCATATGACCTCACTTGGATTATGCTGTCTCATTCTGGGCCCCACATCTGGTCAAAGACAAATACTTACCAGAAAGTATCCAAAGGAAAATGACGAAGTTGATTCATAGAGTAAGAGGGTTATCATACTGAGATAAACTGCATTCCCTAAATCTCAAAGACTTGCAGCTTAGAAGGGACAGAGGGGACATCCTATTGTTATTCAATATTCTAAGATATCCTGACCTAGCTAATAAATGTAATATCATCCCAGCAATAAAGCCTGATAATCTACATTGCCATAATAGACAGCTTTTGGTACTCGGGGACTTAACAAATAAAATAAATAATTTCTTCACCACAAGGGCCTGTAGTTTATGGTACGCCCTTCCCCAGGCAGTAGTTGAAATTACCACTTTTGGTAACTTTAAATCTGAATTAGATATATTTTTCATGGGAAATACTGGTTAATGTACTCCACATTGTGTGGAGATGGCAGTCACAGTGGGCCTAGTGCCCCCTTCTGCCATAACAATACCAAGTAAAACCGAGTAATATCTCTTATTTATTATCTAATATATAAAACATATTACGTGAAAATAAAGTAATAGAAGAAATAATACAGAATAATCATAATATAAAAATATACTGTAATTGTGAAATCCATGGCACTGCAAGGGAGAATATAGTAATTGGCATGAGCAAAAGAGGAAAGTCAACAAATCCAAGGGGTAAGGGGTATACATCTTGAGGTCAGCAATGTATAAAAACTTATTGAAACTCACACTGGGCTGTGGCGGTCTTAGTGGGTTTTGCAGACTCTGTTACAATACCACAGAAAGTAATCCACAGCAGATGCATGCCAAAAAACCTGCTATAGCAAAAATAAGTTACAGTATTTTTTATCCATTGCTGGCCTTAAGGCTACCTTCCCAATTGCACTTATTGTGTTGTGATCTGAAGTGATTCCCTGAATTGTTGGAGCTGAACTGAATTTTCAGGCCCCAACTCGAAGCCAAACCAAAGCTGGCTCTGGCATACTTTTCTCACTCTATAATGTTGCAGCCAAAGATGACTCACCATCAACACCTCTTCAAGTTTCTGTTGAAAACTCAGTTTCTGTATTTCTTCATTGGCACCACTATAAGGGACTTTGACTAAGAGTGGCACTGTATGAGATGACTTCCCATATGACTTCCTTGAAAGGCTGTAGTATCTGGTGGAGAAGTGTCATGACTGACCACTGTGCAGAATTTAGTGCCATATCCTCCTTCCCTATATGATGCTCCATTGTAAATGGGTATACTGCTTTATGCTTCTCAAGAAATATTTGTAACACATAGACAGTTGAGTTCCACTGAGTAATGGCTTCTTGTATCAGTAGATGGTGTAGATTTGTCTCCTTTTGCATGGCTTAAAGGATCTTGCAAACCTTTGTAAAGTGACTAAAATGGCCACAGATTTTGCAGACAACAGCAAGCATATTCTGTATGCTTGAGTCTTCCTTAAAAAGCAATCATACACTAAAAACTTGGGGTACAGTATGTGTCAATACACCAAGCTATACTGCCTTTAGAATGTTATGACCATTGTTGAAAGTCACAAAGCCAGCTAACAGGCCATGAGGAGACAGCCATTCCTTTTTACACTTCATATTTATTGATTTTCCACAAAATCTATATTATAGAAAGTCAGTTAGAAATTGTATATCTTATATGAAAAACAAATATAAATAAAGTTAAAATTAATTACAAGAAACATTTTTTCCCACTAAATATGGTAAGATGGCAAGACATTTTTTACTATTTCAGAGAATCTTTCTTTAAATTAGTGTGATGTGCCACAACAAGTATCAGTGGGTTTCATGTGTTACAGGATATTTTACATAACTATTTCAGACCATCCAGATATCCTACACAGTTACTCTCCATTATGTGTAAGATAATTAAGCAATACTGATTGAACAGTCGGTCATTTCCTGGCAATTAACAACCAGCTGGGTGGGGAGGTGGCCCAGTGTACAGCCAAGGGCTAACTCTACCCAGTTGGTCATTAATCAAAGGAAATGACTGGCTGTGAGGTCATTATTGTGATAATAAGTCTAATTGCAATAGTGACAATTTTTTCTTTAGATTTTTAGCACCGAAAACAGTTTTGTTTTGATGTCACTGGTGCTGTCCACTTACAGCTTGGGAGCTGAGTGTCGCTGCCATGCCAGTCATTTCTAAGAGATTTCAGACCAGCACGGCAGCCAATCAGTGAGCTAGTTCAGCTCATGAATAATTAATTAGAATTATAATTATCAATAATATATAGAATAATATATGGGGTCGTGTGCTTAACAAGAATTGTACACATCTGGGGTGTTTTATGCTACATAAACATCGAGAGCAAAGCTTGAGGGGTTTATTTAAGTATCCAACACTGAGGGTGTATATAAAATTCTCATTAAGCACACAAATTCATGTTTTATTTTATATAATTGTTGGGTATCATTTTATTGCCACAGCAGTCATATAAAACAACAAGACATCTCTGTGCAACCACAGTCCAAACAGGTTTCAGCAGGGTCCGTGGTCGGACGCAGCTGCTGAAAGAAACATTTACTTACCATTTTTTGCCATTTTTTAAAATGTAGCCCAGTTTAATAATTTTTAGCTCAGTGATTTTTTTAAATGGACTTGCCACCAAGTCTGAGTGGTGGTGAAGTCTCTGGCAGTAAGCCAATGCATCTGGCAATGATGAAGGGAAGAGCGATGTCTGGTGTATGCACAGAACAAGAGAAATCCAATGTGTGTTTGCCATTATAAACACTTCTTTATAATGGCAAACTGCAAACCGGGTTTCCCTTATTGAAAAAATGATAGCCTGTTGTTATTATAATATTAATACATTCTTGATAATATTAGTACTATTATCACCATTGAAAAAGAACAAGAATAAGGCAAAACAAGAAAACAAAACAAAATCTATAAATTAAGGTTTGGCAGTCATTCAAGCAATATTATTATATCATGATTAGTTTTCCCTTTTTTAGTTTTTTTCAATGTTATCTTTCAAAGTCTGATTCTATCATTTCTAAATTTAAGTAATCATTGATGAAAGTTCCAAGATATTATGTTCATCTGCTAAATTTTCAGCCATTTCAGCCAATCCTTATTGTGCTTCTTGCTTCTCTTTTCTTATCATGAATGAATGTAGGGATTTGCTCAGGGTCAAAGAAAATGAAATTTATGTCTTGATATGTAACTACACATTTTGCTGAGTAGGGATTGGAAACTGTATCACCCAATTTGATTAGTTCATTCTTATATATAAGACATGTTCTCCTTCTAGCTAGGGTTTGGGGTGAAATAATGGAAAAAAATATGAAATTGTACCACTCAGAAGAACCAAGCACCTTTAGAACAAGCAGACTTAACTACTATATTTCTTGATCGGTATCGAAAATGAAGGTACAAATAATTGCCGATTTTAAATTTGACTGAGTTTTGTATTGTGGTCAGCAGTCACCTTAAAGATAACATTTCTTTGCAGTTTTCAGTTCATACATAAATTAGATCTGGCAAAACAGCCCAGTATGTTCCAGAGGTGTGCTTTGTACCATAACAATTAGGATTATCTCAAATTAGCCCTCATCCCTGTACCTTCTGTCAATTGAGGGTTACTCCTCCCCTTGTCCACCTGTCTTTCCCCAAGGCTAAGGCTGGTATGACTAAGGGGTGTCCCTATAAAGTGTCCAGTGGGTCCATATCCGCACAAAGGTGGGAGTTCTCTGGTCTATTTTATAGGTTTATTTATTCTTCCATGTTTTGTGTTTCTTGGACAATCTCTAACCACTGCTGGTTCACGGGTGGGTCATCTTTAAGCCATTTTTGGGTAATGTCTTTATGCATGGAGGTCATGTGAATGGTCCACAGATACCTCCTGTCTAGACCCTCTATGCCTATGGGGGGAAGGCCCAGTAGAGTGTGCACTATATTGAACTGAGTATCGGGAGAGGACAGGTTTTGTAGTATAGTGGTGATCTGTAGCTAGAAGTTTGTTAGATAGGGCATTCACAAAAAATATGGGAGTGATGTGCCCGAATCTCCCCACTTTTTCTCCAACAGGCTTGGGAGGAACATGCATTCCATGTTCCTTGAATAACTGGCATGTAAAAGAACCTTCTTCTAATTTTCCATGCAAATTCTTATCATAAGGGAGAACATGACCAGTCCTTATCTGAAAGTTCTAAGTTATTTTCTTGTGTCCACTTATGGTCTATGGATGAGGCGTGGTCTCCATGTAGGTGTCTAAAGGCTTTATAAAGGGGGGAGATATGCCCCTTGGTGATCTCCTGGTTCAGGGTCACCTCTATGACCTCTAATTGGGGCTTTGCTAAGGGGTTATCTGGGACTTGGATGCATTGATCTACTGTGTATGTCCAAAGTTGAAGGACTCTATAATGGTCTGAATTAGCCAAGATGAATGTTTGTTTCACCATTTAAAAGTCTAGTCTGTTATCTCCCTGTGTGAGTTGCATGAAAGAGCAGAGGCCTATGCAGGCCCAGTGCCTAAAAGTTAAGTCAAGGTGAGATGGATGGAAAAAGTAATTCCACCCAAATCATGTGAAGGGCCAAATAAAATGTCCTACTGTACAGTATGTTGAATTTTTCCCAGGTTCTATACGCTACAGTCAGTGTGTTGCATACAGTAAAGAGCATCAGATCCCCCTTTTTCTTTTTAAAGGTCAGGTCCATGGTTCATGCAGCCAGGGGTGGTCCACCTTGCTCCCTCTGCTCAGCCATTTTCCAGTTGGTGATATAGTCGGAAATGGTCCACAGGAGTATATTTTTAAAGATGTGCAGTAAGATACTGTAATAATCTTCCAACTCTTGTAGTGCTCTATCCCCAAGAGGATTTGGCAGTCTGTAAGAGTTTGTATTTAAGTCTAGCTTGCTTCACATTCCAGATGAACTTAGAGATGGTCTGTTGCTATTTTTGAAAATAAGTTTTGTGTATTACTACAGGGATGCTTTGAAACAGGTATAAGTGCAGAGAGAGAAAGTTCATGGTTATCGTGTGAATCTGAGAGTGAATCAGGAAGTTAAGGAGGGCCCAGCTTTTTAAGTCTGCTTGTATTTTCTGCTTGTATTTTTTTGGTGAGGGGGACAAAGTTAATGTCAAACAATTTAGACAGATTTTTAGGAAGTTGAATTCCTAGATATTTGATCTGTGTCATATTTCAGTTGAGAGGAAGGAGTTGTGTTATATTAGCCGAGGGCTTGTAGTAGAATTTAAGTACTTAAGTCTTGGTTTTACTGAAGACGTATCCTGCATGTTGTCCAAATAACTCAAGGGCAGACCAGACTGCAGGTATGGAGGTCTTGGGGTTGGGAAAATACAGCAAAATGTCATCCCTGTGTAGGGATATTTTTTCCTCGCAGCCTCCAACCTCTATTCCCTCTATATGAATGTTGTTCCTGATGCTTTTTGCCAGGGGTTCAATGTACAGGGCGGACAACAAGGCTGATATGGGGTAGCCCTACTGGGATCCCCTATGAAGGTTGAATCTGGATGAGATACCCCATTAGTGCATACAAATACTTGGGGGGAGGCATATAATGTCTGTATATCTTCAATGAATTCCCTTGGTAGGCCAAAAGTTTCCAAGGTAAGAAAGAGAAAAATTCACACCACTTTATCAAAGGCTTTTTCAGCATCGAGACTCATGATGCAAGCTGGTGTATGGGTATGTCTAATGGTGTCAATTGCATTTATTGTTTGCCTAACATTATCTGGGGCCTGTCTACCTGTAATGCAGCCTGTCAGATCCAGGTGTGCTATACTGGGGAATAGGGGATTGAGTCACTTTGCTATAATTGAAGTAAATATTTTATAGCCCATAGTAAGGAGGGATATTGGCCAATAGGAACTACATAGAGTGGGGTATTTTCCGTCTTTAGGTAAAATTGTGATGGTGGCATAGTTCCAAGTGGGTGGTAGGGCCCTTCCCTCAACCCAAATCTCATTAAGGACTCTGCTCAGTAGTGGAGTTACTTCTTTTTTAAGTACTTTGCAAAATTCACTACTATAGCCATCTGGGCCTAGGCATTTCCATTTTAAAATCCCTGATCGTTGTTAGTCGTTCTACTTGATTTATGGGGGCAATCAGTTAGTTGCCCTGTTCGAGGGTTAATTTAGGGAGATTAAAACTTGAAGAAAATTGCTTTTAGCTGTTGGGGCGGTCTCTTATGTGGGCTTTAGAGAGATTGGTAATAAGAAACTAAGGTGTTCAAAATTTGTTCACTCCTGTGGATCATCTATCTCGTTTTTGGACATTGGATTTTTGTGATGGCTGCTTTGGCAGCTTTTTGTTTAAGTCTATATGCTAGAAATTTGGTAGCTCTATTTCTCTTTCAAGTACTGGAGAACTTTTTCAGTCTCCACTTTTTGTAAGTCTTGGATCTGAATTCTGATGTTTGATTTCCGCTTCTATTCTCTTGTCCCATTTCTGTTTTTGTTTAAGTTCAAAGTCCTGAAGCTTGTTGGTCAGCTCTGTTATTTATTTTGTTTTTTGCCATTCCCTTTTTTTATGTACTGCCATTGATATTAGTTTCCCTCTTAAAACTGTTTTAACTGTGTCCCATAATATTTGTGGAGATATGCCTGGTTTAACATTACGTTCAATTGCCATTTGTAAGTTGGGTTTTAAATCCTTTATGATTTCTGGGTCTCTAAGGAGAGTTACATTCAGTCTCCAATGCATTTTCTGTAGGAACAGGTGAAGGTCTATCTCAAGGAATACTTGTTGATGATCCAATAGGACTGAAGTGCCTATCCACATCGAGATGAATTGGGGCATGCCTCTTTTGTGGGTGAAATAGGTATCCAGCCATGAGTATATTTTAAATCAGGGAGAGTGGCAAGTATAATCTCTCATTGTCAGATACATCCTTCACACATCCTCGAGCCCCAGTTCCTGCAGGAGTAACTTAAATTGTTTGTTTGTTTTATTATTTGTACTTGGGATTTGAGATGCTGTGTCTAGTTTTCTGTTAAGAATTACATTTCAGTCCCCTCCCATAATAAGGATTCCTTTTGATTTCTCTGCTACTTGCTTAAGCAAGCATGATTAAAAGTTGTAGGAGGAGCCTGATGGAGCATAAATATTCACCAGGGTAATGGGAATATCCTGAATGGACCCCGTAACTATAAGGAATCTGGTGCCTGGGTCTGCAATCACTTCCTGTTCCTTGAATGGGTGGGAGGCAGGAATCAATATTATGACCCCTTGCCCCCCACACACACACATACACACTCAAGAGAAGCATGAAACAGCTTTGGATAGCCCCAGTTCTTAAATTTTAAAGCTTTGAGGGGTTCAAATGTGTTTCTTGTAAGAAAATTATCACTCCTCTGGGTTTTAACATATTTAAGTAGTTACTTTCTTTTAACTGGGTTGTTTATGCCATTCACATTATAGGTTAAGATTTTAGTTAAAGTCCCCAACATTGGTTTATTAGCCATGACCTATTTATCTGGTTCAAATTTTTATGCACATCAATAAAAATTTTCTGACCATACAGCTGCACTATATAGTAAAGTGTACCCTGAAAACAACTGAAACAATAAATTAAATACAATAAAAACAGTGAACCAGACATTGAGTATGCATTAATTGAATCAATGATAAGTACCCCATGGATAACACAATTTGAATTTTTGCTAGCATATACCTAAATTGACAGGGTGATAGGAAATCCTGTCGGGTGTCGGGGGCAATTCCTCCCTCTGCTCCACCTCCATGACCTTCACGCTGGGGTGGGAGAAGGTCTCTACAGTCGGGGTGTATCACTCATGCGATAACACTTATCCCCCAAACTGAGGAGGAAGGCCAGATCACTGAGCTCAAATAAATGAGCCAGAAACCTTTGAGCAAGCTAGACATCACTGTGCATGTCATTACAATTAGAGATGTGTGAAGTCCATGAAATTCACTCCACAAATGAATTCACGGATTTCGTGGAATTCTCTGAACACTTTTTCCAAAATTCATGCAATTCATGGCCCTCAAATTGCATGAATTTCACTGTGGAGTGTGAAATTTCACCCATGAATTTCACACTTCACCCACAAATTTTGCCTTTTGGAGTAAAAACGCCAAATTTTTGCTGAAAAATTCACGCAATTTGCTTGCATTCAAATCTCCACAGTGGACCAAAACTGCAAATTCCATGAAGCTGACAGTGAAATAACTAGGCCTTGTGTTTCCAGTGCCTGATTGAAAGAAGGAAGTATAAGTATTTTTGGGGAGAGCTCTGTGAAGTACAGGAGACAATTATTTAAATTTAAGGCAAGCAATCAGCTGTATGGAGTTTTCTTCCCCCAATCTCTTTCAGTGTTGATGAAAGCACTTACAGCTTAGTTGTCGAGTACAAAGGTGATTAAGGATCTGAATGGAAAGATCCTCCAATACAAGGCATCTTCTAGGGAGGTTAACTGTTTGAGCTTGAGGACTTTAGCAGCTTAGTCTGCAGTTGCATGAAGGTCTGGAGATCATGGTTCTGATGCTGCTGTGACTGACGGGTTTTGGGCAGAACTGCTGTTCTGTTTATCGGTTATGGTGTAATTCTTGAGAAGGGAACCAATGTCTGCTTGGAGATTGGTGGATTGATCTGGAGATGCTCCAGTTCCTATATTGTGTCCTCCACGTGTACAGTAACTTCCCAGTCAGAGTGAAGCAAGTCCCTCTCAAGTCACTCCTTTGCCAGGGAGGGAAGATGCACTCCAAGTTCCTTCAAGTAAGTCACAGTATCCAGAAGATCTGAAAGAATTTGAGGTCCTGTGGTGGTCTCCATTCATAGTCAAGCTGGGTAAAGGAGCTGAGCTTTAACGTCTTGGGCTTTCAGCTGTTTAGTCACTTGCCACAGGGTGTGGTGGTGATCCTGTAAGTTGTGGTGTAGTCATTATCAATGGACAGTCTGTAGTTTTTACTATGTTGCCAGGTTCACCTAATGATTTCTTCTTTTGCGGCATAGTATGTGAATTTGCCAATGAAGAAGTGGGGCCCGGCTCCCACGTTAGTTGGTTTAATGCCTAGGGATCTGTGTGCATGATCAATACTCAAGTCAAAGTCTTCTGGGAGGTGCAAGTCCTCTTGTAGCAGTGACTGCATGAAGGTGATGGGATATTTTGTGCCTTTCTCAGCCTCCTCAGGGACACCATATATTCTGATATTTTCATGTCTGCTGTGACCTTCAAGGTCGTTCAGCTTGTGGGTGAGCTCCCTGTCCTGAGCTAGTAAATAGAGAAGGAGACGTCATGCCTGTCTGTCTGTTCCATAAGTGTTGTAAGGCGCTCTTCCATTTGCTCTGTCTGGTGTTCAATCTGTTTGATATCGGAGCAAAGCTGGGTAATGGAGGTATCTATTTTATTGACCATCTTGGCTGTTTGTTTTATTGTGGCTATTAAATCCAAAGTTTCATCTGCGTCCATCTGCTGTTGGCCCACAAGGTCTTCGTGGGCACTCAGATCGGCTGCATTGCAAGTTTTATCTGCTGAGATAAGTTCTTTTAGTTTTTAAGCTGGTGTCTCAGACTGTTTAAGTGGTAAGCCTCTAGATCAAGTGCCCTTTGCTGGTGAATCCATTGTTGATGAAGCAGATTAGAATGGATTTTGTCACGGGGGTAGACAGAGCCACAAGTTCAAGCTGTCATTAGCTGGATGACATAACCGGAAGTCCCAGTACGAGTTCTTTGACAGCTCAATTGGCACCCAGCCATGGTGGACAGCAGAGGGCTGTGCCAGGCTCTCGGCTCTGGGATGGGATGGGGAGTAGGGAGGTGGGATACTGCCTGCTGGGGTGGGGGGTGGGGTCCACTAGCCCACCAAAGAATGATTTCTGTAAATTTTATGGGCAGATTGGGGAAAGGGAGGGGGGTTAATTAGACCCTCGAGAATGAGGTTTCTTTTACTAAAAGGGGATTGGGGATGGGGAGTCCACTAGACTACCAGGCATGTGTTTTTTTTAATATAAGAAGACTGGGGGTGGGGAGGCCGCTAGGCACCAGGGACATGGGTTTTTGATTAAAATGGGGACCAGGGCTAGGGGGATCTGCTAGACCACCAGGGAACTGTTCCTTTTCTGGTTGGTGCAGCTTGCAATAACCTTTGTGAATCGAGCCCTTAGTATTAATTCCTTTTATTTCCTTTTTCATTCCCACATGAGAGTCTTTTAATTGCTCAGTTTTCGCTGTTGATTTCTTCTCCAACTTTTCAAATTTATGGCCTAAAGACTCTGAATTTTGAATAAGAGTGTTGATTTTTGTCAAACATTTGTAGAAAAAACTAAAAGGTTACCCATGACGGCATTCAATTCTATTAGCAATTTTATTTTGGATTTTAAAGTCATTTGTTCAGATGATATCTTCAGTTTATCAGCTGTTGGCTATTCAGATAGTTTCTTCATAAAATTGACAAAGTGACTAAATTAACTTGACTCTTTTCATTTTTCCTTTTCCTCAGTGATCTTAAGATTTTCCTTAGTTTTCTCCCTTAGAAGGGACTGCTGTGCAGGTGGCTCCTCTAGGTCAAAAAAGGCATAGAAACAGCCATCAGCAAAGTCTGCTGCAGTGCCTCTGGGCTTCCAGGCTATAACTTCAGACTGCTGGCTGCTGCTGCCATAACAGTAGCGTAATCTCCAGGCCAATTTCTGCAACAGAAAAGTGTTTGAGAACAAGACATTTCTTGGATAGATTTTCAAAATCAGTAAGTGGAGAGATTTAATCCTTTTGTTTCATTTTTTTTCCCTGTGATCTGGTATTAGCTTTCCTCATCATTGTTTAGCCAAAAATAGAAAGGTCTACAGAGAGACCTTTTCAAATGTGGCCACAACGGTGGCAATTTTTAATTTCCTGGGGACTGCCATTCCTTAAATCATCTGTTTAATTCATATAATATGTTTTGAGCCTGAGTAATCTTTCTTAAATGCAGTTATACACCAGGCAGCCTATTTTTTGAAAGGTGGTTGCATGTTGCTGCTAGTGGTGGGGCTGGAGACTGAGACAGAAGATTGCACAAAAGACACCCAGTGGGCAGTCATTGTCATGTGGTCAACAGTTTGGTTATTTGTCCACATATCAGTTGTAATATATAATATGGGTACAAAAGTTTGCATTAACACATGATTAACTTGTCGATGCAGTTCATGGTACGTATCTAATATTGCTTTACTGGAAAATAATAAAGATAACACCTGGCAGTGGGGCTCTGCAGTGCATATCAGGGACCTGATATTCAAAAAGGTGCAAAGCGCAGTGCAAAACCTTGCATTGTGCCTTGCGATTGCCCCAGAGCCTGAGGATGCTATATTCAGTTGAATAGCGCACCTGTGCTATTTGACTGAATATAGGTCCATGCCGGCACTGCACTAAGTCATGTAGCACTGCTCTGACATGGATCCTGAAGTAAGCCACCAGAGTGGATAGTGCTGGAGTGCTATCTGTAATATTCAAAGGGACCCATGCAAATGAGCCCATTGGGCAGGCAATGCACTAAGTGGCCATTTGCATGCCTATTATGGATTGATTTGCATGGCTTGTAAGGCAGGTTAGCACAGCATGCCCCTCCCAATTGTCCAGACCCATAAAAGTGTAGATGTTCTTGGTGATAGTGGCCCCCCCCAATCGCGAGCTTGTAATTTAAGAAAATACAAATCCCTGGTGATAGTGGCTCCCCTCTCTCTGATCACCAGCCCATACTGTTAGGTAATAATATCCCTAGTGCTAGTGGTTCCCCCTCCCTCTGATTGCCAGCCTGTAGTGTAGAATAATAATATCCCTGGTGCCAGTGGTCCCCCTCTCTCCAATCACCATCCTGAACTGTTAGATAATAATATCGCTGGTGTTAGTGGCCCCACCCTCTGATCACCAGCCCATAGTGTAGGATAATAATATCTCTGGTGCTAGTGGACCCCCCTCCCTCCCTCTGATCACTATCCTGTAGTAACATGGAAAACCCACCCTGGCATCCAGGGGTTCCCCCCAGGCACTGATCCACAGTACCGCTGCTCACAATGCCATAATCACTGGTGTCCAGCACACCCTCCCACCGTGGCACCAAACACCCACCCCCAGTCACCTTATCGGTCACCTCAGTCCCACGGGTGCATGCAGTGACCAGCACAGCCCTCCTCAGACCTCCTCAGTCAGCCACCATATGTCCAGGCAGGGAGCGCGCCATTTATTTATAGGACAGGGCAGCTATTGACTGCCTCGCCCTTCCCTTAATTCACCTACATATGTTATGTTTATGTTTTAAAGTTCAAACAAGAAGCTGCACTCCTCGACTGGTGAACTCAGTACATGTTTAATTTTACAAGTTTAGATGCATGCCGCTATAGAGCATACAGACTGAAACACACAAGTACTAGTGTGTTTCAGTCTGTATACTCTATGGTGGTATGAGTCTAAATTTGTAAAATTAAACATGTACTGAGTTCACCAGCCGAGGAGTGCTGCTTCTTGTTTGAACTTTGCTTGATGGTTGCAGCTAGAGAGGCAGCAAAGTTTTCATTTGCTGGTGACGTGAACCCAAAGTGGTCCACTTCGAATTTATGTATCACTACATAAAATTTCCAATAAAAAGTTTAAATTTGCCTGACTTCTCATTGTCCACTTTGAGTTCATTTCAAGTTCTATTTTGATAGGGCAAAGTCATTATGAAACAGGCCACTGATCACATGCCTGACTGTCTCTGCAGGTCTGCAGGTCACATGATTGAGGGAGGCAGTTAAATAGACAGAAAGTCAGTGTTTTACTTTCACTTTCTCTTGCAGAAAGAGCTAGTGTACTGTGCTGTTTAGTTTGCCAAAGTTGCTCCCTTGCGATTGTAATTTTTCAGTGGCTACCCTTTTTACCACACTTCACATGCGCTTGGCAAAGCTGGCAGACTGCCACAGTTTCATCGCTGTCATCTTGTACAAAAAAATCCCAAACTAGGGATTTGGATGCCCTACTCTTCACATGTCGCAGCTGGTGCTGCATATGGAACTGCACTTTTTTTGGCGATGAAATGGCAGTGTACTGCATGATTTCTGGTGTTGTGCACACTTGGACTTTGACTAAACATCAGAATCTATGACTATTACATCAGGCTCAGCAATAGACACAGCTACATCCAAACTTTGAAGGGGGGGATTGACTAACAAACTGTTTACAAACAGCCACCTTCAGTTACTTTTTGTCCATTTCCCAAATGGGGTCACTAGCATCATCATCATAATCATCATCTACAAATTCAGTGTGGATGCTGTCCTCCAATGGAGATATTCCAACCACAAACTAAATATTATCATCCACACTTTTTTTGTCAACATCTGAATGTTTGGATGGCCTTACATCAAGATCAGAAACATGAGACTGTGAGTCATCATCATGATTAGAATCATGTTCAACTACTGTGGGGGTGGGACATCAACTGCACTCAAGTCTGCAGATTCGACCACATTTTCCCCACCTGATAAGTTTAACAGGGTTGAACTTGTAGCAATACTCATACTGTTATCAACCATGCCCTCACTAACTTTACTACCAGCAGGGACAACAGCATCTCCAACCAGCAGTGAAGTGACTGATTTTGCTGTGAAAAACAGAGTCAGAGAAATCCCTTTACTTGCACCAACTAATAACTTTCCCTTCTGCCGTGTACCACCTCGGACACAGCCACGACCACTCTTAACACTGCTAGACTTGTTAGCCCCTGATGAACCGGCCTTATCATCACAACAACTTCCACTGCTAATAGTCTTCTTGGCAGCAGGGCCACAACTAGAAACAGCATTGCTTGGACTGTGTCTTCGCAGGCATTTTTGAAGATTACACAGAAAATTAACAGCAACTTTATATTTCTGTAGTTTTTGGAGGATGGGAAGCAAAACCTTAAATCCAGCTGCACAGGCATAACACAAGACTTGTCCTGCAATCCTTAACTAGTCTTCCAAAATCCGACAGTCAAAAAACAATACCTTGTTTTGTTGTGGGGGGGGGGGGCAGCAGTAGCTACCTACAAGGAAGCAGGGAAAATATTGCAGACAGGCTGAGAAATGCAGAGTACTGCAATTTCAGTGCCACAATAAAATGCATATCAATTGCCAGAATGCATACAGATTAAAAGTCAGGCAGAGAAACTTTAACTGTTCAGTAAAGTACAACACAGACAGTCTTTTAAAATGACTGAAAAAATGCCCAGTAAACAGAAAAAACTTAGAAATTGTTAAGTGAAGTTTGCCTGTGTGTAGATCAACACAAAAATAATAAAACACTAGCCAACAACACTTGGAAAACCTGCCTTTCTCACTAATCTCCCTTCTACACCACAGATCTGCCCCTAGGGTTACCACCTTTTAAGAAGCACAAAGTGGGACATTTCTTACTGAAACATGATTTTTCGCAGGACAATATCTAATCTCGACCAATGCAACAGACTTGTGTTTACTAAATAATCAGAATTAAGACTAAGGGCCAGATATTCAAAACTTTGCGCTGGGCAAAAATCATTTGCGCAGGTTTAGCGCGGGATTAGCGCAGGTCTGCCATATTCAAAAGGCCAAATAACGCGGGCAAACTGCATTAGCGCCAGGCAAAAGTATAATGTATGCAAGGGGCAAACTGACATGAATACAAGCGCAATGCTATATTCAGTGGCTAGCGCCGTGCTAAGTGGTTTAAAAGCGACCTAGCGCGCGACAGTTAGCAGCGGTGTGGATCCCCAGAAAAAAGCTGGTCTTAATCCTGGCAATCAGCGCTAGCATATAAATGGCGCAAGCGGATTTGCTGGGTTTAGCGCTGGTCTTTGCGACCCTAATACATAAATATAACACATAGATAAAGCCAAACATAGTGGAAGCTTGCTGCTAACCAATGGCATCACAATGATGCCATCATCTGCCACCAGTCCAGCCATGCCAGGCAGTAAGTGGTGACCCTGCCGCCAGTGGACAGCATGGCAGTGTAGCCATACAGCACACACCTGCTGACCACACATATCTGTGGACAAAAACAGATGCCAGCACACACATGCAGCACTGTGGGCATGGAGGATGTTGAGGGGTGTGTATGGGTGGCAGGCTGTGCCACAGACCAGGTGTGGCCACAAGGCTGGGACTCAGCATGCAGTGCACATGGGCCAGTATTAGGAATACCCCAACACTAGTGTGCCTTTCGGATAATATATGCCCCCCCACCACATACCACACAGCTGTACAACTGCCACAACACACAAAGCCAGATATGTACATGTCACTGTGAGCATCACATGCCACAGGTACAGCATCTGTGGGTCACACAACAGTGTAACAGTAATGTCGACTGTCAGTAAACACCTGCAGGTTGGGCCTGTCACTGTGTACAGTGCAATCAGCATCACTTGCCCTACACACCATAGGCAGTGCTCGTCCCCTCACACTACTGTCTCCCTTGCTACTGTAGTGTCTGCTGTGCACTGTAGCATGCCCTACAGTGTGACAGTTGCATGCACCACCACCACCTGTGCCTATGCTGTCCTGTCCCTGGGGTACAATATGCTATGCTATGCTGTACTGTTTACCTGTAGCCTGTAGCTATCATCGCACTGCCAGACTGACCTACAGATGGAGCTGCGGTTGGACCTTGTCTGCCTGTACTTCCAGACTGACCTACAGGTGGCTCTATGGACCCTGCAGTAACGCTAGGCAAACTGTGCAAATCAGGGTATAATGAGATGCTAATCGGTTGTTTGCCCAGAGACTACCTAAGTAGGCTCATTTGCATGGCACTTTTGAATATGGCACATTTTAGCCCGGCAAGCGCAGCTTGCTCCAGGTTAATAGTTAGCTCCGCTAATGTGTTAGCGCGGCGCTAATGGTACGTGGGAATATTGTAAAGTTTTTGATCACTGTTCTTTCTCATCTGCTGCTTCCTGCAACTGTACTGAGTCCATGCATTTGCTGGCACACATATGGCCACGTAGTTCGTCTGTACCTGCCCTCACGTTGCTGTGTACTGTGTTGTTGTTGTGGGTTGCACTTCCTGGTTGTTTTATTCAGTGCTGTCTTATTCCAGGGCAATGTTTGCCCTCACTCCCAACCAGTTTGCATGGCCTCATTACCATGCTATATTCAGAAGCTGTTGCCCTGGGCTATTCCGTTTGAATATGGCTTAGCTTTGTGCTCCGGCTCAGTTTGTCTGGCTGGCAGTGCTAATTTTGCCCCTGGGCAAAGTTTTGAATATCTGGCCCTAAGTGTTCTAGCTTTTAGCTGTTTCTAGTGTGTCTTATTATTTTAAGGTATTTTAGTTAAGGTATTATATCGTTTTGCAGCATTTACAAGAAAGTCAGAAAATATTTTTTCCACTATAATGTCAGGACATGTACTATTTTTCATGTTTTTTTGCAGGACACAACTGCCCAAATCAGGACTGTCCTGTGAAAATAGGAACAGGTAGTAACCCTATCTGCCCCTCCCCCAAAGCACACTTCTACAGTGTCTCTCAGTACAGACACTGAATCAACTAAAGTAACATTCAATATTCACAAAAACTCAATAAAAGCTCGATGACATAACCACATAATGGTTTACTACAATTGATCTGCTAAATTTTGACACAAAAAGTTTGTGGTAAAAAGGTGTTTTTAAAAGATGTTTGAGGGTTTAAATATCAGAGCTCTGAGAGCAAACTGTCTCCAGCTTTCCACTACACACACTACGATGAACTGAGGCTGTGCAAGACAATATAGAGCCCATGTGAACTTATATCCCATGATTCACTGCAAAATTCACCTTAAAGATCAAATGCACACATATTTCATAAAAATCTTGAATTCACTTGAATTCATGTCCCTGCGTCATGATTAGTGTTTCCTGAAAATATCATGCTGTTTAGTTTTGTCGTTTTCTTTAAAAATCAGCATCTGTTAATGTGCTCTGCGGTAACTGAAAACATGAAAAATACACACAAAAAAAGTGGCTCGCACAAGGAGGGGGGTGCTCTTGGTAAACTCAGTTCAAACACTTTTTAACCAGGCACTCACCCACCATCAGTGAAAACACTGATGCTGCAGTATGATAATAAAAAACATTTATTTAAAATGCAAGACTGCCTGATGCACTTCTGGTCGCCATGACCCTTTCTCGAAGGCTAAATCACACTAAGACATTACACCAATAAATATGTTTAGACATAATGACATTTAAATTGCAACTCAATCATAAACCAATAGAAAACAAACTATAATTAGATCACTTAATCAATTAAACACAGAAACAGACAGATTTTAAAGAACACATACTTAATTTAAAACATAACACAAGAAAAAGGGGACTGAGGAGTATGTTGCAGGTCTACAACTAAACTGTATGTTGGTATATTTTTGTTCTTTAATCACCTCCAGCTGCATACAGTAATGAAAGAAGAATTAAAAGGTTTTGAAGCTGAGATTTTAAAAGCACGAGTGAGTGATACACAGGAATTTGATAGATTAAATAAAAAACGGAACGATTCCAAAGCATGACTTGATGTGGAAATAAAAAGGGTGAAACAAGTTAAATTTATAAGGGACAAAGGAGATTATGAACTTGGTCGGGTGTATACTTGGAAGGTCAAGAAACAGAAAGGTATTTTAAAGAAAAATGTTTCTTCTGACTTTAGCACAGATGGAAGTGGAGCTGAAGTTGAAAAGAAACCAACATTAATCAGGGTCCTTTTTTAGAACAAAGGAGGGATTACAACATTCAAAGAATACAGCAGGACACACCTCCTCCTCTAATGTCAGGAAATCAGCCCCCCCTCCATGCCTCAATACCAACAGCAACCATGCAGGAGTCCAAGACTGAATTTCCAAGAGAGGGACAGTTACGCCTATGCAGTAACATTAAAAGGAAGAGGGTATGGAGGGGGAGACCGGGTAGGAACAGGCTATTATCAGGACTTCTGACTGAGACAACAGGGCAGGAGACATTTCTGAGGAGGGAGGAGGAGGTGAGTACAAACACTGTGGAAAAAAGTTTACAAGTGATTAACCTTTCCAATCATGTACTGACACCAGCGGAGAATACACTGCTGTCTCAAGGATTGAACTTTGTGCCTACTGTGACAATTGACAAGGAACAGACTTTAATAGATGTCAAGTCTTTTATGCAGAAAATTCAATTTGGCTACTTTATTTGTAAATGCAGCTTCTACTGAGAACAATGCTAATTCCACTGCAACCAAGTTTAGACCTGATTTAGCTTTCTGTCCCCTAATTGTGATGTGGCTAACACTTTCATAGACTTGTGGAAAAAGATTCAAATGAGTTTTTTGAACATTTGCCACAAATTCAGTTTGATAATTAAACATGGGAAGAGAGAGGGGTGCTAGAAACTTTGAAAACTGATTTTAATGTTGTGATTATACAAGCAGATAAGGGGGAAGCTGTAGTCCTTTTGAATAAAGAAGACTATGTGAGTGAGATTTATCGCCAATTGGGAAATGTTACCTTTTATGAAAAAATGAGCTATAATCCAACTTGGGAGTTTAAAAGTGTGATTGATGAGCTGCTTAATAGAATGTGTTTAGAGGGTCATATTAACAAACATGAGAGGGACTTTCTGATCAGGGAAACACCAATAATGGTGACTTTTGACCTGTTGCCTAAAGTACACAAAACTTTGGTAAACCCTCCTGGTCTCCCGATAGTTAGCAGGATAGGATCCCTGACAGAAAGCCTCTTACAATATTTAGATTATTATTTAGGGCCACATGTCTTGAAATTGACCTCATATCTAAGGGATACAAAAGATGTTTTGCAACTTTTAGCAAATTGTCAGAATAGCTCTCCAGTAATTTTAGTAACTTTGGACATAGAGGCACTGTATTCCAATGTTCCCCATGAGGGGGCTTTGGATGCAGTTTTGTTCTATTTAAATCAGGATTTAAATTCCACAGTGCCCCCCACTGATTTTCTTCTAAAATTGCTGGAGTTTGTGCTAAAATTTAATGTATTCATTTTTGACAAAGTTATCTACAGGCAAATAAAGGGAACCACGATGGGGGCAACATGTGCCCCATCAGTGGTTAATCTTTATATAGGATGGTGGGAACAACAATACATTTTTGAAGCATCTAAGAATCCATTTCTTTGATGTATTTCTCTGTGGAAGAGATTCATTGACAACGTACTTCTTTTTTGGACTGGAACAGAATTGGAATTACATAAATTTGTGGAATTTTTACATACTACTAATGAGAATTTAAAATTCTCATATGTAGCCAGTAATGAGAAAGTGGCCTATCTCGATATACAAATTATACAAGATATTAGTGGCAATTTGAGCTCAGATGTCTACAGGAAACAGACGGATGGAAATACAGTTTTATTAGCTTCTATTTGCCATCCTTCCCATACTTTGTCAAGTATACCACAGGGAGAATTTTTACATACTAAAAGGAATTGTAGTGAAGATATTTCATTTCAGGCAAGTGCAGATATTTTGGAACAATGTTTAACAGAAAGGGGTTATAGTAAAAGTAATATAAAACAAGCTAGGTCTAATGTTCAGAAAATGGATAGAAATATACTTTTAATGAATAATGTGAGGGAAAACAGAAATGAGGAAGGAAGGATAAATGTAGTAACAACATATTCTGCACATGCATCAGCTTATTCTAAAATCATTTCCAAACATTGGAGTGTCTTAGCAGCAGAAAAAAATCTCCAACAGGTTGCAACACAATTGTCAAGATTCTCCTATAAAAAGGCTATAAGCCTCAAGGATAGTTTAGTATAGAGTAATTTTATAGATAAAAAAGAACAACAGACCTGGCTAAATAGATCTGTGGGATGTTTTAAATGTAAAATTGTATATATTGCACTGTTGTCACCACAAGCAAAACTTTTTCTTCGCAGAATAATAAGAAAGTATTCTCCATTAAACAAATGATGAACTGTAGTATGGCAGATGTGATTTATTTGGCATCCTGTACTTGGGCATTTTATGTGGAGAAAACAGAAAGAAGTTTCAAGATAAGAATTGATAAGCATCAAAGGGCAATAGTAAATAAAGATGTGACATATGCTATGACAGCACATATTGTAACAAATCAGTTTGGAAATGGAGAACATAATTTGAAGTATTTGGCAATAGAAAAAGTATGCCCTAATCCAAGAGGTGGAGATTTTAGAAACTTCATTCTGCAAAGAGAAACTTTCTGGATTTTAAAATTAAAAGCACATGTAAATCCAGGTTTGAATTGGGGCTTTGATATAAAGTCATTTTTGGTAAAAAAAACATTGAAGTTTTTGTGAATAAGTAAGCAATCATTTAATGAATAAAATTGTTTTTGTCTTTTTGAAACAAGCCCAGAAGGAGAAATACGATGTCAGAACTTAGTTTTGGGATATAAATGAATCATAAATTTTAGGTGGTGGTGACAACAGTTTTTTGTCTGTTTGTGAAGGTTTGGACTGATGAAAACATAGAGGATAGTGTATGGGCAACAGTGAACAACAACAGTGTTGTTCACTTCGAGAGGTTGTCATGACAACCGTTGAAACCTCAAGAGCTGACTCGAGGAGGTTTTAGGTGTCATGACACCTCGAGAAGTGAACGGTACTGTTGTTATTCACTGCTGCCCATACACTGTCTTTTATAGTATATGGCAAAAGTTAAAAACAATTTGTGGATTTTTTCGGTTCGCCAGATGTCGGGGAACCCCCCCGAGCCTGTGCCATTGACAACACTGATCTTACTCTGATCCGTATTTGTTATTGAATACTTGGCCTGCTATATGCTGGCTAAGAATTGAACTAAATGGCACTTACTTTTAAATTGGGATGTCCTCCAGTGCCAATGCTGAAGTTCCCCAGCCATTTAATGGCAGAACAGAAAAGGCGACTTGCCCATGCGCAAACGCGGGCAGAGCTGTTGTAATTATCGGATGTGGACGCATCGACGATGGTACAACAGCTAAATTACGTCACATCGATGGTACAACAACACTAGTAAATGATGGATTTTTAGTGATTATAGCGTTCTAGCATACACTATGTGATTTTTCTTCCTTTACGAGGTTTTTAAAAATGCTTAAGATTATCAGGTATACCACTAAAGTGTGTGCTGAGAAATTTTTGTTCTTTAATCATCTCCAGCTGCAACATACTCCTCAGTCCCCTTTTTCTCATGCTATGTTTTAAATTAATTATGTGTTCTTTAAAATCTGTCTGTTTCTGTGTTTAATTGATTAAGTGATCTAATTATACTGTGTTTTCTAATGGTTTATGCTCGAGTTGCAATTTAAATGGCATTATGTCTAAACATATTTATTGGTGTAATGTCTTAGTGTGATTTAGCCTTTTGAGAAAGGGTCATGGTGACCAGAAAAGCGTCAGGCAGTCTTGCATTTTAAATAAATATTTTTTTATTATCATAGTGCAGAGTCAGTGTTTTCACTGGTGGTGGGCGAGTGCCTGGTTAAAAAGTGTTTGAGTAACTGAAAACAGTGAAGAAACAGTAAAGATGTTTCTGTCCCTGTCTGTGAGCAATGACATCATACTTGTCCAGCCTGCTGTTTCAGCAATTAAATCCCTGATTGACTGAATGAGCTGTTGCAGTTCCTAGTTAGAGCAGTCTGTAGAGCAAATAGTTTTCTTTCAGAGTTTTTTAGTAAGCCATCTGGCTTGTGTTTTGAGAGATATGCTTAAAATATATCTTTCTGTTTTCATAAAAAGTTGATCATTTGGGGTTCAGTGCTGAATTGAAGTGCTATGAATGAATGTCTGTGAGAAATTACCATGTCTGTATCACAGATGTCAGTTTTCTGTTTACAAAACTCTGTGTTTTATTCTTCTGGTTATATAATACAGTGTCGTTTACTGGATATAAAATAAATCTACATTCCATTAATTCATAGAAGCAGTGTGTCTTTAATGTAGCCTCAATAAATAGGCTCATGTGAGAACAATTTTTTTTACAGTATGTCAGATTGACAAACGTGTCTGCCACACTCTGCTATTTCAAGAACATGTACTGTATGTAACCCCCTGTTCCCTGGGGTTACGAGAATCCCATCAGTATCAGTGTTAGGTAGGGAAGGCAGCTGGTGATTATCTAGTTAAATGGATTTTCACCTTGCCCCTCTCTGCTGCTTGGTTTCAGCTGAGAGGTGATGTCATTTAGAACTCTCACAGCAACATAAGCCACACAGCTTGTGTGAGAGGGAGAGTAGCTTAAAATTCTGAAGTCAGCTCGAGCTGGTGTGTGTTCCAGCAGCAGCTCAGATATTGGGCTGCAGTGTATGAAGTGCCTGTTTTTCTCACCCGAGTGGAGGACATCCTTTCCTGACTTGAGAAGTGGCGGAAACCATCTTCAGGGTTCCTGTGCCTTTATCTCATGTGTTATGAAGGGGACTGCAGAGGATTCTAGGGGTAATCCCCTGATCCAACCCAGAACTTTGTGAAGCTGCCTTTGTTGTACAGCTGTGATTAGATTTCTGACTGAGTTACCCAGGATATGTACCTGCCTTTTTCTGTGGGGTGACTCTCTGATAAAGGGACCCATTCACCCATTTCTGTGAGGATTCCCTCAAGTAGATTTATGTTTTAAACATCTCTGACAATAGTGGATGTCCCATATGTGGCTTGCCTTTTGTTCAGGACTTTAACCTCACAGCCTAGTGGTGTTCCTGATGTTAAATGCGATGAACATTTCAAGATAGCATCATTTTGTACAGTTTCAGTATTTATGAGGTGTAACTCTGAAAGAATGGCTGGGTATGGATGTGGAAGCAAAAGGTGGGAGACCCCCCCATCTGGAGAGACCAGTTCAGCACTTTGGGTTCTGTAAGGGTGCCTGTTTTCTGTCAGTGCATGTGGACAATGCCTGAAGAAGTTCAGCCCTTGTATGTGGGTTTTGCAAGTTTTGAGCCTTGAGTGCTCTGTCATGGCCCATGTGCCACATTCTTATCCTATGCCATATGGGAAATGTTCTAAGTACTGGCCTAGTGACACTTTTCCAGAAGATTTTGTGTTCTCCATGGCTAGCTCCACAAATTTCCAGATGTCTAATCCTATGTCATATGGGAATTGTTCTAAGTACTGGCCTAGTGCCATGTCAAGGAGAAACGTTGTGTGTTCACTGTGGCTAGTTCCACAATTCCAGATTTTAATCCTATGTTATTTGGGAGGTTCAAGTTCTGTTTCTACAGATGTGTTCTGAATTGTCATGTATCATGAAGTGTAAACCCTTGGGGGTCCATCTTTGTTTTTGTATTTCTAACTGTGTTTCAGAATAAAGCCTCACTCTAGAATCCCAGCCTGGTATGGAAAATCTAGTTAATGCTTCTTGTGTGGATTTACAGGGTACCCCTGTCCAGAAGTGCAAACCTAGCATAGCCCTTAGCAAACGTTCTCTCCTCAGGTCCTGGGTTTTGGTTCAGGTCTGTTTGTATCTAGTACACACACCTTGTGTTTTTCATCTGCATCTGCATATTTTGCTTTGTACCCCACCCCTCTCTTTTCCCCTAGACTATAGGAGGTGTGCCTACTGGTTAAATAAGGGGCTGGTGGAGGTTACAAAAATGGGGGTTCGTCTGACGATATTGTTGAATTTGGGGAGAGAACAAGAGATTGTTTGCTTAGGGTATGGCTAGTGTTTTGTCTGTCTTTCAGTTTGGTAGCCCCAAAACAGAAAATGAAGCTTTGCACAAAAGGATCTGCCCAGGGAGTGCCATCCATATGTGTCGCTCTGTGCTTGCTATTATAGTGCTGCTGTGTGTTTGTGCCAACTTACAATAAACTGTAAAGCCAGAAAGTGTATGTCCTTTTCCCTGCATCTAGAACATTTTACAGAACTTTTAAATCTCTAATTTTTATTGCCAAAAGTATTGTGGACTTTAGGAAACAGAGAAAAAATGTGCCCTGAATGTTTCATGTACTTTGTGTGCAAACTGGGGGAGTCGCTAAAGAAATTGCCAAGTTCTGTGTGTGAAAATGGTCAAAAACAGCACTCCCACCTTGAAATTGCAGCTGAGAAAAAAAGTTCAGTTTGCAGTTTAAATTTGCCCTGCTCGACAACAGCTGTGGAGTAAGAGCTTGAGGAGAGAGAGAGAGAGAGAGAGAGAGGCTCATTTGCATGGCTTCGAGTGACTGGTGTGACTGCAATCAGTCCCGTCCCCTAGCCAGCTTCAGAATGCAGCCATCTGTTCAAGAAGGAGAGAGTGAGTGGTGTGCGAGCTGGTCAGACCAGGATCAACCATTGAGGGGCTTGTGAACGTTCTATTCTGTAAAAAACAGACCTTTGCTGTACAAATTCAGGCTCAACCTGTTATCAGACTGACTGGAAAGTGAGTGGGGCATTTGTGGCAACAACCGGCAGGACTGACAGCCTGTTTCACCCCAGAGGCCTTCCAGGAGCGGCACCAGGCAGGAAATTTCCCCTGAAGAATGCCAGCTACTGATTCAGTGAGTACCATTCAAACAACTGTGCATCAAACTGTGTAGTGATTTTCAAGCCAGCTGAATCTGTGTGCAAGCAGTGAGACTGTTTTGCAAAGAGGATTGTGAGTTGTAAACAGCAAGTACAGCAAACAAAATTCTGAGCATATACTGTGAGTATTTATGATGGGTTCAGCAACAGTAACATGTTCTTAAAGCAAGTGAGAGACAGTGAGTTGTATTATCCTGCAGCAAACAGGCAATCCTGTAAAAGAAATACTCTGGCTTGCAAGTGACTTTGAGCATGTGTAAATAGTCTAATTCATGTGCTAATTGCAAAGTCCTGAAAAATCATATGAATGTGCTGAGAGAAATACAAGCAGTGCAATCAATAACAGTTTGAGCAAAATCAGTAGCAAAAAGGGTCGCATGCGCAATTTTTGAGTCAAAAACAGATTTGATGCATGAGGAGAGCTACCGCCGCCATTACAAGGCAGGGTTAGCAATGTAAACACAGTAGCAGGGAGCCATTTTGTGAGACTGTTCTGATTCTAGTAAACATTTAGCAACCATGAACTTTTATGTGTTTTAATTGCAGACATGGTTTCAGGAACATCCCGCTACTCGGATCATGCCCTAGCTATGATAGCAGAGGAAGTGGCCACACTAAGGGAAATAGAGAGAACTTTCTACAGTGAAGGATTGCCTCCAGACGTTGCGATCCCTAGTTATCCAGTAAGATTATGCATTATGTGCCTCAGGGCTGGAAGGGATATGTTTCTGATACCCCACTGTTCAGATTGCCTAGTGAAGTATGGTATGAGTAGGGGTGCACCACCAGAGAGGGCATCATAAATTCGATTGGCTCCCACTTTGATCAAAGTAGGAAACCCTGCAAGCAGCATCACATAGCACCAGGTTGAACCTGTTGAGGGAGGCCCCATAGAGTGTGGTACAGAAGGAGGGTATGGCTCTACTGCAAGGGCAGACACCTCAATATGTTTCCACACCTGTATCCTAGATGGACAGTGTGATGGAAGGATCCATGGACCCATGGATGGAGGGTTCTAGTCCTAGCCTAGTATAGGAGGACAAACTTAGAGAGACATTGAACAGGGAGGTGTCTACCTCCGTGCCCAGTGACGAGTGGACTGTCTCAGGAGTCAGGATGACTGCTCACTCCTGGGCTCAGATCCTAAGTGAGGAAAAGGAGGATGAAGAGATGTATCTTCATGTTGTGGGTCCCAGTTTGCAGCCTCAAGCTCTTGCCTTAGAGGAGCCAGAGAGAGAAGAAGATGGCTCCACAGCCCAGCCTACAGAGATGGTCAGGGACAAGTTCTTTCATTTGTTAAGTATGTGGCACTGGCTTAACCAGGAATGGCCACCCCAAGCTGAGTCATGGGCCATACACTTGTGAAGAGTAATAAGGAGGACAGACTGGTATGTAGGAGGACCGACGCCATATATGGGAGGTCCTTCCCTACCTTTCCTTGTAGAGTCTGGGAGGAAATTGAACAGAACAGGCAATCCTGGTTATTGGAAGAGGCAAGCAAAAATCTGCATCCTGGTGTAGCACCATGCGACAGAGGTAGAGTCATCAGTGATAGACTGGAATTCTGGAATTTGGCAATACTTTGTTTATGGACACTGATCAAATTGTGGACAAGGCAGGGAATGAGACATTCCACAACATCAACTCTGAATGCCCAGATGGTATCATAGTTCTTGCACCTTAATGGAGCCACACCCTGTGAATATGCCCAGCATGCCCGAAGAAAGCAAAGCAGTGGCAGCACAGAGTCTGTCATCCAGCAGCAGCAGTATCCAAGGAGGAAGTTGCTGCTCTACTGGTGTTCCTAGAATTCTCCAGGTGTAGTAGTTAATTTTTATACAGGTAGTACATGGTAACAAATCATTGGGAAAATTCCCATTTTCAAGACGGACCTGTATCAAATTTCATTACAGAATAAATACAGTAACATAATACTTTATAAAAATAATACAACAAACATACAAATAATTATATATAAGTAAATACTAAACATAATTTAGAAAGCATCTACGGCCTGACTTAACAAGGACAAAATACAGTCAATTACCCTCTTATCTGGACAACAGACAAATCAAAGACTCTAATCATTACATATACACTTCATTTTCAGATCATATCCAAACACATCCTTAAACTGCTTAAATTTTTCATATTTTTCTCTTTTCAGCCTCTATGGGAGCCCACAGGTCAGCCACTTTTTAACCAAATGTCATTTTTCCATATCTATTCATTGATTTAGGTATTACAAAAGACTTCCCCTCATTTTTTCTAAGATTACGTTGATGTCCATGGGTAACATATAACAGGTTTTCTGCTAATTACCTGGGAGATTGTTTATGGATCACCCCATGAATTTGTCTAATCCATTTTTGATCCCTTTTCTGCTCTAAGTGAGACCATTGTAATAATGTATACATATCACAATGATGCATATGTCTATCACAATTTAATATAAATCTGGCCAAATTATTATGGAGCACTTTTATAGACCTCAGTTCTGTTTTAGTAGCCATGCCATATATATGGCTACCATAGTCAATACATGGGATAATTAGTTGGTTTATAACATCCCCTCTCATTTTCTGATTCATACAATGATTAGACCTCCGAAAAGCTCCCAACTTTTTGTTTATTTCGCATACCAAATCCTTGATATGGACATCAACTTTCAAATGTTGGTCCATATAAACCCCCAGGTATTTGTAGAATTGAACCTGTGTCAATATTTCATTATTACATATTTTTATAAAAAGTTTATATCGATTTAAATTTTCATTCCCTTTGGTTGAGAATATCATAGTATTTGTTTTTTTACTATTTAAAACTAACTTTGACCTCCTTAACCAGGTTTGTACTGAAGTCTTTTAAAAAATGTTCTCCAACCACCTGTAATGTTTTCCCTCTTACCAACAAGACAGTATCATCTGCGTACATTCATAAAGTCGAATAATTTACTACTTTGGGAACATCATTTACGTACATTATAAATAATAAAGGGCCCAAAATCAAGCCTTGTGGGACTTCCCTTTTGATAAACCCTGGATCTGAAAGAACATCTCCAATCTGGACTTGCTGCTCCCTTTCCGTTAAATATGACTGGAACCAGGGAAGAGTTTCATTATCAATCCACAGACTCAACATTCTTTCATACAAAATGTTGTGGTCAATGGTGTCGAAGGCCTTGGAGAGATCCACGAACACCGCGCCCACCAAATCACCTCCATTTAATTGGGAGGCGATGATGTCAACCAAATCAGTGAGCTCGATGTCTATGGAATGGTCCCTTCGGAAACCCAACTGATAGCAGGACAGGAGAGAATTCTCTTCCAAATAATTACTCAACTGCTTCTGGACTAATCTCTCCAAGACCTTTGACACCACAGACAACAATGAAATTGGCCTATAATTTGTTGACTCTCCCATGGAGCCACCTTTATGTATCGGGATAACTTTTGCTCATTTACACATAGTCGGAAACCTTCTATTTAATAAGCTCCAATTAAAAAGTCTTGTTAGTATTGGGGCTATTACCTCGAGGGAATCTTTTAAGAATCTATTTTCTATCAGTTCCATTCCAGGGACTTTATTTATTTTTAGATTCCTTAGTTCTTCCTTTACCTCTCTACAGGTAATTACTCTAAATCAAAATTTTTTCCCAATTTGGGACCGATGTTCCCTTAATCCATTCTCCACAAAACATCCATAAGGAATTTGAATATCTGGGAGTGTGATAAAGTATGTATTTAGCCTCTCTGCTGAACCCGAAGATGAAAGTAATATATCATTTTCACTAATTTGGATGGGTTGTTTATTTACCACTGGATGCTGAAAAGACTGTATCAAGTGCCAATATCTTTTTGCATCCAGATTCGTCAGTCCAGCAGTGTTTTCCCATTTCCATCACCTGGTCTTCCAGATGACCTCAATCCAGCTGTTTTCCTGATTCTTCATCTGGTATCCTAGATGACATCATCTCAGCTGTTTTCCTGTTCCATGGTTCAATTCCCAAGATGACATCAACCCAGCTGTTTTCCTGTTTCATCTCCTGTTTTCCGTGGGGACATCACCCCAGCTGTATCTGAAGGTGCCGCCTGGTGGGTGAGTCTTCAGCTTGGAGAAGTAAGGTGATCTTGTTTCAATCTTCAAGGAACTGGTAAGACCCATCTTTTACATGTTTTACTGACTTTGCACAACACACCATACATCTGGCAGACTACCACAAACTGTTTGAACTGCCCTCAAAGACTCTCCCCATGGCTTACAGTGTTTTTCAGGCACTGCCCTGTTCCAGGACTGTTCTTCAGTGGGCTCCAGCCCAGGAGAGACTCTTTTATGGACCTCGCCCTTGGGCAACAACATGCTGTCACTAGTGTGGGACTTTTAGGGCATTACATCCCCAAAAATGTGTTGTATAATGTCGTTTTGCTATTTTTCTACTTTTGTACTTTTCTAAAAAAATATTTTTGGGGATTCTTTGGTGTTCAGGTGGTGGTTTAGACACTGTGTGGTAAGCAGAATGTGGTTTTTGTGTTTTTCTTCTCTTTCAGGTGTTCCTGAAGAAGAAAAGAAAAGAAGAGGATGTGGGAGCTCATCCAAGTTCCTCTTGTTTTTCCATAGAGTTTTAGAATTGTTGTTGTTAACAGGGTTTTAACAGTTTTTTCCTTCCCAGGTGTAAGTGGGGAAAGTGTGGGAAATGTAATGCATTGTAATGTATTGTTTTCTGGTGTTTTTGGTTTGCAGGTACCCTGGGTTTGGGAGGCAGTTCCCCTGTGGGCACCTTGGTCAGATAGATTTTTCCTAGAGGGCTAGGGGGATTGACAGGCTGTGGTCCTGAACTGCAGTAGGGGCTGCAGTTCTGGTATAGTAGGGCATGCTTCAGGCAGTTTCTTGGAGCCACTGATCTTCCATAGATACTGCAGATCATAGTGTAGTGGCTGACATTTCAGCTGCTGGTCTCTGTGCATTTAGTGTTGCCTGCCCATGCCTGGCACATGGTAGGAGAGGGTCTGATCACCCTTCTTCGTGGTAACACTGAGGGTAGTATGGCCTGGTGCTGGGTACAGGAATGACTACGGACAGTCATTTACCTGGCTAGGGGTGAGTGTAACCCCCCATTCCCTGGGGTTATGAGAATCCCATCAGTATCAGTGTTAGGCAGGGAAGGCAGCTGGTAATTATCTAGTTAAATGGATTTTCACCTTGCCCCTCTCTGCTGCTTGATTTCAGCTGAGAGCTGAGAGGTGATGTCATTTAGAACTCTCACAGCAATGTAAGTCACACAGCTTGTGTGAGGGGGGAATAGCTTAGAATTCAGAAGTCAGTTTGAGCTGGTGTGAGTTCCAGCAGCAGCTCAGAGATTGAGCAGCAGTGCGTGAAGTGTCTGTTTTTATCACCCTAGTGGAGGACATCCTTTCCTGACTTGAGAAGTGGAAACCATCTTCAGGGTTCCTGTGCCTTTATCCCATGTGGGATGAAGGGGACTGCAGAGGATTTTAGGGGCATTCCCCTGATCCAACCCAGAACTTTGTGAAGCTGCCTTTGTTGTACAAACTGTGAGTAGATTTCTGACAGAGTTACCCAGGATATGTACCTGCCTTTTTCTGTGGGGTGACTCTCTGATAATGGGACCCATTCACCCATTTCTGTGAGGATTCCCTCAAGAAGATTTGTGTTTTAAACATCTCTGACAATAGTGGATGTCCCATATGTGGCTTGCCCTTTGTTCAGGACTTTAACCTCACACCCTAGTGGTGATCCTGATGTTAAATGTGATAAACATTTCAAGACAGCATCATTTTCTACAGTTTCAGTATTTGTGAGGTGTAACTCTGAAAGAATGGCTGGGTATGGATGTGGAAGCAAAAGGTGGGAGACCCCCCATCTGGAGTGACCAGTTCAGCACTTTGGGTTCGGTAAGGGTGCCTGTTTCCTATCTGTGTAAGTGGCTAATGCCTGAAGAAGTTCACCCCTTGTATGTGGGTTTTGCAAGTTTTGAGCCTTGAGTGCTTCATCATGGCCCATGTGCCACATTCTTATCCTATGCCATATGGGAAATGTTCTAAGTACTGGCCTAGTGCCCCTTTTCTGGAAGATTTTGTGTTCTCCATGGCTAGTTCCACAAATTTCAAGATGTCTAATCCTATGTCATATGGGAACTGTTCTAGTGCCATGTTAAGGAGAAATGTTGAGTGTTCACTGTGACTAGTTCCACAATTCCAGATTTTAGTCCTATGCTATATGGGAGGTTTGAGTTCTGTTTCTACAGATTTGTTCTGAATTACCTTGTGCCATGAAGTGTAATCCCTTGGGGGTCCATCTTTGCTTTTGTATTTCCAACTGTGTACCAGAATAAAGCCACACTCTAGAATCCCAGCCTGGTATGGACAATCTAGTTAATGCTTCCTGTGTGGATTTACAGGGTACCCCTGTCCAGAAGTGCAAACCTAGCATAGCCCTTAGCAAACATTCTCTCCTCAGGATCTGGGTTTTGATATAGGCCTGTTTGAGTCTAGTCCACACACCTTGTGTTTTCTTCTGCATCTGCATATTTTACTTTGTACCCCAACCCCTCTCTTTTCCCCTAGACTATGGAAGGTGTGCCTACTGGTTAAATAAGGGGCTGGTGGGTTGTTACATGTATGAACTCATAAAATTCAGTTCTTTGTGTGGTTCTGTGTGAAAATACATCATGTATGTGTATAACTAGAAATACTATATGGCATCCTGATGCCCTGTCTCCTGCCTCTCAACTGAGGCTGCTGCACCCCGCTTCCCTCTGTCCCCCACCCACACAGTCAGGGCCAATGCACACTATTGCCCCCTTTTCCTGTTTTCACAGACAGGGCTGATGTGCTCTGCTAAGCCCTAGATACTCAGGGCCTCTGCCTTCACAGTTTGGGCTGCTGCACCATGTTTCCCCAGGCGACCAAAGATGGGGCTTTTGCTGCACCCTGTTACCCACTTTCATTGCCTCAAATGGGCAGGACTGTTGCACCACGTGCACCCTGTCACACAGTCAGGGCTACTGTATCCTGATTCCCCAGTGTGTACTGCACCACAGTCAAGGCTTCTGCAACATGCTGTCCTCTGTCCCCTGACACCACTGTGCCCTGCTGCACCACAGAGCCTCTTAACCCCACAGTTAGAGTTGTTGCACCATGCTGCTCCCTGGCACTAGAATCAGATCCTTTGGTACACTGCCCAAAAGTACCTGACAGAAAATACAAAAAATACTTTCATCTTATGTTATAGGGTGTGGGACAGAGGGTAGCAGGGTACAGCTGCCTAAACTGTGCAGGAGGCAACATGATGCAGCAGCCCTGACTGTGTGGAGAGGACAGTGGGCAGTGGGTTGCAGCAGCCTCATATGAGGGCAGGAGACAAGGGCCTTTTGGGGCAGAGGAAAGGGGGCACAGAGAGCTACTTCCTCAACTGTCAGGCAGGAGACAGGGGCATCAGGATGCTTTATAGTATTTCTAGTTATACACATACATGATGTATTTTCACACAGAAGCCCTCAAAGAAGTGAATTTTATGAGTTCATACAGTACATGTTCCTGAAATAGCAGAGTGTGGCAGTCACAGGTTTGTTAATCTGACATGAAAACAACATTGTTATCACATGCACATATTTATTGAGGCTACATCAAAGACACACTGCTAAATGAACTTAGACCCTCTCCCACTTTCTTATGTACCGATTTGGCAAAACCAAGCTATTACTATAGGAGGAGCTTGAAGTCCGATGGAAACACTGGGTGGAGTTGGGTATCACTAAAATGAGTGATCTGTTAACCCCTGAACATAAAGCCATGCAGACTTTTCACTCCTTGTGACAACTATGGGGTATCCTGCACTCAGACTTTTGGAGATATCTCCAACTCAGGGATGCCACCTGACATCTTTTATCCCCCAGCTTGTGTCATGACAAAGGTTCTCCCTTGACTAATTGGCTACTTTGTTCTAAGGGCCTTGCAGGTCGTATATATGCCACTCTTAGAGATACTCTCCCATCTCAATCAGATGAAGCAAGACAAAGATGGGAAAAGATGCTGCAGACCCATATACCATCTGAGGCCTGGGATAAAGCGTGGGTGGATACACATACCTGGTATACAGATGCCAAATCCAGACTAATCCAAAATAAAATTGCACACTCCTGGTACAGAACCCCAGTCATTCTTCATAAAGCTAAAGTACTGGAACAGGATAATTGCTGGAGATGCCAGGAGCCGGTGGGGGTGGTGACCTAGTGCATGTATTGTGGTCTTGCCCAAAACTCCAGCTCCTATGGCAGGAAATACAAAAAACTGCCTCTGGGGTTTTGCAACAATCAATTCCTCTTAGCCCCCTCTTCTTTCTTTTGGGGATCTGTGTTGATATGCCCAAGTTGTCCCCATTGAGGTACTGGTGGCTGGCTTTTTTGGCTCTACAAACAAAAAGAGCTATCCTATGTAATTGGAGAATCCCCCTAATTCCTACAATGTCAGAAATGTTGGGGTCCCTGTCCACCCTGGCCAAACAGAACAAGATGTCTTATCTACAGAAGACCAAACTTTACACCTTTGGAGCCTGCTGGGAACCCTATCTTAAATATTTGAGTGTGGTCCAATCACCAACAGGGATAAGTTGAATATCCTCATAGCCTCATATTGGTACAAAAGTAACACTGAAAGGGATCCTCACAAGAGGACCCAATAGCATGAGAGGAGCCCATGGTATTCCCCTGCTGGTTTGGAGATTATAGCTATGAATCCTTTCCTATAAATACATGGATGGTTGTATATACAATGTTATATAGAGTGGTTAACTCACCCAGTACAGATTCAAGCTTGGGATACATTTTGTTTTTGTTCCAGGGCCAGATTGGTCTCTTGTAGAGCATATGCACACTCTTACCCAACCTCCTCTAGATGCCATGAAGAGGGATATGTCTGACTTCAGATATACAGAGTTTTTGTTTGAGGTGTTTATGCCCAGTAAGATAACTTTCTGAGATGGCACCTTGTCTTGGTGAGTACCCTTATAGGTTATTTACTTGGCTCTGGGAGAAGCTAGGGTAGAATACTCCCTTCATACCTAATACTTTGCCTCTAAGTGTCAGTCTTTGGTAGGGGAATCACTTTAGCAAGAGGTGAGTTGACTCCCCTTTGAACACATAGAAGTCATTGTTGTGTCTCTTATGTCTACTGTCAAATGTCTGATCAATGTTTCCCACGCTTTTGAAGTAGAGGGTTATACCACTAGGAAATATACTAATGCAAATGTAACAAATAAATTGATAGCTGCATGTACCCCTCATTTTTCCTCTCCTACCCACTAAACCTTTTCTCCCGTCTACTGTTTTAGCGCTTTGTACTTACGTAAAGATGTAAGGTGACCAATTGTATCTATGTACAGATAATGTGACTGTATACTGTAATATGTCTTCCGTCTTGTCTTTTATTTTATCTGAAAACAATAAAAAATTATTATCAAAAAAAAAGACACACTGCTTCTATGAATTAATGGAATGTAGATTTATTTTATATCCATTAAACAACCCTGTGCTATATAGCTGGAATATAATGCATAGTTTTGATGACAGAGAATTGACATCTGTGATACAGACAAGGTAATTTCTCACAGACATTCATTCATACCACTTCAGTTCAGCACTGAACCCCAAATGATCAACTGTTTATGAGAACAGAATGATTTTAAGCTGCCGTAATCTCTCTAAACACAAACCAGATGGGTTAGTAACAAACTCTGAATGAAAACAATTAGCTCTACAGACTGCTCTAACTAGGAACTGCAACAGCCTATTTAGTCAGTCACAGGCTTAATTGCTGAAGCAGCAGGCTGGACAAGTATGATGCCATCACTCACTGACAGGGACAGAAACATCTTCACTGTTTCTGCACTGTTTTCAGTTACTGCAGAGCACATTAACAGATGCTGATTTAAAGAAACCCACAAAACCAAACAGCATGATATTTTAAGGAAACACTAATCATGACACAGGGATGTGAATTCAAGGAAAATTAAGCTTTTTATGAAATGTGTGCATTAGATCATTTAGGAGCACAAAAACAAGGTGAAGTAACATGAAGTCCATATAGAACAGTGGGAACTTCAAGTTACTTCAAGATGCGTAGTAATTCTTCACTTTGCAGAGTATTATGCAAAATTTGGGATCTACTCGAAATACTACGCGTAGCGAATTTTAGGCACTTCACTCACCTCTAGTTGCAGGACACAACCTCCTTGGTGTAATCAAGTTGTTTTGGTAGTGTTCATACATTATGTTTTGCATGGGTGTTAATTCTCTTTGTCCATGCAACAGCCCCTTTTGAACATGGGTATCCAGTGCAAACCCTGGTTTGTGTGGGCAAAAATCTGTTAGCACCCAAACAAGCATTTGAATATTGGGCCCCAGATGCCTATCTATTATTTATTCATTTAGTCCTAGTTGACTGTGAAAGGAGGTGCCTTCAATTCTATTTTCAGATTTGTCCTGGGGAGGGGTAGAGATACAGATGTAAATTGACATATTGAATCAGGTTAAACTGTTGATGATGTTTTTAGGTAATGGGGGGAATTTGATCAGAACACGAGAGAAACTCCTGTACTCTTCTAGAGGGGGTGCTGCTTGTAACCTGTTGGAAAATAGAGGATCCTGGAGGTGAGAGTGTGATGGTGGTCAGGGTGGGTGAGACATTTTCCTTCCCCACCTGTAAAATTTTGGAAGCCCCTGTTTCTACTGGTGCAACATCTATGTGAAATTCTTCAGATTTACACCATAAGGTATCTGATGGTCAGAAGATACCTAATGTTGTTTGTGCTGACTGCAGTGGTGTGGGGCAATCTGCTGCCACTGGCAATATGGAAGGTTTGAAATACATGTCTATGTCAGGAGAAGTAAATCCTAAGATTTAGACAACTCCTGGAGCCCCTAGCCTGGGTCTTCCACTCCTAAACTGACAACTACTTCTGCTGACCTTCTAATGGATGAGGAGCTGCTGTGCAAGAAGGCTGCCCTGGTCTGACTGATCATGGAAGAGGAAGAACACTGCAAACTGGAGAAACAATGCTTGCATTTACTGCAACAGCAGTGTACTGCTCCGATAGTTCAAAGTTGCCGGCAGATGAAACTGCTGAATGGAATATTAAATGGACACTGTCAACCCCTTTTGTACTGTATTATTTCTAGTTGAAAACCCAGATTTTATGATTGCCTACCTTGTCTAAAACTCATTGAAGTTGTTGGTTGTTTGATCTGCTTCCTTTCTTAGTAGAACTAAAATGGATAGGAATGGTGCAAATATACCCATTGCCTGCTGTGAATTCTATACATAATTAATGAATCCGGTGCATTCCCAGGATACAAATTAAAGCAGCAGTGCAGTGAAATTGGGTATAAAAATGTGACCCTACCTTTCTTTCATTATGAAAAAATTCAGGCATCTTCCAGTTTTATGTGGTGGTAAAATGTTTAAATTCAACCCAAATTTAAGTGTTTTATAAATGTTTTAATTTAGTTTTTCCTCAGGAAAAAATATGTCTGCCACATTTAGCTTAGAAATCAAACTGCAGACTAGGCAAGAGTTAAGACTGAGAAAATAAAAAAAACTTATGGTGTGCAGTGTAGGAGGTACCTAGAACAGTGAATTTGACAGGTATGCAAATATTTTTATTAATTGTAGGTAAAACTTGCTTTTTGAAAAATTATGTTTCATTGCACTGCTGCTTTAAACCAGGATAAATCATTCATTCTACTGCTTAACAACCACTGTATAAAAAAGCATCAACAATCACTACAGGAATCCTCTGAGCTACAGACTGCATACAATATTTAGGAATAGAAAGTTATAAAAAAAATATCAATAAAATAATAATACAACATTTAGTGAAATTTAAAAACAAGAGTCAAGCTAATCTGAATAATGAGCACAAATTATCCATAGGTTTTTAGGGACACATAGAAACAATTAAGAGGAACATACTACCCAGGGCCCTCTTGTTCTCAATGCTTACCTTCTACATACCAAAAAATGGTTGATAGGCTTGCAAAGCATGATATCTGAATTTATTTTGGCCCACAAAAAAAAGTAGAATGGCAGTTAATAAGATTGTTAGAGGTAAGAAAGAGGGCTCAAAGTGCCAAACACATTCCTATACTATTTTTCCAGAAAGGACAACAGTCCTACTATATAAATGGCTAGTTTATAAGGATCATAGGAAAACCTTCACAGAATGGATGGATAGAGTCTGTTATCTTAAAAGAACAAGACACTAACCTAAGTTCTCTTATTTTTGCCAAGCTACTGAGACCCACTAAGAACAAAATAGTCTCAAATACTCTCAAACAAATCTCCCACTTCTCAAATTAATTATACCTCAGTCTCTCTAAATCATGACCCCCAGTTTATTTGGAGAAATCCTAATTTTACAAGTAATAAAGTGAAATTTATGAAAAATAATTGGGAGACAGCAAAGATCTATAAAGTTAAAGATACCCTTAGTGATAATGCCCTCATGCCATTTTCAACACTACAAAGGTCTAATGGAATTAATGTATGCAAAGGCTTTTTATTCTAATGTCAAAAACATTGCAACAAAACTTTATAGCTCTAGAGACAATGCACAAGGGGCCAATGAAATAACTAATAATTTTGTAGGTCTGATGTTCACTAAACCGTCTCTACCTCGTATCTTCTTTCTATTCATCATTAATGCAGAAAATCAGAGATTCAGCTGTGGAATCAGAGTGTGGGCACAAAAATTGCAAAAAAATACGGAAAGATGGAATTGGTGAAACATTTGGCAATTCTGTCTTAAAGCCTTCAGCACAGTGAATCTTAAAGCACTCATTCACTAAAACTACCACCAACAGCTTAATCTGGTTCAAGGTCAGTTGGCATTCATCTATTTCCTACTCCCCCAGGTCATGCCTGAAAATAGACAAAATTTGTCTAATGCACTTGCCTGGTCAACAAAAACTAAATAAATAAGTAAAATACAGAACCACACATGACCTATGTTATACTCCATTAAAGATATACAAAATGAGCTTAAGAGCTTGTCCCACATGTTCAAAATGCAATAATGGAGCAGGAAACAATGTTTATATATTTTGGTCCTTTTATATACATTCAAGAACTCTGTAATAAAGTAAAAGATTACACAAATGACTTACAATTAATGAGAAATAAACTGAATGTTGAAACTCGTATATTGGAATACTTTGATAAATCTAAGAAATGGACGATTGAACAAAAACACACTCTGGCCCTAATTGGAGTCACAATGAAAATTATAATATTAAAAACATGGCTAGAAAATAGGATGCACTCTTTCAAGAAGTAGAGGCAAGAATTACTGGAAGTCATCAGAGCAGAACGTTTAGCTTATTATATGAAGGTCAAGGACATAAATTTGACTCCAAATGGAAAACAGTATACTAGTAGTTATCTAAATAAATGCTTATCACATCATATCATAGACCTTTATAAATATCCGACAATAACCCTTCTGAATCGTTCCTTTATACACATATCCCTGTAATATGTGTAATATGTGGTGGCTGTAACACCTTTCCAGTTTTTCTTCTATCTTCCTCTTATCCCTTTCTTTTTTTTTTCTTATATTTAAATGAGATGTATCTGTATTGGTTTCTCTTTTTTTTCTTCTATTCTGCTTCCTTTAATTCCATTCCCACATTCTACATTAGTGAATAAAGTGTGAGTCAAGTAAATTAGTGGTAGTTTGTTGCTGTTTTTTTTTTGTTTGTTTGTTTTTTGTTTTTCATACTTTAAGCAAGTTATTATTTATTTCTAAGAATATCTTTTGAATTTCCAATCAGTTATCTATGTATTGTTAGTTTTATTGTATATTTTTTGTTTATTGTACTACATGGCCCAGATATTCAAACTGCGCCAGGCTGTGGCACAAACTTGGGTGCAGCTCAACTTGGCTGCGCAGGGGTGTGGACTGGGTGATATTCAACGGAGCTGTGCCATGGCTCAGCAGCATTGAATATTGCACCCTGGCCACCTCCAGTGTGCATGGCACAGTGGCACTGCGCCAGCGCAAGTGGCCAGAGTGGAGCATGGGGATGCACTAGCACAAGTTCCATTGCGCCATACTCAGCAACCTCGATATTCAAATGTTGACATGCAAATGGGGCCATAATGTATGCAAGGCACACATGGGGCCATTTGCATGTCATTATGGCCCCATTTGCATGCAGGTGCACCGATCCCCGACGACTTGCACCTGGCAACCTGCCAGGCAGCAGCCTTCGGGGACTGATGCCCCCTGCAGCCCGATCACGGGCATTTGTTAAAAAAAAGGATCACTTCCAATATCCCTGGTGGTCCAGTGGACCGCTATCTGCTCAATCGCGGGCATCTGTATAACAGAAAGAAGAATTCGTCCTATACCCCTGGTGATCCAGTGGACCAGCTATCTGCCTGATCGCGGGCATTTGCTAAAAAAAAAAGATCACTTCCAATATCCCTGGCAGTCCAGTGGACCACTATCTGCCCGATCGTGGGCATTTGTTAAAAAAACACACATATGTCCACTATCCCTGGTGGTCTAGGGGTACCCCCTCCCCACCTGCCCACTGAGCCCCTGCCCGCTCCCCAGTCAGCCAGCGGGGCGAGCACCACCTGCCTGCCGCTGCCCACTGACGGCACCGTCGGGTGGGTTGCCGCCCGCCTGGTTCACAGCATGAGCCAATGGGCGTGCAGCCATACCGTACTACACATTCCAGATATGTGAATGAATCATTCACATATCTGGAATGTAGTCGTAGCTATGAGCTGCATGCCCATTGGCTCACGCTATGAGCCAATGGGAGTGTAGCCCTACCGACGGTAATCAGTCGGTGGACAGCGGGCAGCAGGCGGGTGGGTGCTGCTACCCGCTGGCTGACCGGGGAGCGTGGCGGTGGGGCTCAGTGTGGGGTGGGGAGGGTGGTACCCTAGACCACCAGTGATAGTGGACATATGTGTTTTTAACAAATGCCCACGATCGGGCAGATAGCTGGTCCACTGGACCACCAGGGATATTGGAAGCAATCTTTTCTTTTTTAACAAATGCCCGCGATCGGGCAGATAGCTGGTCCACTGGACCACCAGGGATATTGGAAGCAATCTTTCCTTTTTTAACAAATGCCCGTGATCAGGCAGATAGCTGGTCCACTGGACCACCAGGGATATAGGAAGAATTCTTCTTTCTGTTATACAGATGCCCGTGATTGGGCAGATAGCGGTCCACTGGACCACCAGGGATGTTGGAATTCATGTTTTGTTTTACAAATGCCCATGATCGGGCATGGGGTGGCACCGCCAAGTGCAGCCGGAACTCGGGTGTCCACCCACAGGTGGTAGCTGCCGTGTTGCAGCCTGCAATGTGGCAGCTCACCTGTGGGTGGCCATCAGCTGTTCCTTTTGGCATAACTTTTGCTGGCGCAGGCAGGGTTGCACATGCATGGCTCTGCATATCCGGGCTGGATATCGGGCTGTTGCAGGTATAAGCCGACACGCCCACCTGTGCCTACATACATTACTGATGTGCTCCAGCACATGCGGGATTTCATGCAGTGCACTTTTCCCTTTTGAATATCACACCGGGGCACATCAGTGGGTTGCGCATGGCGCAACACTGTTGTGCCATGCGCAACTCTTTTGAATATCTGGGCCCATATGTTTTATCAATGTCATGCTTTAAAATTCAATAAAAAAAACTTTATTGTGAAAAATGAGCATTATAGTGCTATATAAATACTGACTAAAGTACATGGGCCAGCACTGAGCTCATGGTGAACACTAACTCAGTTTATTCCTGTAGAACTGACACAGGTTGGCTGTAGGGGTGTTGCAGAAGTGAGACCACCACCTATAGAGCTGGTGGGGACAGAGATCAATGAGGAACCTGGATGACAAGAGAACAAACTGACCAATGTGTGCAATGCCCCACAAATAGGCCCAAGGTTCAGATCAGGATTGGTGGGATGTCTGTGTTTGACAAAACAACACACAAACGTACACACACACACACACACACACACACACACACACACACACACACATATGATTGGGTGTGGCAATGTGCCATGAACAATCATGCATCTGTTCTAAATTTGCCATAGTACCATGCACAAGCCTAGTTTGCTCACAGTTACATCTGGAAGGCCTAAATTGCATTTAAGCAATAAGGCACACCAGGGTGTGTGTCATGCTAGGATAACATCATACCTTGGATGTGTTCTGAGACATGAAGCCACAGACTGACTGCCTTCAACCACCCAAGCAGTGACATTATTCCAGTGACACACGCCCAGAAGTACATTATTGTGATTATAAAATGGATCCATTTACAGTTGCAGCAGTTGAATGGTCAGATGTTTCCTTAAATTTCTGTGATATCTCTAGAGAAATTCCCTGCTTGCCTACAGTACCACTGAAGGGCCCAAAGAAATAATCTCTTTAAAAATATTGCAAAATATTTTGCAATATCTGACCGTATCTATTGTTGGAACTGTATGTGCATATGGCCATAGGTATGCTGCTTTGTGGGCACTAGTTTTACCTGTGAGGTTGTGCAGGGATAACATTTAATCTGACATGTGCACTGGAGGAACTCCTCTCTCTTGTGCACATGTACAGTTTTGAGTACAGCAAATTTTTCATGGGTCGCATGAAGCTTGCTGCATCATTTTGTTAATATTTGTGCACTGAGAATTTGGCCTCCATTACTTAACATCACCTTTCTTGTGACTAAGATGGACTAGCATGCAGCACACGCTACTCCCTAGCCTTATGGGTCAATCGGTTCTCACAAACAGTTGCCAAAAATGATTAAAGCCTGTAAAAACAAGCATTTGTCAATGCCAAATGTTTGCTTGCTAGTATTAGCATTGGAAGTGCAGGAGTCAGACAGATGCAGAATAGGAATGGCAATGAAGTATTGAACTTCACGACAACCCCACCCCCACCCTGCAGAGATGGACAGGCATTGGAGAGTGCCTTTGGGTCATCGCCCATAAGGCTCATGCCATTTCACCTCACCCTATCCTGCAGACACCGACAAGTGTTGAGATGTGCCTTGGCATGTTCAGCTTTACAGTCACCCCATTCCATAAGGACATACACTGAAATGGGTGGAGTATAGGAGAATGAGGTGAACTCTGGGGCTGAAGAGTCTAAGGCACACCTTGATACCTGTCACTGGCTGCAGGGTGAGGGTGGAATGGCATGATCATAACAGCCGGCAATCCAAAGGCACACCCCTGAAGCCTGTCAGTCTGTACAGGGTGGGACATAGAAACATAGATACATAGACAGTGTCAGCAGATAAGGGCCTACAGCCCACCCAGTCTGCCCATTTGAGCTTGTAAGTTCACTTTATGTTTTCCTAGAAGTCTGTTGCCCCTTACCCCTGACTTCCAGAATTCCTTTATGTCTATCCCATGCATTCTTAAATCCTGTAATTGTTTCAGCCCCAACCACTTCCTCTGGCAGGGTGTTCCACTTGTCCACCACCCGTTCTGTGAAGAAATTTTTCCTCATGTTTCCTCTGAATTGTCCTCCCTCCAACTTCATCCCATGCCCTCTAGTCCTGGAACATCTTTTTCGCTTAACAGTAGTGTATTCCTGCACCCTATTCCTCCCTGTATGATACTTGTATGTCTCTATAATATCCCCTCTCTCCCTCCTCTCCTCCAGGGAGTACATATTCAAGTCCTTCAACCTGTCCTCATAGGACTTGTGATGCATCCATGTACCATCTTTGTTGACCTCCTCTGAACCTTCTCTACCCTGTCTATGTCCTTACATAGGTAATGTCTCCAGAACTGTACACTGTACTCCAGGTGGGGCCTCACTAGTGTCTTGTATAGTGGAATTATGACCTCCCTTTTCCTGCAGGTGATGCCCCTGCCTATGCATCCCAGCATCCTATTTGCTTTACCTGCTGTCTTGTCGCACTGTTTCCCTGCCTTGAGGTCATCAGAGATGATAACCCCAAGATCCCTTTTCTGCTTGGTGCATGCTATGTCCTCACCCCCCAACTGATATATTGTGCCAGGGTTTCTGCGCCCCATATGCATTATCTTGCACTTCTTTGCATTGAATTTCAGCTGCCAAACCCCTGACCATTCTTCAAGTTTCTGCAGGTCTCTTCTCATTCTGTCTACACCCTCTGGTGTGTCTACTCTGTTACAGAGCTTTGTGTCATCAGTGAACAGGGAAATTCTGCCTTCTAGGTCCTACGTAATGTCACTGATGAAGATGTTGAATAGGACCGGTCCCAGCACTGATCCCTGTGATATCCCACTGGTCACATTTTCCTCTGTGGAGTGGCAGCCATTTACCACCACCCTTTGTGTCCTGCCACCCAGCCAGTTCCCTACCCACCACACTACTGTCCTACTCACATCCATATTCCCCAGCTAGTGTAATAGTCTTCTATGTGGCACAGTGTCAAAGGCCTTGCTGAAGTCCAGATAGGCCATGTCCACTGTCCTCCCCTGATCCACCTCCCTAGTCACCCAGTCGAAAAATTCAATGAGGTTGGTCTGACATGACCTCCCCCTGGTGAAATCATGCTGCTTTGGGTCCTGTAGTCCATTGACAACCAGATGTTCCACCAATCTCTCCTTCAGTAGTGCTTCCATGATCTTTCCCACTACCGAGGTGAGGCTGACTGGTCTGTAGTTCCCCGCTTCCTCTTTGTTCTCACTTTTGTATAAGGGGACTACATCTGCTGTCTTCCAGTCTTTGGGTACCTCCCCTGTTTCCAGTGATCGGCTAAACCGGAATGCGAGAGGTTCAGCCACCACCTCTCTTAGTTCTTTAAGGACCCTGGTGTGCACCTCATCAGGCCCCATTTCTTTATCAACTCTTATTACATCCAGTTCCTTCAGGGCCTTTTCTCGTGTAAAGGGATTTGTGTCCATTTCTGCACCATTCCCACCCCTTGTACTCCCTTCAGACCAATTACCCTACTCTTCCTCAGTAAAGACTGAGCAGAAATACCTGTTCAATATGTCAGCTTTACTGTTGTCATCCTCCATGTGGCCCCATCCTCACCTTTCAGTCTCACTATCCCTCCCTTTGCCTTTCTTTTTTCACTTATGTACCTGTAAAAGGTTTTGTCCCCTCTACCCACTGATTTTGCAATGTGTTCTTCTGTCTGAGCTTTGGCTCTCCTTACTGAATTCCCTGCCTCCCTTTGCTTCTCCTGGTACTTCTCCCTATCTCCTTCTGCCTGTGTCTTTTTGTACTGTCTGAATGCAATCTTTTTGGCTTTCACTTTCTCCGCTACCTCCTTGGAAAACCATAATGGCCTCCTCTTCCTTTTCCCCTTGCTAACCTGCTTAATGCATAATTTGTTGCTCTTGTAATCCCTGTTTTAAATATTGCCCACTGTTCCTCAACCCCTGATTCCTGCCCCATTCCCCTTAATGCCTCTTTCAAACATCTCCCCATTTTCCCAAAGTCTGCCCCCCTAAAATCCAGGATACGTGTTTTTGTGTGATTTGGTTCTGCTCCACCTGTGATTTTAAACCACAATGACTGGTGGTCACTGTTCCCCAGGTGCTCCCCCACTGTTACCCCCATCACACCGTCCCTGTTTGTGAGCACAAGGTCCAGTATTGCCTTCTGCTGAGTTGGTTCCATGACCAGTTGCTTGAGGAATGCACCTTGAATAGAGTCCAGGATAAATCTGCTCTTAGTTGATGCTGCTGCTGGGTTGCTCCAGTCCACATCTGGAATATTGAGGTCTCCAACCAGCACTACCTCACCCTTGTCTGCCATTCTTTGGATGGTTAGCATCAGCTCCTACCTGTTTCTTCCTCCTGGGCTGGTGGTCTATAGACCACACCTGTGCAGATGGCTGGTCCTATTTTCCTTTCCAGCTTAACCCACAGTATCTCTCCCCCATTTTGTTCCTCCTGCATCTCTGTGGCCCTTATGTAATTTTTCACATAAAGTGCCACTCCTCCCTTGCTACCTGCCCTGTCTCTTCTGAATATGTTGTAGCCAGGTATGGCCATCTCCCAGTCGTGGTTATCATTACACCAGGTTTCTGTGACGACCACAATGTCCAGGTCTGACTGCACCATGACAGCCTCCAGATCCTCCATCTTGTTGCTAAGGCTCCTGGCATTGGCACACATGGCTTTCCATGATTTGACCTCCCTAGACTGTTTAGCTATTCTACTCCTGCCCCTTCCCTGGTTGTCCTTTATCCCTGGTTCTCCCTGCTCTCTGTCCTTCTGTTGAATTTTGCCCTTTTTCTGCCTATCTACCTCTTGGGTGCTTATCTTCATCTTTTGCACACTGCTTTGTAGAGAGATCCACTCATCTGGTTCACTGGTTCCACTGCTAGCTGTGAGGGGTGGGCAATTAGGTACCCTCCTTGCTGGCCTGTCACCCCCCTTGGCTAGTTTAAATGCTTGTTTATGTAGCATTTAAACTTATCATTGAGTGCTTGGATTCTCCTCCAGGATGGATGCAGGCCGTCAGGCTTGAACAAGCCTCCATCCCTTCAGGTGGGTCCCCAGTCACCAATGACTCCAAACCCTTCCTCACAGCACCAGTTCTTCAACCATGAGTTAAAGTTCCTGGAGCATGCACCCCATGCTCTCCCATGCCTCTCGTAGGTAGTACATCCGAGAAGGTGACAGAAGTAGCTACTTGCTTGAGACCCTTCCCCAATTTCCTAAACTCTTCCTGAACTTCCTTTGGCTCCACATTAACCAGGTCATTAGTACCTAGGTGGATAATGACATCCAGTTCACCCTTCTGTCTTGCCTTCCCAGTGATACCAAGGATCTTCCTCCCATCCCTCCATGCCATGGCATCTGGTAGGCACCTCACCTCCCTGTCCTCCCCCTCCTGTGTTCCTAGCTGGATCCCTCTTATGATGGAGTCCCCCACTAGGATTCACTTCCTCCTCCTCTGTGGTCCACTGCTCTCCCCACTGAGGTCACCTACTTGGCTAACCTCCACATCCTTTTCTTCCAGTTCTCTGGGTACCCCTATTTGGTTGTCCCCATTTGCCAGTGTGGCATATGTGTTCTTGCGTGGACTAGGATCTGGGATGTGCCTCTGCCAGACCGCCCTAACCCTCCCCAAGCCCACTGTCATCCAAGTGCTCCTCATTCTCGGCATCCTTTGAGGTAGCAGCATTGGACTGGGTGGTCTCTGGATAGGGGTGATGGTACTCCTGATCCAGTTTACTTCTGCTCTGAGTCTGGCTACCTCATACCACAGTCCAGAAAGATGCATGCAAATAGGGCAACACCTCAGCTTCCAGAAGGTCTGCCTGAATATGGCTGCCCCGCAGCCACTGCATTGCACCACTCCCCACATTATACTGCACTTATACGGCTATTCCAGTACTTGTATGTTACTGAAGCTCTCCTAGTTCCCTTTTTATTAATTTACTGTCCTAAAAATCCTGCCACTTATCCTCAGATACTTTTCTTTAAACAAGGAAAAAATAAATAAAAAATGAGTCAAAACACTTGTGCCGAGGCAGGCTTCTTCCCCCTTCCCCTCCTATTCCATAACCCCTACTAGCCCCTGTGCTTAGCTCCTGTCAATCAGATTTAACAGGGCATATAATTAAGAGTGGGGGCAGGGGAGGGAGGGAGGAGAAAATTTGCAGCAATTAAAGACAGCAAAGGAATACACCACCACTACAAGCACACCAAATTAGGTTTTAGATTTTCAACAGCCCACAAACAATTCTAAGTAAAGACAGCAAAGAAATTACAGTGTCACTAAAAGCCCACAATCTCAGTTTAAAGCAAAAATAGCAATGAACAGTTGCTGTAAAGCACTGAAATTAATCTGTTTCCTTCCCCGTCCAGGCATTTGTTGGTATTTGCACTACAAATTTTCAACATGGCCTTTTTGTGACCCCCACCTCATGAAAGCATTTGGGACCTCTGCTCATGAACAGTGGCACTATGATTTTGTTAATCTGTCCCAAATGTTGATTTCCCACAGTGACCACGCCATTCTGTGCCAGATGTGTGAAAACACAGTTTGGGCAGGATGTGAAAAATGACAGTTGCACCGTTCATAAGGAGGTGTGCAAAAATGGCAATGTTGAAAATCTGGAGTGAAAATATGACAAATTCTCGAAGTTACGAGTGTGTGTGGAAACTGCGCAATGCATGCTTGTAACATAGTCATTTTGTGGACTTTTGTCACCAAATTTTCAACGTAGGGATTTTGGGACCTCTGTTCATGAACAGTGTCACTGTGATTTTGTTAATTTGTCCCGAACATTAATTTCCCACAGCAACCATGCCAGTGTGTGCTGGATGTGCAAAAACACATTTCAGCCAGGATGTGAAAAATGACAGCTGTACTGTTCATAAGGAGGTGTGAAAAAATGCCAATGTTGAAAATCTGTAGTAAAACTATTACAAATTCTTGAAGTTACGAGTGTGCATGGAAACTGCTCAATGCATGCTCGTAACAGTCATTTTTTGGAATTTTTTCACCAGATTTGCAACATAGGCTTTTTGGGAGCCCACCTCATAAACAGTGACACTGTTGTTTTGTTAATCAGTCCTGAAAGGTGATTCTGCACGGTTATTGCAAAATCACCTTTTGGGACCAAATAACCAGATTACAGTGGCTGAATTCATCAGGTGGGGTCACAAGAACCCCATGTTGAAAATTTGGTGCCAAAATTCACAAAAATGGCTGAGATATCCACCTAAGTTGAAAAAAACCATTTATGCCATTATACAGCTTATCGGCATTTCTTCAGTTTGCAGTCGGCTTTGAAGAGTGCAGACGTGCTTCTGCTCCACTGAAGATTGCCACGCTGGACTCTTGAAATAAGTATGGGGTGGGGGGTTGCAGGGATGTAGAGGTGCACAGAGGGTGGGTGTGGGTTGGGGAGGGTGTGTACTGAAATCAACAAGAGACAGTTTTCTGTTTTTTACAGGTTAAAAAAAAAGACATTGGGATGGTTTTTCCATTTACAGGGACAATGGGCATACTGGGGTGGGCTCCCAGAGTGCTACCTGGGTATTTGTTGGGGGGGCCTGGAGCTGACAAGGATTGGGCACCCTGTTGGCACATACAATGTGTCTGAGTTTGGGGGGGCGCATGAGCTGAGGGGGATTGGGCACCCCCCTCGGCACACTATGAAGGGGAGGACATTATGCTGATGGGGATTGGGCTCTCCCATCGGCAAATGAACTGGGGAGGGGGCATGCTGACAGGGGGATTGGGCACCCCATTGGCTTTCATGGGGACTGTGAGAGGTGGATGGCGATAGCTGCCACCATGTTTATTGCAATGTTACACCAGGCAAGGCACCACCCTGCAATGACAGGTCATTCCCTCATTGCAGTGGCTAATTCATTTCAAGTTGGTGGCATGCTTGCTGAACTAGTGTCATCAGCAGCATGCCACTGCATTGGGTAAAGAGGGCCAAGCCCAAAAATGCAGTGGCGGCATTGGCCGCCACAGTGCAGCACCTCCAAAACCCGATTCTCTCTACACTGCCACATAATGTTTCTTGAGCATGCACGCAAGCAACACAAAAAGGGCTAAAGCAGATTGAAAATGGCAAAAGGGCAATCTAACATATAACATAGATCATACAAGTATAAAACAAAATTTTCACTGTATCACGCACTGCTACTTTAAACAAGACTTTTTAGTACCAAAAGGCCTTGCAAACAATCTTCTACAAAGGCTGTAATTAGCTTACCACAAACACGTTCCATCCCTGTTAGGACCATCAGCATGTTTATCTCTTGCCTCAGCTCACTTGGAGCATAGAATCAGGCACAGTATAACTATTGTTTTGGTCACAATGAGCGCAAATAGGGAAAATCATTAAAATGAGAAGAACCACACTGCAAAAGTACTGAAACAAGGGTTACCCAATGAGGCAAAAAAGCAATAATGCCAAGCTGCAAAGAACTTTAAAACTGCACATATCACCACCATTAAAAGCTTTGTTTTTAATCAAGTATACTTTATTGATTTTTCAAAACACAACTAACAATAACAAAAACAATGAAGGTAGATCATACATTAACATTAACAGTAACAATGAATAATAAGAAGGAAACAGTCAACAAGACCCCCTCCTCCCACCACCACTAACCCCCCCAACCCTTCCATGTAGCAAAAACACTATTGTATAAAAAAATAAAACTATTTAAGACTTCTATGATCCTAGAGAGAGATGAGCATGGGTGGATGACACTATTATGTAGAAATTATATGAGTTTGATTATATCAAAAAACTTGTCTTGGGGGAGAGAGAGAGATAGCAGAGTATATAAGGGCTCTCATACAGTGCAATAGTGATTTGGACATCTCCGTAAGGTGGCAATATGCTTTTCAACTATCAGGGCTAATGATGCATATGTATCAGCTAGTTTGCATGCGCATTTTGAAAATACATGTTTTTCAAATTATACATACTGTGGCACTACAAAAAGCAGATGTCAACAAAGTATTCTAAAAAATTATTTATTGTATTTAACAGGAATTTTATACAGATTACACCAGCTAATTAATGGTGATGGGGGAGCTTATTTTTCATGTGGATTTTTCAGTGGTGATTTTCAAGTTTCCCGGGAATCTGCCATACGTCACTTGAAACTGTCTCTTGTTCTCCTCCTGAAACCCACAGCAATAAGATTTGCATGTGAATACAGAGGGCAGGATTTTATAATGTTTAAGATTGCCATAAGCACCCAGTGTGCCAAAAATATGGCACGCCTGGCTTCCGGCAATCTAAAGGGATTTTCTATCCCTTGCAGCAAATGTCGCTTGCTAGGCCATCATTTTGTTGTCCAGCTTGTGTCAATACCCAGGACCATTTACATGGAGCTTACACCCGAGGTTTGGCACAAGTTGCCATAAAGCAGGATGCTTGTTGCAATGGCACCTGAGATTATAAAATTGGGTACAGTTGCCATAGTTGGGAATACCGCAACTGCAGCAGTGCAAGGGTTTGATGCAGGTCTGGATGCAAGCACTGCATCAGCCTTTTAAAGTCCAGTCTGGAGTCAGACTTAAAAAAGTATTAAACATCACTGGCCCACTGGGGCAGTAGTACACCTACCAGTGTCACTCATGATGCCGGTTACCTGGGGTTCAGAAGTGAGCATCAGTTATCGAGGGCCAGCCAGGGAAGTAAGATTAAGTGTGCTAGAGGATGCTCTCTTCCTCCAAGAAGGGAGGGGAGCTACCTCTGTTGCAGCACTGCCACCCTGGTGACAACGGGAGGCAGTGCAGTAGAAGTACACTGGGAGAGGGGATGTCGGGCATGCTCTGCACTGGCATGCATTGGGTGCAAAAACACCCAGATTGCATTCGCCTGCTCAGAATAGGATTGATGCCACAACGAGGAAGGGCTCACTCCCGATAGTCAGTCTACTAGGCTGGGAGTCAAGTAGGGGGGGTGAATTAACATAGGGGAGGTGAGGCAGCTACTGTGCAATACCAGTGTGCTGTGATGGGCAGACTTGATAGACTGATGGGCCTATCTGCTGGTGTCTATGTATGTATGTATGTATTAGCACAGAACCACTGCACACTTGCAAGGAGTAAAGAAATGACTCCTGACAAACAGTAGCAGTGCAAATAGCTGATCAAATATATTATAAATAGCCACAATCCACAGTTCACAGTGACATAAAGTACAAAACAGGGCATCAGCTATAAAAGTCTGCCTGGATGTTGAGCAAGCCACAATTTAAAGGCAAATTGCAACAAACAGGTACGTAACCTGCCAGCTCTCATCATATGATCAGGCACTTTAACTCAGACTCTTCATCAGGGGCCACATGCTTGGTGCACCTACAGCATCAAAATTCCAAGGGGTAGGAGCAGCAAAAAAGAGTGGAAAAGCCCAGGCTCATGCAGTATGACCTTAGCTGCACTCAGGCCCTGCTTCCTGCCACTGGACATCCACCCCCGCAACACCCTGGGTTCTTCTGTTTCATATCCTGGAACTGGTGGGTGGTTTGAGTCTATGTAAGTCAGACTCCGCCATGGGGAGTAAGCCCGTGGGGTTGAAAGTCAGAGAGGTAAGTACCAGGGGCATAGAGTGATGGAGATGGGCCCAACCCAGTAGAAGGGAAGTCAAATCAGAGTGGCAGTATAAGCAGAAAATTATCAACAAAAAGCACAAGACTACAAAAACATTTATTTTCAGTTCTGAGATGGTAAAATAATTACAGTTTTTGTCACAGAAGCAGTTTAATGTAGATTGTTAGCTGATATTTTAGCACACTCTACTTTGGCATGCACATCTTAGACATGTACAATGATCTCTAAATAATGAAGTCTTTCTTTTTTGGTATTAATCATAACACTGGATCTTTTTTTGAATGCCTCCCAATGAAAAAAGCATTAACAATGCATGTCATTGTCATGCAAATAACTGTATGAAATACCTTTGTGCATCGACAGGCAGGTGCAAATATGGCAAATTGTCAGAATACAAAGCTGCTGATTCCTACTGCAAGGCTATGAATAGCATAAGGCTAGGACAGTGCTCTAGGCATATATAAGATACAAATTTGAATGAGGAGGGGGCAAAATCACTAATCATTTTTCATTTAATGCATTAATACATTCAAGAGAGCATGATTCATTCTCTAAACAAACAGTGAACCTGATTGTTTCCATACATTAGTAATTCTGTGCAGAGGACTAGGAGAACCTCCTTGATTAGTCATTTAAGGTTTTGATATAAGCTGAACCTTGATTTCCATGTGTCTGATAAAATGAACAATAAAACAAGGAATTGTGCGTGTGTGTGTGTGCGCCTGCCTCTGTGTTCATGACTGTGTCACTGCGTGTGGGTCATACCTCTCAAGGGCTCCACACTAAGACTTTTTATTTCTTTGTTTTAAAATATTTTCAACAGGAAGGCATGCTAAGTTGAGACCAGCTAATTTCCAGATATGTCCTAGGAGGAAGTGAACCTGGCAGCTAGCAGCAATAAATACATTATAGTCGAACAATACAGAAAACATACGTAGAATAATAGCAGGGCAACTGTTAGATTCACAGAAGAAACTAGATTACAATGGAGTTTTGAAAGATTTAAAGAAAAGCTGGAAGTTTGCTGCTACCAGGGAATCAAGCATGTCTAACTTTGTAAATGTTTTTAGCCAAAATGCAAACATTTAGTTCAACTGGTGTGAACTGTGCAGACCAGTCAAACCGGTCATAGTGGTGGACAGGGGAACTCCAGTTTGCACACTTTTGAGATCACATGGTTGTCAGAGAGATAGTCACATGGTACGCAGACTCACTTTGGATCTCAGCTGCAATGAGACGGCTCACTGATGCTGGGTATCAAGCTGATAGGTAACTAGATAGGGATCTCTGTTTGTAATAGCTACTTAAGCTATGTTTTTGACTTAAAAAGTTGCACTTGACAAAAATCTTGTCTTGTATATATAAAAAAACAGACTGGGAACTTTTTCTACAGGAAAACCTACCCTAACAGCACTGAAAAGCAACATTTACTAAGTGTGTGGACAGTAGCATCATCTCACTAGAATTGCAGGGGTTGCAAAATTCCATTTCAGCAAAAATCACAAGGGTTGTAAAGCTCCTCCACCAACCACTTTTATAAGCTGCGGGATGGGGGGGCCACTAGGGATTTCATATTTCTCTCACAGAACAGGAGTCGGAGATCATGGTGGTGGGCTGGGGGGACTACTAGACTACCAGGGACTGTAACATACATGCATAGGAACTGAGATCTTGACAACATAAAATGAATGTTGGACCACCCAGTCTGCCCAGTTCCCTACATCATAGATATGCTGCAGATCCTTGTTAGCCTACAGCCTATGCCCCCCCCCCACCAGGACTGTCTTATGCCTGTCCCATGCATTCTTGCATCACCCCACTGATTCTGCACCCACAACTGCAGTGGGGTGTCTATGTTGGTGTTGGGGGTCCGGGGGGACTGTCTTTCTTCCAGGGCACATATGGACACAGGCAGTATATATAAAAAAAAAAAATATATATATATATATACTGCTTGTAGTGATGCATGGGTAGGTTGTATGCACTGCTTGCACCTGCCTACACCAATATCCTACAGCATCCAGCCTGTACTTCCATTCCAACCAAGAGGTGGAGCTGTGTGCTCCATGCAGTAGCACCGGCCAATCTACACAGAAATGTATGCTAAGCAGCACATAATGAGATGCAAATGCGACTGTTTGCCCATGGATTACCTAGCTAGGCTTATTTGCATATGTGCTTTGAATATATCAAACCTTTGCCCCAGGCTAACCTGTTTGCACCGGACTAATGTCTTAGCGCTATGCAATTGGCTTAGCAATGGGCAAACCTCACATCAGCATAGCACAGTTCTGCAGTATGTGGCCTGCTTTGTTTTTTGCAGTTGGTGTGAAACACCTCTTTGCAATCACACACATTGTCCTCCACCTGCAGCTCCAACTTGCTCCACCTCTGTGTCCATTGGGCTGCCATTGCAGTTTGCACTTCCCTGTTGCTACTGTATATTCAGAGCTGTCTTCTTTCCTGGGCTATTTTAGCACTGCACTCCCAGCCCCTTTTGCTCGGCTTCCTTAACACACTATATTCAGCAGGTTTAGCACTGGGGCTATTCCTTTTGAATATGGCGGGCTATTTGTTTCAGGCTAATTTAGCATGCCAGGCAGTGCTAATTTAGCCCTGGGACAACACTTTTAATATCTGGCCTGGGGTGGTGTTTAAAACTCGAATTTTACACACACCCTTGGTGTTGGATGCTTAGATAAACCCCTTGAGCTTCACCCTTGGGCTTTATGTAGTATCGAACACCTCGGTTGTGTGTAAAATTCTTGTTACACACCCCACCCCAATATTATTCTATATATATAATTGATTAACTATTAAGTCAGGACTTAATACCTTGTTTGGGCTTTTCTAATCTTGATAAAATTCTTAAAAAAATAACAACTTGTAGGGCCATTTCTTTCTTCTGAGGATTAAGTAGTATCGTCACTATTTTCTCAGCAGGTATGTTTGTGAACATTAAATAATCAGACAGGTATAAAGTCTGTATTTTAGAGTAACACCAACCAATCATGTAATAGAACATGCACAACATCCTCTATCTCAGAGAGACCACATTCATGATATCAATCAAAGGTGCATTTTTATTATTATAGCTATATTCAATTAGTCTTAGAATGAAATAGAAATCAAACAGTGTGACCACCTGCCTATATTCTTAATTGTTAAAAAGGAATAGATAAGATGCATATATATGATACAGTCCTTCCTTGCTACAATGAATGAGGTAAGGTCCTTTACCAAAGTTTGTTATAATTAAGGTTCACTATAACGGGAATCATGCATTTCAATATCAAAAGTACTGTAGTATGTCATCTGGGGAGAAAGATAATGAGACAAGAGATATGGATATTGTATAAATGTATGAAATGTTTTCATTTTTCTTTAGTCTACTGTTTTAAAAACACATTTATTTATTAGAGTTCTGGCTTGCTTATTTCTTTAAAAAGAGCCCAGTGTGGTCTGAACAGTCTGATTTTGATAGACTTCTTTTTTCACCATCATCATTACCTTCCGTAGCTGGAACAGCTGCAGTGACAACACATAAGGCCATCTCTCTAAATAGCAGAGTTAGACTTCTAGCCCCGATATCCCTCCTGGGCTTGGATGTCAGATTGGGCATTGTCCTCATCATCTGAGTCTGGTTTCTTAGTGTCCCTTGATTTTCTCTGTATCTCAGCAATAATCTCACTGTCTCATAGAGGCTCAGCAACAGGGCACTGCTCATCTATGGTCAGCCACATCTGAAGTTGCTGTTTGGCTTCAGCAGGGATTCCGTTTACCAGCCCCAACTCACAGGTGATATGTATATCCTCTCTGCCTGCTTCTCATGCTGATGGCTGTTCTGGCAACTGTTTGCTGTGCTTTCCTCCCCAAAAATTGGTCCCAGTGCATCTCACCATCAGTTGGTTATTTTTTTTCTGGTGTTATAGTGTCACAAGCAGATGCAGTTAAATAAATCACGTCTTTGACTGAATGATTTTAAAATCGCAACCGGTTCAGTGCCCTTTTCTCTGGTTATGAACTCTATCAAGAGTTACTTCCAAATAAAGTTTTTTTTAGGTTAGCAATGATATCCTTTTCCAAGAGGTTGTATCTTGGATGTTGTGTTAGGCGGAGGATACAGCACAGACTTTTTAACATCCCTGCTCTTTAATTCATCAGTATGGAGGTGGGCGGCTCTACGATGGGTCATCAACAAAATTTTTGTCGAACAACCCAATAGCAAAACCAGCAGGTTGACCGCATTTTGTAGTTGGCTGCTGGTTTTGGAGAACAACAAGTGTTTTCTTTGGGGGGGCTTCACCCCCGAACCCCCCACATGGGGGGGTTGTACCCCACCCCCACTTAGGATTCTCATCTCCAGTTGGAGCTGATTCGGGGTGGAGGACCCCTAACAGACAATGCCAGGTTCCAGTGGGTTCCCTACAGCGACATGGCACTGTAGTTACTGTAGAGGACCTCATGGTGGAAATGTCACTATTGGGAGTGTACACTGAGGTGGGCATGGCACTGAACCAGTAAAAGTAGCACCTTAGTGTCTATTGCTTTGCTCCTTAGGAACCACGAAACAGATGGAATGAAATATCTGCGAAACCACTCAAAACATCTAGGGTTAGCAAATTTGCCAATTACTAATGGGTACAGTTTATGATCTTTGGTTGCATTTGTGCAAACAAGTAAGCTGAGATGGTCTTTGTAAACTTTGTACCCCTTGGAGGCTTCTTGTTCACTTCATGCTGCCAAAGTGCAGTCAGAGAGACATTTAAAAAAGTCCCTTCTCATCCACATTGTACAATTGTGGGGGTTCATAATCACTTTCCTTCAGAATGTCAATCGACTTTGATATGAATTCTGCTGCTGCAGTATCTCCCGCTGACTGCTGCTCCCCAGCAATTTTCAGTTGGTGAATGCTTTTTCTTCTCTGGAATCACCAAAGCCACCGTGGTGAAGATTTAAACAAGAACTGCTCTAGAGAAAGCAAGGTGGCCACTGGGATGTAGCTGTGTTTGTTTGCAGAGGGTCTATTGCAGAGAAAATATTGCCTAACAGTGACAAAAACTTCATATTTGCACAGTATGTCCATGTCTGAGAAGCGTAAGAATGTATCATCAACTTCGTCTGAAGAAAATGTTGCTTCTCCTCTTATAAGACCCATTGAATAACAGTTCAAATTGCAGCCAGCACTAAAGGCCAGGGAAAACCAAGGAAACTGCCTGGATCACCTGGCATTGTGTCTGCCTCCAGCTTCCATCTATACCTGACATACCTGTAGCACCTGGTAAGCCCCAATGAGCACAGGGTACACTATCTTCTTTGAATAAGCAGACAGAATCGATAGCTGGAGCTGGAACTGAACTATTGCCAATTGGTGACTCTAATATGGCCTATAGTGTTCCTCAAAATACTGCCAATCCCCCAAAACATACAATTGATTCATTGGGTGAATCAATGAATGAAATCCTTTTTTGGGTTGAAAGGTACGATAGCAGATTTGAAGCCTTAAATGCCAAATTAGATTTTCTTCAAAGAAAAAGAGAACAGCTAGAAAACACAACTGCACAGGTAAAGACAAATAATGATGCAATAAATGGGTTAACAAGTAACGTTCAAGGGGTTGAAGTAACGGCTAACAATGTGATAAAAGAAAACTATAACATGTCCTGAAAGAAGGAAAATTTAGAAATCCATACTTGTTACAGGATTTTATGATTGGTAGCACTGCCCATTTCACTTAATAAAAAGTTTCAGTCTGCATGGGAATTAGTAAAATGTAGTTTGTTACCGATCGTTAAAAATCCATTGTTTTTTATAGTGTATGTTGCAAAAAAATAAGAAAAGAGCCACAACAAGATGATTGTCGCCTACTTTGCCTTTTTCTTCTCTATGATGGGCTTGATCTTGTTGCCGCGGCCACTGCTGAGTAGGAGGAAGATTGCACACTGCGCATGCGCAGTCACGTTCTAAGTTGTTATGCTGCACTAGTTATGTAGCTAGTACAGCACAACAAACTAGCTGATGTAGCTAGTACAGCATAATAACATTTTAGTAGGGATGGATTTCCATCCATAACAACGTTCCAGCATACACTCTACATATTTTACTATCAGTGTTTGACCTTCCTGAGGACAACCCTTTGTTCTTGACTAAAGCCTACAGAGTATAAAAACAAAGATAAAAAAAAGGCTGAATTCTTAGTTGGGACAGAATCTGAAATAGAGGACCCTAAAGTTACTATTATGGCAGTTTTTGTCTTCGAATCTGACAGAAACTCAGTGATGAGATTGCCAAGATTAAAGGCACAACTCATATATAATGGTTACAAGTTTTATACAGTATTTACCCAGATTTTGCATACGCAATCCAGCAAAGGCGCAGACATTTTCTCATATACAGCCAAGAAATTCTCAAGTTGGGATCACAATTCCAGCTGCTGGCACTGGCTGAAGTTAAAGTTACATAAAATGGCAAAGTTTATATCTTTTTTTAAATTGATCAGATCTCCTCTTTTTTGTGTGGTCAGTATGAAAAAGAAGATGAAAAAATGGAATCTCCTACTCAGTCTGAAAAAGAAATGCCTATGATTGCTGTTGAAGTGGAAAGGTACTAGTTCTTGTTAGCATAGCTCAACAGCTGACTCTTTTATTTAAATATTGAATCATAAATACCCTGTATACTGTTTGTAGCAGGTTCCATTTCTCTTTTAATATGAAATAGATTCTAGCAACTTTAGTTCTTTCTGGACCGTGCAATAATATGATAGCCCGTGATTACAGAAGATTATCAAAAAAAAAAGAGAAAGAAAATTAATGTAGAAAATAAGTGCTTATAGGGGGTATTCCAGATGCTTTATTTTGATTTAAATATTTTAATTATATAGCTGTCAAGTTTGATGGCTTCTATTTGGAGAGGATTAATGTGTATGTTGTTTATAGTCTTTGACTTTAAAGCTTGTATAAAATAACTCAGAGCAGTCCTAAGCAATGTTGATTACTGTTTTTTATTCTTTTTTCCTTCTGTTCTTCTCTCACTCTCCAATCCATGGACTAGATTTATCTTTTAAGATAGATGTTGGTGTATCGATTGAAAAACAAAAATAAAGTAACAAAAAAAATAAATAAATAAACACTGCTCGCTGAGGAATTGTTTTTCAAAACAGTTGGCTTTCTCCTTCAGGACTGTGTCTGACAGCAGCACACTAGCAACCCAATGACTCTCAAACCACAGTCAGACAGTGTGATTGACATCAGCATTTGCAGTAGGATGGAGTTTCTTTCTGTGCAGACTATCTTTTTCCCAACACATGTCAGCAGATTCCGCAGTGAGTCTTCTTGTTTTCTAGAGGTGCAAATGGTTGACTTTGCTTAAGAATTCAGCAATAATGCCCGACAGGGTGTGTGTCGTGCTGGGATAACATCATGCCTCAGGTGGTTGGACATGAGGCTGCAGGCTGAGTGTGTCCAACAAATGAGGCGTGACGTTATCCCAAACGACACACACCCTGGAGGGCATTATTGCTATTATACAATGGCTCGTTGTTATATATAAAATAGAAAAATAATTTTAAAGAATGTTTTTTACTGTGGAAAAATATTTTTGTTTCTTAAGAGGAGATGCTAAAAAAAGGAGCAAACTCCATATCCATATCATCATCTACAGGTTCACAGTGAGGCTGAGACTGGACCTGTGATGTTGTACTGGGATAACATCACGGGTCCAGCCCAAGACTGACCAATCAGAGTCCAGAATTTTTTCTTGCCATTGCATAATTAAGCAATAAGGCATGACAGGGTGTGGTATATCATGGGATATCATCACGTCTTGGGTGGTTGGGCACAAGGCCACAGGCCGAGTGTGTCCAACCATCCAAGAAGTGATGATATCCCATGATATACCACACCCTGGAGTGACTTATTGCTATTATGAACTGGTTTATCAGTTTTGTTAGGAATAATAATTAAGAAGAAACTTTTAAAATGCTTTAATGCACCTTTTAAAGTGTTGGAGGAACATCTTTTAAAAAAAAAGTTCCTGGAGGGCTTTGGGCAGCAGGTGGCGCTGTTGCAAGTGGAGTTCATGTAGCAGTGCAGCTGCAAGCACCAATATGTTGGCAGGGACAGCGATCGTTGTGGTCTGAGATCTGCTCCCCCAACCCCCCAAACAATGTTGTAATTATTGCAAGCCTGGAGTAAAGGAAAACTGTGATGCTTCATTTTTAAGGGAGAAGGTGAGGTTAATAAAGAAGTTTTTTTGTAATTGGGAGGGCCATTGTGATACCGGGTATGTTTTCTTCTCTCGAGCGGCCATTAATAAGCTGCATGGTGGCGTTATGGTATTTCTTTGTTGGGAGTGAGTGGTTTTGTGAATGCTGCAGTCAGCAGTCACCCATCACCCATTGTGTTGCTGTCATGTGCATGCTGGTGGCAGTTCGTTTTTTTTTTTTTTTTAAATAGCGGCTGACTGGAAGTCTGACTCGCTATGGACTGCGGGAGATGTAGAACTCTGCATTGTAAGTGAGAAGGCTGGTGACCGGAGGTTTTCTGAAGTGTGATGATGCAGCCCAATATCATCATGGCTTCAAAAACCTGTCGGCCAATCAGCTTCCTCCATTTATGATCCCCAGTTCATAATATGTGTTGGCTAGCTTTGAGAATCCTTCACCAACTTTTAATTTATTGAGGATCTTGAGCTTAGTGTGCACATCCAATGCCTTTCATTTTTGTTCTCAGCCATTTCAGATGTTCAGGGTTCATGGTGTCAACAGGACTGAACAATGTTAGACTAGACAGCACCTCCAGGGACTTTAGTACTGCTAATAGATATCCATTAACTCTCCTGGGATCCAAGGTATGCATTCGTAATATGCAGGGTTAATTATAGTGAGATTTGTTATTTTGAGGGACTGTCATAGATTTTATTTTTGCAGTAATGTAAACAAAATCTTGAGTTTTGAACTGCCAATAAGTCTTCTAGTTTACTGTTATGTATTAAGCAAGATTTAACTGTCTTAATCTAACTTAATTGTAAGATTTGCCTGTAGTTCAGAGGGGAAGCAGGAGTCCATGACACACCCCCTCCATGTAGTTAAAATCATGCATATCCAAGCATCCTTTGGAAGCTTGAAAGTTTTGTTGTTTGGCTAACATGCAGCAGTTGTCCACTCCCCCTGTACCTTTGCCACAGTGTGGCTCCCTCAGGTATCCCTACTGGTGGTTCACCAGCATACTGTCAGCTACCACCTCATGTGAGGCCTTCTGGACAACCCATCTGGCTCCATTGGGCTTTTGGGCTTTTGCTCTCAGTGCTGACAGTTCATAGATACATAGACAGTGTCGGCAGATAAGGGCCTATGGCCCACCCAGTCTGCCCATTTGAGCTTGTAAGTTCAGTTTATGTTTTCCTAGAAGTCTGTTGCCCCTTACCCCTGACCTCCAGAATTCCTTTATGTCTATCCCATGCATTCTTAAATCCAGTGATTGTTTCAGCCCCCACCACTTCCTCTGGCAGGGTGTTCCACTTGTCCACCACCCATTCTGTGAAGAAATTCTTTCTCATGTTTCCTCTGAATCGTCCTCCTCCAACTTCATCCCATGCCTCTAGTCCTGGAACATCTTTTTTGCTTAAAATAGTGTTTTCCTGCACCCTGTTCCTCCCTGTAAGATACTTGTATGTCTCTATCATATCCCCTCTCTCCCTCCCTCCTCTCCTCCAGGGAGTACATGTTCAATTCCTTCGACCTGTCTTCATAGGACTTGTGGTGCAATCCATGCACCATCTTTGTTGCCCTCCTCTGAACCTTCTCTACCCTGTCTATGTCCTTATGTAGGTATGGTCTCCAGAACTGTACACTGTACTCCAGGTGGGACCTCACTAGTGTCTTGTATAGCGGAATTATGACCTCCTTTTCCTGCTGGTGATGCTCCTGCCTATACATCCCAGCATCCTCATTTGCTTTACCTGCTGCCTTGTCACACTGTTTCCTACCTTGAGGTCATCAGAGATGATAACCCCAAGATCCCTTTCCTGCTTGGTGCATGCTATATCCTCACCCCCAACTGATATATTGTACCAGGGTTTTGTGCCCCATATGCATTATCTTGCCCTTCTTTGCATTGAATTTCAACTGCCAAACCCTGACCATTCTTCAAGTTTCTGCAGGTCTCTTCTCATTCTGTCTACACCCTCTGGTGTGTCTACTCTGTTACAGAGCTTTGTGTCATCAGCGAACAGTGAAATTCTGCCTTCTAGGTCCTGCGCAATGTCACTGATGAAGATGTTGAATAGGACCGTCCCAGCACTGATCCCTGTGGTACCCCACTGGTCACTCTTCCCTCTGTGGAGTGACAGCCATTTACCACCACCCTCTGTGTCCTGCCACCCAGCCAGTTACCTACCCACCACACTACTGTCCTGCCCACACCCATATTCCCCAGTTTGTGTAATAGTCTTCTATGTGGCACAGTGTCAAAGGCCTTGCTGAAGTCCAGATAGGCCATGTCCACTGCCCTCCCTGATCCACCTCCTAGTCACCCAGTCAAAAATTCAATGAGGTTGGTCTGACATGACCTCCCTGGTGAAACCATGCTGCCTTGGGTCCTGTAGTCCATTGACAACCAGATGTTCCACCAATCTCTCCTTCAGTAGTGCTTCCATGATCTTCCCCACTACCGAGGTGAGGCTGACTGGTCTGTGGTTCCCTGCTTCCTCTTTGTTCCCACTTTTTGTATAAGGGACTACATCTGCTGTCCTCCAGTCTTTGGGTACCTCCCTGTTTCTAGTGATCAGCTAAACAGGATAGCCAGAGGTTCAGCCACCACCTCTCTTAGTTCTTTAAGGACCCTTGGTGCACCCCATCTGGCCCCATTGCTTTATCAACTCTTATTACTTCCAGTTCCTTCAGGACCCTTTCTAGTGTAAAGGGACTTGTGTCCATTTCTGCACCATTCTCACCCTTCCCCTTCAGACCCATTACCCTCCTCTTCCTCAGTAAAGACTGAGCAGAAATACCTGTTCAATATGTCAGCTTTACTGTTGTCATTCTCCACATAGCCCCCATCCTCCCCCTTCAGTCTCACTATCCCTCCCTTTGTCTTTCTTTTTTCACTTATGTACCTGTAAAAGGTTTTGTCCCCTCTACTCACTGATTTTGCAATGAGTTCTTCTGTCTGAGCTTTGGCTTCCTTTACTGACATCCCTGCCTCCCTTTGCTTCTCCTGGTACTTCTCCCTATCCCCTTCTGCCTGTGTCTTTTTGTATTACCTGAATGCAATCTTTTTGGCTTTCACTTTCTTTGCTACCTCTTTGGAAAACCATAATGGTCTCCTCTTCCTTTTCCTCTTGCTAACCTGCTTAATGCATAATTCTGTTGTTCTTGTAATCCCCATTTTAAATACTGCCCACTGTTCCTCAACCCCTGATTCCTGTCCCATTCCCTTAATGCCTCTTTCAAGTATCTCCCCATTTTCCCAAAGTCTGCCCCCCTAAAATCCAGGATACGTGTTTTTGTGTGGTTTGGTTCTGCTCTTTCTGTGATTTCAAACCACAATGACTGGTGGTCACTGTTTCCCAGGTGCTCCCTCACTGTTACCCCCATCACACTGTCCCTATTTGTGAGCACAAGGTCCAGTATTGCTTTCTGCTGAGTTGGTTCCATGACCAGTTGCTTGAGGAAGGCACCCTGAAGGGAGTCCAGGATAAATCTGCTCCTAGTTGATGCTGCTGCTGGGATGCTCCAGTCCACATCTGGAATATTGAAGTCTCCAACCAGTACTACCTCACCCTTGTCTGCCATCCTTTGGATGGCTAGCATCAGCTCCCTATCTGTTTCTTCCTCCTGGGCTGGTGGTCAATAGACCACACCTGTGCGGATGGCAGTCCCCATTTTCCTTTCCAGCTTAACCCACAGTATCTCTCCCCCATTTTGTTCCTCCTGGATCTCTGTGGCCCTTATGTCATTTTTCACATACAGTGCCACTCCTCCTCCCTTCCTGCCTGCTCTGTCTCTTCTGAATATGTTGTAGCCAGGTATGGCCATCTCCCAGTCATGGTTATCATTACACCAGGTTTCAGTGATGGCCACAATGTCCAGGTCTGACTGCACCATGACAGCCTCCAGATCTTCCATCTTGTTGCTAAGGCTCCTGGCATTTGCACAGATGGCTTTCCATGATTTGACCTCCCTAGACTGTTTCGCTGTTCTACTCCAGCCCCTTCCTTGGTTGTCCTTTATCCCTGGTTCTCCTTGCTGTCTGCCCTTCTGCTGAATTTTGCCCCTTTTCTGCCTATCCACCTCTTGGGCACTAATCTCCATCTTTTACACACTGCTTTGCAGAGATAGCCACTCCTCTGGTTCACTGGTTCCACTGCTAGCTGTGGGGGGTGAGCAAGTAGGTACCCTCCTTACTGGCCTGCCACCCCCCTTTGCTAGTTTAAATGTTTGTCAATGTAGCATTTAAAGTTATCATTGAGTGCTTGATTCCCTCCAGGATGGATGCAGGCCGTCAGGCTTGACAAGCCTCCATCCCTCCAGGTGGGTCCCCAGTCACCAATGAATCCAAACCCTTCCTCACAGCACCAGTTCTTCAACCATGAGTTAAAGTTCCTGGTGCATGCACTCCTATGCTCTCCCTTGCCTCTCACAGGTAGTACTTCTGAGAAAGTGACAGAAGTAGCTACTTGCTTGAGACCCTTCCCCAATTTCCTAAACTCCTAAAAGTTCAATAAAATGAGTAATGCACTCATGACTAGGGCAGTGTGCGAGTGTCTTTGGCAACATACCAAATAATTAAACAATGACAGACACAGTTTACTTGCACTCCAGAGCCAGGAGTTTTGTTCTCCAGTGAAGATGTTAAAAGATAAGCACAATTCATTCAAGGCTGAAAAGATAAATTCTTTACTCAGGCAAATGCCCCTTCAATGCAAAGGGGAGAGATGATCCATCAGTCCAGGTGCCCTGGCACTTTGCAAATTAAGGCTTCATCAGGAGGCTAAAATCTGATTGCAGGTACTCACTTTTTATACACCAAAATCATGACAAAATTAATGACATCATTGTAACGACCATTCAGATTTCAGTATTCGTCATTATAGAGTACATTCTCGCACAAAGTAATATAAAAATGGCTAATAATAAAACTTATCTAAACCATTATGCTATGTTTGTTATCTGAAATTAAACTCATACCAAACTGTACCACATTTTGATGTTTTAGGGTTCCAGCCAATCAAATTGCAGGGAAATTCCCATATACGCTATTGTGAATAATTAGGCCAAATATTTAACATAGTATTGAAGGTATTTCTTAAGTAAACCACAAGGTACTCTCTGTTCATATTTCTTTTAATGTAATATATAATTTAACATTTACATTTTGCTTCTAATAAACATAAGAAATAATAAACCAAAAACATTTTACTCTCAGAGAGTTTGGGTTGGGCGCCAAGTCACTAGTTTCAGCAATTCTTCAGTAGCTTGTTCCAGTGTTTATTACAGGACTTCCTGTGCTTCTCCAATAGTCCAGCACTGTAAAAGATATAGAACAGAATAATTAAGCAATGTCGTAACTAGAACCAGCAGCAGCTCTAAACGTATGGATAATGCAATTTCTTGAAAAATCAAATTATAATCAAAATATCAAATTTAACCAATGCATTATTTCTTTCTCCTTTCATTTTCTTTATTGTAGGGCAACAATATTTTTTCAGGGAACTGTTGACATATTTTCCATTATCTCTGGAACAAGAAGACACTTGGGGGGAGTACTTTCTTAGGATTTATTTTCTTCATATTTCTTAGAGGTATGGATTAAGACCTCAATCATAATTCAAACCATCTGGTACAAGACCTTGTAATGAGAAAATCCAAAAACTCTATCTCTTTGTGATAGCCTATTAAAGTTATCTCCACCCCTCCTACTAATCTTCACCTGCTCTAGGCCTATAAATCTCAGTGAATCAGGATCACAGTTGTGATATTCCAAAAAGTGTTTTGCAACAGGATTGTTGATGTCTGCATTCTTACTATCCCTTATATGTTCTTGTGTCATCATTTTCAGAGGTATCATTGTTCTTCCCACATATAATTTATTGCACTCACACCATAGTGCGTATATAATATATGTTGTAACACAAGAACTTAATTGTCTTATTCAGACCTTTGGTTGTTTGTGGGTGCAATGAATAGCGCTCCATGTGGCAATATGTAGAGATATTACAATTTCCACATCTGCAAATTCCCTCTGCTCTCAGAGGTATCCAGGTCCTGTTTGTAGTTTCTTTTTTAGAATATTGACTTTGCACCAATTCATTTCTAAGGTTTTTTCCTCTTTTGAAAGGTCTCTAGGTCTCTCCCCTATGTATTCTGCTAGGATCGGATCCACTAAAAGGATAGGCCAAATTTTAGTAACAATGTTACCAAGTTGACCAGCCAGATAGTTACACTCAGTAACAAAGTTAACTTGCCCAGCATTCTCATTTCATTTAAGCACTGGTTTTAGTAAATCATCCCTATTTTAGAGATGTAGCCTTTGTGAGTTCTTGGTCCAGAATTCTGGATTCAAAGCTTCTGTCAAAAAATCTCTGTCTAAGTTCTTCTGCCTAAATTTAGAACATTTCATTTTCACTTCAATTTCTCCTCAGTCTTAAAAACTGATTGAAAGGTATGGACTCCTTGAGGGACTTGGGTGGTGGCTTGAAGCAAGAAGAAGGCTATTTGTGGATTTTGGTTTACGGTTGCCATTTGTGACTATCCTTTTATTCAAACTTCTTGAGAATGTGACATCTAAGAATTCTATCACCTCCGGGTCACTTTTATACTAAAAATACCACCAACAGCTTAATCAGGTTCAAGGTCAGTTGGCATTCATCTGTATCCCCCTCCCCCTGGTCGTGCCTGAAAATAGGCAGGATTTGTCCAGTGTACTTACTCGGTCAACCAAAACTAAATAAAAATAAAAAATATGTAAACCTTAGATTTCTACCATTTTGATTCAGCCAATCAACAAATTCCTTAACTTCTGATACAGTACCTGACCAAATGCATAGTACATCAGCTATAAATTGAAACCATTGTCTTTCGGATGAGACCTTAAACCAAGGTCTCATCTGCCTGGATTGGTGGTAGGTCAGGTGGATGTTAAAGATCCCATGGCACTTATTGAAAAGAGTAGGGGAATTTGCCCGGTGTCCTGGCCAAATTTCCCTCATTCACTAAAAATACCACCAACAGCTTCATCTGGTTCAAGGTCAGTTGGCATTCATCTGTATCCCCTTCCCCCGGGTCATGCCTGAAAATAGGCAGGATTTGTCTAGTGCACTTACCCGGTCAACAAAAAACTAAATAAATAAATAAATGTTTTTCTTTGGCATTCTCTCTCTCTCTCTCTCTATCTCTTGGGCATCAATGTCCCTCTGGCGTTCAATTTCTAATTGATGCATGGCCAGCCAATGGAGAAGGTCCGACAGTCCCTCAGGAGGTCTTTCTCCAGCCTCTGGTCACTGCTCCTGGTGTTGTTCCTCTTCTCCCTCACTGTCAGTCTGCTCTTTAGGCAATTTCTGCTGCACTGTGGTCTCCAAACCAGGATGCAGGGGTACACCGGTTCTCTCTGTCTGTGACCAAGTCACAGCTCCCATCGTTTTGGTATCATCTGTGCCAGTTGCCATTGTCTTTACTTATCACAGTACCAGGTCTGGTACTAAGCTGGTTTCCCCCCAGTATAGCTTGGACAACCAGTTGATCCCACTTCTGACACCACTTTGTGAATGGGCGTGGGAAGTGATAAGCCAGACACAGATGTTCTTTAGAACACACAAGACTTTGTGTGAAATTTATTTACAAAAAAAAAACCTCAAAATAAACTTTTCAGAAATTAACTATAAAGAAAATAAAGCCAACAACAAGAAAAAATGGCTCTCTCAACTTGAGACTATCAGTACTTTAACAGCTTGAGTACTGCCACAGAGTAGATGAGCTTAAGCCCCAGCACATCTACCATCCTCTGTGCTCCTATACTATCTGCTCTCTTACACAAACCTCCACCTTATGTAGGTGAACACTCTGACATCATTGATCAGCTGATCCACCCCCTATTCTAATACATTTAATTTCTACCTAATACATTAAGTATAGGGATCAGCCTGACCATAATAAAATACATTGATTGGGCTTGATTATACCCAGAATGAACCACCTCTTAATTAGTTTCACAAGACAGAAACAAAGCTTAATTAAAAATCAAGAGTTTAACCCCTCTCTTCTGGAGCTGACTTCCCACACCTGTACCCTATAAATACATGTTAGGAGATGCCACTGGCTCCTTAGAGTGCAGTACCTGCAGCAAGTGAGACAGCAAATGGACCAGGTAAGGGCTTCATTTCTTACATAAACACCCAAGGAAAATAACTATTTAACCTTATGTTTATTTCTTGTAAGGTACCTCATTTTATTATTCAACTACAGCATAACTATATGCTAAGATGGTTGCTTGTTTTGGAACCTAACTGGGGCTGCTTCTTATTTTATCACCATTCCTGTTTACAATGGCAACCTTACATTTCAAAACACAGGCACCACAGGGACAACAGAGAACATAAGAGGGGTAGAAAAGAAGAGATACCATCATGGGAGGCCACCCCTTCATGGTAGAAATGTGAAATAAGACAAAGGACAGTGGATAAATTACTATTGCAGTAGATTTGAGAGAATATAAGGGTAAAGAGGAGAGGAATGTCCCGTGTTGCTGGGGGGGAAGTTACAACTATCACAGCCAGAAAGGAGCTATACTTTTCTGGCCAGAAAGGAGATGTAATTACCTGGAGCAGCAGCGGGAAGTGGTGTGGAGGAGCTGAGGAGGTTGCTGGCTGCATTGGTGGCAGAGAATCCACTGGGAGCCACATTGGCAGTGGGAGGAGCCAAAGCTGAATCGATAGCTGGAGAGCACACTGGGGTAGGACAGGCACTGAAGCAGACTTCCCGGTGACTGCAGTCGGCGGTGGGCCAGGGCTGGAGGGTGCACAGCTGCTTTTGCCATGAGGGCTGTGGATCAATCAGAAGACAGGGCGCAAGTTTAAATTTGTGGCTGGGCTATAAAAGATGGACCCAGCCACCTTCACTTGAACTGGCCAGAAAGGAGCTGTAATTGTTCCGCACACCACCCACCCCGGCCCTAACCTCTATTAAATGGTCTGTGAGGGTGGAGCCTTGGAGGAGGGCACAGTGAAATCAGGTGAGCAATAACACTAGAAAGCTCGGACTTGATGCTGGTTGGTGGGGAGCTGGCAAAAGGGTCACATACACTGTGCTGGCTTGGGCATTGTGACTACTACTGGGGATTGCTAAGGCTTGAAAACTGGATACTGTTTGGAAAGAGGCCAAATTGCTGTGAACTGACTACTGCTGGGTATTGCATGTGTAAAAATTGCTGGTAGAGGGCTTGTGTAAGATTGACAGTGTATGATTGCTGGTAGGCGACCATATTGCTCACACCCAAAATGAGGGTAGACATGGGGGTTGCCAGAGCGGGCATCTTCGATAGGGTGATTGGGTGTACAGGGTGTGAGCAGCCATAATATTAAATTGGGCATGGAGGTTCAGAGGGTGCCCAGTGTGTTTTCAGCTGGCTGATCTTAGGGAAGAGGTCAAAGGGATCAGAAGGCAGCTGGAAGGTGGGGGGACGGTTGGGGAGGTAAGGTGGGGAAAGAACCATATGAGGTTAGACAACGAGGCCAAAATGGCATATCCCAGAGGACAGGTGGACAAGGCCAAAAGGGCATACCCCAGGGGACAGGTGGACATGGAACATATGGTTACTCAGCAGGGGTGGGGCATGAAACAAGCAACATATGGAAATCACTCCATGGGAAGGGGGTTGCCCAGAGGGAGCAGAGGAGGGAGGGGGATAGGAGAGAGCAAATCAGGAGCAAGCATCACACTTACTAATCGATTCACCCTGCTATATACTGGAGATGAAGTGGAGAAGGCTGGTGGGGGGGGAGCAGGTGGACAGAGAGGGTTTGATCAGTAAGCTGAGGCAGGGAGAGGGGGAGAGAAGAGGGAGCAAGATCCAAAGGAAGGGACAGAGGGGGGAGGGACATGAATCTTGGTTGGAGAGAGGTACGGTAGATGGGGGAGCACAGAGAGAGGCCAGGATGGAAGGGAGCAGGACTTGGGTCGGGCCAGTGTCTAGGCTGGGGAAGCCAACCGGGGGGGATGGTAAAGAGTTCTCTAGACAGGCCAGCTTTGAGACAGAAAAAATCAGAAGAGGTGTAGAGTAGGGGAGAGGAGGAAGGGAGGGCAGGAAGAAATACAGCAGATGGGGTGAAAAATGCAGGTCCAGAGTGGGGGAGGGAAGCAGTAGAAGGATGCTAGGGTGGGGGATCTGAGGATGACAGCTCAGGAAGGGAGCCTGGGGTAGATCTAGGGGGGCCAAACTTGTGCCACCCAGGAGATTGGGGAGCGAGGAGCAAGCTGGGAGTCGCAGGCAGAAGAAAGAGCACAGCAGGGCATGCACAGGTGTGTGACCCCCAGGCTGGGGGGGGGCAGGAGGAGCAAGAAGGAAAAGCCTAGAAGGAATCAAATGGGCTAATAAAGTGAGGGTTGGGGTGAAGGTGCTTCTGCAGGAGGACTCCATGACCAGGGGTATCCAGTGGGAGAGGGCGGGGGAGAGTAAAAGCAGCCCAGTCAAGGCTAAATGTATCCCAGGACTATCCATACACAAGGCCAAATTCCAGCTATACTCAATAGCACTGGAATGTGAGGGATCCCCAGGCTTTCTAGTACATCTGGGAACAAATGACTTGGAAGGGAACAGTGAACTAGAAATACAGGTGAGATTCTGGGAAGTGGCCAGGGTTTGCCACTCTATAGGAAGCACAGTTTCCTTCTCTGAGATTCTGCCAGTACCAAGGGTGACCGGGGAGAACAAGCAAACACTTAGAGGGGTGAACCAGTGTCTCAGGAACCGGTGTAAGGCAGAGGGGTATGGGCTGGTGGGGGACTGGGGAGATACTTGAGAGGATAAGGGGCTATATACCAGGGATAGGATACACCTCAACCTGGAGGGGGGTAGGTCTTGAAACTAAAGTTTTCTGGATTTATAGGTGAGAGGTGAGGTTTAAACTTGTAAAGGGGGGAGGGTTAAGTAAAAGAAAGGCTACGGGGGTTGCTGCCAGTTGTTCTAGGCACGAAAACAGTGCTGGGGACTGTGTTGCAAATCCATGGAGAATTGTGCAGGAAAGGGACTGCACAGGGCCGGGGGGACTGGAGAAGGGGGAGAGGTCGGGCTGGAGGATGGTCCTGATCAATGCTAGGAGCATGGGCAATAAAATGCTTTAGCTCCAGGCTATGCTGGTTGAGGGAGCAGCAGATGTGGTGGCAATTACAGTGACATGGGCCACCCAGAGAAATGACTGGGACCTGAACTTGGAGGGCTACAAAATATTCAGGAAAGATAGAGGAGTGAGAAGAGGGGGAGGTGTAGCGCTGATACTCAGAAATGACATAGTGGTTAGTGGGGTGGAGGAGGCTATAGGGGGTGTGGAGGCAATTTGGGTAACCCTGTAAATGAGGGAAGGGAAACAATTTAAAATAGGGGTGGTGTACAGGTCCCCACAATAGAGGAGGCTCTGGATAAACTGGTTGAGAACATCAAGGGTCACTGTGACCTTGGAAAGGGTAGGGTGGTGGTCATGGGTGACCTTAATATGCCGGGGGCAGACTGGGACACTATGACATCCTCTGTGGCCAGGGAACAGAGACTGATGGACGTCTTTCAGGATGCCTTTCTGGTCCAACAGGTGGGGGAACCTACTAGGGAGGGGTGGATATTGGACATTGTCCTAGCAGACAGAGACCAGATAAGGGGACTGGAGGTGGGCAGCCCGCTGGCAGGTTGTGACCACACCACGGTCTGGTTTCTGCTGTATCTAGAGGGGGAGAAAAACTGCACTAATAAAGTAGTAGTAGACTTCAGGGGAGCGGACTTTGTGGGCATGGGTAAGATTCTACAGAGAGCTTTGGCAAGATTAGGCCTGACACGGATGCTGGAAGCTTGTGGGAGACCATAAGTAAGGGGTGCAGGAGGCTACTAGGTCCTGTACAAAAGTAAGGTGAAAGCATGGTAGAGCCACTAAGCCATGTTGGTGGACCAGGGAGGTGCAGAAGGTGGTGAGGGAAAAAAAGGTGCCTATGTACGTTTAAGTGCTCAAGAGAGGATAGGGATTGGGGAGAGTATGAGCTGATGGCCAGGAAGGTCACCAGAGTGGTGAGGGGAAGCAAGACAGGGATGGAGCAAAACCTGGCTAGGGATATCCGGGGGGGGGGGAAGGGATTCTATAGATACATAGGAGAGAAGGAAAAGGCGAGGACACAGATTAGCAGGATTAGGACTGGGGGAGATGGGCTCAGGAAGCAGGGGAACAGGCAGAGGTGCTAAATAAGTACTTTGCCTCAATCTTTACAGAGGGAGACAGACAATCCCTCCAGTCCGACAGGAGGGAAGGGGAGCCAACAAAATCGAGAGGTCAGATGAAGTCCAGAGGACTGAAAGAGGCTAGGGTACAGGCTGGGCCAGACCTAGAAGGGGATGGGTGGTTGCATGAGGGGAAGGGCTGGGAGGGAGAAATTACAGTGGATAGGGTGAGGAAGGCCCTTTGAAAGCTAAAAACTGATAAGGCGTCGGATGGGCTACATCCAAGGGTTATGAAGGAACTGGCAGATGAGCTGTCAGCTCCACTGGCGGCACTCTTTAACACCTCTCTGCAGACAGAATGAGTGCCTCAAGACTGGAGGGTGGCTCATGTAGTGCCTATCCACAAAGGGGGGTCTAGAGAGGAGATGAGGAATTATAGGCCTGTCAGCCTAATGTCTGGGGTAGGCAAAGTACTGGAGAGCATTATCAAGGAGAGGCTTGGGAGGCAGCTGGTAAAGGTTGGGGCACCGGGATGATAAACAGTATGGTTTAGTGCCGGGAGATCGTGTCAGACCAATTTCATGGAGTTTTATGACTGGGTGACGGGGGCCCTGGACAGACATAGGCCAGTGGATGTCCTATACCTGGATTTCAGCAAGGCGTTTGATTCGGTACCACATAATGGTCTGATAACAAAGCTGGGGAGGATGGGGGTGGGAGGGCAGTTGCTCAAGTGGGTAGAAAATTGGCTTATGGGGCAAATACAGAGCATAATGGTCAGTGGGATAGTCTTCTCCCCCAGGAAGGTAATCAGTGGGGTCCTCCAAGGTTCAGTATTGGGGCCACTCCTGTTCAATGCCTATGTCTCGGACATGGGGGGGTTAGGAGTAGGCTGAGTCTCTTTGCGGATGACTCAAAATTGGGAGCACTGGCAGATGGGGAAGAAGTGAGAGAGACAGTCCAAGGGGACCTGGATATCCTGGAGGGGTAGTCAAGGAGGTGGGGATTGAAGTTTAATGCTGGGAAATGTAAGGTGCTGCATCTGGGGGTCAGAAACCCAGGCCATGTATACACCCTGGGGGGTCATACTGCATGCCGCATCGAGCAAGAGAGATCTAGGGGTGGTGGTAGACATCAAAATTAATAACTCTGAAAATTGTAGAAGAACCGCAGCCAAAGCAAACAGGATACTGGGCTGTATAGCCAGGGGGATTACGTCCAGGAGGAGGGAGGTGATCCTCCCTCTGTATAATGCCTCGGTCAGGCTGCAACTCAAGTATTGTGTACAGTTCCGGAGACCTCATCTGAAGAAGGACAAAGCACTGCTGGAGAGGGTCCAGAGGAGGCCAACCAGGATGATTCAGGGCAAGGGGGGGGCCCTATGAGGAGAGACTGGAAGATCTCAGGCTGTACACACTGGAGGAGAGGAGAGATAGGGGAGACATGGTAGGGGTCTTCAAATATGTAAAAGGAATAACCAAGGGTGGAACCAAGGAACTGTTCAGGCTAAAGAAGGGGGGAACAAGCAGGGGGCACGAGTGGAAGCTGGAGGGGGGAAATTACAAGGGGGAACATAGGAGGCATTACTTCACTGAGGGGGTTGTGGAGCCATGAAATGCACTGCCCGGGAGGCTGGTGGAGGAGGGCACAGTGGAGGGCTTCAAGAAGGGGTGGGACAGGTACAAGGAGAAACTGAAGCCGAAGAAGACCCTCTTGGGGGCTGGGAGGCGGAAAAGTGAGCACCCACTAGGTGGCTGGCTACCGAGCAGACATGACAGACCATTAGGCCTATTCTGCTGGCTTTTAGTATGTTAGTATGTTAAAGTGGTTGACAGTTCCATTAAATAGTACTTGTTCCTCCCCAAATCCTAAAAATAGATTAGCGTATGAGGGGGCAATTGCAGCTCTCATGGCTGTCCCACATTTCTGTAAATAAAATTTGTGATCAAATTCAAAGTAATTGCAATTTAGCACAAACTTACTGCCCTCTAGTAGTAAATTTAGTGGCATGTGGTCAAATAGTGGATCTTGAAGTGAAAAATGTTTGTACACTCTAATACCATCCATGTGTCTTGTGGAGGTATATAACGCTTCAACACTAATTGTTATCCATCTCATACTGTACCATCTACCCACACAAAGTCCTGAAGTTGTTCCATGATTTGCATAGTGTCTCTCATGTATGATTTTAGATACTGGACATTACATTTCAAGAAGAAGTTTAAAACTTCACCTAAATTTTTAGTCAGAGAATCGACACCTGATACAATTGGATGTCCTGGCAGACTGTAAAGATTTTTATGTATTTTTGGCAGAATGTAAAGTGCTGATGTTAAAGGGAATTTTGGAATCAAGAAATCAAATTCACTATCCATGATTTCCCCACTATCCTGAACTTGTTCCAATATAGGGATGAATTCAAGTGTAAATTTACTTAAAGGATCACCATTTGTCACTTCATACTTATCACTATCTGATAGTAACTCAGTCACCTTGTTTCTAAAAATTCATGGTCCATTACTACCAAATATTTCCCTTTATCTGCCTGCTTAATAATAATGCCACAATAATTTGTTAGTTCACTTTAGTGCGATGCATTCTTCTTTTGACAAGTTTCTTTTGTAAAACTTATCACCATTTTTAATCGCATCATTAACTTCCTTCAACACTGTTTTTCTGTATGTACTGTACGGATGTGGCGATTCAAAGAAAGGGGCCAGAACTTAAATTTTGATTTGAAAATGTTTTTCATAATCATTTTCATATTTTCAGTATTCAAATCATATAATTGTACATTTAAATACCTATTAATATCCATTTCATGCTGTGGCATATTTCATTTAATAGTTCAGTTAGAGCTTCCATGTTATCTTCATCCATAGTATCTTCCAACTCATAAGTTCCTAAAGCTTCAATAATGTTGGAAAAATCCAGTAACGAGGCTCCATCCCATTCCCCTTGTGTCCCCATTTCTTCATTCAGTATTCTCTCAATCTCTGAGATGCTAATTGTAGTAGTTCTAGGTAGATTCTTTGCAAAATAGTCTTAATTCATTTTTTCTGAAGATTATTTTTATTTCAGTTTGTGTAAGAATTCAGTATATAATGACGAATACTGAAATCTAATTGGTCATTACAATGATCTTTAATTTTGTGATGATTTTGGTTTATAAAAAGGGAGTGTCCGCAAGCAGGATTGGCCCTCCTGATGAAGCCTTAATTGGAGAAGCACCGGGGCATCTGGACTGACGGATCATTTCTCCGGTTTGCATCGAAAGGGCATTTGCCTGAATAAAGCATTTATCTTCTTATCTGCTGCCCATCCCCTCTTTTGACCTGGTTCCCAGCTTCTTACACAAGTCATCAGCATGTCGCTTGTTCTGTCAGGTGGCATGCTTTTCTGCAGTCTTTGCCTGTTCGATTTTACTCTCAGTGCAGGCACGTACAATTACTGCTGCTATATAGATACACTCTCATTATGCTGATGGAAAACAACAAGTGGCTGCTACTAAATCCAAGGTGCCTCTTATTAGAGATACATTGTTAACACACAAAAACCAGGCACACTTCACAAGACCTACAGAGAGACACTTACCCCCACAGTGGTGGTCTCATACAAACATATGAACATACGAATCTGCCAGCAGAAACAGGCCTCATGGTCTGTCAAGTCTGCTCAAATGTGCAGCTAGCCCCCTACATTGCAGCTGCCCCTCCCTCCATCCCCTCGCATTTACCCCCCACCTTGCCCTGTCCCAACCCCCCTTAAACTGCCCACCGTCCTACAGGATACCACCTCCTCGGGCAGAGTGTTTAACTTAGCCACCACCTCTCTGTGAATAAATGTCTCCTCCTCTCTCTCTCTCTCTCTGTCTGTCTCTCCTGTATTTTCCCCTTCCAATCTGAGGCCATGCCCTCTCATGTCCCTCCCCCTCCTCAACTTAAATACCCCTTCTGTACCTGTCTTGTTTATCCCCATCATGTATTTAAAGGTCTCAGTCATATCCCCCCGATCCCTTCTCTCCTCCATTGAGTACATATTCAGCTCCCTCAGCCAGTCCTCGTGGGGTCTGTCCTCCAAACCCTGGATCATCTTTATTGCCCTGCACTGTACCCCCTCCAGTAATCTGACATCTTTCTTCAGAAATGGGCACCAGAACTGCATGTAGTACTCCAAGTGTGGTCTGACCAATGACCTGTACAGAGGCAGGATCACCTCCTTCCTTCTGGAGGAGATTCCTCTCACAATACACCCCTGCATCCTGTTGGTTTTAGTTGTTACCTTCCTGCACTGAGCTGAGTTGTTCATATTCCTTGTAATAATCACCCCTAGATATTTTTCTTCCTCAGTGGTACCTACTGTAACCTAACCCCTCCCAACTGGTAGCTCCTCCAAGGGTTCCTTGCCCCGAAGTGCAGTACCTTGCACTTCTTAGCATTGAACCCCAACTGCCTTATTTCCAACCACTCCTTCAGTTTAGTTAGGTTATCCTGTAGCCCTTGCCACCCTACTATGTCTTCCACCACCGCACCCATCTTGGTTTCATCAGTGAACAGACTGTTGGGACAATTGGGTAGAGGAGTGGTTAACAGACTGAACCCAACGCGTGTGTATCAGAGGCCACCTATCTGACCCACATCCAGTTACTTGTGGAGTGCCACAGGGATCAGTATTAGGCCCATTATTATTCGATATTTTCATATCTGATTTAACTACTAATATAAACAGTTTTTCCATCAAATTTGCTGACGATACAAAAATAGCAGCATCGGTTAAAACTATGGACGACGTAGCATCACTAAGTAACGATCTTAGGAAAATAGAGATATGGGCAGATAATAACCGTATGTCCTTCACCATAGATAAATGTGTAATCATGCACTTTGGTATGACTAATACATTAAATAAATACACACTAAATGAACACATATTAACTTCTGTGGTTAAACATAACGATTTAGGGGTAATTATTAATTCCTAACTTACTTCTGCCAGCCATTGTGACTTTATCATAAACAGAACAAATAGACTAATCAGTTGCATTAAAAGGAGCTTCACTTCCCATGATAGAGGTTGCATCCTGCCATTATACAGGGCATATTGGAGGCCTCACCTTGACTACTGCTCTCCCCTTTGGAGGCCGTACTTAAAGAGAGACATCGGAAGAGTGGAGGGAGTCCAGAGGAGGTTAACAAAGATGGTCACTAACTAGGATAAGAATTATGAGACAAGGCTACAGGAACTGAATAAGTACCCATTAGAAAGAGAAAAAGAGAGGTGATCTCTTACTAATGCACAAAATACACACCGATACGAAATTACTACATCAGCTAAATATGATTAACAACAACCAGGATCGCATCCTACGTAGCCATTCCCATCAACTTGCACTCACCTTCCCTAGAACCAATAAAAGAAGAGCCTATTACACTCAAAGAATTATTCCACTATGGAATTCTATCCCCAACTCTCTACTTGAGTGCAATACCGAGGTTACATTTAAACAAAATCTTGATAGTTTTCTGTTGTAAACTGAGGGATCCTATACCAGCTGTGCTGGAGACATACACTTCTGGGCATTGGCCTTCTGTATGCCTTCATCTTCCTAGTATGAAATCTCACTCCTGATGCCATGTGAAATATGCAATATGATAATCTCAAACAGCCCCAGGCCCAGTACCAAGCCCTGTGGAACCCTACTCGTCACAGCCCTTGGGGATGAGAGTCCCCCATCACCACCATTTGCTGCCTCCCCTTCAGCCAGTTCACAATCCAGTTCATCATCCTTGTCCATGTCCCCACACACTCTAGCTTTTTCCCCAGCCACCCATGAGTCACCAACTCAAAGGCCTTGCTGAAGTCCAAATACAGGACAGCCACTGCATGGCCCTTGTCTAGTTCCCTCATCACCCAGTCCTAATACTCAACTAGATTGGTCTGGCAGGATCTCCCTTAGATGAACCCATGTTGCTGATTATCCTGGAGTCTGCTGTCTTCCAAAATGGTCACCAGCCTCTCTTTCAGGATTGTTTCCATTAGTTTCCCTACAATGGATGCAAGGCTTACTGGTCTGTAATTGCCTGGTTCATCCTTTGGGCCACTTTTGTGGAGCGGCACCATGTCAGCCATCCTCCAGTCCTGTGGTATATATCCTGTGTCCAGGGAAGAATTGAACAGGTCTGCCAGTGGCCCCACCAGGACCTCCAACAGTTCTTTCAGCCCTTAGAGTGAATGCCGTCTGGTCCTGGTGTCTTATCCACCCTCAGAGCCTTCAGACCCTCCAGCATCCTGCTCTTTGTAATTACCTCATCTGTCACCCTCTCCCTCTTGCCCACCTTCCTCATCCCCTAAGGTAGCTGCCCACCCTTCTCTTTCATGAATACAGAACAGAAGTACTCATTCAATGCTTCTGTCTGCTCCAGCTCTTTGTCCACCCACCCTCCGTTCTTCCTAATCCTCACTATCTGGTCCTTGCTGCTCCTTCTCTCCCTTATGTACCTGAAGAAGTCCTTTTACCCATCCTTGTTGCCTTTTGCCAGTCTCAGTTCTCTGGAAGCCTTGGTCACCATAACTAGTCTAGTTACCTCTTTGGATTTCTTCACATACACTTCCCTGTCCTTCCCCTCCCGGATTTCCTGAACCTCCTAAATGCTGCCTCTTTTGCCCTCACCCCTTCCAAGACCTCCTGATTCAATCAGCTTGGTTTCTTGACCCTACCCTTCTTCCTCTGTGTCTTGTACAAGGCCCAATAGCCTCCACCAGCCCCAGCTTGATGATTTCCAATTTTTAGCATGCATCCAAGTGTGGATGAATTCTTGCCAGATGCCTCTCCAAAATTTCCCCAATTTTTTTTTGCACCTCCCTGGCTCTTGGTTGGCCACTCCTTCAGGCTGCCTAGACCCTGCTGGCACCCTGCCCCCGAGACCAGCCACCACCACCCCACATCGTGGCCCCCCCAGGTAACCCAGCTTAACTCTTCACCGAACGGGTCCGCCTCCTCCAAGAGAGATAGGCGCCAGTGGGGGTCAGCCAGCACACTCCTTTTCTCTTGGTTCAGGTGTTACTGAGGTGATCCTGAGCTGTCTGTCAGGGTTTCTGTGGCAGCAGGAGATGGTGACCATCATCTGGTCGGCCATGGAGTACTGTTTTCCTGTTTGCTCCCTGAGGCATGGTGAGCCACTGATGTCAAGGCATACATCGAAGTTCACCACACCCCATTAGTCACTGAGACCCAACACGTTGCCATGCCACTGGCCTCCACCAGGAGTCAGCAAGTGCCGGATCATCTCCCCACCCTCCCCCTGAGATAAGGTGAGCAGTCATCTGACGCTCAAGCCTTCTCTCCCCGGCTGGCCCTTTGGCACACCAGGTCCATTTCCAAACTCTGATAGCTGGCGTCACAAGCAAAAATCCAACCACTGCACTGGCAGGTGAAAAATTTCCCTCAGCTTAACAAAATCAGCCTTTCTGAAGTCAACCACCCTGGGTTTCTGTACCCACAGCATACTTGCCTATGTTGGGCATGAACCACACTGAGTTATGGTCACTCCCAGCCAGTGGGTCTTCCAGCCCCAGCTCCCTTACAGCCTCCCCGTTAGACAATACTCGGTCTAAAGTTTTTCCCAACCAAGTTGGCTTGTTAACCATCTGTGCCAGGAAGCTGTCCTGGAATGCATCCAGTAGGACCTGTTCCCTTGCACTTGAGGTGGCTGTGGTGTTCCAATCCACTCCTGGTAGATTGAAGTCCCCCACAATCACTGTGTTCCTCTTCCCACAGAACCTCCTGATCTGCTCCACTAATTCCCTGTCCAAGTCCTCAGCCTGAGCTGGTGACCTGTACACCACTCCCATCCTAAGTGTCCTACTTTCTGAATCCTGTAAATGCATCCATAATGCCTTAGTCCTACTCTCCTCCCCCTTCCCTTATACATCTTATCCCCTCCCTTACGTAAACTGCCACCCCACCCCCTTTCCTCCCCCTTGCCCTGTCCTTTCTGTACATCCTATACCCTGGGATCATCAGATCCCAATCCTGATATTTGGTGGCCCAAGTCTCTGTGATGGCTACAATGTCCACCACCCCCACTGCCAAGAGAGCCTGTAAATCAGCTGCTTTCTTCCCCAGGCTTCTTGCATTCAGAGAGATGACCCTCCAACTTGTTCCCTTCCCTTCCTTAACCCATTTCTCTATATTCTTATCCCCCCACCACGATCCCTCCCTGGTACCATCCTTGTTAGCTTAGATGGTAAGCTCATTTGGCTCCTCTCTCTGGCAGCTCTGCATTCCTGCTGCACACTCACCTCTTCCCACACCTAGTTGAAATCCACCTTAGTTGATATGTATTTCTCCAGCCTCTGCTTTAATACCCCCTGCCCCACCTTACTCAAATGTAGTCTGTCCTCTGCGAATAGGTCACTGTTGTCCCAGATGTTATTCCAGCCTCCCACTAGCCCATAGCCTTTGGTTCAACACCACTTTCCCAGCCAAGTGTTGAACTCTTCTATCTTTACTTTCCTCTCTGTGCTTGCCCTGGGTACTGGGAGCACTTCTGAGAAGGCCGCTGATCTCCCTGCCTCCTCACACAACTTCCCCAGTTCCTCCAGCCTCACCCTTACCAACCCGACCATGCTACGTTGCTGTCCCCTGCTCCCACAAAAAACAATCAGGCAACCAAAGTAAAATTCCCCGTCTATACACACAGCCCCCCAGAACCTAGAACAAACAGCAATGCAACAGGTAAAAATGAAAGCACTTTGTGTTGCAGTTACTTCCCTTCACCGAAGATAGCAGCTGCCTCTTCACTCACTGCTGTTCTTTCCCTGAATGTCCACTTCTGACTCAGGCAAGGCTGCCAAGCTCCTTAAAACTCTTTTGCTTGGCAGGCTATTTAAATTATGGAAAATCCCTTTTGGCTGATTATATAAAACTCCCGTATTGTGAAGGGAGTAAAAGTGCTGTGTACAACCAATGTACCTTGAATCCCTGCAGCCTGTGGCACCTTTCAGTCAATTCAGAGTGTAGCTAGTTCAGTTCTACATGGCCCTGAAAATCCTTGAACTCCCCGTGTTCATATTTGTCTACGGAGCGTGAATATTTTCTCATAAAATGCAAACTTTGGTTTGCCCCAGTAAGTTTGAAAAGGGTTCTTTGTCCTACCTCACGGCTGTTGCTCCACTTCTCCGTAGGCTCCCAGGTCAAAGCAGTGACTCATGAATCATGTAGTGCAGGAGAGGAGAGTCTGGAGACCAGCATGTAAGTCACCCAGCCTTTTGTCAGTCACAAATCTGATCACTGCACAAAGAAGGAAGAAGGAGGATCTCTCTCCACCTCTCCCTCTCTGCATTCGGCAGCAGCACTAGTGACCATTGGTGGAGCCAGTCACAAAACATGTAGAATGCCTTAGACAGTTACTTGCTGCACATTGCCATTTTCTGGCAGAGTGTGCAAGTGAATGGTGTGAGCAGGACTGCTTCACATCACAGCAGGTTTATTAGTTGTTTTCTGGCATAAAAAAATAAAAATGGTGTTTGTTCACGCAGAACTGACATCTGGGGAGAGTTAGTTAGTTGTCATAATCTAGGCAGGGCAAAAATAGTTTATTGATTATTTTCCATGATGGAAGGAGAAAGTACAGTAGGGCAGGGTCAAAGTTTGTGACTCACTTCTCTGCTGCTCTGTGCATGGCATGATCTGGGCTACTGTGTAGGGTAGGGGCAGTAGCTAACAGTCTGCTGCACTGCAGATGTATAAAAAAACTTCTTTTGGAAGGATTTTGGAGCATGAGTGAAAGTACAGGCTCAGGAAAGAAAGAAGAAAAGAGAGAGAGAGGCTCATGCTGCTATTGTGCAGTGCTCTGCTGACTGACTCACTCACATGTTATCTGCACTGCTGCACAAAAGACTGAAGAAAAAGATTAAAAAAACTTGTAAAAAAATTAAAAATGCAACCAGAAATTTCATTTTCATTTTTTTATTTTTTACTGAAAGATCTGTGAGCACAAGTGCCCATTTTCACAGATGTCCAATTACAATAACAAAGGACAGAGAACAAGATAAAAAAAAAAACATTAAAAAACATTTAGACTTACAAAAAATTACACTAATAACATACTCAATAATACCATAAACAAATCATTTATAACAGTTACAAAACACCTCTGAGGATAATTTATAATCCACTAAACCCTTAAAACCTGTAACTCTATGACAGTCAGCAATATCACTTGATAATTGATTGTACAATCGAGTAGTTTGTGTATTGTATCGAATTTTGTACAAAATTAGTTCTAAACCGAGGTAATTTGAACAAATGTTTAGTACTAGATCTAGTTACTATGGGAGAAACATAAATGGGGAACAGGCTGATAACGCTAGTAGGGGCAAGACCTAATTGAATCTTATGCAAAAAAGTCAATGCTCTGAGATTAAGGAGAGCATTAAGGGGTAAGCATCCTGATTTATCATATAAAGTACAATGATGAGCCATCCTTGGTAGGCAAGTAATGAAACATAGAATACTATGGTACATAGTTGTTAATTTGTTCAACATTTTCTCTGAGGAAAATGAATAAACAACAGAACCATACATTATTAAAGAAAACAAAAAAATATTGGCTAATAGGGTCCATGTCTCAGGAGTAAGATATTTCTTAATACAAAATAACATACCCAATCACTGGTGTAATTTACAAATTAATGAGATAATGTGCTGATCAAAGATTAAATGCTACTCAAACACAAGACCTAAATATCTAAAATTAGAAACCCTTTAGATAGCATTACCAAAATTATCATTTAACTTCAAATCATAATCACTTTGGTTCCTAATTCCTGAAAAAATCACAAACTTTGTTTTAGCAAAATTAAGTATTAATTTATGAGAAATGAACCATGAATGTAAAGCTTCAAAGTCGCTCTGTAAATCGACTTGGAGCTTCATTTCATTGGAACCAAAACAAAATAATACAGCATCATCTGCAAATAAAATAATCTCAGTGTTTAAACAAATGTCTGGTAGTCAATTAATAAACAATGAAAATAACAGGGGTCCTAAAATGGACCCCATGGAACCCCATAATTTAGTGAATTCTCCTGAGATAGAGAACCATAAATTAGGGTTCTCTGCATTCTGTCACTTAAATAGTGGCCAATCTACTCAATGACCTCATATGAGAAATTAACTTTGGTCATCAATCTTTTGAGAACAACATGATCAACTAAATCAAATGCCTTGGTGAGGTCCACAAAGGCCACCGCCACAAGGCTGCCTTCATCAGAGCAGCCCGAGCGCAGGCTGTGAACCTCACAAAGGCAGTTTCTGTATCATGACCCACCCTGAATCCATGCTGAGAAGAAGTCCAAAGATTATATTTACCCATGTGTTCATTAATCTGATCACTAACAATTCTTTCCAATACTTTAGACAAAGGAGAAAGAAGGGATATTGGATGGTAATTATTCAAATCAGTCTTTAATCCAGTTGTAAATATAGGCTTAACTATGGCACATTTCCACAAATGTGGAAAAATGCCATGACAAAGAGAGTAATTAAACAATTTGGTAAGGGGAACTACAATAGCATTACCAACCTTTTTAAGTATCCAGAAATCAATGGAATTAAGGCCAGTACGTGGACAAGGGTCCATTTTACACAAATAATAAAAAACATCCTCTGGCAATAATACATGCAAACAACATTTTGGAGTAATACACCCCCATCAAGGCCTTTTAAGGGGTCATTTGTAACATGCGAATCCAATTGACCAATTGTCCTATATTTATCCAAACAGGAAAAATGTGAATTTAACAACTGTGCTACCTGGAGTGGTTCACTGATTAAACTACCATTAGACTCAATAGTTATGGAATCTGTCTTTTTCCCCCTGCCCAGCAATGAATTCAGAGTATTCCATGTAGCTTTAGAGTTTCCCTGATGAGCACTGAATTTCTCTCTAAAAACATTAACCTTTGTTAAGTGAACTTCTGATTTATAATGATTCCACATCGACTTATAGGCCTGTAAGTTATCACTGGTTTTATTCTTTCGATATTTAGCCCATAATTTATTCCTAATTCTAAACATCTTTAAAAGATAGGGAGTAATCCAATCTTTTCTTTCACCCCTTAATCGAGCCCTCCTAATTTATTTTGTCCTTGCTGTGACAGCCCACCTGCTGACCTGTTTGGTAATAAATTTCCTATGATTTTACTGTTTAACTTGATGCAGCCAGCAGTGCTGTACTGACCTGTTTGGGAATCAATCTCCCTGTGTTTTCACTACTAAAATATTTAAATTGACGCAGCCAGCAGTGCTGTACTGACCTGTTTGGGAATACATTTCCCTGTGTTCTCAAGCACACAATGCACCTGCTAGTGCTTTACTGACATAGTTGGGATTAAATGTACCTGTTTTCACAGCTACTCATTGCAGCCAGTAGTGCTGTAGTGACCTGTTTGGGAATAAATCTCCTGGTGTTTTTACTACTTAACTCGACACAGCCAGCAGTGCTGTACTGACCTTTTTGGGAGTAAATTTCCCTGCTTTCCCAAGTACTCAACACACCTACTAGGGCTTTATTGACCTATTTGGGAATAAATGTCCCTGTTTTCATGGCTACTCGATGCAGCCAGCAGTGCTGTACTGACCTGTTTGGGAATCAATCACCCTGTGTTTTTTCTACTAAAACTACTTAACTGGACGCAGCCAGGAATTCTGTACTGACCTGTTTGGGAATCAATCTCCTTGTGTTTTCACCTCTAAAACTATTTAACTCAACACAGCTAACATTGTTGAACTGACCTGTTTGGGAATAAATTTCCTTGTCTTCCCAAGTACTCAACACACCTACTTGTGCTTTACTAAGCAATTTGGGAATACATTTCCCTGTTTTTGCAACTACACAGCATAGCCAGCAGTGATGTACTGACCTGTTTGGGAATCAGTCTCCCTGTGTTTTCACTAATAAAATGACTTAACTCGATGCAGCCAGCAGTGCTGTACTGACCTGTTTAGGAATACATTTCCATGTGTTTCCAAGTACTTAACATACCTACTAGTGCTTTACTGACCTATTTGGAAATAAATTATCCTGCTTTTACAGCTACTCAATGCAACCAGCAGTGCTGTATTGACATATTTGGGAATCAATGTACCTGCATTTTCACCAATTTCACTACTATAGGGTCTTCAACAACCATGAATTGTGGGATTGCTTAGGATCTGAAACGAGGGATATACAGTAGGACACAAGACCCCACACATTACAATTTAAAGGGGAGCTTAACCATGCAAAGAAAAGGGCTATGTGGTTATCCCAGAGAACAGTGTCCATATGGAACAGTCTGCCACTTAAAGTAATGGGTTGTTAAGACCATGGAGGATTTTAAGATCAAACTGGACAATTATTGTCTTAATACTAAGATGGGAGGATACAGCCCCTGAGAAAAAGAGTGATCAATAAACGAGCAATACTGCCTACCAAAGCTCGTATACAACCTATAAAACCTATGAGACTTAACTCAATGCAGCCAGCAGTGCTTTACTGACCTGTTTGTAAATTGATCTCCCTGAATTTGCACCTAGAAATGCACCCAACAATTGCTATATTTTTTTTTTATTTAGAACCAATTATAATATCTATTATGGAAAACTAGGAAGCATGTATGTCGGACCCTTTAGGCAAAACCATGGGTGGTAAAAAACACAGTAGCAGCACTCTTCAGGCAATCCAGGGAACAGTAACAACATTACAGAAAATTAGGACATTGCAGGAGTAACCTGTCATGGTACTCAGAGGATGAGCACAAAGGTCCTCATAGTGCAGCAGCCAACCTTAGTAAGCAGAGAGATGGATGAGGAGGAGAAGACAGATGAGACCGAGGTAGAAATCAGTGGAACAGATCCTGAGTTTGTAGTAGATAAAGTAGCAGTCAGTCTGTCAAGTAGCAGTAGTTCTGGTAAGTGGGATGAAGAGGAGGAATCCAGGGTCAAAAAAAGAACAAAAAAGACTTTTAGGAAGGATGCTGGTGGTGGTAAACAAAAATAACATAGGGGGCATAAGGAGACACCCATGTATGCAGAGAAAAAACAGAGGATAGAAAATGGACAGGCTTCCAGAGGAGTAGAAACCGAAGCAGTTTAGCCAGTCAAAGAAGCTGTGCATCAAAAAGGCATGCAGATGGACATGGAAAAACCTTAAAGAGATACTGGCAGTACTAGTGGCTGTGTTGATGGCAGTGGTTGTGTTGAACATACCCTCCCCATAAGCAGAAAGGCAACAAAATCTATGAAATCCGTAGTGCAGTTTTTTTTGCACACAAAATAAATCATCTTGCCATCATGTGGTTTGCAAATTACAGTATGCAAAACAAAATTAAACTGCGGTAAAGTGGGTACTCGGATGGGAACATAAACAATGATAAGACCTATGAACAAGTATCTCATTTATCAATCTCCAAAAGCACAAAAGGAGCACACACAAGTTGCCCTGCTGCACTCAGCTGAGGAGGATGAGGATATGGATGTTAACCAAGGCGAGGAAGTAATTGATGAGGAAGGGGAAGATGATGAAAGGCTGCCCTCCATTCAAAGCACAACATCTTCAATTTATCATTTCTTTACCCCTCTGAGTCCACCATGACAGACTAACAGGACTCATATACCATTCATGGCCACAACATCCACCCCTCATGGGGGTAAAGGTCAAGGGAAGGAGTCACAAAAAATCAGATGATATCAGCAGGTGTAGCAGCCATCATATCTCTTTGAAAGACTCTTTTGAGCGGTGACAGAAATATAAGTACAACAGGCCTGAGGCAAGGCGATTAACAAAGGCAATTGGGGAGCTGATAGTCATCGACTTGCTCCCATTTTCCTTTATGACTAACTCAGGTTTTAAGGCACTAATTGAAATCTCAGTGCCAAAGTACCAGGTCCCCAGCTGGATCTATTTCTCAACTGTTGCCATCCAAGACTTGTATGACACAGTTCAGAAAAGTGTGTCTGATGCTCTGAAAGGTTCAGTGAGCAAAAAGGTTCATGTCACCACAGATATGTGGACCAGTGGCCAGATGATTGACTACATGGCTATCACTAACCATTGGGTAAACTTTCCTCCCTCCTCCTCCACATCATGTAGTGGCACTGTCAGCAGCAGCAACATGATACAAGAACTTTCACTGTTTGAAGACAGGCAGCATTATGTATTTATGGATTTGAAAAAGACCACAAAGGGGAACATCATCTAGAGAGCCTTCAAGAAAAGTTTGCTGAGTGGATGACTCCAAAGACTTTGTAACCTGGATTTATAGTGTCTGGCACTTCAAATATGCTGAAGGCAGCAAGGCTTGGTAACTTTACACATGTACCATGCTTTGCACACACTATAAACTTGATGGCAAGACTTCATTGATGAAGGCAGAAATGTTCAGAACTTGCTTGCAGCTTCCCCACTGTGTGCACCCACTTTAGCCATTCTGTTACAGCCCAAAAGTTGTTGCAGCAGATTCAGATTGAAAATAGCCTCTCTCTCTCCCCACCAGATGATACAGAAAGTTCCAACCCAGGGAAATTCCACTTAGTACAGTATAGGATGCAGAGAATGCTTGAACAACAGAAAGCAATTCATAAGTATGCAGTCCAACATGGCATGGAAGCACCAAGTTTGGTCGACAGCGACAATGCTGACCTCCCCCACAGCGACGGCACACTACCGATGCAGATATTGTGCCGCCTGTTTTAAGGGTGTTTTCTGTGAGTGGCTGTCCCCCCACACCCCTCAGACTTTAGGATTTCAAGTCCAGGTCGGAGTTGGTCTGGGGAGGGGGCAGAACACTGGGGGAAGGTGAAACATTGAAAAAGGACCATTACCGCGAATGCCGCCATAATGGTCTTTTTTTCCTGTTTCGCCATCGGGGTGTCAACAAAAAGGGGTGCACCTACATGGCATTGGGAAAGGAGACATGAATATCAGCCCCAATCAGTGGTGTCTGATGGAGAATCTTTGTTGCGTCAAACCTTTTGCAAAGGCTACCCTAGTAGTAAGAGCCGATGATGCTGGTCTAAGCCAGATACTGCCCTTTAATTTCACTCCTCAGGCTGACACTGGAGCATCTTGAGTCACAGTTTCTCAACAATGATGATGTCAGTTCTGCATTACTTGCAAGAAAAATATTAAGCACCTTCCTGAGAGATAAGTGCATTATCAATATGTGCAAAACTGAACATTACACTTTGGTCACACTTTTGGATCCTCACTTTAAGGATACAATTGAAACATTCTTCAGACCACATGACTTTAAGGACCTGGAATATTATTGTCAACTATTAATTGAGACAGTGTCAGCATGCATAATTGAGAAAAGTAGTGCATCATCAGTGCCATTTTGGCAACATTCGAAATCTGCACACAATCTGGTGGAGAGGGAGGGAGCACAATCTGACAAAGCTGCTGCTGCTGGTACCATCACTACTGATGTTGTTGGCTATTAAACGCCAACCAACCAGAACTGCTGCTACTAGTTGGGTGACTGCTGCTACACCACAGGAAGTCAAACCACTGTGGGACATGATGTCAGACTTTGGTCTGATAAACACAGCTGGAAAGGCTCAGTCAGCTATTGTGGTACGAAAAGCCCCTGCTGCAAAAATGGTGAGGAAAATGTGCATCTCACTGCAGGTGGTGAACAATTACTGTATTGGCAACAGAAAAAATCAATGTGGCCTTCTTTCAATGAGATTGCAAATGAATACCTCAGTTGCCCACCCACCAGCACATATTCAGAGAGAGTTTTCAGTGCTGCTGGAGCAATAGTGAATGATTAAAGAACATTTCTTTCCACAAAAAATGTAGAGTGGCTCACTTTTCTAAAAATGAACCTGCCACAGTTCAAAAACATATACTGTCCAAAATGCATGCAGGCTGACAACACCCAGATGGCATGTCAGTCATTTACCTCTCCTGCCATATTACTTCCTTGCTTTCCTGGCACAGGCGAGCCCCTGCTACTCCAGCACTTCTGAATTACTGCTCTGCCAGTTGCTGTCCCTTCCAGTCTGCCCCCAATTCTGTTATCCCTTCCTTTGAAAAAGTACTGCAGTCTTTAAAAGAAAGTTGTAGAATAATTTCAACAAGAACAATGTCCAGAAAAACATAAAACAACAGACAAACAGTATAAACACCTGGAACTCACTGGGACCTGGCACCACCAAGGTCACTTACGTAAAGCTAGCATTTGCATCACAGAACATAGTGTGCTAAATACTGACCCCAACCCACCTCCAGTTAGCAGTAGTGAATAAGCAGCTCATCTCCAACTGTGCACGGATCTCCCTCCTCCCCATTCCCTCCTCTAACTCCTCCTGCTTATTCTTCACATAATTATTTTGCAGTGACTTACCCAGAACATTCCAAATTAGTTTTATCCCCTGGGCTACCACATGGAGGCCTCTGTACTGAGAACTTCAAAATCTTTTGTTGTCTACAGCCCATCTCCATATCAACCCCCATTGAAGGCACACTACCCCTTTGCCTCTTGCCATGAGATGGCTTCTCAAAAGCATGTCCTCAGTCACTGTGTACCCCCAAGCCCTGCCTTGCCCTGTATCTGACAGCCCCACTCCCCCCCATTCTCCCACATCAATGTCTCTTATAAATTTGGAGGAGCAGTGCTCCTTCCAGTAGTCCCACCTGTCATGCTAGCCTATTTTCTGATTATGAGGGTCCCTGGGTCAGTGGACTGGGTTACACAGCCACTAATTTCAGCTCATGCAGTATCCTACCCGATCCCCTCTAGCAATCAGATCTGTACCACATGGCTGATCTAGTTGGAATGTTATATCAGGTAGGGACTTGATATAGCAGTCCAGCTAGATCAGCTATGTGGAGCATATTCAGTGTTCTTGGCTCCAGAGTCCATAGCACCCTACAGACACATGGCAGCCCTCATTTTCCACCTGTTGCCATGTGGCCACTAACAGTTAAGGAGAGAAAGTATGCAGGCCACAATACCAAGGCACAGGGCGGGAGTGCAATGGGCCATCCATCAGGCTGAGTCATCAGATCTTCTGCACTGCTTTCATTTGGCAAAGTCCAGTAGTCTGTATATTCAATCCCTTTAATGGTGGTGGTGCACACATTAACAGCTACATTACTCCAGGTTGTGGGAGAATGACACAAAAACAAACATCCAACCAAACGTATAACAGAAACTGCAAAAGGTATCCTCTGTACTCAGCTTTGCTTCTCATACCAATCCTGCAGAAATTTCTTCACATTCTCAACCTCCCAAATTGTGTAGGTTGTGCACTCGCTCTTTACCTTAACCACTGCATGGTACAAGAAGGTGAACTCCAGCTTTTTCTCCCTCAGCATGTTGACCACTAGTGCAAACAGTTTTCTCTTTCTCTGGAACCACTCCAAAAAGTCCTGATGCAGACACAACTTACTCCCTTCATACAGTAGCTCCTTTTGTTCCTATAGGCAGCCAGGACCACCTGATGGTCTCTGAAGTGATGCAATCTGAGTCTGACTATGATCTGTCTTAGCAGAAGCTTTGACACTAGGACTCAGTGAGCCCTTTTGATTTTCAGGTGGTCTTCCCTTTATCTTCATTCCCAGCAGTTTAGGTAGGGTTACTGCACAGAAGTCCAGGGCAACTCTTTCCCTCCTTACCCTCCGGGAGTCCTCGTAACCAAAGGTTGCTTCTTCAGTTATATTTTTCCTGATAGTCAAGCTGTTCCCGGGGGTCCTTCTGCTCCTTTTGTAGCCTTGCTATCTACTGTAGTATCTCTCCCTTGGCACCCTCCAGGCTTGACACCCACTCTTCCACTTATCTGAGTCACTTGGTTTGCACACTGGGATGATAGTTTGGTCAGCTTCCCTGCCAGGGTGTCTGGTTTCATGCTGAGTACTTCCATGAGCTAGTCCAGAGATGAATGCCATGCAGACCTCAGTGCAGGGTTGATGCTAGGAAGAAGACAGCCAGCCTGAACTTTACAAACACAGTCCAAGAACCCCGCTCTTGACGGCAACTGGCAGAAGGAACTCACAGTACACAATGTATCAATGCAGTGTTAATGCTCCATTTATTCATGGTTCTAAGTGCAATCACAGCTCGAGCAGCTACCAGAGCCCCAGCACTTTGGCTACACCCCCTGACAAATAAATGGAGCACTAGCACTCCACTGACATACTGTGTCCCATGAGTTCTTTTTGCCAGTTACCATCAAGTGTGGGCTTCTTGGACTGTGAGTGCTTCCAGGACCTGTTCAGTCACTGTGCACCCCAGTGCAGCCATTTTCATCGCTGACAGTGAGATCAGGCCTGGGTCTGCAGTCTGCACAGCTACCATTGCATTCTTGCTTGATTTAGCAGCTCCCTGTGGCTGTTTCACCATTGGTTTTACCAGATATTCACCCATCTTGCCTTTTTCTTGCAATTTATTGTCTTTTTAAGTGGTATTAAGAGGTTTGATATCAAAATTTAATCTTCAAATTCATGGAGCCCCCGACCTCATCTACTGTACCACACAATCCCCAGTAACAATACAGCATAACCTGGTAATTGTGAGGTGGCCAGCAGCCCCTGGTGGTCTGAAACTACATATTACTGATCTGAAAGCAAAACTGCTTACTTGTCTTTAATGCAGCTTTTCCCCCAAAAAAACTAGTCCTGCTTCTATCTGCTATCCCCTCTTTTTTCATAAACTCCTGATGTTTGCAATGCAAAGAAACCTCTCCTCCGCCTCAGTACCTTTCAGCAACATTCTCCCAGAGCTCAGGTGATGTCCTCAGTTCTTGGTGCATCCAGAATTCTCCTGTACTTCCCCCAGATAAGGAAGGTATTGTAAAATGCAACCCCACCTCGTTCTGTCAAACCTTGCAATGCACAAATCTGCTTGGTTCCCAGTTAAATTCCCTTTTGGTTCCAAGTTTAAATTGCATTGTGTCTCTCCCCTTATATTAGCCCCAAGCTCAGAGAAGAAACTGTCTGCCAATCAGGCCCTTGCAGCAACAGTGTGATTTGTCCACTGTCGCTTTTGCAGCTATGCTGCTGCTACTACCAGAGAGATCTCCAACCCCACAGATGAGTGCCCCAGCTCTGCAGATCATCCAAGAAAGACTTCACTGGCTGTTATGCTGAAGAGAGCCTAGAATGGGAAGGGATCTGAACCAGGAACTGAGCAAATCTGTGCATTGTAAGGTCTGACATGATAAGGTGGGGCTGCATTTTGTAATTCCTTCCTTGGCTGTGGAAGTACTGGAGAATCCTGGAGTTATTTATTTAAAACTTTGGAGATTACTTTTGAGCAAAGTGCTGATTTACAGAGGTTCCATGTCAAATATGTAGTCAGCAAAAACATCACAAGCATAAGCAGTTCTAGAGGAAATGCAGTCAAGTCAGGCTTAAAGCACTTAAGGCAGAACAATTACATACAGTTTTGAGACAAATTCATACAGATCATTGTATAATAAGTCACAGGTTATGTACAGAGAGAAACCAAATGTAACCCCCCCTATAAATGGGGGTTCCTATAATGTCTTCTTGGGCCTGCTTAATGTCCACGACCAGGATGGTGTTATGCGTCTGCAGTAGTTGTGATTGTTTGCATGAGAGTGCCCTATTTGGCCTCCATGCCTGCCTCTTTAAGAGCTATCTATTCTGTGTGAGATAATTAGCCTTGGTTGGGACCAAGTGGTTTAAGGCTTGCGATCCACCAGGCGAGTGATATTTCTGCTCCATTCTGCCATTGCTATATACGCAGAGGGAGCCCTCTTAGGGTCTATGATTGTTTGCATTTATCTACTTTAATAATAATAATACAGGAGTTTGTCTAACCTGCCTTTCATTGCAGAATGGACTTTTTGCTTACAGCCACCATTTTGGTTCTGAACTGCCAGAGTTGGACCAATCGGAACCTCGGGAGACCTAAAATGGAGACTGTCCTCAGAGGTCTTATGGGATTGAATTTCTGTAGGAATTATAGTTTTTAAGGTTTGGCACCTAAATGGACCTGGGGAGGGGGGCCCTTTCTGTGATAGACAGTTCAATCAGCCAACTGAACCTTTTGGATCACTGGGGAAAGCCCAGAGCTGCCTTCAGCAGTGTGTCAGTCGAGAGTTGGAATTTGGAGAGTGAACAGCTTGAACCATTCAAGCAGCTGCTCCTGCATGGTAGTGTGGGGAATCAGCTGGAAGGCTGTGTTTGGCCTGCCTGCCACCATCTTCCAGTATGAAGAAGCTTGTGAGAATATAATTGGACTAATTCTGAATACCTTGATTGAGACCTGAAACCTGAAGAGAAAGTGAGTGATCGTTGCCTGTGTGTGAACTGAAGACTTGTTCCTGAAGTGATTGGCCTGTCAGGTACCAAAGTGAGCCTCAGAATGAAAGGTTTGTGCAGAGATCCTGCTAAATTGCAAATGAACTTCATCCAATCTGTGGCTGATAGTTGTATTACTTAGACGTGTGCTGAATGTGCTGTGTGGATCACAATTTGGTTCCCCACCCTCAAATGTGTTATGATAGCTGGAAGTTGCATCAGCACTCATATGGACTAAATCCGAACTGTCTGCTCTGGCCTGGGCCTTGCCATCTTGGCCTTGACTGCCGCTCCCACCACAGAGACTTTTCCGATGAAAGACCCACTCAGGGATTCAGCTCCCTGCTCAACACCATCAAACAGGTAGCGACCACCACAGTTAGTCATGTGGGCCCTGCTTCCCCTGGCCAGCCAGTACAACATCTAGAGGTCTTCATCTCATCAGTCCTGCCTCCTGGTCTGGGTAGCATGAGTACTAAACAGGGTAGCTCCCTGCAACAAAGCTGCAATCATTGTGTGTCATCTGATTTATTTGTTTGGGTTTATTACAAGGAACTGAGCCATCCGGCTCTGGATTACAAATTCTGGGTTGATGTACATGCAAATTGTTTTCTTTCCTAAGGGCCCCAACAACAGCTGCAATGCCAGCCTACCCCAGGCAACACTTCAGGCTAGCCTGCTTAACAATTGGGTACCTAGAGTGTGTGTGATTGTAACAAAGGGACTTCTTGTGCATGCATGTTCAGCCTGAATCAATCAGATCTAATAATCACCTGCTAGACTGCTGCTCCATACTTGTTCAACTCCCCCTGAATAAATCAGATTTTGTTCTTTCTGCATCTAACCTGACTAGTGTGTACCTTTTTGGAGGGGATATTGTACTGCCATTGAACTGCTGTATTACAGGTCTTATTTTACAAGGGGTCTCTAGGGTCTTTACAGCTGATCTAGCCCTGGTGGTAAGTGTACAGAGTGTGGGTTCGGTATAGCTATCATATGGTATATGTGATTGTTTATCTGTTGATCTGTTTAAGCTACTAGAAGGGTTGGTGGGGGGTTATAGTGTCCCAGAGGGCTATACCCACAGCAGTTGTGCTACCCCAAAACCACTGAGCTCAGGCCCCTCAACCTGTGCCTAGTCACGCAGGCAGGGGTAGTAGCCCATAGAATAATGCCACCTAGGGGTTACATGAATAAACTGTTTAACAGTTATAATTGCACTGGACTGCAAAGGCAAACCACAAACATCTCTTAAACTGATTAAACTTGGGGAGATTCAGCAGAGAATCAGGCAATTCAATTAACCAGTTAGCAGCCCTGTCAGCAAATGACTGCTTGCCTAGCTGAGTATTCTCAAAAGGAGGCTTAAGGGCATTCCTGGCCATGTTCCTGGTGTTGTATTGGTTGGAGACTGTGCAGAAACAATTTGTTAAAGCAGGGGGTGTTAGACCTAGGAAAGCATTTTTGGCTACCAAACAGGTCTGGAGCTGTATTCTGCAGGGTAAAAGGTAACCAGTTAGTTAGTGCATGAAGGGTACACCAAGATCTGAGGACATCAGCAAAGCACTGGGAGGATGCTGCTGAAAGGTATTGAGGAGGAGGAGGAGGAGAGTTTTTTTTTGGTGTTGTAAATATCAGGAGGTAAAAAAATAGCTGACAACAGACAGAAGCAAGACTATTTTTTGGGGGGAGCAATATTCTGCCTATAGTGCTTACTAATGAATGTAATAGTTCTTACGGCAGGATGGCAAAAATATGTTGGTTGATTTTTTGGCAGATTGAAGACAATATCACTGATGCTGGGGAACTCAAGTACTGTAGATTGCATTTTAATTGGTTAAAGGGTCATGAAAGTTGGGGAAGGGTGTGCGGTGGGAGTGAGCTTGCAAGCGGGCGAGAATCTGCCTGTCTCTGGATATGCCGCTGGGTCTGTTGTGGCATTATGCAAATCAGAGAGCTGCATGGGATGATCAAAGATTCTGGCATAGTCCAGAAAATGAGAACAAGCAGTGCACCCTATGGAAGACAAAAACATGCATGTCTTCTGGAAGCAGCTCAGGAAGTGTACTGTATGTCACCCAGGTTCTCCTCTTTATCCTGCTGAAGTTCTAGACAAGACAGACAGTTCATTCTTCCAGTTTCTCTGCATTCATTAGATGCTGGATGCAGGATGCTGATGATGATGATGTGACGTTGTAGGGGAGAATCTGACAGGCAGTGCAGGCAGTCATATTTGTACAGGACCAACATATATATTTGATCTGTTTTTATACTTAAATAATAGTTCTGTATTCTGTGTCCTGTTCATCTGGTGTCCCTTTTTCTCTGCAGAGCAGCCATGCTTGCCTCCAGGTCTGCAGAAGGAGTGGAGTACTGGGTCGATGGGTCGCAAAGAGAGGCTGCCCTTGAAGACTACTTCACCATGAGTCATGAGCTGGGCAGGTACAGAACCAGAAATATTTGTCATTTTTCTTCTCACACTGCCCATCATCAGAGCTTTCATGTGTTTTGCTGTGTTCATGTTATGTGAGAATATCAAGGCTGAAGCTACATTTTTTTGGATTGTTTGAGATGAATTAATACCCACTTTTTGTTGTCTAAATTTTTTAGTATGATTTTTATTGCTATTATTATTGTGTGCTGTAAAAAGAAAAAGAAAAGTGTATAGATAATTGATATTATCTCAGTTCCTATCACTGACACTCTTCAAAACAGACCAAGAGAACAAAAACATAGGATTTGCAAGACAGAATCAAACCTGGTATTCCAGCTGTCCCTTGTCCTCACAGCAGTTGCATTCCAAGGCTACTGTATTTCAGTGGTGTACTACTTGTTGGCTTATTATGATGTTAGTTCTGTTATATGCAGTCAAAACTGGCACTGCCCACTAGCCAAATGATGGTAGTTGGTATTGGGCCAATATATTTTTTCTTTAAATAGCCAAGCTAGCCTGTATTGGGAGACATTACATTTAGGGCCAGTAGATTTTCCCAGCCACTAGTCCTGTTGCATAACTCATTTCAGCCCTTTCTGTTATGAAATCAAGCTCTGAGGAGAGGAACATGTCTGAGAATCTGAGATTTAGTGGCAATGGGGAGGCAGGATCAGTTTTACGCCTAATGGCACCCCAAGCAGAAATTCTTGTGATGCCTCCTTCACTGCTCCTACCTCCACCTCTCCTCTCTTCTGCCCCACCCCACATCCAAAAAGTGTTTGACGACTGGTCCATAGGTGCAGTGGTAGTGCTACCACTCACAACAGAGTGACTCAGGTTTAGGAATGCACCCTGGTCATTGGGAGCCTGCTGGAGTGGAGGATCAAGTGTCCCAGGTGATGCTCTCCTCCTCTGAGCAGTAAGGGTCATCATCCTCACTGGGATACTGCCACCTGGGTGAGCACTGATGGCAGTTCAACTAAGGCACCATGTGGAAGGGGAAGATATAGGCCGGGACCCTGTGCTGGACATGCACTGTGTGCACAGTCCTTTTGGTTCCTCCATGGGTGCATACATTCTCAAGGGGGAAGTAATGAGAAAATTCACTCAGCCCCGGTGGGTCACCTCAGTCATTGCTGCTGCCCAACACAAAGCGGAGTCAGGGGTGCATCACTCCACCCTTTTCCTGACCAGGGGCAACTGCAGCTACATGGGGGCTTACAGCAAGTAAGGCTTTAGGATAGATATGGAGGATTTACTAGTGGAGCATCAGAGGAAGCTGGCAGATCCACTCCTGCCAGAAGCAACCAAGCATAGCTCAAGATGTATATAGAGCAAGAGTTTGCATGGGTATATGTAAGAAAGCCTTACAGTGAAAATGTTCAAATAGGCCTAGGCAAAGGTAATAAGGTATTTTCCCCCCTTTCATGCATCCAAACAAAAGGTTATCAGGAGGAGGGGGCCTGACAAGACTCGGGGTCAGTAAGTCCCTAATGTGAGGGGCCAGGTATGGCAGCTTGTATCTTTGGGCCACTAGGGCTATCAGTACACTACTGGAGGGAAGCAGGTACAACTGGACCAATTATGAATTAGTAGCATAATGCTGACATGCTTTTTCATCTTGAAATTGTCCTTCAATGGCAGGTTAGGACATGTGCAGGCAAGGACTGGTTCTAGAGGCACTGCTCACCCTACCTGGCAGAATGCCATGCAGTGTCAGTGGCTCAGTAGGTAGCACACTCATCTCAGGCTGAGAGATCAGATGGCTGTGGGTTCAGTTCCCACATCTGGCACTTAGGTTAATATCCCAGTACTAACACTGCAGTGCAGCATGAGAGGGGTGCTGCACTTCTGAGGTGCCGTCTTTCAGATGAGATGTTAAACCGAGGTCCCATCTGCCTGGATTGGTGGTAGTTCAGGTAGATGTTAAAGATCCCATGGCACTTATCAAAAAGAGTAGGGGAATTTTATTTTTATTAAGTATTATACATCATCACAACAAAAAGCTCATACAAAAACAAGAAGAAAACACAAAATCACTACTTCACGTAACAGGAACATCTGAATCAGTTATCCAAGGAAGATTGTGCCATACAGTTTGAGTATATATAGCAGGTTGGTGATCTTTTTCTTTATGATACAAACAGCGCATTTCCTTACAAACACTCCCCACAATATCATCATATGTCAGCACTTTTTGTTGTAGTGTGAACAAACAACGAGCGTTCCAAATATACCATTTAATAATGGAGAATAACACATATAAGATACCAGAGTCCCAAGGAGACCATTCTCTGCCATAGGTACCGTAAATCAATGTCTCATAAGAGACCGTCTGAAAAAGTAACATATTCCAACAAGTAGCCACATAAGACCAAAAGGATTGAATAAAGGAACACATAAAAAATAAATGAAACATGGTCTCAGATTGTGCCAAACACTGAGGCCTACTACAAAATCTTTCATCTAAAGCTTTATGTTTCTGATTAGCCTTAGTATTTAACTTTTCAAGGCAACAAAGCCACTGAACATCCCAGAATTTACAAGGCACTCGGGTGTTACGAAACAATCACATAACATCAGGTGTCAAAGATGAGGGACATAAAGGCAGAGCAATGGACTCCGGAAAATGTTTGTCCTGCACCACAAAGTACAGCAATTTCTTTGAATAATGCAATAAAAGTTGATATGTAATACCCCAACCTTTAAGGCGCACAAAAATAAGTCTATAATAAGCAGGAGAGAAGGGAACTGATTTAAAAACGTTCATTGTATCTGAAACCCAATCACCATACCAGAGCCGAATCTGATTTTGAAAAAAAGGCGACCAAACAGTAATATGCTGACTACAAATAGGATGAAGATTAGCAAACAAAAATTGAATAAACAAAAATAGAATCGGATTAATCATGTTCAAACCGCCATCCGCCACCCTGAGGTACAATGTGTTACCTTTAATAGGGTTCAATCTACTACACCAGATTGCTTGGAAAAATAGACCATAAAGAGTAGCATCCCACTCTTTAGGAGGAGGGAAAATCATACTCACACATAAAAATAAAGGCAAAAAATAAGTCCTGATCATGTGTACCCGTTTAAGCTTTCCCATAGTACACTTATTCCAACCATCCACCAACGCCTTCTCTTGTGCAAGCTTCAAATCCCAATTACCAAGATCCTGTCTACCAGTATCGAAGGCAATCCCTAAAATAGAGATAGAACACTTCGTCACAGGTATACCAGCCACATGGGTAGCAGAAAAAGCCAATCCTAAACATTTAAGGATGCATTTGTCTTTATTCAGATGTATACCAGAAGCAGTATCATAAAGAATACAAAACTCGAGTGCCCTATTCAGATCAGTTTCTGATTTCAGAAGTAGAAAAATGTCATCTGCATAAGCAGCAGCAGTCCATGGGGCATGATGACCAGAAATCAGAACCGAGGTAAAAAACCGAATGTCATTTATTAACTGGAGTAAAGGGTCAATACAAAAAATAAATAACAAAAGGCTTAAGGGACACCCCTGACGGACACCCCTTTTTACCGGAACCAAAGGCCCCAAAAACCCATTCACCAATGGTTTAATAAAGATGCAACGATAAATAGCCTGTAACCAAGCAATAAATTAATCTGGAATACCATATCGTCGGAGAGTCATCCATAAAAACCCATAGTCCACAGAATCAAAAGCCTTTCTCTGATCTAAAGATACCATCAATCCAGAGGTAGAAGCAAAAGAGCCAGATTCAAAAACTTCCCTCAGTACTAAAAGTTGGTCTGTCATCACCTTGCCCGGAATAGCACAAGACTGGGTACTGGAAATGACACAAGATGCAACCACAGATAAGCGGACGGCCAATATCTTCATAAGAATTTTAAAATCAACATTTAACAAGCAAATCGGTCTCCAATTATTTAAATCTTCCCTAGCACCTTTCTTATATAATAAGGTTACCACTCCCATAGTTGTGTGAATGGGAAAATAACCCTCATGTAACATAAAATTATAAACCTGGGCCAATTCCTGAGAAATATGAGGAATAATTAATGCATATAATTCTGAGGGAAGACCATCCAGGCCTGGTACCTTCCATTTGGGTAATGCAGCGACTGCCTCTAAGACCTCTGCGGGAGAAATAGCTGAGGTAAGGGCAGTGACCGCAGACCCCGAGAGGGCAGGAATATCTAAAAAAGGAAACCAGTGGGAGAAGGCAGCAGCATCATTAAGCTGCGTATCAAACTGCTGCCCCAAATACCTAGACACTACTGATATAATATCCGAATGTTTCATGACAGTTGACACACTGTATCAGAATCCCATACAGCTGACATAGTTTTATGCTGAATTCGGGAAGAACAACTAAGAAAAGGGCAAACCTCCATCAAAGATACCTGTGTACCAAAAAGCTGTTGCATAGTCAAGGATGCCATTTGCGTCTCGTGAAATACCTGCATTTGCTGCTTAATAAGCCGAATCTGATCCCCATAATCATGTTTGGTAGTATATGCTAAACTCATTAATTGCTGCAGCTGCTGTCTGAGCATCTGATATCTCAACTTCTCGGAATCCGAGACATGTTTGCTTTCACATAATAATAGAGTCCGCAAATCAGATTTAAGACTATCCCACCAGAGAAAAGGATTATCAAATAACTGAAACACAGTCTTCTTCCCACCAATCAAATATAATATCTGCTGGAGCATCGAACCCCTGGAGAGTAGTAATGTATTAAATTTCCAAAGGCCCGGGCTGTGAGGGGGGTCCCATGCACCTACTACCACGGAAAGAGTCTTGTGATCAGAATAAGCCACAGAGTCCACCTGTGCGGCTAGTACAGGAATCCGTTTACTGAGAAAAAAAAAGTCTATTCAGGTAGCATGCATTCCCCTCTGGAATGTAGGTATCCCCCTAGTGTGAAGTGACTTATAAACATCTTAAGTGAGCTAAGTGAACCGTAGACTGTAACAACATGTCACAAAAAATCTTTCTGGTAGAGTACCACTACCACGATCCTGAAGCGTGAGATCTAATTGAAGTCATCAACAAGAAGCACAGCTTTGTGCAGAGAAAAGAAAGGTCAAGCTGAAGAAAATGTCCACCCTGTCAGCTTTCAGTTGCGGTGCATAAATATTAATTAAACAAAAATAGGTGTTATGCATCTTGACATTCAACAAAAGAACCCTCCCTGGCACCAAATCAATCAATTTTATGAGCTAAAAAAGTAAACTAAATAAAATCCTCACCCCAGTACGTGCTCCCAAACCCATAGACCAGTAAGAAGGACCCCAGTACCAGTCGCGTTTAGCATAGCTAACCTCAAGGGCTATGTGCAATCTAGTGTCCTGCAGCAAAACATCATCTGCATGGTTGGACATTAAGTGGGAAAAGACTCCACCACGTTTTTGTGGATTTTAATACTATTGACATTAATTGTCAAAAATGTCAGCTGTTTGGAAAGGCTCATTTAAAGAAGTCAAGGGGGTTTAAGCGACTTAGATTTTCCAGCACCAGAGGCCAGTGTCTTCCTCCCTTTAGGGGTAGGCTTCCCTTTCAGGGGGCCTGCAATTTTCTCATGAACATCACCTAGTTCACTAGATTCAGAATCAGAGCAGAGGTCAGCACAATGTGAACCCTCTGACGAGACTTCGGAGCTTTTATCCAGAAAATCAGTTTCCAAAAGCAATGGTTGAAAGTGATTGAAAGTTTGGGTTTCTGAGATTTTATGAACCTTGTGGGCTGGCTGCCTCCAACTCCGGCAGCGTGTTACCCATTGTTTGGGGTCAACGACCGGGTCTTTGGGGGGTGGTGGTGGCATGTCAAGAGAAGAAGGGACAAGCAAAGTCCTTGGTCCCTGTAAAGGAAGGGTCAAAGAGATAGGAGAGAGCTCAGCAGTCTCCACAGATACAGGGGCCTCCTGAGGCATCTGAACTACAGGAGGGAGGTCAGAACGGAATTCAGGAGGGGGGCAACATCGACATATCAGAAGATGGTCGAGGATCTGATGGCAAGGGGATGTCTCCAGACCATACATGCGCCCTCTGGGCAAGTGCTGCCATCAATCTCTGTTCCTCCAAATCCCCAGAACCAGATTTGGAAGAAGCAGCTTGTGTACATTCACCATAGGTATGACCAGAAAGGCCACTCAAATTACAACTGACAATTTCGGAACAATGCATGGACATATGACCTAGTTTACCACACAGGGAGCAACGGATTTTGTCACAGGCACTACCAAGGTGACCACATTTATAACAAGATTTGGGCTGGCCTGGGTAAAACAAAACACCACAGTCACCCACCCCAAAAAAAGAAATTCAGCAAATGTTGTAAAGAACCATTCAATTCTTGAAGAATAACCCTAATCTTCCAACCCCCTGTCCAAATGTTTTCACTATCAAAAATAGCCTCAGGGGCTCCCAAAACAGTACATCATTGTTTAAGCCAAAAGTGTAAGTCAGTCACACTGACACCCTCAATGCGAAAGAGGACTGTGACAGACTTCTGAGCAGGTCTGGTAAGAGGGATGACCTCAAATGGAGCCCACAGTGGGGTATTCTTCACCGTCCCATACCTGCTCCAAAAGGCCTCTAAACCAGCCTGTAATTTAAAGCTGATGTCAAATGAACACTCTCCAGAGACATGTATGAGAGCATACAATTCAGTGGCTAAAAATTGCAAACTATGCTTAAGCAGCGTTTTTCCCACATATTCCCTATGTGGAAATATCCCTATCTGGAAGTCAGTAGACATCTGAGAACAAGCGACCACTGCACAGTGTGCTTCACAATTAACACAACCATGGAGACAAGCCATACAAAGACAAGGATACTGGATTTTAGAAGGGCTGACTTTGGCATAATGGGTGAATACCTGAGGAATGCATTAGCAAATGGCCAGAAAGGAGGGGTGGAAGAATAATGGAGAAAAATCAAAACTGCCATCATGGAAGCAACAAGCCTTTGTGTTAAACAAATGAAGAAAACAAGGCGGAATAAAAAAACACTATGGTTCTCAAAAGAGGTGTCAGGGAAGGTTAAGGAGAAAAAGGCTGTATTCAGAAAGTATAAGGAATCACAGACGGAGCATGACAGGGAACTGTAGCAATTAAAGCAGAAAGAAGTGGGGAAGGCAGTCAGAAAAGCAAAGGCCCAAACCGAGGAAAAGATAGACAACTCAGTAAAGAAAGGGGATAAAACCTTTTATAGGTACATTAGGGAGCATAGAAAGGTTAAGGGAGGGATAGTGAAGATTAATAAAGAAGAGGGGAGGTGGGCAGAGGGAGACAGTGAAAAGGCAGAGATACTGAATGAATACTTTTGCTCAGTATTCACAAAAGAAGAAGAGGAGGAGTTACCTAAACCAAACAGTAGAAGCACTCTGGGTAGGGGACTTGACGCCAGTCCATTTACAGAAGAAAGAGTCCTGAAAGAACTCCTAAAATTCAAGGTGGACAAAACAATGGGGCCTGATGGGATTCACCCTAGAATCCTAAAAGAGCTAAGGGAGGACCTAGTGACACCGCTAACCACACTTTTTAACAAATCATGGGAAGATGTGGTGGTACCTGAGGACTGGAGAAGGGCAGATGTGATTCCCCTTCACAAAAGTGGGAGCAAGGCAGAAGCAAGAAACTACAGACCTGTTAGTTTGACCTCAGGGTTGGGGAAAATGATGGAATCACTTCTGAAAGAAAGAATTGTTCAGTACCTAGAGGCTAGCGGGGCACAGGACCCAAAGCAGCATGGATTCACAGCAGGAAGGTCATGTCAGACGAATCTAATCGATTTCTTTGACTGGGTGACCAAAGTAATAGACCAGGGAGGGGCTGTGGATATGACCTACCTAGACTTTAGCAAGGCATTTGACACAGTCCCCCACAAAAGATTAATAATCAAGCTAGCCAGCCTGGGAGTGGGTTCCAGGGTGGTAGCCTGGGTAGCAAACTGGCTGCACAACAGGACACAGAAGGTAATAGTGAATGGAACACATTCTGAAGAAAGGGGGGTTACTAGTGGAGTACCTCAGGGCTCAGTACTGGGTCCAGTCCTCTTTAACATCTTTATAGGTGACATTGCAGAGGGTCTGGAAGGAAAGGTATGCCTCTTTGCAGATGACACAAAGATCTGTAACAGAGTTGATACACAAGGTGGGTAGAAAGGATGAGAAGGGACTTGGCAAGGTTGGAGGAATGGTCAGACATATGGCAACTTAGATTCAATGCAAAGAAGTACAAAGTAATGCACCTGGGAATAGAAATCCAGGAGAAGAGTACACAATAGCAGGGGAGGTACTAACGACAACAGTAATGGAAAGGGATCTGGGTGTAGTCATATCAGATAACCTAAAGGTGGGCAAGCAATGTGAGAAGTCAGTAAGAAGAGGGGGATACTGGGATGCATAGGAAGGGGCATCACAAGTAGAAAAATAAAAGTGGTTATCCCTCTGTACAGACAGTTAGTGAGATCCCATCTGGAGTACTGCGTGCAGTTTTGGAGACCTCATCAATGCAAGGACATAGACAGGATGGAAGCAGTCCAGAGGAGGGCAACTAAAATGGTGCAGGGTCTACATCAGAAACCATATGAAGAGAGACTGAGACAGCTTAATATGTATACCCTTGATGAAAGGAGGGACGGGGGGACATGATAGAAACTTTTAAGTACCTCAAGGGAATCAACAAAGTCCAGGAGGGTAGCATCTTTCAAAAAAGAGATGTATAAGAACAAGGGACATAATTTAAAGTTAGAGGGGGGACAGCTCAGGGGTAATGTGAGGAAATTCTTTTTCATGGAGAGTGGTGGATGCATGGAACCACCTTCCTAGAGAGGTTGTGGGGTCTAAAACAGTGGGGGAATTCAAACATGCATGGGACAGACATAAGGCAATTATAGTGGGGGGTTGCAGGAAGTAGGCTGTTGGTTAACTAGAATCTGCAGCTTATCCAATAGGTAGGGAAATGGGCAGACTGGGTGGGCCAGTGGTCCTTATCTGCCATCAAACTCTATGTTTCTATGTTTCTATACCTCAAGTCCACCTTTATACACAATACTCACAGCATTATTATGTTTAGCTGGAAGCACCTTTTTTTTAAAAAGGAAGCATATGTTTTAGAGGAGCTGGTATTATCACCCCCTGAAGAGGTTGCGTTATCAACCCCCAAAGAAGGGGCAGAAGATGTAGAAGAAGGTAGGGGGAACCCCGGAGGGCAACCACCAGAAAGAGCATGGGGCAAAGAAACAGGACACCCAGAAACCTGAGGAGGTAATACAGTCCATAAAGGAAAAACAATTTTAGGATCAGGGGTCAATTCCAAATCAGTATCTAAATGCAAGTCAGATACTTCACCCGAGGAACCTCGCACAGTCTGAGAGATCACAGGAGTAGGTAATGGGGACTTTGCGGTAATTTTCACTCCAGGAATACGTATCGGGGCAAATCCTGAGGTCCACTGCTGGGAGACAGGTGAACGCACCCATCCCGCTGCCCGGAGAGAATGATCCACCGACCACTGCTCCATGTCATCCGGAACCGAGTCCGCCCATCCCTTTCGTGGGACTGACAGTTTAACAGTACATTGAGGAGCAGTAAAGGAAAAAGTCAAAACACCATCCTGGTTTTGGGGTTCAGTTTGAAAGATCACTGATGTTTGCACAAAAGCAGCTCCTGAGCATTCCGCTGCCACGCCCATCGTGGGAGTGTTCTGATCTGTCAGTGTAACCTGACAACTCCCGCCAGACTCCAAAAAACCTCCCGGCACACCCGGGGGTGTAGGAGAAAGCAATTCCTTCGTTAAGGGTCGTATGGCAAAAACAACAGCCAGAGATGATAGAGAAGTGACATCAATGCTGGCAGCATCTTGCACAGGAGAGAAAGGAGGTCCTGAATCCAACTCCTCCAATGGCAGAACAACAACCAGATCCAAAACAGGCTCAGAGAGCACCACAGCAGCCTTTAAGGTAGTATCCACAACAGGAACCACCTCCATCGCAGTAGCTTCAGATACAGGCGGTGCAGTCAGAGTACCACACTCCTCCACGTCCTTCTCCATGATCGAACAGACAGAGACTGACTCTGCAGCAGATGGCAAAGCCCCCTACCAACACAGTAGGGGAATTTCCCCGGTGTCCTGGTCAAATTTCCGTCCTTCACTAAAAAAATACCACCAACAGCTTAATCTCGTTCAAGGTCAGTTGGCATTCATCTGTATCCCCTTCCCCAGGTCGTGCCTGAAAATAGGCAGGATTTGTCTAGTGCACTTACCCGGTCAACAAAAACTAACTAAATAAATGAAAAATGGTCTTGGAAGTGTCAGGGCTCCAGGAACCCCACAGGAAAATTAGGGATGTGTATAAAGTACAGTATAAATGTATTTGGACTAGAGCCAATGATAAATGGAAACAATTATGCATCATAAGTGCAGGGATAAACCTGGAATAAGTAATGTGGGAAGTTTTTCAAGGGAGGACATGTCATGAAATGGTGGGTATGAAAATCAGAGCCTCGGATATGCTAGAAGGTCTAGTGGATGCAGCTATTACTGCACATTGGAAGGTTGATATTGAGGAGTAATTGAAAGGGAAATGCCATTGGACTGTGCAATATCTGCAGTGACTAAGTAAATGTACCCAATTGATCCCAGCTCCATGATTGGTCTCAGTTTGTGTGTGGTCTCTCATTTATTGGTGCCCCAATTGTATTGGTTCATGGCACCCCTACTCCAGTGCCCCAGGCCTGAGGTGGTAGCAGTGCTTGTGCAGCTGTAGGTTCTCCTCTGATGAGACTACCCCTATATACCCCTAGACATAGGGGGTGCCAGGCCCTTACACTATTGTGTAAATGTGGCTTTTACATTCAACTTTCTACCTCTTGCCCCTACATTACTGTGACCCCCCAATTATTAACCCCTAAATGTTTCCTGACTGTGCTTGAATCCTTTAATGTTTTTTTCACTCACCACCTCTGCTGGTAGGCTGTTCCATGGTTCAACTGAAACATAGAAACATAGAAGCTGACGGCAGATAAGGACCGCAAGGCCCATCCAGTCTGTGCATTTCTTTTTCTACCTTATAAATGTGCCATTGACCTTTGCGCTGTTAATGGCCTATCTATTCATACTCATCTATATTGCTCCCTTATGTGTAACCCATGCCTGTTTGAAGCCCTGCACTGTATTCATAGCCACCACTTCCTGAGGTAGGCCGTTCCATTCATCCACCACCCTTTCTGTGAAAAAGAATTTCCTCACATTCCCCTTAATCGGCCTCCCTCTAATCTCATGCTGTGTCCGCTTGTCCTGCTATTTTTCTTATATTGAAACATGTTAGACTTTTTCACCTTGTTAATGCCCTAAGGTGTTTGAATGTTTCGATTGCATCACCTCTCTCCCTCCTTTGCTCTAGGGTATACATATTGAGCTCCATTAGACTGTCCTCATATGTTTTCCGATGTAGTCCCTGCACCATTTTGGTTGCCCTTCTCTGGACTGCCTCAATTTTGTTAATGTCCTTGTGAAGGTGTGCCCTCTAGCACTGCATGCAGTACTCCAGATGGGGCCTAACCAGTGTCTTGTAAAGAGGGATTACTACCTGGGAAACTGCTCTTTTTGTTAAATAAAACTTTCTCACGTCTTTCCTGATTTATGATGTTATGTTATGTTATGTTATGTTATGTTATGTTATGTTATGTTATGTTATGTTATGTTATGTTATGTTATGTTATGCTATGCTATGTTACGTTATGCTATGCTATGCTATGCTATGTTATTTTATGCTATGTTATGTTATGTTATGTTATGTTATGTTATGCTATGCCATGCCATGCCATGCCATGCCATGCCATGTTATGTTATGTTATGTTATGCTATGCTATGCTATGCTATGTTATGCTATGTTATATTATGCTATGCCATGCCATGCCATGCCATGTTATGTTATGTTATGTTATGTTATGTTATGTTATGTTATGTTATGTTATGTTATGTTATGTTATGTTATGTTATGTTATGTTATGTTATGCTATGCTATGCTATGCTATGCTATGCTATGCTATGTTATGTTAACCTCTGGTCAACATGACCTTTTCAGAATGCTTTCAGAAAATCAAAATACTTCATTTCCAGACATCATTTACAATCTACCGTTGTTATTGACTTGTCCTGTGCTTGTAAATTGACTGCAATACATTTGTGTGCTGATGGTTTTATTCTGTGTTATAGCAGCCTTAAAGTCGATGATGTCGATGTTATTTTGTAACAAGATTTTAATAATGCTGTGCATTGGCTTAAGGATAATCACCTTATCTTCAACACCCAGCACACAGTAACCAGGGCATCTGGATCTAAGTCTAAACTGTGTCCTGCTGTTAATTCATTTGTTATCAGTATCTTGTGTAGATCTTGGTTGGATCATGTGACTGAGTTTAACTATCTGGGTTTTATATTAAATCCTGAATGGTCATTTTCCAGTCAAAATATTTCTATAATATGTATGGCATAGATTCAGTTAGCTGTGATGTATTATATAGGAACACTGCATGCATTCCTTTTATAGTATGTTCACAGGAAGGTAGTCAATCATCTCTTGTTGTCTGTGTTTGATTATGGGAGATACTAATGTGTATCTAACTGCTGCCTCAGACAATCTGAAGCTATTGGTCTATATGTCAATTTTCTGAGCCATATATTTCAAAATTCTGCACTCTGTATTCTAAAATTCTACATAATATATTTTAGAATTCTGCACACAATATTGTAAAATTCTGCACAATAAATTTTAACATTTTGTGCACTATAATTTAAAATTCTACACTCTACATTTTACAGTTTAGCACAATATATTTTAGAATTATGTGCACTATATTCTAAAATTATGCAAAATATATTGTATAATTCCATAACACTTTTTTTCAATACCTAAAGCTTATTTATTTATTTTTTTTGCTTTCTGCTTTCTCCCTCCTTAGCCCTGGTCAGCATTCCTCATCCAGCCACCATTCTTAGCCTCCATTCCCTTCAGGCCCTCACCATTGCAGCCCCTATGGCTTACCCCCCATGGTGGGGCTACGGGGAGCCCCCTACTCACCTGTCCCAATCAGGATGTGGCTCAGGGTGTTACCTCTGGGAACAGAGCACCAGGGGACAGCCATCAAGCCACCACAACCAGCCACCAGGATCTTTCTTGTTTTCTCACAATTGAGAGCTTGGTGTGCAATGAAGCCAGCGATGGGCACATGCACGTGTCCGCATGTGTCCCCACCAGGTGTCTGCCAAGCTCCAGCCCGCATGTTGGGTCAGCAGTGCTGTGCTGACCCCCAGCCTCCAACAGGGGTCAGACATGCACTGACCGAAAGGTGCCTCCCTTCCTGGAGATGGAGATCAGTCCATCGGATGCTCAATCCACCTCCTTCCCTGCTGACCCCAGCAACCCGCACTTGTTCCCACATGTGGGTCACTGGTGTGGTGCGAGGTGCAACATGTGAGCTATTTTATTTGAGGTAATTATTTACATAACAACAAAACAGGTGATACAAAAACATTCTGAAGTATCAATAAACAACATGCACATTTTCCAAGTGTCTCACTACATTGTATTTCTGTGCGTTGCTGCTTTCAATGCATGTCTTGGAAAAAACAAACGGTTGGGAGTCAGAAAATCCTGGAAGTTTCTGCAACACAAAACAAATATTTTGAGCTGAAGAAGCTAGTTCAGATATGAACCACAGTTTTCACAAAAGTATTGGAAAGAACTGTTGTGCTGACCAAGTGAAAAAAAGAGCATATATTTATTAAAATCTCTTGCCATAATATATACTGTACCCAATGTTTCATAGAGTATACTGCGACTTTAACAGAGAAGTGGTCATCAAATTCCACAATCACTGCCTCTGCTAAATACCTAGCATATGTTTGTGAATTATTTTCTTGGCAAATCTGCTAATTCATTTGTTACTCCTTATTTTGTGTGTTGTAGGTGAGTATAGGTGATTCCCTCTTCAAGATAAAATGATCCTGTAGGTAGGGACAAATGGGCAGACTAGGTAGATCAAGTGGTCCTTATCTGCTGGCAGATTCTATGTTTCTGTGTTAAATGGTGGTTACAGTTTTATGCCACTGCAATGCACATGGACTTCCACTAGCACTACAAGGGATCACAAGTGACCTCTCCCATGATGAAGGGGGGACAAACCCTATGAAATGTCGGGTGCTATAAATATATTTTTATACAACATAAGTGGGGTAAAACATTATTTATTTATTTAAAAGTTTCACCAGGAAGGCATGTTGAGCAGGTCTGCTCATTTCCAGATGTATGCTGGGGGAAGGGGGAATTGGTAACATTTCACATGGTTAACAAGAACTTACAGTATTTACAGTACTAAATTGCCTCAATATGGGACAGCAACATAATAGTGATATCCATTGGATACAAGTAACATATTGAGGGTAGGCAGTCAAATTACAGTTAGTAGCAATGATAACAGCAAGATATAGCATACCTGGTTGTAATGGAAAACAAAAATGTAGAAACATAAGGGCTGAGAGGTTCAGGAAAAAGTAGAGGCTAGAGCAGTGCTGGGGGCCTGAAGGACATAGAGTATTTAGGGGCAGGCACAGACTGGGAAGGTGTGGTCTTTAAGTAGGGAGGAAAAAGAGGTGGGGGAGGGTGCTTTTCAGATAGAGAGGGGGAGGTCATTCCACAGTTTAGAGCAGCGATATGAGAAGGCAGATTGACCTGCTGAGGTGGACCTATGGGGAAGAGCCAGGAATCTGTGACTGGTTGAGTGGAGAGAATGGGGGAAGGGAAGAGGTAGCCAGTGCAGAGATAAGGTAGGAGGGTAGGGACCCAAACCACCTTATCCACAAAGCTAACAGAGTGGATGAGGCATCTGGATTCAAGGGAGGGAGGGGAGGAGAAGGCTATGAAGAGACCCCAGTGATGGGTTGGGGGCAAGATAGAGTTAAATGACAGAAGGAGGGAAAGAAGGTGTCCAGTCTGGCAAGGGTGGACTTCGGAGTGACACTATAGACTATATCAGCATAATCAAAAGTGGTGAGGATCATTTTCTGTACAATTGTGTGGTGGCCTGGTAGTGGAATGCAATCAAGGTTTCTGTATAAAGCACCAAGTTTGGGGTGCAGTTTCTTTTGGATTGCATTCATGTGTACAGAAAAGTCCAGGTGACACTCTCTAAGGGTGTACCACCCTGTGTGTGGAAAATAGGAGGTTCTAGAGAGTCTCTGCATAGTACCGAAGGTCATGGAGATAGTCTTTTTGGCATTTAGGAACAGCTGGTTAGATTGGAACCAATGCTGTACATTGTAGAAATCCTGCTGCCGTCTAGCTGTGACTGCCAATTGGGAAATACCATAGGTGAAAAGATGGTGTCGTCCACATACATGTGTATATGGGTTGAAGAGCACACAGCAGGTAGGTCATTTAAGAAGATAGAAAATAGGACTGGGCCAAGAACTGAGCCCTGTGGGACTCCAGTATTGATGGAGAGGGGGGAGGAGAGTGAGGTGCCAGTCTTGACTGATTGCAACCTACCTTCTAGGTAGGAGTGGAACCAGGCAGTAGCTGAGGTGAATAGACCAGTGGCTGTTAGTTTGTGGAGAAGGAGGGAGTGTGATACTGTATTGAAGGCCTTAGCCAGGGTGACAAATATCATGGATGTGATCTGCCCCTGAACCATACCAGTGAGTATGGAGTCAGTAAGCAGAAGGAGAGAGGTGGTGGTACAGTGGGACTTGTGGAAGCCAGACTGAAAAGAGGCAGAAGAAGGAAGAGGAGTGAAGATAGGGGTTGAGCTGAAAAAGAGCAATATGCTCCTGTAGTTTGGCTAGGATGGGGAGTAGGGAGACTGGGCAATGCTTGCCAGGTTTGGTGGGGTTGCCACCTTTTGGGAGTGGGATGACAGTTGACAGTTTCCATTTGAAGGGACAGAAGCAAGGGTGAATGATAGGTTTAGCAGTACAGCCAGGGGGGAGGAGATAGCAGGGGCAGATAGATACAGGAGTTTGGAATCGAGCCCATCAGGGCTCTTGCCTTTGTGAGGGTTTAGGGCTAAGAGGACTTTAAGGGCTTCATTTGGGGAGATGGGTGAGAAGGAGAAGGGGAGTGATAATGAGGTTTGAGGGCAGGGGAATAGGTAGGTTGGGTGTTGAAGTGGAGAGGGCGAGAGTGGCAAGGAGGGATGAGGGGCAGGAGGTGAAAAGGCATTGAAAGATGCCGCTACAGAGAGTGGGTCAGTCAGAGTGGAATTACCCTCCTTGAGGAGTGACATGGTGGGTTGAGTATGGGGTGAGAAGAGGGATTGGACAACTTTCCAAAATTTGGATGGATGGCTTATGTTGGCGTTAAAGGAGCAGGAGAAGTATTCAGTTTTGGCATATCTGGTGGCTCTAGTGCATGCGTTTCTGAGGTTCCAGTATCTGAGTAGCTCTGTGTAGGAGCTGGAAGCCTATAGGCTTTCCAGGCTTGGTCATGAGTGTGCATGCAGGTCAACATTTTGGTGTTTACCCATGGGAGGTATGACCCTCTTACACTTGTATATTTCAATCAATCAATCAAAATCTTTATTTATCCAGGCAGGCACCATTGAGTAAGGCTCATTTGCAAGGTGAACCTGGTCATGCATACATCAAAGTACAGTACAGAAGCAGGTATATAAAAAGCAATAATATACAAGGAAGAAAAAGTATATACAGTGTATACAGTACAGTACAAGGTTGAAATAAATAAATAAAAAACAGCATTATTTTACAATTGAAGAAGTCAGCAGACGTACAATCAACCATAGGCATACAGGGGTTATAAGCAGAAATCTTTTGAGTGAGGCAGCCGGCAGCTACACATATAGGGGAAAGAGGCCATGTATGGGGTGGCAGGTTAGAAAGGTAAAGAAGAGGAGGGATATATTACCAACGACTGGGGAAAAAATGGGGCTAAAACCACAGAAAGTGATGATGGCTGTCGTGTACTTGTTTATTATGATAATGACGGAGGAGGGGTAGATAATTGGGATACTACTATGGATGGGGTGAGACTTTAGCCAGGCTGGAGCAGACAGGGAAGGGTGGATGCAGCAGGAAGAGTTAATAGGGAAAAGTGAGAGCCAGGGGTAGAAACATGGCGAGCATCAGGATGGAAAGGGGGAGCTGTGAAATTAGTGGGCTAGCGGTGAGGAAAACATTTGCAAGGTGCTTTCATGTAGCGATCTTAGAGCGTCTTGAAAATATTCAGGCTAACAGGGCAGCTCAGCTTCAAGTTCCTTTGTAAACTGTTCCACAGTGTGGGTAAAGAGACACTTAGAGCAGCTTTGCCGAAATGAGTTTTGACTCTTGGAACTTGGAGGGCAATGAGGGAATAGCTCCTTAGAGCATAGGTGCGTAACACACTTCGGGGAATACAATCTGAGACATATGAGGGGAGCTTGTTGGTCACCGCTCTGAAGGCCCATAGGGCAGCATTTCTATTCCTTCTATAGTGAAGGGAAGTCCAGCCTAACAATGAGTACAGGGAGCAGTGGTGTGTGGAAAGTGGAAGGCCAGTAATGAACCTGATAGCTCTGTGGTAGAGGGTGTCCAGCTTAGCCAGTGCAGAGGCAGTGCAGTGGCTGTAGAGCAGGTCTGCGTAATCTATTAAAGATAGGAAGGTAGCTTGAACCAGTTGAATCTTGGCCTCCTTTGTGAGCAGGTGTTTAATTCTGTAGAATAGTCCTAATCTTTGCCTTAGTTTCTTCTGTAGTTCTTTTAGATGGTCGGCGAAGGAAAGTTTATGATCGAGCCAAACTCCTAGATATTTGAATTTAGCTACATACTCTAGCGTTTCTCCAAGAACAGTGGTAATTTGTGGGATAGCTCCCCCCCAGCAGGAATTGCCACATGCAAGGAGGGGGAGAAGAGCATGGCTTTTGTCTTTTTTGAATTGAGCAAAAGCTTTTTGTTTATGAGCTGGTATTATAGAAGGTTAAATTCAGCTTGGAGGTCTTCACAGGCTGCTTCCGGCATGGGACGACTCAAGTACAGTACAGTGTCGTCTGCGAATAAGTGGATGTTGGCTTTTTTGATGGGTTCATTGATGTTGTTAATGTAGACTGCAAAGAGGTGGGGACCAAGGATAGAGCCCTGGGGCATGCCCCTCAGCATAGGTTTTAATGGAGAAAGATCACCTTCAGTTTTAACCTGCTGTTTCCGTTCTCTGAGGTAGTCTGCAAACCAGCACATAGATTTATGGTCCAGGCCTAAGGTGCTTAGGGAGGAAAGAAGCAGGCTGTGATCGACTGTGTTGAATGCCTTACTAAGATCCAAGAAAATGGCACAGACATGCTCCTTGTTGTCAAGGTCTAGGAGCAAATCATTGGTCACCTTAGCTAGGGCTGTTATGGTGCTGTGCTTTGCTCTGAATCCAGACTGAACTGGGTTTAATAGACTTCTGGATTCTAAGTATACCCCTAGCTGGCCACACACTATTTTTTCTAGTAATTTAGACAGGATGGGGAGGAGGGAGATCGGTCTGTAATTATTTAGATCACAGGGGTCACCTGCTTTTAATAGAGGGATGACATGGTCTATTTTCCATTGAGGAGGGAGGCTACCCTGGGAGAGTGACATGTTGAATAGGTGGGTGATTGGCTCAGCAAGCACATGGTAGGCACATTTCAGATAGTATGGCAGTATGAAGTCGAAGCCTGCTCCCTTCCTGGTGTCCAGTTGCAGCAGTATGTCTTCCACCTCTTTTAAAGAGACAGGCAGGAGGGAGAAGGCCTCCTCAGTAGAGGGGGACTCGTGGGTTGGTGAGCCCTGAGCTGTGCGGAGGTCATTGGCAGGAGAAGTATCAAATGCTAGCCCTGCCATTGCAAAATGGTTATTGAGGACTTCCAATATCTCCGATCGGTTAGAGATAACGCTGCCACTGGACTTAATTTTTGCTGGAATGGAATTACCAGGTGCATGTCCATACATGTCTTTTAATGTTTTCCAGAGCTTTGAATGATGTCTTGAGGCAGATGCTAGCTCTGAAAGATAGTAGGTGGCCTTGGCTGCTCTGACCAACTTGGTGCACTTGTTACGTGTTCACTTAAAATGACACCAATCTGAGTTATTCTTGTTTCTTCTGGCTTTTTTCCATAAAGTATCCCTTTCTAACAGGGAAGCTTTGAGCTCAGGCAAGAACCAACAGCAGGTGCTGCTCCTGACCCGCACCTTAACCAAGGGTGCATGCTTATTTAAAGCCTCACTTAAAATATCGTAAAAAATAGTATATACCTTGTTAACCATTTTGGCTAGGAAGAATTCCTGCCATCTCAGTGAATGTTTCAAGTCATGGACATAAGCAAACAAATCAAAGTTGCGTTTGTATCTCTTGATAGAGAACTTTGCCACAAACTGTGGGTTGTGCACGGATCTAATGGTGGTGATTACACAATGATCGCTAATGTCTGAGAAAAATGTTCCAACATGAGAGAACAGGTGTGACTTGCTAACCAAAATTACATCTAAGAGGGAGCTGTTGTTAAGGTTCTTTTTATTTGGGCAAGTAGGCTCGCCAATGAGTTGCACCAGCCCTACAGTGTCACAAAAGGATTTCAAGGGAGCTGATGCACTTGATAGCCAATCGTAGTTCAGGTCACCAAGAATAATGGTTTCCAAGGAACTGAGCCCCAGTACGGAACTGAGGTGAGACAGGAGATGAGGCCCAGCAGCAGCCTATTACACAGAGTGCACTGGAAGGAGAAAGTTCAATCTTTAGGGTCAAGCACTGAAATTCTTTGGGGGAGGATGATGCGTCTATGCGTGTGGCTGAGTATTTGTCACTTACATAAATTGCCACCCCACCTCCTCTTGATTGCCTGTCCGCTCGGAAGAGTAAATCATTTGGGATATTGATTTCATTGTCTGGGGTGGCTGGCCTAAGCCAGGTCTCAGTGGTCACTAGGATGTCAGGTAGGGTGTGGCTCACCCAAGCCTGGATAAGGGTGAACTTTTTCAGCAAACTACAGGCATTAAGATGCATAAAAGACATTCCTTTGATACCTGCCAGCTCTGATGGAGCAGCAAGGGTGTCTAATGGTCCTGGGTTGAGTTCGACATTGCCTGAGCACAATAGTAAAAGAAGCAGGATTCTTTTTAAGGCAGCAAACTGTAATTTGTAAACACTATTTTTTGGGTGATAGGGGAGGTGATGTTGATGTGTATGCCTGTACCCACTCCTGGTGTTATACTGGCCTAGTGTTGCAGCCACTAGTGTCCTGGCAGGAATTTGCCATGAGTAGGAAGTCTTGAGTCTGGATGGGGGAGTAATCTGCAGAGGCAGCTCGGGAGATGTCCCACTTCCCGGCAGAGACAGCTGAGAAGCCCAATAGTCCAGAATGGCTACCTGAAAGGAGCTGTTGGACGCAGGACAGGGAGAAGCGCAAGGATCATTCCACTTTAGGGAGGGATGAGGGTTCTGAAGAATTGAGCTGAGCGCTAGTAAAGCTAGTGATACACCGAGAAACCAGATATAATTTCCCATGGTAGATCTAAACGCCACATCAGCTGGCAGTAAAAGTCACTAGAAGCCTAGACCAATCGGTGATCAGGTGTCATAAGTTCAAAATCCTTTTGCTGGCTGAGAGGCAGTTTTGGCGCTAAATGTACCTGTGGAGCAACTCTTTGCAGCTGAGTCAGTGAAGTGGTTCAAGGCTGCAATCCAGTGTGGCAAGATTAGTCTGTAGCTTTCATTTCTGTTTCTGGCCCTGCTCCACCAGTACAGAATGGGAGTGGGGGCAGGCATTCAATTCTTGCAGCCTTAGTGGATAAGCATGGTTCGGCATGAAAAACAGGCAGAAAAACCCCAGGGATGATCCTCAGAAAGAGAGGTATCCCAGGTCCACTAGAGCAGAAGAGGAAGTAGAAAATATAATGTGTTTCCTCTTTAACAGAAAAGACAGCTGTTGTAGCCCTCTTGTGGTTATGTAGTATAATTTGCAAATGAGAAAGCAGATGTACCTGAGGGGGTATACGGCTTTTGGCTGTTTCTGTAGATTTCTGGGCCCTGCAACGAACCAGAGTTTGGAGGATCCCGGGTGGCAGTTTCAACAGGGGAAGAAAGCCTCAGGGTCTGCTAATTTGCAGTAGCAGAATCGTGGTTGCTTCCAGGACAGACTTGTAGCTTTTCCTCTGGCGACGAGGTGCGAGCCCCAGGAGGGCACGGCACATCTGAGGGGGAGAGGAAAGGAGATGGATTAAGTAGGGGCAGGCAGGGGAGGTGTGGTTAAATCAAACAAAGAAACAGGGTGGTCACTATTATTTGGAAGGAGGAGGCTAAACTACAAAGTGGGTAATAGAAACAGGGAGGAGACATAAGTAGGTTAGAGGGCAGACAGGTGGCAAAGCGAGAGGCAAGGATAGGACTTTAAATTTAGAATGCTAGGCAGTACACTGAAAAGTCTGGTCAATTTAAAACTAAAGCTTTACAGAGAAATTAATTCTAAAAAGGATTCAGCTGTTCTCTTAGAATAATAGACAGTGCAGCACAGGTCTAATAATCTTAAAACTCTACAGTTTTACATTCAGAATTAATAATAAAAAGGATTAGGCTGTAGTTTTAGGATATTAAGGAGTGCATAAAAAGGTCAACTTAAAACTCTTCAGCCTTTCGCAGAGGATTAATTCTAAAGAAGGTTGTAATCACAGTGCATTCAGAGCAGGGAAATCACTTTAAACCATGGCAGTACAACCCTGGATGGCCTAAATTGGATTGATAGATGAGGAGAGAAACATTGGCGGGGGGGGGGCCTTTCATGCAATTCTAGCTTTACAAAAAAGAACAATTTCTTTACAAAAAAAAAAAAATTCTTGCTATAAAAAGGATAGTCCCAGGGTCAACAGTGCTGATAAACGTCTCTAATGAAGCAAGGTAAAATGGAGACCAGCAGGTAGAAGTCAGTGAGGCTGAGATCCTCCAATCAGAGTGTTGGTACTGAAAAGTCAGAATGTCCAAAGGTGCCAAATACCAACGTACCTGAGGGGGTATACAGCTTTTGGCTGTTTCTGTAGATTTCTGTGCCCTGCAACAAACCAGACTTCAGAGGATCCCGGGCGGCAGTTTAAACAGGGGAAGAAAGCCTCAGGGTCTGCTAATTTGCAGTAGCAGAATCGTGGGTTGCTTCCCAGGACAGGCTTGTAGCTTTTCCTCTGGTGGCGAGGTGTGAGCCCCAGGAGGGCACGGTACATCTGAGGGGGTATACGGCTTTTGACTGTTTCTGTAGATTTCTGGGCTCTGCAACAAATCGGAGTTCAGAGGATCCTGGGTGGCAGTATCAACAGGGGAAGAAAGCCTCAGGGTCTGCTAATTTGCAGTAGCAGAATCGTGGGCTGCTTCTCAGGACAGGCTTGTAGCTTTTCCTCTGGCGGTGAGGTGTGAGCATTTGAGGGGGGCTTGCTGGTTTCAGATTTCCAAGAATTTGGAATGGATATACTTGAGGGCATCAGCAGCAGAGGATGCAGTGGAGATAGGTGACCAGTCTGTCTATTCTAGCCCAGTGATGAGGGGGAGGGCAAGGTTTAGTGACTAAAATGAGTGTAAAAAATCAGTTTGGGGGGGCTTTAGTTCGATGGACTTTGCAGACACAATAAATCATATGGTGATCGCTCAGGGAGTCTGGGAGGATGCCAGAGTCAATTATGCAGTGAGGGTGTGTAGTGAGGGCCCAATCTAAGAGGAAGTGGTTATGAGTTTTGGGGTTGAGTCAAGTTGGCTCAAAGATTAGTTGAGTTAGAGTGAGGGATTTAACATTTTAGCAAGTTTTACTATGTGTAGGTGAGAACCAGTCCAGATTAAAGTCACTTAACATGTAGAGCTCACCAGAGGAGGCATGAATAGTTATGGTGGATAGCAGTACAGAGCGTGTTGATGAGGGGAGTCCAGGACGGCCATATGCACCTGCTATAAATATGGGCAGAGTGTGTGGTAAGGAGAGTTTTATAAGGAGAAGTTCAAAGGCTGAGGAGGAGGAGGAGATTAAGAGCACAGAGGAAAAGTGGAGGTTGGATGAGAGATAAACGGCTAAGCCACCTCCCTTACTGGATCAATCTTGTCTAATAAGGGAGTAGCCAGGTATGGGGAGGCTGTTATCAGTTATTTTAGGGGACAGCCAGGTATCTGATAGGACCAGCACATCTAGCTGGAGATCCAACATGATGGCTGGAGAAGGGTTAGTATAGGGATTAGGCTTCTTATGTTTAGGTGGGTAATTTTTAGGCCTTTGGGAAGCTGGGTGGGGGAGTGGGGCTGAGCCTGGGTTGAGTTCAATGTCCCCAGCAGAGAGTAGTAGTAACATAATGAAGAGTTTGATAAGCTTGTGCAACTTCTTAATGGGCTTTGAGTAGTGGAGGGGGGTAGGGAAGGGAGAGGAGGAGGGATTGGGATGTGATGTGGGTTTGGGCATTGGTAAGCTAGCTAGGAGGCTTGTGGGTGGAAGGATAATAGCTCCAGGTTGCCATGTGCAGTAGGGCAATGCTTGGAGAGAGAGGGGGGTGAGGGGTGAATAGGTGAAAATGTTGGGTCAGGGATGGGGGAAGCTGGGATGGAGGGGTGCAGGGATGGGGAGGGAAAATAAGGTGGCTAGGAGACAGAGGAGGCATATGGTAATGTGGAACATTTGAGGAGGAGAACTGCTAATCGAGTTGAAAACGAGGAGGCTTGGGTGAGGGGTGTAAAGGGAGAGAGGGTTTGAGGACTGACAGACAGAAGTACAGCAGGAAGGAGGGTATATGTAATTAGTTGATTGAGGAGGAAATAGAATCTTTGCAGATGTACAAGTGAGGGATGAAGGATTAAGATTGATCTGAAGGATATTCAAGATTAAATAGAGGGGTAGGTGGGAAATTCAAAAATTGTGGGGTAAATATTCTTTTGGGGTACAACTTGGGGATGGGGTGGGGAGCTAAAGTGTGTTTTAGGACTTGAGAGGCAGTAAGTGCTATTTTAACTAGTAGCTGAGTGTAAGACATATTAGCTACAGAATGTTTAAAATGAGCATGGTGTTGCTGACCCATAACAAGATAAAAAAAGCTATTTTAGCTAGTGACATCAGTGACAGCAACATATTAAAAACATATTGTTGTTCCTGTTGTCACAATGGATATTTTTAAGGTTACTGTCATCACAGTGGAACGCTGAACACATTAGAGAGCAGCTTTCACAATGCTGATGACATGACAGTGCCTAATGCAGAACTGAAGCCAGCTATTAAAATCAAAGAAAATAAAAAAAATATTCAAACTATAGATTTAAAAGCTACATCTTGTAAACATATTGCTGAATACATCAAATATACGATAGCCTTATTCAAAGAAAGGAATGTATCATCACTTGTGAGTAGGCAGGACTTTCATAACTCACTTGTGACCCTGCCAGTCATGAGTTATAGTCCTGCCCACTTGAAGATAAATTGCATATTTTGAGTCAGCCTACTGCATTGATATATGTGTGTGCGTGTACATATACAGATAGATAAATTAGAGGCAAAAAACTCTGTTTAATGCATCAGTTAAGGTTGTTCCACAGCAACAAAAGTGAGGAAATTCGATGTTAGGGTTGAAAGCCCCCTTTGGACCCCTCCAGCCCACCCCACAACTAGCATTGGGGTGTGCGTTGGGGTCATCGGTCCTAACTCTCAACCCATCACATGTGTAAAGAAGCTGAGGAATAGAGAATGGAGTGAGAGTTAGGACCGATGACACCAACGACACCCCAATGCCGGTTGAGGGATGGGCTGAGGGGTCCAAGGGGGGCTTAACCCTAACACCGATTTTCCTCACTTTTGTTGCTGTTGAACAACCCTAACTGATGCATCAAATGGAGTTTTTGCCCTAATTTCCTTCTTTCAGAATGATGATGAGAAATAGTGAATGTAATGCGTCGGTGGGACGTAATGTCTTGTGACATAGTAACAGGAACAGCAACGCAAACAGAAGCACCAACAGTGGCGCACATGGTAACACAAACATAAATGGTAAAAGAAACGTTAATAGAAACACAAGCGCAAAGTGACGCCGAAGCGAACAGTGACACAAATGGACATTGAAGCGCGTACAAAAATGCAACTGGTAATGTGAACAGTGATGGCAGTGGTATTTTAAATGGAAATGTTAAGTGTCACAGCAAAAAGAACGGGAAAGGAAACAAACGTAAATGCAAACTGTAATGCCCACAGGGACAGTACCACAATTGTAAATGCAAATGGTAAAGTTAACATGAAGAATAACATCAAAGGAAACAGAAATGGAAACGGGAACAGAAGCACGCACGGAAATGCAAACCGAAACACGCACAGGCACAGTACTACAATTGTAAATGCAACTGATAATGGTAACAGCAACAATAACAGCAAAGGAAACAGAAACACAAAAGAAAACACACGCGCATATGGAAACGCAAACCGTAATGCGTACGGGCACAGTAACGCAATTACAAATGCAAATGGTAACAGTAATAGCAAGGAAGATGCAAAACGAAAGAGAAATGGAAATGCAAACGAAAGGGCTGCCAGAAATGCAAATGGCAATGAGCACCATGACGCAAACAAAAATGCAACATTTTTTCACCAAACTACCAAAAGGCACATCTGTGAGATGTTGACAGCGTTCCCTCCAAATTTCAGCTCAAAAGACCAAACTGTTCTTTCGCAGCAGGGTGGCAAAGAATTCCTGTCATTTTGCCATAGCCTGGAAAAGTAGTGTTGTGATTTGCGAAAGCTTTCGCAAAAATTTGCTAAAGTGTCACTAGTGTGACACTACATTGCGACACTACTTTTTCCAGAAATTTGAAAAACATATTTCTGGGGTATTTAACCCAAAAATAAAGACATAGCTAGCCATAGGTGCCGGAACAGGGGGGGCCACTAGGGCCATGGCCCTACCACTTTCATAGGTGGCCCTATCAGTTTTTGCAATTATGTTAATGTATCTAATAGGGGAGAACGTACCCCTTACTTCCTTGGCCCTACCACATTTCAAACTGTTCCGGCACCAATGTAGCTAGCATCCTCAGGGTCTGACTAGGTTAACACAAAAAGAATTGTGTCCCTAGAGGGTCCCAAATTTAAATGGCAAGCATTTCTGTGACCACTAACTGGAAAAAAAATGGTTGCCTCATGACACTACAGGGGTCATTTACGACACTAAAAAGTGCATTTGCAACACTTTCAGTTTTTGTTAACTTTTCCCTTTGACTTATAATGGGAACTTATTTTTTGAATCACTTTTGAACCGTTCAATATTTTTTCATGAAATCTTCAAAAGACACATCAGGCACCCTGGCCACATGTTCCCTGAAGTTTTCGTACCGGTCGTGCAAACCGTGCGACCTGTAGGTGTGAGCAAAGAATGCTCAAAAACCATAAATGCACACACGGACGTTGCTTAATAACTCTGCAGCTGTATATCTGACTGGTACAAAGGTTGGCAGATCCCAAGATCTGCAGTTATGCCCCATGTCTTCCAAACTGCAGGCAAATCCGTTCAATGGTGGCAAAGTTATTAAGGTGCAAAATTTAACTATTTAACATTAAAAGGGCTACTCAACCCTAACTATGGTAGCACTACCGTGCTACCATTATATATATATATCTTAGAAGCAAAAAACTATGTTTAATGCATTAGTTAGGGTTGTTCCACACCGACAAAAGTGAGGAAATTTGGTGTTAGGGTTGGAGGCCCCCCCTTGGCCCTCCTGCCCATACCTCAACCAGCATCGGGTGCGCATTAGGGTTGTCGGACAACTCTCACCCCATCACATGTGTAAAGAAGCAGCAGTGTAGGAGAATGGGGTGAGAGTTAGGACCGACAGCCCTAATGCGCACCCTGATGCTGGTTGGGGGTGTAGGCAGGGGGGGACCAAGGGGGCTTTCAACCCTAACACCGAATTTCATCGCTGTTGTCGGTGTGGAACAACCTTAACTAATGCATTAAATAGAGTCTTTTTGCCTCTAATTTCTCTTCTTTTTGAGAATGATAACTAGAAATAGTCAATGTAAAGCGGTGGCTCGGGCCCCGCGCTCCCGCCACATGATGTCTTGTCACATAATAACATTGTGCCCACAAACGCAAATAGTAATGTGCATGGTGATGCAAAGTGAAACAGAAAGAGAAACAGTAGTGTAGACAGAAATGTTAAAAACAACGCAAAAGCAAGCGCAAATGAAAACGCAAAGGGTAACGCACATGGTGGCATAGACGTGAATGGTAAGTGAAACGGGAACGGAACTGCAAGCGAAAATGGTAATGGTAACAGTAATGTAAGCGCACAGGCTGGTTTTCCCCAAAAGCTGCATAAAGAAAGACAGTGAGTACAAAGAATGTATGCATAATAATGGTTCTCGGAGCAGAAATAAGGAGTTGGAATACTAAATTGCTTATATCTCAGGAACCGTATGACGTAGAAAAAACATTTAAAAGTCATATGATTTATGACTTTCCTGGCTAGTTTTGTACTTAGCCCCTATCAGGGGGCTAAGGATTTTTCTGATGAAAAGTCTGTATCTTGCACCGTTTCCGAGATACGTGCCCTGAAAGGCGTGGTGAACGCCATAATGTTATCCTGTTGGAAAAAAAGAGAAGTTTGGAGTGCCATAACTTTGGCTCCCTATAATATGTTTTCACCAAACCACAAAAAGGCACAACTGTGGGATGTTGTCTTGTTCCGTCCAAATTTCAGCCCAAAAGACCAAACCATTATTTTGCAGCAGGGCGTCAAAGGATTCCTGTAATGCGGCGGACGCCGTAATGTTATCCTATGGGGAAAAGTGTCAAATTTGGAGTGCCGTAACTTTGTTGTCATATAGTATTTTTTCAATGAAACACTGAAAAGGCACATCTGTGAGATGTCGGCTGCGTTCCCTCCAAATTTCACACCAAAACACCAAACCATTCTTTTGCAGCAGGGTGCCAAAGAATTGCAGCCATTTTCCCACAGCCTAGAAAAGTACTGTTGAAGTTCGCGAAAGATTTCGCAAATTAATTCCACACAGTTGCAAGTGTGACAGTACTTTGCGAAAGTACTTTTTCCAGAAATTTAAAAACATATTTCTGGGGTGTTTTACCCCAAAATAAAGACATGACTAGCATCCTCAGGGTCCGACTACGTAAATACAAAAATAATTAGGTTGCTAGACAGTCCCAATTTTAAATGCCAAGCATTTTTCTGACTGCTAGCTGAAAACAAAATAGCGGATTTGCGACAGTAAAAGGGCCATTTGCAAAAGTAAAAACTGCATTTGCGATACTGTCAGACTTTTAGTTAACTTTTCCCATTGACTTATAATGGGAACTTGGTTTTTGAATAACTTTTGAACCGTTTCATATTTTTTCATGAAATCCTCAAAAGGCGCATCAGGGACTCCAGTCACATGGTCCCTGAAGATTTCGGACCGGTCACACAAACCGTGCAACCTGTAGGCGCGACCGTAAAATTCCAGAAAAGCGTAAATGCGCACGTAGATCACGCTTAATAACTCTGCAGCCATATATGTGACCAGTACGAAACTTGGCAGCTCCCAAAACGTATGGGTCTTGATCGTGTATTCCAAATTTCAGGAAAATCCATCAAACGGTTGCAAAGTTATTAAGGTGCAAAAGTTTGGGTTTAACATCTAAATGGCTCCTCAACCCTAACTATAGTGGCACTACCGTGCCACAATAATATATATATATATATATATATATGAGTGTGTGTATATACATTTATAAAATGGAGGAGAACATCCTCCTCCAAATCCAGTATTCTGATTGTATAAAACACATCACATGACCGTGCGTATATCAGAGCGTGACCGCACACCTGCACTTTTACCCCCCAAAAACAAATTTACTATTTTATAAGATAGATAACCCACTCTAGGATGTGCAGTCACACTCTGATATATGCACGCCTTGGGTTGTTGACGCACTTGGCCTGCGGCCTCGTGAGTACAATGCACACCAAGGTATGCATATATCAGAGCGCAACCACACATCTAAGAGTGAGTTATCTATTACATATATATATATATATATACACACACACACACACATATACATATATATAAGGGATATGCAGTGGGTGTACTGGTGGTGCAGTTTGATCATGTGACCTCACAAGTGGAGGTTTCAAAGTCAAGATTACAACTGCAGTGGAATTTTATCCATAATTGCTACGGTTACTGAGATATTGCCAAATTAGTGTTACAAGGGTTACTTTTCATGACTATAGGGCTGCAGTATGTCCATACTTATGTGTAAGTGGGAGGCGCAATTATGCAGCAATGGGTAGCGTGAGGGGAGCGCAGGGCCTAGAGGGCCCACTTTCCCACAACCACATACCAGTTACATTACACTTTCTCAAAAATGAGGGAAATTTGGTGCAAAAAAGCTACCTTAATGCATCAGTTATTTTATTAAAGTGTAAAAAGCAGGGAAACTTGATGTTAGGGTTACCAACCCTACCACCCTACTCGCACCCCCCCCACCCTCCACACACACCAAGTGTTAGGGTGTGCCTTGGAGTCATTGGGCCTAACTCTCACCCCATTCTCCTATACTGAACCATCTCATCTTGTTTACACATGGAATGGTGTGAGAGTTAGGGCTGATGATTCCAAGGTACACCCCAGTATCTATTGGTGTGTGGAGGGTGGGGGTGGGGTGGTAGGGTTGGTAAACCTAATGTCACATTTCCCAGCTTTTTACACTTTAATAAAAACCCTAGCTGATGCATTAACATAGTTTTTGCAATTATATATATATATATATATATATACACATATACACACACACTCTATACAGTCTATATATATATATATATATATATATATATATAGTCATGGCAAAAACTCTGTTTAATGCATCAGTTAGGTTGTTCACAGCGACAAAGTGAGGAAATTGGTGTTAGGATTGAAAGCCCCCTGCACCCCAGCCTGCCCCAACCGGCATTGGGGTGTGCGCTGGGGTCATCGGGCTAACTCTCACCCCATGACATGTGTAAACAAGCTGAGGTATAGGAGAATGAGGTGAGAGTTTGGACCGATGACCCAACACACACCCTGATGCCTGCTGGTAGGTGGGCTGCGGTGGGTTGCAAGGGTGAGAACCCTAAAATTGAATTTCCTCACTTTTTTCACTGTAGAAAAACCCTAACTGATGCATTAATGAAGTTTTCTGCATAGAATTTCCTTACTTTTTAAGAAAGAATAGAAAAGCAGAAAGTTGCATAAGTTGGTGGGGCCCTGCGCTCCCACCACGTGATTTTGTGTGACATAGTAACAGTAAGTGCAATGCAAACACAAGTGCAAACAGTTACGCACACAGTGCTGCAAACATAAATGGTAATACAAACGGAAATAGAAATGCAAGCACAAAGTGACGCCAAAGCGAACAGTGACAGAAATGGAGACACAAACTGAATTGTGTATGAAATGCAACTGGTAACATGCACATTCACGGTACCATAATTGGAAACACAAATGCTAATGGTAACAGCAACAATAACGTCAAAGGAAACAGAAACAGAAACACAAACACAAGCGTGTACGAAAATGCAAACCATAACGCGCATGGACATGGTATCTCAATTGTAAATGCAAATGGTAACAGTAACAGCAAGAATAATGCCAAAGGAAATAGAAACAGAAACGTTTATGCAAGTGCATACCGAAACACAAACCGTAATGCGCACGGTCACGGTACCACAATTGTAAACGCAAATGGTAATGGTAACAGCAATAATAATGGCAACATAAACAGAAATGCAAGTGCGTCTGAAAATGCAACCCATAAGGCACACAGTCACAGAACCGCAACTGTAAACGCAAATGGTAACGGTAATAGTAACAATAATGCCAAAGGAAAGTGAAAGGTAAACGCAAATGCAAGCACATACAGAAATGAAAACTGTTACATGCATGGTCATGGTACCGTAATAGTAAGTGCAAATGGTAATGGTAGCAGCAACAATAAAGCCAAAGGAAAGAGAAAGGCAAACACAAATACAAGTGCGTACGGAAACGCAAACTGTAACGTGCAGTGGGATGGTACCGCAATTGCAAATGCAAATCGTAACAGTAACAGCAACAAGAACACCAAATGAAACAGAAACAAAAACACAAGCACAAATGAAAATGTAAACCGTAACGGACATGGTGGCGTAGACGGGAATGGTGACATGAACGGTAACGGAAGCGCAACTGGAAATGCTAACTGGCACAGTAACGAAAGGGCACACCCTTCTTTTCCCCAAAAACTGCATTGAAAAACACAGTGAAAACAAAGAATGTATGCATAATAATGGACCTCGGAGAACAAAATTAGGACTCGCAATGCTAAATTGCTTATATCTCAGGAACCGTACAACGTAGAAAAATTTTTTTATTTCATATGAATTATGACTTTCCTGGCTAGTTTTGTACTTAGCCCCATTTGGTGCTAAGCATTTTTGTGATGAAAAGTCTGTATCTCGCACTGTTTCTGAGATACGGGCCCTGAAAGGTGCGACATACGCCATAATGTTATCCTATGGGAAAAAGTGTCAACTTCAGAGTGCCGTCAGTTTGCCACCCTGTAATATTTATTCACCAAACCACCAAAAGGCACATCTGTGGGATGCTGGCTTCCTTCCCTCCTTCCTTCCCTCCAAATTTCAGCTCAAAAGACCAAACCGTTATTTTGCAGCAGGGCGGCAAAGAATTCCTGTAATGCAGCAGACGCCGTAATGTTATCCTATGGGAAAAAGCATCAAATTTGTAGTGCCATAAGTTTGCCACCCTGTAATATTTTTTGACCAAACTACAAAAGGCCACATCTGTAGTATGTTTTCTTTCTTCCCTCCAAATCTCAAGTAAAAGGACCAACCCATTTCCGACATATTCAATGTCAAAGATTAGTAAAATTTCCCTATCTATTCCATTATACAAAATCTGACCATCTTGTCCTGCCCTCATGATCAAAGATGGCGATCGCAGAATTTTACGATCAAAGAATTTGCAGGCTCATGATCAAAGAATTTGCAGACTCATGAACAAAGAATTAAAAACCTTGTAAATAAGAAAATTGAAGGCATTGTGGTAAACCACGGCATGGTTCGACAGAACGAAGCCCCCTGAGTAAAACCCACCCTCATTTGACTTCCTAGGACACCCCTGGGCTGAGAAAATAGATTTTTAAATTGGGCCTTTATGTTTCTCACTCACAATGCATGATAGCAATCAAAAAATCTCATGATCAAAGAATTTGCAGGCTCGCGATCAAAAAATTTGCATGGTCACGGTCAAAGAATAAAAAGTCTTCAAATTAAAAAAATTAACAGAATTGCAGCAGACCACTGCCATGATTCATCAGAATGAAGCCCCCTAAGTAAAACCCACCCTCATTTGTCTTCCTAGCACACCCCTAGACTGAGTAAATATATTTTTTCATCTGGCCATCTCGTCCCTCGCTTGCGATGTACGATCACGATCAAAGAATCTCTCGGTCAAAGAATTTGGAGGCTCGCGAACAAAGAAATTGATCTCTTGCGAATAAAGAGTGAGGGACGAGATGGACAGATTTTTAAATACAGTTCTGTAGCCCAGAGATACCCTAGACTGTTATATTAGGGTGGGTTTTACTCAGGGGGCTTTGTTGTGCCACATCTGCATACCAAACATAATGTATTCACTATCTCTGGTAGTCTAGTGACCACCCCCAATATAATAAAACATATAATAATTTCTACTGCCCTGGTAGTCTAGTGCCCCCCTGAGCTGTATAAAATAATTATTAATGTTTATATCCTTGGTAGTCTAGTGCCCCCAACCCCCGCTCTGTATGACATTATATTTATTGTAGACATCCCTGGTAGTCTAGCAGCCCATCTCCAGCATAATGACATAAATAATTATTTGTATTACCTGGTAGTCTAGTGGCCCTCACGAGCTGTATAAAATAATTATTGTTTATATCCCTGGTAGTCTAGTGCCCCGCCCTGGTCTGTATGAAATTATATTTATTGTAGATATCCCTGGTAGTCTAGTGGCACCCCCTACAGCATAAAGAAGTATTTGTATTACCTGGTAGTCTAGTGGCCCCTCACCCATCTGTGCCAGCCCACCCAGCACCCCCCAACACCCTTCCCTAGCCATCGACTGGCACAGCCCACCTCTCACCTCCACGGCCAACTGCCGACTGTGTGCATTACGATCGGTAATGCAAAGAGGCACTCTGAAACTAAGCACACCCCGATGCTGGTTGGGGGGCCGGGCTGAGGGTTTGCAAGGGGGGTTTTCAACCCTAACACTGAATTTCCTCCCTTTTGTTGCTGTGGAACAACCCTAACTGATGCATTAAACTGAGCTTTTGCCTCAAATATATATATATATATATATATATATATATATATATATATATATATATTTTTATTTAGTTGTTTAAACAGGTATAGCACACTAAGCTGAAAGCTTTTTTACAGGAGCGACCTGGGAGCACAAGGAGGTTAAGTGTGTGTATATATATATATATATATATATATATATAAATGTGTATGTATTGTTCTCCTGTGTATAATGGAGTTTGCTCTTTAAGGGGCAGACCAAGTTGCCCTGGTGGACCCTTTACACCCCAGCATTATTGCATAGATGGTTGTGCTCAGAGGGGAGAGGGGAGGAGGAGAGGGAGGGCCAAGGAGCAGGACAGAGGGGAAGATACAGGAAGGGGGGAGCTCAGGAAGGAAATGACAGGGATAGGGGGAAAGAAAAAATGGGAGAGGTTTAGTGCAGGGTATATAATCCCCTGCACTGCAGCATTTCAGCCTCTTTTGCTAGAATTTTTTGATTTATAAACTACAGCACATCAGATTGACAAACTTTAAAAAAAAAAAATCTCTTTTTGGCGTTTACAGTTAAGACCAGGTGGTAAGGTTTCTAACCTGAAACAATTGAAGGTAAGGCAATTTTATTATGTAGCATTTTGAATTTGGTCATTAAGTCAGAATGAATTGCTGCTAGGAGAAGAAAGGTGTACAGAACGATGGTAGTGTCGCTAGATCTGTGGAATTCAAAAGGGCTCGCACTTGGTACATAGACAGATGAAGTGAGCAGTGAGCTACCCCCATTTTGTGGTTTGACAAATTGCCAGACCCTTTTTTGTGTTTCTTTTGTGGGAAGCGAGGCTCTAGTGTCATGAGGAGGCGTAAACGGTGCGGCCATCTCCGGCAGAGCACACTGGACTCTAATGTGTCATGGGGCCTGCCTCTCCCGGTGGCTAGGGCTGGGGCAGAGGATTGAACAGAACAAAGCAATTGTTGTGGTGAGACACGTTGAAGGATGCAAGGTACCTGTAACATTCGAGTAGAAAGCATTATTGCATTTGTTTTGTGGCGAGACATGCCGAAGACCACGTGGTACCTGCAGCATTGAGAGAGGGCCAGTATTGCAGTTTGTGTTGTGTCGAAACACGCCAAAAGCTGTGTGGTACCTGTAGCCTTGATTAGAAGGCCATTATTGCAGTTCATAGGGAAGCAGGGAGTGAGCTTCTCTCCACCGTTTTGGTAACTCTTGAGGCTAAGAAAAAAAGGCAGAACTAGGCAGCTGGTTGCATGGTGAGACACGCTGAAGGCCGTGAGGTGCCGGTCACCCCCCCCTGCTGCCTCCAAAGAGCAGTGTTATGGTTTAGACACCAAAGCAAGGAAGGGCGAATTTTAAAAGTTTATTCCCATTGGGATAAGCAGGAAAAGAAGGTGATTGGGTTATTTAGAACATACGTTTAGGAGGATGGGGGACAATGTGGACTTCTCGCCGCAGTGAATCACTCACCCCTTCTCCTTTTTAGGTGCAGGCTAGCAATGCAAAGAAGCAGTTTGTAGTCCAGTTTTATAAAAAAAAAAAGGGTTCAGACAAGGAAGACATGCACTAAGAATGGCGTATGACATCACGCCATGTATCTTTACTGGAAAAAGAGGCCCCAAGTCTTAAGGGGACAATGTTGGGGACAGAAAGCAGATAAGTTAAAAAATAAATAAATAAATAAATAAATAATAAAATGCATGCACTGGCAATGTATTATTCTCTAACCAGAGGGCAGAAGGTTTTTCTTTCAGCAATGAGGGAGGGCAGGGGATTAGACAGAGAAGCCATGCGGTGGCAAAGGCTGGCTGATGCTACACCAGGACTGAATGACGCAGGCCAGAGAGCAGGAGGGCCTAAGAAAGAAATTTGAAAAGGGGGTAATAAAAAAAGGGGGGGATGAGGCAAGAGGACTAAGTGGAGAGGCCACGCGGTGAGGAATGGGGGGAAGGCACCTGATTTCACACCGCGTGACCCCACATGTTAAATAATCATAAGACCTTGAAGCAGGAAAGGAAAATGGGAGAAAGATGGCAGCAGAACAATGAAGTTAGCCTGAGGGAAGATGTGAGGGGACCTAATGAATGAAAAATAATGAAAGCAATTTTATCAGTTTATCCACAGGTACAAAGAAACCATGTGACAGAATGGCACCAAGGAAGAGCAAACCAATGAAGGAAGAGGTATACAAGACCATCACTGAACTGGCAGAGAAGGCCAACTTGATGTGGCAAATGATGGAGGGAGAGGAACCAGGGAAGTTCAGGGAGAAGCGGAAAGTGAAAAAGGGAACAGGGGGCGGTGGAAAATGACCAACGGAAAGGCCGTGCAGCCCAAATGGGCCGCCACCTCGAGTGGTTAGTCCAGCACCTCTACAACCCCTACTGCCTGAACCGTTAGTACCACCAGTGGAACTGGTGGTGGTACCCACTCCAGAACCCAGACAGGAACCTTCGGTGGTATCGGCCCCTCCACCTGTGATGCCACTGCCAGTAGCCCCTCCATTGGAACATGGACAGACTCAGCCTGAAAACAGCAGGACACAAGGAGGGGACAAGCATATAGGTAGTGTCTCAGGTACAGTGGGAGACAGCATAAAAGAATACATTGGGCAAATTATAGTGGCCCTAGGCAATGGCTGTTTTTGGCAAATGGAAATTGCACTAGCGGAGTTTAAGGCAGACAAAGAACCAACGGCAGGAATAGACAAGGTGGCGGAAGGGACAGGAAAAGGAACGAGGCATATAGGAGTGCTGGGCATGAGAATAGGGGAACACGTGCCGTTGGCCACAAAAGAGAAGATATGGAAAGGAGAATATGTAGATATATTTGCATTGGTAAATAGGAAAGCAGCAGCAAAGTACGAGGAGACAGAAAATATAGGAAAAAGCGAGATGACAGTGGCTGTGGTATTATTGGGGAAAAAAGAGGAAGATAAGTTTGCAAAAGGGAAGAGCTGGGATGGGTGGTTCATGGGCTTTGCTACATATTCAGCCATTGTGCTGGAAAAGAAACCTGAACTGGGCATACCACTTATCACTTATCACTTATTCTCTGATTATAAGGAGAGCAAAAGCAAAAGGAGAGTGGGTTGGATATATTATGATGAGATTTTCTGCCAAAGGATGGCCACCTATGGGGATGTGAGATGGGACACAAAACAGACTTGTGGATGGATTATGTCACCGACCAATCCACCCCCAAAGGGGAGATGGGAAGTAAGGAGGGATGTTACAGAAGTGCTGTTGGGGATATAATCAGGCATTTTGCTCATGGCCTCAATGTCGCTTTCAACACGCCTGTTTGAAATGAGGGGGATCTCACCTGGCATCAAGATGCAGGACAGCATGGGTACTGGGGGCCCAGCTGGAGGGAAACTAGGGAACTGGGCACTAGCCCTTTCAAGAAGGGCCAGGATTTAGGGGCAGGCATGGAATAGAGGGTCGAGAAGTAAGGGGTTTGGGGGAGAGGGGCACAGTCTTGTTAAAGAAAAGGTCAGAGGAACGATAGTCAGAGGGAGTAAGGGGGGCCAGTGGGGGGGGGATGTTGTTGTTAGGGACCGATTCCAACTGGCGAAGACCCCATCAGAATTGAAGCATGGAAAAAATGGTTCAGGGAGCACCCAGATAGGGAGGTGGCAAAAAGCACACAAAAAGGTTTTAGATCAGGTTTCTCGCTACAGTGCAAGGGCCCGAGACAAGCAAGAGACGCCAATAAGTTCGCATCGATCAAAGGAAAGGAGGCCATTTTAAGGCTGAAAATAGAAAAAGAAAAAGTTGCAGGGAGGGTGGAAGGACCGAATGCAGTTCACCCATTAGACAACATGAGTATTTCCCCACTTGGTCTGGTGCCCAAAAAACAAGAAGGGGAATATAGGGTGATACACCATCTGTTGTTCCCAGAGGGACACTCAATTAATGACTTCATTTGGGAGGAACACAGCCGGGTCACTTATGCAACTTTGGAAGAAGCAGTACAGCTTATCGGGTGACTCTGGATGCCTGGATGGCCAAAACTGATATAGAAGCAGCTTTTAGGCTGCTCCCATTGAGGAAGAAAAGATAGGTATCTATTGGGCTTCAAAGTAGATGGACAGTATTATTTTGATAAAGCTATGCTGATGGGTTGCTCCATCGCATGTGCCACATTTGAAACATTTAGCACCTGCCTGCAATGGACATTTCAACAGAAAACAGGGCATAAATCGGTAATACACTATTTAGATGACTTCCTGTTGATAGGCAGTGCTAGGGAGGAGACAAAGGAGATGTTGACAAATTTTCAAGAATTGTGTTAGGAGCTGGGAGTGTCATTAGCCCCTGAAAAAACTGAGGGCCTCAGAAGGGTTATGGAGTTTTTAGGGATTGAAATAGATGCTGGGGGGGGGGGGATTATTTAGGTTGCCAGATGGTAAGGTACAGAAATTAAGGGAATTGATTCAGGTACACACTAGCAGAAGATGGGTGCAATTAAGTCAGGTGCAGCAAGTTCTGGGGGCATTTGAATTTTGCATACAGGGCAACTGGGTCAGGAAGGGCATTCACAAGGAGGTTAGCACAAACCACTTCTAGGGTAAGGAGGCCACACCACTGAGTGGACTTAACCAAAGGGATAAAAGAGGACTTCTAAGTGTGGGAGGAATTTCTAGAGGATTATAATGGATGTTTCTTTTGGCAAGATGAATGGCTCTATAACATGGATTTGGAATTATATACGGATGTGGCAGGGGGACTAGAAATGTGGGGATACTTGAGAGGCAAATGGTTTTCAGAACCATGGCCAGGAGATTGAGTACAAGAGGGGAAGGTAAAAGACATCATACTGCTGGAAATCATGCCTATTTTGGCATGCACCACGGTATGGGGAGAGGATCTGAGGAACCAGAAGGTCACATTCTGGTGTGATAACAAAGCAGTGGTGGAGGTACTGAACAAAAAAGGGGCTAAGTCAGAGACAGTTATGGGAGTATTGAAGCAGTTAGTATTGAGGAGTTTACAGTTAAACATGTCTTTTAAGGCAAGACACATAGATGGGGTGAGAGAAATATACTAGCTGATAGCCTTTCCCATCTGCAGCTGGATCATTTCTGGATGCTAGCACCAACAGAGGAGGAGCGAAAAATGGCCATCCCAACGAACATCTGGGACGTTGGCAAGAGGGAGTCGAAATGTTGTTCTGCAGCTCAGGGGCACCACGGCCTTTGAGGGCCTATGAAGAGGCATGGCAGGCACTGCAAACATTCAGGGAAACACACAGTGTGGAGGTAAGTGGGCCAGTAACAGAAGAGCAGATAGTAAAATTCATGGTACAGCAGTGGCAGAAAGGGATGGCTTATGCGACAATGGGAGTGTACCTAGTGGGGATCAGTTTGGTGCGCAGTTTAAAGAGGTGGAAAGATCCTATGAGGTCAATGCTGATTCGCAGAATGATGCAAGGATGGAGCAGATTAAAATAGAAGAACAAAGATGGGAGGAGGCTGATAGCAGACCAGTGGTTGGGTAGACTGGGGGAGATATTACCAGCCATTTGTAAATTGAAGGATGAGGCCCAGCTGTTTCAAACAATTTATTTAGTGATGTTTGCAGGAGCTCTGAGGGTGAGAGAGGCAGTGGGACACAATGGGAGGAATGAAGAGGGAGGTTTGGAATGGGGGACATAAAGTGGGGAACACAAGAAATACAGCTGAAGATTAGCAGATCCAAGACAGACCAAGAAGGGAAAGGGTGCGTGGTAACCATTAAGGCTCACCTGGATGGGACCTTGTGCCTGGTAAAGGCTCTGTGGGCTTATGCTGCAGAGTGCTATAACAAACAAGGGAAATTATTTGTGCACGGGGATGGGAAGAAAGTGATGAGTTACCAGAAAAACAGCCATACTCAAAAAAGTCATGGAGCTCCTTGGGGAGGACCTAAGTATTTATTCATCCCATTCTTTTCGGATAGGGTCTGCTTTGAAATGGGTAGTAGAAGGGGAGACAGTGACTGCTATGATGGAGAGAGGAAGGTGGTGGTCTGCCTGTTATTTTTTTTTTATTTGACATACTTTATTAAGCATATCTCAATACAACAAACATTTAAAAAGTAAATGTAGTACTATCAATGCACACTGACAAGAAGACCATACATAAGTTAATGAAATAGGATGAAATGAGATTTGGAGAAATTAAAATCAACACCACTTTAAAAAAAAAAAACACCCCCCCCGGAAACACCTCCCCGCCTTTCCTCCCCACCCATGATGCACTCTCCTATACATAGTTATCATAAGGTTGACAAGGAAACAGCAAGGATGGTCATTAAGATATAGTTAAAAAGGGAGAAGAGGTTCATGAACTCAGCAGGAGAGGCCCCTTCAAGACAAATACAGGGCATATAACTTCCCCAATTTTTTGTTAAAAGAAAAGAGGCGATGGTGCACACTTGCAATTAAGTGTTCAAGGCGGAGTGCGAATGATATTTCATGCAACCATTCCGCATAAGAGATGGTAACTTGATCCGTCCAGTGTCTAAGCACCAACTTTTTGACCACCATTGAAATTAGAGCCATGTGGAACCATCTCTCCTTCACTGGAATTCCGGAGTAATCTCCCAAGATACATATGACAGGGGAGAAGAGGCCCTGTAGTCCCAACAATGGGTCTAGAGCAGACTCAATTTGCTTCCACAATGGGGATATCCTTTCACAGGACCACAGTATATGGAGGAGTGAGCCTTCCTCTTTATTGCACCTAGAACACATGTTAGAGGTAAGCCTCTTCATTTGGGCCAATTTTACCAGAGTATAATACATATTGTTTAAAATACAGTATTGTATAAGTCTATATCGGTCCTCGGTGAGATACGTGTATAGGCCTGTCCATATTGAATGCCAGTTAATAGCTTCGTCAGGGAAAGAAACCTGCCAGACCCGAGAACCGGCAATCGAAGGGGATTGAGAAAAAATGAGGACCAACTTGTATATGGTAGAAATGCCATGGGATTTGCAAGCCAAAGTCTTAATTTGTTTGAGAAAGGCTTCAATACGAGAAGGGTTGCACGCTTTCCCCACTACCTAAACCAGTAGGTGCTTAAGCTGTCAAATTTGAAAAACAGCCCGTGATGTTAGACCCAGTTTAGTGAGAATCTCCTCAGTGGATGGAATAGCACCGTTTGAATAGAACTCAGCCACCGTGAGCTCAGGAGGAAGAGATAGCCAATGCCGAGAAATGGGGTCTCCCTCTATTTTGAGATTCAGATTGGCATATAGTGGCTGAGAAGGGTCCGAACTCAAAAATACCTTATAGAAGCTGAACATTTGAGAGAGAACTCTTAATGAGGTACCAATCGGGAAGGACTGCAGGGATTTTGGCAGTTTTTTAGAGGGCATATAAAAGAGCAACGAGGGAGCTATATTATGTGCAGCAAGAATGTCAGACTCTATGAGTAACCAAATAGGAACATAGTCGTGACGAGCACAGAGATCAGTTAACAAAAACCATTTCCCACACTTATAAAGGTGACAGACCCAGTAGTAAAACAAGAAGTTAGGGAGACGCAAGCCCCCCATCTCCTTGGGTAAAGAGAGCTTATGGTAGGATCTTCTAATTGCCTTATCTTGCCAAATAAAGGAGCTAACATCAGAGTGGATACACTGAAAGAAGGACAGGGGTAACCAGACATCCAACATATTTAGTGGATAGAACAATCTGGGTAGAACGTTCATCTTAACGGTGTTAATTCTGCCCCAGAGCGAGAAAGGGAGCCTCTTCCATCTGGCTAGGTCCTGTTGAATGTTGGACCACAAATCCTGTAAATTAAGTTTGCGGAGTGATGGTAAGTCCGAGGTAATATAAATGCCCAAGTATTTAATGGACTTAGAAGTCCATTTCATACCAAACTCACTGACAGCTGAACTATATGCTAAAGAATTAAGGGGAAAGATTTCAGTTTTAGTAATACTGAGTTTATAATTTGTGAACTTCCCAAAAGTATCAATAATATGCAATGCTTCTGTTAAGGAGGAGACCGGATCTGAGAGGTGAAGTAATATGTCATCCGCATAAACTGAAAGGACCGGGGTCCTGTCACCTATTGGAATGCCAGTAATTAAGGGGGAGTAGTTTAGTCTCCTGATCAGGGGTTCAAGATATATATTAAAAAGAAAAGGAGAGAGTGGGCAACCCTGCCGCGTGCCCAAAAAAAGAGGGAAATCCTCGGATAAGACTCCATTACAATTTATTTTTGCCTGAGGAGAGGAATACAGAGTCTGAATCCAGTTGATAAAGGTATCATGAAATCCCATTGACTGCAGCGTAGCCCATAGGAAGTTCCAATCCACCCTGTCAAATGCTTTTTCTGCATCAAGGGATATCAGAGTCATGGGGAAGGGGGAAGTCTTGGCCACCTGAACCAAATATGCCAATTTATGAAGGTGGTCAGCAGGTGTTCTACCTGACACGAACCCAATTTGCTCTGAGCTAAGAAGCTGAGTCCAAACTTGTTCGATTCTACTAGCGAGTATCTTAGCCAAGATTTTAATATCACAATTTAACAAAGAGATGGGATGATAACTCATGGGAGATTGGGGTGGCTTGTCTGGTTTAAGAAGAAGGATAATGAAGACTTCTAATAGGCATGGGTCTAAGGTTTGTCCTGAGAGCATATATTGATATAGACGTTCTAAATAGGGAGCAAGATCTTTAGCAAAGACCTTGTAGAAGTTCAAAGGGAAACCATCTGGACCAGGAGCCCTATCCGAGGCAAGGTTATGAATGGCAGAGAGTACTTCCTGAAGAGAACTAGGAGCAGATAAACGAGATTGTTGTGAGAGAGAGAGGGTAGGTAAAGGTAAAGCAGATAAATACTCTAGTAATTCGGCATGAGACAGGGATACAAGACGCTGACTATAGAGAGAAAGATAAAACTGTCTAAAAACAGCAGTTATGTCTCTTGGATGTGTTTTAGTGGTTCCATCCAGATCATTGATCGAGGGAATAAATCTGGACACCTCTAGTTTCCTCAGACGCAAAGCCAGAAGATGACTTGCCTTCTCCCCCTGCTCTATATATTTTGCCTTAGTTCTTAAAAATGAGAAATTCTGCTTTTTCCTGCACTAGACAGGAATACTGATTCCTTAAGTTCAACAATGATTTTAGCACATCGGGAGAAGAGGAAGAGGTGAGAGAATGCTCAAGTGTACAAATCTGACCCAGGAGTGAAATAATGGCCGCCTCTGTCTTTTGTTTATGAGTGGAGGAGAGTCTGATAAACTCGCCTCGCAAAAAGCATTTTAGGGCACACCATTCATGGTCCATTCTTGCAACCAAGTCCTGGTTATTTGCAATAACGAGTTGAATCAGATCTGAGATCCTGGTAATGATGTAATCCTCCTTTAGAAGCTGCGTATTTAAACGCCATATTGAGTCCCTTTGGAGATTTTGATTTAACATAACTGTGACCCATGCCACAGCATGGTCTGATATAACAATCGGTTCTAGAGCGGAATCATTGAGACCGTGTATGAGATAACAACTAAGTAAGATATAATCCAGCCGAGACCAAGTGGAATGCACCATAGAGTGGAATGAGAAAGCACGGGTCTCAGGATTTAGGAGATGCCAGGGATCGCACAATCCAGTAGAATCAAGAAATTCAGCAAGAGCCTTTTGGACTTGAGAAGGGGGCTTAGGTGAGAAATTAGAACTATCCAAATCCTGAGTAGGTGGCAGGTTCCAGTCCCCACCAAGAATTGGGGGAACATCGAGAACCTTTGTAATTTGGTCGATAATTCTTGAAAAAATACAGAATTTCCCCCCACAGGCCCATACATGCTCCCCAGGACCAATTCAGTACAGTCCAATAATCCTTGGACTAAAACATATCTCCCCTGTGGATCAGCAATTGTTTTTTTGGGTTGAAAGGCTGTCGCCTTGTGAATTAAAATAGCAGTACCACCACTGGCAGATGAGTTACCAGAAGCAAAAACTTGCCCAATCCCGAATCTGCACAGGCCCCCCGCTTCCCCAGGGAGCAGATGAGTTTCCTGAATAAAGGAGATATGGGCATTCAGTAGTGATAAGTGTTTTAAAATCTGAATTCTCTTGTTCAGATCACAAACCCCTCTTACATTCCAAGTTATAAACTTTTTCAGACCTGTAGCCATTGAGTGTTATACCAACCACTGCATAACCAAACCAATATACTATGAGAGTGCACAGCTAACCCCCCCCACCAATCCTGCATACATTTTATTAAATTGGTGTTCCCGGAAGGCCCCAGAAAAGAACCAGAACATACTTCTTTCCATGATGACAATTATGAGATATGGGAAAACCCTATCAATAACAATAGAAAACAAAGGAACACCATAGTTTCCAAACTCCCCATAATCCGCCCCCCATATAACTATTTACAAGTATCCCTCTAACTAGCTTTGACACTAGTAGAGAAACTGCATTATTATTTAATGGTAGAGAGCCCACACGCACCCCATTGTAACTACCCTAAATACCTCTGACCAAATATAGGCTAGTAAATGTGGTGAGAACTCGTACTGGGTACACTTCCGACCCCAATTTGGGCATTAATGTAAGCTAGTCTGTGAGAGAGCACTAGTACCCTTCCATAATTCTGCTCACTTTGTATGTGTGAAGCCTACTGCAGTAGCATATGTGTGTGACCATGCTATCCCTTTTCTTTCTGGTCTATCCCTCGTTCCTTATTCCAGACTGGCCACCTGGAATGGGACATCTCCTTTCTTGCTAAATCCTTCACTGTCTTTCTGCAGATATGGAATTGTGGTACTCAACCCCCCTCCCCAAGCAACAAACCATAAATAATGCTGGTGCAGCAGTCTGCAGCCTTAAAACATTTATTTATTGAGGCACAGGAATGTCTGCTGCTATTTTGCTTTTGTTTTTCCAGTTTGTTTATATTTTTGTTTCTATGAAGAAGAAGAAAGGTATAAGATGTAGTGCACTAACAGTTTAGTACCAGACTAGGTTGGTTGTCCAATCCAAAAGGTTTTGCTGCTAAGTCCAGTGCTTTTCATAGCAATGCTACTAAACAAACAAATGCAACATTAAGTATTTTCTTTAATATATTGTGACTGAGGCTGAGTGAAGTGAGCCATGTAACTACTGCTGTGTGTGCTACTTGCTAGCCTTGCCCTGCCCTCTTTACTAGTTCAAGTTAGAAATTCAGACAATTGTAACAGAAGTTCAAACAGGTTGAAAATGTGTAAGTCACCTGTCTTAGTAACAAGTGTTTGGTCTCATTTCTAAGACATGAAGTAAGCAGTTCTTACCCAAATAATGAGAAATCCAAGCCTGGTAACAGAGGTGGGTCTGTTTGGGACCTGTTCAGATCCCTGCTATGTTCTGCTAGAGCCAGCCATCCCTCCACACTCCATTTTATGCTGTGTGTAAGTGTAGGAAGGGTGGAGTCTGATGTAGTCACCTGATGGGTTCCTAGTATAAAGGGAACTCATCCTGTGGAACAGTCAGATTTCGTTGGAGGATCAGTAGGTGCTGGTCCAAAGTGTTAGTCTGCAACTCTTCAGACTAAGATTCTTTTGAATCCAGGACAGCTCATTGCTGGAATAGTCCTTGGAAGACTGGAGTATTGTTTTGTTTTTTGTATCTTTGTATTTCTTTTGATGTTGCAAGTTCATAAGTTTTATTTGGTTATTTACTTGTCTCTACTTAATAAAAGATTTGGCTTGGTAACATTGGCCTTGCCACCTTACTGTGGTCTCAGTGTCCGTCATTGCACCCACACCCTTTGACATTGGTGTCAGAAGTGGGATGCTCTGGTGTTACTGGTACCTTCCAGTCAGTGGACACTGAATGCAGGTGTGAGACACAGAGCAGACCCTCAGTAAGCCCAGCAGAGTTCTCACACGGACTATGGCTGCCAAGTATGGAGAGATCCCTTTGCCTGGTCTGGGACCAGATGTTCGACAGAAAACAGCCAAAAGGAAGGAGAGCTGGAGGAGGAGGCAAGGACACCTCAGAACAGACCACTGAAGAACCACAGAAGATATACACAGCCTGTTGCGTTGGCTATGTGTAAAACAAATTGCTATGGACAAGCAAAGAGATGGATCTACAAAGGGCTGAGGCATGGTGGAATGATACCCTGAGAGCCATCCGAGATATAGGGGTACATAATCCACCACCAGCACAAACCCCTAAAGACATTAAGTTGACTAAACTGGGTGTAACCGATGACATCGAGGCATACATGACTACATTTGAGCGAATAGCTCAGGCTTGTGGGTGGCCCCGAACCCAATGGGTCATCCGCTTAGTACCTTACCTATCTGGGAAAGCCCAGCTGGCATACAGCCACATGGACAGTACCCAGGCAGAGAACTATGACGCTGTTAAACAAGCCATCCTACAAAGGTACAACATCAGCCCCGAGACCTATCGACAGCGCTTTAGGACTTTCAAATTTCATAATGTGGACACTCCCCGAGAGGCCTATACCCGGTTAAAGGACTTGTGTCAGAAATGGCTACAACCAGGGTGAAGACCATAGAACATATCCTGAAATGATCATTCTGGAACAGTTTGTTCATATCCTGCCCTCAGACATTCAGGTATGGGTGAGGGAACACCGGCCAGATACTGCAGAAAAAGCCATCACGCTAGCTGAGGATTACCTTACGGCTCATCCTAATCGTCAACGTGGACATCCTGGATCCGGTGCAACCCCACCCATGGTAAGGCCTGTTTCTTCTTCTATTGTTTCATCTGTGACTGAAGGGGGTACTAAAACTGTCCCAGCTAATAGACCCTATAACCCCAACATAATCTGCAGGGAATGCCAGAAGAAGGGGCACATAGCTAGATTTTGCCCTCAAAGAAAAGTTACAGTCACGCAGTTAGCCCTAGCCAATTGGGGACAATTTGTCACACATCAAGATTGGAAATCGGAGGTTACTGGACTGATAGACTCAGGAAGCAGACAAACCCTGGTAAGAGCAGATTTGGTTCAACAAGCTGGTGAAAAGGGGTCCCGATACAGCAGTAATTTGCATCCATGGGACATACATCATTATCCTGTGACTGACCTTGATTTACAGGTACAAGGGAGAAGTCATAAAATGACTGTTGGATTGGTTCCCTTTACCTGTTCCTGTCATTATTGGGCATGATTATCCAGACTTTTCTTGCTTAATAAATCCAGAAGAAAGTGTGTGTGCCTAACAACCCGTGCCCAGACTAAACAGGAACAACAGTGGGCACAACTATTCCATTCGATGATGATGAGGTGTATGGGGAGCCTGGCAAAACACCAAGTCTCGATGAGAAAGGAAGAAAGCAAAATATAAATGGACTCAGAGACACACTAAAACTGTAAATGTGACAAATGATAGTGATGTATTGTCTGATATTAAAACTGATGGATTTTGTGAAGAACAAAGAAGGATAGTTCCTGGCACCATTTATGCAGTTGGTAGGGGTACCAGTGAAAGAAATGAACCATCCTATGTCATGAAAGATGACTTGTTGTATAGAAGATGCACCACCCCAACACGGGTGAGCAAATAGACCAATTAGTAGTGCGAGTAAGTACAGAGAAACTACTGCATCTGGCACATGAAATCCCATTAGCGGGTCATTTGGTGGGGACCGCACCTTGCAGAAGGCTACTATTAAGATTCTATTGGGCAGGTATACACGCTCAGGTAGCTGACTACTGTCGGAGTTGCCCAGATTGTCAGAAAGTGGCTCCTGTGACACGAAAGATATGGTCCCCTCTCAGCCATTGCCCTTATTACCACCCCTTTTAGCCGCATGCCATGGATGTGGTAGGACCTTTACCAAAAAGCTCAAAGGAAACAGGTTCATTTTGGTAATATGTGATTATTGCACAAAATATCCTGAGGCTATCTCCTCGAACTGTGACAGCAGAAAGTTACAGATGAGTTAATCAAGCTGTTCAGTCGGGTCGGGATACCCAGGAAATACTGACAGACAGAGGAGCAACTTCTGTTCTAGGATGTTAGCCCGGCTGTATGAGACATTAGGAGTGGAGGCCATACATACCACACCCTATCATCCTCAGACAGATGGTCTGGTTGAGCGATTCAACCAGACCCTGAAAAGAATGCTGAAGAAATATGTAGAGGATGAAGGAAAAAGGTGGGATGTATACCTACCACTCCTTTTATTTGCATACAGGGAGGTACCACAAGCCTCCACAGGATTTGCCCCCTTTGAATTATTATATGGAAGAAATCCAAGGGGTCCCCTGGATATTGTAAGGGAACAATGGGAGGAGAGAACAAAAGAGAACCCAAGTACCACCCTTGATTACCTGATAGCTTTGCGTGCAAAGTTGCTGAAGTTTACCCAGATGGCACATCACCATAATTTGCACCAACAAAGTGTACAGAAGGGGTATTATGACCAAGGAGTAGGTACCAAATCATTCCAAGAGGGGGATAAGGTTCTATTGTTACTTCCTTCTACTACGGAGAAGCTTATGATGAAGTGGCAAGGTCCCTATACCATCTTGAGGCAAACAGGTCCTGTTACCTATGAGGTTGACTTACCTGATAGAAAACAAAGGAAAGGTATATATCATATAAACCTTCTAAAAATGGGTGGAAAGACCAAACCCGGAGTATTTTATTTGCCCTGAGACTCACACCAGTGAAATGGAGGTAGCCTATGACAGGCTGAGAAAGCAAAGGAGAAGTGGTGATCTAACCATTAACGCCACTCTGACTGAACAACAGAGATCAGAGCTAGACCTCCTTCTTGCTAAGTATTCACAGTCCTTACCTCTAGGCCTGGGTTAGTAATAGCATTAGGCACCATATAGAGGTCACTGCCAATAGCCCTATCAGGCAGAAACCTTATCGCCTACCAGAGAAAGTGAGAGGAGGTAATAAAGGAAGTAAGAAAATGCAAGAGCTTGGGGTGATCAGAACCTCTGGTAGTGAGTGGGCATTTCCAATTGTAGTGGTGGAGAAAAAGGAAGGCGGCATACGCCTCTGTCTTGATTTTAGACGCCTAAATGCTATCTCCAAATTTGATGCCTACCCCATGCCTAGGATCGATGACATAATGGACAGACTGGGCAACGCAAGATACATCACCACATTCGATCTTACGAAGGGGTATTGGCAGATCCCTTTGGATGAGGCCTCTAAAGAGAAGACAGCATTCAGCACTCCCATAGGGCTGTATCATTTTGTTACCATGCCCTTCGGCTACATGGTGCCCCAGCCACATTTCAGCGCCTAATGGATCAGACTTTACATCAGCATGAATCCTATTGCGGCTTATTTAGATGATGTGGTGGTGTACAGTCCTACATGGGAGGCCCATTTACAACATCTCACTGCTGTTCTAGACTCTCTGACAAAAGTGGGTTTGACAATCAATCCATCCAAATGCAGTATAGCGATGCAGGAAACCAAATATCTTGGCTTCATTATAGGTAATGGGCAAGTCAAACCAGAAATCGAAAAGGTTGATGCAGTGGCACAATGCCCTAGACCCTGACAAAGAAACATGTTAGGTCATTTCTGGGGTTGGTGGGGTATTACCGCAAGTTTGTCCCCAACTTTGCCATAATAGCCACCTCTAACCAATCTTACAAAGAAACACTGTCCCACTAATGTAAAATGGACCCCTGACTGTGAGAAGGCCTTCTGTACCATAAAGGCATACTTGTTTGCAGCCCCGTACTGAGAAGTCCTGATTTTACTCAGCCTTTTATGGTACAGACAGATGCTTCAGACTGGGTATAGGAGCTGTTTTGTCCCAGATGGTAAATGGAGAAGAACATCCCATCATCTATTTAAGCGAAAACTGCATGAAAGAGAAACACGCTATTCGGCTATAGAAAGAATGCCTTGCCATCAAGTGGGCCATCGAAGCCCTTAAATTTTATTTATGGGGAGCGGAGTTTGAAGTATTAACAGACCACAACCCACTCTGCTGGCTCCATGTAATGAAAGATAAGAACCCCAGAATAATGCGGTGGTATTTGGCCTTACAGCCTTATAAATTCACTGTACACCACCAACCTGGTACTGCTAATAAGAATGCAGATTTCATGTCCCGTTATGGGGCAGATCAATGTGCACAGTCAGACCTCGGGGAAAATGCAAGTGAAGTGAAAGGTTCGTTATAGCCTTCATTTGTTGTTTATTTTGTTTCAAAGGGTCCCCGAGTGGAGCTTTGGGAGTGGGTGGGCTAGCTCCATCTCTCCTCCTTGAGAGAGAGAGAATCTGACGATTGTGCATACATTTTACCAAAACTGGAAACTATAAAGGATTAGTACACTAAGGGTATAGTTTCTCTTAAGTGGGAGGAGTGAGAGAGCACTAGTACCCTTCCATAATTCTGCTCACTTTGTATGTGTGAAGCCTGCAGTAGCATATGTGTGTGACCATGCTATTCCTTTTCTTTCTGGTCTATCCTCGTTCCTTATTCCAGACTGGCCACCTGGAATGGGACATCTCCTTTCTTGCTAAATCCTTCACTGTCTTTCTGCAGATGTGGAATTGTGGTACTCGACCCCCAAGCAACAAACCATAATAATGCTGGTGCAGCAGTCTGCAGCCTTAAAACATTTATTTATTGAGGCACAGGAATGTCTGCTATTTTGCTTTGTTTTTCCAGTTTGTTTATATTTTTGTTTCTATGAAGAAGAAGAAAGTATAAGATGTAGTGCACTAACAGTTTAGTACCAGACTAGGTTGGTTGTCCAATCCAAAAGGTTTTGCTGCTAAGTCCAGTGCTTTTCATAGCAATGCTACTAAACAAACAAATGCAACATTAAGTATTTTCTTTAATATATTGTGACTGAGGCTGAGTGAAGTGAGCCATGTAACTACTGCTGTGTGTGCTACTTGCTAGCCTTGCCCTGCCCTCTTTACTAGTTCAAGTTAGAAATTCAGACAATTGTAAACAGAAGTTCAAACAGGTTGAAAATGTGTAAGTCACCTGCCTTAGTAACAAGTGTTTGGTCTCATTTCTAAGACATGAAGTAAGCAGTTCTTACCCAAATAATGAGAAATCCAAGCCTGGTAACAGAGGTGGGTCTGTTTGGGACCTGTTCAGATCCCTGCTATGTTCTGCTAGGAGCCAGCCATCCCTCTCACTCCATTTTTATGCTGTGTGTAAGTGTAGGAAGGGTGGAGTCTGATGTGGTCACCTGATGGGTTCCTAGTATAAAGGGAACTCATCCTGTGGAACAGTCAGATTTCGTTGGAGGATCAGTAGGTGCTGGTCCAAAGTGTTAGTCTGCAACTCTTCAGACTAAGATTCTTTTGAATCCAGGACAGCTCATTGCTGGAATAGTCCTTGGAAGACTGGAGTATTGTTTTGTTTTTGTATCTTTTGTATTTCTTTGGCGTTGCAAGTTCGCAAGTTTTATTTGGTTATTTACTTGTCTCTACTTAATAAAAGATTTGGCTTGGTAACATTGGCCTTGCCACCTTACTGTGGTCTCAGTGTCCGTCATTGCACCCACACCCTTTGACACAGTCTAACAAGCCAAAAGGAATCCCCAGGATGTCAAGCCAAACAAAACAAGAAACAAGAGTAATTAGGGTACTACCCCCCATACTTCAGGACATGTGGTGGGTTACTCTTAAGCCAATACCCTCCCCCTCCTGCCCCCCACTCTCCAAGATGAAAAGGAATACTAAAATTATTCTGCAGTTCAGACTGAGATACCCCAGCAGTGTATAAACTTCGTGCAAACCCCATGATTCCAATCTTATTCCTGCGAGAACCGAAAGTGGAGTAAAGTCAACACCACACTCTCCGACAGAATTGGTAGGTAAAAAATATGAAAGTATGGTAAACAAGACTACAGAGAGAGCTGAGGAAAAACCCAAGGGATAGGTATACCAAGAAGAGTGGTGAGAGAATAAGAGAGACATGAGCAATAAAGGAGGAGAACAGGACTAGAGTCCTATAGAGAAAGAGAAGTCGAGAAGAGACAATTAAGCATAGTGTAATTATCTCACTAGCTACAGAAGACTGAGAAATATAGAGAGGAGTGGAAAGAGCCCAAGAGAGTAATTTGATAGGGGTCTGCCTGTTATAAGAGAAACATTAGAGCATTAAAGAAGAGTGATTAACCTGTCATTGTGTTTTATCTTCCAGGACAGAGAACAGAAAGTTGGGGGGGGGTAATAAATATTTAAAAAAAATGGAGATGGTGGTGAGATTAATAATTTGCTTTGTTTAATAGGACAAGGAAGTATCACAGAAATATGGATCTGTGGGCATTCCTATATTTACTGGGCAGAAAGGAGAGCAGAGAAGAAGGCCGGGGGAAAACAGCTGTACCAAGATGTAAAAAATGTAGGCTGGTATGGCGTAGCATTCGAGGGATGAGATGGGCACAGTTACTCCCCACCCTAAGAGAAATGAAAGAAAGAAGGCCCACTCCTGATCTAATCATTTTACATCTTGGGGGTAGCAACATTGGGGGAAGGCCATGGGTTGATACCTATTTGAGCGTTAAACATGATCCTATAAGGATAAAGGAATGGTGTCCGAAAGTGAGCATAACATGGTCAGATATGATACCAAGGAGGGTATGGAGACATGAGCACAGCCATGTAGCAATGGATAGGGCCAGTAGGAAGATGAATAGAAGGGTGGGGACACTGATAAGGACTATGGAGGAAATGTACATATTGAGGGGCGTGGAAGAATGGGTGGATGAATTTTACAGAGCAGACAGGGTACACTTGTCGGATATAGTAATTGACATTTTTAATACAGAGATGATGGGTTTTACTGAGGCATGGAGGAGGCAGGAAGGAAGACAATAGGAAAAAGAGAAGGACAGAAGGGGGGAAGGCCAGTCATCCAATGCAAGCTGAAGACAGGCTGTGGGAAAAAAGGGGGGGAGAGAGAGATAAGGGGGGAATGATAAAGGAATATGAGGAGAAGAAGAAGGAACAGAAGGAGAAAAGAGCAGTCTCAGTTCTCACAGTTACCTACAAGAAAGAGAGAAGAAGAAGGCTCCCAGGTTTTCACCTGGGGAGGCCAAAAGAAGCGAACAAGAAGGATGGGAGACCAAATATTGATATGTTAAGACAATATGAACAAAGAACTGTGAAAATAAATAATGAAAAATGGTGATAGTACATGAAAAGAAGTGTAAAAATGGAAATAAATTAATTGCCAATCTGAGCAAAACAAAAACTCCGTTGTCTGTCTTTTGTGGGAAAAGGGGGAAATCCGGGACAATGGAGTTTGCCCTTTATGGGGCAGACCAAGTTGTCCTGGTGGACCCTTTACACCCCCACAGATGGCTGTTCTCAGAGGGGGGGAGAGGGGGGATGAGAGGGAGGACCAAGGAGCAGGACAGGGGTGGAGGAGAAGGAAGCGGGGAGCTCAGGAAGGAAAGGACAGGGATGGGGGAAAGAAAAATTGGGAGAGGTTTAGTGCAGGGTATATAATCCCCTGCACTGCAGCATTTCAGCCTCTTTTGCTGGAGTTTTTTGATTTATAAACTACAGCACATCAGATTAGCAAACTTTAAAAAAAAAAAAAAAAGAAAATCTCTTTTCGGCGTTTCCAGTTTAGACCAGGTGGTAAGGTTTGTTACCTGAAACAATTGAAGGTAAGGCAATTTTATTATGTAGCATTTTGAATTTGGTCACTAAGTCAGAATGAATTGCTGCTAGGAGAAGAATGGTGTACAGAATGATGGTAGGGTCGCTAGATCTGTAGAATTCAAAAGGGCTCACATTTGGTACATAGATAGATGAAGTGAGCGGCAAGCTACCCCCCATTTTGTGGTTTGACAAATTGCCAGACCCTTTTTTGTTTTTCTTTTGTGGGAAGCGAGGCCCTAGTGTCATGAGGAGACGTAAACGGTGCAGCCATCTCCGGCGGAGCACACTGGACTCTCACGTGTCATGGGGCCTACCTCTCCTGGTGGCTAGGGCCAGGGGCAGAGAATTGAATAGAACAAAGCAACTGTTGTGGTGAGACACGTTGAAGGATGTGTGGGTACCTGTAACATTTGAGTACAAAGCATTATTGCATTTGTTTTGCGGTGAGACATGCCGAAGACCACGTGGTACCTGTAGCATTGAGAGAAGGCCAATATTGCAGTTTGTGTTGTGTCGAGACATGCTGAAAGCTGCGTGGTACCTGTAGCCTTGTTAGAAGGCCATTATTGCAGTTTACAGTGAAGCAGGGGGCGAACTTCACCCCGCCATTTTGGTAATTCTCAAGGCTAAGAAAAAAGGCAGAAATGGGCAGCTGGTTGCATGGCGAGACACGCTGAACACTGTGAGGTGCCGGTAACCCCCCCACCCTTGCCGCCTCTCAAGAGCAGTGTTATGGTTTAGACATGAAAACAAGGAAGGACAAATTTTAAAAATGCATTCCCATTGGGATAAGCAGGAAAAGAAGGCGATTGGGTTATTTAGAATATTCGTTCAGGTGGATGGGGGACAACGCGGATTTCTCGCCGCACTGAGTTGCTCCCTCCTTCTCCTTTTTAGAGGCAGGTTAGCTATGCAAAGAAGCAGTTTGTAGTCCAGTTTTATTAAAAAAAAAGGGTTCAGACGAGGAAGACATGCACTAAGAATAGCATAAATTAATTGTCAATCTGAGCACAATAACAACTCCATTGTCGGTCTTTTGTGGGAAAAGGGGGAAATCCGGGACAATGGAGTTTGCCCTTTAAGGGGCAGGCCAAGTTGTCCTGGTGGACCCTTTACACCTCCACAGATGGTTGTTCTCAGAGGAGGGGAGAGGGGGGATGAGAGGAAGGGCCAAGGAGCAGGACAGAGGGGGACGAGACAGGAAGGGAGGAGCTCAGGAAGGAAAGAACAGGGATAGGGGAAAGAAAAAATGGGAGGGGTTTAGTATAGGGCATATAATCCCCTGCACTGCAGCTTTTCAGCCTCTTTTGCTGGAGTTTTTTGATGCCACCCACCCACCCGTCAAAGGAGAACGGGGAGTAGAGTGAAAGGAGGAATGGATGTGGCCTGCCAAAGTTGGATGGCAGGGCGGTCTGGTACGGACAATGTTGGACTGCCAGAGGTGGATGGCAGGGGGGGGGGGGAGAAAAATAGGGGAATGGCAAAGGAATATGAGGAGAAGAAGAAGGAACAGAAGGAGAAAAAAGCAGTCTTGGTTCTCACCGTTACCTACAAGAAAGAAAGAGAAGAAGAAGGCTCCCAGGTTTTCACCTGAGCAGGCCAGAAGAAGTGAACAAGAAGAATGGGAGACAAGATATTGATATGTTAAGACAATATGAACAAAGAACTGTGAAAATAAGTAATGAAAAATGGTGATGGTACATGAAAAGAAGTGTAAAAATGTAATTAATTGCCAATCTGAGCACAACAACAACTCTGCTCTCTGTCTTTTGTGGGAAAAGGGGGAAATCTGGGACAAATACATATTATCAACTATTGCTAGCTGCACTACTAGTCACACATGACTGTAAGTCTAAAGTATGCTAAGTCTCCTACACACAGCGACTAATTGAATCCTACTTGTAATTACTCTTATATGTAAATATGTAAATGCTAATGTGTATTATGTATTATACAACTTGCTTATAATGTATTGCCTTTGTTATTATCTTGACATTTCCAGGTCCACCTTGCAAATTAGTTCTTTCTCAATGGTTCTTCGCTTGGTAAAATAAAGATTTGATTGATTGATTTATATTCTTTGCAAAAAACTTCATTAATGCATCACTCAGAATTAAAGTGACAAAAGTAGGGAAATGAGACATTAGGGTTTCCAACCCAAACACCCCACTCCACCCTACAGACAGCAACAGGCATGGGGTGTGCCTTGGGGTTGTCAACCCTAATGGTCACCCCATTCCATGAGTAACTAAGCTGAGATGGGTGCAGTATATAAGAATGGGGTGAGCATTAGGGTTGACAACCCTAAGGCACACCTCATGCCTGTTGCTGCCTGCAGGGTGGGGGTGGGGTGTTGGGGTTGGAAACCCTAATGCCACATTTCCCTACTTTTGTTGCTTTAACCCTACCTGATGCATTAATGGAGTTTTTTGCAAAGAATTTCCTTATATTTTGAGATAATATAATTGTATCTTCATTTGGCTGTGGAAATGCAGTGCCCTCTGGGCCCTGCACTCCCATCCCTCCACAGATGCATACACATATTTTGCCATTGATGTATTTCAGCCAAAACAGCAACCAAATTGTCTGCATAGCCTTGTTATTACCTCACCATGAATGCTGGGCTGAGAACTTTCAAATCCCCACTGAAATGTCATTCTGCGCCACCACAATGTCATTCCATGGCAACACATTTTGGCCAGGATTTTAAAAATGACAGCTATCACATTCATGAGGTGATATAAAAAATGGCTATGTTGAAAATTTGAGGTGAAAATATTTAAAATTACCAAAGTTATGAGCGACTGTAGTTAAATTTAAACAAATTCACATAACTCCTCCATTTTTCCGTATTTTGACCCCACATTTTCAACATAGCCTTCTTATGACCCCATCTTATGAACATAGCCAGTGAAAATGTTCAAATCAGATCCAAAAGTTTATTTTGCCAATTAACTACAAAATTGCCTTTCAGGATTGATTTGCAAAATTCCACTGACAATGTCCATGAGGTGGGGTCCACAAAAGGCCATGTTGAAAATTTGGTGTCAAAATATGCAAAAATGGCCAAGGTATGAATCAAAGTTGAAAATCCCATTGAAATACATTGAACCACATTTACCTTAGTTTCTCATATTGCAGTCGCCGGTTCTAGCAGCAAGATGTGTCTTCGATCGGAGAGTAGATCTTTGCACTGTCACCTGTCCAGGTGAGTGAGAGTGTGTGTGAGTGTACTGGGGGGGGGCACAGGGCAGTAAGTGCTGAGTGGGAGGTGGGGTTGGGGGGTCAAATTGCTGAGGGGCCTTCTAGAAAAAAAACATTGAGAGCCATTTGCTTTTTGCAGGCAGGGACAGTGATTGGCAGGTGGGGGGTGCCACTAGACACCAGGGAAACAGTAAAATAAAATGGGAACAGTGATCAGATTGTGGGGAAAGTGCAATAGACACCAGGAAAATAGACAAAAAAGGGTCAGCAATCGGGTGTGTGGGTTGCCACTAGTCACCAGGGAAATGGGGGACAAAATAGGGGCAGCAAATTGGACGGTGGGGGTGCCACTAGATGCCAGGGAAATGAGAAAAAAAAAACAAAGACAGACAAAGAGAGCAATCAGAGGCTGGAGGGTGCCACTTAATACCAGGGAAATGGGAAACACATGGACAACATTCAGAGTGTGGGGGGGGCACTAGACACCAGGGAATAGTTTATAACTATGGGAATGGTGATCAGAGGATGTGGGGGGTGCCACTAGGAACCAGGGAAATGTTTTAAATTAATGCGGATGGCCATTGGAAATCCTTTTTGTGTCTTTTTTCACAATTTGTGGATAAGGAAGTCTTTTTTTCACAAATTGTGAAACAGGATCCTTTTTTGAGTCTCTTGTTTTGCAATTTGTGAAAAATGATTCCCAAGCATGAAAAAAGACATGAAAGATGATTACAAAGTGTTGAAAAAACACATTTGCAAGTGATTTTTTACAAAAACTAACCCCAGAATCAGCTGAAATGGTCCTGATTAGCAGAACATGTTTTGGTTTGTAGTAAACACATATTTTTTTTGAGTTATTTAATTCTGTTTCTCTCACTAACTGAAAACAAGATGGCAGCAGCATGAAAAAAGATTCCCCATTTGCAACACCGGATGACCCGTTTGTGAAAAAGGATTACCCATTTGTGACACAGGATCCTTTTTCGAGTAGCACATCTAACTGTAGAGTGAAATTCCTATTGCAAATAATGGGAAATTTTAAAATTTAATAACTGGAATGGATTAATATTTTTCAACAAGTCTTTAAAAGGCACATCTGTGACCCAAGATATTTCTACCCTAAAAATTTCAGACCAAAATTCATAACCATTTTCATGCTGTGGTGTGACAAATTAAAAACAGTAATTTTCCCATTATGTCACACTCCCTTTCTCTGCACCCACGCATCCAACTGTAATGAAACTTGCCACATCAAGAGATATTTAGTCCCTGATGGTGCACATAAAGTTTGAGGTAGATTGCTTGAATGGTTGCAAAGTTATTAAAGTACAAAATTTCAACTTTAACATAGAAGTAACCATTCAACCCTAACTACAAGAGCGCAATCGCACTCATATATATATATATATATATATATATTTCATTGCAAAAAAATGTTGTTAATGTAACAGTTAGGAATGTTACTAAAGTGATTATACAGGCAAATGTGGTGTTAGTGTGTCCAACCCTAACACCCCACCTCCACCCTGTAGACTCTGACAGGCATTGGGAGGGTGCTTGGGGTTGTCATCCCTAATGCTTGTTATTCCATCAGTAAATAAGCTGAGATGGGTACAGTATAGGAGAATGGGGTGAGTATTAGGGCAGATGATCCCAAGGCACCTTCCCAATGCCTGTCAGTGTTTGCAGGGTGGGGGTGGAGTGTTAGGGTTGGAAACACTAACTCCACATTTCCCTGCTTTTGTCACTTTAGTAACAACCATAACTGATGCACTAATGAAGTTTTTTGCAATGAATATATATATATATATATATATATATATATATATATATGTATATATATATATATAATGGTAGCACAGCAGTGCTACCGTAGTTAGGGTTGAGAACCCCTTTTAAGGTTAAATGGTGAAACTTTGCATCTTAATAACTTTTCCACTGTTCAACAGATTTGCCTGAAATTTGACAGGCGTAGGGCATAACCATAGATCTTGGGATCTGGCAACTTTCATACTGGTCAGATATACGGCTGCTGAGTTACTGAGCGACATTCATGCATGCAATTACTTTTTTTTTTTTTGCGCATTCTTGGCTCGTGCCTATAGGTCACACGGTTTAAGCAACTGGTCCAAAAACTTTATGGAATGTGTGGCCGGGGTCTCCAATGTGCCTTTTGAAGATTTTGTGAAAAAATATTAAATGGTTCAAAAGTTATTCAAAAAACAATTTCCCATTATAAGACAATGGGAAAAGTTAACAAAAAGTTCGAAAGTGTCACAAATGCACTTTGTAGTGTCTCAAATGGCCCTAGTAGTGTTGCAAATCCACCATTTTGTTTTCCGTTACTGATCACAGAAATGCATGGCTTTTAAAACGGGGACTATCTAGGGGCATAATTATTTTTGTGTTTACCTATTCGAGCCCTGAGGATGCTAGCCATGTTTTTATTTTGGGGTTAAACACCCCAGAAATATGTTTTTCAAATTTCTGGGAAACGTAGTGTCACAAAGTAGCATCGCACTTGTAACACTTTCACAAATTTTTGCAAAAGATGTCTCAAATCATGACACTACTTTTCTAGACTATGGCCAAAATGACAAGAATTCTTTGCCACCCTGTTGCAAAAATAGGTTTGTTCTTTTGGGATGAAATTTGGATGGAAGGCAGACATCATCTCACAGATGTGTCTTTTGGTGGTTTGGGGACAAAATGTTGCATGGTTGCAAACTTACAGTACACCAGAGTTGACTTTTTTCCCATAGACTAACATGGTGGCGTCTGCCGCGCCTTTCGGGGCTCGTATCTCGGAAAAGATGCGAGATACGAAATTTTCGTCACGACAGTTTGTAGCTCTGTCGGTTATAAATTCAATGAAAACCTAGCCAGGAAACTCATGAATCATTGTGAATTTTTTTTTTTTATACATCGTACAGTTACTGCGATATTGCCATTTTAGTATTACAACTGCTAGTTTTCTGCTCCGAGTCCCATTATTATGCATACATTCTTTGTTTTCACTGTGTTTCTCAGTGGAGCTTTTGGCAAAAAATACAGTGTGTGCTCCAGTTACTGTTACACATATGCATTACACTTGTGTTTCCGTGCCTGGTTGCGTTAGCATTCCAGTGTACGCCACTGTATGCATTACCCTTTGCGTTTCTGTTTGCATTTGCATTACTGTTACCATTTGTGTCTCCACTACTGTTTGCATTTGTCTTTTGCTTAGTGTCACCATGCACATTACTATTTCTGTTGGTGGCCACCCTTCTGTTTTTGTTTGCATTTGTCTTTCGTTTTGCGTCATCGTTGTTCTTATTGTTACCATTTGCATTTCCAATTGCATTCCCGTGCCTGAGTGCATTCCGGTTTGCATTTCCATACAGGCTTACATTTGTGTTTCTGTTTTCTTTGGCATTATTGTTGCTGTTACCATTACTATTTGTGTTTACAATAGCGGTACCTTCACCATGCGCATTACGGTTTGCGTTTCCGTACGTGCTTGCGTTTGCATTTCTGTTTCTGTTTCCTTTCACGTTATTGTTGCTATTACAGTTATCATTTGCATTTACAATAGTGGTACCATGACCATGTGCTTTACCAGTTGCATTTCAGTATGCCCTTGCGTCTCAGTTTGCGTCACTGTTCACTGTGACATCACTTTGTGTCTGCATTTCTATTAACACTTGCTTTACAATTTACATTGGTGTCACCATGTGCATAACCGTTACTGCTTGCATTTGCGTTGCTGTTACCATTACCATGTCACAAAAAAATCATATGGTGGGAGCATTCCATTCACTATTTATAGTCCTCATTCTCAAAAAGAAGGGAAATTAGAGGTGAAAAACTCCATTTAATGCATCAGTTAGGGTTGTTCCAAAGTGAAAAAAGTGAGGAAATTTGGTGTTAGGGTTGAAAACCCCCCTAGCACCCCCTCAGCCTGCTCCGAACCAGCATCGGGGTGTGTGTTGGGGTCGTCGGTACTAACTCTCACCCCATTCTCCTATGCCTCAGCTTGTTCATGCATGTGATGGGGTAAGAGTTAGGGCCGATGACCCCAACGCACATTCTGATGCCGGTTGGGGGTGCTGAGGGGGTGCAGGGGGATTTACAACCCTAACACCGAATGTCTTCACTTTTGTCACTGTGGAAAAACCCTAACTGATGCATTAAAAAGAGTTTTTTGCCTCTAATATATATATATATATATTTTTTTTTATACAACATGTGTCTTAGTATAAATGTACTGACAAAAAGTTGTATCTCATGCAGGTAGTGGAGATATCACTGATATCTCCATGTTCCCATGTGTCATAACGATATCTCCATGTTCCTATATGCCATGGAGATATCTCTATGTTCCCATACGTCATTCTTAAGAAAATGAAAGCATTTCACTTTCTATACCGTGCAACTCTCATCCTAAAACCTGCCCCACACTTGCACAACCTCCCCCACCCACACAGACCTTTGATATCTGGTTGATCCTGCCATTATTTTACAACAAGTTATTATTTAAAAAACTGTCTCATTCATGCCACCACTGTCATATTCAGTAATGCTACTGAACTTTCACTTTCTGCCCCAACATGTAGCATGACCGAGCGGTCTGTAAATTGCACTGTTATGGGTCCTCACAATCGTCTACTACTGCATTCTGTGTCGGTACTCCTGAAAAACTATGTACATTTGTACACCTTTAATCTCTTTTCTGAAAATAAGCTCCCGACTCTAGAGACAGGACAGCCAGCTCAGCGACCCTGCAGCTTCTGAACAGGAGAAGTAAATGTTAGCGAGTGTTGCTATAGCAACACTCGCTAACACTTACTTCTCCCGTTCTGAAGCTGCAGGTTCGCTGGCTGTCCTGTCTCTAGATTTGACAAGATAATCTTTTTTAAATACATTTTAAATGACAGGATGAAGCACACAATTTCTTTGACATGTGCCATCTCTTATATAAGTGCACAGTATGTGAAGTTTTTTTTTTTTATTATTTTTTTTTTATTGAAGATTCTGAAAGTACCTTTGAATCAAAGACTCCTTTTCAAAGGTTCCATGTCAATACAGGTAAAACATAGTACAGAGCAATGCAGAGCTGGAACACAAGCATTCATACATGATGCAAGAAATACGGTAAATTGCTTAACATTTAGGTAGGGAGCAGATCTATGTATGAGACTAAAGAACAGAATACATACAAAAGCTCCAAGGAGCTAGTTCTGAGATTTTCAGGTGGGGGGTGGGGTAGCCAGCCAAAGGCCTTAGTCAAAGGATCAAGGGGCAGGTCAAGGGTCAGTGGCAGTCACAGGGGTTGGAGGACTGTAGGTAGTTCCTAAGGTTGGCTTTGCAGAGGCCGATTCTATTCGCATTGTTGAGATCATTAGGTAGGTTATTTACCCAGGAAGGGGCTTGGTAGCTAAAGGACCTTTGGAACTGGGAGGTGCGGCAGCAAGGGACCAAGAGGAGTTGCCTTCAGGAGCTACGGGTGCACTGCCATGATGGGGCCCATTGTATTAGAGGTGAGAGACCAGCAGGGGCGATACCAAGGGTAATCTTTTTGGCCTGAGGCAGGTATGAAACTTGATTCTGTTATCAATGTTAAGCCAATTCATGGCATTCTAGAGAGAGCACGTGTGGGTTAGACGAAGTTATGTGTATATGGGGGGGGCAGTTATCTTTCAATGGCCCAAAACATATTGTATAAACAGAACATGACATGGCTTGAGTAAAGAAACCATATTTATGTTCACAAGAGGCCAATGACATCAAGATGTCTCACTCGTGGCTTCGCCACTCATGAAATATCATGATATCATTGGCCTATCATGAAGATAAATATCATATCTTCACTCAGGCCATGTCATATTCCCTATATATATATATATATATAGGATACGCAATCCCAACCCACCCGGCAGCAACAGGAAAACCCATTACAGCTTCAGCTCTCCTGCATCTTCACTAATCAGGCATGGAGAGTGCCTTGGGGTTGTGATCCCTAACACTCAATCTATTCGATCATGAAAGAAGCTGAGATGTGCAGAGTATATGTGAATGGGGTGAGTGTTAGGGTTGACAACCCCAAGGCACTCCCCACACCTGATTAGCGAAGACGCAGGTGAGATGAAACTGTGATGTTTTTTCCTGTTGCTGCCTGCTGGGTTAGAATGGGGTGTAAGGGTTGGAAACCTTAATGCCACATCTCCCTACTTTTATCACTTTAACCCTAACTAGTACATTAACAAAGTTTTTTTTTGTAAAGAATTTCCTTACATTTATAGATAACATAATTGTATCCTCATTTGTCTGTAGGAGCACAGGGCCCTCTAGGCCCTACACTTGCATTTGTAGTAACACAGGAATGAAATTGTCAGCATAGCCTTCTTATTACCCCACCTCATGAACCTGGCAATGAAAACTTTGAAATCCCCACCAAAATGTGATTCTGAGCCACCTCAATGCCATTGCATGCCACAGATGCAAAAACACAGTTTGGCAGGTTTTGAAAAATGACAGCTGGGAGGATCACATGATGCAGAGTGCTGAGTAGCGTAGCTCCAGCCTCCTGATTCTAAAATCATTTTTTTCTGATACCACAATCGGCTAAACCCTCTGTTCTATAAAGATCCTGGTACTCAAAGCTCCAGACCCTTCGAAGAGTAAGATTTGAGCACTGATGGAGGCTTATATGAAGAAAGCCCCACAAAAGCATACACCTCCAGTCACCCCAGAGAATTCCCCAAAGAAATCCCTGGCATCGAGTGGGCCTGATAGACCCAATTACCTCGGTCAAGCAACGGAGCAGCAACCATTAACCTTCAGCCGGTTCCTGGAAGAGTTCAAGCCTTATCGCGAGGAAGTGAAAGAGATGGCGACTGACCTTAAAGCCCTATCTAAAAAGTTGGATGAGGTCTCGATCATGGCCTCAGATAACACCACTCGCATTGTCTCCCTGGAGCATCATTTAGACAAGGTGGACCCTTGGCTAGCGGCGATCAGGCAGAAGTTGTCCCGGGTGGAGGCCAAATTAGAAGACCTTGAGGGCCACAGTTGCAGAAATAATGTGGTTGTCCTAGGGCTACCTGAAGGGGAAGAGGGCTAGAATGTAGTTGTTTTCATGCAGAAACTGGTGGAGCAGGTTGCTGGTCCCTCTCCCTTCGGCCCTGCATACACCATTGAACGAGCACATAAATCGTTGCGGCCAAAGCCACTATCAGGGGCTGCCCCCGTCCCATTATATGCCGCTTCCTGAATTTCTTAGAAAGGCAACACTTTCTGTTAAAAGTGAAAGCTCTACAAGAGGTTCGTTGGGAGAGTTCCAAGCTGAGAATTGCACAAGATCTGCCAGGATCCGTTAGGCTGAAACGTACAGCATTTCACCCCATTGTGTCTAAGGTTATTGCTGCAGGGTTCAAGTTCAGGATGGTGTATCCAGCCAGGCTGCAAGTGCTTGTGAATGGTTCCTGGCTTACCAACGAAGATCCTGAATCTGCTCTCTCCGGTCTAAAGCTCTCCATATCTGATTTATTTTGGGATCCATGACAAGTTTCACTCTCCTGGTGGAGGGAGTCTCATGCTGTAATGTAGGAATTATCATTTAGCAATTTTCAAGAAGTCAGGAACGATGGTTTGCTTCTACAAACTCCAGTTATCTAAATGGACATACTTACGTCTTGAGGAGTTAACTGTTTTGGGACATTCACGCTTTAATCTGTTTAAAACGAGCCTGTAACCTTGGTTATTGTTTTGTGGAAAGGTCTATTTTATTAGTCAGGGGGAAGGGGGGTTTCTCAAATTCTCATATTTTAATTTTGCTGGACGAGCAGGCCTTTATTAATAAAGGGAGGAATACCCTGAATTGTTAAGGAGCAATATCACATTTAAAGTGGCTGAGTTCTGGGCCTGTGCTGGGCTAATCCCTAACTCTCAGGCAAATGTGCAGTGGGTTGGTCCAGTATCCACTAGAGGGAGCCCAGCGCGCAGGAATGCCAGGTCAGTGATAGAGATACTATGCGGTTGGACCACAGTGGGCTCAGGGAGGGTGAGGGTGGCGGAACAGAGGTGTATCCCTCCAGTTGTACCTCTCCACAATTCCTATGCCATTCTGGCAAAGTGTGGTTCCTCTATGGAGGCACCCGCAGTGGAGACCAAGGAGGATGCTGGGAACCTCCACAAAGGAGACCCACAGGAGGGTGGCAGGGGACCCTGCAGGAGAAGGAAACAACTCCTGGTGGGGGACTCCATTGTTAGGAAGGTAGAACTGGGCGAGGAAGGGGAGAGGGAGGTAAGGTGCCTGCTGGCGCCATGGCTTGGAGGGACAGGGAGCGAATCCTCAGGATTGCCAGAGCAGCTGCACAGGGAGGAGCTGGATGTCATTGTCCACCTAGGGACAAATGACCTGGCTAAGAAAGGGATTAGAGAAGTGCAGGAAGAGTTTGTGGAATTGGGGAGGGGCCTTAGTCAAGTAGCATGCGGTAACCTTCTCGGAGGTGCTACCATCTATGGCATAGGAGAGGCTAGGGTGCTCCGTACCATGGGATTCAATCAGTGGTTGAAAAACTGGTGTGGAGCTCAGGGATTTGGCTTCATTGGGGACTGGGGGTCCACCTGGAGTGATGCAAATCTATACTGGCATGATGGGCTGCATCTGTCCGGGAGGGGAACCAGGATCCTAGGTGATAGGTTTAAATGCTTCATTGGCAAGCTTTTAAACTAGCCAAGGGGGGAGGCACTGGAAAGGAGCAGGAAAATCCTAGCCCCCCAAACAATCACGGTAGTAAGTGTGGCAAACACCAACATGGAGGTGTCGATAGGGAGAAGGGCAGGGGTAAATGGAGAAAGTGATAAAGGCAAGAAGGACAGGGATGGGGCAAAAGGGGGTAAGGCCATCAGGAAATGGAGGGTAATGAGTACCAATGCCCATAGTCTGGGCAACAAGCTCCCTGAGCTGGTGGCCTTAATGGAAGAGGATGCCTGGATATCTAGCAGTCACAGAAACATGGTACACAGAGAACCATGACTGGGATGTTAACATACCAGGGTACACTAACCTACAGGAGAGACAGGCAGGGGAGAAGAGGGGAGGAGTAGCTCTCTGTAAAGGAAGGGATAAAAGCAACTGAACAAAAGAGTAAACAGGGAGGAGAGGAGGCACTGTGGGTCACCTGGAGACTGGAAAGGGCACCACAATCCGCACAGGGTTGTGTACAGACCTCCATGTCAGGGGAAGGAATGGACAAGGATATGATGGAAGGCATTCTTAGAATGGCAGAGAAAGGGAGATACTGTTGATGGGAGACCTGAATATGCCAGATGTTAACTGGAGCACATTTGCTGCAGCCACATCCAAGAGCAGGGCCATTCTTGATGCCCTACAGGTGGCAGGCATTAGACAGCTAGTTTCGGAACCCACTCGTGAGGGAGCAATCTTAGACCTTGTACTCTCAAATGGGGGCAGTGAGAGGATCTCAGATCTAGAAGTGGGTTGCCATCTGGGGACAAGTGACCATCAAACAGTGTGGTTCACATCAAACTCAGCTACAGAGTCAAGCCATACAAAAGTGAGGGTACTGGACTTTAGGAGGGCTGGCTTTGGCAAGATGGAGAGTGCCTCAGAAAAGCACTAGCAAACAGGCTAGAAGGAGGTGTGGAGCAACAATGGGAATTATCAAAACTGCCATCACAGAGGCAACAAGCCTTGTGTGAAGCAAATAAACAAATCAAATGAAAAAAAGCCACTATGGTTCTCAAGAGGTGGCTGTGAAAGTCAGGAAGAAAAAGATAGCATTCCGGAAGTATAAGGAAACACAGAAGGAGCAGGACAGAGAGCTGTACCAGTTAAGGCAGAAAGAAGCAGGAGGAAGTCAGAATAGCAAAGGCCCAAACTGAGGAAAAGATAGCCAACTCAGTTAAGAAGGGGATAAAACCTTTATGGGTACATCAGCAGCTAGGAAGACAAAGGGAGGGATAGTGAGGCTGAATAGAATGAACGGTGGGTGGGCAGAGGGGACAGTGAAAAAGCAGGAATACTGAATGAATATTTCTACTCAGTATTCATAAAAGAGGAGGAGGAGGGGGAGGAAGTGCCTAATCCAATTAACAGAAGCACTCTTGATAGGGGGGTCGATCCCAGTCCTTTCACAGAAGAAAGGGTTCTGCAAGAACTCCTAAAACTGAAGGTGGACAAAGCAATGGGTCCTGATGGAATTCACCCCAGAATTCCAAAAAGAATTAAGGAAGGAACTAGTGAAACCACTGGCTACTCTTTTAATAAATCATGGGAGGATGGTGTGGTACCCGAGGACTGGAGGAAGGCAGATGTGATTCCCCTTCACAAAAGTGGGACCAAGACAGAGGCAGGAAACTACAGACCTGTCAGTCTGACCTCTGTGGTGGGGAAAGTGATGGAGTCACTTCTGAAGGAAAGAATAGTTGAGTACCTAAAGGTCAGTGGAGCACAGGATCCAAGGCAGCGTGGGTTCACAGTGGGAAGGTCATGTCAGATGAATCTAATAGATTTCTTTGACTGAGTGACCAAAGTAGTAGACCAGGGAGGGGCTGTGGACATGGCCTACCTAGACTTTAGCAAGGCATTTGACACAGTCCCACACAAAAGATTAATAGTCAAATTAACCAGCCTGGGAGTGGGTCCCAGGGTGGTAGCTTTGGTAAAACATTGGCTGGACAACAGGACACAGAAGGTAATTGTAAATGGAGTCCACTCTGAAGAAGAGGGGGTTACTAGTGGGGTACCGCAGGGTTCAGTATTGGGTCCAGTCCTTTTTAATGTCTTCATCAGTGACATTGCAGAGGGACTGGAAGGAAAAGTATGCCTTTTTGCAGATGACACAAAGATCTGCAACAGGGCTGATACACAAGGAGGTGTGGAAAGGGTGAACAGGGACTTGGCAAGGTTGGAGGAATGGTCAGGCGTATGGCAGCTAGGATTCAATGCAAAAAAGTGCAAAATAATGCACCTGGGAAACAAGAACCCAGGGGAATAATACACAATGGGTGGGGAGGTAGTAACAACAACAAAACAGGAAAGGGACCTGGGGGTAATCATATCAGATGACCTTAAGGTTAGCAAGCAATGTGAGAAGGCAGTAGGGAGGGCTGGGGTATACTGGGATATAGGGAGAGGCATCAGCAGCAGAAAACAGGAAGTTGTTATCCTCTGTACAGACAGTTGGTGAGACCCCATCTGGAATACTGTGTCCAGTTCTGAGACCCCATCTCCACAAGGACATAGACAGGATAGAGGCAGTCCAGAGGAGGGCAACTAAAATGGTGCAGGGTCTGCAAGAGAAGCCGATGAGGAGAGACTAAAGGAGCTTAATATGTATACGCTTGAGGAAAGAAGGAGAGGGGGGACATGATAGAAACTTTCAAGTACCTCAAGGGAATCAACAAAGTCCAAGAGGGTAGCATCTTTCAGAAAAGAGACTTGCAAGAACAAGGGACACAATTTAAAGATAGAAGGAGGGGGTTCCAGGGCAAGTGAGGAAGTATTATTTCACAGAGAGGGTAGTGGATGCATGGAACAGCCTTCCTGAGGAAGTTGGGGTCTAAAACTGTGGGAGAATTCAAGAATGCATGGGACAGACATAAGGCAATTCTTGTGGGGAGCAGGAAGATATAGGCTGTTGGTTAACTAGGATCAGCGGCCTATCCTGTAGGTAGGGAAATGGGCAGACTAGAAGGGCCTAGCGGTCCTTATCTGCCGTCAAAGTCTATGTTTCTATGTTTCTATGGGGATGACCTCCTTTTGAATGGGTTCCCTGTTTCTGGCTGGGAACATTGTAAACCCTTTATTTTATCCTTCTGGGCATCCGGTCTGGCACAGTGCCGATTAACGATGTCCGTAGTCAAAGCTTAACACACAAGGTTCAAGGTGTTGGTGTCCAGTTTGTTAAGCAGGCCACTGAATTCTGGTTTGAAAGGGCAATTTCCCTTTCCTTTTCTGTACGATTTCTCATCAGGCCTGCTATTAGGCAAGAGTCCTCTTTATTGGGGCACTGGAGACCCATTTCCCCTCTCACCTTTCGAGGTCTCTGGGCACCTGTTCACACTTCTCTAGGTGCCTTATCTCAGTATTTTACTCCCTCACTAATGAGATACGCCCTTGCTTATGGTCCAACACCTCTTGTAAGCCACTGGGGGTTGTTAATGAACTTTAACTTTGTTTCTTCCTCCTCAGGATTTGAGGGCATTAATTTGCATGGGTGGACTGTCATTATGCTTGTGACAGGGAGGTTACCTCGGGAGGCTGTGGGGTTGAGGAAGGAATGCAGTACTGTGCTAAACATTGCATGTGACAGCAAGGTGGGTGGGGGCCTAGGGTTACTAGATTTGTTTGTTTCATGTCAAGTGGAAGGGGAGACATTGTGGGGGAAGGGGGAAGGGATAATTGTGGATGGGATGGGGAAGGGGAGGGAGGACTATACAGCAGTAATATTTGGAATCTGGTTGAATGTTTCTCGATATTCTTGGACAGGGCTGATGATGCTAAGCTCATTAATCCTATTTAGATGGCTAATGATGTGAATTTTGCTACCTGGAATGTTAAGAGGATCAGGAAAAATCCAAACAATATCAGGTGCTCAAATATTTAAGTCTATTGTGTTCTCAGATAACAGTTTTGCAGGAATCCCATTTACTAGAATCTGAAGCTTTACAATTAAGGAGACAACAGGTGGATCAGGTCTGTGACACTCAGGGCTCTACTAAAAGTTGTGGGGTCATGCTAATTATTAATAGAGGCATTCCCTTTATTTCCACGCAGGTTATCAAGGATCTGGAGGCAGATTTGTCTTAGTCAAAGGCACTCTTTGGTCAGTACCACTTTTACTTTGTAGTATATATGGACCCAATATTGATGACCTGGTGTTCTTTATGAGGCTGATAACTATTATTCTTCCAATGCTTCCCATCAGGATCATTATGGAGAGCAACTTCAATCAGGTCATAGACTCTAATCTGGATAGATCAGGTAGTGGACTGAGGGGGCTGTCACTGGGGCAGAGGGTGGTTAAGGATTTGGTAGATCAGTGTGGGCTCTGTGATGTCTGGGGTGTGCTGCATCCTAACTCCAAGGAGTTCACTTTCAATTCAATGGTGCATAGCTCACAGTCTCGCATTGACTACATATTTATCTTTCAGGATCTCTTGCCCGGGGTCATGTCCGCCTCAATCCAACCTGGTCCTATTTCTGACCACTCCCTTGTGGTGTGTAACTTGACATTCCTTAACTCACCTAAAAGGGAGACCAGATGGAAGCTCAATGAGCAGCTCCTTAAGGACACCAAGTATTGTAAGCTTATAAGAAAGCAAATCGAGTTCTTTTTTTCATCTAACCCATTAGACAGTGCAAAGCCGGACATTCTATGGGGGTCCTTTAAAGCATACGTGAGTGGGGTTCTTATCAGTATAGCAGCCAAAAGGAAAAGGGCACAGGAGGAAGAGCTACTATCATTATTGTCCCAAATTCGGTCCCTTGAAGCGAATCTCTCTGTCCGTACCTCTAATGAGGACAAAAAGAGGCTTCTGGTGGTCAAAGACAGATACCTAGAGCTGCTAAGGGAAAAGGCATAATTAGCTATAATCTGAACCAGAGCCAGTTATACAGATCAGGGAGAGAAAGTGGGGCACCTGCTTGCATTGCGTTTGAAACAACAGGAATTCGCAAGATTTATCCCACCAATTCGGGCACTGGCAGATGGGTTCCTGAGAGTATCCCCTACTGAGATAGTGCAGGAGTTTGCACTATATTACAAAAAATTGTACATGGACATGGAGAATCCTCCTTGTCCTGAGATTCTTGAGGAGTACCTAAGGGACTCCCACCTACCCTCCCTATCACAGCAACACAAGGGTTTTCTGGCTTCTCCCATATCTCAGGAGGAGATTTCTGAGGTAATTGGAGGGCTACCCTCAGACAAGGTCCCAGGTCCGGATGGGTTCTCCTCTTTATTTTACAAAGTTTTTCGTGAACTTTTATTACCAGTACTTCATCGCCTGTTTCAGTACATTCTATCTGGGGTAGAAGTGGACCCCTACTTGTTTGAAGCCCTGATTGTTTTTCTCCCTAAACCAGATAAGGATCCCAAGTTAGTTCAAAGTTACAGGCCCATATCTCTTTTAAATCAAGATATTAAAATCCTTTCAAAGATATTAGCTGATAGGTTAATTGTAGTCCTCCCTGATTTAATAGGTATGGTCCAGGTTGGATTCATGAAGGGACATGTGTCCTCAGACCATCTACATACTAGGTAGAAGACTTGGTTTGCTGGCCAAGGCACCTAGCTTCACCTGAGATCTTTCCTTCTAAGACTGCTTGAAAGGCAGAGTAGAGAAACTTACCAGAGCAAGGGAAAAGGATTAAGACTTCTTTTGGCTAAGCAGATTTACTGTGTGGTGGTCTTTTTTATTTTTTACTCACAGGGATTGCTACTGTTTGTTGCTAACATTTCATTGCTTTGTTTTTCTCTGTAGCAAAGTGTTTCTTACAGCGTATGTCTTCTCTGAAATTATTACAGGTGGTGCTTTACAGATTTTACAGTTTTATGTAACATTAGGATAAGCTTTCAGGGTTACTGCATTTGTTGTTGACTGATTGTTTCTGCTCTTACCTCCTTGTTCTTTCATCCGTGGTTCTTCTCTTTCGGCAGGGGAAGGGCCCAGCCACCCACCCCCATCCCCAACCACCCCACACTACACTCCTTTTATAGGGTACCACAGTTGTGACATTTCCTGTGGCAGAACAGGAAGGCGGATCAGTGGTGCCTCCACAAGGTGAGCTCATTTACAGGGCACTAGTAATTTAACTTGTTATAGAAGTTAAACAAAAAAAACACAATCAAACCATTACTTGAATTTTTTCCTTCTAATTGCTCTGACTAGGTTATAAACCCAGCAACTTATCTGGAATGGATATCATTAACTGCAGTACTGTGGAACAATTTTCAGAAGGACAGTCTTACAGGATTTAGGACACTGTCCTACATGCTGGGCCTTTGGAGATCTTAGGGCTCAGCCCGGGCAGCATGGGCAGAGATTGCACGCCTCAAATTTCATATTCAAGAGGAATACATTATAAGAACCAATTCGCCATTTCCCCCAGCATCCAACAGAAAACCTCGACCGCAGAGGGTAGCTGGTCCAGCAGGTTGGCAGGTGGTTAGGAGGGACAAATCGGGCCCCATCACTCTCTTGCTCTCCAACATATTACTCCAAAACCATATAAACACTACAAACAGGTATCTGCCTCTATCTCTAAAATCAAACAAAGAGGCAGAAGACACTGCAGAGCAGGACACTGCAGCACAGGAGCTAGCACAACAAAACTCACCCAAATCAGGAACCAAAACAAAAAGCAAAAGGAAATCCAAAAACTTGATCATAGGAGACTCCATGATTCGGGAGTTGATACCCATCTCCAGCTAGGGAATGGTCAGATGTCTCCAGTACATCAGCATGGAGAGACACTGACCGCATTGCTGAAATTGTTCACAAAGCAGGAGAAAACATTGATGTCCTAGTACACATAGGGACTAATGATCTCACCAGCCGGTCAGTAGTGGAGACCAAGGATCACCTGACAAGGCTGGGTGACAAACTATCATCCATTTCATCCAGCATCTCCTTCTCTGAGATCCTGCCAGTCTGGGAGAGGGGAGCAGATGGACGGAAGGTCAGAGAAGAGGAGATAGGGGAGCTAAACACGTGGCTCAAGGGCTGGTGCCAGGAAAAAGGACACAGATTTGTAGGGAACTGGCAACAGTTCTGGGAGTGAAAGTTCTTTAAATTTGATGGACTGCATCTGACTAAGGAGGGAGTCAGTGCATTGGGGCAGAAGTTTAGCGTCTTTGCAGAATATTTAAACTAGCAAATGGGAGAGGGGTGCAGCACCCCATACGTCGAATGGGAAGAACACCCCTCCCCTCAGCTAGTGGTCAAACAGGGATTCAGTATGTTTGCAGTTCATTTGCATCACCAGGTAAGAAAAAGGTTTGTCTCCCATACGACGCTACAGGGTAATGCCAAACCTCCCAACAACTAACACACGAAATCTGCCCAATGGAAAATCATGTACACAGATGCTCACAGCCTGGGAAATAAGATCCCAGACCTGCAGACAATAATGTCAGAGGCTAAACTGGACATAGTAGCAATTAGTGAGACATGGTTTACCAGTAACCACACTTGGGAGACTTCAGTACCTGGCTATGTATTGTTCAGAAGAGACCAAGGTGCAAAAAGTGGGGAGGAGTGGCCCTGTATGTCAATGAAAATATCAAAGCTACAGAAATTCAGAATACACATAAGGAGCCAGAAGAACTGTGGGTCACCCTGGAAACAGGAAATGGGACAGCCATAAGAACTGGGGTTGTCTACAGGCCCCCAAACCAGGGGGAGGACATAGACACATTACTGTTAGAAGATATACAAAACATGACAGCTAAAGGAGAGGTTCTGATAATGGGAGACTTCAACATGCCAGATACAGATTGGTCAATACCAGCAAGTACATCTGCCAGAACTAGACTCATAGTGGATTCCCTGCAGGGGGAGGGCCTCAAACAACTGGTACAGCAACCCACAAGAGACAGGGCTATCCTAGATCTAGTACTGACTAACAGGGAAGGGATCACAGATCTCCAGGTAGAAGGTCACCTGGGGGCCAGTGACCATCACATGGTATGGTTCAAGTTGGCTACTACATCTAAATCATCCCATTCCAAGGCAAAAATATGGGACTTGAGAGGATGACTTTGATAAGATGGCCAACAGAGTTAAGCTAGCCCTGGCAAAAAGAAACACAGGTGAGGGGTACAGGCAAAGTGGGCAAGCATTAAGGATGCAATACTTGAAGCAACATCCCATTGTGTTAGACAGAAAGGAAGTGCAAAGAAGAAGGAAACCACTTTGGTTCTCAAATACAGTAGCAGAAAGGGTCAGCGCAAAGGCTGGCCTTCAGGAAATATAAGGGAACACAGCAGGATGAAGACAGGGAGGCATACCAAACTGCCCTAAGGGAAGCAGGGAAGGCAGTAAGGCAGGCAAAGTCCCAAACTGAGAAACACTAGCACGAACAGTAAAAGAAGGTGACAAGACTTTCTATAGATACATTAGTGAAAGGAGAAAGTCCAGAGGGGTATTGCTAAGCTTAATGGAGAAAAGGGAGCATGTGAGGAGGAGGACCTGTAAAAGCATCTATCCTAAATAGAATACTTTGCTCAGTATTTACCGAACAGAAGGTAGGGCAGGGCCCACAGCTCAGCATCATGGACACAGGGGAGGGAGGTGAGCACTACTCCTCATAAAAAAGAGGGTCCCACAAGAGCTACAAGCTCAGGGTGGATAAGGCAATGGGACCTGATGGCATACATCCCAGGGTACTTAAGGAGCTAAAGGAGGAACTAGCAGAGCCATTAGCAGAACTGTTTAGTGAGTCTCTGAGCACAGGAGAGGTCCCAGAAGACTGGAGAAGGGCTCATGTGATCCCGCTCCACAAAAGTGGTAGCAGGGAGGAGACAAGGAACTACAGACCAGTCAGTCTTACCTCAGAAGTGGGCAAGATTATGGAGGCACTCCTTAAGGAAAGGATAGTGCAACACCTGGAATCCATAGGGGCACAGGATCCAAGACAGCATGGGTTTACAAAAGGAAGGTCCTGTCAAACTAATCTCATAGATTTCTTTGACTGGGTAACCAGAGTGGTGGACCAAGGGGGAGCAGTTGATGTCACCTACCTTGACTTCAGTAAAGCTTTTGACACTGTTCCACATAGAAGATTGATAAATAAGCTGGGTAGGCTGGGTGGTCAGAAGTTGGTCAACTGGGTGGCAAACTGGTTGACGGGCAGAAAACAGAGAGTGGTGGTAAATGGTATACAGTCAGAAGAGATGCAAGTCACAAGTGGGGTACCTCAGGGATCAGTCCTGGGGCAGTCTCTTCAACATCTTCATTAGTGACCTTGCAGATGGACTAGAGGATAAAGGCTTGTCTGTTTGCAGATGACACCAAGATCTGCAACAGAGTAGATGATCAGATGAGGTGGGCAGAATGAGAAGAGATCTGGATAAACTAGCAAAATGGTCAGAAGAGTGGCAACTGGGATTTAATGCAAAGAAGTGCAAGATCGTGCACATGGGAAGAGAAACCTGAAGCCACCTATAGGCTGGGAGGAGTTGCTAGCAGTCACAAAGGAAGAAAGAGACTTGGGCATCATTATCACTGATGACCTGAAATCATCAAGCAGACCTCTAAAGCAGTAGGTAGGCTAGGGGGTGTTAGGATGTATTAGTAGGGTATCACAAGTCGTAAGATGGAGGTAATAATCCCTCTTTACAAGACACTGGTTAGGCCCCATCTGGAGTACTGCGTGCAGTATTGGAGGCCACACCTTCACAAGGACATTAACCAAATTGAGGCAGTCCAGAGAAGGAAACCAAAATGGTGCAGGGACTGCATCAGAAGACATATGAGGACAGATTAACAGAGCTCAATATGTATACCCTTGAGCAAAGGAGGGAGAGAGGTGATATGATCGAGGCATTCAAACACCTTAAGGGCATTAACAAGGTGAAAAGAGTCTAACATGTTTAAATATAAGAAAAATAGCAGGACAAGAGGACACAATATGAGATTAGAGGGGCCGATTAAGGGAATGTGAGGAAATTCTTTTTCACAGAAAGGGTGGTGGATGCATGGAATTGCTTACCTCAAAAGTGGTGGCTATGAATACAGTGCAGGGCTTCAAACAGGCATGGGTTAGGTATAAGGGAGCAATACAAATGAGTATGAATAGATAGGCCACTGACAGAGCAAAGGCCAATGGCACATTTATAAGATAGAAAAAGAAATGGGCAGACTGGATGGGCCTTACGGTCCTTATCTGCCGTCAACTTCTATGTTTCTATGTACCCTCTCTCATGTCTTCTCGGTCTCCAGAGATGCTGCGTTTCCCACTGGGCTGGTCTCCCTGGATGCCAAGAAGGCATTTGATCATGTGAACTAGAACTTTCTGTTCCAAGCTCTTGGGGCCTTCAATTTTCCTCCTGTCTTTATATCCTGGATCGCTGCATTATACAAAACTTCAACGGCAAAGATTTCTGGAAATGGTGCATTTTCCAAGTTCTTTTCATTACATTCAGGTACCAGACAGGGTTGTCCCCAATCCCCCCTTTTATTTAACTTGTATCTCTAACCTCTCATTCAAAACATTCTCAATAATGAAGAAATACAAGGCATCTGGGTGGGGAGTCATGAGGTTAAGATCACTGCATACGCAGATGATCTCCTTGTGTACCTATCCCACCCAATATCTTCCATCCCGGTTCTGCTGGATGAAATTGCTAAATTTAGTGCCCTATCCAACTATAAACTAAATGCTAACAAATCCTCATTTTTCCCTTTAAACCACAAGACATTCAAGACTGATATTATCCCCTTAGGTTTATGTTGGGCCCCTAGGACACTAAAATACCTCGGCATTAAACTAACTTGCAACCCCTCGGTATGGTTCAGGGAAAATCCCAGCTTATAACTCAGGATCTTGACAGATGGTCTAAGCTCCCTATCTCGCTATGGGGCCAGATCAACATAATCAAGATGAATATTTTCCCAAGAATTTTCTACCCTCTATCTCTCCTCAATACTTTTATCCCATTATCCTGGTTTAAGAAATTACACTGTATTTTCACCAAGTTCATCTGGTCTGACAAATGCCCCGACTGGCTTATTATAAGCTGGCTACTCCAAAATCTGAGGGGGGCTTGCGGATTCCTCACTTGGCTATATATTATTGGGCTAGCCATTTGGCAAAATGCCTGAAATGGGTAAGTCCAGGCCCTGTAAAGGTGCAGCCGATATGGCTTAGAATAGAGCTGGACTCAATTCGGTCTATGAATCTGGATCCCCTAACTCTGTTCTATGTAAAAATGTTTCAGGTGCATGTTGCCGAAAAGTGTCCAACAGTGGCCACTTCTTTAAAAGTATACGTGCAACTTTGCTCCTTTTTGCGATATACATCCCAGTTAGATCTGGCCCAATCCATCTAGAACTCCTCATCTTTCACTATGAACAAGCAGCAGATTCCCCGCACTTGGTTGCCCCCATTTGGGCGATGGGATAGTATTTTCTTTTGTGGATGAGGATGGGCAATGGCTGTCTGTAAGTGATCTTATTCAGAAATTTAGTATCCTGGCATTTTCACATTTCAAAGTAGTACAGATAGGGCACCTACTCACAATAGTGATTGGCAATACCCCTCCCAATCAGATGGTGGGGGCCCTGATCCCAAAATTCTCTTCTCTACTTGGATCTTCAGGCATTGTATCCAAATTATATCAGGCTTTGTTTCACAAAAGATATGGAGACTGTTGGACCAACAAGGTTCTGTAGCTCCATATTTCCCCAATATTCCCCTAATTGGCAGGCTTTATGTAGGTCCTGCCATAAATATGTCTCCCAAGATAGGTTGCGTCTTATGCAATATCACATTTTGCACATATATTGTACTCCGGTTAAGTTAAAGAAATGGGGTCTGGTGGACTCAAACATATGTGTTAGATGTTCCCAGGGGAAGGGAACACTCCTTCATATATTTTGGTCCTGTCCCAAAATCTCCCTTTTGTGTGACTCTAGTAAAGCTTTCCTGGATCCTATACTGGGTTTGCAGGAACACTTCACACCTGACATTTGTCTCCTAGGGGACAAGTCCTCCATTAGAGTCAAAGTGAGAAGGTTTCATATTTCTATGATAGCTCTATCTGTCAAGAAGCTTATTTTATGCCACTGGAAAGACAAGTCTACTCCGACATTACAGGAATGGGTGAATGAAATCCTTGCTAACCTGTGTACGGAAAAAGCTATTACCAGCCTTCACAACAGACTATCTGCTTATACTTAAATATGGGATCCCTTTCACTCTTTAATTCTAGTTGCCCAGACCTAGTAGTGTTATAGAGCAAATAGCCTTGTGTACTTCGGTATTATGGTTTTGAACTTAAGTGACACACTGATATGTTACTGCTGTATGAGGGGAGGGAGGGAGGGGCAGTTTTAACATAATAAGTTGCTGTACTCTTGTCTTATTTTTCATGTTAACTGCCTCTTAATGTGGAAAATCTGTTTATAAAATTTGAATTAAAAAAAAGAAAAATGACAGCTGTCACATTCATGAGGTGGTGTAAAAAGATGGTTATGTTGAAAATTTGGAGTCAAAAATATTTAAAATTTCCAAAGTTATGAGTGAGCATAGCAAACTTCAATGTATGTGCATATTTTTGCCATTTTTACATATTTTTCCCCAGATTTTCAACATAGCCTTCTTATGACCCCACCTGATGAACAAGGGCAGTGAAAATGTTCAAATCCTGCCCAAAAGGTGATTTTGCCATGCCACCACTTAATCGTCTTTCAGGCCAGATTTGCATAATTCCACTGACATTGTTCATGAGTGGGGTCTCAAAAAGGCATGATGTCAAAACATGCAAAAATGGCAAAGTTATGCAGCAAAGTTGAAAACTCCATTGAAATACATTGGCCTGCACTTACCTTAGTTTCTCATATTGCAGTTGATGGTTACAGCATCAAGATGTGTCTTCAGTCGGAAGGTGGATCTTCACCCTGGGACCTGTTCAGGTGAGTGAAGGTGTGTGGGTGGTGTGGGGGGAGGATGCGAGGTGGTGGGTGCTGAGTGGGAGTTCAGGGTAGGGGGGTCTGTTTGAGGTGTAATGACTTTGACTTCCATCTTCCAGTGTAGCGTGACTGAGTAGTGTTCATTGTGGTAAAACAATGCTGTCAAAGGGTTTACAGTGATGAAGGTTTTGTTCAAAAGCAGATAATGAGCATGGTGTTAAGCTGAGTTTAGGTACATTTGTCTAAAAAAAGCCACCGAGTGTACAGTGAGGAGAGCTAGTGAGTTGGCTGTGCCCATAATGCATCTTTTTAACCTCTCCCTTTCACAGAGTGATATTCCTCCCATATGGAAAATGGCTTACGTAATACCCCTTTTTAAATCTGGAGACCCCAGCAACCTCAATAACTATAGACCAATCTCCCTACTTCCCACCCTTTTCAAACTGTTGGAGAAAATAGTGTGTGTGCAGCTCAGTAACTACCTCAAAAGTTGGAACCTAATCAGTCCTTATCAGATGGGATTTAGGCCTCATCACAGTACTATTTCAGCCCTTCAGCGAAGGTCACCAATGACTGGCAGTGTGCCTTGAATTCAAACAACTTCATTTGCGCTGTATTTCTAGACTTAAGCAAGGCATTCGATACAGTTGAGCATGAGCTGCTCCTTGTCTTCCTCAGAAACATCAGCTGTGACCTCCCATCACTGAGGTGGTTCTCAAACTATCTAATAGGGTGACAGCAGCAGGTCAAGGCTGAAGGGGAATTCTCATCCCTGAAACCTCTACTGAGGGGTGTACCACAAGGATCTATACTGGGTCCATTGTTTTTTGCAATTTACATTAACAATATTGACACTGACATCAAATCGGCTAACATCCATCTATTTGCCACTGACATGGTACTTTATATCAGAAGACCCTCTCCAGAAGCAGCTTGTAGGGATCTGCAATGGGAATTTAATCTTCTACAACTACAACTACTGCACCAGAAACTGCTCCTGAACACCAAAAAAACAGGCAATGCTTTTTTTCTCCCTTTTCATACATCAGCAACCCTACAACTCAAGGTAATATTCCCCAGATCCACACTCTTCTTGGAGAAACACTGAAATATGTTACTAAATTCAAATACCTGGGGGTGTGGATAGACCAAAAGCTTTCCTTTTGTGATCACATTGAGGATCTCTTAAAGAAGCTTAGGCAGAGGCTTGGCCTCTTCTATAGGATCAAAAATGTTCTAACACTGGATGCCAGGAAGAGACTGTTCCAAACCACATTCCTTACCTTATTGGACTAAGCAGATTTCCTTTACAGCCAAGGCCCCATATCTGCCCTGGCTAAATTAGAGACACTCTACCATTGGACCTTGAAGTTCATAACTGGTCTCCCATACTCCTCACATCACTGCTCCCTTTACACCGCAGTAGGTTAGTCATCCCTTAACTACAGAAGACAGGGGAATGCAGCTGTCTCGACATTTAGGGCCATCACGAAGATGTTGCCTCAGTACCTCTCGGATTATCTTCCTCTAGGTGTGATAGGTAGATATGCCTTAAGGAGTTCCTCCGTTAACTCCCTTGCAGTACCGAAGTTCAAGTCATGCTTCAGCAGGTCTGCCATATCTCACGCTTTACCCTCTCTCTGGAACAATTTGCAAAAAAACCTGAAGTTGGCTTACCCAACCAAACTATCAGCCTTCAAAGCACTTTATTCTTGCTCTATCAAGGAATCCTGTAACTGCTTCCCCTGATGTCACCTTTCCCTAGGCTCAGCTCCATCTTCTCCAGTGCATCTCTTTACTGGTACTTCTTCCCAACCCCTCTTCAGCAATGTTACAGCCTTTAAGAACTTTCCTGACTGCTTCTTCTATCCTGACCCTGTGTTTTTTCCATATCATTAGTTCCTTTTCCATGTCCCCCTGGCTCCCACCTACACTCCTAGCTTACCCCCTTGACACCATCATGGTGTTTTGCTTTCCACTCCCTAACTGTTGCCACCCTCTCCCCTGCAATCACTATATGCCCTTGCAGGCATGTACCATGTTCCTCTCCTTACTCACTCTCTTGCATCCCCCCCACCCCTCCCATGCCACACCAAGCTCCTTCAATCAATAATTGTGTTTGAGGATGCTTCAAATACGCACTGTAATTATAGTTGCATACTTTTAACCTGTATATACAGTACTGCAGTTGCTATACTTTCTAGCTGCATACTCTTCATGGTCTTAGCTTAATGGCTCTTTTTATTGCTCTATTTCATGTGTATTATAAACCTCCTGTGTATAATTACTGCTCTGTGTAAATACTACGTAAGTGTGAATTAATTTTGTATATATAATTTTACCCAATTATGATGTAACTGAGTAATCCTTTGCATGTATTGTTAACCTCTCTTTTCCAGGTCCATCTTGAAAATGAGCTTGCTCAACGATATTCGCCTGGTTAAATAAAGATTTTGATTGATTGATTGAGTTGGCAGCTTCAGAGGAGTAGACGCAATCAGGAATGAGTGTTGCTATATCTTTTATCAGTGGCACTGTGCATGCAGGTGAACCTCATCAAGGCTGTCTCTGTATTGTGCATTGATATATATATGGTATACAAGAGATATGCAATACTCCCATTGAAAATGTCTCTGTTATTTTCCCCAAATGCAGTTTGACCTTTTGACATCACGAGTGGTGAAGCTACAAGTGATGTCATAGGTCAAACTGCAACACCAATTTATGCAACACCCCAAGTTTTTTTGTGCCTTTAAATTTTTATTTTTTAAATGATTTCTTCTTCAGTTTTGTGTTTCAGGATGATGACCACTCTGTTTGGGAAGAGAGAGCATTTTTTTGGAATGCACTTTGCATCAGCACATTATTATGTTGTGACACATTTGAGCAGGCATGTGAGCCGAGCGGGCAGAGTGCCGGAGTGCAGCCTTATGGGAGACCAGGGTGAGGAATGTCCTTTGGCCAGGGAATGGAGTATTGGTGATGGCTTGTACAGCAGAAGAGTGCTAGTCGGAAGAAGTGTTATAAAAGCAATCTCAGTGCTTGGGAGCCAGAGGAGTGAGAATGCTGGTCAGAGGCAGACACTAACTAGTAAGAGGAAGGGGTCTTGTTTAATATGGAACATTAATGTACAATGTGCAAAGGATTTGAAGGCTGTAGCAAAATTTGTTGTACAAAGGGTCAAGATGTTTGACTTGGAGTGAGCGAGTTACTGAGCTGTTGGGGGAGTGGTTTGAAAGGAAAACTGTACCTTGTACTCAGTACTGTGCTTTCCTGTTAGTTGCTACTCTGATGTAACCATGATTATTGTTTAAATTATATGGTTTCACTCATGCCTTGTGGCAACTCATGGGCATTGCTGGTCCCCCAAAGGTCTCCTAAAACTGCCTCCATTGAATTTCTCAGATCTGGCATTCTCCTAAGTAATCTCCATCATAGCTGCTCACCTGAGGAGGTAAAAAGGAGAATAATGCTCCACTGACCGCAGTAAATGTAATATATTTTGTATACTAATAGAGCCTCTGGTCCCAGGCAGCAGTGCCATACCTTTTTTCAATAAAAGCTGGTCTCTCTGCACTCACAGTGTACCTGGATTCTCCTCATCCATGCAACTTGTCTCCCAGTCTGCAATAGGAAGCCGCCACACTCTACCTCCACAGGCCCTCCCAGAGCTCAAAACCTAACCAAGAGCCATTGCTTGGGAAACCAAAAAACATCATGTCGGCAGTCCATAGGTAACGAGCTGTTGATTTTGATTTAGGCTAACTTTACTGGCGGCCGTATAACTCGAAAAAACAGCTACTCTTTGTTGGCAGTCAGCAAAATAAAAAGATCAATGTAGCAGGCCATGTGCTACAATAACATAGATTTCATTCAGCTGATTAGAAATGGGAGCAAAAATAAGTAGGTTTTATTGGAGCAGCATAATGACCATCTTGCTACCCCCAAGAAAGCACTCCATACCGGCAGCTTTGTGGTTTCTGCCAATCCAGCTACTAAACAGGCTGGACTGATTAAATGAGGAGAGATAGATTCTTCAGGGGAGCGAGACCACCGAATATTGTCACACACATGCTAATGTGATCTGGAAAATGGAGAGACTTAAGTGGCTTGCGTTAAAAAAAAGGGGGGAAGGTCAGCCCACTCAGTGCATTTTCTAGGGCTACCAGGGCTTGTGACACATATAGTTCATTGCTAGTTAAGGAGTGTAGCTATCTTCAGTGACACTGAAGAAACAAAGGATTACAACAAACCTAAGGAGATAAGGGCAATCAGAGGGTGGGGAGGTGCCACTAGAGCCCAGGGAAACCATTTTCCATCACGGAAAGTGATCAGATTTCATGACTCGTAATATGAAAAAATATATATATATATATATATATATGTACACATATGGCAAAAATCTCCATTTTAATACAGCAGCTAGGGTTTCTATTACAGCTACAAAAGTCTGGAAATTCAGTGTTAGAGTTACCACCCCTACTACCCCCCACAAAGTCTGAATACCAACCAGTGTTGCAGTGTACCTTGGGGTCATTGGACCTAACTCTCACTCCATTCCATCTGTTAACAAGCTGAGATGGTGCAGTCTAGTAGAATGGGGTGAGAGTTAGGTCCAACGACCCCAAGGCACATTGTGATGCTGGTTGGTGTTTGGATTTTGTGGGGGTGGTAGGAGTGGTAACCCTAACACCAAATTTCTAGATTTTTGTTGCTGTAATAGAAACCCTAACTGCAGCATTAAAATGAATTTTTTTGCCATAAATTTCCCATCTTTTTGCAAAAGTGTAATGTAACTGTTATGTGGTTGTGGGAGCGCATATGCTCTCTTCACGCTGCCATGAATACATAATGTTATCCATTTTGCCCTGTGCTACCATATATCTATAAGTGCAGACACATTGTAATGAACCTCCATCTCCCTATGAGAGCAGCACTGCATAATGGCATGGCCCCCCCACTCCCATGTTTGCATAATGGTATGCATATGTGGGAGCACAGGGCCCTCTGGGCCTTGGGCTCCCACCTGCAAATACTGTAAGTACGATGACAGCGCAGGCCCAGAAACATTCCAAGTAACCCTTGTAACACTATTAGGCAATATCTCAGTAGCCATAGCAACTCTGGAAAAAATTCCACTGCAGCTGTAATCATGACTTGGCAACCTGCACAAAGATGGGCTAAGCTGCACTTAGTGAAAAATCTGTATCTTGAACTGTTTTTGAGATACAGGAACTGAAAGGCACCGCGGGTGCTGCAATGTTATCCTATGGGAAATTTCTCAAATTCGGAATGCCATAACTAAAAACCAAACCAGCAAAAGGCACATCTGTGGGGCAAGCCCTTTCTACCCTGTAAATTTCAGCCAAAAAGTCCAAACCATTTAGTTGTAGTGAAGTGCCAAAGAAATGTGTGTTTTGGGGCCAGTACTGTTGCAAATTGTGAAAGCAGTCATGAAAAGCTGTTGCAATTTGCAACAGTATGCCGCCACACTGCTGCCAAAATCACGACAGTGTCGTTGCTGTACTGTCACAAATTGTGACAGTACAGATGGAAAAAACATAGATAACACATTTCTGGGCATTATTTTCAGACTCTGATGCCAGAATAATGTTCCTAGGGCCTCGTTTAGGTAAACACAACAGTTGATGTTTACCAAGGGCATGCTATTTTGAATTAAAATGTTTTTTTCTCCACTGCTAACTGAAAACAAGATGGCCACTGCATGACAGTATCGAGGGCATATGCGACAGCAAAATGTACTGTCGCAGCAGTACAACGTCCTTTCGCACCACACATATATTTTTTCCCACAGGCTATAATGGGACACTTCATTCTTTAATAACTTTTGAACGGATTAATATTTTTCACCAAATCTTCAAAAGACACATCAGTGACCCATTCCACATATTCCCTGACAATTTCAGACAAGGCGGGCAAAATGTCTGGGGCTGTAGCCCTGAGCAAAGAAATCAGACAAAAAGTGTTTCTTTTTCACATTTATTGGCACGTCACAGCTCCATAACCACACATCCAATTGGAACACATCTTGCCAGATCCAGAGATCTATGGTACCAGACCACGCATGCAGAATTTCAGGCAAATCATTCAAATGGTTGCAAAGTTATTAGTGCAAAATATTAGGTTTAACATAGAAGTGGCCGGGCAACCCTAACTATACTGGCCCTACCAGGCCAGTATAATATTATAGTACCACAGTAGTTGCACTATAGTTAGGGTTGAGTAGGCAGTTTAATGTTAAATCTCAAACTTTTGCACTTTAATAACTTTGTAACCGTTTGACCTATTTGCCTGAAATTTTGCATGCACAGTCTGGTGCTATAGATCTCTGGATCTGGGAAGTTTTGTTCTGGTCAGATTTGCAGTTGTGGAGCTGTGAAATGCCAAAAAGTGTGAAAAATCCTCACTTTTTGGCAATTTATTTTGCTCATCTCTACAGCCCGAACAGTCTGTCCATCTGGTCTGAAATTATTAGGGTATATGGGGACTGGGTCACTGAAGTGTCTTTTGAAGGTTTGGTGAAAAAATTTTAATCCATTCAAAAGTTATGAATCTTTTTTGTTTTCCATTATAGCCTATAGGAAAAATGTACGTGCACCACAAAAACTTTCACAAAAGTACCGCAAACTTTTGTGAAAGTGCCATTGGGATTACATGCAGGACTTTTGTGAAAGTCCGAGGAACTTTTGTGAAAGTTCCGCATGTACAGCAATGGTACTTTCACAAAAGACTGCAGAACTTTCACAAAAATTCCAAGGATGAACAGCCCCCAAAAAACTGTTTCTTTGCCACTTCATAGCAAAAAAAGAAAAAATGGTTAGGACTTTAGGGCTGAAATTTACAGGGTGGCAAGCCCTTGTCACGCAGATGTGCCTTTTGCTGGTTTGCTGAAAAACTTACATTGATTCCATAGTTACAGCACTCCAAAGTTTTAGAATTTCCATAGGATAACATTGTGGCACCTGCAGCACCTTTCAGCACCTATATCTCGAAAATGGTTTGAGATATGGATTTTTCACTATGCACAGCTTAGTACACCTTCAAGCCCGTGTGGAGGTGGCCAGGTCACTAATACAACTGCAAGGGAATTTTTTCCCAGAGTTGCTATGGTTACTGATATATTGCCACATTTGCAGTACAAGAGTTACTTGGAATGTCTCTAGGCATGCGCTATATGTCTGTACTTATGGGTAGGTGAGAGTGCAGGACCCACAAGGCCCGTGTTCCCACCTATGCATACCATTTTGCTAAACTGGGAGCACAGGGCTCTCCTGCATTATGCCTCTACAGTTATGGGTGGGTGGCAGTGTAGGGCCCAGAGGGCCCACACTCCCACATACAGTATGCATACGAGTAACATTACACTTTCTCAAAAGTAAGGGAAATTCATTGCAAAAAAGCCTCTGTTTTAATGCAGCAGTTAGGGTTGATTCCATACTGACAAAAGTCTAGAAATTCGATGTTAGGGTTACCAACCATACCACCCTCCTCCACACACCAACAGGCATTGGGTTGTGCGTTGGGGTTGTCGGGCCTCTCTCACCCCGTTCTCTTATACTGTACCATCTCAGCTTGTTTATACATGGAATGGGGTGAGAGTTAGGCCCAATGACTCAACGCACACCCGATGCTTATTGGTGTGTGAAGTGGTGGTGGGGTAGTAGGGTTAGAATCCTAACATTGAATTTACAGACTTTGTCATTGTGGAATTAGCACTGTCTGTTGCATTAAAACAGAGTCTTTGCAATTAAATATATACATATATCTATACAGATATATACACACATATATACACACATACAGTATATATATATATATATATATATATATATATAGAGAGAGAGAGAGAGAGAGAGCACACATGCATGACAGAGAGATAGGAGAGATGCAATGGGTTGACTCAGAATATGTAACTTATTTTCAAGTATGTGGGAACAGGACCATAACTCAGGAGTGGCAGAGCCATGAATGAGTTATGAAAGTCCTGCCTACTCACAAGTGTTGATAAATTCTCTATTTTTGTCAGGCTATTGTATATTCGACATAAACAACAGCAGTTTACAATTTGCAGCTTTTAAATCTGCAGTTTGAAGATGTTGCCATTTTTCTTTGATTTTAACAACTGGCTTCAGTGCTGCACTAGTCATTGTGATGCCTTCAGCATTGTGGAAGTTGCTGTCTGATTGGTTCAGTATTCCACCGTGATGACAGTAACTTAAAAAAATCCATTATGACAACAGCAACAACAGCATATTTTTGCTGTGTTACTGTTACTGATGTCACTAAGATATCTTTTTATCTTGTCATTTTTACCCCACTCCTGTTGTTTACATATATAATGATTGCACAGTACCACAAGTATAGTTAGGGTTGAGCAGCCTGTTTAATGCTAACCTAACATGTTTACACTTTAATAACTTTGGCACCATTCGATGAAATTGCGTGAACTTTTGCATGTGCAATTGGGTGGCATATTCCCAGGACGTGGAAAGTTTTATGAGGGTTGCTCATCTGTATTGTGAGAGCTGTAACTTTTAAAAGCCTTTAAAAATGCACTTTTTGGCCATTGTTTTGCTCAGGCCTACAGCAAAGATGGTTGGCATTTTGTTCCAAAACTTTCAGGGCAGAATGGGCTTGGCCAAAGAGTGTGATTTTCAAGGGTTTTGTGAAAAATATGTTGGGTCTTCATACTAAAGTTCATACTAAAGTACATAGAAAGCAAGAGAGCCTATTGGCTCATAGATGCTCACATACTAGCCAGATCAATAATATGTCAAGGATTTAATGGATAATACATATTTATCCAATCTTGCTTTAAATTGTTCTTTATTCTTATTAATAAAACTTGTAAGGGTAGACTAATCCAAGGCTTAATCACCCTTAAAGTGAAGAAATACTTCATCCTAATATAATTAAATGACTTCCCTATCAGTTGAAGGGGATGCCCTCTAGTATTATAGACAGAATCCTTAAACGTCAGCCCTAAGTCAACCATTAGCTCGGGATCCTGGACAACATCATAAAGAAATAATAAGTCTCCATGTAGCCTACAAGTATCTAGTGATAACAAATTAAACTTATAAAGTCTGTCTTCATAAGGAAGATGGTACATGCCCCTTAAATGTTTGGTAAATTTACACTGTACTCTTTCTGTTTGAAATATATTGGTTTTCTTATAAGGACACCATAGCTGAGACACATATTCCAGATGAAGCCTAAATATGCTCTAAACAATGGCATCAAGACTTTGGGGTCCTTAGTAGAAACATTACATTTGATAAACCACACAACCCTATTAGCTTTATTTACTGATTTATTTCTATGATTGGAAAAATCCATATTATTTGAAATTGTTATGCCCAGGTCTCTTTCATCAGTAGTTTCATTGAGTTGATATTGTCCTAACATATATGTCTTAAATGGATTAGTTTGACCCAGATGCTTAACCTGGCATTTGGAGTTGTTTAATTTCATGCCCCACAAGGCAACCCATTTGCTGATTTCATCTAAATCCTGCTGGATTATGTCAGAGTAACATTCACTTACACATGGACCACCAGTCTTTATATCATCAGTGTATTTAATAGACATCGATTGGCAATTTGATGTTAAATCTGAAATAAAAGCTTGAAATTAACAAGGACCAAGCATTGAGTCCTGGGGGACTCCATTGATCACATAGCCAATGTCTGATAAACATCCATTTATATGAACTTGCTGTGTACGATTTAATAGCCAATTTTTAATCCAAGTAATAATGTACATATTAATTTTAAGTTTTGTAACTTTGTTTCTAAGGCCCAGTGTGGCATGGCGTCAAACGCCCTGCTAAAATCCAAAAATATGATATCACATGATATTCTATTATCTACTAATGAACTGATATTTTCATAACAAATCAACAGGTTTGACAGGCAACCTCTGCCTTTTTTAAATATGTGCTGTTCCATATCTGAGTTATTCAATATGGGACTTAGTACATCTCTAATTAAGCTTTCAAGGATTTTACAGATTGGGGATGTGAGGCTGATTGGGCGGTAATTCAAACAGTATAATTTTAAACCCTTTTTATATATAGGGACAACAGTGGCAGTTTTCCATTGCACTGGGACACAACTTTGTAACAGACATGACTCAAATAGTAATTTCAAGGGAATCACCAGATAATCTGTAAGTAAAAGAAGCAGTTGCCCTGAAATATGGTCAGGTCCCATACATGTTTTCCCTTTTTGTAACTTTAACTTATTAGCAATATCTGCAGTTGTGAAGACAATGGGATCTGAACTAGTAATCATATGTTGAGACACAGGAATATCAGAAATCATATAGCTTTTACAAAAAACACTATTAAACAATTTTGCTATTCCCTTTGAGTTTTGAATTATTTGGTTTTCCACTTGAATTGGACCTATCTTACATTTAGGTTTTTTTTAAGGAGTTAATGTAAGAGAAAAACTGTTTACTATTAGATTTCTTTGTATTTTTAGCCAAATCCAATTTCCAATTTCTCTTAGTCTTCCTAATAGCATTTTTGCAATATTTCTGTGCCTTAATGTACTTAGACCAGTTATGGACAGTTATTGATTTAAGATAACCAGCATATTTTTTATTCTTTTGTTTAATCAAATTCTTAATTGATTTAGTCAGCCATTTAGGCTGTAATTGATCTTTTGTATATTTAGTTTTACATGGTATAAACTCCTCTTTAAGACAAATTAAGGTATCATACAAAAATGACCAATATTCTTGTAATGTTCTATCTGCATGTTCTTTATCCCAGTCAATATGTCCAAGGACTTGTTCTATTTCAGAAATATTTGCTTTTTCAATACCCCAGTGCTGCGCGATCTGCACTGGCTGCCGGCTCAGTGGCGGATCACCTTTAAGGTAGGTTTGTTAACCTACAAAGCCCTACACGGACTTGGTCCTGACTACTTGAAAGAGCTTCTGATTCCCTACACCCCTGTGTGACAGCTCTGCTCAGCTGACGAGGGGTTGCTGGAGATTCTGAGGGTTAGTTAAAATCTTCTGGGGCTCGTGCTTTTGTGCTTGTTTCCCCAACCCTATGGAATTCTCTGCCACATCAGCTACAGGAGTGCAGGACAGTGGGGAGCTTTAAGCAGGCACTGAAGACTTTCTTATGGAGCAAAGCTTTTCCTGATTTTCTGTTATTTTATTGACATTTATTGAATTTATTAAACTCTGTACGTATTTGTGAAGCGCCTTGATATTATGAAAGACGCTCTATCAAATAAAGTTATTATTATTATTATTATTATTATTATTATTACATATAAATGGAAACTGGTTCTGATTCAATTTCCCATGAACATTTTAACTTAAAGGAGATGACATTATGGTCACTGTTACCAAGTGGGGCTTCAACAGAAACATCATAAACATCAAGACTATCCCCATGCAGCACTATATCTAATACATTTTCACCTCTGGTTGGGTGAAAGACACCCTGCTTCAGTTGAAGTTGAACACACATTGCTAAAAGTTTTTTACTATTTGACATATTAGCTAAACTATGTACTGAGGGTCATAAATAGAGGAATCTGATAGGCCAAGAGCTCTTTTAAGCCATGATGATATCTGGCTATACCATCATGGCTTCAAAAAAGTTCTGGCACCACCAGCCTCCTTGCTCCCTACTGTCTGAGAACTATTTTTTTTCAAAATGTACTCCTTCATCACCCAAAAACTAATTCATAAAACATTTTAAAACCTGTTTCTTTTATTTTTTTTATTTAAAAAACTTGAAACTCAGTTCATAATAGCAATAAGTCACTCCGGGGTGTGGTATATCATGGGATATTGTCACTTCTCAGGTGGTTTGATGCACTCGGCCTGCGGCCTCGTGCCTAACCACCCAAGGCGTGACAATATCCCATGATATACCACACCCTGTCATGCCTTATTGCTTAATTATCCCACCAATTAATATCAGCCAAATTTAGATCCCCCATTAACAAGATGTTACCAATTTCACACGCTGTTTCCATTTCACCTAACATGGTCTCCAAATAGGCCACCAAACAGTTTGGTGGCCTGTAACAGGTTCCCAACACTATTGGTGGCATATTTTTAACTGATAATTTAACCCAGACGGATTCAGTTATGATATCTTGTTTTTTAATTCGATCTGATATATCTAGGCAAGCTAAATGTTTATTAATAAAAAGAGCTACACCACCTCCTTTTTTTCCCTTCCACTTAAGGGAATATACGTCAAAGCCCTGAAGGACAGGGTCCCATTCAGATTTATTATCCCACCACGTTTCTGTGATAGAAACTATATTTGCATCTACTAATGCCATTCTAGTTGTAAGTTCATTAATTTTATTGTTTAAACTTATTGCATTTAAACTCAACACATTGAAGTGGGTAAAAGGTTTTTAACAATTGTTTATAGGTTTGCAGGTAGAAAGCATGACATGTGACAAACCCTCTCCCCCATAACTTAGTTTAAACTTTGATCAATGATTTCAGATATTTTTTTGTCCAGAAGGGAGTTCCCTCTTTTACTCAAATGTAGCCCATTGGGGCAAAATAACTCATTCCTGCCTATAAACTCCTCCCAGTAAGTGATACATTTAATATCTTGGAGCAAACACCATTTCCAATGCCATTCATTTAGGCACTTGAGTTTATCATTTATGAAATCTGGGGCTACAGGACGTGTTAAAATTTCAGAAATAAAAATGTCACATTCAAGAGACATCAACTTATTTGTTAAGGCAACATACTCCTCTTGTATGGAACAAACTGAATTACCAAAAAGGTTATTTGTTCCAGCATGTACGATTATCATTGGATTTTCACTAGAATTGTGCAGAATATCACCTACCATCTTGGTAACATCTGATATTGAAGCACCCCTAAAGGAAGAAGAGGTTTGATTTTGTTTATCACCATTACATACAGTCCTATCTAAGTGTTTGATCATTGAATCACCCCAAACAAACAGCTGTCACATATCTGAAGAAGGATTAATATCCATGTCTGAATTTTCCATCAGGGGTGTTTTGATTGGTATAACAGGGAAGCCATGATCTACCAAAGAAGGTACTAGGGAGAACAAATAAGGGAGTGACTGTTAACAGGAACACTGATAATAGTACTCGTAGAGGGATTAAAATGGTCTAAGAGTGGCCCTGTAACAGTCCCTACAGCTTGTGCTATATCAACTAATAGGTCATTTAGGAGGTCAAAACTATTCCTTAATGGTAATGAGAAAACATCCGCCATGCTACCTTTTTTCCGCGCTCTTGGATTATTTACCGTGTACCAATTATCGTGGGGACCTTCTTCCTCCTCTGAATCACTTCTTGATCTTTTATTATTTGTTCCACCATTATTAATGGAGGGATCACATGTGGAAGGTTTTATAGTTTCATTCTGTATAGGTGCAGCCACAGTTCCCAATGATTATAATGATGCTTCCACAACTGGAAGGGTTGCTATGGGAGAAAGGCCAAATATACAATTGGGTACATTTATGCAAGTAACATTACAACTATGAAAACGTTCCAACATAGAGATTTGACTTTGTTCCAATTGAGACATTCCGGAACAAGACATAGTAATTTCGGATTTTAGCTCGGCCACTTCTATACATTTATTACATGTGAAGGGAGCAGATGGAAATGGAGGGTTCACAATAATACACATAGCACATATAATACACTTAATACCAACATCCCCCTCCATTGTCATAATGGAATCTGCCATAATACTCGTCGCACAGGTAGTGTACAGACACTTCAGCCTGCTAAGACTACAATAACCCACCTAAGAAGCAACTGCTTAACTTGCTAATACCTTTAGGAAGTGTTCAAATAGCACTACCACTTAACAGCCTAGCATCAAAATATCCTGAAACTCCTACCTACGTCTGTGCAGAGGTTCTGATCTCGTCTGCCCCCGTCTGATGCACGGGACATGCTAGACACACATGCAGATGCGCATGTCTCTGTGCGTGTCTCCATGTGAGATGCACGTGCACTAGCCCATCATGCTAGCCAGCGCAGCGGTGCCTGATATCCCCATAACCCAGAAGTCACAGACTGGGGTTGACACATCTGCACCACACTAATTTCACTCCTGTGAGCTTTAAAATTATAATAAAAGCACCAAAGACAGTGTTACTAGTGCCCAGTTCCACAGAGCATAAACAGCTCATATTTTAGACTACTCTGTGGAAAGCTGTAGTTTTCCCTGTAGGTATAAAACTACAGCCCCCACTAAACTGCTTCCAGGGCAAGGCAACCTCGGCAGGTGTGATTAAAGCAATAGAACAATACTATGTATGTGAATCTAGCCCAGCGATGTGCAGCACATCAATCACTGCCTGGAAACTTTTACATTTTTAAAATTTGTTTTTTGAATATGCTCAGTAGGATTTTTGAGTTAACCCTCTGACAGAACTAAAGAATTTTACTTTTGCCAGATGTTTTTAGGTCATGACTAAATGTGTTTTTCGGCTGTGTGAAAAAATTATCAGTCATCAGCACCATCATCTTGTTTTTTCCTGAGTGAAAACATTTAACAAGCACATAAAAAAGATGCATTTTCAAAAACAAACTCCTGAACCTCAATAAATGGAAACCATTTAGCTAGATTCTGGTATTTGTTTCTCAAACAATAACTCAGAGATACCGTTTTCTGGGTACCCTGAATATCATGGGTGCCCAGCTTACCGACGCTTGTGATTTTAAGGTCACAAGCTGAGAATTCTCTGGTTGTATGTGAAGTGCAACCAAAGAATTTTAGGTTCACACAGCATTTTCGCAAGAAGTCACAAGCTAGAGAACAGCTGCACAGAGCAGAGAGATCAGGTGGGGCAAAGTGCATGTGCAAGCTAAAAAATCAGGGGAGAGTGTCAAGAGGAGTTTTTACAGCAGGGTTTTTTTTGGAGGGTCCATGAGAATCAAGCAGAGTCGGGGCAGTCAGGAGCAACAGCAATGATTTCTAGCAGAGCCACCAAAGTGAGTGTTTGCAATGGTGAGGGTTTACAGCACAGTGCTGCAAGTTAGTATTGTGGCAACAGAGAGTCGAGGCTGGGTCTGTCTGGGGCTATAGAGGTGATTTCGTAGACAGAGTCATGGGCTATCAGTAACTCACTCATGCTGAAGTATTTTATCAAGCAGAGCCGAAAGCTAGAGACCACAAAGAACAGAGGGATCAGTTGGGCCAAAGTGGGTGTGCAAACTAAAGAATTGTGGAGTGTGACTGCCAATAGTGAGTTTTTGTATCAAGGATGTATGCTGGCCACATATCTGCTATAAGGAATTGCTGCAATCTCCTTACCAAGTCTATAAAAGCTAAAGCATCCAGTGAGTCAAGCATATTGCCTGGCTCTGTCAACCGAAGAGCAGTTATACATGCAATCTGGGATTAAAGGGACATTTTCAATAGCAGAGGCGCAAATTAAGCCACTCACTTTACTGTATAATTTCACTCCCCCCCATTTTAATTATTGTTTCACATTACTGTGTGTCATTTTTATATTTTATGAAGCCAATACTGACCAAACTGTGGTACCCATCTCTTTCCCATACTGTTTCCATACTTAATGACATTAATTCAAATAAAACTATTATTCTCAGTCTAAATTACACCACTATTGTGTTGGACTAAAGTTTTACCAAATGTATAGAGCATACACGATAGTAACTTACATAGCATTTCTAACAGGTCACTGCTGTCTTCAGTGGATCCATATTTGTTGTCACTTCAGGATTTTCATTTGTGCACTATTGTTCCCTGACTTTCTAAATTGACACCCCCAATTCCTTACCAGTAGCTACTCTCCCACTCCAACTTTCTGTTTGCATTTCCTGGATCCTGTTCTTTCACCCTGAGGTGGGTGTTTGTTGATATCTACCTGGTGCGGCCACAGTTAATGCCCAGGACAGCAACTCTTGATTGCTACCCGGTGTGGCCACAGCCTGAGCCCAGATGATATTTATTGACTGCTACCCAGTGTAGCATCGGTCTGAGCCCAGGAGGGATTTTGTTGGGGATTTTCTCCCCCTTTAGTTGCCAGTCCCTGGGAACTCCCTCAGATGAAGCCCCTGCCATCTTTCTCCCACCTGTCCTGAGACCCTCCCAGCCCTATATCCCCCCAGAACTCTGACCTAAAACTCCTGTTTGCATGACCCCCCAGCTTGTACCCCCTGAGGTGGAGCTGCCATCCACTTACTTTGGTGCTCCTTGAATCTAATCTTGCAGGCGGGGTGCAGACCGGAGGATATCGGTGACCTGGGTAGGCAGGATCCAGCAGCTGGCATGGGGGTTGCTGCAGGCTCATCATCATCCTCCCAGGTGCTGGGATATTTCTTTGTTCATGAACGTGACCCCCCGAGGCATGGACATGCAATGATGTCCAGTGAGAGTTGAGCATGCTTCCGCATCCATCCTGCATATGTCCGCTGTTGCCTGCACCCATTCCAGATGTGACCCCCAGCTGTAGCACCCCCAGCCTCCTCTGGGAGTCACAGATGCTGGGGACCCACAACCCACCCTCCCCAGAACAGGAGAGCAGTCCTCCAGACACCCAGTCTTCTGCTTCCTGGCCAACCCCTGGCATCCTGAGCCCAGGTCGCCAGCATGGTGCAAGGTGTGGCATCCAGCATCTCAACCCTCAGTGCCACTGGGCTGGTGCGAGGAGGGATTTTGTTGATTGCCATCCAATGTGGCCACAGTCTGAACCCAAGAGGTCTTTTGTTGATTGATACCTAGTGTAGCTGTGGTCCTAGCCCAGGAGGGCTTTTGTTGATTGCCATCCAATGTGGCCATGATCTGAACCCAAGACTGCTTTTGTTGATTGCCACCTGGTGTAGTGGCAGTCCAAGCTCAGGAGTTAGTTTGCTGGTTGCTGCCCGATGCAGCCATGGCTCAAGCCCAGAATTAGTTTAGCCTACCTCTAAACAACCCTACTATGTCCTCCTGAGACAGTTGATTAAAAAGATTGAGGTTGGGTGCAGTGGGAGGTCAGCAGCTATATGCTCACAGTCCTGTTTGCTGAGTTATTGCCAGTGATCAAAACAAGAAAAAAGGTAACACTCTAGCCCACCTGTGCATTTTTAATTCACTAGCCAAAATGACTTGTTGGTGAGATACAGTGAGACAACTGGTCACTCACTGTCTGAGGAGCGTCATCATTTCAGTGTGAATTTTTTTTTTTTTTTTATTTCGTTGTTTAACCAGGTATAGCACACTAAGCTGAAAGCTTTTTTTACAGGAGCGACCTGGGAGCACAAGGAGGTTAAGTGACTTTCTCAGGGTCACACAGTATGCAAGTGGAAGCTGTGGGATTCAAACCCAGGTCTGGTCTGCTGGATGTCACCAGATTTGCAGCTCAGAGCCTTAGACCACTGCGCTATACTGCCTCTGACTATGAGTAGTACATCACATCAATGCCATTCATTCAGTGGGTCAGCTAAGCTAGGTTACAGTAATTTACTTATAATAGCAGGGGTAGCCCAGCAAAGTGAAGCAGGCCCCTTGAACTGGAGCTTAGTAGAGTACAAGAGTAGAACTTCCTTTGCCAGTGGACTGGAGCAAAGCAGGTTACTGCAGCAGCAGTCGTGGACCTCACAGTTTGTTTTAAATTTCAGGCTTGGGAAAATAAGCTATTTAATAATTGAAAGGCTTGTAGCCTGTCATTCAGTGGGGGGAAGTAGCTCCTCCCCCTTTCCCTACTTAAGCAGTAGGCTCCCTCCTGCTCTGCTTCGAGCATTTCGGCAGCTGCTGATTGGTTGGTTGTTGTCCACGGCTGCTCTCTTGTTCCCCTTTGCCTCCACTGCATTCTTGCCTTGACCCCCCCTCCTCTTGCTGTGCTTTGGTTTGTCTCCTGTTCTTTTCCTTCTCATTTTTTTCTTGTTCCACCCCTTGCTACTCCAGCTGTCCCTCTTGCGTCTCTCCCATTCCTTTCTCCTGTTCTTTTTGGGGCTTCCTGCTATGGTTCATGGAGACCTTGCTGTGCTTTACTACAGCAGCTTATGCTGCCACTGTTGCTCTCCCCTTCCTGTGCTGCATCTGCTGTCCCTCGCTACACCCTAGAGGCTTCTTTCTTTTCTGCTTTACCTGTTTCCTTTGAGCAGCTGCCGCAGAGTCCCAGTCGCCGAAAAGCCGCTCGCAACTTACGTGATGGATTCCCTTGTTCAGGAGTCTGCAGGAATCATCGCGCTGAATGACAGAGTGCAGCTGCCTACTGCTGCAGCTGGAATTGCCTTCTCTATGCTTCTTCACCTGCCAATGAAATCAGGTGCAACGTTCTGCAGGTCGGCCATCGCTGACTCTCTACTTCCATATCACATCACCTTCCCAAGCTCGGACGTCACATTTCTACACCCTCCTGCTGCATTGCTCATTTCCAGCTGGCCACGACATGAAGGCTGCCTTCTTCCAGTTGCCAAACATAGCTATCCCTGCTGGAGGGATGGATTCTCCTCCTTCACCTGCACTGCACTTCTCCCGACCTTCCTGGGGCGCTCTCTGCATAAAGCCCAACAGGTCAGTTCCTGCTCACTACTTGTACAGGACCTTGCCTTGATTTGAAACTAATGATTCTCATATTAACCCTAACTCAGGAAATGCCCAAGCTAGTAATTTCTCCATTTACCGGCATTTTATTTGTGTATTGAAAATCATGCAGACTATCTCTTTCAGTCCAACAGAGTCCCTCTGCTTCTATTGCTGTTTTCCCTTCGCATTAATTTCGACAACCAGTCCTGTAATTATTATTTGTCTTCACTTCCATTATTCCTGGCTACCTAATTTACTGCTTCCTTAAAGTGCAGAGCTACATTTGTTGCTTGGGATGAATATCGCTTCTCTTGCATTAGCAGCTACTGCCCATCGCATTCAGGGGTTTCATTGCAGTGCAGCCAGATCTTGCTAGGCTAGGTAAAGTTGTGAGTAATGTGTTATTTTCCAGGATTCTGTCTAACCTATTACCAGCTTTAGAGCTAATACTTCTCCAGGATTACACAACCAGATTTCCACAATTTGTTCCACGTTCCTTACTTCAGCAGTTCTACGTGCACGGATGACTTTGGCAATGCCTGACCTAGTGGGTCCCCTTCTCATACTGCCATGCCCCACTAGGGGGTCCTTCTCATACTGCAACTGCTTCTACTTCCTCACTCAGCCCCCGGGGTGTCCTCCTCCTTTCCTCAGATGATTCATCATCGGCAATGAAGAGGGCATTTACTTAAGGCTTGCTGTCAGTATAGTAATGTCAGATGGGTTCCTCGAATCTCACATCCCTTCCATGGCAAAGCTGAACCATGTGGGGTCTCGTCTTCCCAACCTTGTACTGCTCAGTGACATGGCAATGGCGGACCATGTGGCATCCCACCATCCTTATTGTGCACTATTGCTTACCATGATGAAGGCGAGCCACGTGGGGTCTTGCCTTTTCATTTATGCACTACTCAATTGATACGGCGATAGTAGATCACATGGGGTCCCACTATCCCTATCCCACATTATTCCATGGGGCAAGGTGTTCCACCTTTCCTTTCCTGTGCAACTTCTGCTACGCAGTGTCGGACCATGGAGGGTCCCGCCTTCCCACTCACCATCTACTCCAAGGGATTCAACTCATTGCTCCATCAAGTCCCCGTGCTGCAGATTGGCTGACATTGGGTCATCCTACTTACTTGAGAACATGTTTCACAGTTCAACAGACAGCAGAGTCTTGCATCCGTTCCTTATTCAGCCTATTTACGGTGATGGAGGACCATGTGGTGTCCCGCCATCCCACTCATACTAGATTCCATTCCATGGCGATGGCGAACCATGTGGGTTCTCACCATCCCAATTATTCACTACTCAGTTATACGGGAATGGGGGACTATGTGGGGTCCCGCCATCCCAAATATGTATGCCCTGTGAAACGGCCTTGCCATACCTCAGGTATTTCCTATTCACTTCAAGGGTACATACGAGGGGATATCACCTTCCTTCCCTTGGACTGCAACATAGTCTGGCCCTGAGGGTACCCCTTGCCTCCTAGATCATTCTATGCTATGGTGATGGCAGACCAACTTCTGTGACCCTTGCATTACCTTCATTACCTTCAACTAACCAAATGGACAATGTTGATGGACTTATCTTGGACCAGGTTTTAATCAGTGATTCCAGTTATGCAGGTATCTTCTGCTATCTCTTCTCAACGCACCCTCGTTGGAACCTCCTTCCTCGATCTGTAGCTCATATTGCCAGATTCAGCAGGCTTTCACCTCCTCACCTCAGAATCATCGTTCTATGGCAATTGTAAACCCCTTGGGGGTCTCTCCATCCCACCAGTTGTATTTCCTCTCAAACAGGAGGTTGTCCTCTCTACTAAAACAGATTTCTGCTCACACTATGGCAGACCCTCGTCGGTGTCTCGCTTTCCCAGTATTGACCACCTGAGACTTCAGTCACTCAAACATGATTTCTTCATTTATCAGGGCTCCATGGGAATGTTCATTCCCCAGCTAGCCTACCTCTGAGTCTACTATCATTATCACAGGTCAATGCCTAACAGCTCCATTTTGATGGCGAATCCCATTCTCGCCAACCCATTTAAGCATGCCCAACAATGGGCCTTATCTGGTACTTTCATCTCATTTCAATCAGCCTCCTCAACTCTTGTCCTTTATGTCTTGCATTATTCCAAACTGCTGCAATGGCGGACCATGTGGGATCCCTCCATTTCTACAAAGGCTTTCGCCTTCCTGTCTCGGATTAACTCATAATACAACAAAGGTGAACCTGCTTCAGGTTCCAGCCATCCCAACAAACAGTCCCACTATTCAGTTCTATCTAGCATGCCAAGGCCATGTTATGGATCTACAGCAGTCATCTATCTCAAACTCGGATTAACCATTGTCACAGCATCTGGTCATCATTTCAGTTGGATATTCCATCTGCTCGAACCCTCACCTGCAACATCGACTGCTTGCTCATCTCGACCACAAACTGGACTCTTCCACCAGCAACATGAGACTGTACTCCTGGACATAACCATACCTAAACATAAGTGCATTTAGGATTATTCTCCTCTTAGTATGCCCAGAGGATGGTCAGGTCAGTAGCCATTGGTCCTCGAAGGTTTCCCCCTAAGGGGGGTTTTCCTCTCCTGGGCGCTACGGATCACACTCTCTGGAGTTAGACAAGGTAGTCACTTCACTACTTACTTTTTTGGCCTTAAGTCTACACCTACCCACTATCTTACACAGGGTCGGATGCAGAGAAGCACCAAAGCTCATGTTATAAACACCAAGAATATACCAGTCAGCTCATAAGTATACACAAGCACCAAACTATTTGCCACACATTGGATTGAAAGTCTTTTAGCCTGATGTTCAATGGGGAGACATAGCTCCTCCCCCTTTCCCTACTTAAGCAGTAGGCCACCTCCTGCTCTGCTTTGAGCATTTTGGTGGCACCCTCCATCCTCCCCTGCCTCCTCCTCCTCCTTCTCTGGCACACCTGTCTCGCCCTCTCTGCTGGGCCTTAAGTCTACACCTACCCACTATCCTACACGGGGTGGGATGCAGAGAAGTGCCAAAGCTCATGTTATAAACACCAAGCTTATACCAGTCAGCTCATAAGTAGACACAAGCACCAAGCTATTTGCCACACATTGAACTGATATTATTAGTTATTTGAAGGATCACTGAGCGAGCTCTGGCTGGCTGACTGTGAAGTTAATAATTGGAATTCATCACAACACCATGGTTCAAAGGGGAAGATAAGAAATGGTGACTGCGTGCCGGTGGGCCCTGACCTCTTTTGTGCTTAGACTTTTTGATAGCTTGGTTCTCAGCTTCTTGACATCAAATAATGTAGGTACACTTTACAAATACCAGGTTAGGATCACAGCCCTGCTAGACTGCATTGTATAAAAAAGGACTTTGTTTACAGAGATAAATAATTCATGTTATTTAATAATGAAACCTAATTTTTTTTCTCCAGCAAAGCACATTGCCAGCCTAGTTTAAACTATGTTGTTGCTTGCTACCTGTCACCTCCAACCCCCCCAGCCAATCTGACCTCTGACTACAATCCACCCAAAAAAAGTAAAGTGCCAACCCAATCGCAGGCAGATTCCCCTACCCCATGGCATTTAAGCTGTAAGAGTAAGAGCTGGACAATCCTTGAATTGCAGGCAAATGGGGGTGTAGTTGTTATATCCATGTCAGACAGAATTATTAGATTAAATCCCATAATATTCATTATTAAATTTCAGTCAGCAATTTAGCAGCAGCTAAAGCAGACAGTAAAAGTCCCATATCATACACCTAGATTTGGGGAAGGGTGTCCAAAAATGGGCTAGCTCAGACTGTGTAGGTACAAGACATTTCAGTGCTCAAAATGCTTTAGCTGCTATGCTGTTCTGCACTTAAATAGTTAATATGGTTGGATTTTATCTAATGAAGCTCCCCCCCAGTTAGATCCTTGTCTGTCTGCTAGACTGTTGCACACACAGAGCTAGGCCTGAAATGTTCTGGGTTTTGTTCTGCAAAGAACAGGGATCTCTGAAATTCTCTTTGTTATGGTCTGGACTTTGGAGCTAATGTTGGTTTTTAAAAAGCTTAATTTAAAACAACTTACTTGCCACTTACCACAAATCATCCACTTGACCTCCATAATAAGCCATGCAAAATAATCCAGTGTAAAGTGCTACTCTGAGTGCAGGCTGCTCCCCTATGACTGTAAGGGTAAGAGAGACTCGCAATCCATGAATGAGCAATTGCGGGTCAGGTGGAAGTTATGTGACAGAGAGAGAGAGGGTGGGAGGGGGAGAAAGAGAGAGAGAGAAAGAGAGGGAGAGGAAGGGAGAGACCAGTTCTGCAATGGGTTACGCATGGCGCAAAGTGACTTGTGCCAATGGGAATGACTCAAGTATCACTTTGCATCATGAGTTGTGACATATGGGATTTTAGAAAGCAGCCTGCAATGTGATACAGGCTGCTTGCACTAAAGTGGACTTACCCCACCATTTGCACCATAAACCCCCGTGACATGGCACAAGGGGGTTTATGGCAGCAGTTGTGTCCTAGTCTGTAAGGGTGGCTACAACATCCCCTAATTTGGGATTCTATAACAACCCCCGGAGGACATCCATCAGAGTACATATACACCAGCTATTAGCTGGTGGAAGTGTACTTTGCAACCACAGGGGGTTGCAATGTGTCGCCATCCCATCCCCCAGTACATGTAGCCCCCCAAGTCCCAATCCCCAATGTGACAAATAGTAAAAAGCCCATGGTGTCATAGAACCCCCATGCACCAATCCCCAATAGTCCAACAAACAAAAGCACTGCAAGCCAAGCGGAACTCTCCATGCTCCAATCCACAATATTCCAACAAACAAAGGCCTGCAGGGCTAGCGGCACCCCCCCAAGCCCCGATCCCTGATCCTCAAACCCCAATGTACACTGCATACTGAAAAAGATAAAAAAAACACATCCCCATTAGCCCTTGTAGTCTAGTGGCACCCCACCCAGCAGTGCCAGACCACCCCGCTCCCCCACCCCATACCCAGCTGCAACTGGCACAGCCCACCTCTCACCACCATGGCCAGCCACTGACTGAGCGCTGTATGAGCGTGTACTGTAAATATTACATGCTCAGTGAATGGCAGCTGCTGAAATTCACTGAGCACGTACTATTTACAGTATGCACTCATGCATAGTTCAATCAGCGGCTGGCTGCAATAATAGTGAAAACTAACAAATATATAACTGGATACAGGTGAAAGGGGAAACAGTCTAGCATTTGAGTGAGCAATAATCCAGAACTAATAAATGTGGACTTTTTATCTTTTCAGTATGCAACAACCGTGAGGATAAGTATGGGGCAGGGGTCCCTTAACCCTGTGAACTGTTGGAAATGGGGGTTAGAGCATAAAAGTTCTGTTAGCCCCATGGGGCTTTGTTTGTTGGAATTTTTGGGGATTAGGGCATGAGGGTTCCTCTAGCCCTGTGGGGCTTTATTTGTTGGAATATTGGGGGATCAGGGCATGGGGAGGTTCGATAGGCCTGTGGGACTTTTTTGGCAGAATATTGGGGGATCAGGATATGGGGGGACACTTACACCCTTACACTGTGAGTGCCACGGGCTTTCAGCAACCTGTTCAGTTATGCCCTCCATTTTGTGTACCATTCAGATTGGCACAAGTCACGGGACTTAGCCACAGGGACCTTGCCCAGTATAGAATCTGGCACAGGGAACCTGGCACAATGATTTTTGGTGCAAGTTGCCTTTGGTGCGACCTGTGCCAGCCCTTCCTGAATCGGGCCCATAGACTATATGTGCACTTTTCTGCTTTGGATGGTAGGTTCTAAAGTAGGGATCTGCCTCAATTACCAGTGAAAGGGGCACTTTATAGAACTTCCTTTTGTCCTGTAAGGTGCAGTGTTTATAGTAATAGGGTCCAGCCTCCTTGTATTTAAAGGAACTTCCTACACGTTGTTGGTTGCTCTGAAGATGGAGCACACACACAGTGAGACATCACTTTATCTACCCTGCCTCATGTACAACCATGCTTGGGTCAGTTTAATTGTGACCATTTAATAGTTTTTATACCACTACTGTGCACGTTTAAATGAATTACGAACAAAGAAGGGAAGCGAACAGAGCAGATGCAAAATCATGCATGTAAAAAGTAGACCCTTTTTTAAATGTATTTTTTGGACTTTAACTTTTTTTTGTGTGTGTATCTTATGATGTGGAATGTATGGTATGCTGCAGACAAATAAATTGTTAATGCACCAGTTAGGATAACTTAATGCCACAAAAGTAGGGAAATGTGGCATTAGGGTTTCCAACCCTAACTCCCAACCCACCCCCAAAGCAGCAAAAGGAAAAAATATTAGGGTTTGCAGTCTCCAGAATCTTTGAGAATCAGCGGTGGGGTCTTCCTTGTGGTTGTTAACCATAATGTTCCCCCCTCCCCCCTACTCATAGTCTCAATTTGGAAGCACAAGATACAGCCCCATGACAGTTCCTCATAGTGATATGCTCTTCAAAGGTAGAGAAGTATGTCTCATCACATGTTGCCAACACAATTTGTTGTTGCTTTCTTCACACAGGACCCTGCGGGTCCTGTGTGAAGAATGGAAATCATGTGTGACATTGTTTGCTAAAGGAATGGGGTGAGGACTTCCGGTTCCGGTCGCCTAAGGAATGGTAGCCTGATCTCAGACCACGAAAACCAAATCAGAACAATCTATTGTAATCCAGCTAGAAAAATAAAGAAACTGTTGAGAAAACGTAGCATCAAGGAGTACCTAATGTCCCCGAAAATAAAACACAAAGATGGGACAAGTGCGCAGCATACAAAACTTTATTTTAACAACTCCCGGTCACAGCAGCAGGCCAAGATCCGCACCGAGGTAGCTGATCTAATCGCACAGACACCTATAGTCGGAGACGACATGGAGGAGAACTTTACTATCACATCCAAAATGCTTTGCACCACCTTACAGCAAATAAAAGATACTTTAACAAGGCTGGAACAAAGGGCTTCTGAGGACAGGCAGCAAATAACTGAACTAATGGAGAAAACTTCGCAATTGGAAGAAACTGTCTCAGAATATACATCTGTCACGGACACACATAATTCAGCACTACAAGATCTACACCAAAGGGAACTTGTCTTACAACAGCAGTTAGAGGATTTGGAGAACTGTAACAGATGAAATAATCTCAGTTTGCATGGTCTCCCTGAAGGGACAGAATCGGGACAAATGTCCCAGTTCAAGAGCAGTTTTTTGAAAGAAATCCTCGACCTGGAAAGTGGTAGGGATCTGGGTATAATATGGGCCCATCGCTCACTAATAATGAAACCTAAAGACCCCAAAGCTAGACCCCGTTCAATAATCATGGCTTTCATGGACTATAGAATAAATGAAGAAATACTTCATCTAGCGTGGGGCAAAAAACAAGTGTTATTCTGCGATGTTCGACTATACTTTGATCAAGACTACACTCCTCGGACCCTAGCTCATAGACAGAAGGCATATGGAGTGGTAAAAGCACTTAAACAGGTGAGATATCACGCCCACTTAGAGTACCCAGCAAGAGTCAAAATAAATACCTCAGAAGGATGGCAGCGCTTTCCAGAGCTCTTGGAGGCCGTAAAATGGGCCGAAAGGCATGGCATCCCACTACTTGAGGACAATTTTGGATCTGCGAGTGGCTTGGATGGGTGAAGGGCCTGGCAGACAAAGGGGCCTAAAAAATTGGCAGCAGCACACTCGGGAGAAACACAATCAGTGTGGGACAAGGTGTGTTCCAAGACTGTTCCCCAGCAGGACGGAAACCCCTCGAACCAACGCACAGCACTGGGACAGGAGGAAGGAGCTACCTGAACAGATGAGTACACTGAATTTAAAATATAACAGGGACTTTGTTTAGACATACAGCAAGATGGAAGACACCACAACTGGGCCTTGTCCTTAGCACCCATCTCAGAACATGGGAAGCCGAACCGAACGAACTATTGGGACCTAAGTACCTGTGACTATGGCTGAGTGGGCTTTAGCCTCTCGGCCCTATCTTTGTAATCTATCGTATGATACCACTTCTCATTGTTGTTTTATTTTTTCTATACTTTTGGTTGTAATACTAGGGGGTGGGGTAGGATGAAGGTCCAGAGTGAGAAGAGGGGTGATCCGTCAGTTGGGAGGACAGAAGATGAACTTGCTGTGTCCACAACAAAGGCAAAGAGCTGGATTTGGGGGATACATACAACGAGGGGGGTGCGATTCCAGGGGGGGTCACCTGGGGGTGGGTGGCTCGGCTGGGGGGGGCCCTTGTGGCAGAACACCTCCTTAAAAAAGTAAGTTTTGAGAGGCCTAAGAGGCCAGACTTGACTTAGGCCCTGGGGGTTCCAATCGGCTTCTCGCCCTGCTCTCTCGAGATGAGGCTCCTCCTGGGTCACAAGACCGAGGGATAGCTACCAATTCAGAATTTATTTAGGCAACCACCCAACGCCTCACACTCGAGTAAGAATCATTAATTTGGCTTGGGCAGAGGATGTCTGACTAAGAGTAGACAGAGCATGGTAGAGTACCTAAATGGCTCTAAACGAAGAACAGTGAAGAATGTCCTCAGCCATGCAGTTAAAATAAGAGGGGGGGAGGGGTTTGCCAGAAGTTCAGGATTTTGATTGGAAGCTCCTGGACCTGAATTTAACCAGATATGGGAACTCTGGTGTGGCTTGGGGGGGCCTCGGGCAGACTGGTGGGGTCACTGGTCACAGAGTGGAAGGGAATGAATCCTAGACAGAGAAAAGAAGGGACACGGACCCCCATGATTTCTTCTGGTTCTTATTTAAAGGGATGCTCCCGAAGAGGGTGTGGAATGAGGGTCTCCTCTTACCTCAGCTCAGAGTTGGGAATCCGAGGGGGTCATTTCTGCCCCCTCACTGTGGGTCAAGCCCTCTGGGGGGAGAGGTCCCCAGAACAGCACTCAGAACCAGGTAACCCTGGACAGGGGTAAGCAATATTCAAGAGCCCCCATAACCCCCTTTAGATAAAGAAGGTTTCCCTTCACTTAATGGTTTGGGTTGTGGGCTTGCTGTTATACCGGGTGACCACAGACAACACTGCTGGAACACGCCACATTGAAGGAGGCGTTTTCCTGCTGGGAGACTAAATCTCTGGCCTCCTGCCTCCCTCCCTAGAGTTTTTTCCGGGAGAGAGGAAAAGGGTATAGTGGCACCTTGAAGTACCAAGAATGACTAATCTGCCATGCATATGGCATCATGTAAATAGTTTTGTTAAAAGGAAAATGTTAAATTGTTACATATTCATGTTACAGTTATTAAGGCGGGCACTTGGGCATCATCAAATGATTCAAAGGATTAAGATCTTAATAAAATGGGGGACCTAAGGATAGTTTCCTGGAACGTTAGAGGGATCAACAGTCTGGTGAAATGAGCTAGAATACTACAAGAGCTGCAAAGGCAGCAAGCCTCTATTGCGTTTCTACATGAAACACACTTAGACAGGGAGGAACATAAAAAGCTTCATAGAGGATGGGTGGGAGGGGTATATGCAGCGGAATACCTGCATCACCCCAATAAAAGGGGAGTGGCTATACTAGTAAGGAGAGACATCCCATTACAGGTAACCCAGGTAGACACTGAACCGGAGGGGAGGTACATGAGATTGAGGGGGTGAATACAGAGGCCAGAGATGTATCCTTGTAAACCTTTATGCCCCGAATACTGAACAGGAAAGGGCACAGTTTTTAAATAAATGCCTTTTGGAATCAGTAACAGACCCACACAGTTTAGTAGTGTTGGGGGGAGATTATGATACGGTCATGGACTTGGGGCAAGATAGGGTGGGCTCCAAGGCAGAGGGCTCAGCCAGTTCTAGTAAGGTGTTAACTAGACTATGTACAGAACTGTCCATAGTGGACATCTGGAGATTTTCCAACCCAGGAACAAAAGACTACACATATTTTTCCCTGAAATACAAAATGTACTCTAGAATCGATTTTTGTTTTGGTATCTCACAACTGTCTACAGTACTTACACAAGACAGACATTGGTAACATTATTCTGTCAAACCACGCTCTGATTTCCTTAAGCTTGGAATTGTTCCCCAGACCTAGAGAGACAACGTGGCATTTAAATGTAAGTCTCCTAACACATAGTAACTTCAAAGAGCTAATCCCGAAAGCCACCACAGAATATTTGGAGCATAATCCACCAGGGAATACGGAAGCAGGAGTTAGATGGGACACACTAAAATGTTACTTGAGAGGGTATATTATTAAATATGCCTCTAGATATAAAAGATCAAAAATTCAAGAGAGAGTAGAACTAGAAAAGTGAATTTTTTGGTTAGAACAGAACCATCAGAGAACCTTGGACTCAGAGACTAAAAAGGAATTAGAGGAAACAAAAACAAAATTGAATACAATATTGGACGCACAAGTGGAAGGCCTGCTAAGGTACTGTAGACAAAGGTATTACGAACAAGGGAACAGGGCAGGCAAAGTACTGGCATGGCAAATCTGAAAAGAGAGATCCTCCAGAACAGTCCCCAAGTTACGATCACCAGAAACCCATGAACTTGATTACATCCACTGATTTAATAGCTGCCCAATTTCAAAAATTTAATGGGACCCTTTACCAAGAGGATAGGGAGCCAGGTCACCTAGAGAATACACTTAAGTACCTAGAAGGTAAAGTACTCCCCAAACTGTCAGATTCACAACGATCAGAATTGGAATCACCCATCACCACAGAGGAAATATTGCAAAAAATTAAGCAGTTAAAAAACAGTAAGGCCCCTGGATTGGATGGATATGTGGTGGAATTTTATAAAGAATTTTGAGAGACATTGATCCCTCCTATGAAATAGGCTTTCAATGAGCGATTGTGGGGAGAGGAGGCACCCCCCAGATCTTGGAATGAGGCACAGATTTCAGTGATCCACAAACCCGGTAAAGACTCAGAGAATTGTGGCTCATACCATCCCATATCCCTACTCCCAGTAGATTCAAGAATCTTCACTGGAATAATAGCAACCCATTTACAGAAAGAGATAAAGACCCTGGTACATCACGACCAGACTGGTTTCATATCGGGGCTATATTTGCAAGACAATATACATCGGTTCTTAAACATAATCTCAGCCCAAAAAGATAAGAAACAGTTCCAAATAGCCATAAGCATGGACGCCGAGAAGGCATTTGATAAGGTAGATTGGGTATTCCTAAAGGAAACCCTTAGGAAATTCGGCTTCAGGGACAAATTTGTAACATCGATTGGGGCATTATATCAGGCACCAAAAGCAAGAATTAAGGTGAATGGTTATCTCATGAATAGCTTCCCATTGGGGCAGGGGATAAGGCAGGGTTGCCCCCTCTCTCTGCTGCTCTTCACGTTGTCTCTGGAGCCTTTAGCAATAGCCATTAGGACAAATCCCCTAATAGAAGGAGTGCAGGTCAAGGGTCACTCTCAAAAAGTGGCCCTATACGTGGACGACTCCTTGTTTTTTTATTTCAGAGCCTGAAAGGTTGTTACCAGCTCTAATGGAAGAGCTAGCAGAATATGGCAAATTAGCAGGCTATAAAATCAACCACTCCAAGTCAGAGATGCTCCTTTAAAGTGGTAATCCCTCCCGGGAGTTTAAGGCAACCTTCCCATTCGCTTGGAAAAAAAAAATGTGATAAAATACCTGGGGATTAAGATATCAGTTGACCTGACCTTACTTTATAAGAACAACTATGCTCACCTGTTCCAACAAATACAAGCAGATCTTGCCCGATGGCAACTGTTGCCATTAACCTTATACGGGAGGGTCCAAACTATAAAAATGAACGCCCTGCCCAGGTTCCTTTTTCTTTTTCAGACCTTGCCCTTGGGGATCCCTAGAGATTTTTGGACTAACTTACAAAAAACAACACAGCGGTTCATATGGAATGGTACGCGCCCTAGAATAGCTCTGACCACATTGCAGGCCCCAAAAGATCGGGGAGGCCTGGCTTACCCTCAATTTTATTTTTATTTTTTGGCAGCTAGGGGGTCCCAATTGTGCACCTGGGCAAAACGTAGAATAGATTCAGGATGGTATCTCCTGGAAGAGGACTCACTGAAAGGATGGGCACTTTGGGCCTTACCTACTAACAAATTGCCACCCAAAGCACAGGGTCTTGAATCAAATCCATTGGTCTCTCACATGTTGAAGATATTACAAAAGCTTAGGAAAATCACATATACTCCTGAAGGGTTGGGACTGCTCTCCCTGATACGGTTCAAACTCACCTTTGTGCCTCCCAGGTCGGAGTGGGCTATAAGGTCTGGGCTGCAAAACGCTTAACCACTTTTGCCCAGTGCATAGGGAACAATTCTCCCCTATCCTTTGCACAAATGATTGAAAAATTTCACTTGCAGAAGCAAGACCATTTTAGATTTTTACAGGAACGCCATTACATATCTACAGCAAACAGAATACAAAAAATAACTAGGGATAGGACAGAGTTGGAGAACTTTTTTTATGGGAACATAGTGATCAAGGGGAATACACGCCCATTATCGCAGTTATACAAGATATTACTCCATACCCTTCCCTCAGGACTAGATGAACTTAAAATTAAATGGGAAAGAGCGTTAAAAGTTACCATAACAGGGAATGTCTGGATCAAAAGATTTGGTCGAGGTTGGCAAGATACAAGCTCTCCTACATGGCGAGAGTTCCACTGGAAGATAATATGGTGATACTTTCTTACTCCTACTAAATTGAGACACTTTGGTCGTTCTGGGTCCGCAATGTGCTGGAGGGGCTGCGGAGAGACCGGAACACAAACTCATATTTTTTGGGATTGCCCGTGGATACGTCCATTCTGTAGGGAGGTGCACACCTTAATATCTAGGCTTACAGGCCTGCAGATACCCTTTCCGGGGGAGGATTTGGTGTTGGGACTCCCCATGTTAATCAGTGGACCTAGGCAATCCACGAAACTAGCTCAAATCATGAGGTTGGTGGCACTTAAATGTATTACTGCCAGGTGGTTATCTCCGCTACCCTCTTCAGTGCAAGAGTGGCAGTCCAGAATGACTCAGATGGAAGCAATGGAACAGATTACAGCAACGTTGATGCTACAAAGCGAAAGGTTTGCGCAAATCTGGTCCCCATGGTACCAACACAAGTGAAGAGGAAAAGTTGACCCCTACATAAGTTTGTGTCAGGAAAGTGGAAAAGAGAACTAGGTCTTAGTGACAGAAGGATAATTATTAATGTTGTGGAAAATAGATGCAATTCAGTGCCCACCTTTAAGTTTAAGTTTAAATTCAACTGTATACTTTAAGTTGAATATGTTTTTTAATCTTAACCAGAACATATAAGCTCGAATTCAGAGTCTTTAATGAATGTTGAGTAAGCTTCTAAGCTGTTAACTGACCAGTTAGGGTTTAAAGGGACAAAGCATAGTCTACTGTATAAGTGGATTGAAAGCTAAGGGGTAAGAGCTGATTATGTGAGATGAGCCCTATTGTTTGGTAACATGATAAATTAAAGTCAAATGTGAGACTTAGGGATATGATCTCGATATCTGAAATGTAGTGGATTTACATAATCAAGTCTAAATAAAAGGGAAAATAAAAAGGGGGGAACTAGAATAGTCTGTAAAACAGTGGGTATGGAGTGATAATGCATATGGTTGTACAATGAGCTTTGTGATGTCCTAAGTAACAACTAATAAAGCTAATTTAAAAAAAAAAGAATGGGGTGAGTGTCAGAGTTGACAATCATAGGGAAGATCCCATAACTGAGTCTCAAAGACTCCAGAGACCCAAAACCTTAGTATTTTTGCAATGTGTATGGAGGGTTCAAAGATGGACAGGCAATATTACCCCACCAGGCTGAGGGAGCTGCACCCTTTTGACTGCCCCTCTTTATGTGCAGAAACATATATATGTTGTCAATCCTGAGGGATTGCTAGAAGGTGTAGGAAGAGGGGCAGGGCTAGGCTTGGTGGTGGGAAGGAAGGGGGGGACAAATTTTGGTGGTGGGGACCAGTAGATGCCCTAGGGTGAAATGGTGTCAAGACACAGGTAATCCCTGCCTTGTTCCCATACCCAAGGGCCCAGAAATAGATTCTGGACAGATGTCGAGGTCTTCCCTAGCATCCCATCCAATCCGGGTGGTGTTATGTATGGTCTGGGGATGGTCCTGTACCACCCTTTGAGGGGAGTTACCCCTGATGGTCTATCAGTGGTACTGGACCTATCGAGATTGCTGGGTGAAAGCAGAAGACCTGGAAATCTTGTTCTAGCCTGTAATAAGGCAGTGGGGGATGTCCTGGACCTGATTGCTCCTGTTCATGTTCGACCACTCACTCTTCACCCAAGGTCCCCTTGGTATGATGGGTCCTTGAAGGAGTTAAGGCAGGATGGTCGAAGGCTGGAGAGAGCATGGCGGAAATCTGGCCTGGATGCTGACAGGCTTAAATTGATGAACATTATAATATCTATCAATCAGAAGTCACCCCTAAGAAGGCAGAGTTTCTGTCCAGGGAGATTTCTGCTACACATAACCGACCTGCTCAACTCTTTCGCACTGTAGACAGATTGTGCAATCCAATCTGTCTACAGTCTGGAAGAGCTTTTTCACAAGCTAAGTGTGATGAGCTAGCTCAGTTCTTCGCAGGTAAGGTTACCAGTATCAGGTCTGGAATCAGCCTGGCTCTCTCCAAGAGGGGTTGTGGTGCTCAATGGGAAGTGGTGAGTGCCAGGTCTGTCTGGACAGACTTCAGCTGACAGGAATTCATGGACATTGTAAAGATTATCCAGACTTTGTGCCCAACCTGTTGTAGTTTGGATCCAAGCCCTACCTCCCTTTTAGTGGGGTGTGTTGATATTATCTGCCTGATCCTAGCTGAAATTGTATGGAGATTCTTGGAGAGGGGAACCTTCCTGGATCCCTTGAAGGAGGCAGTCATTTGACCACTCCTTAAAAAGCCCTCCTTGGATCCCGTCGATCCAGCTAACTACTGACCTGTCTCTAACTTTCCTTTTATGGGGAAGGTTATTGAGAAGGTGGTTGTGTTGCAACTTGATATTCATTTGGTAACTGACAGTGTCTATGAAGCTCTCCAGTCTGGTTTTAGGAAGAAGCATAGCATGGAGACATCTCTTGTTCGGGTATTAAATGACCTCCTGATGGCAAGAGATCAATAGGCTTGTACCATCTTGGTCCTTCTCGATCTCTCAGCAGCTTTTGATACTGTGGACCATGAGGTGCTTTTAGAAACCCTGCAGTTTCTTTGTGGACTGTTAGGTACAGTCCTCAAATGGTTTCAATCTTTTCTGACAGGCAGGTCTCAGAGGGTGGTCACTGGAATTTATTCCTCTGATGCCCTCCCCCATCCTGCTTGGTACCGTAGGGTTACATATTGGCACCCATGTTGTTCGCAGTATATATGCTGCCTTTAGGAGACATCATCAGGTGATACAGCTTGAGTTTTTACTGCTACGCAGATGATTCTCAACTGTACATGTCCTTTGTGCCCAGATGGGTTGATGCTGTCTCCGTACTAAATAATTTCCTTTCTGAGATTAAAGACTGGATGAGTTTGAGTTGGCTGAGATTGAATCCAGATAAGACTGAGGTGCTGGTCATGGAACCAGGCCACCTGGGGTTAGGTGTAGGTGCTTGACACGAGTCGGGTCTTTGGCTTGATGGTGTCCAGCTCATCACCTCCGATCAGGTGCGCAACTTGGGTGTTCTTGACGATGGCTTGACCTTGAAGTATCTGGTGTCAGTTGTCATCAAGTCCTCATTTTATCATCTGAGGAACATAGCCTGGGTGAAACACCTGATTCCCCCAGGTGACTTTCCAACACTGGTCCACACCCTCATTACTACCCATCTTGACCACTGCAATGCCCTCTACCTGGGGCTATCTAGGACTGATATCCATCATTAGCAGCTAGTGCAGAATGCTGCAGCCAGATTATTGACTGGTACTTCAAGGTCCAGTCATATTACACCTGTCCTGCGTGAACTGCACTAGCTGCCAGTACAGTGGCAGATCACCTATAAGGTAGGCTTCCTTACCTTTAAAGTGCTACATGAACAGGGACCCAACTACCTTAAAGATCTCCTGACTCCCTACTCCCCCACTCACCCTCTCCAATCCACCGATGAGGGATTGCTGGAGATTCCCAGGGTCCATCTAAGAATATCTGGAGCTCGTTCTTTTTTTTGTAGCACTGACCCTGTGGAATTCTCTACCTCATCGGTTAAGAGACTGCCTGACCATTAATACTTTTAAATCTATGTTGAAAACATATCTTTTCTCCTTGGCCTTCCTGGATTAACTGAATGACTTGAATTAGTTGATTTTAAATGTTTTTATTATTGTTTTACTGTATTTATATTTTGTGCAGCACCTTGGCTTTGAAAGGCACTATAAAAATAAAGACTGATTGACTGATTGATTTGTTCATTTTGCTGCTTGGGTGGAGGGGGTTGGGAGTTGGGGATGGAAATCCAATGCCACATTTCCCTACTTTTGTGGTATTAAGTTATCTTAACTGGTGTATTAAGAAAGTTTTTTTACAAAGAATTTCCTTTTTTTTGAGATAGTGGAATCATATCCTCATTCATGCAGGTCTCAACAGGTGCAGGTGTGCAGGATCCGTTGGCCCATGCATTATGGGAAGACTCTGTCTGCCTATAGAAGTGCAGGGCATGACCCATTAACTTTTTACACATTCAATTTTCAAACATTCAGTACACATTTACTCTTCACACATTCTCTCTTGACACATTCAGTACATATTCTTTCTTCACGCATTCACACTTTTTTTTTTTATTTTGAACCCAAATTTTCAGTAACATGTAATAATGGCAAGTAAAGAACGGTGACCAAGACAATGGTGATGGCATTTCGGCAAACATAAGAACAGTGACAGTAAATTTTGGCACATGCATTAATGGCGACAATTGCTTTCCCCTCTCTCAGAGGTGCTATGGCCTCAGAGTTGATTATGTTAGTAAGGGGGTGCGGGGGAGCAAAGCCCTCCACAGAAAACAATTGTCACCATTAATGCATGTGCCAAAATTTACCATCGCCATTCTTATGTTCACTGAAATACCATCACCATTATTGTGGTTGCCATTGTTTACTCTCCATTTTCATATGGAGCCGAATTTTCAAGATAGTCATTTTATGACTGCCCTTTTAAATATCAACTGTATCATTTATAGCACATTGGCTGAAATGTCATTTCACACCACAAGTGTAAAAACACATTTCATCCAGGATTTAAAAAATTACACCTGTCACGTTTATGAGGTGGTGTTGAAAAATGAGTATTTTAAAGTTTAGAGTCAGAAATATTAAAAATTAGTGAACTTATGAGTGAACTTTGAAATACTGGAATGTTTAGTCATAACCTAGGCATTTTACCATATTTGTACACCAAATCTCCAGCATAGACTTCTTATGAACTCACCTCATGAACCGGGTAGGAGAAAATGTTTAAATCTCTACCAAAACATCATTTCGCACCACCAAAACATCATTCCGTGCCAGAGGTGCGAAAACTCATATTGGCCAAGATTTAAAAAATGACAGCTGTCACTTTCAGGAGGTGGCATGAAAAAATGGCCATGTTGAAAATCCAGGGTCAAAATATTTAAAAGTAGCAAAGTTACAAGCGCCTAGAAAATTTCAACGTATGCATATAACTTGTACATTTTACATATTTTGGCCCCACATTTTCAACATAGGCTTCTTATGATCCCACCTCATGAACAAGGGCAATGAACATTTTCAAATCCCACCAGAAGGGTGATTTCACCGAGCAACTACAAAATCACCTTTCAGGATCAATTTGCATAATTCTGCTGGCATTGAGCATGAGGTGGGGTCCCAAAAAGGCCATGTTGAAAATTTGCAGTTAAAATATGCAAAAACTACAAAGTTATGCATCAAAGTTCAAAACTCCATTGAAATATACTGAATTACACTTACCTTAGTATCTCATATTGCAGTCAGCAGTTCCAGCAGCAAAACATGTCTTCGATCAGAGAATGGATCTTTGCCATGGGGCATGTTTAGGTGAGTGAAGGTGTGTGGGGTGGTGGGTTATGAGTGAAAGGTTGGGGGGGATGAGATCAGTGAGAGAGCGCTTTCTTTGTTTACAGGGACTTTTAAAAAAAGACATTGAGGGACAGTTTTCTTTCTTGCAACTTTTTCCGACACCAGGTTATTAGGCACCCTAGTGTTGGGCTACAGTTTGGGGACTGGGTGCGGGTGACCTGGAGAGGAGGGAGGTCCTGAGAAACAACACCAGGGATGGGCATCCTGGTCTGCTTATATTGTAAAACAAATTGGGACCCGTGGCCAGGCAATCTGGAGGGGGGGTGGAGAAAGAAACCATACCAGCGGTGGGCACCCCAGGCTGCTTATATTGTAAAAAAAAATTGGTAACCAGGGGGCAGGCAACCTGGGGGGGAGGAGAAAGAAGCTGTGCTGGGTGTGGCACCCTGGTCCATTAAATCAATCAATCAATCAATAGATAGGTAGGAAGGTAATCAGACAGACAGACAGACTTTGAGAGACAGACACAGAGGCAGACAGACAGAAGAGGGGATTGGAGGCTCTCTCCTGTCACTGCAGCCCACAGCACAAGTTCCAACTGCAAATGTAAAAAAAGTCCCACTGCTCTTATACAGAGACCACAGGTGAACAGATCCTCTCACTAAGCTGGGCACCTTGGACTTTGGTGTGCCCACAAAAAGTATTTCTGACAGCTTTTTCAAGAGACTTACCAGTCTCTGCCCCCTGCACCAGATATATAAGTGCCTTACCTCATCGGACTGCTTTCAATGTGTAGATGGCCCAACATAATCCCTTTGTTAAAAAGTAGTATCACTCTTAAAATTATGTTAACCCGGTCCCAAGGACATCCCTTTGTTAAGTGCCGCCCACGCTCCACTCCAGCATTCTGCCAAGTTATGACACAATGCTAGGGAGGGTGCAGGCACACGCTCCATTATAGTCTATGAGTGGTGGCTTTCCAATCATGTTTTTTTATATTATAATGGCCATTTGATGATGAAACATCAGCACTGGTTGACTAACAAAGGCCTTGTTGGTTGACCAGTGCCCACGTTTCATCACCAGTAGCCATTATAATATAAAAAACATCGAAAAGCCACTGCTTATGAACTATAATGGAAACATGTCGTCTCTCCTAGCATTGTGTCTAACTTGGCAGAGTGCAGGGCAGGCGTGGGCAGCACTTAACACCAGGAAGTCCTTGGGATCTGGTTTAACTAATTTATGAGTGATACTACTTTTTATGTTGATTGCGTGCATGCGTAAGAAACATATTGTGGCAGCTTTCGCCAGAAGCAGGTTGTGGAGGCGTGGCACTGTTGTGGCCAATGCCTCCACAGCCTTTAAAGGCTTGGCCTGCTTCCCCCAATGCCGTGGCACACTGCTGCTGACACTAGTTCAGCCAGCGTGCCACCAACTTGTAAAATTTTAGCCACTGCAATCAGGGTCTACCTCGTCATTGCAGCATCAACTATTCGCTGCAATGAGGGAGTGACCCGTCATTGCAGGGCGGAACCTTGAAACATTGATGTTGTTTGTGAACATGGTGGCAGCTTGCCGCCATGTTCACAAACAACATTAACCCCACCCTGCTGAGGGGGTGCCCAATCCCCCTCGGCAGCATGTGCCCCACCGTGTTTGTTTGCCGACGGGGGCACCAATCTCGTCGGCTTCAGTGTCCCAAGGTTTATGTTGCCAACAGGAAGCCCACTCTCGTCAGCATTATATAACCCCTACTTTTTGTTGTCTGACGCGGTGCCCAATCCCCGTTGGCATGTCACCCCCTTTTTGTTGTGTGCTGTGCGGGGTGTCCAATCCTTCGCATAATGTAACACCCTCCCATTTTGTTGTGTGTCACGACGGTGCACAATCCCTGTTGGCTACAGCTGCCCCAAAAAGACTCCATTGGCATGCTGGGAGCCCACCCCAGCATGCCACATGCCCCTGTAAAATCAAACACGGTCCGCAATGTCTTTTTTTTAACCTATAAAAATTAAATGGTCCCTCAGCGGTCTCCCTGCCCCCACCACAACTCGCACCCACCCACTGCGTACCCTGCCTCCCCAAAACCCCCTCACCCCATAGTTACCTTTCGAGTCCAGCGTGATGATCTTCGGTGGACCGGGAACACGTCTGCACTCTTTAAAGCCGACCACAAACTTAGGAAATGCCAGTAAGCTGTATAACAGAATAAATAAGGTTTTTTCAACTTTGAGGCATATCTCAGGCATTTTTTGGAATTTTGGCACCAAATTTTCAACATGGGGTTTTTGAGACACCTACTCATGAATTCTGCCACTGTCATTGCATTATTAGGCGCCGAAAGGTGATTTCGCGGTCACTGCACGGAATCCCCTTTTGGGACCAAGTAACAAAATGACAGTGCCAGTATTCCTGGTGGGCTCTAAAAAGCTCTTTCAAATTGGTGGGAAAAATCCTCAAAATGACTGTTTTACGAGAGTGCGCTGCGCAGTTGCTACGCATGCTCATAACTTTGTGAATCTGCAATATTTTCATGCCAGAATTTCAACATTGGCATTTTTTCAGACCTCCTTTTGAACAGTATAGCTGTTATTTTCTACATCCTGACCGAAATGTGTTTTCGCACTTCTGGCGCAGAATAGCGTGGTTGCTGTGGGAAATCAGTGTTCATGACAAATTAAGAAAATGACAGTGGCACTGTTCCTGAGCAGAGGTCCTAAAGTGCCTATGTTGAAAATTTGGTGATGATACTCCATAAAATGACTGTGTTACGAGCATACGTTGAGCAGTTTGCACGCATGCTCGTAACTTCACGAGTTAATAATATTTTCATTCCAGATTTTCAACATTGCCATTCTTCTGCACCTTCTTATGAACAGTACAGCTGTCATTTTTCACATCCTGGCTGAAATGTGTTTTCACTGTTCTGACGCAGAATAGTGTGGTTGCTGTGGGAAATCCGTGTTCGGGACACATTATGAAAATGACAGTGACACTGTTCATTAGTAGAGGTCCTAAAATGCCTATAGTATGTTGAAAATTTGGTGATGAAAGTCCATAAAATGAGTGCGTTATGAATGTGTATTGCACAGTTTCCACGCACGCTCGTACTTTCGCAACTTTGCAATATTTTCACTCCAGATTTTCAGCATTGCCATTTTGCCACACCTCCTTATGAACAGTGCAGCTGTCATTTTTCACATCCTGGCTGAAATATGTTTTCGCTCTTCTGGCACACAATAGCGCAGTCCCTGTGGGAAATCAGTGTTTGGGACATATTAAGAAAATCACACTGACACTGTTCATGAGAAGAGGTCCTAAAATGCCTATGTTAAAAATTTTGTAATGAAACTCCATTAAATGACTGTGTTATGAGCGTGTGTTGTGCAGTTTCCATGCACCCTTGTAAGTTTGCAAATTAGCAACATTTTCACGCCAGATTTTCAGCACTGGCATTTGTTCACACCTCCTTATGAACAGTACAGCTGTCATTTTTCACATCCTGGCCGAAATGTGTTTCCGCGCTTCTGGCACAGAATACTGCAATCACTGTCGGAAATCAGTGTTTGGAACAGATTAGGATCGAGCGACTGGAGGGGGCAGTGGCCAAGCTCAACTGAGCTCTGTCAGGACTGCTGCAGATTTCTTTGTGGGCAGGAAAAGACGACAACGCAGGCAGGAGCCCAGTACAAAAGGGTAGCCTGCAGCATTAGGAAAAACAGAATGAGCGAGTGAGAGGGGGAAGTGAGCAAGCTCAACGGAGCTCTGTTAGGACTGCTGCGGATTTCTTTGTGGGCAGAAAAAGATGACAATGTTAGCAGGAGCCCAGTACAAAAGGGCAGCCTGCAGCGATGGGAAAAACAGAATGAGCGAGTGAGTGGGAGGAGTGAGCAAGCTCAATGGAGCTCTATCGTGACTGCTGCAGATTTCTTTGTGGACACAAAAAGGGTGGCAATGCAGGCAGGGGCCCAGTACAGAAGGGCAGCCTGCAGTGCCAGCAGAAATGGAATGTTCGAGTGAGACAGGGAGTGAGTGAGGCCAACGGAGCTCTGTCAGGATTGCTGTGGATTTCTTTGTGGGCAGAAAAAGGTGGCAATGCAGGCAGGAGCCCAGTACAAGGGCAGCCTGCAGCGCGCGGAGAAATAGAGCAGTGAGTGAGAGAGGAGGAGTGAGCGAGCTCAATGGAGGTGTATCATGACTGCTGCAGATTTCATTGTGGGCAGGAAAAGGTGGCAATGCAGGCAGGAGTCCTGTACAAAAGGCCAGCCTGCAGCGCCGGCAGAAACGGAATGACCGAGCGAGAGAGGGGAAGTGAGCAGGCAGGAAACCAGTACAAAAGGAAAGCTTGCAGCCGCGGGAGACACAGAATGAGCAAATGAGGGAGGGGGAGTGAGTGAGCTCAACGGAGCTCTGTTGGGACTGCTGCAGATTTCTTTGTGGGCAGAAAAAGGCAGCAATGCATGCAGGGGCCCAGTACAAAAGGGCAGCCTGCAGCAGCGGGGGAAACAGAACGAACGAGTGAAAGAGGGGGAGTGAGTGATCAAGCTCAACGGAGCTTTATCGTGACTGCTGCAGATTTCTTTGTGGGCAGAAAAGGGCAGCAATGCAGGCAGGAGCCCAATACAAAAGGGCAGCCTGCAGCACCGGCAGAAATGGAACAAGCTAGTGAGACAGGGGCAGTGAGTGAGGCCAACGGAGCTCTGTCAGGACTGCTGCAGATTTCTTTGTGGGTAGAAAAAAATGCCAACAGAGGCAGAAGCCCAGTACAAAAGGGCAGCCTGCAGCACCAGGAGAAACAGAATGAGCAAGTGAGACAGGGGGAGTGAGCGACCTCAACGGAGCTCTGTTGGGACTGCTGTGGATTTCTATGTGGGCAGAAAAAGTCAGCACTGCATGCAGGGGCCCAGTACAAAAGTGTAGCCTGCAGCACCAACAGAAATGGAACAAGCGAGTGAGAGAGGGGGAGTGAGCTAGCTCAACAGAGCTGTTGGGACTGCTGCAGATTTATCTGTGGGCAGAAAAAGGTGCCAACAGAGGCAGGAGACCACTACAAAATGGCAGCCTGCAGCGCCAGAAGAAACAGAATGAGCGAGTGAGACAGGCAGAGTGAGCGACCTCAACAGAGCTCTGTCAGGACAGCTACGGATTTCTTTGTGGGCAGAAAAAGGTGCCAATGCAGGCAGAAGCCCAGTACAAAAGGGCAGCATGCAGCGCCGGGAGAAACACAACAAGCGAGTGAGAGAAGGGGAGTGAGTGAGCTCAACGGAGCTCTATTGTGATTGCTGATTTCTTTGTGGGCAGAAAAAGGTGGCAATGCAGGCAGAAGCCCAGTACAAAAGGACAGCCTGCAGCACCAGCAGAAACAGAATGAGCGAGTGAGAGAGGGGAAGTGACCCATCTCAACGGAGCTCTGTCGGGACAGCTGCAGATTTCTTTGTGGGCAAAAAAAGGTGCCAATGCAGGCAGGAGCCCAGTACAAGAGGCCAGCCTGCAGATCCAGCAGAAACGGAATGAGCCAGTGAGAGAGGGGGAGTGAGCTAGCTCAATGGACCTGTGTCAGGACTGCTGCAGATTTCTTTGTGGGCAGAAAAAGACGCCAACAGAGGCGGGAGCCCAGTACAAAAGAGCAGCCTGCAGCGCCACCAGAAACAGAATGAGCGAGTGAAAGCGGGGAAGTGACCCACCTCAGTAGAGCTCTGTCGGGACAGGTGCAGATTTCTTTGTGGGCAGAAAAATGTACCAATGCAGGCAGGAGCCCAGTACAAAAGAGCAGCCTGCAGCACTGGGAGAAACAGAATGAGCGAGTAACACAGGGGCAGTGAGCGCGCTCAACGGACCAAAGCAATCACCATTCAGCATTGACAAATGCTTGTTAATAAAGGGATTATGTTGGGCCATCTACACATTAGAAGCAGTCCATTGAGGTACGGTAACTATATATCAGGTGCAGGGGCTGTACAGTTTACTTTGGTGGATCTCTTAAAAAAAAAAAACACCAGAATCTAGGTACAATAAATGGGTCCCATTTAGCTAGGTTCAAGTGTTTGTTTTTTTTTCGTTATAAGAGATTATCTTTTTATGTACTTTACGTGTTTGTAACATTAAAAAGTCAAAAGAAAATGGTGGCCATCTCGACTGATATTTTTTTCTCCAATGATATGTACATTTTTATTTTTTGGTGCTACACATCTTGTAAATCATATAAGATGCTGTCACAAAACTTTTTACATCTTGAGACTCTGGCAGCCTGACCATGCATGCCACATTTTGTGCTATTTCATCAAATGATGCCCAAGTTATTAAGCTGCAAAAAGTGGGGTTTGATATCAAACTGACTACTCAACCCTAACTATATGGGTGCTACCACACCCCTATAACATATAGCTAGATGAATAAATGGATAGATAGATAGATAGATAGATATTCATTGCAAAAAAAACTGCATAAATGCAAAAAAAAATCATTGTAAAAAAAGTGTGGTAATGTTCTAGAATTCTGGCAGCAGCAGAATGGCTTTGTTTGTGAAGAGTTCCCAGAGCTGAGTGCTGTTTACAATATTTTTCTCATTTAAGATAATGTGGCGGCTGGAGTCACAGCCTCATTGAGCCCTCTGCCAGAAGTTTGGGTGGGTATCCTGTCATCGGCTTTGGCACTAGCCACCCACTTTGTTCTTTTTACTTTATTTAAATGTGTGAGTGAGTGTTTGAGGAGGTTGGGAAGGACTGTCCTTGCCTTCCCCAACCGCCCGATTCTGAGAGAATCTCTCTCTTTAAAAAGTGAAAGTGCCACTTGTGGATAAGCCAATCCAGCAACTCCTGTGGCAGCACATCAGACACCTGGACCAGATATTCAACACTTAACCCATGGGCAAAATTAGCACTGCACAAAGTGCTAAATTAGCCCGGAACCGTTTACATGCTATAGTCAAAGGAATAGCTCTGGGGCTAAAGCAGCTGAATATAATGTGCAAACGAAGCCATGCAAACAGGGCTTGGAGTGCAGTGCAATAATAGCCCAACAAATAAGACAGCTCTTAATATAGCATCTGGGAAGTGCAAACCAAAACAGCAGCCCAGTGCACACAGATGTGGAGGAAGGTAAGGTAAACTATGTGGCCAATGTGTATGCTAGCAAAGAAGTGGATGCACTAAAGCTGCAAACAACAGTGCAGGTTAAATACTGCAGAACTGTGTTATAGTTCAGACAGGTTTGCACAGCGCAAATACATTTACGCAGCTTTTGCATAGGACTAACACATTTGCCTTGCACTAGGATGTTTGTCTGGGGCAAAAATTTGCTATATTCAAAAGTGACATGCAAATGATCCTACTTAGGCAGTCCATGGGCAAATATCCATATTAGTATCTTATTATGGCCTGATCTGAATGTAGAGTGCCCAGTGCTATTGCAGGGTCCCAGAGCTCCACCTGCAGGTCAGTCTGTAAGTACAGGAGCAGGCTGGGTCTGCTCACAGCTCCACCTGTTGGTCAGTCTGGATGAGCATGGTGGTAGCGGCAGGCTATGTTTGTACACAGCTGCATAGACTATTGTGCCCCAGGGGACTACATAGCACAGGCACAGGTGGTGGTGCTGCATGCAATAGTCAAACTGTAGTTCCTGCTACAGTGCATAGCAGATGCTACAGTAACAAGGTGGCCAGTAGTGTGAGGGACACAGCAGTGCCTATGGTGTGTAGTGCAGCAATGACTGCTGCACTCCACACAGTGACAGGCCCATCTGGCAGGTGTGTTGTGACAGTGGACATTACTGACATGCTGTTGTGTGACCCACAGACACTGCGCCACTGGCATGGGATACTCACAGTGACATACACATGGCTGGCTGTGTGTGCTGTGGTGTCTATACAGATGTGCAGTATGGCACATACTATCAGACAGGCACACTGGAGTTGTTGTATTCCCTACACCAGACCATTTGCACTGTGTGGATGGTCCCAGCCTTGTGGCAGCACCCAGTATGTGGTGCAGTCTGGCAACCTGTACACCCTCCATGCCCCAGTGCTGCATGTGTGTGCTGGATTGTGTTGGTGTACTCCAATGGGGGGACTGGAGATGTGTGCTTTATGGACACACCACCATGGTGTCCACTGGGTGCTGGGGCACCCAGTAATGCCTGGCATGGTAGGGACCAGTGCTAGATGATGGCAACATAGAAGGTGCCGTCCATGTGCAGCATGTTTCTCCCATGTCTGGTTTCTTCCTGTGTTTAATATTTACTGGTTAAGGTCAATAAACCACCATTGGCAGACCCTCTCAAACTCCATGATTCACACTTGTGAATTACAGAGTTCCATAAACCATGGTTCTATGTCACACAAATTAGCACAAAGATGCACAATGTCGGGCAAAGCTACGCAAAGTCATGCAAACTCACTTTTGTGCAGCGCTACCCACCAGTAAATATAAAAAGTAAGAGATGGGGAAGACTGGGAACTCTGATTTTATGCACACCCTCGGTGTGTAATGCCCAGAGATACACCTGCAAGGCTTCACCCTCAGGGGTTATGAGGCATCACACACCTTGGATGTGCATAAAATCCTCGTTAACCACACTTCCCCATGTATTATTCTATAGTTTATCACCTTGTTGTCCGGGTAAGCTCACTGGGACAAGGCACATTATCAGTAACCACCCAGAGCCACTAATATGTGCGGCTGAGATGATACAGAGTACACTAAATACATACCATTAACAACAATTCACAATTTGCAACATAATGTCACATTACAAACCATTTCTGCTGCAGGTGCTGCTTCATCTCAATTTGATCAGTGAGAGGATGATTGGCTTCTAAGCAATATTACTGTACTGTATTCCACAGTTTGGTTGCCTGTGCACATGGAGTGGCCAAGGGTTGCTGACCGCCCACAATGCCTCCTCATTGGCTGCATACAGCCTTTTTCCCTGTTTCTGCTGTGTCCACCCCACCGCCCCATTCTTGGTTTGCCCAGAGTTAAGATTACCTTTTCCTGGGCGATAATTTGCACAGAGCAAAGTGTCATGCAAAGTCACGCAAACACACTTTGAGCAGCGCTAATGCACTGAATATGGCATACAGCCTGTATTCATGTACGTGCCCCAATCTTTGCACATTGCATATATTATACCTTTGCCTGGTGGTAGCGCAGTTTGCCTGTGCTATTTGGCCTTTGGAATATAGGGGACCCGCGCAAACCCGGTGCAAACCTGGTGTAAATGGTTTGCGCCCAACGCAAAGTTTTGAATATCTGGCCCCTGATGTTTATTTAAAATCTTAACGGCAGTTAAAGCCCTTGGATTTGCCTGTGCTGGGTAGGGGGCTCAAGGTCTGAGTAGCAACTCTCAGCAATGATTGGTTGTGCAGTCAAGTCCTTGATTTGCAGTTGTTTTGTTGACATGGCAGTCTCTCACTGGTGTGGGGCTGTGGTCTTGTCTGAAGTCTGAGGAGCTTTCTGAGCTGCTAATTTCTGCTGGTTTAAAAACATTTAAAAAATGTTCTATTTTTAAAAAGATACATAAGCTTAATATTTTTTGTCAGCTGTTTGTTGTTGCTAAGTGTCAGATGTTCTGGCATTGTGTTCTGGTTCTGTGATAGAATCTGTAGTAGCAGAAGACTGAATTCATAGGTTTCACTCAATCCACTGATTTCTGGAATATCAGAAACACAATTTTAGAATAGCAGTGTTTTGTAACTCTTAACAAAAAAAAAGTAAATGTTGATTTGGATAATATGATAAGATACCAGTAAAACAGATATTCATATATTTTTTCTATATTATATTTATATAAGGTTAAGGAAGTAAGGAAGATGTAGGAAGTACTCCACATATTTTGTTTCTAGTGGTGAGGAATTAATTCCACCAGTTGTTATTCTCTAAGTTCTCAAGGTTGTTTTTTCTCACATCTATATCTGTGGTATAATCTGGTTAACTGACAACATCTGGGTCATATTTGTGATACTTGAATCATACACTACGGCCTTATCTTATACGATAAGCCTGTAACAGCTAGTTGGTAGTAGATTCATTCACCCCATCTGGGTGAGGAGTACAATCTAAACTAAGTGATACAAAGTAAGGTTCTCTCTTGCCAATATAGTTCCTTATAGAATGTAGTTCGGGGTGAGGTGCTCAGTCATGGGGGAATGTAGGGCACTCTTATCCAGGGATATGCTATGGAGGAGGGGGTACTGCTGCTTCAGCATGACCATAGCAGAGCTAGGTCCATACTCACCTAGTTCCAGCAAGGATAGAGATATCTCAGTTGTGCACTCAGCTCAGTAGGAGCTCACCCCATACACTCCCAGTCTCCCAGAGACCCACTGGTCCAGAGGGGTGGACTGTGGCAGATCCCGGGGGAGGGGCAGCCATAAAGAGGTAGTCTGGCCCAGTACCAACCAGATGGTGAATTGCTTCATACCCCTAGAGGAGGTTCAGGCTCCTGACTCCACCAGGGGAGACTCCGGGTCAGTCGAGGGGAAAGGACAAGACATCACAATGACACCTTTGGGGAGCAAGGCTAACAGAAAGGTCCTACTGCTCGGGGACTCAATGATCAGGGGGATAGACAGAGTGACAGAGGAGGAGACAGATGGGAGGGGGTTGGTCCAATGCCTACCTGGATCATCAGCCAACCAGAATCTGGACAGAATAGGGTAGATGGTGGAGAGGGATGGAGGGAGGGAGAGAGGTGGGGCTGCTGGTACACCTGGGTATCAATGATCTGCCAACCAGTCAGTAGAGAGAGTGAAGCAGAACTTCCAGAAACTGGGGCACAGATTGGCAGCTTACTCAGCCTTCCTGGCCTTTTCCCAAAGTTCTCCCTGTGAGAGACAGGGAGGGGAGGCAGGGCAGAATTAGGAATTATGAAACAGAGGAGTTTAACAGCTGGCTTAAAGGGTGGAGTCAGGACATGGGTTATCACTTTGTCAGAGATTGGTGGGATTTCAGGGACAGAAGAGTCTTCAAGGGCGATGGACTTTCCTTGACAGGAGAGGGGGCTAGTGCACTAAGACAGAAGTTTGACATCTACATAAGATGTTTAAACTGACTGTGGGGGAGTCTGGGTCTAGGGGATCTATGGTGGATGGTGAGCAGAAGGAGATCCTAGATAGAACTCCCCCACATCCAGGAGACAGTAACTGCAAAGAGGGTACAGGGAATACAGCAGGGTTTACATGATCAAGGGGAGGAATACCAGTGAGGAGGAAAGTAAAAGGCATAAGCAGAAACAAGGAGGGAAGAAAATGCAAAAAGCAAAAGGACAGTAGCAGAGTTACAGCACGGGTCAAATGGAGGGGGGTATGCCTTAATGCCAGTAGTCTAGGCAGCAAACTCGGGAAGCTCCAGGCCCTAATGGCAGACACTGAAATGGACCTGGTGCCCATCATGGAAACATAGGCCACAGATAAAAATGACTGGGAGATGATGGTACTTGGGTATTCACTGTTCAGAATGAATAGAAGAACTGGTGGGGGGGGGAGTTGCACTTTTTTGTCAAAGATGACATTGAAGTGGCAGAAGATGGAGGTATTGGGGTAGCAGTGGGGAGGCTGAGTCAGTATGGGTGTAACTCATGACAGCTTCAGGCAGGAAAGTGCACTTGGGGTGATCTAAAGGCATTCAGGAAAGGGGAGGAGAAGGAACGAGTGCTCAAGGAGGAACTTTAAATAGGGGCAGCAAAGGGGGAAGTAGTGGAGGTGGGTGACCTGAACCTACCTGATGTCAATTGAGAGGTCATGGCGGTCAAGAGTGACAGGAGTCAGACACTACTGGACACCTTCCAAGATTGTCTACTGGTGCAGCTTGTTAAGGAGCCTACCAGGCAGAACCCAATCCTTGATGTGGTGCTCACCATCTCAGAGATGATGGGTGCTGTGGGAGTAGGGGAGGCATCACTTGGCTAGTTGAGGGGGGCAGGGTGATAGGGGAGGATGAGCAAAAGGCTGCCATCCTGAATGACTAATTTTGCTCAGTATTCACTCTGGAGGACTGCAGGTCCATGCCAGAGAGCAGTATCAAAGCAGCAGCTAAGGGAATCCTGGAAATGAGGCAGCCAATACTTACTAGTGAGAGAGTCCTGACAGGGCTGGGAGCCTTAGTTTAGATAAGGCTCCAGGATCAGATGGGTTACATCAAAGGACACTTAGGCAATTAGCAGCAGAGCTGACTGAACCACTGGCTGGGCTGTTCAACAGCTCACTTAGGTCTGGGGAAGTTCCAAGGGATTGGAAATTGGCAGACATTTTACCATTTAATAAGGGAGGGGTGATAGGTGAGCAAACAGGGAACTACAAGCATGTCAGTCTGATCTCCATAATGGGGAAGATGATGGAATCACTAATCAAAGAGGACCTTGTGGACTACCTGTAGAGCAAAGGGCTCCAGGATAGTAAACAATGTGGTTTTGCAGTGCAAAGTTCTTATCAGACTAACCTGATTTTTTTCTTAAACTGGTTGACCAAGGAATTAGATAAGGGACACGCTGTAGATCTGCTGTACTTCGACTTCAGCAAGGTTTTTGATTCGGTACTGCACCAAAGGTTGCTCAAAAAGATGGAACACATGGGTGCGGCTAAAACTGTAGTGAACTGGGTGGGTAGCTGGCTAGAAAGGAGGCAGCAGAGGGTGGTGGTCAACAGGATTAAATCAGAGGAAAGGGAAGTTACAAGTGGGGTTCCACAAGGATCTGTCTTGGGTCCAGTCCTCTTCAACATGTTCATTAGTGACATTGGTGAGGGAATCCAGAACAGGCTGTGTCTCTTCACAAATTATACAAAACTATGTGGGAGGGTGGATAGTGATAAGGGAATAAGGGATATGCAGAGGGACCTACAAAAACTAGAGCAGAGGTCAAGGATCTGGCAGTTAAAATTTAATGTCAAAAAGTGCAAGGTAATGCATCTAGAGAAAAGGAACCCCAAGACAGAGTTCTGGATGAGTGGAGTGAGACTTAGCACTACAGAAGCGCAACAGGATCTAGGAGTTATCATCAGTACCACCCTTAAACTAATGAGCCAGTGCAACAAAGCCTATAGCAAGGTGAACAGCATGCTGGGATGTATCGGGAGGGGTATTAAAAACAGAAGAAAAGAGGTAATACTTCCGCTATAGAGATCCATGGTGATGTGTCACCTGGAGTACTGCGTCCAGTTCTGGAGTCCTCACCTCAGAAAGGACAGGGAACGGTTGAAAACAGTGCAGTGTAGATTAAAAAAAATGATTCAGAGTCAGCAGTGCAGATCCTATGAAGAGCGCCTTAAGGCACTAAATATGTATTCACTGTAAACCAGAAGAGAGAAGGGAGATATGATAGTGACCATCAAGTTCCTTAAAAGAGTTAACAAGATAAACTGTGGGGAATTATTTACCTTGAATACCAACTTGAGGTCACTTGGTCATGAATGGAAATTAACAGGTGGGAGGTTCAAGAGGGAGGTGAGGAAGCACTTCTTTATGGAAAGGATGGTGGAACCTTGGAACAGTCTGTTGGCTGAGGTGGTGGGTGCAAACACAGGGGATTCAAGCAGGCATGGGAGAAGGGAATAGTGGTCACCCAAGGTGAAAAAGCCAGGGAGGAGAATGGGGATAGGACAGGGAGGGATAGTACCCTGGAGGAACAATAGGTTTAGGGGAAGGTTCCAGGGATTATAGGGAATATGGACAGACCAGATGGACCTCTGATCTTTATCTGCCATCATAGTCTATGTTTCTATGTAATGCACCAGTTGGGGTTCAGCTTAAAGCAACAAAACTAGGTAAATGTGGCATCAGGGTTTCCAACCTTAACTCTCCACCCTACCCCCTACAAGCAGCAAAATAAAAACAAAACAGGGTTTTGGCTCTCCTTAGTCTTGGTAAATAAGTACTGGTTTTTTTCTTGGGGTTGTCAACTCTAATACACACCCCCACCCCAGAGTAAACAAGGTCAGATAGGATCTTTTTTTTTTCATACAGGGCCCACACATTGTTGGCAACATGTAGTGAAATATGCTTCTGTACCTTTGAAGAGTGTATGAGTATGAGGCAGTGGCATGGTGCTGTACCTTATTGTTTGGACTGGAGGCTATGGGCTGGGGAGAGAGGTGAGCATTAGGGTTGACAACCCCAAGTAAGACACCACAACTGATTCACCAAGACTCAGGAGAGCCAAAATTCATTTTTTTTCCTTTTGCTGCTTGGGAGGTAGGGGTGGGGAGTTAGGGTCATAAAAAGTGCATGTTAACAATTTAGCTTTAAAATCTTGAAAAAATGGCACAGTTATGAGCAAAAGTCTGGATTTTTAACTATACTGAAATTCTTCTTTCATGAGCCCATATTTCTGTTTCATGGCAAAGCAGTCTTGTTTCATAAGGGCTCAAAAAAGCAGAGCATCGGCTAATGAAACAAGACTCTGAAAAGTAATACCCCTGTATTGGTAGGGGCATTACCAGTAGGAAGCATGATGTAATCCTCCCACTGTACAGTTCCCTGGTGAGACGTCACTTGGAGTATTGTGTGCAATTCTGGAGAGCTCACCAAAAAAAAAAACATAGACCATCTGGAAACTGTGCAGAAACATTCCAACAAAATGGTGCAGGGTCTGCACCATGAAACATATGAAGCTAGGCTCAGCCAGCTAAATTTATTCTCCCTCAAGCAGAAGAGGAACAGAAGAGACAAGATTGAGACATTTAAATTTGTTAAAGGGATCAACACAGTCCAAACCAGGAACCTCTTCCGGGAAAATAGGGCGGCACATACTAGAGAATACAACATGCAACCGGTGGGAGGTAAATTCAAAACAAATGTTAGGAAGTACTTTTCCATGGAGATGGTGGTGGACCCTTGGAACAGCCTACCAGTGGAGGTAGTGACAGCCCAGCAAGTCAATGGATTCAAACAGGCATGGGATAGATGGTATAGTCACATTAGCAAGACAAATTAATAGTGGGAGGTAGAAAACCCAGGCAGACTAGATGGATCACATGGTCTCCTTCTACTGGCAAATTCTTATATTCTTATGTTCTTAAAAGAAGCACATCCAAAATTTAGTTTTGTGAGCCCACCTTCTTGTTTTGTGAGATTTTCGTGACCTCACAAAACAAGATGCCTTCTGAAGAAACAAGAATGTGAAAAACCTAAGTCAAAAATTTTGTTATGTGTGATCATCTTCTTATTTCATGAGATTTTCATGAGCTCACAAAACAAGATGCCTTCTGACAAAACAAGAGTCTGGGAAAAACTAAGCCCCAAGTCCTGTTTCTTGAGACAACATTTTTGTTTCATGAGGCCCTATTCCTCTTTTGTGATCCTCACGATGCAAGAAACTTAGTTTACAAAACAAGCCTCGCTAAGGATGATTGGGATGTCCCAAAAACACATTTTGGGGTCATGTTTTGAAAAACTAGCTCCAGAATCTAGCTGATCAGGTCCTGTTTAATTAGATTCATGTGTTGTGTCTCTCCAGGGCATCATTTTTATGAGTTTTGGAAAAAGATTTATTTGAAGAAAAAAAAAACAGAAACAAGATGGCCACTATACAAAACAAGAATTTTTTGTCATGAAAGAAGAATTTAGGCTCACAAAATAAGAATCTTCTTTTGTGAGCAGAAATTCTTCTTTCATATCAAACATCTATCTGAAAGCGCCTACTGAGCATGCTCAGAACTGAAAATTAAAATCCTTATAACTTGGGAACAGACTCATATTTTTTCACCAAAGCAATGAAAGACACTATTCTAGTGCAGGGCCTTTCTACCCTGAAAATTTCAGAACAAAATTCCAAACCATCTGGGCTGCAGATGAGAGAAAACAAAACAGAAAAAAAACCTTGATTTTTTCTATTTTGGTAATATCTGGATCTCAGAATCTGCACGTCCAGCCTGAATGAAACTTGTCAGATCAAGAGACCTTGGCAACCTAGGCTGAGCATTCAAAATTTCATGCAATTCCATTGAATCATGATGAAGTTATTAGGGTACAAAAGCTAGGGATGTAACATCCTATTCAACCCTAATTATAGTTGTGCTGAAGAACCACTGTAATATAATAGATCTAACTCTCTCTCTCTCTCTCTCTCTCTCTACATATATATATTCATTCATGGTAAAATACTCAGTTTAATGCATCAGTTAGGGTTGTTCCACAGTGACAAAAGCAAGGAAATTTGATGTTAGGGTTGAACCCCCCTTCCACCCCCTCCTCATCCCAAGATCTATGCTAGCGCTCCATGCCTGCCAAATTTCAGGCACATCCATCATAAGGTGGCAAAGTTATTAATGTGCAAAATTTCACACTTTAACCTTAAATGGGGTACTCAACCCTACATACAGTGGTATATGTATATATATATATATATATATATATATATATATGTGTGTGTGTGTGTGTATATATATATATATATATATATACACATATAGATATATCTATATATATAGTGTATATATTTCTTCACTTCACCATTAGCAGCTTATACGCTCTCGCCACTAGAGGTTGATCTTTTTGCTTCAATACTGGATTTCTCTTATCCCTAACACAACTTACATATAGTGTAAGAATGCTACCTCTAATTCTCCTCCTTTGCTTTCTACTACCCACTGCACAGACCCCTGTCCTGTCTTACCCTATCTACACCCCCCCCCCGATACAGACAATAATGTGACTTCCTGGCGGTTGATAAACTCTTGGGTATCCTCTCTCTCTCCCACCCTGTTGTTGGAAATAGGACTGTTCATATGACCCTCACCCCAGTTACACAGACTATGGTCATACACCTCATGATAACTCAGGACTCGCCCTATGATGACTGGCAGCATCACCACCTGCATCAGCTGATGCAGCCTCCCACCTCTCATGCCAACTCCTCCTCCTGGCTGCCCCTTATCTGCAACTTCTCCCCATTCCTACCATCTCTTCCTCTGTGCATTCTGCCAAACTCTTGCACCTCAACAAAAGGAAGATGTTCTGGCACCCTGCATTAAGGCTCACACTCCTCCTCCTCCTTCTCAGGTTGGGCAATGTCCATCCTAATCCTGGGCCCCCAGTACCCTTGACACCCTCCAAACCTTCTACTGGTGGTTTATGCATTGCCTCCCTCAATATCTGCAGCATATTAAAAAAGTGGGACTCCTTCCAGGGCTGGGTCATACAATATCATCCTTATGTTATAGCCATGACTGAAACCTGGCTCACCCATCAGATTCCTGGCTCCTCAGTAACTCTTACCGGTTACAACCTGTACCGTGCAGACCAACAGGGTAAATGTGGGGGTGGTTGCGCCATCTACACTAAGGACATATTACACGTTCAACAGCTCCCTTCCCCTCAGCTGGGACTAGGACCACAGGCCGTCACCATTAAACTTACCTTGGGGCATGCCCACAACCCGTTACACATCACTGCAGTTTATAGTCCACCCAGGAACCAAAAAGTAGCCTTCCACTCGGTAATGTCCTATCTGGACACTGTACCATCTTGCACAGAAATTATTGTACTAGGTGATTTTAATATAAATTGGTTAAGTAAAGATGCCTCCCCACTCATAGATGCTGCCACAGTCCAAGACCTCTCCCAAGTGGTCACCTCCCCTACACATCTTGACCCATGCATTGGGTCTATCTCCTTGCTCGACCTTGTCTTCACCAATCGTCCACACAAAATCTCTAGTGTCTCTGTTCTCCCAGGTTCCCTTAGTGACCACTCCCCAGTTCTCTGCTCCTGGTCCTGCAAAGCCCCTAGATCCCCTCCCAAATTCATAACCCAATGCAAACTTGGCCCTGGTAAACTGGCAGCTCTTAAAGCATACCTCAGGGCCATGGACTGGTCCTTCATTACTAGCTCCCCCGACCCGGAAATAGCCCATGACCTCTTCATCCTGTCTTTCAATAGCATAAGTAACAAATTTGCCCCATTCACTAAAAGAATGGTTAAAGGCAACCACGTGCCCTGGTTCACTGATTGCCTCATGGCCTTGTTGCAGGCAAGAGATTCATTGTAGCAACGCTCCATAGAATCTGGCCTCCCGCTTGACAGACATAAATACAGAGAGGCTCAGAATAAGTGCACCTGGGCCATTTTTAAAGCTAAAGCAAAGTACTATAAATCCTCATTAACTTCCTCCTGGGGCTCTGGATGCTTGTTCTGGAACAACATGAATGAAATCTGTGGTAAGGCTCCCAACCCGATTCCAACGCAGGTCATGGTTGATAGGTCATTGACCACTGACCCTTCCCGTATCACTTCAGCCTTCAATAATGCCTTCACTAACCATAGTAGTGTTCTCCCTCCTAACTTCTTTGATCCTCCGGCAACTAACACCCTTTCTCCCCCTCCTGCAGTGCCTTCCTTTTACCTGTGCTTTATCACTACTAAGACTGTGGAGCAATACCTCAAAGCAGCCCTTAGCCACTCCTCATACAGCTCCAACTCTCTGGACATGAAGCTCTTTCATCTCACCCTAAATGAGGTTCTCTGCCCCATTACTCACATCTTAAACTGCTCCCTTTGCCTAGCTAAATTCCCCCCAAGGTGGAAATCTGCTTCCATCACACCAATATTTAAAGGTGGGGATTGTTCCAATACAAATACTTACCGCCCCATCTCCATACTCCCTCCCCACTCCAAGGCATTAGAGTGGATTGTATCTGATCAGCTCATGGAGCACCTCAACAAATACAGCCTTCCCTGCAAGCAGCAACATGGTTTCTGCAAGAGACACATTACTATTACTGCCCTTCTCGAATTTACCACACACATGCACTCTGCACTGGATAAGGGGCACATCACTGGTGCTGTCTTCACTGACCTCACAAAGGCGTTTGACACCGTCAACCACTGCCTCCTACTAACCACACTGACCAATTTGGGTCTTTCTCAGGACACATTGGGATGGTTCTCTGACTACCTCTCAAACCGATGTCAACAGGTCAAAATTGGTAACACAGTTTCAAATAGACTACCTGTCCTCTCTGGTGTCCCTCAGGGGTCCATTTTGGGACCACTACTTTTTAGCCTCCTCCTCAACTCCCTCCTGCCCGGGAAATCTATTACTATACACAGACGATGCAGTCATTTTCTCCTCCAGCCCTGACCCTATACAACTTCACCGCTCCCTTCAGTCCTCTTTTAGCTGTACTGAAAACTGGTTCACCGTGCAACGCCTTATTCTTAACTACAACAAAACCAAAGTTACGCTATTCTCTCACCTGCAGAACACTAGAAAGGTGCTATGCCCACAAATTCTAACTTCTAATCACACCCCTCTGGAGCAGGTGGACTCCTTTAAATACCTGGGCATCACCTTGGGCCCAGGTCTTAACTTTCATGAGCAGATTCACCACCTATCCAAGGCTCTTAACATTAGGCTGGGGCTTCTGCACTGTTTCAAGCACTGCCTTACCCCCTGATGCTCTCAGGCACGCTGTCGCCTCCTTTGTTCTCTCTCTGCTAGATTATGGCCTATTGATAAATGGGGCGGCAAGCACTTCATCCCTAGCTAGACTCCATATCTCCCTAAACAAAGACAGCCATCTTGTTTTAGGATGTGACCGTCTTACACATACCTGCTCACTCTATAGTGCTACCAACTGGATTAATCTCAACAACAGATTAGGTTCCACACCTGTCTGATGGCTAAAAAAATCACCCTAGGCCTCTCCCCCTCTGCACTCTCCCCTTTAATCCTCCCAAACATTAAGGTTAAGTGTATCCATAGCTCAGTCCACCATCTCTTCTCGATTCCCTCCAGCCGTACCTCTCAATTTCAAAGGTCTTTCAGCTATAGGACCCCCGTGTGGATGAACACCCTTCCCTCCACCCTGGCTAATGAACAAAGACTTGGACAATTTAAAACCCTCCTTAGGGCCCACCTCCTATCCTCAAATAACTGTAACTGCAACTGAATCCCCGTCCTCCACCTCCTCCTTAATCTATGACAATGGCCACTGGCCTGCCTCCTCTCTTAGTGACCAACCAGTGTCACTCATGCGTTATAATATATCTACATCATAGGTGTACTGTGTAATTACTCTAATAAATAATCCTAGTATTTTGAATGTTAGCTTGGCTGATTCCTTGTAAACAATCTGTATCTGTCTCTGAGTTCATTTGCTGTAATGTCTGTCTGTATATAACCTATGTGACGTGGAACCTTTGTAAATGAGTCTGTGACTCAAAGGTACTCTCCAAATCTGTAATAAATAAAAATAAAAATAAATAAATAAATATACTGTAATAAGGTTTGGGGTTGAGTAGCATGTTTAATGTTAAACCTCAAATTTTGCACTTTAAAAGCTTTGCAACCGATCAATGGATTTGCACAAAATTTAGTATGCACTGTCCCATGAGATAGATCTGTTAACGTAGCATGTTTGCTCTAGTTGGATGTACAGATTCCGAGATCCAGATAGTGCAAGAACCTTAAAAGTCACCATTTTTTGCTGTTTTTTCCTCATTGCCTTGTGTCCAGATGGTGTGGAATTTTGGTGTGATTTTTATGGTAGATATATCTTGGGTAATAGAACTGCCATGCATTTGTTTGATGAAAACGTATTAATCTGTTGCAAAGTTATTCAGTTTTTAAGTTCCCATTGTTTTCAATGGGAAGATCACTTTTCAGGATAGAGAGAGAAAGTTTAACAAAAGATTGATCTCGTGAAAAAGAATTACTTCTCATGAGATCCATTCCTATTTTGTGAGGAAAAAAATCCTTTTTTGTGAGCTGCCATCTTGTTTTTTTTTCCACAAACTAAAAAGCATGGAAACACATAAAACTGTTGTCATTTTAAAAATAAAACAACCAAAACATAGCTAAACGGGCCCCATTTAGCTAGATTCTGATGTTTATTTTCCAAAATTAGGGCCAGAAATACTTGTCTGGGCATCCAAAATATTGGGTGCCCAGGTTGGCAAAAGGAGTGCTTCACCCGCATTCTCTGTATGATAACAGTGGGAATTTCTTGACTTCTGCAGCCACAGCTGAACTCGTACTGCATGCTGCAGTGAGACCAGACAGCCGCCGTTTCCCTGGTGTCTAGTGGTGCTGCCCCCCATTGCCATCCCAAAAGTGCCTTTTATGTAATTACCATTTATTCTTCTGGGGAACAAAGAAAACACTGCTGTACTGCAATTGATAATTTTACAAATATTTTCAGTACTTCTACTCCAGTGGAAATGTTACTGGATATGAAGTACATTTGGTTAGTGGGTCAGAAGGTACAGGCCACAGTAATATTCGCGGTTGCCATTTGTTTAAATATCATGGACAAATGTGGTTCTTTTCTATGCTTCTTTTATGTAGAAGAAGGTTGCACTGAGTGTTGTGTTGGTGTAAAATGAAAGTATGACTCCACTTATTCTGGCTCCCTGTAGCAATCTGCATCTTAATCTACCAATATAGTTCTGTAAGATCTTGAGTCAGTGTTTTCTGAGACTGCATGATGTCATTAGCATTTTTTGAACAGTAGTTTGAGTGGGATCATGTTTTTGTGCCATCTGATACTTGTAAAATTTATAGCAGCTTGCTTGTTTCCCTCCTGCTGTGGCAGCTACACTAACTCTGGTTATATCTTGTTTTCGCCAATCCCACCCTACTGTTGTTTTATTTCTTCTTAAAAAATTAGACTGCATCTCTTTTGTGTGCAAATGGTAAATAAAAGCTTTTTTAACTACAATTAATGAGGCTCTCTCTTTTCATGCTAAAGAATAATCAAATATGCCCACCTTGCTGCATTTACAGAACATTGATACTGAATACCAAAAGTAATGGTATTCTGGACATCACGACTGACTGTTCACCCTCCAGCTCTTCTTATAAGATAGATCATTCCAGCTGCATATACATTACTCTCCTGTTGTAATCATGCTCTCAAACCCCCATACAGCCCTTCTCTCTCAAACCTCGGTCACTTATTGGAAAAGGAGAAAACAATAAGACATATCCTGAAGTCAATCTGGTTACCGTGGCAACTCAGAACTGCACTTAGTATTGCAGGAGAAAAAGCTTGCGTTATCTGGATGGTGCAATGTTCTCACAAAACTATGCAAAAATCATAGCTCTACAGACTTTCTCTTTCTCTTTTCAGTCTCTCTCCCCCCCACCTGCCACAACCCTATAGACCATCCCTCTCTCTGTTAAATCTCTCTCCCCCCTCCACTTGCCACAATTACAGACTAGAAATGGAAAAAATGGGAAAAGTACAACAGGTACAGCTGTCAGCTGTCCAGTCAGTATAACCAGGGGATTTATTATATGGTGGGAGCTAACAGAATTTGATGGTAGTGGTTCAGGAAAATGAAACATGTCCATTATCCCTGATCCATTCAAAATGATGGCCACGGTGTCCATGAATTAAACTTATTCATATAATCTGACACTGGGATGCCCCGCCACAGCCCATTATTTCATTAACTGTAGTCAACATCGGGGGGCAACCCCCGTGTCAGCATTTAGAGACCCCCCAGGCAGTATGGGACTCTGAGTAGCCTACTCCCAGTGTTTCAAGATGGTTATTGGTATCTGCAATAGGAAAACTGTCTGCAACATCTTTTTATTTAACCTGAAACAAATAAAATGGTCCCTCGTCATCGCTGCTGACACCCTCCCCATCCCAACCTTCCCACTGAGCACCCACCTCCCCACACCCTCTTTACCCTATACTTACCTGCTGATGTCAAATTCTGTCAACTTCTGTGCATCGAGACACATCTCCACTCTTCAGAGCTGAACTGCAAACTGAGGAATAAAGGTAAGTGCCATATAATGTATTTCAATAGCGTTTTGAACTTATGTTTTTAACTTTGCCATTTTTAGGAATTTTTTCACCAGATTTTCAGCATGGCCTTTTTGGGACCCAACCTCATGAACACTGGCACTGTCATTTCATTAAGTGGGCTCAGAAGGTGATTGCATGGTTGCTGTGTTAAATCACCTTCCAGGACTAAATAATGACATTTCACCACCAGTGTTCATGGGGTGAAGATAAAAACCATTCATTTTGGTGAACAAATTCTAAAAATGGTTGAATTCTGAGCATTCATTAAACTTTTTCTATGCACATGCATAACTTTGATAATTTTCAATATTTTGAAACCAAGTTTTCAACATAGCCATTTTTTCACACCACCTCATGAACAGTACAGCTGTCATTTTCCACATCCTATCTGAAATGTGTTTCGCACCTATGGTGCGAAATTCCATTTTGGCATTTATTGGACAATTTTCAATTAAGGGATTTATGAAGTGGGGTCATAAGAAGACTATGTTGAAAATTTGGGTTTAAAATATGAAGAAATGCCAATGTCATGACCATTCATTGCAATTTCACTACGCACACTTGTAACTTTGGAAATTTTAAATATTTTGAACCCAAGTTTTCCACATAGCCTTCTTATTACCTCACCACTTGTATGTCACAACCTGTGTGCCAGCTTCCCGCCCACCCTATCTCAGCATTTTGACTTATAGCTAAACTGAGTCACATGTTTGCTGCTTTTCACTAACAACCTACTTTCCCATTGGTTCCTTATATTCACTCACCACTAATGGGCCCCTGCTAATCTAGATACAGGGCTACCGTTCTCTCTGCTCTCCCTATATAACTAACTAATTTTTATCTCTTTGCCATTATGCCACCCACAAACAAGTACCTGTTACATCTACATCTCCCTGTCCTAATGATATTTATTAGTATCCTTCCTGGCTCATGAGTCTGCCTGCATCCTCGGCTATATTCCCTGTGCCCCAACTTGATATTGCCTACATTAGCTATGCTGGTACACTCCCCTACACCCTGGCCCTGGACCTTTCAATATACCCACATTATCTGTCGAAACCATGTGCCTCTCTGACTGACCTCCATGATCTAGTGGTCACATTGCATGAAAGCTCCTCATCAGCCCCCCAATGTGTAAAACTGTCTGGTCACTCCACTAGGTACTACTCTGTGTACCTTAAATACCATAAAGCTAGATTTCTTGCTCTACTGATCCTCCTACTGCTTGCTGGTGATGTCCACCCTAACCCTGGTCTACCCTCCACAAACTCCACTACCTCCAAAACCACTCCCTCTAAGCCCCCAGCCCTCCCAAATGGCTTAAAAATGATCCAACTAAATGCCCACAGCTTAACCTTCAAACTTCCCATGCTGCAATTAGTGGTTCTTGAATATAAACCTGACATAATCATTATCTCTGAATCATGGCTGTCTGATCACATTTTGGACCAAGAAATTTCAATCCCTGGGTTCATTATAACTAGGATGGATAGACTCGGATGAGGTGGCGGAGTGGTGATCTACGTCTCTACCTTTCTCCAGCACTCAATTGTGCTGAAAGTCACTTCTCCCTCCTCCCACGAGGCTATCCTTCTCAACTTGAAGGTACCTTACTCTGCTGCTCTTTTTATCGCAGGGGTTTAGTGTCATCCTGGACAACCCCCCTCCCAAGACACAGAGCTACTAAAGCAGCTAACGGCCCTTGCCCTCTCTGGTGAGCTGTACATTCTAGGCAATCCTAACATCAACTGGATCTCAAGCAAACTAACCAAAACTCGTTCCTACATCGAATCACTAAATCTAACACAGCTAATCCAGGAACCTACGCGACTAAATAACAAAACCAAAAACCACTCACTTCTTGACCTTATCCTCTCAACACATCCCCACAGGATCAAGGCCACCAGCCTGCTGCCTGATGTACTAAGCAACCACCATCCTGTCTACATGGTACACAAACTACACAAGCAAAAAATACTGCACAAAATCGTCCTAACCCATGCCTACCCCTATCTTGACACACGGCCCCTTCATAGTGACCTCGCCAACTCTGACTGGTCCCCACTTGCAGCCTGCCCCTTGATTGACACTGCTCTCCAGATGTTCAGTGACAAATTCCTTCAAGTTTGGAATCTACATGCTCCCCTGCGTAAAACCAGAGTCCGTGGAAACCATCTACCCTGGGTATCACCTGAGCTCCTATCCTGTCAAAGAGCTTGTGACACTGCATGGCAAAAACACAAGGCAACCAACTGTCCCAGGGACCTCCAACGCTACAGGGAGCTATGAAATAAATGCACCAAAGCTATTCATCTGGCCAAAGCAGAAAACTACCAGGCTACCTTCCAAGCAAACACAAACAAACCTTCTAAGTTTTGGAAAGTTGTCCAGTCCCTCTTTTCCCCTTCTATCAAACCCCCCACTCCTGCCCTTTAGCTAAATCGTGTAGTTCTCTTGGAACCCATGGCAGTCACTGTATGCTTTAATGCCCATTTTACATCCTGTGCCTCTGTGCTCCAAGCTACCCTTCCACTGCCCCCACAGACCTCCGGCCTCCCCCCCCTTGGTAGCCACCTATCCGCTTGCTCCCTCCCCCTTTCTCCCTATAGCCCCTCCTTCATCGACCCCCTTTCTCTTCACACACATCTCCCCTGCTGCTGCCTTAGAAGCCCTCTTGTCTATCGACCCTGCCAAAGGCTCCTCGCCGGATGGCCTGGATCCCAAGCTCCTCTCTCTGTCTGCTCATGCTATTGCCTACCTTCTCTCCCTCTTATTAAACCTCTCCTTTGCCTTATCCTCTGTCCCAGAAGCTTGGAAAAATGCTACAGTCCTACCTCTCCCTAAGGGAGGTGATCCCTCCTCCCCTAACAACTACCGCCCCATCTCTATCCTTCCCACTCTCGCTAAACTCCAGGAACATGTAGTTCTTGAGCAATTCTCCTCCTATCTTACTGACTCCACCTTTCTCACTCCTTTCCAAGCTGGTTTTAGAAAGCACCACTCCACCACCACATTCTTGCTACGGTTGACTGACGCTATTGCTATGGGCATGGACAATGGCCTCATAACCTCCGCTATTTTTATAGACTTAGCCAAGGCCTTTGATACAGTCTTACACCCTTTACTCCTATCCTGTCTCAGACCAGCTGGTCTTTCCCCTAAAGCCACAGACTGGTTTAAGTCTTATCTGTCAGGCAGATTCCAATCTGTCTGTATGGAGGATGCCATCTCCCCACCGCTTCCCATTAATACGGGAGTCCCACAGGGCTCTGTACTCAGACCTCTCCTCTTTTCTATCTTTCTTAATGATCTCCCTCTGGCTTGCACAACAACAAACATACACATGTATGCAGATGACATGGTACGGTATACAACAGGCAAATCAGTCCCTGATGTCACCTCTAGGCTCCAACTAGACTTCAGCAATATACAGTATTGGTTTAAAAAGCACCACCTCATCCTAAATGCAAAGAAAACAGTCTCTATGACTTTTAGAACTCAGCAGAGGCTAGTCAGGCTATCTGTCTTACCCTCATTTCACACCTTAGATGGTTCTATACTTGAGGACACCTCCTCCTTCCGATACCTTGGAATTTGGCTGGACAGAAACCTAAATTTTATGGTACACATCAATGCCATTCAGAAGAAACTCCAGCCTAAGCTAGGGGCCCTATACTGAAACAGTAAATATATTCCCCTTCCAGCAAGACGCGAATTGGTACATAAAATGACTACGCCGATTTTTGATTACTGTGACTTAGTCTATGGAGCGGCCCCCCAGTCCTCTCTATCAAGGCTGGGCCCTCTTTTTAACTCCTTCTGCCAGTTTGCCTTAGATGCTTCTGCCCAGACCCACCATTGCATACTCTACCACTCTCTGAACTTTCCCCTCCCTTGCTGATAGGAGAACCATGCATGCAGCTAAATTCACCTCAAAATGTTGGCTAGGTAAGCTCCCTGCCTACCTCTCTTCATCCCTAGCTCCCCCTCTCCCCTCCAAATACACCCTCAGATCTGATGACTCACGTTCCCTGTATATACCCCATAGAATCATTACGTTAGTCCAAATGGCTTTCTCACATTGACTACCTAAACTTGGGAATCAACTACTGTCCCAAATCCATCACTCCTCCTCAACCATTTCTCTCTCCACATCCTTAACAAACTACCTAGTGTCAAACTGCAATTGCACCTTGCCCCCTGGTCTGGTCTATGCTGAGGGTCTATTTCCCCCCCACTCTCCAGCAGAATCCAACTAAGTTCTTTCCGATTCACCCAAAACCTGCTGCGATATTTCCACAAGCTTGTGATCTATTGCTGATTTGTAAATATTCCACAGTTTGTGATCTCGTTGTAAATTGTCTATGTACAGTGAAGCTATTTCCTGATGATTTGTAAATTTGCACAGCCTGTATATCATTTAGTTGACCATGTACAGTGAAGCTATTTTTCCTATTGTGCTGTATCCTGATGTACTATGTAAATACTCCCTCTCCCCCTCCCCCAGGACGTACTGTGAGACGAGCATCTTGTTGCTCAGTGTAATTCTCCTGGTAAAACTTTTCAATAAATAAATAAAAATAAATAAACAACTGGCATTTTTCAAATCCTGTCCAAAATGTGTTTTTGCACCTGTGATGTGGAATGGCACTGCAGTTGCACAGAATGACGTTTTGGTGGGGTTTCAAACATTTTCTGTACCGGGTACATGAGGTGGGGTAGTAAGGTGGCAGTGCTGACAATTTGGTCACTGTTGTCCTATAAATGGAAGTTCCAGGCCCAGACAGCCTTGTGCTTCCACAAGTTACATATATATATATATATATATATATATATATATATATATATATATATATATACACACACACACATATATATATATATATACACACATATATATATATATATATATATATATATATATATATATATATATATATACTGTCTCAAAAATAAGGAAATAAGTTGCAAACATTTTTTTTACTGCTCTAGTTAGGGTTAAAGTGGCAAAAGTTGGGAAATGAGGCATTAGCATTTCTTTAACACCATGCCCTCCGAAATCAGGCAGGAGCGTAGGTGTGAGTTGTGCCTTGGGCTTCTCAAACCTAATGCAGACCCCATTACCCATAATGTTTACACATCTGACCTTATTTATAGATGGAATAGGGTGAGTGTTAGGCTTGAGAAGCCCATGGCACACCCCACACATGCTCTCCTGCCTGGTTTGAGAGGGTGGGGTTTTAAGGTTGAAAACCTTAATGCCTCATTTCCCAACTTTTGTTGCTTTGACCCTAACTGGAGCATTAACAAAGTTTTTTGCAGCATGGACACATAGATAGATAAATAGATAGATAGATAGATAGATAGATAGATGGATAGATGGATAGATAGAGAGAGATAGAGATAGATATAGATATAGATATACATATATATACTGTATATCCCTACATTAAAGAGCAGCTGATGCCTTTAATAAAACTTTGGAAAACATAATATTTAGACACAATTCAGCTTGTATTTCATAGACATATATATACATATATATATATATATATATATTATATTTACATATATAGATATATAGTTATATCTATATCTATATCTATATCTATATCTATATATATATATTTACAGATTTCTCCCCACATTATTAATGAAATTTCCACAAAAACAAGTTTTTATCCCTCAGAGTTTATCTGCCTCTGTAGCTCATTCCCTACTTGAAATTATAATGCTCTGTTGTGACATCATAATCTGTTGCCATGAGAATAACTATGATGTTACAAGCAGAGTACTATGACATCAGGCTGGGAAGATACAATAGGAGCCGATGAACCCTCAAGGAACAACTCTCCCATTTTCATGCATATGACCTCAGTAATAAATAATGGGGATAAGAAATACTGAGCTAATGAGAAATATAAGCTGCTTTATGTCTAAATATATTTTTCAAAGTTCTTCTAGAGGCATCAGTGGCTCTTTAAGGCCTATGTACCACCTACATTACCGCCCCGTACCCCTCATATTTATCCCTATATTAAGCCCCTTGTATCCCCCACATATATCCCTCCATTAAAGCCTATGTACCACCTACATTACTGCCCCTGTACCCCTCATATTTATCCCTATATTAATCCCCCTGTATCCCCCACATATATCCCTCCATTAAGGCCTACGTACCACCTACATTACCACCCCTGTACCCCCACATTTATCCCTACATTAAGGCTCCTGTACCCCTCACATATAGCCCTACATTAAGGCCTATGTACCACTTACATTACCACCCCATAGCCCCCACATTTATCCCTATATTAAGGCCCCTGTACCCCCTACATATATCCCTATATGAATGCCTATGTACCATCTACATTACCGCCCATGTACCTCCCACATTCATCCCAATATTAAGGCCCCTGTACCCCCCACATATATCCCTACATTAAGTCCTATGTACCACCTACATTGCCACCCCTGTACCCCACACATTTATCCCTATATTAAGGCCCCTGTACCCTCTACATGTATCCCTACTTTAAGGCCTATGTACCACCAACATTTCCGTCCCTGTACCCCCACATTTATCCCTATATTAAGGCCTCTGTAGATATAGACATATATATAGCTATAGATATAGATTCATTGCAAACATCATCATTAACACATCAGTTAGGGTTCCAGAGACAGAGGGCCCTGTGCTCCCACCAGTCCACAATGGTATCTGTATTTGCATGTTGTAACAGAGGACCCTTTAGGCCCTGCACTTCAATCCATGCATAATTTTTCAGATAGTGTTGTGGTATCCTTATTTGCCTGTGGGAGGGCCCCTCCCATTGTGTGCAGAGCCAAAACAAAAACTCACATTGCAATGTTATCCTATAGAACACACAATAAAATGTCAAACCTGTGTAACTGGACACCAAATTAATATATTTTCACAAAACAAGCAAAAGGCACATCATTGGCAAAAGCCCTCTGTACCCTGAAAATTTCAAATCAAAACTGAAAACAATTTCTTCATAGTGTAATAACAAAGAAACGACTGTGTAATCCTTACATTACAATGTTATCCTATGGGAAACAAACCAAAATTTAAATCCGCAGAACTCCACTGCAAAGTAATATATTTTCACCATATCAGCAAAAGGCACATTTGCGGGGCAAGCCCTTTGTACCATGAAAATTTCAGACTAAAATCAATAACCATTTATGAACTGTGGAGTGACAAAGAAATGGCTGTCTTAAATTTCCTTTTCACAAATTGCAAAAAATAATCCTTTTCTTAGGGTTCCTTTTTTTCACAATTTGTAGAAGAAGAAAATTCTTTTCCACAAATTGCAAAAAAGGTTATTGTTTCACGATTCTTTTTTTAGCAATTTGCAGAAAAAAAAATCCAGTTTTGCAAATTGCAAAAAAGGATGCTATTTTGCTGGGGGGGGGGTTACCACAGTTTGCAAAAAAGGATTTCTACATGTAAAAAAAAGACATTTGTAAGTAGCTTATCAAACAACTAATACCAGAGTCAGATTGTATGGGTCCCAATTAGATAAAGACAGCAGTTGTTGTCTACTAAACCTGTGTATTTTTTAAGTTATTTAATTGTGTTGTCACCGCTAACTGAAAACAAGATTGCAGCAACACGAAAAAAGATTCCGTATTCATGACAAAGAATTCTGCATTTGTGAAAAAGGATTCCACATTTGCAATAAAGAATCCTTTTTCAAGCGGAACATCTAACTGGTCCCATAGGAAATAATGGGAAATTTTAAAATGTAATAACTTTGGAACAGATTAATATTTTTTTCACCAGACCTTCAAAAATGCACATCTGTGAACCAAGACCTATATACAGTAAAAATCTCAGACCAAAATTCCACATTGTTTTTGTGCAGTGGCATGACAAAGAATTTGACCAAAAATGGTAATTTTCACGTGTTTGACAATCTGTATCTCCACACCCACACATCCGACTGCAACAAAACTTGCCGCATCAAGAGATCTTTGGTCCCTAATGGCACATGAAAAATGTAATGCAAATCACTTGAACAGTTGCAAAGTTATTATAAGTGAAGAATGAAGCCTAACCATAGTGGTGTGACCGCACTCCTATTATAGTGCAGCTCCGTTTATGTGACCAGAGACAGAGAACACTGTGGAGGTATAGATGAGGGTTTTAGTCCTGTTTTCTTGTGGTGTTAATGTTTAGACAGTGTGGGTTTGTGGGCGATATGATGTTTTGGGCACTTGTTGATGTTTTTTGGTATACTTATACTTGGTTGTTTTGAAAAGTAGTCCGGTTAGGCAGGTGCTGCTGCTGACGTAACCACAGTGAGAATATCAGCTGCTGACATAGACACTGTGTGGTTAAATGTAAATATCTTTCAAAGAGTCTATGTCAGCAAGATTTGTCTCTCTCCAGAGAGAATTATATAAATATTACCATACAGTACTGTGCTCAGAGGTAGAAAGGCATAAAAATGTGGTAACTAACCAGGTGAAAGCAACTGCTGGCAAAAAAGAAGAGTGGCAAGGCAAACATAGAACCACAAGTCGAGGGGTTGCGGAATTCATCAGCTAAGAGCCACTAGTCCGGACAGAGCTGCAAGTGTGATCCAGAAGCACTGTGTGTTTGTGAGGACGACAGGAAGCATGGCATGGCAGGTTGACTGCTGTAAGTTATAAACAAGGAAGTTATTAAACAATAATGGAGTGAAGCATATGTGTACTGTACTGTATACTGTATCTGCCATGTTGGCAGGGAGGTGTTTGTCATTTCAGGTCACTTCTGACGAGTGCGAGTGCAATCTGATCAGTGTGTTGTATAAAAATAAAATTGTTATTAAAAGGGCTGCAGCTCATTTTAATCCTCGGTTTAGTCACATTAAGGCTCTCTGCTGATCAACCACCCTACTTGTGGCTCTATGTTTGCTTGCAACTTTGTTGCTTCTCTCGTGGTGGGTTGGCAGCTGTCAGCTCGTTAGAGTCCCTCGCTGTAACAAATGATGAGCTATAACAAACAGCTGGCATGGCTCCCAAAGCATTCATTATAGTGAGGGGTTACAGTACCATTATACTACCTAATAAAGTAGGGAAATAAATTGCAGAAAAACTGTGTTAATGCATCAGTTAGGGTTAAAGCATCAAAAGTAGGGAAATGTGGTGTTAGGGTTTCCAACCCTAAAACCCAATCTCCACACTGTACAGACAAAGAGGGATCAGGGGTGGCAGTGACATCTCCAGCCCTAACCCTCACTCCTATGCTGTGGCCACCCAGCTTATTTTCTAATGGAATGTGGTGAGTGTTATGGCTGGAAATGCCAGTGCCATCCCTCAATCCCTCTTAATCTGTGCAGGGTGGAGGTGGAGCATTAAGGTTGAAAATCCTAACATCATATTTCCCTACTTTTGACACTTTAGCCCTAACTGATGCATTAACAATGGTTTTTTTTTAGTATAATAGTATTTTTATTTTACTGTGGGAGCACAGGGTCCAGTCCCTCCCCAGATGCTCATATGTATCTAATTGTGGAAAAGCCACATGCATCAATTTACGAGCAGGCATAGTGAAATTGTAACAAATAGTCATACTGTAACTGTGTCATCTTAAAAAATGTTCACCCCAAATGTTCAGCATAACATTCTTATCACCTCACTGCATGTACCCGGTATAGAAAACTTTTAAATCCCTGTTGAAATGTAATTCTGAGCAACTGTAATGGCATTCTGCACCACAGGTGTGGAAATCTTTTTTGGCAGGATTTGAAAAATTACAGCTGTATGTACATGAGTTTGTGTGAAAAAATTGCAATGTTGAAAATCTAGAGTATAAATATGAAAAATTGGTGAAGTTATGAGCGTGCGTAGAAACTTCACAATGCATGCTCAAAAAGTGGTCATTTTGGGGAGTTAAGTCACCAGACTTTCAATATGGACTTTTTGGGACCTCCCCTCATGAACATTTGGCACTGCGATTTCATTAATCCATCCTGAAAGTTGATTTTGCACAGAGACTGCACCATTCAGTGCCACAGGTGCAAAAACACATTTTGGGCAGGATGTGACAAATTACATTTGTACTGTTCATGAGGAGGTGTAAAAAAATGAAAATGTTGAAAATCTGAAGTAAAAATATTAAAAATCGGCAAAGTTACGAGCATGCGTAGAAACTGTGCAACACACACTTGTAACACAGTCATTTTTTTGAAATATTTTCACCAAATTTGCAAGATGGGCTTTTTGGGACCCCACTTCATTAACACTGGCACTGTCATTTTGTTAATCAGTCCCAAAAGGTGTTTGCGTGTAGTGACCGTAAAATCCTCTTTCAAGACCAAGTAATGAAATGACAGTGCCAGTGTTCATGAGGTGGGGTCCCAAGAACCCCTTGTTAAAAATTTGGGGCCCAAATGTCAAAAATGGCTGAGATATCAACATAAGATAAAACCCAGCAAACAAATCAGTCGGGCATCCCAGTGAAACGACAGGAATGCTGGCTGTTGTTACTGCTTTTTGTTTGTATGTTGCAATAAAAAGCTTTTTTATCGAGACCCAGCTTACAGGTCTGCTTTTGTCATTTCACTGGGATGCCTGACTGATTTGTTTGCTGCTCTGTCTCTTTTGTCGTGGCTCCAGTGGCGTTCGCCAGTAGCCACCTTTTTGTTCTCTTGCTCATAAGTTAAACCCCCCCATTGACAGCCATTATACAGCGCATACCTGGTTTCCTCAGTTTGCAGTTTGGCTTTGAAGAGTGCAGACATGTCCTGGTCCACAGAAGATCACAGCTGCCAGCCTTGGGAGGTAAGTATGGAGTAAGGGGGGTACTGGGAGGTGGGTGCCCAGAGTGAGGGTTGGGATGGGGGAGGAGGTATGAGGAGATGACGGGGGACCGTTTTCTTTTTTACAGGTTTAAAAAAAATAAAAAAGACTTTGGGGGACTATTTTCTTTATTTCAGGGACTTTTTAATGTTTTGGGACACTGGGAGTGGGCTCCCCAGTGTGCCACTAGTAGGGGGGTTACAAATAACTGGGGACACTGGGAGCGGGTTCCCCAGTGTCCCACACTGGCAGAGAAGGGGGTTCAACAGCTGACATGAGGATTGGGCACCCTGATATCAGCAACTTTTTTTAATACTGGAAAGTGAACAGAGGGTGGCAAAAAATTATTCCATTTCGCCACTCGCTAACCGCCAGCTGGCAAAAAAGGAAGCTAGAGAGTGGCAAAAAAGGACTCTAAACTATTAATAAAACACTCAGAGGCTGCATTGCATACAGTCACTTAGGAATCCATCTAAGGGAGTCCCAATGAACAAGATACATGACTCAGTGTATCTTGATGTCTTCATTTATTTGGGTTTTCAAAAAAAACATTTTTAACAGATAACAAGATGGCAGCTCATGATGAAGGATTTTTTCTCACAAAGACGGATTCCAAATCTCATGAAAAAGGATTGATCTTGTGAAACTCAATCCTTCTTCATGAAATGAAATCCCCCATCATGAGAAACACCTCTATCTGAGAAATAGAATGTTCAGCAAAGTCCCATAGGATATAATGGGAAATATTAAATGTAATAACTTTGAAACTGATCAATGGATTTGCACAAACCTTTCACTGTCTATTCTGCAACTGAAGTTCTTTATACCCTGTAAAAATCAGGCAGAAATTCCACATTGTATGGCAGCAAGGCGATGAGGAGAAAACAGCAAAATGTTTTTTTTTTTTTACTTTTTTTCACTACCTGGATCTCAGAATCTGCACATCCGACTGAAAAAAACTTTCAACATCAAGTGATCTACCCCACAGGACAGCACATACCACATTTTGTGCAAATCCATTGATCTGTTGTAAATTTATTAAAGTGAAAAATTTCAGGTATAACATAAAAACTGCTGCTGAACCCTAACTATAGCGGCACTATTGTGCCTCTATAATCCAACGCTTGTGAGGTTATTTGGTTGCATATATTGCTTATATTTTTGTGACCTCTGGACCTAGATTGAGAATATTGAATTATTCTTATTCTGGGTCCTCATGCCCAAAAATATCCTCACTGTAGCTGTAGCTGTAGCTGTAGCTGTAGCTGTAGCTGTAGCAGTACTAACCTTATTGAAATGCAACTAAGTTTAAAATGAAAATTATAGTGTGGTACTGTGAGCACGAACTTTGTTCAGCACAAAAATATCTACAAAATGTGTAGTTTTTCATTTATGGCTACCTTTTTTTATAATTAGCAAAAAATTGATAGCATGGCACTGTCAGCACAAATTTATTCAGCACAAATATATCTTCTACAACTTGAGTAGTGTCTCATTTATCACTACCGTTTTTTATAATTAGCAAAAAAAAAATGAAGAAAATTCTATTTTTTCACTTTTTTGATGAACAAATGTGAATAACTTTGAAAAGAAAAATGATAGTATGGTACTGTCAGGATGAAATTTGTTCAGCAGAAAAATGTATACAAAATGAGTGGTGTTTCATTTATAGATACATTTAACGTTTTTATAATTAGCAAAAAAACAGCAGAATATTCCATTTTCTTTTCACTTTTTTTAACAAACAAATGCAAAAAACTTTAAAACAAAAAAATGATAGCACGGTACTTTGAGCACAAAAGTTATTCAGCACAAAAGTATCTACAACATGAGTGGTGTTTCATTTATAGATATCTTTTAGAATTTTTATAATCAGAAAAAATTACAGGAAATTCATTTTTTTGCATCTTTTTGGAGGTATGGCATAAATGGAATATGCTACCCCCCTACTGGAAATATTGTTCATATTTTAATGCATTGAATAAACTGAATATGCAATGGCCCCATGAGAAATATCATTGCTATTTCTCACTTGTCCTGTTTGACTTAGGAATCACTCAAGGTTCTGCCTTTGTGATGTCAAAGATCAAACAGTACTGTGGAAAATTACCAGCTTATATTTCTCATGGGGACATGGCATATCATATATATATATATATATATATATATATATATATATATATCATGGTTTTAAATGTACCCACCGGTGCATGAAAACTGGCAGATAGATGCCAGGAGTTCTTTGTGTAAGGATCAGAGATCTGTCTAAATGGGGATACTGTCTATACCTTGAGCATTATACAGTACCTGGAGAACAGACAACAGAGGGACGTGCATGTGCCTGCTCCTACGCAATGCACCTACAGAGAAAAACAAACTATTGTTGGATTGAGCTTTTTGGAGCAGAGGGTCTAGTTTAGAGGGGCCATTCATCTGATCATTGAGTAAAGATAAGAAAAAATATTCTAATGCAAAAGGATTCTTTTGTGTGCATCTAAATCTTGGGGATATAAAAAAGTTATTTTCTGCTGGTTGGCTTGACAGCTGGGTGGGATTAGGCAGCAAATATTAATATTATTAGCTCACTGTTTAATACAAAGTACAGTACTGTGTGTAGCGAGAGAGCTGGTTTCAGCAAGCTGAAGAACGGAACATCTTCTGTACCTAGTGTAATTAAAACAATTGAAGATTATAATCATACGAGGCTGGTGATATTTTAATTAACAAAGGGAATGGTTTAGTTGTTTTTTTCAGGTGGTAGAGCTGGTACAGTTAAAAAATAGACTGCCACACAGAAGGGATGTTTTTATCCAAGGATGAGGGATCAGTAAGAAGGAGATTTTGGATTGCTAGACAAATAAGTAAACTAAATGTGAAGTAAAAGAATTTACTAAGTATGATTTCCAAGTAGTGGGGTTTTCTGGTTGGGGGGGGGGGTGACTGCTGTTTAGATTAATGGACAGAAACATCTAGTTGATTTACATATCCACACCAATGGCAAACAATAATATCTATCAAGCCAGAATGGCATGGTGCTCACAAGCGCTAAGGTGCTCCATCTGGGGTAAAATAAGCATAGGTCATAATTTATTTTGGCTTCTTATCCACACATAGAAACACATATTAAACATGTAGCAATCCTTCCCTTACCAAGCAGTTTGCCAGCAGAGCTCATGGAGGGAGCGGCAGTGTGTCAGGGAACAGAGCTCAAAATTTGTCAATACAGTACAACCATGGTACAACCAGTACTTTGTTTTATGCGAATTGTACAGCGCCTTGAAATTTGTAAGGCACTTAAGAAATAAATTGTATTATTATTATTATCATTATTATTATTATGTATGTATTATTATTATTGTCCTTCTTTTAAACAGCCAGTTTATACTGTATATGTCTTTGTAAATGCCTTGTCAGAAAGGGCACATTAAAAGTACTTCCAGAAAAACTTTTTGTATAAAATAAAACTGAAAGTGGACTCAAAACCGACAGAGCATGGCTCTGAGGAAACCTGTTGGTGAAATGTCAATGCTAGCAACATGGTTACAGCGGGAACTGTAAGCCAACAGTCAGCATGTGGAATCTGTTTTGAGTCTGCATTCAGTTTTGTTTTATACAAAAAAGGTTTTCTGGAAGCACTTTTAATGTGCCCTTTTTGATAATGGATTTACAAGGATATATATAAAAACAAACCTGGATGTTTAAAAGAAGGACCTCAGCTGTGCTCTACTGACAGATTCTGAGCTCCGTCCCCTGATGTGCTGCTGCTCGCCCCATGGACTCTAACGACAGACTGTGCTTGGTAGGGTAAGGGTTGATTTATGTTTAATATGTGTTTTATGTGTGAATAAGAATCCAAAATAAATTATATGTTTTTTGACATTTCTACTGAATTTAAATGTTGTGTTATAAGTGGCCCACCCACTCACTCTGCTTGCAGAGTGGCCCACCAGTACCTTGTATTTTGGTGTGCTTTGACCAATAATATATATTAAGCCACTCTTTTATATTGATACATAATGTAACTTTGTTGCAATAGTGAACTATGGTGTATTAGTGAATAAGGAATAACTAGAGAATCAGGGGCCAAGAAGTACTGCAAGTACTGCTCTGGCTCACAGGAGTGATTTGATTATATTGGGGACTCACCATTATTTCTTTCTGTCTGTCTGGTGTCTGTCCATCTGTCTGTCTAGCTAGCCATTTATCTGTCTGCATACAGGATCTCTCTCTCTCTGTCTGTCTGCCTACCTGCCTGCCTGCCTGTCTGTCTGTCTGTATATTTATTTACAGGCAATATCTATCTATCTATCTATCTATCTATCTAACTATCTATCTATCTATCTATCTATCTATCTATCTATCTGTCTGTCTGTCTGTCTGTCTGTCTGTCTGTCTGTCTGTCTGTCTCTCTCTCTCTATCTATCTGTAGATAATATCTATTATCTTCCCGTCTGTAGATAATACCTATCTGTCTGTCTGTTTGCCTGCCTGCCTGTATGTCTGTCTGTCTGTCTGTCTATCTATCTATCTGAGAGCCCAGTTCTCAAAGTGGACGTGGACCGGTGCAAGCCTGCGCCGAAGCCCGGTATGCGAGGGACCCTGCACCAGATTCACTAACAGGCAGGGTCCTGGCAGTTAAGTCCCTGCGCTTTCGGAAAGCCAGAAAGGGTGCCGAATGCATGGCACAGCAGAAGGGCTTGCCGAAAGCTGTAAGGCAGATTTGCATCAGTCCAGCAGTGCCCTCAGTAGCTTGTGCCCCCCATGTACCCAGTGGACCACTCACAACCCCCCACCTGTACCCTAAACCGGGTCCAGAATTACCATACACACACCACCTCGGCCGGCCTGACTGATCTGTCATGGAGCACATATTACATTACAGTAGATGCTCCATGAGCCCCTACTGTACTGTGTAATGCACTCAGTGACATTGCAGTGGGGGCCAGCTGTGTTGTGTGGAGGGTAGTGCTGGACATGGCTCAGGGTACAGGTGGTGGGGTTTGAGGTGGTGGGCACAGCTTGCCAGGGTGGGAGGGTGGAACGCCATGCCACCAGGTGTAACAGTTGCCAATGGGCATATGCGAGTGGGGGAGGGACTGCTAGACCTCCTAGTACAGTGGTTGGCATATGGCACTGGTATGGGGACATCAGGGAGGGACCGCTAGGGCACCAAGGCATTGTCACAATGTCACATTGTAGGGTAGGGTAGGGCTCCCAGGGGAGATATGTCTAAGTACCCTTCCACCAGCCCTGGCTGGCCTAAGTGTACTTAGCAATTCTCCCACTGAGAGAGTTTTGTGAATCCTGAATTGGGGCTGTGGCAGCTTGCATCTGCTGCATGCCCCCTAGCGCTGTGTCACAGCCCTGTCATGGGCGCACGGGTGGTGCATGCCCTGTTTGGGGCAGGCAGCCTGTAGTTGCCGCAGGCTGCCTTTGACAATGGCTCCGGGGGTAATACCTGATGCAAGGTGCCACTTGCTCCATATTTGTCTGGTGCAGGCACCTTGCGTCACTCTCAGGGCTTTGAGAATTGGGCCCCATATGTCTGTCTATCTATCTATCTGCCTGTCTGTCACTCTGTCTGTCAGTCTGTCTGTATGGTGGTCTTTCTGTCTATTCATCCATCCTTCTTGGAAGGCAGAGTTGTTTAGTTGTTACAGCACTGACCGGTGCAATAGGAGATCCCGGGTTCAAATCCCACTTCAGCCACCAACTCAATATATGACCTTGAGCAAGCTGTCATTTCAGCTCCTTTTACTGTAGTGCCACGAGCTGTACAATGCAGCTGAACAGGGACCCCACTTGGAAAGAAGATGTTGCATTGCATCTAAGCTATCATACAATAACAGAAAAGGAAGGAAACATTTGAATCTTCATACTTGTTCCCCACCAGCTCAACAGACATAATTGTTTATTCCTTTTTCCTCTTGATACCCATCTAGCTCTAATGTAAAATGGTTTTCCAGTTTTTGGCAAAACACAGATAGCTGACATCAAAAGGACTCAAATCTCATAATAGCCCAAAAACATTTGAATTTCAGGACATTCCATTCTTTATTCCTAAACATTTGCAGGAAGTCAGATTCTTTGTCCAGAGAGTTCATGTGCTCCTGCTGCTTTCCCTGTTTTTGAAGCCATAATCCTCTGCTGTGGCTTCACAACCTGTTGGCCCAAAATAGATTCTGATGTCTCAAGCAGAGCATTATGATTTCAAGGCAGAAGGAGCAGTTGGAACTCAAGAAGTCTCAAGGGTTAAGGCCCTCTTTTCCTGCAAAGCACCTTCGGTACTTTTTATGTTTGCTTGCACGCATGTGCAAGAAACATAGTGCCATCATCCGAGATACCAGATGCAGTGGCATACAGTTGAAAGCGAGAGCTCCGTTTCAGTGAGCAGAGTTCCCCCCCCACGCACGCAGGCACACGAGCACTGCATTTTGCATGCTCGCGCTTGTGCGCGCTCCCCCCGACGCACACATGGTATACGCCAATGGGTGCCCAATCCCATCGGCCCAGGCCCCCCAAGAAAAAACAAGTTCTGGTACCACGCTGGGATCCTACCTAGCGTGGGAAACATATCGTAATAGCCAATGGGGTGCCAAATCTCTATTGGCTCCACATCTCCAGGCTCTCCTAAAATATTTTCCAGGTGCCACACTGGGAGCCCACCCCAGCGTGGCAGAAACTGTTATGGCCGATGGGGTGCCCAATCCCCCATCGGCTCCAGCCCCAAGCAGCCTTCCTGATGCTATGCTGAGAGCCCACCCCAGCGTGGCAAATGTCCCGGCCGCCTCCTTAAAAAAGTCCTTGAAAGAAAAAACGGTCCCTCACGGTCTCATTGGCCCTCCCCACCCGTGCCCACCCACTGCATACCCTGCCTCCCCACACCCCCACCCCATACTTACCTCTGGACCTCGGCGCGACGATCTTCGGTGGACCGGGAACACGTCTGCACTCTTCAAAGCCGACCGCGAACTGAGGAAATGCCGGTAAGTTGTATAATGTAATAGATAGGGTTTTTTCAACTTTGTTACATATCTCAGGCCATTTTTAGGAATTTTGGCACCAAATTTTCAACATGGGTTTTTTGGGACCCCTCCTCATGAATTCTGTCACTGTCATGGCGTTAATTGGGCCCAAAGGGTGATTTCACGGTCACTGCACAAAATCACCTTTTGGGACCAATTAACGGAACGACAGTGCCAGTGTTCATGAGGTGGGCTCTCAAAAAGCCTATGTTGAAAATTTGGTGAAAAAATTCCCTAAAATGACTGTTTTAGGAGCGCACGTTGCACAGTTCCTATGCACGCTGGCAAGTTTGCGAATTTGTAATAATTGCACGCCAGATTTTCAACATTGCCATTTTACCACTCTTCCTTATGAGCAGTACAGCTGCCATTTTTCACATCTTGCCCAAAATGTGTTTCCGCACATGTAGCGCATAATGATGCAGTCGGTGTGTGAAAACAATGTTTGGGACAGATTAAGAAAACCACTGTGACACTGGTCATGAACACAGGTCTTAAAATGGCTATGTTGAAAATTTGGTGACAAAACTCCATAAAATGACTGTGTTACGAGTGAGCATTGCGCAGTTTCCACGCACCGTAAGTTCATGAATTTGTAATATTTCAGTCCAGATTTTCACCAGTGGCATTTTTCCACACCTCCTTATGAACAGTACAGCTGTCATTTTTCACAACATGGCCGAAATGTGTTTTCACACTTTCAGCGCAGAAATGCGTGGTCGCTGTAGGAAATCATTGTTCGGGACAGATAAAGAAAATCACACTGACACTGTTCATGATCAGAGGTCCCAAAATGCCTGTGTTAACAATCTGCTGTAAAAAATCCCCAAACTAGTTACATTACAGGTGTGCGTTGCACAGTTTCTATGCATTCTCGTGACTTCACCAGTTTTTTTAATATTTTCAAAGCAGATTTTCAACATTGCCATTTTTTACACCTCCCCGTGAACAGTACTGCTGTCATTTTTCACATCCTGTTCAGAATTTTTTTTGCACCTGTGGTGTCAAATGCCGTAGTTGCTGTGCAAAAGCAGCTCTCTGCTAACAAACTGATCCTGCCAGTGTTCATGAGGTGAGGGGTCACAAAAAAAACATGTTGAAAATTTGGAGTGAAAATACCAATGAACGCCTGAGGCGTTAGGGTTTCCGACTATAATGCCGCACCCTGTACAGAATGACAGGCATCAGGGCTGTGACTTGGGATTGTTGCCTGCAATGCTCATACCATTCCACCCACACCCACACCCTGCAGTCAGTGAGAGGCATTAAGGTGTGCCTTGGACTCTTCGGCCCCAAAGTTTACCCCATTCTCCTATACCGCACCTATCTCACCGTATTTCCTGATGGAATGGGGTGTGCATAAGGGCCAAAGACCCCAAGGCACACTGTGACACTTGTCGGTGTCTGCAGGGAAGGGTGTGGTGAAATGGCGTAGCCGTTATGCCTGACGACCCAAAGGCACACCCCAATGCCTGTCACTACCTGCAGGGTGGTGACGGGCTTGGCTTCAGTTCAATACATCACTGCCATTCCTAGTATGCAGCTCTGTAACTCCTACACTACCAATGCCAATGCCAGCAAGCAAACATTCGGCATTGACAAATTCTTGTTTAATTAGTATTTTATTGCCATTTTTGACTGATGACTGGCCCCATACTGTCTTCCCTGAACTCACATGGAAACAAAGTAACATAGAATTTATTGGCAGAAACGAACTGCTTGTCTCATCCAGTCTGCCCAGATGATCCCTGCCTTGTCAGTCTCCACAGACCCTAACTAGTTTCCAGCGATACTCTGTCCTCTCTGCCTATTTACTAATATTCCCCTATCTCTGTTGTGTGCATGCTTGAAACCCCCTACTGTTTTCGTCCCAACCACTTCCACTTGCAGTCTGTTCCAGTTGTCCACCACTTTTTCAGTGGAGTAGTACTTCCTCACATCCCTCTTAAACCCCCAGTTTCATCCCATGCTGTTTGGTCCAGGTGCTCTTTCTCATTTGAAAGGGACTCCCCTCATGCATCCTGTTCACCCATGAGGTACTTGTAGATCTCTATCATGTCCCCTCTTAGGGTGTACATGTTGAGATCCCTCAGTCTCCCTTCATAGGGTTTTTGATGCAACCCATACACCAATTTAGTTGCCCTCCTGTGGACTGACTCCACCCTATGTTCTTTCTGAGGTGCACCCTCCAGAACTGGATACAATACTCCAGATGGGGTCTCACAGGTAAGCTTACCCTTGTTTCTGCCATTCATCCTCTCCCCAAGGACCCTGGGAAGCCCAGTCACTGGGGTAGGGCCTGTGGGGGTACAGGCCTTCATTCCGCCACGGTTGGGGGTCTTCCTCTGGTTCTTTCCCTGGGCCTGCAGTGACTGCAGTAACACATTTGAGATCCACCTCTGCAGTGATGCCCCCTGGCATCAAGCGGGCAGACACCTTCTCTAGCGTACTACTGTGCTGCCACCTAGAACCTTCAGGTGGCAGTTGCCTAGCAGGATGCATGTACCCCCCCCCTCCCAAGGGAGAAGAGCTGCAATTGGGATGCTCAATCCTGTGAACCCTGACTGGCTCCTCAGCAACCAACATTCATTTCCAAACTTGGGTTTCTGGTGTGGCAGGAGGTGAGCTCCAACTCTTCTCACCACTTGGCCAAAATGTCTTCAGTATTAAACAAGCATTGGTTGATGCCTTAATGTTTGCTTGCAGGTTTTATTAGTGACATTGTTATGCTTAATTGATGAGGACAGATAAATTAGTTTAAATAAAGACTTACCTGCCGATCAAGCATGCGCTAGGTTAGTTGGTGACCATGTATGACATATTGGGTTTAATAAAGTCAGAAGAGGGAATTAGTGATTGTAAAATTAGAGGGAGGTTGGGCTATGAGTGGTGAGAAGTGAAACAGAATACAACACTGTAAGCACTGTTTGTTGCTCCCGCCACCTTCTCTCTCCAATTTAATACACTGTTGTTTTTTGCGATTTTACTTTTCCATGGGCACCGCTGTATTGCTCTACACCAATGGTTTTGTTGGTTTGCACAGCTGTTAATTTATTGCACTGATTGCACCTTTTTTAATTTTATTGTCTGCTCTCCCATACCCCCAACCCCCGGACATATTTGGAAATGAGCTGTTGCAAGCTCAGTATGTTTTTCTCAGTAAAAGTTGAAATAAATAAATAAAATTCCACTTAAGTGCTAAGGAAAACTGGATGGGTGGAGACATAGGGCAGTGTTTTCGAAGGTGGAGACATAGGGCAGTGTTTTCGAAAGCCTTAGATCACTGCAAGCCCCGATGCGCCAATGATATGGGTAATGGAGCTTGTAGCAATCTAACAGGATTTTCTATCCCCTGCGGAAATTGCTGCAAGTTAGACCAACTTTTTCTGGTCTAACTAGCGGCATTCCTGGGGGACGTTTTTATGGAGTTTTCACCAGATAGTTGGTGCAAGCTGCCATAATTCATGGAAAACATCACAACTGCACCTGAGAATATATAATCGGGTGCAGTTGCAGCGAAAGGTTTGCCACATCACCAGAACCTAAGTGCCATGGTGCAGGGCTAGACGTAAGCCCTGCAACAGACTTTGAAAATCCTTCCCATAGCCTATTAGAACTGACTTCACAATTTAATAAACATGGCAGTGATTGGGTGCAAAGTTTATGGATGAGATGGCAGAGTCAAGTTTATGTTGTGACATGTTTTTAGGCACCAACAACATAGCCGTAAGCACCTTCTGTGGCCATGCATACTCTTTTTTTCATTTAGTTAAGTTCAAAGGGACCACATTCAGTGTGAGTGATTTGGCTGCATGATGTCATTGATGATGTTAGTGATAGGGCATTTAGGTCTTGCGGTAGGGTTTCAGATCTACATAGGCCAGAGTTCGATCCCCAAAGTGGACAATTTTTTCTTTCTCACTACAGTTTATATAATATGTGAGAAACTGTTAGATGCCATTGCTGATTTTTTTATGTACTGTACTTTTTGCTGCTCCATTCCTGACTGGCCCTCATCAATCTCTGCCACCTGCCCAGCCCCATCACACGTATTCTCTGGGACTTACCACTACTCCTTAGTGCCCCCATGGATTACCCCCCCCCATATGAGAAGGGCTGCTGGGGAGCTGAATCTTACCCCTGCAGATGGAGTTAAAGGGGATCCGTTTGATTTCTTGACACTTGTATGCCTGACATAAATTTGCCCGACTCTGACATCTCGTCAGGTATGCGATCCCATCAAAGTAATCGCAGACTCACGAAATCCCGACAAGAAACATCCAGAAAAGGAACATAGCATAGCACTTTTTTTTTCTTTCTTGCTGAAGTGACAAGCTGAGGCATACATGTGACAGAGATTCACCATTTGACCGACTGCAAGTTCCTGATCGGTTTTATGTGCTTGCGAGTTTTGCCCAGTATCAAAGGGGGAAAAAAATAGTTGATCACTGGACACATACTGTAGTTGTGGTTTTTAAGAGATTCTGTACCTTGTTTTCAATAAGGTCCTGCTTCTGTCATTTTATCGGGTCCTACTAGTACAAAATATTAACTGCTAAAAAAGAACACACATGTGATGGAGGAACTGTGTGGTTTTTAAGAGTATGCAACTCTGCACAACTCAAAATTGCTGAACTTACAGGCTGCATCTGTCCCTCAGTGTCACTGTGTAGCTCTCTCTCTCTCTGGGAGCCCTGCTGCCACTCTGTGTACTGTTCAGGACAATAACCTCTGTCATAGGAGGAGCACAGATCTGTTGGTGACTGGAGGTCAGGGAGCACTTCTCTGTCACTGTCGGGGGGGGGCGCAGAGGCTACATCACAACTGGAAGACAGCACAACAGGCAGTTAATCATGGTTCATGACTACGACCTCTATCATAGGAGGAGCACAGAGCTGTTAGTGACTGGAGGTCAGGGAGTGCTTCTCTGTCACTGTCGGGGGGGGGCGCTGTGCGGAGACTACAACACAACTGGAAGAGACAGAGATTCACCAATTGACCTACTGCCAGTTATTGATCGGTTTTATGTGCTTGTGAGTTGTAAAAGCACTTGTAAATGATGTAGGTACTTTCAAATAGTTTCCTTCTTCATATAGGAAAATGCTATTATCAGTTTGTGCTCCCCAATATAGAGCTGCATTGTTTAGCACTTACTTACTCAAGACGACCCAGCTGAGGTTCTGCACCTTGATTTCAATGAGGTCCTGCTTCTGTCATTTTATTGGGTTCTACTAGTACAAAATATTAACTGCTAAAAAAAAGAAACACAAATGTGATGGAGAAACTGTGTGGGACAGGGCAAGTTTAGTTTAGGTGTTAAGCGCTCCAGTCTGAGACACACAAAAGAGTCTAAATACCATGTGAAAATACTTGCAACAGCCTGTTAAACAGCAACATGCAGCTCTATTGCCGGGATTTCGACTGTCGGTGAATATAGCTAGACAGCGAGATCAAAGTTGGGATTTCAGCATTGGGAAAATAAGCGTTGGTGATTTACATCTCAGGGATAATGTACTAGACCTAGTTAAAGTTTGGTCTTCAGAACGGAGCACCCAGTCATCAGTGTTGGGCCTGCAGTGGGTGAAGGATGGCATCCTGCACAGTTGGGAGTTTTTTCCTCCTGCTAGTGTCCCACCCAAGGATGTTGGGAAGACTAGGCTGATCCAGTGCATCTTGCTGCTGACATCCCCCTCTCTGAAGCCATGGCTCCTAGCTGTATCACCAGGTGGAAATAATGCAGCAGCGTCCAACACTCTCCCATCCCTGGAGGAGGTGAACGTTCTTCCCCAGATGGCCTTCTGATGACCCAGGCTCATTCCTGAATGCTGGTCATTGGTACCACAACTGGTAACGCTACCACTGAACCAGCAGGCTAGCATCATTGCCAACGTTAGTGATAAACTTTCAGTAAGGTTTGAAGTATTCTATTGCTGATAACTTAGAAAGTTCCAGCTGAGACTTTGAGGGTTAAGTACAACTTGGAAAACATTAAATTGACAGACTTTATTATGAAAATCACTGACAGCTGTGTAGGGGGTCTGCATTCACTGCTGCCTGTCCTTTGCCACAGCATGCATCTACTGTCAAGGAACCTTAGTACAGCCACTAAGGGGCCTGGTTTTTATCCCCAGAGTAGAATCTTGTTTTCTTTTCCTCTTCAATTTATGCTTTGTGAGAGAAATTGTTAGATGTCATTGCCGATGTTAGTGATAGACTCTCAGCAAGGTTTGAAGTTCTATATTGCTGCTAACTTGAAAAGTTGCAGCAGAGACTTTGAGGTTTAAATGCAACTTGGGAAACATTACTTCAAATTGACATACTGTTTGTTATGAAAATCCACTACAGCTGTGTGTGTGGGGGGGGGGCTCTGCACTCACTACTGGATGTCCTTTGCCACAACATGCATCTTCTATCAAGGAATCTTAGTACAGTAGTAGAGTTGCAGGCTACCAAGCAGTAGTGAGTAGCAGGCCTGGGTTCAATCTCCAGTGCCAAACTTTTTTTCTTTCTCACTACAATTGATAGATGCTGTGTCTCAGAGCCCTTCCCCCAAACTGCTTCCCTTTTCATTGACAGGGGAGGCCTGCCATCATTCTTTCTTGCTTCATAATTATTTCACATTTTACAGACCTTCTTTGGCACCTTTAGTACCATTGGTACTTTGATTTGTTTTTGTTTATGTAACCCTGGTGCTGTTATACCAAGGGCTACTTCCCCTGCCTGCTTTCCTGACTGCAGGTTGAGGGGCCTGGGTTCAAAACTAACAACCACTATGGTTTCTCTACCAACAGTATAACTACAATTATGGTGCCTCCACCCAGAGTAATGATTTACTGGGTCAGAACCTAAGCTAGTACAACCCTCTGGGAAGCTGTACCTACCCACAACCCCCCTAGTGACCTTACACAATAAGTTTCACAGGCACTGTATGCTGCATTCAAAATTCAATTATTGATGAGCGGTAACAATATCCTCAGTCATGGACACCACACTTACCAACAGGGTCTGGGTCTCTTGCATATATCCTGTGCCCCTGCAAGGAAACAGTTTCAGTAATGACAGTATACCTTTTGGCTGTACCTTTTAAATGACACAGTGACTTGACACTGAGTAATGATATGCTCATAAGCCAGATTTAACATCAAACAACAAATCTGATTTATTAAGGGCATTTGAACAAGGGAGGGACAATAATGTAGTTAAATAATTAGATCTTCTGGTTTTATACAAGTAGGAAAATAAATCAATTGACCCTATTTTAGACAGTCTTACAGCTGCTGGGTACCTAGAGTGGAATTTGGTGCAGTCCTGGATCAATGCCATGAATAGGCCAGCATTGCAGCTGGCAGGGGCCTTCAAATAAAGAGGAAGTTGTTTGGTTAGGCTTAAACAATAAACTATTTGTAATCCACTGCCGGATGGCCAACAGTCACAATTAAGCATAAACTTAAATTCAAAAGGCAATCAGGTGACACAAAATACTGCGATTTCAGTTGCGGGGTTGAGAACCTGAGGTTACTCATGGTACCAAGACTGATGGAACTGGTGGCAGTAGTTCTCTGGATTCTTACTGGCCAGACTGGAATATGGGGACAGGGGCCAACATGACTCACCTCCACTTTAGGGCCTTGCCCACAAGGTGGCCACAAACTGAGATTATTCTCTGCAGGGGCTGAATCCCCGAGCTGGTCTTTAGCCAGGATGGCTGATGGAAGGCAGCAACAGTCTCTTGGGCCCTCTGTGATGCAGGCCCAGCACACACAGTTTGGTCTCTGGTGCAGTTCAATTGGTAAACACACAGTTCAGCAATGTTGTTACTGGAAGTCCTTACAGCAAAGGCAGAAAATAACTCACTCAGGTTTCCCCCTCCTGGTGCATGGCAGAAGACAATTTCAGCATTAGCAGGGTCCACTTTTCTCAGGAGTCCCTGGAGCAATCTCCTCACAACAATTGGTTTCACTCTGAAACAGTTCAGCAAAATGACTTCTCTTGTGGAAGCAACACTCCCCCACTCCGCAATTGTAGATGGAAAATGGTTCTTTCTGCTTTGAGGTAGTCCCAGATCCAATGATTCCTTCAGAATTCACAGTCTCTCACAGGGAGGCAAGACAGGCCTTTTCCCTGTGAGTTACAGCTGAGCCACACAGGCTCCCACCACTATAAGAGCTCACGCTGATCTGCTCTCTGTGCTTTTAGGCAGTCTAGTACACTTTCAAGTCCTGCAGGGAGATGAAACAGACCTTTTCCTTGTGCTTCTCTCAGCCCCCACACAGAGACTCCTTCCTTCTCGGTGGCTTGAGCAGGACTCCCTCTTGTTCAGACAGTCCCAACTGAAGAATGGGATCTCTGTATTCTTAATGGCTGCCTTTACTGTCAATCATAGTCCGAGAGCTCTCATTGGTTAATTTAGGAGCCAACAAGCAAGTTCACAGCTTTTCCCACAAGTCACTGTAATTAGGACCCCTGGAGGACCCCTTGGTTACGATTGGTCCAACTACTGAGTTCCAGACCAAACATGGTGACTCCCATAGTGGAGGAATAAATAGTCAATATATACAGCTCATTTATATAATAACAAGAAGGATTTTGTGGTAAACATTAACAGGGCATTGAAGGACTCAGTCAGAGGTTGTTGAGCAACTGCTGAATGGAGTTAATTGGGGTTGTGCTCAGCTAGTCATGAGCCTTGATTTTCTTGGACCCAGCTTGGGCTATGTACACTATACACAAGCTGGACTTCTTAAAGAGACAGTGCAAGGGCATGGCTCTGCACACTTACGCAGGACAGCATTGCACCATTACTGCATATGGATTACCTCTCCTTACTGGAAATCAGTCAGGCAGTAGGCATTACTGAAACCCAAGGAGACACTCAAGGTAAGCCCACCAATTTTGGGGGGGTACACTCTCCCCTGCCCAGGGAACTTGGCATTTGTGTCAAGTCTATAATACAAATAACAATCACTATTAAACCCTCTGTTATATACAGGTCTAGACCACACATTACTACATACATCTGCACAGATGTACTATAACAATCTACAGTATAGCATGTTTTAACTCTAAATGGTACTCCTTTACACATTTTTCATAGGTCAGTTGTTTATCACATTGACAGAACACCTTGAATCTATTTGTAATATATTGTTTCAAGCATTTACCCACATGAGATAACATTTGACTTATAGACACCCTTAAGTGTTATTTCAATTGTACAATTAACCAGTATATGCCTCAACTAAACCCTTTGACTCTATAAGGGTGACCCCTAGGATACTGGGTGGAGGTTTTGATTTTATTTTAGAAGACTGTGTGAACACTAATTTGGGCAGAGAATTGGCTATGACAGATACTCCCTTATGAACAACATTCATTGGCAGGTCAACAGGCTTTGCTGGTGTGTCTTATGTGAGTTGAACTACAGGTTTTACAGTTCTTTTGGATCTTCTATATGTGGGTGGCATTAGTACTTGCACTTCATCATTAGCATTTAGGTCAGCGGTTCCTGGCTCATTGTCCACCAACAAGACAGCTTCTGATGAAAGGGGTACCACTGTACTCTCTGGAGGATCAGAACTTGTTGTAGGCTTATGACTTTGTACATTGCTATGATACTCTGGTTCTTGTGGCTCATTCTCATCAGACAGAGGCATGTCACTGAAGTTAGAATCATCCAGCGCACAGCTAGAATGTTCAGGAACAGCAATGCTTTTTTTGGAACAAAACAGCTCACTAAGCCCACTTAGCCCAGCATCACTTTCAGGTTCCCTTGCATGTTCACTACCGGTTTCCTCTGATTCAGGTACATTGAGTCCAGTTAATTCCACCATGCAGATGGAATCAATACACTCAGAACTAATGCTTTGGACATCACTATCTGGAGAGTCAGGAATGACTGAGAGTTTAGGATTGTCAGAAGTCACAGGGTTATTAGCAACATTACTAGAGGTGGAGTGGTATGTTCCCTGAAACAATTAAGCCAATTCAATAAATGGCTAATATGTAGCACCAAACTCACTTGCATCATCTTCCGAATTGTCAACATTGTCAGCTGTAGCATTATTGGCTAAGGGCCCTGATTGTTGGTCAGCAGGAGGCAGACTGAGCTGCTTGTTATGGGTAGCAGATTTAGGGACAGGGCCTATGGGAGCTGCAGCTTGTGGCACTGTGTCCAAGGCTATTTGCCCAATAGGTAAGAGATGATTTCAGTGGATGGTTTTGACAGCACGAGGATCGCCTTTGTAATGCACTTTGTAGACAGGCAAATCATTTAGTTTACTGATTACAATATATGGGATGTGACTCCAGCAGTTGTCTATTTTGTGCTTGCCTTGAAACCCTAAGTTGCACATGAGCACACGATCTCCTACTTTGAGCTCTTGGGCCTTGACACGATTATCATGGTGAGCCTTGTTAACCAGGTTCCTTTTAGCAGCCATGGTATTAGCAAGCTGATACACATGGATCAATTGTGCTTTTAACTGTTTAATGTACTGAAGGTAGTTTTCAGATTGAGTATCATCAGGAGACAGTCCAAAACATACATATACCGGGAGAGGAGCTTCTCTACCAAACATAAGGTAGCATGGTAAAAAAACAGTAGCATCATTTTTCGTGCAATTATAGGCATGTACTTGTGCACTTATTTGTTGACTCCAATTGGATTTGTCTTTTGGGTGCAGGGTGTCCAGCATATCTAACAGAGTGCAGTTTAATCTGTATGGTTATGGATCTCCTTGTGGATGATAGGAGGTAGTTCTGGATTTTTGGACACCCTAGATGGATAGTAGTTCTTTAATCAATCTGCTCTTGAAAGCTCGGCCCAATCTGAATGAATGCTCTGGGGGTGCCATAGTGCACAAAGAACTTCTCCACAAGAACTTTTGCCACAGTTGAGGCCTTTTGGTCTTTAGTAGGATAGGCCTGAACATACCTAGTGAAGTGATCAGTCACTACCAATATATTCTTTGAATCTGTCTCTAAACTAAGAAAATCAATGCATACAAGCTCCATTGGAGCATTCGTAGTTATATTGACAAGTGGAGCTGCTCTCAGAGGCTGGGCTTTCCTCTGGAGACACCTGCTGCATGTTTTACAGTACTGTTCTATGTCTATACCCATTTTAGGCCACTAAAAGCATGTTCTAGCCAGATCCATTGTCCTTTCACTTCCCAAATGCCCCATGTTGTCATGTAAGGCCTTCAGCACAATGCTTTTAAACTTGGTGGGCAGTACTAGCTGTTTTTGACAATCTCCCCCTGGCTATTCATCAGTTCTCTATAACTGCTCTTGTAGTTTACGTTTAGGCCCTTCTCGCAATAACAAAGCAGTGTTGGGGTCTTTGGACTGCATTTTTGAGACATCCTTTCCCATTTTTAAGGCATTAACCACTTGTCTTATCATTGGATCATAGTTCTGTTCCTTTGGAACTCAAGCTGGACGTCTTAAAGGGACAGTGCAGCAGCATGGCTCTGCATACTTACGCAAGACAGCATTGCACCATTACTGTACATGAATTACCTGCCCTTATTGGACATCAGCCAGGCAGTGGGCATTACTGAAACCCAGGGGAACACTCAAGGTAAGACCCCCAATTCAGGGGGGTTGCATTTACAAGCTGAACAGAAATGCCTGTGAACCTACAAAAGCAATGTGATTTTATCACTGAGGCATGGTAACTGGTATCTGTAGGTGACTGTATTTGTTTCAACAAAGTGTGGTCTTGTTAATGTCACGAATATTTACTTGTGGAAAATGACTATTTTGACATGAGTAAATGTGACAATGTGATGGGTGAATTCAGGGAATTCAGGGAACACAGTGGATCAGATGTCTTAAAACATTGTTCTATATTTAGGGTTACTCCATCAGAGGACAACAAATGGTGACTGTTTTATTTTCTCTAAGTCAGGGATTTGGAGCAGTACACAGTAATGGAGGGTTGCTGGGGCTGCAACTATTCCTCCTAATTTGAGGTAAGCTTCAGCCTAAGGTACTAACTGGATTTATTTAATTTTAATTTCTGAGTTGCCAACATTTTGGTTCATGTGTAACAGCACCTTTGCTTTTATGGTACCTTATATTAGCAGAAAATGACCTATTAGTACTAAGGAGTCAGAACTGCAGTACTGAGGAAATGATCCCTGCCTAGGATAAGCAGGTGTAGCACCCCCAGCAGTTGACATTGATGGCATCAGTTACTCAGAGACCCTATTAAGGAAGTGGCCACTGTATGCCACTCAAGCACCTGGAAGATCACTACTGACTACAGTGGACTATTCACAGAATGATCATGGTTGCATCAAATAGGCAAAATGTTCAGGGGTTTGCAGATGTACAACTAAGTAGCTGAACATGTGATTTTTATACGTGTTTGATTGCTGTCAATGTTCCTTTTTATGTTTGCCTGCACATGCAGTACACAAGGAACATATTGAGATAGTAGAGCATTGCAGAAGTATGGCAGTGTTGTGACCAATGCAGCGGATGCTTTAATGGGCACGTCCCTCAGCCACCAATTAATGCTTAAGCTGCCAAGGACGGCAGTTTCAGAGTGGGCGCCGCACTTGAAAGAAATCTGCCACTGCAATCAGGAGCAGTTTCACAATTGCAGTGTCAGCTCCCCACTCCCTCCCAACCAGGCACATAGCAGGACAACAAATTTAAATGTTAGCTCCCTCCCACTGCTGCTGTCCTCCCCGCGCACCCTCCATTCTCCATCCCCTGCCAACATTGGGGAGCTCAATCCCTGTGTCACCATGTATCCCCTCTCCCCCCATTAATGTGGCACACTAGGAGCCCACCACAACGTGTCAAAAAATACTTCTTTGATGTTTCTAACACCAGGGTGCCCACTCCTGGTGTCGGATGCAACCCCCCAGTGCCCGTATGTTCTCAGCCGACCTCAGGGTGCCCAATCCCTGAGTCAACATTGATCCCCCCATCCAGTACTCTGGCACACTGGGAGTCCACCCTGGTGTGCTAAAATCCATTTTGTTAATATTTCGCCTGTGAAAAAGAAAATAGTCACCCGACATTTTTTTCTGAAAATAAAAGAAAACGGTCCCTCATCGCTCCCGCCAGCCCCCTCCCCCAGCTTGCACCTTCCCTCTGTGTACCCATTTCCCTGCACTCCCCCTCACCCATACTTACCTCTGGAGGTCAGGAACAACGATATTCTGTGGACCTGGAACACGTCTGCACTCTTCAAAGACCAACCGGGAACTGAAGAAATGATGGTATGCCCTATAATGGCAGTCAATGGGGGTTTTCAGCTTAGGTTGATATCTCAGCCAATTTTTGGAGTTTTGGTCCCAAATTTTCAACATGGGGTTCTTGGGACCCCACCTCATAAGCACTGGCACTGTCATTTTGTTTCTCAGTCCCGAAAGGTGATTTTTGTGGTCGCTGAGCAGAATCACCTTTTGGGACCAATTAATGAAATGGCAGTGTCACTGTTCATGAGGTGGGGTCCCAAAAAGCCCTTGTTGCTAATTTGGTGAAAAAACTCCAAAAAATCACTGCGTTACAAGCATCTGAAAAATTGAAAGATCTGGGGTTTTCTGATGTCGCTGTTTCTTTGGTTCTATGATTATCTGAGTAACAGGTGTCAATTTGTCCATGTAGGTTCTGTGGTCTCTGATGTTTTGTCAATTAGTTGTGGTGTGTCTCAGGGGTCCATTTTGGGACCCCTGTTATTCTCTATCTTTATTAATCAACTTCCTGGAGTTTGTAAGCTTAGTGAATCATTGCTTTATGTAGATGATCTTGTAATTTGTGCTCAGTCAAATTCTGTGTCTGAACTTTCTTGTTCCCTAGAAAAGGATTTTGGTGTTGTCTGTTCTTGGCTTACTTCAAATGCTAAGGTTTTGAATTCAACAAAAACAAAAGTTATGTTATTTGGTACGCAATTTATGTTGGTGGACACCCCGGAACTGAGGATATCTGATTTTCGGGGTGGTCTGCTTGAACAAGTGTCTCAATTTAAATATCTGGGCACACTTTTGGATCCCAGTTTGACCTTTTCACTTCAGATTCAGTCAAGAAAGTAAACCAAAGAATAGGGGTGTTATATAAATTCAAGTCATTCTTCTCACAAGAAACTAGATTAGCAATTGATATTGGTTCTCTTCTTCTATATTTTGATTACAGTTCTTGTTTATATTATAACATAGGTACAAAAGAAACGCAAGCACTAACTGTGGTCTATAATAATATCTGTAGATTTGTTTTAGGAACCCCCAATAGGACACATTGGTGTAATCTTTATTTTCAGTTGGGGTGGCTTTCCCCTAGTTGCAGAATAAAATATTTTGTTGGCTGCCTGATGTATAAATGTTTTCACTTTGGTTCCCTTTTTCCTCTTGCTGATCTTGTTGTAATGAGAGAATTGCTTCCCAGCCTGAGGTCGGCTGACGGACCTTATATCTTGTCCCCAGGCATTGGCTTAGATCAAGCTCTAGAGCTTTTTCAATAGCAGCACCATTATATTGGAATTCACTCCCACTTGATGTTAGGGTTGCTCCCTCTGTTTTGACTTTTAAACAAAGGTTGAAAAGTTATTTATTACATAAATCTGTTTGTAACTGCAATTTTTTAATTTGTAATTTTTGGTTTTATATTGCTGTTGATTGTAATCGTGTATTTTTGTATGTTTTTTTGTCTGGGTTGGTTCTGAAAAGGGACCTTTGGTCCAGTGCCTTTACCTGGTTACCAAAGAATAAATGAAAAATGAAAAATTAAATCTGTTGTACAATTTATACGCGCCCTCATAACTTCATACATTTTTAATATTTTCACTCCAAATTTTCAACATTGCAATTTTTTCACATCTCCTTATGAACAGTACAGCTGTCATTTTCTGCATCCTTCCCAAAATGTGTTTTTGCACCTGTGGAGCAGAATGGCACGGTTGCTGTGTGAAATCAACTCTCGGGACAGAGTAACAAAATCACAGTGCCACTGTTCATGAGGGGAGGTCCCAAATAGGCCATGTTGAAAATTTGGTGAAAACATTAAAAAAAATTACTGCGTTATGAGCATGCGTTGCACACTTTCTATGCACACTTGTAACTTTTCCAATTTTTCATATTTTCACTCCAAATTTTCAACATTGCCATTTTTTCATACCTCCTCATGAACAGTACAGCTGTCATTTTTCACATCCTGACCAAAATGTGTTTTCACATCTGTGGCACTGAATGGCACACTTGCTGTGTGAAATCAACATTTAGGACTGAGTAACAAAATGATACTGCTAAGCCCATGTTGAAAATTTGGAGCAAAAATACCAACAAACACCTGGGCTTTAGGGTTTCCAACCATAACACCCACCCAGTATAGACTGACAGGTATCAGGGGTGTGACTTGGGGTCATCAGCCATAGTTCTCATGCCATTTCACCCCCACACCTACCCTGCAGCCACTGACAGGCATCAAGGTGTGCCTTGGGGTCTTCAGCCCTAACACTCACCCCATTCTCCTATACTGCACTCATATCAGCTTATTTTCTTATGGAATGGGGTGAGTATAAGGGCCAAAGACCTCAAGGCATGCAGTGACACTTGTCGGTGTCTGCAGGTTGGGGTGAGGTGGAATGGTGTAAGTGTTATGGCCGAAGACCCAAAGGCACACCCCAATGCCTGTCAGACTCTGCAGGATGGGGCTGGAGATTGACGTTACTTGAATACTTCACTGCCATTCCATAATAAGCATCTCTCTAACTCCTGCACTATCAATGCCAATACCAGCAAGCAAACATTCGGCATTAACAAATGCTTGTTTAATGAGTGTGTTAGTATTTTAATTGACAAAATGAGTCACCACTATGAAATGGTGCATGACTGGAATGTGAATGAGCACCAAGAATGTTAGACTCATCCTGCCAAGGTTCTTTGCCCCCACCCCCCACCCCATCCAGCTATTCAGGCCAGAAGATAAGAAAACAAGCACTTTGGACAGCTCTCCACTTATTTCCTGCCAAGAATGGCCCCCTCCCCCAACACCATGGAGAGTCTGAAGAGTGGTAGCATTAACAGTGAGTTAATAACAACTCACAGTGATTTTTTGTGTGATGTTCCCATCTTGTGCTGCCACATAACTACAACTCTTAAAGAGCTGCTAATCACACCAGACCATCTGTAACACAGAATGAAAGTACAGAATGAGGGCTGGAGCCTGAAAAAAAATGGGAAATGTTTAGCTAAAACTTTTTTTTACTGTATTTCTGCAACCACTGCTGCTGTTTCTGTAGTCATTTGTTATGGGGGTGGGGATCCCTGTGTCAAATCCAAAATTTGCCTGTGTACAACTGAACCGAATAGAATAGTGGGCAATTAGTTTTTTTCAGCAATGCTCAGCACAAGTGTCCTGCAGACGAGGGGCAATGCTTTGGACTAGTGCTGAACAGAAATGCTGGAAGGCTACAAGGCTCACATGGCAATGTTTAATGTTGCTATAGGATGAACCTGCCAACTGACACTACCACCAATCAGTTAATATGCACAGAAAGAGGCTGGTGGGTGTCAATAGGGATCATTCTGCAATGCAATAGATTACTGCTGTGTAGAAGAGATAACATCAGTGCATTCAAACAAACCTACACAACACACACACACACACAGCACTATTGGTTGAGATAGGTAGATAGATACCATAGATAGATAGATAGATAGATAGATAGATAGATAGATAGATAGGCAGACAGACAGACAGCTTCAGACAGATTGACAGATTAAATACATATAAAAGCAGTGAAGGGGAGAAGGTTTGTTTCCACATCCTTCACTTGCTACCACCCTGAAACATGTACATATGTATATAAATTTAAATTTTGGGGATGATTTTGTGTATCTGATTTCTGCTGATGCCATTTGTGTTTTTTTTGTTTTGCAAATCAGAAAATCATTTTAAAATATTTAGTTAGTTACTTAGTTAGAAAGTTAGTTCATAGAGTCAGCGGGCTCTTACATACTGTAGATATGTTCATAGAACACAGGGAAGCATTGGCAGAGAATGGGAAATTTAGAATAATGATGGAAGCGATTATCGGAAAGGGTGTAGATGACTCATAAGGGAAGGGGACATTATGGGCTAACTGGAGAGCAAGTACTGTGCAGGGTAAGGACTGGCAGGTATTGACAGGTAGGAAGGTAGCTAGTATGTAGAAAGTTGGGCAACATAAGGGGAATTTTGTCACACACTTTCTCTGTCCCTCTGTGCTATGTTGATTACCAACATTTTAGGGTGTCCTGTAGAAACAAGAACCCTCTTGAGGAGCATGCCCTCCCTTAGAGGTACTGCCAGGACAAGGTCTCTTTAGATCAAAGGTACCATAGGGAAGAAAACCCAGCACCAAGAAAAGAGACATGCTACCAGAGAAGTAGAGGTGGACCATGGTAGCAGAGAATCAAGCATCTAAAAAATGCTTAGGTATGTGCAGTGCAAATTCTACTTGGTGGGGGCACAGTTGCAATACCCCAAAAGTATGGTAACTCAGTACAGCTCTGCTGCCCCAGTACCCCTATGCAGTACAATGCATAGTGTACCCGAGTAAGGGTCCCTTAATCCCAGCACAGGTATAAGGTGGCTGAGATGGGGGGGGGGTGGAATTGCACTGTTAATAAGGCCCTTTCATAAAACTTCCTGCTTGCAGTTTATTTTTTCTATTCTTTCTCATTTCTTCTCCCTCAAGCCCCTTTTCTCCTAACCTTTCCCCAGTACAGTTTTCTGCCCCTCCCCCAATATGGCATGAGCTTCAGTGCCAATTAGTGAGTCATTCCAGCTCACACTGCCATTGGCTGCCCCCACATCATCAGGTACTCAGTGTCCCAAACATTGGGGGCTACATAAGGTCCAGCATAGTGGGAACTGTGAAGTCAAGTCACTGTCAAGTAGCAGTGATCAGTGAGTTCTCTCAGGCATTAGGGAGTGTAGCAGCCAGAAGCCTGTGAGGCAGAGTGAGAGAGAGCAGTGGGCTGGCTGAAGAAAGAAAAGGGACTCACCAGCAGCAACGGTCCCTGCTGTCTTCCTCCTGTTCCCAGAGTGCAGTGGTTCCAGTGTTGGTGGTCCCTTCCTGTCAGCGTCAAGAGAAGCCAGCGGTTCCTGTGAGTGCAGTAGCACTAAAGCAGGGTCGGACTGGGGTACAGAGGGCCCACCTGCAAAGAAGATACAAGGGCCCACCTGGAAAATCAATAGGGGAGAGCCCAGGTTGACACACTCAAATCAATATTCCACTTCAATCTGATATACTTGCTCTGTGTTTGCATCTTACATTTATCAACAGTGTCCCAGATACCCCATTTAATTAGAAAAAAAGATGATAAATGGAAAAGTTTTCAGAGTTTAGAAGGTAACCACTTACTCAACTGAGGGGGGCCCACCTGGAAATTTCCAGGTATCCAGGTGGGCCAGTCCAACCCTGCACTAAAGTTTGCTTTCATTTTTTTTATTGTTGTTGTTGCAGATTTTGGTTGGCATCCACAGTGTGGGCTCTGTTGAACCCCATTTATTATTTTTTTTAGTCCAAAAGTCCCAATCCCTCATTTGTGGGTGAGCAGGCCACAGTGGTAAGAAGGAGGGGCCAAGCAGGAGGAGCAGCAGCCAAGCCATGGCTGTAACAGAAAGAGAGCAGCCTCAGAGGCAGAGTAGCAAGCTCCCATCAGTGGAACCACCCACAGCACCACTGTCCACAGCCATCTACTGAACTCCAGCTAATAAACATCCTCCTTTCCCATAGCATCTCTACATCCTGTATCAGGGTGGTGAGTGTGCAGCAGTACCTGTGGCCAGGTGCTGTCACTTAATTAGGAGACTTTCAGGGGTATTTTCAGTACCAGGTGGTACAGAGGACAGCTGCTGAGGCCATGGGAGTCAGAGCACAGCCCTTTGGTTAGGGACCACCCAGAGGGCAGAATAAGTGTACAGGAGGCCCAATTCAAATAAATTAGGTGCCTGGAGGGTGGAGCAGAAAGGCAGGGAAAATCCCCGTTAAGAAAACAAAGCAAAAGCACAGGAGGAGCAGGAAGGGGGTAGCCATGCCCATATATTTTTTCTCTATTTCATTTACCAGACACCTAGGAAGTGGAGCAAAGAGCAATCAGGACTTTCGGTTAAATCAAAGCAGCATCATGTGGGTGGGGTAAGGGCACAATAACCCCAACAGCAATCACCCAGCACAGAGAAAGGAAAAGTCAGAAGAGGGCTAATAGCACAAAAAGGGACACCAATAGCCCAAGCCAGGGCCAATGTTTGTTTGTTTGTTTGTTTTATTGATTATATTGATAAACATAGTAGAGAAAAATGCCTGTTTTCACATGAGACCAGAATAAGTTAAACATTTGACAAAACTCACATTAACAACAAATATAATAAAAGCAAATAATATAATATACAAACAAACCATATATTTACTAATTACAATGGCAAGTGGACATCGATCCATACTAAACACTAAAGTTTCTTCTGAAAGCAGAGGCAGTGTTGTGCCGAATAATATATGATGGTAGATTATTGTACAGTTCAGTTGCATAATATGACAAGACTCTCTGACCCTGCTGGTTGTATCTAAAATGAATAACATATAAAAGAGACTGGATTCCATTGCTCAAGTACTGTATCTCTTGTCTTCTTTAAGGAGGTAAAGAGGCTAGTTATGCTATTAGAATATTTACCCCGAGCAGCCCTGTACATACATATAGCAAGTTTAAGATTTTTATGGTCTTCAAAAGAAGGAAACCCCATGCTCTCCTAAATAGTGCAATGATGAGTTTGAAATGGAAGGCTGGTAACAAACCGACAAACAAGATTGTACAATGAAGTGTTAAATGGTTTAAATAAATAATTCTATTGACATTGCACACCACCTTCAGCCAGGAGCAGGGGGAGGGGAGCAGATAGGCCCCAGTAAGCTACCAAGCAGCATAACTGCCACAGCCCAAGCCAAGGGCTAGATAAGTTAGTAGAAACGTTTACAAGTGTTTAACCATACACTGAGCCCCTAGCAAGGGAAATACAGTGGGCTTGGGGCCTTTAGCACACAGGCTCTACCTGATCGGCCCTAAGACTAGAGGGCAGGACTGCTACTGAAGTTATAAGCTAACTTGGCAGGCGTGCATGTGTGAACTGACCGAGTAGACACTTCTCCAAGCACTCCCAGCCCTTGCTCCTACAAATTTATTTTTCTTTACGCTCCAAAGTTATTATTACGGCCAACAAGTGGTGGCAGGGTGCAGGTAAAGACAGCATGGATGAATATCTTACAGCAACAGTGGAGAAGTCCATGTGGGGCTGCAAACATGCCACAAAGAAAAAGATGCAAGAAGGGGGAGTGGGAACAGGTGCAGAGGTGGATGGAATTGAGGAGATGGCCACCGCCTTGGGCCATGCAGTTTCAGAAAAAGTGCTGGGGGCCCTCATGCGGAAACGTGAAGCGGTGACTTTGAAATTGGACAGGTTATCGACTATTTTTAAGCAGTAGCAGATACAAATAGCCCAGATAGAGACTCAGATCTCCACCATTGAAGACCAGATGGGGGAATTGCCACAGAAGCTGGACAAACTGGAAAAGCATGTGGAGGACCTCAGAGAGGCTCCCCACTCCCAGGAGAATTTCTGGGAACAATCTTCAACTGAGGAGGGTGCCTGAAGGAATGGAGTGAGCAGATGCAGTCGCATTTTTCAAGAAATGGCTGCCCCAGATGCTGAAATTGAATTGCCTGAAAAGAAAGATAAAAATAGACAGAGTACAGAGGGCTCTAGCACCCAACCCCTCAGAAGACACACCTCCTAGGCAGATCATCCTAAGACTATACAATTGCCCTGACAAACATAGGATCCTGGTGACCCTTCATAGAATGGGTACCCTCAAGATTGGGGAGAGCACTCTTTTTATCTTCCAGGACTTCTCAAGAATCCTCTAGAACAAGCGTAAGGGGTTTAACCCCTTGTTAAATTACCCCCAATAACAGACAGTGGATTTCCATTACGTGTTTCCAACCATCCTTGAAAAGTAAGATTTTTCTAGTTCAGACTATAATTGACTGGGCACTGTGAACTGTGAGCAGAGGATGGTGGATTTTTGGTACCTTTTTTTCTTTCCTCTAGGCCGGAGTTTGAATTACCCACCCAGACTTCACAATTAATTACCACCCAGATATAACAGCAATTAGTAAATGACACATTTCTTGAGCGAGAGAATCCCTGCCATAGGGGTGCAGCTTGAAGATCTGCCTGCTGGAAAGAGCTGTGAGCATGCTGGGTGAGGGAGGTTGCTGGTCACATGGGACTGTGTTATGGTAAGGGACTGGAACTCTCAGGACTGAGTACAAAAGCTGCTGTTAACTTGTACAGCTATTGGATACCCATTCTTTTTTATTCTTCCTTCAGACTTTGGTAATTTTGTTGCCATGCAATAAACATTGGGATCTCACACCTATATAATACAAGGCAATGGTTGGACTTGGGGACATTTTGGTGAGGTCACGCCCAACTAACATGCATGATAACATGTGGGGGCCTCTTAGAGAACTTTGAATACAACCAGTGCCTGAAGTTGTACAAGTATGAGACAGTGCCTACACAGACTTCAGAGTGGATTTGTTGGGGGGGGAGGTGATCAGAGTACCGGGTTGGGGACTGTGGTTCCTCTAGCTCCCTCTATTGCTAGACTTGTAAACCCACTGTGGAGAAAAACCTCTTAGTTATGATGATGTGGTCATGGGTGTGGAACAATGTGTGTGGAGGGGGCTAAATTCAGAAGAGGCTTCACCTAAACTTTTCCCCTGCTGTGGGGGCGGGGGATATGCACCGTAGGTGGAAATTTTGCTTCAGATTCACATCAAATACCATAGCCAATGGGGACGGGAGCCCACCAACCAAAATAGTAGCTCAAATGGTCTGATTGCAACCATGATATAAGAATTGTGCAGGATGGGTAGAGGTGATCAATTTATGAATGGTAAGCACTGCCACTAGTGGTCCAGTCAGCTGGCGGTTTATAAGCAAGAACATCTCAATATCTAGGGGAAAGAATAGGGGAGGGAGGGTGGGGAAAGATCCTCAGAAAGACTAGAGTTTTCTCTTTGCTGTGCCAAACTCTACTGCACCTGTTTGGCGGTGGGCCTAGTCGGGGCAGGAGACAGAGAAGAGAGGCTGGAGCTAGATAAAGTTATATTGAACTGTTCACTTAGGTTGTATCTGTTGTTACTTGTACTGTTTATGACACACCTTGAGTTCTTACAAAAAGTAATGTCTGATGGACTTTCTAGGATAATGAGTAGGGTCAGGAGAAAAACACTGGGAGCTGGGGGCAGGATCTGTATCTGGTAGGGCTTGGGCCTCCTCCTGACCCTCCATAATGTTATTCTATATCTGATAAAATCATGATGTACACATGGAATGTCCAAGGCACTTTCTCTCCAGTAGAAAGTGAAAGAAAATCTATCTATGCATAAAAAGGACAACGTCCAAATTAAGATGTTGCAGGAGATGTCCCTCACTAGCCATGAGCAGGACAAATTAGTCAGAGAATGGTTGGGCTGATGGTACTCGGCTTCCTTTAATGGCTGTAAGAGGGTAGTGTTGATACTACTCCACAGGAACTTGGCATTCACCAAAGAAAAGGTACTGGTGGATCTGAGTGAGGGGAAATATGTCTTTGTGAGAGTAATGATCTGTGGAGAAAGGGTCACACTAGGGAATGTGTACACCCTCAATATGCATGACACTGTCTTTTATGATCAGATGCTAGCCCTGCTGGACAGGGAACAATTCCCTAATCTAATTTTGGCCGATAACTTCAACTGCATGCTAGACCCCGAATTGAACAGATCCAGCAGAGGGGGATGACTAGATTTGGCAATAGCTTGGTGGAGGTGGGCCTTAGTGAACTGGACATATTGGATGTCTGGAGGGAAGCCAATCCAGGGACAAAGAAGTACACTTTTTTCAAACTCACACAGATCACAGCCCTGCATAGAATACTTAATCATCCCACTTGGTATAAAAGAGAGCACAGAACACAGATAAGCCCTATACTGCTGTCAGACCATACCAGAGTGCTGGTTACATTGTATACATCTCAGCCCAGGGATGAAGTTTAGGGCTGGAGGTTCCCCACTTAAGGCTCTAAAATGAGAAATTCAGGGAACATCTAGGTGAACAGAGGGCCTTATATAGAAACACTAACATGAGCACAGCCCCATCCAAAGTAATATATTGGGAGGTTGGTAAGGCCTTTATGATGGGGTGCAGTGGTGGTCTATATGGTGGTCAAGCACAAGGAAAAAAAAGAAGAGTTTAGAGACATGAAAAGGCAAATAAAAGAGCTGGATATCAAAGCCTTCAACTATCCCTCTGAAGAGAGTCACAGAACATTCAGGGAAGCAAGAGCATCCATCAACTGTGAATTTACCCAACTGGGTCATAATGTCGTACGCTTAATACGCACGCATTATGCTAAACCCCAGACTTGTGCACTCTCCGTTGGAGCCCCGGAGTTAGAATCTTAAGTGGGTGGATCTGGGGTGCAGCCTCCATATGCGGGGTGTGGGGCAGAGCCCCACAGAACATAAAATATAACAAAGTCGCGCAACGCGATTAAGTCTCACGGCATTCTGCCGTGCGACATTTTGACCCCGTGCCAAATTTACGAGGGGGGATGAACATCACTGTCTTTTATGCCCACCAAAAATACTATGAGTAGGGCAACAAACTGAGCCTGGTCCTAGCCAGGCTGACCAGGGGGAGGAGGGTGCTGAACATAATCCCTACCATACACACAGGAACAGATAGTATGGCTAAGAGGGGGGAAGATATATTGAAAGCCTTGGTATAATTCTATGCCAAGCTCTACCACAGCAAGTGCCCTAATAAAACAAAATCTAGCAAGAGCCAATACGGATGCAAAATAATGGTATTGTGTAGAGTGAGAAATGCTTAAACCAGCAATTTTTGTACTAACCACTGAGCCACTTAGTTGCACTTTCTAATTGTTGTGATACACACACAGTGACTAATACATATACATATATGTAACACATACGGGGTTCCCCACCCCTGCCTTTTTACTAAAATGACAGGTGGCATGCTGTTGGCATTTGGCAGCAATACCTGGTGGGGGACCTGGGTTCGGGGAAGGATGAGGATACCTGGCACAAGGGACCTAGGTTTGGCTACTCTGCACAGGGGCACCCAAGTAAATCCAAACTACAGGAAGCACTAACTGTAATGTCCAGAACCAGAACTGGGATTTTTCCGTGTGGCTTTATTTATTAACTAACTGAACATAAACAAAGCATTGCATGGTCCCCAAAGGGCTACGATACTGTATGTGCAGATTAGAGGTTAACACAGCGGTCCATTTGAGGAATGAACACATTACTACAGTTGTCTGGCTTTGGACCCACCAGGCACTCAGCCCGGACTTTGCATGCGCTTTGGATACACAGCCCGACTGGCCCGGCTCCCCTGCCGGCCACTCGACTGATGGTCCACTTGAAGAATGAACCCAAACTTTACTTGGAAAGACATCCCATCAAACAAGGAGACTCCCAAACTGTGGCTTCCCACACCACTTAGAGTCTGCGACTCCTAGAGAGATTTGTTTTCTTACTTCCAAATGAAACTCCCATCAAACAAGGAATAATTTTCCCATCCTATGGCTCCCCACACCACTTAGAGTCTGCGACTCCTAGAGAGATTTTCAAGTTGCTACCCACATCTGGGTACCCACCCCATCACTGGCCAAGTGCATGAGGCAAGTAGCAAAACACAGAGGAAATCAGTAGAGGTGGACCTGGTTACTAAAGATGGGGGGCTTTCCCACCCCCAGCTCCCACAGCCCATACCTGGCCATTTCTCTGGATACACACAGAAAACTTTAGAACTTTAAATTGTAGATTGAACGGTGGATGACCTGAAGCACCCCCTCTACAGCTAACTTTAAATCCATTTAAAACTTTAAACTGTTTGACTGCTCCATTTGTTCATCCTAGTTGACATAGCCCTCCCAAATAGCAGTCCCCATTCATATCCCAACTGAAGAAAACAGTATGTTTGCCCCTTCAAATGGAGCCAAACACTCACCCATTCGTTGCAGGTGCCCCACAGGTGAAGTACTGTAACCTTTGCTGTTATACAAGAACAGACTAAATTAAATCAGGCAGCTTCCTTCCATGGTGGGAGAAGGGGATTGCCCCTGGAACCCACAGAGAACTTTTTCCCCCCCCGGAGGGATGGGGGCACTGAGACCGGGGGAGCGGTCTCCACCACTTTAAAAAAGGTAAACACAGGAACACTTCCTTTTTCTTAGTGAGAGATCAAACAGCAGGCTGATGCTTCCTTCTTGCTTAAGGACAAACGGAAGACTCACTTTGAAATTCCCAAAGTTCTAAACTCACTCCCTGAGCTGTAGATTCCAATGTGGCTCATGCAGCTGCGACAGTTCTATAGTGATGTCATCTCTCTAGTCTCAGCTGTGACTGAGGACAGAGTGAGACAGTGTGAAACCCATTTAACTGGAGTTTCACGAGCTGCCTTCCCTGCCTACCACTAGGTCTTACTGGGATTCTAGTAACCCCGGGTAACAAAGGGGTTACATATATATGCATATATATTCCAGTCTAACATAGCAGTGCACTGTCTACACACATTTTTTCAGATTAAAAAAGACATCGAAGGACTGTTTTCTTCTCTTCAGGCTCTGAGGGACATCGGATGGTGAGGAGTTGCCACTAGACACCTCATTTAAATGCCCAATGACATGCATAAGGCTGAAACTGATCTAGATAGTGGAGGAATGTAGACTAGAAATTTTTGCACTAACCACTGAGACACCTAACTACACTTTCTAATTGTTGTGATACACACACACAGACTAATACATATACACATACAGTGAAGCTTGCCAGGATGAAACCCAATTCCGCAGCATTCTGCAGCAGAGTTACTGCAGTAAACAATGCAGTTTCAATGGTCGTTAATCCCTTTTGTCAGACAGGAAACTGACACTGTGCTTCATCCTGGTGGGCTTCACTGTATATGCATATATATTCCAGTATAACATAGTAGTGCACTGTCTACACACATTTTTACAGATTAAAAAAAGACATTGAGGGACCATTTTCTTCTTTTCAGGCTCTGAGGGATATCATAGGGTGGGGGGTTGCCACTAGACAACTCATGTAAATCAGTACTGATATGCATAATGCTGAAACTGATCTAGATAGCGGGGGAATGTAAACTAACAATTTTTGCGCAAACCACTAAGCCACCTAACTGCACTTTCTAATTGTTGTGATACACACACACACTGACTAATACATATACACATATATGCATATATATATATTCCAGTACAGCATAGCAGTGCACTGTCTACACACACAAAGCATTGCCACGCACATGCACTGCCTTCAATGGCATTTATTTATATACACATCTAACAATTACTGTATTTATGATAAGCACTGTGTTTTTGCACTCATTGTATTAATCTATGGCATTGCTGTGTAACTATTGTGGAGGACCAGGGAGTTGCGGTGGATGTGGCCTATCTGGACTTTATTGGGGACATTGCAGAGGGACTAGAGGGGAAGATATGCCTCTTTGCAGTTGATACAAAGGTATGCAATAAGGTGGACATTCTGGGGGGGTTGAAAGAATGAGGGAAGACCTTAAAAAACTGGAGACATGGTCTTAAGAATGGCAGCTGGGATTCAATGCAAAGAAGAGCAGGACCAATGCCAATATGACAATAAAATAAGTTTTGTGTAGACTGTGTCTTGATGGTAATATGAAAGAAATATATAGCAGAGTTGTAGTTAAATGGTATTAATGGGACAGAGAAAACCATATAGATCAGATATTAAGTTTTCAGTGCAACGCAACGCCATAGACAGAACATGTTTAAATAGTGCAAGCTTGAATATTCACAAATAATATTGATGACTGAACACATAGTTATAGACAGAAACATGTTTACACATGTGAGTCACCTTTTGACTGCTACCTGGAGGAATCTGGGTGGTGAAGCGTGCGAGTCACCAAGTTGGGAGGGCCCATATTCATTACGTTATTGTGTATAGGCAAAACATTTGTCAGAATTCAAAGGTTAGGAGCAGGTGCATACAGTCAACTGTTGCAAGTGGGAATGATACAGGTTTTTAAAAGTTCTTCAGTTTACAGTGCTCAGTTCTTCAGGTTTCTTCCCAGGTCCCTGGTGATGACACAAAAGCTTTTTATTTTGTCAAAGTTCCTTAAAATTGTAAGTGTTCTATTTCTTCCACAGCGTCCTTTGTGATGGCCTGGCAGCTCTACCTGTGGAATGCAAATCTGTGTGGTTCTCATCCCTGGGTTTTGTCAACACCCAGTGGTTCTAGTACTTTGTTCTTGGGTAATAGTCAGTTCTTCAAGCTGGCTAACAGGAAGCACATGCTCAGTGGTTCCTCCGTTTGCATTCTTCTCGACAACATCATTCACAGTGCCCAACAGATCCATATAAACTCTGGAATGGCATTGTACACCTTTTAAAGTCATGCAGTTATGACTTACAGTAACACATACAGGGTGATTTTAGCATATTGTAACAGTTATAGAAGTGATTTTTTTTTTTGTTAATCTCTTTCTCCATGTTTGACTGTCATCCTTCCATCAATCATCCCAGTCCCGATGCCATGGAGTCCTTCAGGTCATACCTGCCCACATCTGCCCCCATGACTTACTCCCTCCCTCTAGCTGGGTCAGTGGAGTTTCTAAACCCCTGCCATTGAACAAGATCTAGTTTCACTGAACAGGGCCTGGATAGACAGGAGTGGAGCCTACGGGTAACCGGTGTCATCCTGCCAGCTGGGAGTTTTTATGTGTTCTCTCTGAGGAGGTGTGGATGTGCAGTACCATCATGACACATATTGTGTACGCGTTCATGACTTGCATCGTTAGCCACTGCACCTTCTTACACTTTTGGCAGCCTTGGACTGCCTTCCCCTTAGCCTCCGGGAGGGGTCAGGCATATGCTGAGCTCCTCATCCCCCACCCCTGGAGGAGGAGAACAGTCCCACGGATGCTCGATCCTCCTACCCCCGGTCACCCTCCAATGCTCCAAGTTTACCCTGGTCATCAGCGATGCAAGTGGTAGTTCTACAGCTACACATGTCACGTGTGCAGACAAATAGAAGGCATTTTAGAAATCAGTAACATTTATATGCATGATTTTAGAGTGCAGTAATATTTATTGAGTTATTGTTGTTCAAAAGCAAAATTTTATTGCTCGCAATCCTTCTCTGGTTCCAATTTTTGTGGTGCAGTTACTCAGTAAACTGGTCCCTTTTCATGAGAGCGTGAAAAGGTACAGGTGGAACAGATTTTCAATAGACTCTGCAGAATGTTTGATATCTGCATACTTTCAGATCTGAAAATGGAATTCTTTGCAGGGTGCAAGGAGTTAAGGAAGCCCTATGGGAGTATGCTGTCAGTTTGCAAGACGACCTCAAGGCAATTGAAAGGTTGGACCCTGTGATCTCCATGACCCTGTTGAGTTGCTGAAAGACCGATTCATGGGGGGGAGGGAGCGATACTGCTCATCAAGAACTGAGATTGCTGACAAAACAGAGCCCCAAGATACACTTCTTGAACTTCAAGGAGGAAGCTATTGAACTACTGGGGCAAGAATGACCAAACAACAGACAAGGTTTCCACCAGTGTTGCAAGACAGTGAGGGAGAGGTGCTGGGCAGGATACCCTGTCTGCTGCCAGACTTCAGTTGCAAGTGACCAACCAGTATGGACATCAAAAAAGACCCTGATAGGAAAACCACAGGAAGACTCCAGAGGTCCAACACTAACCAGTGTTGAAGAGAGAGAAATCCAGGTGATTCAGCACCAAGGAACCCCAGTAATGACTGGATTTGATAGGGACAGAGACTCTCAGAGCCTGAGCTATCAGCACATATGTGGCAGAACATGAAAAGCAAGCTCCACAATATCAAAAAAGACCAGAGGTAGGAAGTGAGAAATCAATCATCCAGAGGACACAGATGGTGCACGCCACAGCCTCCGAATGCTGCAAGAAGGCTGTCCCACCAGTTTGACCTGAATGGAAACCCAGTGTGCTGAAGGTGTGGAATCAGTGGTCACATTGAAAGAAGGTGCCACCAGGATGTGAACTCACCAGCTGTGGCTTCAAACAGGGAGTACCAGGTTGCAGACTGAACCTTGAGACAGTCAGCAATAGGTCTACCAAAAGGCCTGACTGAAGCCCGAGTCACTGGAAATTGCCCAGCCATGACCACAAAGATCAATGGGATTGCACTAGAAGCTCTGCTAGATACTGACTCACAAGTAATGACACTTCAGGGCAAATTCCTCTGTGAGCATTGGGCTAACTGGCACAACCTCCTAAAAGATAGGTGAATCTCATGGCTGGCAATGGACTGAACATTTCTATCATAGATACACTGATGCAACTGTCAAACTGGGAAGACAAAAGATCAGAATGAGGGGATCTTGATCAGCAGTCTCTAGGATGACAACTTAACAACTGTGATCCTGGTCATGAACCTGCTCCAGCACTACCAAGATGATCTGATACAAGTTCTAAGGGAGCAGTCCAGTCCACTTCTGTGGAAGGAGAAACAAGCCTCACAAGGGATAATCAAGCTTCTTCAGTGCCACCCGCTTTGTAAATGAAAAGAGAAAAATTTGAAAGATCCTGATAATAGATGAATGGCCAGTTCAGTCACAACCCAGGGCTGATACAAACCTGATGTGCAAGGCCAAGGTGGGACTTCAAGGCAAGGACTACAGAGTCCTGGTGGAACCAGAGTGGGTTGGACAGGAAGATCCAGTCATGGTGGCTCAGAGCCTGAAAACATTGAAAAATGGAAAAGTCCTTATTTGTCTACTCAGCTACGGCACTCAACCAGGGATGGTGTGTAAGTGACAAGCAGTTGGACGGCTGAAGAAAGTCAATTAGGAGGATATCCTAACCCAAGAGGATGAGGAAAAAAAGGAGGCCTGCTTGGTCAGTACTGCAGTGGCACTGCAAAACTGTACAAGCAACAGTGTGGGCTAAGATACCTGGATCCAGGAGATCGACATAGGAAACCCCATGATGTAGGAAGAGAAAATGGCAAAACTGTTTGAATTTATCAAGAAGCATCCAGATGCTTTCTCACATCATGCACTGGATTTTGGATGTTTGACTGACATGAAGCTCCAAATTTCAACAGGGGACCACCCACCCATTTGGAAATGGTTCCAACCTATACCAACTGCTCTATATCAGTCAACCAAACTGAAAGAAATGCTGTAAACAAGAGTCAAAAAAAAAGTCACAGTCCATGGTCAGCACCAAATGTTCTAGTCTGGGAGAAAGATGGACGGATTCAATTCTATGTGAAAACTGGAAACTCAAACAAATCACTCACTGGGATGCATGTCCCTTGCCCCACTTCAATGATGCCCTCACAGCTCTAAAATCAACAGCCTTATTCTCCACCATTGATTTAGCTAGGGGCTACTAGCAAGTACCCATGACACCAGAGGACCAAGAAAAAGATTGCCTTTGTGACCCCAGTGGGACTGTACAAAGTCTCCCGGATGCCCTTTGGTCTCTATAATGTACCTGGAACATTTCAATACCTGACGGAACAATGCCTGGACAGTAAGAGCTTTAATACGGTACTGCTGTACCTGAATAACATAATAGTGTATTTAAAAATGTATTAGTGGCACCTGAAACACATGGAGCTAGTCTTTGAACACCTAAAGAAGTACTGTATGGCCTAAATATCAAACCCTCAAAATGTCATTTTCTAAAAGACAGGGAGAATTACCTTGGACACATTGTATGGTCTGAAGTAATAGCTCCAAACCCTGATAAAGGCAGAGTGGTAAAGACATGGCCTTATCCTACCACCTTCAGGGATGTGTGGCAATTCCTGGAATTTACTGGTGACCTTCACAGATTAATAAAATACTTTTCAAAACAGGCATCTCCCCTTCATGAACTATTGTTCCACTCATAAGGGGTAAAGTCTCAAAGCACAGAAAAGTGAATTGGACACTGGAATTTCAAAACGCATTTGATCACCTCAAGACAGTACTGACCATGGTACCGCTGTTAGCCTATCTCGACTACCAAATGTCTTTCCCCCTCTGCACTGACACCAGCAACAGAGGCCTGGGAGCAGTACTTATACAGGAAAAAGAAGGAAAGGAATATGCAATTGTCTATGCTAGCAGAGGACTGCTGGGTACTGGAAGAAATGATGAATGATACAACTCTTTCAAGCTTGAGTTCCTAGCACTCATTTGGGACATAACAAGGAAGTTGCGACAATACCTAACCCACACCTCATTCACAGTCTACATGGACATCAACTTGTTGGCATCCTGACGCAGCCAAATGTGAAGCAGTAGAGCAGTGTTGGGCCTCCAGGCTGGCCAATTTCAACTTCAGAATTACAGTAGTAGCCACAGACACTGCAAGCTATTTCCCGAAATTTTTGTGATATTTCTAGAAATACCTGATGCTTTTTGCATTTAAACAGTAGGGGCAGTAGAGAGAAACTCTTCAGAAATTTCACGAAATATCTGGAAATAGCTTGCAAGGTCTGAGGCTACCACTGTAAATACCACACTGGAAGATCAAACAGCACTGCCGATGCCCTCTCTCAATTGTCACATCATGACAAGGCAGAGCTGGTTGAGAGAGAACAGGAAGATTTGGAAATGCCACCATTTGTCAGAATCATGGTGGATATAGTGTGACTGTGTTGCCAGTACTTACAAAGAATCAACCCAGACTTACTGTAGGGGTAGAACCCACACTGCCAGCAGATGAAAGAATAGACCTGTGGATGCAGTTGCAGGACCTGAACCCTCTGATCAGTGAGTTAAAAGAGATCTTCTGAACCAGAAAAAAATAAGTGCCCAGGAACGAAAGACTCTTTCCACAGAAATGGTCAGACTACTAAAACAGATAGAATACCTCAGTCTGGAGTGAAAAAGAATTGTGCATAAAATACGAGATCCAAGAACTCAAGCCGAGATCACCCAGGTCCTCATTCCACATGCAGAAGCAGATAACATTCCGGAAACCTATCACAATGGGTCAGGTTACTTCAGACACCAGAAAATGGAGAGAACAATCAGACAAAGGTTCTACTGGGTCAGCCTGAGGGATGATATCAGACAATGGGGCGTGAGGATTACATGGCCTACAGCCTAAACTAAGGAATGGGCAGTAACCAGAGAGCAGTCCTGCACCCAAATGTAACTCAAACTTCTCTAGAGATTGTCGCTTTGGACCATTTGAAATTAGAAACTAGTGCAAGTGCACTTTAATACATGCTCATGATAATTGACCACTATACAAAATTAATGGTGGCAGTACCTGTAAAAGATTTGTCAACCCAAACCACACCTGAGGCCTGTTGGAGAAACTTTATTTGCCCATATGGGTATTCATCACAAATCTTAATTGACCAAGGTGGTACTTTTGAATCAACACTTTTCAAAGATCTGTGTTCCACGTATGGCAGCAGGAAGCTGAGAACAGCCCCACACCACCTAAAACAAAGGGGTAATGTGAATGAGTGAATTCCATACTGCTGGAAATGATGAATGATAGGACAGCAAAAGAAAAGCTAGAAAAGTGCTGTTGCAATAATCTTAGAAAATTATTTGTTCAAGGGATGTCCTTACTTTGTTTATATGTCCAAAGACCTTGCAAGAGAAGTTAAACCTCCCCCAGGGGCTAGACAGGTACTTACCTTCTCACAAACCCCTCCACTTTAAGATGGGAACCTGTTCCTGCAGTTCCTGCAAATGACTAGTTTCCATACCGTTATTCACATTTTAATGGACTTAACTGACCAGATGCTGACTTCTCAAATGGAACCTTTTTATCAGGACCACTAAATAAACAGGAGCTGACCTTGCAAATCCCCGGACTGCAAACCCAGAAGTCCCATATCCAGTAAGAAATGATACTCTCCAAGGGAGTGAACATAACCTGCCATACAGGGCAGCCAACCTCTTTCCATTATTTGGCCTAACAACACTAAAATCAGCCACCTTAAAAGGTGGATGAGCAAGGATACCCATACCTACCCAGTTTCAATGTTTGGCATCCATTTTTAGTACCATTTTCATGATTTCCTATCCCACACATTGCTTTTTAAATTTCTTCTTTTGTTTGCATCCCTTTTTTCTATTACTAGAATTATACCTTTCTTTTTATGGCTAAAGGGCAGAGCTCTGCAGATGTTTTGCTGGAACAGTAGAAATAAGGAACTCACCAAATGTCTAACGAGCTTCTTTTTTATTGAAGTGTTATAGCAATCCTTCCACTCAGCAGTCTGTTTACTGCACTACTTTTTCTCTATTAGTGTTTCCCAGTGAGGAATCAGGTTCAGATTTCTCAGATCAACACAGAATGAAATACTGTTATCACTGCAGGAGATCAAGGCTGTCATCTGTAACTATGTCATGCTGCAATGGTTGGTATTTTTTCTTTCACTCTGGCAGTGTTTTTAAGTTTTGATGGGAAATAATGGTCACAAAAACAGTACATGTATTCAGTCTTAACTTTTGCATAATTTTTAAGAAAGTTTTTAAATAACTCAGAGAAAAAAATCATTTAAAACATGAGTGTGACAGATTAGCCATTAGTCAAGAAATACAACCAGAGATTAGCAAACATCCCTGAGTCTAGTAAATCAAAGGTCATAGAATGGAATGCTATGAACCGACTCCTCAGATGTTCTAAATCTCACTGAAGCCAAAGAAAGAGTGTGTGTGTGTGTGTGTGTGTGTGTGTGTGTGTGTGTGTGTGTGTGTGAGCATATTAATTAGAAATATGTAAACCACAAAACTCTGTGTGTTCATTTGACAATATTCGTTGTGAATATTTAGATTCACACTGTTTAAACATGTGCAGTCTGCAATTAGTGCTCATTAGTCAAACTGTAACCTGAAGCAGGACCACCTTGTACACAGGACTCTGTTGCCCTAATGATGTCAGTGCACTCAATATACCTGTATGAAATTCAGATCTTTTACTGCTAAATAGCAGTTCTGCATATGTGAAACAAAAGCTCAGGGAATCACCATCAACCAGTTAGAAACAAACCACTGAACCCATATTTCAGGATCTTTTTTTTTGTCTTCACAAACATATCCTACTAGAGAGTGTAAGTTCACTCACTGTCCTTTTATTCGATTCTTTTTTGGTAACCAGGTAAGGCCCACTGGGCACAAGTGCCTGTTTTCAGGGGTGACCGGGAGCACTGGAGTGGTTAAATGGCTTGCTCAGTGTCACACAGTATGTAAGTGGAGGTTGTGGGAATCAAACCCAGATCTGCTGGATGTACCAAACTCATTCACAGCTCATTACGCTAACCTCTAGGCTATACTGCCAGCCTCTTGAGAACATGATATCTGTTAGTCCAATTCCAATACCAAACAGTGGAGAACTCCAGGATATTTGAGTCACAGAGACAGGAACGCAGCATCAGACCATGTTTGTAGAGTGGCTAATTCAGTTCACAAGCACCTAAAACACTGGGTACATTTTAGCCAGTGGCTAATTTTTAGACTTTAGCATTTACTCAGCTGGCATGAAGCAACACTGGACCATTTGCTGAATGTTTAAAGGAAATATTTTGTACCCCTCCCCACATCATATTCTTTTACACTTTGGAGTTGGACATTAGCAATTTTTGTTAGTTCTTAGTCAGCCCTGTGGTGCTGAGGGTTGAGATGCTAGCCTTACCTCATGCCACACCGGTGACCTGTGTTTGGGAGCAGACTCGGGTCATTGAGAGTTGTCCGGGGAGAAGAGGACTGAGGGTCCGATGGACTGCTCTCCTCTTTTGGGCATGGTGGGTTGTGCATCCCACAGTTCTGGTGGCTCCCAGTGGAGACTAGGAGCATTGCCACAAGCAGGGCATGTGCATGGGGTATGGAGGTGGAGGCGAATGTCCTGCGGATGGGCACAGAAGTGCACCCGTCATGTGCCAGTCGTCATTGCATGTCTGCACATCCAGGAACTCGAAACAAGGAAAAAGGCCCTGGCACCCAGGAAGGCGAAGGTGGGTACAGTGGATGGCCCTTATGCTCAATGCCGGGTCTACCCCAGTCAGCTTCCAAATCTCCTCCCTGCTCTGGACACCTTACTATATTCTAGATAGAGCACCAGAGGAGTAGGCAGGCTCACCTCAGGGGGGCTCAGAGCTGGGAGGTTGGGGGGTCGGTAGTAGGGTGAGGAGAGATCACAGGATGGAGGCTATGTCTGGGAAGACCTCAGGCAGAGCAGGAGCTGGCTGGTCTGAGAAACCACACCAGAGACAGTCCTAAGGTGCCAGAGAGGGGAGCATAAAGAAAGTTAAAAAACATTTTCTATTAGTTTTTACTACCTATCACAACCCTTTGTGGGAATAAGGAACCTAGTGAAAACTACACACGTATATGCATGGGGGATAACTAAATGACCATTTTACATGATTATGAGACAACTATATATGGACATACAATGTTTCCTGTTGTCTCAGAATTCTTAGTAATAACTCAAAGCTTTCAAAACAGGAAAACAATATGCTCTTATCAGTTTTTATATCTACAGTGTTGTGTAGAGGCATGGCATCAGACTGTACATGGCTGGCAGGTATCTGGGCATCCCTCTGCACTCTGTCCACAGGAAAAAAACATGTGACCAGCTCTCACTGAGCTTGCAACACCTAGCTGTCTCAACTCCTCTATCCTATGTTACCCATTTGATTATCATGTCTATGTAGCATAGTACAACGTGAATTATGTGTGCCGCACAATTTACAGCATCAACTTTCCACATATTAATAATTTTACGCTGTAGCCATTTGAATTATATGATCTGTCATACATAGAAACATAGAAACTGATGGTAGATAATGACTGCTAAGCCCATCTAGTCTGCCTGTATTTAATTACTGTAGTTCACTTTTGCTGCAGACCCAACTTTAGCTACAGCACTGTCTCTTCCACCTCCTTCCATCCTCCAAACCAAAAGTTAATTGGTTGAACAGAATTGCAGTCCCATTACAAGTGATTTTCCAAAAATGAATTAACAAAAAAAAAAAAAACAAGGTCGCAAATTGTAAAAAGCATCCTTGGCTATCTGTCATTACTGTGTAGACAATGTTTGGATTATTAAAAATAAAACAAAAATATATAAAATCCCATATTGTAGCTTACTCAACATTGGTATACAGCTGGGCACCATCATAATACAGTATATTCATACGGTATGTACCTATCAAGGTGTCACAACTCTATAAGTAGTATATTCCTTCATACATGTTCTCCTTGACATTTTCAACCTTGCTCAATGCATATATTATTACTGATTTGATTATCATGTCTGTGTAGCACAGTACAACATGAATTATTTGTACAACACAGTTTACAGTATCGACAATGTGCATATTAATAATTTTACACTTTATCCATTTGAATTGCCTAACCTGTCATACATAGAAACATAGAAACAGATGGCAGATAATGACTGCTGGGCCCATCTAGTCTGCCTATTTTTAATTATAATCAATTTTACTGGAGACCCAGCTTGATCCACAGCAGTTTCTCTTCCATCCCCTTCCTTCCTCCATGGGTTTCTTTGTGCCTTTCTGAGGCATTTTTGAAACCCACCACTTGTTTCATCCCGACTTCCTCCCATGGAAGGCTGTTCTAGGAATCCACCACCTTTTCTGTGAAGAAGTACTTCCTTCACATCTCTCCTGAATCTACCTCCTTCCAGCTTCGTATCATGACCCCTTGTTCTACAGCACCTTTTTCTCTGAAACATACCTCCCTTCTGTACCTTGTTAACCCCCGTAAGGTAAAGGTCTCAGATAATGGTTTGTTCATGGGACAGCCCTACTTTGTGTACAGGTCCATAGACCTTGCAAGAGAAGCTAAATGTCCTCCGGAAACTAGACAGGTACTACTCTGTCACAAGTACCAGACAGTAAAATGGCCAGAATTGCTTCCTAAATGTTGCTATCTTTACAACAACACTGTCCACTGGTCAACAGGGTACACACCCTATTACTTAATGTTTTATAAGCATGGAAGACTTCTGATGGACATGGTCCTGGACATTCAACAAGAATCCATAAATGTGGAAGAACCATCAATAGACTGGGTGGAAGAACACCAACGTCAATCATAAGAAGCAATTGGCATTGTATCAACTCAGATGGAACATGTGCAATAGAGACAGAAGGAACACTATGACTGTAGAGCATGGGCTGCACCCTTGTTCATTGGAGACAGAGTCCTGTTAAAGAACACTCAAACCAGAGATAAGAAACTCACAACCAGGTGAGAGCCCACACCATTTGTAATTGTTGAAGTTCCATATCCAGAACTACCAGTGTACAGGATCAAACCAGTAGCAGGAGAACACACAAGTAAAGTAGTTCACTGGAATATGCTAAAACCATATAATTACTGGTGACCCTAGATATCAACCCAAATACGACCTCTGTCAAACGCCATAAAAACCCAAAATCCAGTTATTATGGCATTCTTTAAACTTTCTTTCACTAGCAGTGTCCTTAGAGTGTCATTCAGCTGTCGCACAGCACTTCTTTTTGGGTTATACTCTGTGTGTGGGTGGACTCAACGGCTTTTTAAACATGGGGGCTCCATTTTTCACTTACCTCCAAGCCACATTTCTTCATTTCCCCCAAGTCTTCTAAGTTTTTTTTTATACTTTATCTGGTTGATCCTGCCTTCTACATACAGTACAAATATCTGGTTGATCCTGCTCTGCATCCGGATCGGAGACAGCGATTGCGATCCAGGGACACGGCTGTGGCTGTCACGGTAAGAGAAAAAAAAGTGTGAATTGTCCTGTGGCTGACAGACTAAAAATAAATAAATAAATTCTGTATGAGACTGTGCGTGTGTGTGTGTGTGTGTGTGTGTGTGTGTGTGTATACAGACTAAGGAGCTGCAGGAGCAGGAATGAAGCAAACTATCTGGGGAGTAACTCTTTGCACCAGTAATTTTAAAAAATTAAGTCTAGGCAGGTGTGTGATCATGATGTTTTTTTACACACCCTCAGTGAGTGATGCCCTCATAAACCTCTTGAGCATTTATGGCTCATCACTCACCTCGGGTGTGTAAAAAAACATCAGAACACACACCTGCCTAGCCATTATTCTCTATGTATGTTCCAAGCAGCTCGGGGTCATAATGTCGCACAGCAGAATGCCGTGCGGCAGAATCGCGTGACGCGATTCCTGTTTATTTCTTGTTCTGTGGGGAGCTCCACCCCTACACCCCCTGTTAGGGGGGGCTGTGCCCCCCAGCCCCACTAAGGATTCCAACTCTGGGGGGGTCCAACTCAGAGCGTGCACAAGTCCAGGTTCACCATAATGCCGTACACTATTAAGCGTACAACATTATGACCCAGTGCAGTTCCAGGCAACTGGTGTGAACAATGTTGCGGGATATTGGAGATGGCATATGGAAGAGGCAGGAGGACACCACATCAGATAAAGCTACCCCTGGGGTTCCTATAGAATTACCTTGGCTACCGGGTATCAGTATGTTTGGCACAGCACTCAGGATAAGCCACACTTCCAGGAAGAAAAAGGTAGCCACAAACACAGTAGTAAACTGCAAGCAAATTCTGATTTTATTTTGGCAGAGCTCCACACAACAGTGACACTAAAACCAAGCACTTTGGGTCTTCACATGTCACATCAGTATGTCTGGCCCTGTTACTACCACTTTTACTATGTAACCTGAGTAACCTTTACATAAATCCTACAGTACAAAGAGAGATATACCTCCCAAACATTGGATTGAAGAACTTCAGTAGTTCTGTGAAAGGTAGCCTGTGAATAAGAAAGTACAGAATAAAATTAGAATAAGTGTTACAGTTAAAGCATAGATGTTAAAAATATTGATTATACAGTAGAAGTTAAGAATGTTTAAAATTTTAAAGTAATGTGTCCTCACAAATGGTTTAGGAGGATACATGGGGGCATGTATCTTTTAGCAGGGCTGAGTATATAATACTCCAAAATTATGGCATCACACTACACCCTTGGTGCCCCATTACCCCCAATACAGTACAGTGCCCAGCCTGCCCCAGTAAGGTGCCCCTAGCCCAGCATAGGTATAAGGTGGCTGAGATGGGGAATTGCACAGTTAATGGGGCTCCTTCACAAAACTACCAGTCTACAATTAAAACATTTTTTCTTTTCTTTCTCGCCTCTCCCCATTCAAGTCCTTTTCTCCCAGACTTTCCCCAGCACAGTCTCCCCCCCCCCCGCCATATGGTACAAGCTTCACGCTGGCCATTGGTTGCTTTTCTGTGTCATCAGGGATTCAGTGACATGAATGTTGGGGGGCTACAAAAGGTCCAGCATGGTGGGAATCATGACGTAAAGGGCTACATGTCAATTTGTTCTGGTCAATGTGCTCCGTGACAACTCATGCCATATTGTTAACTCTGATGTCAATCAGCCCCCTGTACAAATTTTTTCTGGACAACTCACTCCCTATATAAATTTAATAAAATAAACTCTAGGGGTGCACAGTTTGGGAATTAATTGTGCAGGGAGCCAATTGACACCAGAGTTAACAGCCTAGTGCGAGTTGTCATGGAGCACATTGACTGGGAAGAAGTGACATGTCACTGAAGTCAAGCAGCCATCAAGTAGCAGTGGCCAGTGAGTGTGCTCAGGCACAAGGGAGTGTAACGGCCAGATGTCTGTGAGGGGGAGCGAGAGAGAGAGAGAGAGGGAGACAGAGAAAGCAGTGGGCTATCTGAAGAAAGGTAAAGGTCTCTCCAGCAGTGGGGATCCATGCTCTCCTCCTTCTGTTCCTATGTGACATGGTTCTAGTATCAGCAGTCTCTCCAGTCAGCAGCAGAGAAAGAAGTTAGTAATGTCTGTGGGTGTAGTCACGCTAAAGTTCACTTTTTCTCTTGTTGCAAATTTTGGTCAGGGGCTGCATTGTGGGTTCTGCATAGCCCTCTTTATTATTTTATCTAGTTCAAAAGTCCCGGTCCCTTGTCAGTATCTATTCAGGCCATGATGGTAAGAAGGTGATGCTGAGTGGGAGAAGCAGCCATCAAGCTGTGGTGGTGAGAAAGAGGAGCATCAGAGGCAAAGAAGTGAGGTCCTGTCAGTGGGACCACCCGCAGTACCACCACCCACAGCCATGCACCCAATTCCAGCCAGCTAACATCTTCATCTCCAATAGCAATTCTACACCCTGGGTCAGGGTGATGAGTCGGTGATGGCACCAATGGGCAGGTGCAGTCTGCCTGATTTATTAATTTAATTAAGAGACTTTGAGGGGTATTTTCAGTGTGTGGTGGTGCAGGAGGCAGCAATTAAGACTGTAGGGGTCAGGACAAGACCCCTATGTTAGGGATAGCCTGGAGAGTGGATTAAATGGGCAGGAGACCCAATTCAAATAAATTAGGCCTGCAGATGGCAGAGTTAAGGGGCAGGGCAAAAAGCCCATTGGGGCAGGAAGAGGACAGGCAGGCCCATATAGATTTTTATCTGTTTAGTTTACTGGACACTGATGAGGTGGAGCAAAGGGCAGCCAGGCCCTTTAGTTAAATTAAAGCAGCATCCAGTGGGTGGGTGGGTTAAGGGCAGAGCAAGCCCCAGCAGCAAGTGCCCAGCATAGAGACAGGACAAATCAGAAGTGAGCCAGTAGCCCAAAAGGGGACACCAGTAGCCCAAGCCAAGGGCAAATGTTAAATAGTTTAAATAAATCAATTGATGTTGCACACCAGTTCCAGCCAGGAGCACGAACAGGGGAGCAGACAACCCCCATTAAGCTACCCAGCAGCATAGCTGCCATAGCCCTAGCCAAGAGCTGGTTAAGATTGTGGAACCATTTAAAAGAATTTAACTGTACCCTGAGCCCCTCCAACAGAGGGTCACTAGGCATGGGACCACCAGCGCACGGGCTCCGCCTGATCAACCCTGAGCCAAGAGGGCAGAATAGCTACCTAAGTTAAAAGTTAAGGTGAATGCCTGTGGGAGGAGGGCATAGCCCATGGCCCATACTATAGCTACTGTAGGTATATCCCAGCCATTTAATCCAGGTCTCTCCTTATGTACTGTTTACCCAAGTATACTGCTCTTGGTTACCAAACAAACATTTTAAAGGGCAAGTGCAACTGGTATGCAAGTGACTGTAGTGAATTTTAAACAAACATTTTAAAATGAAAATGTCAGTGTATTTAAAGTTACAGTGCAGAACTGCATGTGAACAGGTTTGAGGGGCAAGTGTTGTTTTATTCCAGGACTGATCATTTAAAGGGACAGTGCCCAATGTAAATGCATTCTCCAAGACTGAGGCTCCCTGCACATATCACATTTGGCCTGTTTGCCAGACAATTGCTCCATTTTGCTCTGAGATTATTTAAATTGCCCTCAGTTGCCCTGTATGGGAAATGCATGCTCCACAACTGATATACTGCCCTTGCATGCTGTGAGCCCTTTCAAATTCAACACACTTGCTCAGAAATTGTGATTTGCCCTGCATATTCTCAAATAGCCCTACATGTTCTCTAATTACCCTTTAACAGTTGCATGATCCAAAGACTGCTGAAACCAGCAACCCCAAAGAAAAGAGACAAAATGCATTGGAGACAACTTTATTTCTGCCCATTGCATGTCAGCAATTCTTCCTGCATGATCCATAGACACTCAGAATCTGTCATCAGAAAAGGACTGTTGGCCTAACCAGTCTGCCCAGATGATTCCTTCCTAGTCAGCCTCTACAGACCCTAACTGGTCTCCGATGACCCTCCCTCCCCCTTGCCAACTCAATAATATTCCCTTATATCGATCCCACACATGCTTGAAGCCCCCTACTGTTTTGCCTCCAACACTTCCGCAGGCAGTCTATTCCAAGTGTCTACCTCACATTCAGTGAAATAATTCTTCCTCACATCCTTCTTTAACTCACCCCCCCCAGCTTCATTGCATGTCCTCTGGTCTTGTATTGGTACTTTCTCCTTTTAAAGAAACTCCCTTCCTACTCCATGTACATCCCCATGAGGTACTTTTAGGTCTCTATCATGTATCTCTTGTTCTCCTCTCTTCCAGGGTGTACATGTTAAGACTCATCAGTCTTTCCTCATAGGGCTTTTGGTGCAACTCCGGCACCATTTTAGTTGTCCCCTGTGGACTGCCTCCACTCTGTTTATGTTTTCTCTCTGAGGATCAGCCTCCAGAATTGGACACAAAACTTCAGGTGGAGCCTCACTAGTGAGCAATACGGTGGCAACACCACCTCCCTCCTCCTGCTGCAGAGACCGCTCCCAGTGTGTCCGAGCATCACACTGGCCCTACTCACTACTTTGTCACACTGCCCTGCTACTTTCAGGCCGTCAAGTATGATGACCCCCAAGGCCCTTTCCTGCTTAGTTATTAATAGTACCTCCACCCCATGCTATACTCAGTTCCTGGGTTCCTATCTCTTAGGTGCATCCTTTTGTACACACTGGTATTGAACTTCAACTGCCATGTTTTTGACTACTACGCAAGTTTCCAAAGATCCCTACACATTCTTTCCACCCTTTCCTGATTGTCCATCCTATTACAGATTTTGGTATCACCTGCAAAAAGTCATACTTTCCCTTCCAGTTCATCTGCAATGTCATGTATAAAGACATTGAAGAGAACTGGTCCCAGTACTAAGCCCTGCAACACCTCGCTGGTCACTCTTCCATCCTTAGAGTGCATGCCATTAACCACTACCCTTTATCAACTATCAGTTAACCAATTTCTTTTTTTTTTTATTAAGCTTTCTGGTCCCCATCACCTCATCCTGCCAACTGGCAATGGGGGCACATATGCATTTTTTACGGATTTTCTCCGCAACCCCCCCGAGGCACCAGCACACGGCCATGTGAGCATGTGGAGGCACATTTCACACCCTGTGGTGCCAGCTCAGCCCCTTCCACCTCCCGATACATTGCCACCCTCTCTCCCCCTATGCTACCCACCAGACCTCCCCACAGTGGGAGCGGAACTACAGGGAGGCGCCAACCCACCCTCACCACCCTCAGGAGAGGAGAGCTGTCCCCAGCATGCTCAATCCTGCTCTGCCCTCCCCTCCACGCTGGTACCCCGATGACCTCAGGCCATTCCCAAACCCAGGTCACCAGCGGAGTGTGAGGTAAGGCATCTAGCGCCTCAAACCTCTGTGCCCCCAGGCCAGTTAACCAATTTCTAACCCAGTTCGTCACTGTTTCCTACCCCTAGGCTGCTCAATTTCTTAATCAGTCTCCTGTCACAGTGTTGAAGGCATTGCTAAAGTTCAGATAGGCCACACCTACTGCCCTCTCCTGATGTTTTTCCCTTGTCATCCAGTCCAAGAAATCAATCAAGTTCATCTGGCATGATCTCCCCCACGTGAATCCATGCTGCCTTTGATCTTGCAGCCCATTTGATTTAAGATTCTTTACCGATTTTTCCTTTAACAGTGTTTCCACTAATTGCCCCACCACTGAGGTGTGGCTCACTGGCCTATAGTTGCCAGCCTCTTCCCTTCTGCTGCTCTTATGTAGAGGGACCATGTTCACACTCCTCCAGTCCTTTGGAACCATGCCCAATTCCTGTTGAATAAGGCCATCGGCAGGGCAGCCAGCATTCCCCTGAGTTCTTTTTGGTCCTTTGGATGTATCCCATCCAGTGCAATAGCTTTTTTCACTTTCAGAGCTGCAAGTCTCTTCAGACTCTTTCCTCTGAAAATGGACTTGAGTCTTCCTTACCCCCTTATTCCTGCTGCTCCCTAGTGGTCCAACCCCCTTCCTACACTGTGACAACTGAGCAGAAGTGCCTATTTAGGATGTCTGCTTTTCCTTGGTCCCCTTCTGCATGGTCTCCTTCTGCTGTCCTTATCCTCACTATTCCTTCCCTTACTTTCCTCTTCCCACTTATGTATCTGAAGAAAATCTTATCCCCATTTGTTACACCTTTGACTATTCTTCCTCTGTCTGAGCCTTTGCCCCTCTCACTGCCTTACATAAGTCCCTCTGTTTTACCTAGTACACCTCCTTGTCTTCCTCCCTGTGTGTTTCTTTATACCTCTGAATGCCACCTTTTTTTCCTTTACCACTGTGGCCACTTCCCTAGAGTACCATAGCGGTCTCTTTTTCCTTTTGCTTTTACTCACTTCTTTCATGCAGAGGTTGGTTGCCTTAATTATGCCCTTCCTTATTTTTCCCCAGTGTTCCTCTACCCCGCCCAGGCAATTTCCACCATACAATGCAGTTTCTGAAACAGTCTCCATTTCTTTAAAATCCACCCTTCTGAAGTCCAGAACCCTTGTCCTCATGTGGTTTTCCTCTGCTCCCATCTTAATCTTAAACCACACTGTATGGTGATCACTGGTACCTAGGGGACTGCCCACAATGTTGTCTGCAATCCTGTCCCTGTTTGTGAGCACCAGGTCCAGTACTGCCCCATCCATAGAGGGTTCATTGACTAGGTGTCTGAGAAAAGCCCCATGTAGGGAGTCAAGGATGGCCCTGCTCCTTGTTGAAGCTGTAGTTGGAAGGCTCCAATCCACATCTGGCAGACTGAAGTCCCCAGTCAGCAGTATCTCCCCCTTCTTTGCCATCCTGATAATGTCTTCTGCAAGTGCCTTATCCAACTCCTCTTCCTGTGTTGGAGGTCTGTATACAACCCCTGTATGAATAGCAGCCCCAGTTCCTGTCTCCAGGACAACCCACAGCACCTCCAGTCCTCCTTTTCCTCTGGATGCTCCTGTATTTCCATAGCCTTGATTACCTCCCTCACATATAGTACAACCCCTCCCCTCCTCCTCCCTTCCCTGTCTCTCCTGAACAAAGAGCAGCCAGGTATGCCCATAACCCATTCATGACCGTCAGTGCACCATAACACCATTATGGCCTCCAAATCCAGACAAGCCTCCTCCTCGATGGCCTCCAGGTCTAGAATTTTATTTCCCAGACTCCTTCCATTGGTGCACAAGCTCTCCATACCTTATTCTCTTCCTGCCTGCCTCCCTCCCTGATTTCTCCCCCCATCTGTTCTTATCCCTGAAGCTCCCCCTGATCCCCCCTTCCCTAGCTACCCTCTCTGCTTCCTGTTTCTTTTACACCTCTCTTCTTGCATTCTTGATTTATACTGCACTTGTCCCCTGCCTTTTCCTCAGCTCTTTCTTCTTGTACCCCTGCTCTGGGGGAGAGTCCTCACCTTGGGCCCTCCCTCCTTGTTGTTCAGCATGTGGGGGGCAATTTTTATCTCCCTTGGTATTACAGCCTCCCCCCACCCCAGCTAATTTAAATGCTCAGCCAAATAAATTTAAACTTCTCACTAGGACTGTGGTCCCCCTCCTGGAAGGATACAGGCCATCTCCCTTATAGGGGTTCATATCCTCCATGGCTGGCCCCAGTCCCCAATATAGTCAAAACCCTCCTCATTGTACTACGTCTTCAACAAATTGTTAAAAGCCCTAGTGTGGAGTGCCCTTTCCTCTCCCCAGCCATACATGGGTAACACCTTGGCAAATGTCACCATGCACGCTACCTGCTTAAGTGGTAGTAGTAGTAGTTCTGTTTTTATCTGGCACCCTTCCCCTGAGGTTCAGGGTACAGTTACAAAACATTGTACATAAAAGGTAGATCAGGCATAAAATAAGACACGCAAACAAATAACCAACATAAAATTAATAAATAAAACAGAAAATGGAGCATAAACTACATAAAATATGTCAGGTTCAATAAATAAATACAGAATCAGCAGACTGGAATGAAGGGACATAAATGGAGAACTAGTCCTTAAAAGCTTGTCTGACCAAGAATGTCTTTAGGCCCTTCTTAAAGGCTTCATGGAAGGTCCTCCCTCAGGGTCCTTGGGAGTGAATTCCACAGTACCGGGCCTACCACCTCAGAGGCCTAGTCTCCTGAGGTTTTTAGCCTAGCCCTAAGTATCACAAAGAGGCCATCCTCAGTGGAGCAGAGAGGGTGCAAGGACACATAGGGACGCAGGAGGTCTGTCAGATAGCTGGAGCCCAATATGTATAGGGCTTGTCAGTTAGTAAAACAACTTTAAAGGAGATACACCACTTTACCAGCAGCCAGTGCAGATCACGCAGTACCAGAGAGACATGACTCAACCTAAAATGGCCAGCTGCAAGCACCGTAGCGTACCTCATCTGATCCAGAGGTAAGGAGCATTACAGCAGTCAAGACTCAGAGTGAAAAACGTATGTACTAGCACTGCCAAGTCTGCAGAAGGGATAAGGGACTTAATCCATCTGATGTTCTTGAGATGGTAAAAGCCATTTTAGACTACTGGTGCTTAATCCACCCCAGGTGCTTAATCCAGAGAAAGTTCCATCCAACTGCATCCTGACAAATTGGGGTTGGTCACCTGAATATAAATAGAATAATCATCTAAAGAACTCCTTGCCATCTGCTCTCCTCAGATTCTGCAGTCCAGCCCCTCCCTAACAGTGAGCTAGACTGTGCAGAGAACTGCACCAGTTCACACATAGGGATCTGATACCAGGTGGGATTGGGGTTTTTGTTTCTGGGTCTTCAGTGATTTGTCTGAGGTCAACAGCCTGGAAGTGTTCTTGACCTTCAGCTTCATCCAGGTCCAGTTCTTCAGATACTTCCCTGGGACCCATGGTGCCAGCACATAGGTTCTTCAAGTTTTTGTCCAGTGCTTCAGTTGCCTACAGTGCAACATGTCCTTTCCTGGGGTCAGCAGTGATGGCCCAAAAGTTCTTCAGTTTACAACACTCTTCTTCAGGTTTTTTACTGGGATCCCTGGTGACGGACCAGAAGCTCTTCATTTTGCCAAAGTTCCTTGCAATTGCAAGTGTTCTATGCCCAGTGGTTTAAATTATTTGTTCTTGGTAACAGTCAGTTCTTCCAACTGGCCAACAGAAAGCACATGCTTGGAGGTTGCTCTGTTCGCATTCTTCTCAGCCACATCATCAATGGCACCCAACAGATCCATATAAACCCTGGTGTAGCATTGTACACAATTTAGAGTTATGCAATTATAGCATACAGTAACAGTTACAGAAGTGATTTTAGAATACAGTAATATTTATAGAAGTGTTTTTAGAGTACAGTAATATTTTGTAGTTTGGCGCCAAATGGATCCATATAAACTCTGGGGGGCATTGTACAAATTTTAAAGTTATGCAGTTATAGTGTACAGTAAAAGTTATAGAGTAATTTTACAATACAGTAATATTTATAAAATATATTTTAGAGTACAGTAATATTTGCCAAGTTATCAAGTTTATCAAGTTAGTATTGTTCAAAAGTGAAATTTTATTGCTTGCATTTCTTTTCTGGTTCCAATTTCTGTGGTGCAGTTGCTCAATTAACTGGTCCCTTTTCATGAGTTGTATCTCCTGCCTCTCCATTTTGATGAAACTTCCATTATGTAGCCAAATAGTTAAAGAACCATCTTACCCATGGATCAAACAAGACAGACACCTTAATCAGAGACCTGACAAGTTGAGTTCATTTCATCTCATTCGATCAATATTCAGACACTTCACCTCTTGTGTTGGAGTCTAGGTTGGTTTTGATTCCAGATGATTCTCAACACATTTCATAGTGACTGCTGCCCGCTGCCCCACTGGACCACATTCAAAAACTCTGTAATGTAATGGGTCAGTGGACTCCTATGTAGGTTTGCTTAGCGAACGCAAGGAAGTATTAGTACAGAATTTGTAACCCCTGCTCCATATTGGAGTCTGGAGGGATTAATTGTTTATACTGGCCAAGGTGGGAGTGGCTAGCAGAAGAACTATAAAAGGGAGAACCAGAGGAAGGTCCTGGTGTTGGGGGCTGTAACGAGAGGGAGTGTGCAGGAAGAGATGCCTGCCAGAGAGGGTACAGTATTGGAGCACCTCGGCTATGACAGTGAACTGCCAGTGAAAGCATGCTGGACCTGGGGAAATCTTGCTATCCTGGGTCAGGGGCAGCTTGCTCCCTTTGAAATCTGGGGGCCCTGTTTCTGCAGGGCAACACCAATGCCTGAAAGTCAATCTGTGGTTCCATCACCACTGTGCAAGATAAGGTCTTGCTAGGCCAAAGTCAAAGGATCCTTACCTGTGATCCAAAAGCAGAAATAATAAGAAAAGTTACATCAAGGTGCAGCACAGAGTCCATACCTCTGGGGAGACTGCACTCACATTGAACATAGTAAGAGAGGAAACTGGTCCATATTTGGGTCACTGCAAAAGCTCAGGCAATACCACTCTTTTTTTTTTTTTAGGATTGTATCTCTTTTACTGCCAACCTGCCCCATTCTGGTCCAGCCACCGCAGCACCATCACCAGGCTTTCCTGGGACCTGCCATCATTGGTTGTCATCCATCCTCAGCTAGACACCCTAGAGAGTCCAGTCACCGGTGGGGGGAGTATATTACTGGGCCTTCATCCTGCCATGGTTGGGGGTTTTCCTCCATTTTTCTCTCTGAGCTTCTGGGACATACAGTGACACAATTTGCAAGTTCTCCCTCTGCAGGATGCCCCCCTCCCCACCGCATCAAGTGGGAAAGATAGTTTCCCTGATGTCCCATTGTGCTGCCACCTAGAACCTCTAGGTGGCAGTCACCTAGTGGGATGCACATATCTCCCTCACCTCGAGGGGGAGATCTGTCCTTAGAATGCTAAATACTCCTTCCCCTGGCCATTCCCCAAGCAATCTGCATCTGTTCCTGAACCTGGGTTTTCAGCGTAGCAGGAGGTGAGGCACCCAGCACCTCAGTCCTACATGCTACTGGGCCGGCTAGGAATACCACTTCCAAAAAGGTGGCTGTCACTGGAAAGTGATTACTACTTTGATTGCAAAAGGAGAGGCAGAGGCAGATAGATATCAGCTATTTTCTCTGATTAAATAACTTTAATTATGAAAAAAAGAATATGTCAGCTCTTGCATACTTCCTGAACTTGTGTACCCCTGCTTGAGAAGTTGTTATTTGTTATGAACATAACTCCCTGCCCCCATCTGTGGTGCTTGAAGGAGATGCTGGTGACCAAATAAATGTGCAGCACTCCAATTTTTATAAGACTCTTGTGTTGGGTGTCTTTTTGAATACCATCATTGCCAGGTGATCCTGAAGGTGGGGGCATGTTGTGACCATAATGAACTATGCTCTTCCCTCTGAACCAAATAGTTTAGTCTAGTACTGCAAGGCAGCCTGTTTAAAATGAACCATCATTCAAAAAATCATTCAGCAAAAGTTCCCACTGATCGGGGGGGGGCGGGGAGATGCAGGTATTCTTAGCACCATAGTTAGTTACATAGAAACCTAGATGATGAAGGCAGAAAAGGAACAAAGATCCATCTAGTCTGCCCATGTTATCCTGTATCCCGGGCCATGCTTGCCCTGTGGGGTCTTTGCTTACCCTTTTTCTCCCCTATTGTTCTCTGTGCTTCTACCTCCCTCATGCCTCTGAGTAGCTACTATACTAATGGCTCTATCCCAGCCGTGTCTGAAGCTGTTTATGGTTTGTGCACCCACTACCTCTGCTGGCAAACTATTCCATGGCTCAACCATGCCTTCTGTAAAAGATTACTTCCTCACATCCTTTTTAAACCTTCCCCCATTAGCCTTCACTCGTGACCCTGTGTCCTAGCTTTCCTGTTCCTTGTAAATAGCTCTTCACATTTTACCTTTTTTTTTTTCTTTCAAGAACTTGAATATCTCTATCATGACCCCCTCTCTTGTCTGGTTTCAAGCGAATACAAGTTCTGTCTTTAATCGCGCCTTGTAGAATCTGTCTTCCTGGCCCTGAATCATCTTGGTCACCCTGCATTGTATTGTCTCTAGCCTGTCCCTGCCCTTTTTGAGTGGGGACTCCAGAATTGGGCATAGCACTCCAGGTGTAGCCTCATCAGTGACTAGCTACAGTTTTGATTATTATTGAAGTACCGCTATTTTATTGAGACTATTTTATATAGTGTTTTATTGATCTATCGTGAGCTATGTATTATTGTAAATTGTTTAATTTATGTCTGTATACTGCACCTCTGCTTTTGTAAAGTGCCCAGAGCCTCCGGGATTGGCTGCTAAAGAAATAAATATTTATTTACTTACTTACTTACTATACAAAGGTAACAGCATGGCCTTTTTCTTACTGTTGAACCCTCATCCAGTGTACCCTAGCATCCTATTAGCCTTGCTGAAGGCTTTGTTACTTTGGTTGGTTTGTTTATGGGATTCATTGATGATGACTCCTAAGTCCCATTCCTCTGATGTTGTGTCCGGATGAACCCCTCCTATCCAGTTCTCCGTTCTGGGGTTTTTGTTTCCTAATTGCATCACTTTTCACTTCTTGGCATTGAATTTCAGTTAGCATACTTTGGGCCAATTTTCCAGCCTTTGCAGGGCTCTTTGCAGTTCCTGTATCCCCTCTACACTGTCATACAAACATACGGAGTTGGTGGCAGAAAAAGGCCCAAAGGTCTATCAAGTCTGCCCGATTGTACAGCTCTTAGTTTCATATTACTACAGCTGCCCCAGCCCCACCCAAATCCCTCCCTCCCCTTCCTTCCTCCCTTTTCTGGTCTTTCCACCTTTGTGTTTTTGTCTGTACTAATCCTGCCCTTGACTCTATCCCAACCCCGCTTAAAGCAATCCACTGTCCTCAGTTTAATTAACTCCTCCAGCAGTGTGTTTCATCTCACCACCACTCTCTCTGTAAAGTAGTGTCTCCTCATCTCCCTCCTGAACCTTCCCCCTTACAACTTCAGACTGTGCCCCGTAGTGACCCTTCCCCCACTTAAGTGGAACAGTCCTCCCTCTCTGACTTTGTTTATGCCTTTCAAGTACTTAAAGGTCTCTATTATGTCCCCTCTTTCCCTTCTCCCTTCCAGCGAATACATGTTGAGCTCCCTCAGTCTTTCCTTATATGGCTATCCCCCAGTCCCATGATCATTTTCGTAGCTCTGCACTGCACCGCATCCAGTAATCTCACATCCCTTTTGAGGTATGGGCACCAGCACTGCACACAGAACTCCAAGTACTGTCAACCCAACCATAGAGTTTAGTGTCACCTTTAAATAGGCACAGTCTGGCCTGTATTTCCTCTTCCACATCACTGATGAACATAATGAAATGAAATGGACTGGGCCCAGGACAGATCTCTGTGATATTCTGCTGGTGACCTCTCCTTCCATTGATCTTACCCCATTCACTACAACGTTCTGCTTCCTCCCTTCCAACAAACTCCCTACCCACCATACTATTTCCTTAGCTGTTCCTAGATCCCCATCTTCTTCAGAATTCTTCTGTGTGGAACTAAGTTGAATGCCTTGCTGAAGTCGAAGTAGGGCAAGCCTACTGCTCACCCCTTGCCAACTTCCCTGGCTACCCAGTCAAAGAATACCATCAGATTTGTCTGACAAGACCTCTTTTCCATGAAGACATGCTACTTACTATCTTGAAGCCCATTTTTGTCCAGGTATTCCACTAAGTCCTCTTTTACTAGTGTCTCCATCAGTTTCCCTACCATGGAGGTAAGGCTGACAGGCCTATAGATTCCCAGCTACTCCTTGTCCCCCCCCTTGTGCATTGGAACTACATCCACCAGTCTCCAGTCCTTGGGAACCACCCCTTGCTGCAAAGAGCTATAGAATAACATTGCCAGGAGTTCAGCTAACAATGATACCAGTTCCCTTGGTACCCTTGGATGCATCCCAGCCAGCCTAGGGTCTTGTTTACCTTGTGGGTTGCTAACCCTTTTCTGACTCTTTTGCTAGTGTATTTCTGCAGCCTCATTTCCAGGACCCCTTTATCAGCTGCCTTTATCCCACCCTTTGTCAAGGGCCTGCTGTTCTCCACAGTGAATGCTGAGCAGAAGTAGTTATTAGCACAACTGCTTTCTCCCTGTCTTCCTCTATTACCCTGCCCCCTCCTTTAGCCTGACAATTCCCCATGCCCTCTTTCTTTTTTCCTTTATATATCTTATTTTTTTTATTTATTGGATTTTGGTAACCAGGTAGGCTCACTTAAACAAATTGTCCCTTTTACAGGAGTGACCCCAAATTAATTATATAATATACATTGAAAGAATACATATAGACAATAATATGAAATTGTATCAGCACAGACAATGGATATACGTAACAGGCCAGTAGTTAGATACAAAATACAGATAAGTACTCAGTGTCACTTGGTTCTGTAGAACGTGAACACTATTCATAGGCAAGTACAGTGGGTCAGACTAACAAATAAGCTAGCTAGGGCAGACATAGGATCTGTTAACAAACAGATACACTTTCACAGTGGATCTGAAGGAAGCAAAAGTAAGGCATCCCATGGCCTTGGAAGAGATTGTTTCATAAGTTTGGTGCAGCGGCCGCAAAGGATTGCTGTCCAGCAGCAGAGAGTTTCCTTAGCACGGTAGCAAGTTTCAGTTCGACAGAATGAAGGGGCCTTCTAAGTGGTTTGAAGTCCATGATATCAACCAGATGTTTAAGGGGGGAGTAAAGGAGTTTGTGCGCCTTAGAAAGCACAGGGAGATAAACTGTTTTCCCCTTCATTGACCCCTCCACGGTATGCAGTTTTGTGTCTGTGTTTACAATCTTGACTGCCCTCTTGGCCTCTCTAGTTTTTCCTGATATGCATCCCATTCTTTGTCCCCCCTTTTTTTCTTTGTACCTTACAAAAGCCTTCTTTGTAGCCCTTACTGCCTCCTTCACCTTTTCAGAGAACCAAACTGGCCACTTACACTTGTTTCTTTTGATAACTGCTCGTGTGTATGTTTTCATTGCCTTGGGAATGTGAAGTTATGAGGTTTAATTTCACTGCAATCAATATCTCTGCCACACTGTTTCAAAGCGCAAAGTGTCTGCTCACCACAGGTCACTGGGGCTTTGCTTTTATACTGTGTTCTGAACTGCCCCCCTGAAAATGTTGTCCTGCTTCCCTGGCTGCCCCTTCACAAAGGTCCCAGTAGCAACAGTTCCCACATATCAGAGTGGAGAGCTAGAGAGAGGAGAGAGAGAGAGAGAGAGAGAGAGAGAGATTATCTTTAGCACCAGTTAGTTCACCTTTGAGGTTTGCTTTGATTTCAATGCAGCCAATGTCTCAGCCACACTGAGATGGTCCAGTGGCTGAGAGGCCTGAAACCACTGAGTCTGCAGTAACCACCAAGGAATCCTTATATGCACATGAGCCAAAGGAACCTTGAATATATTGCCTTCTATGAGACCATGGAGATGGAGCATTTCCTGGGCCGAGACCTAATATCTGCAACTCAACGAGACTGCCTTATCAAGCCATCAAGATAAGGCCAAGGGCCTCTCCTCAGAGAGAAAGATTTTCTCATGGATCATGGCTAGGACTGCCACTATGTACTGGATTCTTTGGAAAGGCACCAGAACTGACTTTTCCCTATTGAGCTACACTGGCAGATTATCCAGTAGTTGCCTATAGTAGTGCAAAGTGTACTCCAGCAGTTGAATCCCCTTTCAGGAGCCAGGGGTCCAGGTATATAGAAACATAGAAACATAGAATTTGACGGCAGATAAGGACCGCTTGGCCCACCCAGTCTGCCCATTTCCCTACCTACTGGATAAGCTGCAGATCCTAGTTAACCAGCAGCCTACTTCTTCCTACCCCCACCCCCTAGAATGGCCTTATGACTGTCCGATGCATGCTTGAATTCCACCACTGTTTTTGACTCCACAACCTCCTCTGGAAGGCCGTTCCATGTATCCACAACCCTCTCTGTGAAAAAATACTTCCTTAAATTACCTCTGTGCTGCCCCCATCTTCATATTGTGCCCTCTTGTTCTTGCACACCTCTTTTTTTGAAAGATGCTACCGTCTTGGACTTTGTTGATTCCCTTGAGGTACTTGAATGTTTCTATCATGTCCCCCCTCTCCCTCCTTTCCTCGAGGCTATACATATTAAGCTCCTTTCGTCTCTCTTCATATGTGTTCCGGTGCAGACCCTGCACCATTTTAGTTGCCCTCCTCTGGACAGCTTCCATCCTGTCTATGTCTTTGCAGAGATTGGGTCTCCAGAACTGCACGCAGTACTCCAGATGGTGTTTCAGCAGCTGTCTGTACAGAGGTATAATAACTTCCTGTTTTCTACTGGTGATGCCTCTCCCTATGCATCCCAGTATCCCCCCAGCCCTCCTTGCTGCCCTCTCACATTGCTTGCCCACCTTTAAGTCATCTGATATGACTACCCCCAGGTCCTTTCCATTTTGTTGTTGTTAGTATCTCACCCCATTGTGTACTCTTCCCTGGGTTTTTGTTTCCCAGGTGCATTACCTTGCACTTCTTAGCATTGAATCTAAGCTGCCATACATTTGACCATTCCTCTAACCTTGCCAAGTCCCTTCTCATCCTTTCCACACCACACTGTGCATCAACTCTGCTGCAGATCTTTGTGTCATCTGCAAAGAGACATACTTTTCCTTCCAGTCCCTCTGCAATGTCGCTTATAAAGACATTGAAGAGGACCGTCTAATACTGAACCCTGCGGTGCCCACTAGTAACCCCCCTTTCTTCTGAGTGGACTCCATTTACTATTACTCTCTGTGTCCTATTCTCCAGCCAATTCTTTACCCAGGCTGTCATCTTGGGACCCACTCCCAGGCTGACTAACTTGTATATTAATCTTTTGTGTGGGACTGTGTCAAATGCCTTGTCCATAGCCCTTCCCTGATCTACTACTTTGGTAACCCAGTCAAAGAAATCTATCAGGTTCATCTGGCATGACCTTCCCACTGTGAATCCATGCTGCCTAGGTCCTGTGCCCCTCTGGCCTCTAGATACTCGACAATTCTTTCCTTCAGAAGTGATTCCATCATTTTCCCTATCACTGAGGTTAAATTAACAGGTCTGTAGTTTCCTGCTTCTGCCTTGCTCCCACTTTTGTGAAGGGAATCACATCTGCCCTCCTCCAGTCCTCGGGTACCACCCCATCCTCCCATGATTTGTTAAAAGGGTAGTCAGTGGTGTCACTAGTTCTACCCTTAGTTCTTTATAAATTCTGGGATGAATCCCATCGGCCCCATTGCTTTGTCCACCTTCAGTTTTAAAGAGTTCTTTCAGAACCCTTTCTTCTGTAAATGAGCTGGTATCAACTTCTGTGTCCAGAGTGTTTCTACTGTTTTTTTAGGTACCTCCCCTCTTCATTTTGTAAATACTGAGCAAAAATATTTGTTTAGTATCTCTGCCTTTTTCACAGTCTCCCTCTGCCCACCCTCCCTCCCTTTATTAAGCCCTCCCTCCCTTGGTCTTCTTCGCTCCCTGATGTACCTATAAAGGTTTTATCCCTTCTTAACTGAGTTGGTTATCTTTTCCTTGGTTTGGGCCTTTGCTGTTCTGACTGCCTTCCAGCCTCCTTTGCTTTAACTGATACAGTTCTCTGTCCTGCTCCTTCTGCGATTCCTTGTACTTCCTGAATGCTTTCTTTTCTCTTGAACCTTCACTGCCACTTCCTTTGAGAACCATAGTGGTTTTCTTACATCGTTTTGTTTTGTTTATTTGCTTCACACAAGGCTCGTTACCTCTGTGATGGCAGTTTTATTATTCCCCATTGTTCTTCCACCCTCCTTCCTGCCCATTTGCTAGTGCATTCCTTAGGCACTCACCCTTTTAGCAAAGTCAGCCCTCCTAAAGTCAGTACTTTTGCCTTTGTATGGCAAGCAACTCTATTGCTGTGTTTATTGTGAACCATACTGTTCGATGGTCACTAGTTCCCAGATGGCTGCCCACTTCTACATCTGTGATCCTCTCTCCATCTCCATTTGAGAGAACCAGGTCTAAGATTGCTCCCTCTCTCGAGTGGGCTCCAATACTAGTTGTCTAAGGCATGCCCCTGTAGGGCATCTAGAATAATCCCACTCTTCAGTGGCTACTGCAACTGCACTCCAGTTAACATCTGGCATATTCAGATCACCCATCAGCAATATCTCCCTTTTTCTGCCATTCTAAGTATACTTTCTGTCATTTCCTTGTCCATTTCCTCCCCTGAGAAGGGGTCTGTATCAACCCTGTGCGGATTGTGGTGCCATTGCCTGTCTCCAAATTTACCCACAGTGCTTCTTCTCCTTCCTGTTTACCCTTTTATTCTGTTGCTTTTATTCCTTCCCTTGTGTAAAGAGCTACTCCTCCTCCTCTTTTACCCTCCCTGTCCCTCCTGTAGATAGTGTATCCTGGTATGTTTACTTCCCAGTCATGGTTTTGTGTGTACCATGTTTCTGTGACTGCCACGATATCCAGATGTTCCTCCTCTATCAAGGCCACTAATTCAGGAAGCTTGTTACCCAGACTATGGGCATTGGTACTCATTGCTCTCCATTTTTTGATGGCTTTACCTTCTGTTGCAGCATCCCCCACTGACCTTTCTACCTTGGTCTTTTTTCTCATTTAGTACCCTGTTTTGTAGGGAGAGGCTGGGATTTTCCTGCTGCTTATCAGTGCCTCCCCCTTTGACTAGTTTAAAAGCTTGCCAATGAAGCATTTAAACCGATTGCTCAAAAGACTTGTTCCCTTTCTGGACAGATGCAGACCATCCTGCCAGTATAGGCTGGTGTCCCTCCAGGTGGAACCCCAGTCCCCAATGAAGCCAAACTCCTGTGCTCCACATCATTTTTTCAACCATTCATTAAACTGCATGGTGCTAATTACCCTCGCCTCGGGAGAACATACAGTATAGTTTCTTCCAGTTCAGTGTCATGGCCACCATAGCAAAGTGCTTGGTGAAGACATTTGTCACTAAAGATAATCCATGCAGCAAGACTCAGAACTGGAAGTGTTGGCCCTCCAGGCAGAAATGGAGGAACTGCTTGCGGCACTGCCTGATTTTGATGTGAAGGTATGCATCCTGCACATTCAAGGTGCACATCCACTGCCCTCTGACAGGAGAGGGAACCTAGGGACAGCGTACAGAACTTCTTGTAAAACACATGTTTGTTTAGCCTCTGAGGTCCAAAATGATCCAAAAGTATCCAGTTTTTTTTTTGGGGGGGGGGGGACAGAAAGTACCTGGAGTAAAACCCTTGATTCAGTTCAACTGAGGGAAATGACTGGATGACTTACTTGCACAATGAGCCTCAGGGAAGTAGTGACAAGGCCTGGAAGGGGTCAATGGGGGTTATGAAATGAACTCTAGAGTACATCTGTGCTGGATAATTTCCAGGACCCATCTGCATGTGGTCACTCTGCCACTTGGACAGAATCAAACAGATCCTGCCCCCCCAGCCAAGTCCCCAGTGGGGGATCTGGATGGAGAGGTAATGAATCAGAAGGAGGGAGAGGGGTGGTTGATGGCCCCCTTTACCACATCCTTTGGAGTTTTTATAGGGGGACCCCATGAACTGCTATTGCTACTGCTGGTATGTATAACTATCCCCTTCACCACAGGGAGTGTAGGCATGAGAGGCCCAGCAAAAGGAACCTCCACAACAGCCTCACTGAGGGTCATTTGCCATTAAAGACTGAATAGTCCTCATAGACTTCTTCAAGGTTTTAAGCTCAGTCAGGATGGTGTCCACCTTCAAATCAAATCAAATCAAAATTTATTTATAAAGCGCTTTTCAAGAAGTCAAAGCGCTGATACAAAACAGAGGTAAAACGACAACAATAATAAATAAAAACATAAGAACAATAAAATAATCATAAAATAAACTAAACAAATGCCAGTGAAAATAGATAACTTTTCAGGGATCTCTTAAATGCTTCCATGGACAGGCACTCTCTAATCTGACAAGGTAGAGAATTCCACAGGGTCAGGGCCATAAAGGAGAAAGCCCTTGCCCCAGATGATTTAAAACAAACCCTGGGAATCTCTAGCAATCCCTCGCCAGTGGAGCGGAGTGGGCGGAGAGGATGATAGGGACAAAGGAGATCTTGCAGGTAGCCTGGTCCCTGGCCATGTAGGGTCTTATAGGTCAGCAATGCGACCTTGAAGGTGATTCTCCATCGCACTGGCAGCCAGTGCAGTTCACGCAGCACAGGTGTGACATGACAAGTTGTTGATAGCCCTGTCAACAACCTAGCTGCCGCGTTCTGCACCAGCTGCAGGTGACGGAGATCTACCCCCGGTAACCCTAGATATAAAGCATTACAGTAATCAAGGCGGGAAGAAACAAAACCTTGGAGCCAAATAACCTATTGCTCTTGAAAGGGGCATTCAATATTGACTGCTGCCAATCCTGGGTAAAACCAGCAAATGACAGAAGCAGCTGATCTGGGTACAGCATCTGAGGCATCATAGACAAATCTCAGAAGATGCCTTCCATCTTCAGAACTCTGTGACACCTTGTAGTGTTTCTGTTGTATTGTGCCCATCTGCTAGGACATTCACAATACGTCTTATGTCTTTTCACATCTGATTCTGATATTTTATCTGATACCCTTGATAATTAGCAGTACGCAAACCTAGGGAATTTTGCTCATAATGTCCAATTTTCTGAATTCTTTATAAGGAGGTCTGGTACTCATCCTTTAAGGGGCTTGAGACCTGTCATGGGCAGCCATGATAACAACAGAGTTATATCAGTCTGCGTGAAAAAATATTTGTTGTTCCTGGAGCCAGATACTGCTTATCGGCCTCCTTAGGATGGCTGGCAAGGTACTAAGCCCATGCCAGGCAGTCAGGGTAGCATCAACTAGGGAAAGGAGGACAACCACTGAGAAGGCACTATCAACCTACAAAAAAATCTCCTAGGTTCTTTTTTGAAAAATTCCCTTCCTCCTGTAACCCCTTACCACCTAGTTTTCTCCAGCTCCACCTCCTTTCTCTTCTCAACTCTTCTCTTCTCCTTCTCTTCTCTACTACCTTACCCTTTCTGCTCCCCCATTTCTCTTACTGCCCCCTTCCCCCACTACCTAAACTCTCCTGCTCCCTCTCCTTTCTCTTCTCAACTCTTGTCTGCACTTCTCCTTCTCTTCTCTACCACCAAACCCCTCCTGCTCCCCCTACTTCTCTTGCATCTGACCATAATCTAAATTCTGCCACTATACCTCCCCTCTCTGTGCCTCCCTGTCATACATTTGACTATGCCCACTCCGGCAGACTCTCCTCTGTCCGTCCCCCTCTGTCCATCCCAACCTGTTCCTCTCGCCCGCGCCCCCCCCCCACTCTCTGACAATGCCTCCTCCGGCTGACTTTCACACTCCCCTACCTCTCTATGGAAAGCTTGTAAACTTGTTATGTAACCTTGATTGTACTGAACTTTTTGCATGCTGTACTGCCACAATCTGTATTTTAAGTTTACTCTGTTTACCCTTACAATACGTGTCATCAATTGTGTCATCTGTCATTGTCACTTTGTCCTGTCTTCATTGCTGACGTGGAACCTTTGTAAAAGAACCCTTGGCTCAAAGGTGTTTTCAAATCCAAGATTTTAATAAATAAAGTAAAATAAATCTCCCTTATTTGCTGCATTAAGGTCTGAAAGTAGGACCCTCAGGAGGAGCATGAGGTCTGTTCGAGTAGAACAGGCTGAATCTTCCAGCCCTAGAGGGCTAAAAAGATCTGTTTCCCCTTTCCCCAATATTACTATTAATCCAAGAGGTCAGGATTATACTTCTCATCCTACTCCTCCTCTAGAAGAGGAGGCTGATAGTCACCAACTTGAGAGAAGTGACCTGGGGGGCATTGCAGGACCAGTTGGTAATGCTGGAAGCGGTGGCCGAGGGGTGGCTTGAACTGTTGACTGTGTCAGACCTGGCAATAATCTCTTTATCAAGTTAGAGAACTGTGCCATAAGGCCACCTGGAATGGTGATGATGACCAAGACCAGTGACGATGATGGGAACACTCCCATCGATGGTGTCAATGTGACCACTCCTATCAGTGGCATCAACAGGACTGCACCCATCGGTGAAGTTCCAGAGGTGCTTGTAGAAGGCTGCAGTACTTTGAATATCAGATCCAAGCCTTGCAGAGGCTGAACCTACAGTACTTTTTTCACTAGCAAACTGGCAGAATATTTTGAATTAACATCTCCCTTGGAGAGTGGGAATCTAAATTGTTGAGGGGCAAGGGAGCATCATCAACTCCCTGTCAATGAGTGATCTAACTCCTGTCAACTCCAGCAGCTCTCTGTCAGTGAGGAAGACTCCAAACAGGTCATGGACTTCATCAGTGACCACATCATCTATTTTATGCTGTCACCTTGATGCTTCTGTCTTCTCCATCGACAATTTCTGTTTCAATGGTGTTAGCGGTGGATTTGGCCACTAAGTCAGCATAACAGTATTGTTGTCCATTTTCTCAATATAACACTACAAAACTTTCAGACTATGCTTCTGTATACCTTGGTTAAAACCCTGGTAGATGTTATTGGCTTTTACGTTGTGGATCAGGCCAAAACAACCAACATACAACTCGTGCGCATCCTCACTGTAGATAGGGTTTCTGCTGTGACAATGGCAAAAAAGCACCCTACTCAGTGATGACATACTCTGTCAATTGACCATTCCTGAATAAGCAGTTACCAGAAAAGACAGAGAATGAAAAAAACAGCTTCCACTGGTTCAGCATTTACTCTCTTGACGATGGGAGAAATAAATGGAAGTGGTACCCCCATTATATAGGTGATGTATGTAGGCTCATTAATGTGGGTGACCCCAATGTTGCAAAAGCTTCCCATCAGGTCCTGATACTGGCAACTTACAATCCAATGTATTATGGCTCTGTGGAGATACCCTCAAAGATCTGGAGAAAATTCAGAAATACAGAGTACCCCCAAAAAATACAAAGCAAAATATGTGCAGTAAAACAGAAGTGCCAGGCAAATATCACTTATTATCTATCAGTACTGGAATATGTTTGTAGCCAATCCCCAGCTGTCAGGTATTATGAAACCTTCCACCTTGGGACTGAGATGGCCAGGGGTCTCTGGTCTGCACTGAGGCACAGAAGGGATCTTTAACACTTCCAATAGAATTTTCAACATTCATTGTACTGACAGACTTCTTCAGTCAAGCAGCAGGGTTTTATTTTTAGTACAGGCTGAACTCTCTGGCTGCTCCCTAATGTGAGTGCAAAACTCAGAACTTTAGATGATACTGGACACCAGAAGTGGGACTTCAGGTTAGAGGTGGAAAGGAATGTCTGACCTAGAGCTAAGTCAGAGCCAATGGTGCAGCTTGACTGTATGAGCCAAAGAACAAGTCATGCCATGGGTGCTGAAGGCTGTCCTGTATGATACTGACATTGCCCCTCATGAATTGCATGACAGGAGTTGAAAGGTCCCACTGCTATAGTACACAAATTTTTCATGCTGGCAAAAATGCATACTTTGATTACAACTAGCTTAGCTTCACTTTGACTGTCAGTTGCACATAGAGGTGGAGCTGAGACAGTGTTCTAGCTAGCGTTGAGCTTGCCTAACTCTACCTGAAGTAATTCAGAATTACTTTTTTTTTTTTATGCTCTTAGAGTCAATAAGTAGCTCACTCACAGTTGGATGCTGGACACATCTTGCTAGTTGCAGTTACAGGAGTTTCATAAATAGCATACTGATTAGAATTTACTATGGCATAAATCTGACTGGCTTCCACATGCGAGGAACACACTGTCTGGGTACCAAATAGAGAATAATATATAGGTGGGTGTATGTAACCAGAATTTTACACACACCCTCATTGTGGGATACTATATAAACCCTGAAGGCAAAGCTTGAGGGGTTTATAAAAGCACCCCACACTGAGGGTGTGTAAAAGAAATTCTGAGTTATGCACCAACCCATGTTTAATTTTTATGTTTGCTTGCTCGCATACATAAAGCGAACATATCGTTACTCTAGTGTAGGGGGCTATGGAAGTGTGCACTGTATAAGCCAATGGATGTTGAAATGCAGGAGGCTTGCCTCTCAAAATCCAATTCTGAAAAGGCTGATGATGATAGTGTTTAGCTGGCTGATGGGTGTAAACTTCTTGAAGTTCAAAGGAGAAAGCCCCACCTATCACATTGATTTTCTACCCAGTAGCCAGGTAGCAGACATCATCGGGCTTTGAAGATAAACATCAAGCCTCACATTGTGTGTGTGTGTGTGTGTGTGTGTGTGTGTGTGTGTGTGTGTGTGTGTGTGTGTGTGTGTGTGTGTGTGTGTGTGTGTGTGTGTGTGTGTGTGTGTGTGTGTGTTCCCCCCTAGTTATAGACAGGAACTGCCTATGTGAAAGTGTAGAGGAGTATTACCTCTCAGGTTCTTGTTGATCAGAGGCTAACAGAATAGGCTATAGACAAATGGCATCAGTGTGCAATAAACAGGTTTATTGCACAAAATCAGAACCAAGCCCTACACAGAATCTTACCTAGATACCAGGAGCCAGAGTATTCCCTATACTTTGGGATATGAAGGTGGACTTGGAGCAAAAATGTCTTAGAACAGTTCTTATACTATAGATAATTACTATAGCAACACATTCCAGTTACGCACATTAGATGTACAAACAAGCCTTATTGGCTAACATGCTAGGTGGTTCCCCAGTATCAGGGATATACAATTGTAGTAAAGTCAGCTAAAATTGTGAATACAATGGTTTCTAGAAAACAAATTGGTGTTACATAAATCTGCATGGTGGCAGTGTAGGCATACATAAGACTTCTCAGAAGATCAGAATATGTGTTAGAATCATTACACAGTAATACATTATTACTATGTTGGATATATCTTTCCAATGAATCGTAACAGTAATCTTGTAGATTGTCCCTGATACCTTACTCTTATACGGTAGGTACCTACACCCTAATAGGTTAGTACTGATTATAGCTCATGTTGGAGCCATGATTAGATAATACAATGGATGCTGTCAGGGGTGTACTGTAGGTTTCCAATCTAGGTTAGGGGACCAGGCCTAACAAAAACAGTAAGCAGAGTTTGGGAAAAACATCATGCAGAATGTAAATATAATAGCTTCAAATATGTTAACAGCATGTCAGTAATGAACAGAGAATACCAGCAATAGTTGATTTAAATTACATATTGTTTATGTTTCTTTTAAAGAGGCTCTGATACTAGTTGGATAACTTTAAAAAATGTAAGAGACACAGCTCAGTTTATTGTTCAAAAATTTTTACAATCCTTTTTGTTTTATACGGACTTCATCCTCCTGCCCCTACCCCTCAGCCCCCTTCTGCTCTCAAACCCCAGCCACTTCACTCCACATACAGGACTTGCCCCATCTACTTCTTACTTCATTGTATGAGAGAATGCCATGGATGGTGTGGTGGTGTGGTGCCTTTAGGATCGCAGCATCATCATCCTGCCGACGGGTTCTTTTCTGCCTATTATTCCCCTTGAGTCAGTGTCAGTGGTATGCAATGATACACACATAGACCATGAAGATGGTGGAAGCTTTAAACACCCACCTCTGACTTCCGATTCTGTTGACTGCTGCTGTGCCACCTACCCTCCACGAGGTAGCAGACAATCAGCAGTATACACTGTCCCCCCAACCTTGCAGTGGGAGACCCGTTGATGGATGCTAAATTCTCCTTCCCCCTCTAGCCTACAAGTGACCATAGTCTATTCCCGAACCCAGGTCACCAGTGTGGTGGGAGGTGAGGCTTCCAGTGCCTCAGCCCTCCATGTTACTGGCTGGTTACAAGTTTGCTGAAGCACAGATTTCCTTAGACAATATTGTCTGTGGCCCTGACAGTAACTGAACCTGCACCCACTGTTTTACAGTTCTGTGCTTTTACTATCTGTAGCATTCAGCCAGAACTACTGTAAAACTGTTTATTATTATGCAAGTTATATTTAGCACATGGCACTAATCGGCTGCAACTGCGCAAATTTAATTTCATGCTCTGCAATTGGCTCCTGATTTGTGTCAATTGAAAATATTCAATTTTGGCTGATTAGCGCCATTTTATTTTAGAGCAATTATCAATTAAGTGAATATAGCTATAATTATTTTATATCAAGTATAACCTGTTCTACAATATATTTTGTGCAGTTCTTTCCCCCTGTATTAATGAGGGAAGTGACTTAAAAACAAGATTGTTGTCCTTTGGACTTTATTAGCTTTGGCTGCTTGTCTACACATAAGCAATAAGACACGAGGGTGTGTGCATTAGATATTTCTAACACATGGCCAGGGGCATAGTGATGCATAAGACCGCAGGCTGAGTGCCTTTGGCACCTGGCCATATGTTAGAAATGTCTAACGCACACCCCCGGCGTGTCTTATTGCACTTATAAAATGGGTTCTGCATTGTGGATGTCTTAAAAAGTTTAAATTTGTATGCTGAAATAGTAAAAAAAAAAACATAATATTAACTGAATTTTAATGTAAAATAGTTCCTTCACCTGTATTCACTTTTACAATTGGGTTGTTAAACTGAGGATTTTTGACCTGTTGTGGTTACCATCCATATGGCTGTCCCCCATCCACACACACAATTATACAAATAAAAAATAGGCACTTTATGTACTTTGTGATTTTTTTTTTTTCTATTAAAAATAAAGTTGAGAGGTGTGGATAGGGCCAGTATCTGACTGAGGGAACAAACAAGCAGAGTGGATGAAAGCTGTTGTGCTGCACAGGAATCAGTGCCATGCACTGCAACTGTAGCACTACAGGGCCGGATAGACATGACCTTTTGTAAACTTGTATGGCTGTTTAAAAAAAATTTAACTTTGAGGAGGTTACTGCAGCACTCCTTTGAATGTGATACTGGCAGATTCAAGCAGGAGCTAGCCAAGCAGGCATTAGTGGGGTGAGCGGTAAGTGGCAGCTATTGGTTGGGAGGAAACCCACTAGCTTCAAAGGGAGACATGGGGCTGGTAAGGAAGGAAAGAAAGAAAGAAAGAAAGAAAGAAAGAAAGAAAGAAAGAAAGAAAGAATGCATAAGTTCAACAGATTGGGTATTGTGTCCAGCTGCCTGCTTTCATTTCCAATTGTATGGGTGGACTGCTGATGCAAATGGGACTGAGCATGTAAGAGGGGGATTTCACTGAACTCAGAGAGTGAGCATCAGTGCAGCAGGGGGACGGGCAGGGAAAATTTCATGCATTGTTTTGTATTTAAAAATGGAATAAGACATTTAATTTCTCACATTGCTCATGTTTTTGTTACTTTTAAAGGCAGAAAATGAACAATGCAGCTAGTATGTGTTAGGCTTATGTGATGAGTTTCAGCCCAGGAGTTGAGTAGGCAAGCAAGCGAGGTTGAAAAATGGCAGCTACAATTTTTTTGAAATTTCTACTGGCCTACAGATTTCACTTGTGCAGTCCTGCATCCTGCGTCCAGCTGGCCAGCACTTGTTTTTAGCTGCACATTAGACACTTCTAATGCATGGCTAACAACCAATCAGTACACAGGATTTTCTTTCCCCATTTTATAAATAACATTATAATGCCCTGTTTATTTTGTTGATCATTTTCTTCCTTCGGCCCTGGTCTGCCTATCTCTGTCATGTCCTGGCATCCCCTCAGATCTTCTGGCCACCATCTCTAGGGATCCCCCGGCTCCCATTTGGGTCCCTCAGCTAGTACCCCCATGGCTTACCCCCCCCTGCAGCGGGGTGGTGGGGCGTCCCCCTACGCCCTCCACCGAGACCAGATCCAGTGTGTCGCTGCATACCCTCGCAGCCAAATGCTCCCATCAGAGACGGCCATCATGCTGCCATGACCAGTGCCACTTTTTTCCCATTTTCTGGCTCCCCATGGCATGTGAGGCGTGCAATGACACCAAGGGACAGGCGTGCGCAAGTTACCGCGTGCACACCTTCCCGGCGTCAGCCCCAGCACATCCTCCCCTGACTGCCTGTGCTACTGCATCGCCCCCAGTCACCACTAGAGGCCACCAGAGCACCTGTGGCAGCAAACCCCCCTCCCCGGGGAAGGACAGCAGTCCGGCAGACGCTCGATTCTTCACCCTCCCCAATGACCCCCGACGACCCAGGCTCGTTTCCAAACCTTGGTCACCGGCAGAGCGTGAGGTGTGGCTTCCAGCACCTCAACCTCAGCACCACTGGGCTGCCCTTATAATGCCCTGTTTATGACATCATATCTATATTAACAGCAATAGATTGGGATTTCATAAAGAGAATTGTGACTGCAGAAGTAGGCAAGCAGACAGAGCAAACAGGACAGAGGTCTTGTTTGCATGCAAATGCACTTAGTAATAAACAAATAAGGGTGACAGTTACAAAAAAGAGTGAAATATAAGTTAAATTGTGTCTAGCTGTGTTTTTCAGAGTCGTTCCAACTACATCAGGAGCTCTTTAAAGCTTTGTTACACTGCAAGCAAACATTTGGCATTGACAAATACTTCTTTGTCATTATTAGTGGAGCATTTTTAATCAGGTAAATTTGTTTTCACTGGTGGCATTTGTGCATTCGCTCATGCAATGCTAGCTTGACTGACAAGAACCAATTTTTTAAGAACCTGTTATCTAGATATTAAAAATACACCCTAGTAATTATATATAGAATAATGCATAGGGAGGAGTGTATAATGAGAATTTTGTGCACACCCAAGGAGTGGGATGCTATATAAATCCCGAGGGAGAAGCCCAAGGGGTTTATCAAAGCATCCCATACTAACAGTGTGCACAAAATTCAAGTTTTGAACTCCTCCAAATGTTTTGTTTTATGTAATTGCTGGGGACTGTTTTTTTTTTCCCCAACCAGTTCTATTGAAATAAATCATAGGAAAAATAGGAGACATGTGTCAACTGTGATTTGTTTTACTATCTTTTCTCTCACAGGCATAATTGATTGCTGGTATATAGTGTTTAGTGCAGCGAAGAGAAAAAATAGTTTTTTTATCTTTGGCATTTATTTCAAGATCCTCTGACCTGTTTTTTACTGCTTCTAGCAGTAGTAGCAAATGTTAAAAGAAAATGAGTTTGAGAAATGCATAAAAATGCAAACAGTGTTAGAAGTTTAGAATTGTGCCTAACTTTCTTAAGGCAAACAGTAAAGTAAGCTCAGGCTTCCGGCACAGAAACCAATACTCAGAACTACAAACGTGCCCGAAATGCCTGTACATGATCAATCTGGCTTCACAAAAGCACATACTACAAGGAAGCGCTCACCAATACATGGGGAAATGGGAAAGCATTCTGGAATAATATTAAAGAAGTAACTGGAGAACAACTGAAAACCTCACCAACTATGCTAGTCACAGATGGGACTATTACCCTTGATCCAGCTACTATTGCTAATACTTTCAACACTGCTTTCACTGACCTCAGTAATGTCCCCCCCCTCCAATTTCTTCGATGAAGCTCGCTCCCCTGCTCAACCTACTACCACCACACCCTCCCCTACGCATGTTCCATTCTATTTCAAAGCTGTCAAGATGCATGAAGCCCAGAAATACATTGCTAATGCAATCGCTAAAACAAGACATAGTGGGGACACGCAACCTAAAGCTGCTGTCCCTCACCCTTGATGAGGTGATTAGCCCACTAACTAAGATCTTCAACCTCCCCCTCAGCCTCAGCCAGTTCCCAGACAGATGGAAATCCGCCACCATCACCCCGGTCCATAAGACGGGAGATCTGACCAACCCTGGAAACTACCAACCAATCTCCATACTGCCTCCACTATCCAAGGCCATGAAACACATAGTTGCTGTCCAGTTCACAGATTACCTGGACAAACACAATATCCTATGCTCACAGCAACATGGTTTCAGGAAAGGACACAGCACCACATCTTCCCTCTTGGCATTCACTGGAGCCATCCACAGCTCTCTGGATAATAGGCACCTAGCCGGGTCGGTCTTTATAGACCTAACTAAGGCCTTCGATACAATTCACCACCGTCTGCTTCTGGAACAGCTCTTAAATTCAGGGCTCTCCCCAGACTCCTCAGCTTGGTTTAAAAGTTACCTGGAGAACAGACTGCAAAGAGTGAAAATTGCAGGTGTTCTCTCCGATGCACGACCAGTACATTCTGGAGTATCTCATTGTTCCATACTGGGTCCCCTTCTGTTCAGTCTATTTCTAAATAACCTCCCCCAATCGTGCCCAGAACAACTCATACTCTACGCTGATGATGCCATAATCCACACCACCCATAAGGACCCACTATCCCTAAAGAACAAACTCCAGCTTGGTTTCACCTCCATAGAGAACTGGGTCAGCAAACACAGACTCATCCTTAACTATAAAAAAACTAAATCTATGTTCTTCAGTAACTCCCACAACAAGAGCAGGCAGCATCCATTGACCATTACAAACCGCCTTGGAGTGGCCATTGAAGAGGTACATTCATTTAAATATCTTGGGATCTCTCTTGACAATAACCTGTCCTATGGGACCCACTTTGACAGTGTAGCCAAGGCAACTAACATGCGACTTGGTCTCCTCTACAGGCATAGGGCACACCTTACCCCTGTAGCCCTAAGGGTCGCTGTCCAAAGCTTGGTAGTCTCCGTTATCAACTATGGCCTCATAATATATGGCTCTGCCACTTCAACAGCCCTCAGACACATTTCAACCACCCTAAACAAAGCCAGTCATCTTATAACTGGTGCCCATCATCTTACCCATACCTGCGGCCTCTACGCCCAAACTGGCTGGCTGCAACTATCAAACCATCTAAAATACCAAACTTGCATTATGGCAAAGAAGATAACATTGAGACTTGCTCCCCCAGGTGTCCAAGCTCTCCTCAGCCCCAGTAGAAATCCCAGCCATACCAGAGGATCTGATTCTCAACTCCTGCTGATTCCTCGCTGCAGAACATCAATGGGTCAACGTTCATTTGCCTACAGGGCACCAAGCTGGTTAAATAGTCTCAACAGTGATATCTCCCCCATTCTCAAGCTTGGCCCCTTCAAATCTAGGCTCCACCTCTCTGTCTTTCTCTCTCTCTCTGCCTCCAGTACCTGCAACTGCCTCATCTAGCCAGCCACCCTAGCTACCATCTCAGTGCTGCCTCAGCTCCCCATCTAGCACTTTATCCCCTTTTTCCTTTTTTCTTTCTCCTCCTTCCCTTTCCTTTCCTCCTCCATCCCTCCCCCACCCCCGACCCCGCTTTCTGCACTTCTCTATGTTCTGTGACAATGCCTCTGGCAACTCTTACCTCCCCGTGTCTTACCCATGTCTTGTAATGCTGTTGCACACCCTCATTTGCCCTCGACCTGTTTTTGACAAAATGTATGCATTTTCCTCTGGTAACTGATTGCAAACTTGTTTAACCTGTTTATCCTGCCTATAATTTCCATACATTGATGTATTACCATGCATTGTTGTAGTTTTGTCGTACTGTCCTCAAACCAACATGGAACCTTTGTAAAAGAGCCTTGGCTCAAAGGTACTTGTAATCCTAGATTTAAATAAATAAATAAATAAATAAATAAAAGTCCCAAAAACTGTAAAGAATGCTGTTATCATGGCCAGCTCAAAAAAAGGGTACCCATGGCAATATTTGAATGAGGTTCACAGGTCACCAGTTTCTAGGAAGGGAGAGGGAAGGATTGAAGGGAAAATAGGTCACCGACCTAAAATCAACCTGCCACATCAATTTAGAAATTGTGGGGCAAATGCATTTTTTATGCTGTACTGAGATGAGGTTTTGATGTGAAAGCAGTCTGAGGGAAAAACTGTAAAATAAATCACTGTGACCGTTGTGCTGACAGCTGCACAGCAGAGCAAGCGTGATGTCACTTTCACTTTCCATAGGGAAAATTGGCACGAGTTCACCATTGTAATCAGCTGGTTATAATGACAAATTATAACCAGCTTTCTCTATAGGGAAAAACAGTACCCATTTTTAATAACTGGTGATAATTTTTATGTTTGCTTGCGTGCATGCACAAGAAACATGTTGTGACAGCTTGCTGGAGTAGCAGGTTGTGGAGGTGCAGCCGTGTTGTGGCCAGTGCCGCCACTGCTGTTTGGGGCTTGTCTCTGTGGCACCAATGAATGAGCATGCTGTCTATGACAGCAACTCAGAAGCGTGCCACCAACTTGAAATAAATTTGTCTCTACAATAAGGGAGTGGCCCATCATTGCAGGGCATGCCTTGCCTGGTGTAACATTTTGATAAACATGGCGGCAGCTGTCACCGTCCGCCTCTCACAGTCCCCTAAAAGCCGATGTCGGGGGTGCCCAATCCCCCTGTCGGCATGTCCCCTTTCCAGTTCATTTGCTGATGGGGAGCCCAATCCTCATCAGCATGATATCCCTGTAGTTTAATTTGTCTACCGAGGGAGTGCCCAATCCCCCTCGACATCATGTCCCCCCAAACACAGACCCGTTTTCTTTGCCAACAGGGTACCCAATCCCCATTGTCTCCAGTTCCCCCCAAAACACCCAGGTGGCACACTGGAAGCCCACCCCAGTGTGCCAACTGTACCCATAAAAAAGAAAATCTTCCTGCAAAGTTTTTTTTTTAACCTGTAAACAAGAAAATGATCCCTCGTTGTCTGTGGTGCCCCCCTCCACCAACCTGCACCCACCCTCTGCACACCCCACCTTCCCACACACCCTCACCCCATACATACCTCTGGAGGTTGGCACCACGATCTTTGGTGGAGCAGGAACATGTCTGCACTCTTTCTGCACTCTTCAATGCTGACCGCAAAATGAAGAAATGCTGGTAAACTATATAATGGCATAAGCGGGGTTCAACTTAGGTGGATATCTCAGCCATTTTGAGACTTTTGCGCCAAATTTTCAACATGGGATTCTTGGGACCCCACCTCATGAACTCATAGAAACATAGAACCTGATGGCAGATAAGGACCGCTTGGCCCACCTAGTCTGCCCAACTCAGTCACTGTCATGTTGTTATTCAGTCCCGAAAGGTGATTTTGTGGTCACTGCGTGGAATCACCTTCCAGAACTGATTAATGAAATGACAGTGTCACTGTTCATGGGGTGGGCTCCCAAAAAGCCTATATTACAAGTCTGGTGAAAAAATTCCAAAAAATGACCGTGTTATGAGCATGCATTGCGCAGTTCCCACGCACGCTCATAACTTTGAGAATTTTTAATATTTTCACTCCAAATTTTCAACATTGCCATTTTTCCACATCTCCTTATGAACAGTACAGCTGTCATTTTTCACATCCTGCCTAAAATGTGTTTTCGTACGTCTGACGCACAATGGTGTGGTCACTGTGCAAAATCAACGTTCAGGACAGAGTAAGAAAATCACAATGACAGTGCTCATAAGGAGAGGTCCCAAAAAGCCCATGTTGCAAATTTGGTGAACAAATTCCAAAAAATGACTGCATTACCAGTGTGCATTGCACAGTTTCTACACACGCTCGTAACTTCGTCAATTGTTTATAGTTTTACTCCAGATTTTCAACATTGTCATTTTTGCACACCACCTTATGAACAGTACAGCTGTCATTTTTCACATCCTGCCCAAAACATGTTTTGGCAAACAATGGGCACAGTCACTGTGTGAAATCAATGTTCGGGACAGATTAAGAAAATCATAGTGTCACTGTTCAAGAGCGGAGGTCCCAAAATGCCTGTGTTGAAAATCTGGTGTAAAAATTCCCCAAAATAATTGCATTACGGGTGTGCGTTGTGTAGTTTCTATGCACGCTCTTGACTTCACCAATTTTTTTATATTTTCACTCCAGATTTTCAACATTCCCATTTTTTTACACCTCCTCATGAATAGTATAGCTGTCATTTTTCACATCCTATTCAAAATGTGTTTTTGCACCTGTGACGGCAAATGGTGCAGTCACTGTGCAAAATCACCTATCGGCTAACGAACTAATAGGGTCACTGTTCATGTGGTGCGACAACAAAAAGTCCATGTTGAAAACTTGGAAGTGAAAATACCAAGAAATGCCCAGGGCATTAGGGTTTCTGACCATAATGCCCTACCCTGTTGAGACTGACAGGAGTCAGGGGTGTGATTTGGGATTGTCAACAGTAATGCTCATGCCATTCCACCCATACCCCCACCCTGCAGCCAGTGACAGGCATTAAGGTGTGCCTTGGACTCTTCGGACCCAAAGTTCACCCCATTCTTCTATACTTCACCCATTGCAGCATATTTCCTTATGGAATGGGGTGAGTGTAAAGCCCAAACACCCCAAGGCACACCTCAACACTTGTTGGTGTCTGCAGGGTAGGGTGAGGTGAACTGGTGTGAGCGTTATGGGCAATGACCCAAAGGCACACCCCAATGACTGTAAATCTCTGCAGAGTGGGGGTGGGGTTGGGCATCAGTCCAATACTTCACTGCCATTCCTATTCTGCATCTTTCTAACTCCTGCATTTCCAATGCTAATGCCAGCAAGCAAACATTGGGCATTGACAAATGCTTCTCTATATTGTCATTGGCTATTAGATTTGCAGTAAGAACTCTACTTAACATTCATATTTTGCCTTGACTACCTTACATCTGCAGCTGATAAAATGTTAGGGTTATAGCAAGCATACCTATATGTACTGTGAAGCTTTTCTTAATTAGCTCTGTTGCTCTGAGGTCCAATGGGACTATTACCAGGATCTCTGTGGCAAGAGGTGTGTTGCTACCACAACTGCTATATGCATGGGGGTTCTTCGCAAGTGGGATATTACTTATAATAACATCTGCAGATTTGCCTTATTGGCTCCTCGTCTTACACATCGTTGCCGGCTTTACTCTGCCTTAAAATGGCTGTCTCCTAATGCCCTTCGGTCTTATGCACTAGGCTGTTTTGTAGACTCTCTAAACAGAACACCATGCCCCGAAGCTCTGGGTGATATGCTTACCCCTGTCTTTCACACTCATGCTTTCAAGTCCTCCAATCTTCACCATGCTTTCAGTTCAGCCATGCACCACTAATATGGGACAGCAGGCTTTTTCTTATTTTGCCCCTAGGTTCTGGAATTCATTCCCTCTTCATGTGAAGATCTCCACATCCCATCTTACTTTTAAGCATGCACTTTTTTTGCACCTTAATGCTTCAGGTGGCTGTGACTGTGCTTAACGTACTTGTGGCTTGCCACCTGTCCTCCAGCCTCTATCCTGACCATTTCTGTATGCTATAGGGCATGTTGACCACCTGTCTCTTGTCTCTACTATGTAGGACATAGGACTTGGTACCTGGAAACTGTGCAAGATTGTATGGCCGCTCTAACTTGTATTATTCTTTTTGGTACCCCACTGATGTTAATAATGAAGATGTTATGCTGTGTCATGATTTTTGTTCTGACAGTTCTCTTTGCCTTATGTAACTCACCATTTGTCTTTGCCATATTATTGTAAGCTGTACTCATTGGTGTATTTGCTGTATTATTGTAATCTGTACCCCCCCAGGTCATGCCTGAAAATAGGCAGGTTTTTTGTCTAGTGCACCTACCCGGTCATCAAAAGCAAATAAATAAATAATTATTTCTGAGTTTTTGGCCACATTTTCCATGTCTCTGGTTTTATCTCTTAATATTTAATGCATGTTTGCTTTTCCACATACATCACATTATAGTTACTAGGAAGTGATCCTTTTTTGCATGAGCCCGTTATGGATTATGCAAGCAATAATACCTGAGAGGGTGGGCAGTATTGGGCTATATCCACCCGCCCAGGGGCGTAATGAGGCCCGATGCCGCAGGTGGAGGGCCTTATAGCCCCTGGAAGGGTGGGTATAGCCCATACCACCCACCCTCAAGGGTATTATTGCACTTAGAAAATGGGGTGCATGTGTATTTTTTAATAGGATTAAAAAAAAGTTAAATAATTGTGTACAAAATGAGCATGTTTGAATTTTTTGTGTTAGTTTATTAAAGTAGTCCCTCTAGTGTTGGCATTGGTAGTAGAGGGAGCAGTTTGTATAAATATCAGTAGAGGGGGCTGAGGATTTCAGTTGCTGTTTATCTGTAGGCTTGTGTACTTGCATTGCACTTTTGTTTATATACTTTTTTTGGCTGTTCAGAGGGACTGCATTGCAGTTTAAAAATTGTGAAAGTATGACACTGAAGGCGCGGTAGTAAGACTTACGTTGTTGAAGGAAGACTTTTTTTATTAACAGTCAGGGTGTTGCTCTATCAATTGGTAAAGATGCAGGCAGTCGTGATGGTATGTCATGGTTGGGCAGCTATGAGGAGAGATGTGTACAGTGAGGGAGAAGCATTTAGTGGCACCAGGAATGATAGTGCTGACATTTGTGTGAAAAGTGTCTTCAAAATGCTCAGTGATAAATGAGGAGAGGGAGGGAGTGGGCGAGGTGCGGAGCCGAGCTGGAGTAGTGGGGTTCAAGTGTATGACCGAGGTACAATTTGAATGAAAATTAGGATTGGAAGAAGTTTTGGGGGGGAGTAGTGTGCTTTCAGTGAAAATGGCTAGATCTTTTTGGGTTGTCTTCTTGTTAGTCAGTCTGTTTGTCGCTGCTAAGCGAGAGAAAAAAATGGTGGCAATTTAAAATGGAAATGAGGGGTCTTAGCTAATTGGAGAACAGGCTGGGCACAAAAATTCTGGTGATGGGGTCGCTGGGTTGGTACTTTTAATAGCTGGGCATTTGTTGTCTGATAGATGCCCAGCTAGAGAAGTACCTCAGCCAATCAGAAGGCTGAAATCGTTTTACCCATTTTCTAAATGTATTCATTTGCTGGTTTCAGATCTTTGCTCAGGTGATATTGTTAAGTTCCATGTAGTTACCACTTCTTAATTGTCAGTAATTCCCAAGGTACTATTTCCTGTCCCTTTTCATCACACATTTCATTTTTTCATTTTGTTTCTAATTTTTGGCCAGTAAGGGCACACAAAGCTGTGACTGCTTGTTTCCGGGTGCATCCAGTGTGGGGGGGGGTTGTAGGGACCCGTTTTTATGACTGGGGGTGGAGTCTACAGAAGTATTGCATGTACAAAAGGAGTGATGTCATGCTTTCTGTCCATGGAACTCACTGAAGGTGTAAATAGTCTCCTCCGCCTTACCCTCCTCCAAGCAATGTTTTCTGCCCTCAAATAAATACACTTTCATGTTAGTCAATGGTTGCAGGGTACTATTTTCTTTCTTAAATGGGTGATACAAGAACTGGAACCTGAGAAGTGGGAAGCAGCATTAGGTTTTTTTTTTTGAGTAAATCCACCTCCGCCTCCACCCCAAACTTTTTTCTGATTCATGTGGGAGGGGCATGAGATAGCTCTAGCATGCTGTAACCAGATGCACTAGTGTGGGACCTTATCAACCAACAGACATGCCTGTGCAGTGGAGAACAGAACAGGAGTTATTTAATGCCTTCAAACTGACTTAAAAATCCTTTGGAACAAATGATTATCAGAGCCACCTTGGGCCTCAGAAGGAGACCTAGACACACATCTAGCTCTGTAAGAAGATTTTCATTTTTTTTTGTGGGGGCTGTGGGATTCAAACCCAGATCTAACTGCCCAGATCATCAATGCTATAAACTGCTATAATAAACAGGCTCTAGCTGTTTTCTTACAGAAACCCCACTCAGTTAGATTTCAAGTATTTGCTAAATTGTAAATGTAGGTATCAGCATTCTGTTAGTAGTTAGTGCTGATTGTGGTCTGTGACAAGATCATTTTTTTTACAAATGAAGTGTATGGTATGAAGCTGAAAACAGACTTTGATTATAAAGTGTGTTTTATCTTTTAAGTTTGAGATATATCAGAAAATACTGAATGAGAAAACAATTGGTGATTTTAAAAGCTATTCTGATCAGAGCTGAGATAAAAAAAATCTTAACTATTTTTTATTTTATCATAGACACTAGAAATAGGATGTCAGCATTCACACCATTAAACCTGTTTTTCAGTTTTTTTAATAGCATCTTGCCAAGGTAATCTTCCCGGCATGCAATCTGTCACGGGGGGAGGGGTTGAAATTGTTTTAAAGGAGTAGTCCACCCAGAATGTGCAAAAAAACTTATGTTATGTAGAGTGTTTTCATATGTATGTTAAGTCCTAGTGTTTTCTTCCCTCTGTCTGCTATTTGGAGTTTTTCCTAAATTGCCTGCTAGCTGTATGGTAGTTGTATGACCCATGGGGATCTCCATAACAAATAGTTTTATTGGCTTTCTTTCTCCTACAATGCCCCCTATCTCATGTGACAGTGATGTAGCCATGCCCTTAGATTTAGCATGTGTACTGCTTTAAAATTAGTTTAGCAACAGCAGAGCCTTGTAACTGCTCTTATCCAAGGAGCACAAATGCCAACAGTTAGTTTAGCAGATACCTGAAAGCTATCTAACTGGGGTTTCTGCAAGAAAACCGCTGCTAAATAGCTCTAATTCATTATTTGTGTTTTTGATGTTAAAACACTCCAGCTAGCTAGACCTGATGCACAGAGAAAACAAAAATAGTGAATTAGAGCTCTTTAGTAGCTGTTGTCTTACAGAAACCCCAGTTAGCTTGCTCTCAGGTATCTGCTAAACTAACTGTTCACATTTGTGCTCCCTGGATAAGAACAGTTACAAGGCTCTGCTGTTGCAAAACTAATTTTAAAGCAGTACACATGCTAAATCTAAGGGCATGCCTACATCACTGTCACATGAGACAGGGGGCATCATAGGGGAAAGAAAGCCAATAAAACTATTTGTCATGGAGATCCCCAGTGGTCATAAAACTACCATACAGCTAGCAAGCTAATTTAGGGAAAACTCTTAATAGCAGACAGTTGGAAGGACACACTAGGATTTAATATACATATAAAAACACTCTATATAACATATGTTTTTTGCACATTCTGGGTGGACTACTCATTTAATCATGAAACACTGGTATTAATAATGCATTTAGAAATACAATTTTCATGTCAGGGCACATTTTTGGGGGGTTCAAATTATTTTGAAAATGGGCACAGTACTTGGTAAATACAGTATTTGATGATAAAGTGTATTTTTTCTTTCAAGTTTGAGAAGTATGTATTATATATAAGTGTAACTGTGTTGTAAATGGTTAAGTAGGCAGTGGTTTAAGGCTCTGAGCTACAAACCTGGAGACCTGGGTTTGACCCCCACAGCCCCCACTTGCATAATGTGTGACCCTGTGCAAATCACTTAACTTCCTTGTGCTGCAAGGTCACACCTGTAAACAAGCTTTCAGCCTAATGTGTCTCTCCTGGTAAAAAAAAAAAGTGCCTAGAATTATTTTTTTCAATATGGTTGAGTTTATATGTGGTAAGTAGGTAGGGTTTGCTGTTTTGAATGTGGTGGTAGGATTTAGCATGTGCACTGCTTTAAAATCATTTCACAGTATTTTATACTTTCTTAAAAAGATACTCCACATTTGTGTGGGGGCTGTGGGATTCAACCTAGATCTCCAGATTTGCAAAGAAGAGCCTTAAACCACTGTGCTATACTGCCTCCCTAGTTATGGCAGTCATCTGTTTTATTGAGTCCTGGCTGTGACTGTAGGTGCTTACAACTGAATGACAATAACCACATTTGCTTCACTTGCAAATAGGTAGGCATTTGTGTCTAATTTCTGTTTGACTTCTGTCGGTTACACATAGAATCTGAAAAATTCATAACATGCTGTATTGTGATTCAATGAACTGATAAATGGGGATTTTGGTTTCTTCTACAAATTCAATTTCCTGACCATGGATATACAAAGAGGGCATCAAACCTGTCAGAAAGAACTTGGTTGGAAATAAAAGAATTCTGGTTTAAAAATTTCAATCCTGAGTTCAAGTCCTGCACTAGGCATTTGGCTCTAATTCAGCTTGGACACTGACACTACAGTACTGCTCTAGGTGGGTGCTGTACTGTTGGATTGCTGATACGTGGATAAAATATTAATCTAAGGTCCTGCTGTAATACTTTCTGTGGCTAACTTTATAACAATTCACTTAGAAATCAAAGACAATAGTCCACACAACTGAACTACTTTATTCAGTTGCCTGTGATGACAAAGACACACACACACACACACACACACACACACAGCAATGCAACAGGAAGTCCCTGTAGCTTACAGCAAGGGTCCGCATACAAAAGATTTAAAGGAGTGAGCCACAAATAATTTTATTTTTATTTATTTTATTTAATAACATTCAGAAATACAACCCTTTGAGTCAGACTACTTTACAAAAGCTCCACGTTAAACAACAATAAGGACATGCATATAGTATTAGGCAGTACAGTGTTCAGGTAATAGATACAAGAGAGAAAACAAGTAATGGAAGTTACGCATGCAAAAATTATACAATATTATAAGTATAGTGATCATGGAAGAAAGATAATGCACAAAAACACACAGACAGAGGATACTGAAACAATAGTTAAATAATGGTTACACATTGCTTATATCTCTCATCATAAACATAGATAACCCTGTGTGAAAAACTCTATAATTTTAGTTTTTGTCTTGGTTTATTCTTAGGTAATGGGGTGAGGCCCACTAGGCACAAAAGTCTGTTTTCAGGAGTGATCCAGGAGCCCTAGGGAGGTTTAGTGACTTGCTCAGTCACACAGTATGCAAGCAGATTTTGTGGGAATCCAGGTCTGCTGGATGTACCAAGCTCATTCACAGCTTGTTACTCTATCCTCTGTGCTATACTGCCAGCCCAATATAATCTTAGTCAACATGTCTTCAACAAAGAACATAAAATCTGTTGGCAGAAAAAAACTGTTGGCTCGTCATGTCTACCCATCACTATGTAACTAGTGCAGAAGGAGATAGCCCTAGTAGCACCTCAGTCCACCCTGCCCCTTTCCCTTTCTGGTGTGGTCATTATCTAGCTCTCGTAACTGCCTCCTACCATTTGAATTCACCACTGATTTAGCAGAGACCACCTCCAATATCAATCTTGTTGTTAGTGTTGTCAAAATTGATATACTGAAGGTTAGTTTTATCATGCTAGAGTACCGAGTCAGTTAGACAGCAGCTTTCACAATGCTGATTGCATCACAATTTTCTAGTTTAGCACTGAAGACAATATCTAAAATCAAAGAGAAACAGTTCAGTCTTCAAACAAACAGGAGGCATAAAAGCTATAAAGAAGTAAGCTGATGTTGTAGAGATCAAGTATACAATGGTCTCACTCAAAATGCACAGTTTGTCATCACCTGTGAGGGGGAGGACTCTCATAACTCACTTGTGGCTCTGCCACTCACCAGCCATGATCCTGCCCCTTCACACCTGAAGACAAAATTCAGATCCTGGGTCAAGCAACTGAATATCCCAATATATACACACAGATATAATTTAAGGAGTGTCCAATTTATAAATAAAAGCCATTCAGCTCAGCATATAATTAAACAGATATGAAGTAAATATGGAGAGCTTGCAATGACATTTGAAGTGATCTACCTGTACCCCTTATCATGTGCAACAGCTTACAAGTGCAAAAATCTTCCTGGGCTTATTTCACAGCCAGATGTGGTGCTACTATAAATTGCTTTACCAGTATTGGAGACTTTGATTTACCAACTGGTGTTACTGCAGCTGTAAGTGCTCATTAATCTGCCGTTTCTGTGTTTATCAGAACTTTAGAACCTTTTAGTTTAAAGTACAGAAACAGTTGTAATCATAATTTTCCACCCATGAGGCGTTGTCAGTGAGGAGAAAAGAATCTAAACCCAGCTTGGAGTAGCACTACAGTTAATATGAGTGTCATGTAGCTAGTTATTACCATTTTGGTAACGCCACCATTTATATGCTAACTTAATAAAAATCTGGCTTGCTATGTCCTGTTTCCACATCCAGCATTCGTTTTGGGGGTTTCCACCACTACTACTGTAGCAGCCTCATGGGTGCTGGAACATGAGGAAAGTGGGAGTGCTGACGCTTAAAAGGGCACAGCATAAAAAAAGTCATTTTTTTCAAGTAAAGGGTACTTAGAATACTCATGGGGAATAGTGTGGGTGGGGGTTTGAGCACCCCTGCACCCATAGACTCTGGAACCTATGAGCAGCCTTCTTTGTAGATAAAACCTGCTGAGGAGTAAATTAAGCTCCCAAATCAATGTGTCAAAAATTATTAGGTTCTGAGAGGTTCTGAACCAGTTCTCCCATCTCTGTTTGTAATGTTTCCAGTTTCAGTACTGCTGCCCCCATTTAGTCTCCTGTAACTAATTTTCACTGACAGGTCCATCTTTGATAAGACCCCAGTATCACTGTGTTTGCATTTTAAAATTCTTAGGTTCTTGGACAGTTGATTTTCTGCCCACTTTTGGGTATCTGCAATGTGCATAAATCTCTGGGTTTTAGACCCCGAGTCTGTCTCCTATCACCTGCAATTAACACAGCAAGGTAATATAAGCAATATTTCTATTTTCCTGGAATGATGGTCAGACTTGAAAACAAAAGTAGTGGCCCAGAATTACAGCATTTTCAGTAGAATTCTGCTGGATTCAAACAGACCAGGGTATCAACTGGGGTCAAGCAGTTGAAATAGCTACAACTCCCTGGGGATTGTCTTTTAATTAACTGAAATGTACCTGTGCCTATCAAAGCCTTGTGACCGCCTTGATGATACAGCAACATCACTACTACCTTAAAATGGAGGGTTAGCAGCTAGATATACTAAACTGAATCTGTCTAAAACACCTAAATTGAAACAGGCACCAAACCTTTTGTATCATAGAAACATAGGGAAACAGTGGGGGAAATGGGGGAAACCAGCGAGAACTTAGGTCCAGCAGTAAAATTAAGAGTCTGACTCAGTTTCAGTAGTTCAATGGGGAAGAACAACCCCTGCATAACCTTTACCCACCCAGAAACATAAAACTGAATAAGTAACGTGTTAACACACAACATGTAATGAGGAAATGTGTCCCCACTCCCCAGACATCTGTCAGGTATGTTTGATCCACAGTCTGAAAACCACACCACCCTACCACTCTGCTGTCACATTAATGCTGCTGCACTGTTCCTGTGGCATTCTCCCATGGTCCATCCTATCCAGTCTTCTAAGAACTGAGTGTGTTGGGTGGAGCCGGATTGAGCAACATGGCCAGTCATTGGTTTATGGGTGATCTAACAGCTTTCATATTGTCATGTCTTCCTCTATTTTAGCCTTCTTCAGCTTCTCCCCTTAGGAACTCTACCCCTGCTAGTGCCTTGCTTAGGTTGGAGAGTATGGGATGCCTTATTATACAATAACAAGAAATGTTTCTGACATCTGATTGGTCAATGGCCACCTTGTACAGTGATGATATCCCAGCTCAATATCACTGTATCAAAGTCCAGCTCACGTGACCACATAAAATTAAAAATATATATACATATAAATATCACTGCATCTGGCATGTTGCAATTGGCAGCCTTGATTCTTAGTCCCAAGCTCGGCAGGACTAACAGTAGTACATACACTTCATCATGCAAGCAAGTATTTTATTTCAAACTATCTTCAGCACGTTTTTCTACTTTAAAAACAGAGTTAAATTCAACAAGTCCCACTTGCCACTGCTAACTGCCAGAGCCAGTGCATGTGTTTTTGAAAAGCACAGCATGTGGCCCAGAGATCGGCTGCTTTGCTTAAAACCCCTCCTTCCAGTTCTGTATGTTTACCACTCACTTCCAGGTCTGTATGTTTACTACTTAAACGTCATCCATTTTAAGTTCATGCATGTGCGTCAAACTTCTTGTGATGAGTGACTTTTGAGGGGTGAGACACTGTCTGTCCAATGCAAAGTGCTCAGCAAGGGGCTCAACAGTATCACACCAATCATCAGTCTGGCTGATCATGATGCTGTTTTGCCTGAAGTGGTCTCCACTTGAAAAGAAAAAGCCACACCAATCATGTGGCAACTTTTTCCTTTCATCTGCAGGTCACTGCCCAGCAAACAGGTGTTTGCATCCCAATCAGCCTGGCTGATGTCTCCGCCCGCTGCCACCCCACTGGTCTCTTCCCCCTCTAGCCCCTTGCACCCCTGGCTGACACCTTAAGCCCTGTAGGGCATAAATAAATTTAAAATAGTGCCACCAGAGTGGTGATTCTGGAAGGTGAGAGGAAGCGCTTTCCTCCCCTGCCTCCTCCACTTCCTGCTGACTCCTTTTGCTCCCTTCTCCCACCCATGCAGAGTAGGCTGCAGCCTAAGCTCCATATGGGCTGGGAGGTTACAGTGCCCAAAAGCACTTTCACATTAAGCGTGATCCCGCTAGCGGATCCCCATACCTGCCAACCTCGGGGTGCTCAATCCCCGTGTCAGCACGTATTCCTCCTCTCACATTAATGTGGCACACTGGGAGCCCACCCCACTGTGCCATAAAGCTACCTCTGATGTTCCTAACACTGGGATGCCCACTCCCAGTGTCGGATGCACCACTCCCCATGCCCCTATATTCTCAGCCGACCTCGGGGTGCCCAATCCCCGGGTCAGCATTGATCCCCTCCTCAGTACTCTGGCACACTGGAAGCCCACCTAAGTGTGCCAAAATCCATTTTATTAATACTTCACCTGTAAAAAACAAAACAGTCCCACAAGGTCTTTTTTTTTTAAACCTGGAAAAAAAAGAAATCCGTCCCTCATCGTTCCCGCTGGCCCCATCCCCCAACCTGCACCCTCCCACTGTACACCCACCTCCCTGCAACCCCTCACCCATACTTACCTCTGGAGATCAGGAACAGCAATTCTCTGTGGACTGGGAACACGTTTGCACTCTTCAAAGACCAATCGTGAACTGAAGAAATGACGATAAGCCCTATAATGGCAGTCAATGGGAGGGGGGGTTCAACTTAGATTGATTTTTCAGCCAATTGTTGGAGTTTTGATCCCAGATTTTCAACATGGGGTTCTTGGGATCCCACCTCATGAACATTGTCACTGTCATTTTATTTCTTGGTCCCGAAAGGTGATTTTGTGGTTGCTGCGTGGAATCACCTTTTAGGACCAATTAACAAAATGACAGTGCCACTGTTCATGAGGTGGGGTCCCAAAAAGCTCTTGTTGCAAATTTGGTGAACAAATCCAAAAAATGACTGCATTATGACTGTTTGTTGTGCAGTTTCTGCACAAGCTTGTAACTTCATCAATTTTTAATATTTTCACTTTAAATTTCCAACATTGCCACTTTTTCACATGCTCTTATGAATAGTACAGCTGTCAGTTTTTGCATCCTTCCCAAAATGTGTTTTTACACTTGTGACACAGAATGGCGTGATCACTGTGCAAAATCAACTTTCTGGACAGAGTAATAAAATCCCAGTGCCACTGTTCATGAGGGGAGCTTCCAAAAAGACCATGTTGAAAATTTGGTGAAAACATTCCAGAAGATGACTGCATTATGAGTGTGCATTGCACAGTTTCTTCACACACACATAACTTCTCCACTTTTTCACATCTTCACTCCAGATTTTCAACATTGCCATTTCTTCACAAGTCCTCATGAACTAGCCAGACTGGTGGCACTGAGGATTGAGGCGCTGGATGCCACACCTTGCTCCACATCAGTAACTCGGGTTTGGGAATGAGCCTGGGTCATCGGGGGTCAGCAGGGGAGGACTAGAATTGAGTGTCTAATGACAGCTCTCCTAGCCCTGGGGAGAAGGGAGGGATGCACGCCATGCTCTGCTGGTCCCTGGGAATGCCCGGTGGTACTGCAGTAGCGTGGGTGCTAGTGGGGGGGAAGCATGGCAGATGTATGCACGTTAGTGCGCTGATGTCCTTGCATGTCCGTGCTTCCAGGGAAAAACAATGGAGGAAAAAGCAACACACAGATCCGTGGCAGCTTGATGGCCACAGTTTCACCAGCCGATGATGCCCGGACATGTGCCGGTAATGGTTCCTCGTCGGGCACTGGGGCATCAGGGGGCCCCCTTCACAGGCAGAGATGCATCAGCCAGCTGGGCATGGAGCTTCGGGGTCGGAGGTGGAATGGAGGAGTGGTGGCTGGAGATAAGGCAGGAATGTGGTTGCCTGGGAAGGAGAAATTGTTAAATGATAAAAAAAAGGCCTCATGAACAGTACAGCTGTCATTTTTCACATCCTGCCCCAAAATGTGTTTTTGCACCTCTAGCACCAAATGGCACTCTCATTGTGTGGAATCACCTTTTAGGATTGAGTAATGAAATGATACTGCCACTGTTCATGAGGTGGGATCCCAAAAAGCCCATGTTGAAAATTTGGAGCAAAAATACCAACAAATGTCCAGAGTGTTAGGGTTTTCAACCATAACGCCCACCCTGTACAGACTGACAGGTGTCTGGGGGTGACTTGGGGTCATCAGCCATTTATGCTCACTCCCATTCCACCCCCACCCTGCAGCCACTGACAGGCATCGAGGTATGCCATGGGGTCTTCGGCCCTAACATTTGCCCCATTCTCCTATACTGCACCCATCTCAGCTTATTTTCTTATACTGTAGAATGGGGTGAGCATAAGGGTCGAAGATCTCAAGGCATGCTGTGACACCTGTCGGTGTCTGCAGGGTGGTTTGAGGTGGAATGGCATGAATGTTATTGCCGATGATCCAAAAGCACACTCCCAATGCCTGTTCGTCTCTGCAGAATGGAGGTAGGGGTTGGCGTTACTTCAATACTTCACTACCATTCCTATTATGCATCTCTCTAACACCTGCACTACCAATGCCAATACCAGCATGCAAACATGTGGCATTGACAAATGCTTGTTTATGCACAGATAACAGGAGTTTTAGCCTGTGTTACAACCATCTAGTTGACAATTTGGGTTACAACCAGGCAGTTGTAATCAGTAGCTGTCAATCAAGCTCTACCACAGAAAGCTCATTGGCACTTAGTCTCTCAGTGGGCAAGCCGAATACCTCACCCAACAGTGAAGGCAGGTAACTTTTCTTATTGATCCTGCCTTCACAAAGTCAAAAATCTATCTGGTTGATCCTGCCACTCATATCCTTTGAGCAGGGCTTCCACACACATTGTGGCTATGCCAACAGACCATGACTTACTAACAAACTTAAATCATTGCAGTTTGCACTGTAATGTGAAAAAAAAAGTAAAGAAAACAAATTAATGCCCATACTGAAAAGGGAGAGACAGGCAGTGTGTGTGTGTGTCTATATCTGTCTCAGAAGTGCTATATTAACTGACTCAACTGTGCTGAAAGAAAAAAAAAGGATTACCACTATTTAAATAATACATGGGTGGGTGTAAAAACAGAATTTTACACACACCCTCAGTGTGGGATGCTTTTATAGCATCCCACACCTCAAGTATGTGTAAAATTCTGGTTACACACACCCACCCATGTATTATTCTATTTATTGCACCTCAATTAAGTCAAGCCATGGTAATTTTATTTGCATAGTGCCCTATCGAAAGGCTCGAAGCACTTTATAGTCACAGTATCGACAAAATGTAGAAATACATTCAAAAAGAATAAAATCTCAATGTTGTAAATACATAAACTAGATATCAATCATTTTGAGGAAACAGCCAATATATTTCATTAAATTACAAAAGCTTGTATAAATAAGAAGCATTTTAACACCTTTTTAAACTTTTCCACCAATGTGAAACTCTTAAGATGGAATGGCAATGAGTTCCAAATTATAGGGGCCACCCCTGAGAAAGTCTGATCACCAGATTGTTTAAGATGAGACCTCAGGAAAGCCAATAAAGACTTCTGAGTGGAGTGGAGAGGGCAACCAGAATGATACCAGTTAAGGTGCGCTCATTGATACTTCCACACTCCACCCATGCTTGCTTACATTAAATTCATAAATCAGGAGGACTACTCTGCAGATGACCCACACAACCCTCTATGCCTAATTCCCTAAAGTCTCTGAGCTTAGCTGGTCACAGTGCTAAAGGTTTTCTGATGGTACTTTCCACAGCAGAGATGTCTAATCGGGGTACACCTACAGTAGGTGAATGACCCCGTCTCAGAGCACCCCAGAGCTGCTGGCTCATGGCATTTGCCACTTCACCCCAGAGCTGCTAGAATTCAGCTTCAGACTCAAGAAATGGAATGACTCTGGCTCACTAAGGACCTGCAGCACAGACACACAGGTCTGCACCATCAGTGCCTCCCTTTGGAGCTGCTCTCATTGGCTGAACTCTCTAGAAGATAGCTCCACCACTTTTATTATCTACATGCAACCTAATTTGGCACACAGGCAGAATGTGGGGACCATTTTATTAACCCCTTAGTGCATGTGGCGGTTACATATTATAACTATGAAAATTAACAGGAGGAATATTACAGTAGGGTGCAGTGTATGCTGGGATTACAGGTTTTCAAACAGAAAAACCCACTCTAAAACAAGAGGTACTCACAGCAGACTTCTTCAACTCCAAAAGCAAAAGCTGAGCAGAAAGATGTAGCACACACCAACGAAACACTAAGCTTAGAGTACAATGATCACAATAAGTTTGTTTAAAGTTAAAACAAACTGGAGCACCCCAAATCAAATATTTGGTATTACAGCTTCCAAAAGACAAAGGAGAGCTTAATTTACCTAATCTAACTGTTTACTTCATAGCAGCCCAATTAAGGTTGTTATGCTGTTGGTTATCCCCTCAAAATCAAGCAAACTGGAAGTTGATTGACTTCAGTGTTACTGAATTTTATGATCTTGACAAATATTTATTTTCCAGTCCCCTAGTGGCCACTCTGCTTAATAATTTCTCAGCCTATGCAGCTATCACAATATAACAATGGAAGATATGTTGCTTCCAGTATTTCCTAAGGGAAATCATTATCTGGCTTAGAGCTTTGGCGTATGAGTCTACATTGCAACCTAATTTACTTGAAGTAATGCTCCAAAAATTGGGGGGGGGGGATCCGGGCCCCAGTATATACTGTACATAAATGTTATGACACAGAGGGGTCTGTACATTTAAGGACTTACAACCAGAATACCATCCCCTCCCTTCCGCTCATTTCTTATACAGTACTTGCATATATGGTCCTATCTTCTAGGTCTGGGTGTAGCTTTTAAACACCTACCAGAATGATAATGGTTACTTCAAAGGGTCTTACAAGGCCACCAGATGGGAGAACTATGGCTCACCTAATAGGGAAATTATACAAAGGTCTGCTGGAGTTGTCTTCAGAAACTAGAGAGGCAGTTCCGCAAAGAGAATAGGGACTTGCATACAGAATATAATTTAGACATCTGGTTAAAATATGCTACCCCTGATTATCATATTAGATCAATGGAGGGACTTAGTACACATCAAAGGTTGGGCACTCACCACCTCATGGGTGACTGGACACCACACAGTAGTTAAATAGGCTCTGTTGTCTGTTTATTTAAAGACAATCAAGCAAATAGCAAAACACCCATGAAAGTGTCTGCCTGATGCAGTTCAGACCCATAGGTCCTTTACCAAATTTGGATAAAGGACCTACGGGTCCAAAACGCATCAGGCTGGCACTTTTATGAGTCTTTTGCTACTTGTTTGTCTTTTAATAAATAGACAAGGGAGCTCAATCCCCATGTCAGCACATATTCCCCCTCCCACATTAATGTGGCACACTGGCAGCCCACCCCACTGTGCCATAAAGCTACCTCTGATGTTCCTAACACTGGGATGCCCACTCCCAGTGTCGGATGCACCACCCTCCCATGCCCCTATATTCTCAGCCGACCTTGGGGTGCCCAATCCCCGGGTCAGCATTGATCCCCTCCTCAGTACTCTGGCACACTGGGAGCCCACCTAAGTGTACCAAAATCCATTTTAGTAATACTTCACCTGTAAAAAAACAAAACAGTCCCACGAGGTCTTTTTTTTTTTAAACCTGGTAAAAAAAAGAAAATGGTGCCACATCAGGCTATTAGTAACAGCATGCCTTGAGGTGTTCGACCCTTATGCCTTCCCCATTCTATAAGAAAATAAGCTGAGATGGGTGCAGTAAGTGGCAGGATCAACCAGATATTATTTAACTACAGTGTGATGTCTGGTCACTTGAGAGGTGTTGAGCGCTCAACTTTTGAAGTGTACTGAGTTTGCTTCTTGTTGAGAGCACCACTAGCCCAGTGCACACTTTTCTGTGTTGTCTATTAATGGAGGGACTTCTTCTGTAAATGTTGGGTCCCATGTTTTCAAACCCCAGCAGTGCAAGCTAAATATGTGAGGCCTCATAGGGGATTCAGTTAGAGGGGTTTTGGTAACCTGAAGCAAACCATATTCACGTTTTTGTGGTCGTGCCCTATATTGCCTAATCTTTGGGTGGTGATGCAGGAGCTATCAATCAGATTTTCACAGAACATGGATTAGTAACCCTATCTACAGTTCTGTTGTCGATACCCTTAAGGGAAATAAGGGAATGAACCCTCAGACTGTTATTGATACTTCTGATGGCAGCTAAAAAAGTTATAACTCGATTATGGCTGACAGACAAAGCCCCACAATACCCAACTGGCATATAACAGTTAACTCCATATACAGAATGGAAAAATTGACCCTAAACTTCAGGGGACATCACACACAGTGTGAGGAGTTTTGGCATTGATGGGTCCTAGATCAGCTGGAGGTACAGTAGACTCATTGTTTGTCCCTTGAGAGGGTCATGCTGCCAAGGGAAGGGGATATATAAATTTAAGGGAAAGGAGTCCATTATACACGATGATACAGTTACTGTTAACTTTCAGGGAGGCAGTATAGCGCAGTGGTTTAAGGCTCTGAGCTGCAAATCTGGTGTCATCCAGCAGACTAGACCTCGGTTTAAACCCCACAGCTTCCACTTGCATACTGTGTGACCCTGAGCAAGTCACTTAACTTCCCTGTGCTCTCAGGTTGCACCTGTAAAAAAGCTTTCAGCTTAGTGTGCTAGTCCTGGTTAAATAACTAACAAAAAAACAAGGTTCCTCCTAGATTATACTATTGATAACTTAAGTTGTATTACTTCCATGTACAACTTTCTGAGGTGAAATAACTGGAAGACCTGGACATTATACCTAGTACTTTGTAAGGAGTTATCTTGGACTGTCAAACCACTGTACTCTTTCTCTCCTCCTCTGCCAAGACTGAATGTAATTGTTGTACTCTTAAACTATGTACTGCTGCTTATTGTCCTATCTCTTTGACTGTAGATGTCATTTACCCGGAAAAAAAATCAATAAAATATATTTGGAAAAAAAAACTTGAGCCACCTAACAGCTGCCCAAAATGCACAAAATTAAAAAACATATTCTAAACATGTGTCTTGTATGCTCACGACCTTTTTGACCTCCCATGTAGAATTTGCAAAAATGTATCTTATTGTGTCATGTTGCTGCCTTAATGCCATTGGATACACTTATCATTACTTTTGAGCTATAATATTAGATGCACAAATGGATAGTCCATAGATTATGAGCCATGCTTTTGTAACCTACTGTATGTTCTGGCTGCATTTAATTGTTTTTTAATTCCTGCACTTTTTTGCACTAGTCTCATATATTTCTATGAATCAGTTTGGTCCTGCACAGTGCTTTGTTTTCAAATTAAATTATTTAGCCTTGCACTTTAAAATTCATTGTTGGGTACTACCACTTGATACAACACCCTTGAAAAGGCACAACTGCAATTGTGTAAAACACTGGGCACTGGATGGGACCCCAGTTTATTTTAACTTTAAATAAGCATATTTTGATCATCATAAACTAACTTAAAGTGTTTCCTTGAACCGTGCTGTATCTTTGTTCCCAGTTTTTGCTTTCAGTATTACAGGTTGTGCATATAGCTGGTGGGAGAGCTGGGCCACATGTGGCAGAAAATAAGGTAGGCCAGGATCAGTGAGAGGGGAATATATGTAACTTTATAAACTACTGCACACATTTTTATAAAATTGGTAGAGTTTATTGCCAGTGGCACAGTTCACTTTATATCCAAATACCAGATCAAATGGTGAAAAGATGGCGGAGTTAGAAGTGTACACCAATCTGTATATTATATTCTAAGACAATGCCATATTGTAGTGAAAGTCTAGGCTGTCATTAGAAATGCATGTTGCAGGGCTGCTCAGTGATCCAGTGTGCCACTGCACTGACAATGCAGGTTTTGGAGCAAAATAAGGAATTGGGGAATGATGCCTGTAGCCAGGAAGGGTGGGCAGTGGGTTCTGTAGCCGCAGTGCCTCTTGTGTTGAATCATGGAGCTTGCCCCCTCCGAAGTGGGACACTGCATGCTCACAAGGCCTGCTGGAGCATTGCCTGGTGCCGTGTGGTAGGCAAGTGGGATCACAGGAAAAAAAACAAACAAAAAAAACCAATATACCACGAGTCATCAAAATGATAACTATGGGCACTCTCAGGCCCAACTCCACGTAGACCCCCACTGGTCACAATAGTGGGGGAAGAGACAGATGGGGCTGAGAGGCTTCTGCCCTAGAGATACCTGACAGCATGAGGCAGCTCAGGCGCATAAAACAGTATGGGAAGGAACAATGTTGACATACCACTCAACTGTCCCTGGTTTCCAGGGACATCCCTTACTTTGCTTCAGAAATTGCCTTTGTCCCTCCAGAATTTGGCATTTCTTTTACTTAAGAGTATGGCTCTGTATTATAAAATAATTTCAGCCATTACTGTTACTGATAGTTCTCATAAAAAAATCTTATTGTACACAGTTTCTTAAGTTGATATTACTATTTTATTCAAAGGTATCCCTGATTTTGATCACATGTTCCTAATCTGTTAAGCCTTTTTCCTGACTTGTGAACCTGGAGGTTGAAAGGTATAAATGTTGATGAAGAAACCTATGCCAGCATTCAAGTGGCAAGAGACACTGAGTTCCACCGCAATGCTATTGTGCATGACTGAGTGCAGTGAGTAAAAGCTACCATGCTGAATATGTGACTTGTATGTTTTCATCTTGTATTTTTTAATTTTAATTTATATTTGTGCATAAGCAGCAGAGGGACCAGGTGGCTAGCTATGACAGCCTGTGCAAGAAGCCTAGTTTACTGCTGACCTGGGGTTCTGAGCTGGAAAGTCTCTGTGTACAAAGGCTGGCCTCACTTTCCGAATTAGCTCCACATTGTGCAAAGTCCAGCTCACCCACAGCCAGCCCCAGGACTCCATCCACAGATGCATCTGAAACTATGTAAAAGTTACGAAATGTAGAAACAGCTAGGAGCAGTCCTTCTTTTTCCCAGTGTTCTTGGCAGCTACTGTGCAGGCACTCCTTCACCTGGCCATCAGAGGTCATGGGGTGAATAGGCTGTTGATGCCTGTGCTGCAGCCCCCTCAAAAGGGGAGACCAGATCTCATTAGGCATTAATATGTGGGGCCAGGATACACAAAGGTTATAAAAATGCGAGTCAGGTGGGCCACCTTCATGGGTGCATGATGAGAGACCCTTCTGTCCACAGGTTTCTTCCTCACACCTCTCTATTCATTTGACATCACGCAATGAATGGCTTTTTGCACACCTTAGTGGGAATGATGATCCTTGCTGTAGAGGCCCCTGGTACAGTAAATGTTCTGTACCCCTCCACAGACTCATACCAACATGCACATACTCCAGTGTCCGAAGTGTGCTGCCTCTACAACACTACAGCAACCCTGCCAGCCCAGGTAAGAGAGAGCATTTCAATAATTTTTTCTTAATAAAGAATATTTATCTTGCAAATATATCTGATTAGAACCAGCCTGATAGTGTAATGGATTAGTGGTCGGGGAGGAGGGGTGCTACTTTATATGTTGGTGACCCAGGTTCATACCCAGAACCTGTGATGCCATAGCTGCCAACAAGAGGAGAATCCAACATCCCAGAGTGCGGCAGAGAAACAGGGGAGCCAGCACTGGCAAATACCAGAACCTCGGTACTTAATTGCAGGGCATAAAACATCAAGAAATTGTCCCTTCAGTGTTGTCTTTATTCAAGTGCTGTTACTGCATAGGCATGCCACAGAAACATATATCATAGGTGTAGTCTCAAAGCCTTTGAGAACGTGCATTTGCGTGAAATGTGTTAGGTGTTAACAGTTGGGGGGGGGGCTGCACTTGTGTGGCATTTTCTGCCACAACTGTGCCATGACTGTATTTTATCAAGTACAATATATGAGCTACACCTACGGTATGATATGTGTTTCTGTAGAATGCTGATGCATTAGCCACACTTGACTAAAGATAACAGTGCAGGCACAATCTTTTTTACCTTGAGATCACTGAAGGTACAGTCCTTTCTACTTTGATATTTTATGTCCTGCAGTTAAGTGCAAGTAGCAGAAGTACTGCGGTCTTGGTGTTTGCCGGTGCCAGCTTCCCTGTGTCTCTGTTGCATCTTCGTTTTTGCTGTGGCATGGTTGTCCCTGGTTGCAGACTCTTACTCCAATGAACTGGAACTGAACGTCCCAGAGCATATACTGTACTTCTCCGCTAAAGTAAGCAAGCTACAGTATGCAGCCACCATGACACTGCCACCTAGGGAACCACCGGAGGAATGCAGCAAGAGGAAAGCAGCCTGAGAAATGCAATGAGAGGAGAGAATGCACATACCTGTATGTACCTGATTGTCACTGGTGTGGCAAATGTCCTTGCATCCTTGAAGAGGGGTTGAGAGAGAGAAAAACTGGCAGAAAGAAGAGAAGGTCAGAACCAGGAGTGTCCTACCCCACCATGCCCCCGCATCAATCAAGGGCTCTGTCACTGCTCCTGGGAACATCCTCTGATGCCTCCTCCTTCTACTTTTGTAAGTTTGATATGGGGGAACACCTACCACAAAGTAAACAGGCAGATCCCTACCACAGAGAATAAGCCAGAGGACTGCACAGAAAGTGGGTTAAAATGGGGGTTGGGGGGTGTCTCAGGAAGTGGATCAGAATAAGATTCCTTAGATAGGCAGAGGAACAGAGAGGGAGTAAGGAGGTCCTGGGTGGTGACCACAGAAGAATAAACAGAGCAGTCAGAATGATAATATACATCGCTGAAGAAAACAACATAACCTGTATACTTTCTGTTGCTGGTGACCTTTACGTCCAGCCATGGCTAATCAGACTGTCAAACTGGCAATGGATTTATTTGACAGGAGAATAATTGGGCTTCTCTACTCCAGTGACAGTCTTGATTACCCACAGCCATTTTCATCTTTCTGAAAATCTATTTTAAAATGCCATACCATGATGATGTCACCAGTCACATTTCTGTTTATTCTCTTTTCGCTGCCTTTCGTTTGGTTCTAATACAAAAGTAGTTGAAGCCTCAGTGGCAATTAATTTACTGTTTTATTATGAAGAAAAAGGCTGATGCAGGCAGACGTCCAACAAAGAGTGCTCATACAAAAAATAAGTGCCTCTTTCCACATTGATTTATGAGAACACAATCTACTTCTCTAACTCTTAGGCTCTCCAGAGACATGCATATGCCATAGGAGAGTACTGTAAAAGTCTTTGTAAAAAAACAGAATCGCTATTTTTAAAATCCCTAGAAAGACTTTTGAAAAATTAATATATGAGCAAGTACTGTCAGATTTTATTAAATCACAGTAATAATTAATAGTTTTGAGGTCAAAGAGAAGAAGAGGTCCCTGTGCTCTCAATGCAAACAGGTTAGTGACCTCTTTCTTACTCCTGACAAGGCTCTCAGTTTTTTTCAGGCCCAGACTGATAAGTGAAGCTACATTCCATGTAAATAGGCAGCACTGATTTTCTCTTGTGATACTTATTTTTACAACCTTAATAAAACTATCAGATTGAGAAAAATGATATTATTTCTTGGGAGTGGGGGGGGGTTAAGTAGCAAGCATGGCCTCAAGAAAGCTACTTTGTAATCATAGTAGTGGAAACTACAATGCTGTTCATCAGGATCAAGCACTCTGTTTAAGAGTTCACAGTTTACTGAATGGCAAACTGGATTATAGAGTGAGGGAGCACTCCCGACCAATCAGAGCGCTCCTTTCCTTTGCACATGACACATCTTATTCTGTGAAGAGTGTCTCACGCAGAGCTGCTCCAGAAACAGGCACATTCGGGAAAGCTTTTTAACAAAATGTATACATTATTGATTGAGCTCAATCAGTAATATATTAATACAGTTATTAAGACCACTCTTATGGTTAACAGTGGTCTCACATTCTTAGGGTATCAGAACTGTTCACCTTATGTTTGCAATTCTCACACCCTAAAAATACACATGAGACCACTCTTACAACTGGCTGGCAGTATAGGCTACAGGTTAAAGTAACAAGCTGTGAAAGAGCTTGGTACAACCAGCAGACCTGGGTTTGATTCTCACAATCTCCACTTGCGTACTGTGTGACTCTGAGCAAGTCACTTAACCACCCCCAGTGCTCCCAAGTCACCCCTAAAAACAAGCACTTGTGCCTAGTGGGCCTTAGCTAGTTACCAAAGACTAAAATAAAAATAAACGGTTCTATGTGATAATGGCGAGTGCCGAACGGTGACTCGCATTATCCCGACGTCAGGGTGGTGAAAACAGTTTTGCCACCCTGACATCCTTAGCGCATGGAAGAATGGCACTGGGGATTTAAATGCTTTGCTTTCTGTGAGGGGACTGGGCCTCCCCACGGGGGGTCTTTGCCCCTCGCACCCCCCTACTTAAAGATTCTCAACTCCAGGGGGTGCTTGTCGGGGGGGGGCAAAAGCAAAAAAAAACACATTTTGGGCTGGGTGCAAGAAAAACGTAGTAGCGCCCAGACCCATATCTGAACCCGGAACCCCATGCACCGCAAGCGGAGGTCAACCCCTGACACCACGGTGCAGCTCAGCAGCCGACCGCAGCACCACCCCCTACATCCCCTCCGCCCCCTCCCAGGCCACGCTCGCCATGCTTATTTCCCCCCCATAAGCGTGTACATACAATGACATCCTGTCGCTACAGTTGCCCACCCCACCACATCCAGTCACCCTCGCCATTTGGGCTTTTCACCCACATCGTGTTGCCATTTTGGACGGTGCTGTGATTCAGGTGCCCATCTCACGTGCTACCAAAATAAACTGTAACAGTGGTCTTGGCAGTGGTATTAACCCACAGCAATTGCCATTGGATGACACTGAATCCTTGCAGTATCCTGCAACATATTACAACAAAAAACTGTGATAAGAGTGCTTGATCATGATGCATGGCAGTGTATGTCTCTCACATTGATTGTGAAGACTCATCAAAACTGCAGAAGGTAGCAGCTCAGCTCTAACCATTCAGTTAAAGTGACATTCCCTATTAGCTGTCAGGTGAGACTGTGCTTTTGCCAACCCCATGGCATTGTGTGGTGGAGGGCCGCTCAAGCATGCTGGGGACCCAGGTTCACACCCCCAACCTGGAACATCAGGAGTGGAGCCCGGCAGGAAGGACTCATGTCATCTAGTCAGACAGTTTCCTTCTGAAAGGAGGGCCAGTGCAGCACCAGTTACAGAGCACCAGCTGGTGGAGGCTTGGTGGAAGTGCCATAAGCAGAGTGGTAACCACACATTGTCTGGTTTCTTCCAGGATCGTCATGAGCATGCACGCTCAAGCAGAGGGAGGCAGGCAGGGAAAAAATGAGTTAAACATGCCATTGATAGCAGGATGATGAGCAGTGCCTGTCACTGTCGACATCCACTTGGCACCCTGAAAGGATGGTCCTTCAGGAACCATGCCATAGAGATCTGTGTTCTTCCACAGTACACCAGAAGGAAAGTGGTTGAAAATTGGACCCCTACTCCAGGGGGTAAGCTATGGGGCAAAGTACCAGGATCAATGAAGCACCAGTCCAACTAGGAGAAGACAAGGAAGTCTGGCCCATCGGCACAGCAGTAAGACAACAGCTCACAATGCCAGTGACCGGGGTTTGTGAAGGAGCCCAGGTTGTCTGGAGATGGCTGGAGGAGAGCGATCGAGTGTCCCAGAGGACGCTCTCCCTCTTCAGAGAGGAAGGCTGGTCACTTGTCACTACAGTGCCACTTTGGTGACCCCAGGAAGTGCTAAAAGGCACAGATATGCCGTGGGAAGGACAGGAAGCAGGGCAATGCCACACTTCATGTGCACATGCTTAACACCTTTGTCACCAACTTCTAGATGAGGAAGAGACAAAAAGAGGAAAAAATGGTCCTATCACCTGAAAACAAGTGACCCAGCCACATCTGGGCTCCACAATGCCATCTACCTGCTACCTGATGCAAGACACTGTTGACGGGAATATCCCCACCACCACCCTTACCTTGCTTGTAGGGCTATCCAAGACCTCATGGAGGAGGCAGGTGAGAAGGAGCAGCATAGGGGGCTGAGGTGTGCCTAGGTGCTCCACAGGGAGTCAGGCATGGGAAAAAGTACAGATAAAAAAAAGGAGGAGACCCTGGATGGGAGTTGGAGGCAAGGCACCACCTGAAGGCAAGTACAATGGTACTGATTTGCTGTATCTCTTGGATCCATTTTGTAGTTGCTCATACCTTTGTGTACAAATTGCTCTTGATGGTTCATTTGTGAAGTGATGTGCTATAATTTTCATGTTTGCTGAATTTCTGACACCGTCACTATTGTATTTTTCTTTATTGTATGTATGCTTTTTAATTGTTGTAACCTCCCGGGTCATGCCTGAAAATAGTCACTCTCATGTCCAGTGTACCTACCCGGTAAACAAAAGCTAAATAAATAAATCAACAGATAAAAAAGACTGTAGGCCGGATTCACAAAATAAAATGGGAGTGAGTCACACTCTGCAACTCCAGTTGTGGACCGAAATCTCCGCAGTTGAGGAGATTTTTGGTTGTTAGTTATACATTTCTCCTCAAATAGAGTACAAGACATATAGGCTTTCCCATCTCTTTCTATAGATATGCATTCTGTTATTAAGACTGTCCATCATTTTCTCAATATGTAAATTAAAAAGAAGCTCTTGCAACCATTCTGTATAGGTAAGTTGAAGAGAATCCTTCCAGTGTTTAAGAACTATCTTCTTAACAGACATAGCTATCATCGTCATATGATAGTTTCTAACCACAGGAGGAAAACCTGTAAAATCCCCTAACAGACACACCTCCAGTGTAAAGTAATCATGTAAGCCTGAAAGAGGATTCATTTTAGATTTAATAAGATCCCATAATGGAGTTATATTTGCACATTCCCAGAATAGATGATAAAGAGTGCCCGGGCCTTGGAGGCATCTATTACAAGTTGAGGCCTCTGCTCTACCCATTTTATGCAGTTTATAAGGGGTTAAATACATGTCATTAAAAAACTGCATTTGCATTATACGAAGTCGGTCTTGTGTAATCAGCTTGTGGCACGCCTTCCAAATTTTAGTCCATCTGGAATTTAAGTTCAGATATAAAGTATTCCAGTAGTGGGGAATGCCATCCACTTTGGAAATAATAATGGGAATAACAAGGTATAGAGAGAAGAAACAGCATGTGGGGCTAGGGACATTATTCTACCTGTGGTAATCCATTCTTGTGGGTCTTGCCGAATGGTGCCTATTCTAAAATAAACATTGAGCATATGTCTTATCTGAAATATTTTACATGCCCAGTTGTTGGAAAGATTACATTTTGTTAGTATTTCAGTGGTGGATAACCAACTTATATTGGAGTTACACAAATCCCTTGCCACACAGTTTGGGAGAAGTGGAATCTAATAGGTCGGGATTGATTTCCCTCCTATTTTGAAATTAGGAATTTGGAAAATGGGTTGAGAGAGGTCTTGGGCGTTATCATATCTTAAAGTGGAGCACAACTGTATATGAGTGTGGACTGAGTGTCCTATCAGATTATGGTGGAGGCAAGAAGGCAGGTTTTTAAATTTCAAGAAAAGTAGTGCAGCAGCATTGATGCCTGATTCAAGTATTAAGGGTTTTTCTATTGTAAGCCAGACAGGGGTATAGTCAAATGAGTCCAAAGGAAGAGAAGGAGAGTTCTAGTGAAGATACTTACTCAGCTGACTCGCCCAAAGATAAAGATTAAAATTGGGGAGTTTAAGGTCTCCTAATGATTTGGGTGCCGCTAGTTTATTATATGCCCGATGTGGGGGTTTGCCTTTCCAGAGAAAATTTGAAATGCTATTAAGAATAGTTTTAAACCAAGTTTTGGGGAGCCAGATATTGAGAAGATTCAAAGGATAAAAAATCCGTGGAAGGAGGTTCATTTTGATAATATTTACTCAGCCCCAAAGGGTTAAGGGAAGATCCTGCCATCTTTTAAGGTCTTCTTGCACTATTTTGTTTAAGTCATCCAAATTTAATTTCTGTATCTGAGTGATATTATTGGAGAGATACATTTCAAGATATTTTATGGGTTTTGGAGACCATTTAAATCCCAGTTCAAGAGCTTCCTGTTTATATACACCTTAGAATTTAGTGGGAAGATTAATGATTTTTCTGCATTTAACTTGTAACTGGAAAGGGAGCTATATTCTTGGATTAACTCTAGAAGTTTTTGAATGGAGGGTTTAATTTGGGTTATGTGAAGCAAAATATCATTTGCATAAACTGCAATTTTAGAATTAAGCACTCCTAATTGTATACCATGTATCCCTGGGGCATTTTATATAGAAACTAAAAGGGGCTCTAAATATAAATTGAATAATAGGGGTGATAGAGGGCATCCTTGTCTGGTGCCTGCCTTGAGGGGAAAGCTAGGAGAAAGAAATCCATTACTAAAGACACAAGCTGAGGGGGTAGACTATAATATTTGAATCCAGGAGATAAATTTAACGGGGAAATGGAACCTGTGGAGGGTACTAAATAAAAATTGCCAGTCTACCTTATCTAAGGCCTTCTCTGCATCCAGGGATACCAATGCCATACCTAGGGAGGAGTCCCTGGATGCAGAGAAAACATGAACTATTCGACGAAGGTGGTCAACAGATGACCTGCTCTTCTTAAAACCTACTTGATCTGCACTAATAAGTGAAGGGAGCACTTGTTCTAATCAAAGGGCTAATAATTTGGCTAGAATTTTGAGGTCAGTGTTAAGAAGAGATATAGGATGATAATTTGAAATTTGCGTTAAATCCCTGCCTGGTTTAGGAAGTATAATAATAGTAGCTTTCAACATTCTGGAATCGACATCAGCCTCATTGAGCATTCTGGAGTACACTGTTCATAACAAAGGGGCTAGTTGTGGGGTGAACGTTTTATAAAAGTTGGAGGGATATCCATCTGGGCCTGGTGCCTTATCTATTGGGAGATTGTTAATTACATGAATTATATCGGCTTCAGTGAAGGGTATAACTAATTTCTCCATTTGAATGGGAGTGAGGGAAGGAAGGGGGAGATTATCTAGATAAGCATCCACTTTGAGTTGTGCTTGTCGATTGGGCATTCATGAGTAAAGTAACTTCTAATATTGTTCAAACTTCTTATTAATGTCCACTGCCAGTGTCAAGTGGGGGGTTATGAGGATCTGTGTGTATCACTGCGACACATTTTGATGCTTCGATCTTTTTAAGTCAAAGAGCCAAAAGCTTTCCCGTTTTTTCCCCTTGCTCAGTATAAGTGGCTTTTGTTTTTAATAATGCCTATTCCACTTTTTCCCTGAGAAGTTCTGAGTAAGAACTCTGTAATTTTATCAGGACCTCTTTCTCAGAATCCAAAGTATTTTAGATAAGTATTTCTCTTTTGTCCTGATTTGATTTAAAAGGTTTTTAGCTTCCTGGGTTTCTTTCCTTTTTTTAATAGCCGACCACTTTATAAACTCACCTCTTAAAAAGCATTTTAAGGTCCCCCATTCAGTAGTAGAGGACTGAGTGGAACCCCAGTTGGTATCTTTATACAACTCTATGGCAGATAGAATGCTGTCTGTGACATTTTTGTCCTTTAATAACTGATTATTAAGCCTCCATTGAGAGCTTGTTCCCCAATTTAGAGACAAAGAGAGGAGGCAGGTCACAATGGTATGATCTGAGCTCATATCCGGTTCCGAACTACTGTCCAACAGGCCTTGAATGAGGGATTTAATCACCCAAAAATAATCAATATGTGAGTCAGAGCCGTGGACAGCAGAATGGAAAGTGTACTGACGTGCAGTCAGATGAAGAGTCCGCCAGGGGTCACAGAGGCCCAGATGATCTACTAGATCCCTACAAGCTCTCTGAGTGGGTGAAAGGCCCAGAGACCTCGATCCCGATGATTTATCCATAATGGGGTCAAAAGGTAAATCCCAGTCTCCCCGATTACCATGGGGATATGTAAAAAAGGTGACAGGATTGAAATTAACTCCATAAAAAAAGATGGAGAGTCAATGTTAGGACCATAGACACTACCCAAAAGGATGTTGTAAGAATGGATCTTACCTATGGTAAAAACATATCTGTCCTCTTTGTCTCTTATACATTGTTCACACATGAATGGGAAAGATCTGTTAAAAAGAATGTCTGCTCCCTTACTGTTTCTAGAGTCCCCTGAGGCAAATACCTGACCCGCTTGCTGCCTTCTCAAGAGAGTCTCCTCAACCTGCAGAAGATGGGTTTCTTGCAATAGAATGGCTTCACTATGTAAAATATTTAAATGTTTTAAAACACGAATTCGTTTGATTGGATGTCTTGCACCTTTGACATTCAAGTGCTAAATCTGAATGATTGTGTCATAATTCCAGATTAAAATCTGTAAAGGTATTCTGATTATATAAAATCTAAAAGTTGACCTGCTAAACAAAGAGATTTGCCTTTTAAATTGACACCAACCCCCCTCCCCCACAATTGAACGTGTGAATAAAACAAGTCCCTCTTAAGCCCGTTTTCCCCCATCCTTCCCTCCCCTTCCCATCCCTTAGCTGACTTCCCGATCCCAATCCCTATCCAAAACCATGAAACAAACCAAATGTGAAGAATAAGAAGGCATTTATCCTGGGCTTGTGCCTTATTATACTCTCTACCACTATCTGAACTACCCACCCTCCTCCATGCTGGTCCGTGGCGGTCAGCTTGATGGAGGCCCTCCCCTCTCCCTGTTCACCCGAACAGAAGTAAATAAATACTTCCCCTATCTAGCTTATGTTAACTGCAAGCACCATTAAGTACTGCACATTAACCTCCATGCGATACAGTAATAAACAAACCGACTTACTAGAACTAGTGTATTGTAAATCTATTCCTTCATGTAACCCTTGGAAAAATATAAAATTGGAGAAATTAGAGAGACACAGCCCCTATTACAGCTGAGATGGAGTAGATAATTGGTCCTGAAACAGGATCTGGGAGCAAGTGCATTATATCAGCTAGCTGGCATAATCATGGAGCCTATTAATTTACAAAAAGAGGGGGGAGAATATCCCCAATTCGGTGTAATGGCATTATGAAAACAGAGATCTAAATGTAGCCCCATGAGGGATATAATAATCTATCCCAAAACTTAAAAGCTGCCAGTGATTTTCTACTTCAATAACAAATTACAAATTAAAAATGAATGCCCCCTTTAAAAGAAAGGGAGTCTCCAGAGAAGACCTCATTCCACTCGGGGTAAATGCAAGTTGTGTAGGTCCCAGTGTTGATTTCAATCATCGAGCTGCAAAAGAACCAAATAAAACCATTGTGATCCTTAAAGGCTGTAAAACCATGCATAAACAAAAACTTTCTTGCAGAGAGGGGCCTTATTAAGAACTGTGCCCTAACTGCCTTTTTGTTTATGTCCATATGTGGGACAGTTAACAAAGTAATAGAAGTGCAGTCTAGGCACCAAGCCAAGATGTTACGGTGGAATGTAGACACTCCAATGTTCCATTACTGCTGGGCTAGTCCCTTGAAAACAAAGGTGACTGCTTCTGATATATTCTCCTGATAATTCCAAACCCCTCCGGTTTTCTGGGGCTAATCAGCGGTCGGAGAACAGAGCCGGAAGCCTCTGTTTAAGGAGGGACAGAGCTGGATCCAATTCTTCGAACGAGAACCACTATTCATCCAGGTAGACTTGGAGTTTAGCAGGGTAAACTACTCAAAACGTTATACCTGCAGCAAAGCACTTGGAAACTATCGGATGAAATAAGGCATGGCTTTGGCGAACTGGTCTTGGTAGATCCTGCGTAACTCTGACTTTCTGCCCTTCCCATAAAATCTCCTGTAAGTCTCTTGACTTCTGTAGTATGTATTGTTTCTCTTGGTAATTAAGAAAGCAGAAAATCAATGGTCTTGGGTGGGCAATAGCGGGTGGCATGGGCCTGAGAGCTTGGTGTGCTCTTTACAGGGTGTAAATAGGCCCAAATTGAGAGGGTCCAGCTATTTTATTCAGGAATCTTTGCAGGAACAGCAATGCATCTGTTCCTTCTTCTTTTTCAGGGATATTGATTATTACTAGGTTATTTCGCCGACTTCTCCCCTCTAAGTCTTCAATCTTGTTCTCCAGTTTCTTGATAGTCTGGTGATTTGTAGTGATTGAGTCCTCCATCTTATCAGTCCGCTTTTCTACAGAACATATGCGGGCTTCATTATATTTTACCCCTCTAGTAGTATCTTCTAATGCCTCCAAGATTGCCTTAACTTCAGAAACCAGAGACCTGACTTCATCTCTGAAAGGCTGGAATTCCAATAAAAATCTCTCCAGGCTGAGAGGAGTTATTTCCATGGTAAGCGAGGCCAAGGCTGAAGTTTGCTGTGAGTAGCCTGTTGTAGCTGCATTTGCCCTGGGCTTTTTGGGCTGCTTCTCAGGTGTGACAGGCGGTGTATGTCAGGGCGCTGCCTGCCGCACCTCTACTGCCATTCAAATCCCAAATCATCACCGAAACTATTGCAAGGATTCAGCAAACTTGTAAGCCCCTTGGCATTGTAAATAGATGGAGGAAGCAGGTATTTAAATTATCTTTAGTATTTGGGTGAGAGGAGCGCTGGTGGAGTGCATCTTACCCAGTCGGCTACATCACGTGACTCCTGCAGTTGAGGAGATTAGTATTCACAGTCCCCCACAGCTGCGGAGATGTTATGCCGAGTCCCACAGGCTGTAACATTTTTCCACACTTGCAGGGACTTCCATGGCAACACCACCTGCAAGCTGCCGGAAATTGTGGAGCTGGTCGTTAACCGGCTTCACGTTTGTGAATACCACAACTGTGTGGAAAAACTGCAGATCCGCAAGTGGCAACCTACTTGCACCAGGTTTTTCCTGCAGCTGTGGGAATTTAATGAGATTTCATGTGTTTTTAACTTTCCTGTTATTTCAGTCTCTCACCACTAGGCGGCACTGCTGTTACAAAGTCGGAAACCTATAGAACTGAGTTATTGCAGAATCTCATACCTAAGTGGTAGTGCTGAGGCCAATCGGGCTGTTGGAACTGTTAACAAACTGATTCCTTTCATAGCTGCCGTCTGCCATTAGCATCTTGGGCACCTGCAGATGCTAAAGACTTGCAGCCTGATGCTTTGTAGCCAATTGAGAGTGTTTGTGACTACAGAGGACATGTCTGACAGTAGGAGTGCTTTTTGGAACAGCGCTTATGTTCAACTCCTGTTCATCACATCAGCTGTTCCTGTTTGTGAGATAGAACAGATAAGCCAAATGGAGCCTGTAATACCAATGTGTGCAGGCTCTAGTGCCTTCAATTGCTGATGTGGCTCAGGGACTATTGCTTCAGTCGGGGGCTGGCTCTGGAGCAGAGTGCATGACTTCCTACAAGTTTAAATTCAGTATACTCTAGTGGTCCTCCACTTTGGTCCTTAAGCTATGGGGAGTAATATGAGGGCAACACAAAGGGGGCAATGACATTGGTCAGCAGGAAATGCTGCACCCCTGTTGTGCCACCCTTGACCACCTACATTTTAGTTTTCAGTTTTAAGTGTACTAAAATTATAAAGATAAAGGGTAGGCCAAAACATGGAATAGGAGCCACACCATATCTAGGGTAGGTGTTCAGAGTGTGTGTGCCTACAAACAACAATAGGGGAAAAACTAGTAATATCCTGTCAGAGGTAAAGATATATAAGGGATAAGTGGAAGGAAAAGGATAGGCCATATCTGGGAATAGTAGCAACACTCTATCTAGCATAGGTGTACAAGGAGAATAATAAACAACAAAAAGGGAAAACTAGTAACAACCTATCAGGGGTAACAGTATATAAGGATCAGCAAAAATGTAAGAAGAACACCCGACTTCTAAAAGTGCAACTGTATAGTTTAAAAGTTATCAGAAAACAGTGCACACACCAAGTACATATATTTTCCGATTTATTTGTGCAACAGAACTGCTATCCAGATACCTCTACGTATCAACTCTAACAAGCCTCCCTCAGGGGGCAGTACTGGACTGTGAACAAGAAATTTTTATAGCATACATAATTAACACACATATAATTAGTGCTCACAGAAAAATGTACAAATTAACAAACATTGATAGAAACATCAGGCATTGGGAAGAATTAATAGATACACTCATTATAAATTATTAATCTACACCAAGGTGGAAATTATCCAGTGCATTTAAAAGCCACACCACAAAATATTATATAGCTTATTGATCACATAAATATAAAAGCAAGGTAGTAATTGTCAGAGGAGGTTAGTCTCAAAATGTATTAAATGCAAATGCCCATTGCTTCAAAGTCAGGGTTTCTCAAGTGGTGAGGCCAGCCTCCCTGGGGAGTTACCCAACCTGTTCCAGAGAAGGCTCAGGCAAGTCTGAAAAAGTACGGTATTTAAATGCAGAGTATTAGCTATTTTGTATGTAGGGATGAAGCAAACTAAAAGAGGATAATAGGAGAATTTATATATTTATAGTATTTACAAATCAGTGATCAGCAAAGGCTCACTGAGCCAAGGCACATTTCAGGTGTACCTGGGAAAGGGTAGGGAATGAATTGTGTTCAAAAGGTAACTGCAAAACCATGAAGCAATACAAAATGAACAGTAGTGCAAAGAAATAGGAACAATGAACAAATAATAAGAGATAACAACTGACCAATTAGACTGGTGTCAGAACAGCCCAAATACATGGGTTAAACAAAGGGGTACTGAGTCAAATGCCTTGCTAAAGTCCAGATACAGGACATCAACTGGCCGACCACCATCCAGAGATCTTGTCACCCAGTCAAAAAATTCAACTGGGTTAGTTTGACAAGATCTCCCCTAAGTAACTCCATGTTGCCTGACATCCTGAAGGCCATTCACCTCCAGGAACGCCACCAGCCTTTCCTTCAATATGCTTTCCAATAGTTTCCCCACTATGGACATCAGGCTGACCAGTCTATAGTTTCCTGGCTTGTCCCTAGATCCACTCTTATGGAGGGGCACTATGTGCACCATTCTCCAGTCCAGTGGTACACTTCTCATTTGGAGGGTGGTGTTGCATAACCCCATTAGAGGTGCTGCCAGGACACCCACCAGTTCCTTTAGGACTCTGAGGTGGATCCCATCTGGACCTGGGGGCCTTGTCTGTCCATAATGACTTAAGGCCCTCCCACATCCTCTCCATTGGTCTCTCTCTTCACATGTTAGCGTCCTCCCACCCTACCCCTTCCACACCTTCGCCATGTGGAATTGGCCCATCCTTTTCTCTCATAAAGACAGAGCATAAGTACTCATTTAGTACCTCAGCCTGCTCCACTCCCGCCTCTGCCCATGTAGATGTTTCATGCATGGGCAGAGATGTTCTGATGAAGCATTTACAGTTTATGGGTTTCAAAATTGGAAAAAAGACCTTGAAACAATTTTGAACACACACCTCAACTCACACTCATAGCAGTACAATGGTTGTATGATCTGCATACAAGTGCAAAAATGAAATGGGTAACATTTTTATACAAGAATCCTAAAAAGAAGAGAATACCTGAAGAGACTGTTGCAGTAACTCTACATTTGGGTCAGCTAGATTTACCTTTCCATGTTTGCAATGAAGATGATAAGAGTGTTAATAGAGGAGATTTCAAGGAGATTTTAGATTTGATTAAAAGGTTTGACAGAATGCTTCAAGTAAATGATTATATCCCATTAAATGCAACATTTTTTGTTTATTTATTTAAAATTGAGTAATCGGGAAAGGCACACTGAGCCAAAGCTCATTTCCAGGTGCGACCTGGAGAAAGAGGGTGACAATACAAACAGAGGATACAAACAATCAGTACAGTACTAGAATATAATGAAATCAATACAAACACAGGAAAAAATCAGAAAGCACTGAAGAAAAATTGAAAGTACATAATAAAAACAATACGTGCAAGTAACAATAATCATTTGTAGAATCATTATTGATCAGTTTGAGTCAGGAGGCTATAAGGGGGATCAGGAGGCCATAGAAGGAATGGAGGGGAGACAGAGGAAGATGAGGGACGTGAGCATTGGGTAAAAGGAAGGAGTCAGCGGAGGCATTTGAGGGTAGGGAGTGATGGAGATTGGCAAATGTCTGAGGAGAGCTGATTCCAGAGGAAAGGGATGCAGTGGGAGAAGGCAGACTGACTAGCCATTGAATAGGGATAGGGAAGGGAGAAAGAGCGGAGATCCCTGGAGTGCAAGGAGTAGTATAAAGGGTTTGCAGGTGATAGGCAGAAGGAGAGATAAGAAGGAAGGGTCCCAAACCAGTATTTGACAATGAAGGACTGGCAGTGGGCCAGCCTCCTGTGAACTAGAGGCATAATGGACAGAGAGGAGTAGAGAAAGCAGTGGTGAGTACAGAGAGGGGAATTTGTAGCAAAGTGACAGAAGGAGTTTTGGGGATGTCAGGTCTAGAAAGGGATACAGCGGGAGCAATGTCATAGACTACGTTGGCATACTCAAAAACCAGAAGTATCATTTTTGTGACCAGTTCCCAATGGATAGGGAAGGAGAGCCTGTCTTTGTTAAGATACAGAATGCCAAGTTTGGGGCAGACTTTGGAACAGATAGCATCCATATGGATGGAGAAATTGAGATGGCTGTCCAGCCAGACCCTAAGTATTTAAAAGTGAGGACCACTTCGAGGGGGGAGCCGTCATGGGCAGAGAATACTGGATGGGTCTGGAGTCTAACTAACTTCTGCATGAAGCCGAAAGTCATTGTAGCTGTTTTCTTAGTGTTTACGCTTAGTTGGTTGTCCTGGAACCAGTTTTGGACTTTGTTGAAGTCAGCTGGAGAGGGGATTAATATTTCTGTGGTGGATGGTCTTGATGTGCAGATAACAGTATCATCTGCATACATGTGAATAAGGGAGATAGAGCAGATGGAGGGGAGATCATTAATGAAAAAAAGAAAGGGGCTGTGGATGGAACCTTGAGGAATGCCAGCAAGGATAGGGAGGATAGGGAGTTTCCTTCCTGGGCAGACTGCTGCCTTCCATAGAGGTAGGAGCTTAACCAGCTGACAGCAGGAGCTGCCAGACCAACTAAGTGAAGCTTTTTTAGGTGTGAGTGGGATACAAAATCAAAAGCCTTAGCCAGGTCTACAAAAATAGCGGAGTCAGTGACCCACAGCAGGGAGGAGCTAGTTGAGTGATGTTTCCTGAAGCCAGACTGAAAGGGAGCAGGAACGCCAGAGGAGGATAGGAACTCTGAAAGCCTAGAGTAAACAAGGGACTCTTGATGTTTGGTGAGTGAGGGAAGGAGAGAAATGGGCCGGTAGTTGCCTAGAGAAGATAGGTCACCACCTTCATGAAGGGGCAACACCTTTGTGACTTTCCAGGCCTGTGGAATGGTGCAGGTGGAGAAGGAGAGGCTCATGAGGTGTGCGAGAAGGGTGGCTATCACAGGAGCAGAGATGTGAAGGAGTTTGGGGTGTAGTCTGTCAGGCCTGACTTTGGCAGGATTAAGTGATATTAGTGCCTGGTAAACTTCCTGAGGAGAAACCGGGGGAAAAGTGAAGCCAACACATGAGGGAGGAGGAGGGGGCCAGAGGAGGCAGGAATGGGGTGGTCTGGAAGAGTGCAGGTGATGAAGAATTTATTGAAGCTCTCAGCAACAAAGGAGAGGTCAGAGAAAGGTGAACTGTCTAACTTAAGGACTGGAGGGGCAGAGTGTGAGGGAGTAGATAATGTCCCAGAAAGTAGCAGGTGAGAAGGTGGGTCTTGAAGTATTCAACTTTAGCTAAATGGACAGCCTTTGTGCAAGCATTTCCGAGGGATTTGTACAACTGCAAGTTAGACGGGGATTGGGAGGATTTATATCGAGCTCAGTCTCGATCCCAAGCTTTGCACAGGGTTAAAAGGTTTGTTGTTATCCAAGGGTGATGGAGATGCTTGACTCTGGCTTTTTTTAGAGGGACACGGAAATCCCAGATGTGAGTGAGGGTTTTGGTAAAGTGGTCAAGGGCAGAGTCGACATCGGGGGCCAAGAGCACTGTGGACCAGTCTGCACAAGCTAGGTCCTGAAGAAGGGTAGCAGTGTCCAAGACACGGAGCAGGTGAAACCAAATATATTTAGAGGCAGAATGGGGGAGATTCACCCTTCTTACACAATAGGTTGTGCAGTGATCAGAGAGGACATCAGGAAGGACACAAGCAGTAGTGATGCGATGAGGATGTTAAGAAAGCACCCAGTCTAGAAGAGAATGGTTAAGGGAGTGGGTTAAAGTGGGTAGGTTCAGAAACCAGTTGGGAGAAGTTAAGTGGCTCGATCTTGAGATAGGTAGGCTTGGAGGACAGGGAGAGTCAGTCCAGGTTGAAATCACCTCCAAGGCTAAGCTTGCTGACTGCCGCATGGGAAGTAAATAGGGAGTCATGGGCAAGTCTAGGGAAAGCATAAAGCACTCCTATAAACACTGGAAGAAAGCAGAGAAGGGAAAGGAGGGTGATAATAAGCTCATTAGAGGCCGGGCAGGATTCATGAAGGGAGAAGGAGCAAGAGGGATAGACGGACATACAGGGCTATACCACCACCTCGTTTATGGCAGTCTTGTCGGTAGAGGTTGAAATCTGGGATAGCAAGAGAGGAGTCAGGAATCCTAGTGGACAACCAGGTTTCAACGACACACAAGACATCTAGAGTGTGCTGGGCAATCCAGATTTTGAGGGCATCCAGTTTAGGAAGAAGGCTCCAGCCATTCAGGTGGATGAGACAGAGACCTTTGGGAATGGTGGGGGTGAAGATGGAAGGGGGGGCCTGGGTTGAATTCAACATCACTAGAGAGAAGCACTTGTGCCTTTTGGGACATCGGGAGAGGGGGAGGAAGAGGAAGGGTAGGAGCAATGGAGAAAGGAGCTGTAGTTTAGTAGAGTGGGTGATAGCATTCCAGGGTGAATAACAGGAGAAGGAGAAGGAGAAGGAGAAGAGGAAAAAGGGGTTAGAGAAGGTGGGGTGAGAGGAGAGCAGAGGGGGGAATAAAGCTGGTGGGGAGATGTGGTTGGGAAGGGGGAGGCATGGAGAGTAGGGAGGAGAGGTTGGGGTAGGAATGGGAGGAGACAGGAAAAGAAAAGAGTGAGGGCAAGCATGGTGGGGGAAGTAAGAGGAAAAGAAACAGAGGTTTGAGGGGATGATTAGGTTTCTCAGCAGTGTCTCAGAATGGTATGATTTAGTCTGCCACATCCTGTATTACAGATACAATTGTGCAAGAAGCAAAAAATGCTAGAGTCTTATCAGTTTCATCCGATGACAATAGAGATATTTCATGTCAGGAACAAATGAGCATACCTGTGATGTATGTTCATAACCATAAACCTGTTGTACATTTTCTGTGCTTTGTTAAAGTCTCAGAACTGGATGCAAGTGGTGTATGTTGTACTATTAAGAAGACCTTGACAAAATTCAATATTTTTTAGCCAGAAGCTGCTTTTGTTACCCAAGCATATGGTGGTGCAAGTGTCATGAGTGGCCATCTTAAAGGCATTCAGGAAATTTTCACAAAGGACCATTCTCATGCTGTCAATATTCATTGTTATGCATATAAGTTAAATCTCACTCCTATTGATTCACGCCAGTGCATTCCATAAGTAAAATATTTTTTTGGCTTTGTACAATATGTGCATACCTTGTTTTCCACAACTGTAGTACACCTCAACAGACTGAAACAGATACAACAAGAGTTGGGTTTGACAGAACATACAAAGTCATAGCTTTGAACAACACTAGGTGGGGATGTCAGAAAAGAGCACTGAAGCATACTTTTGAGTCCATACTCTCTTATCTCTCTCTCACTGTGACCACGGGAATGCACCCAAAGCTTGGGACCTTTACAACTTCATGATGTCATTCAGCACTGTCTTTTGTCTTTCCCTCTGGATTTGCAGAAGGACTCCACAGTCTCCTACAGACTGAAGATCTAGATCTATCCAGTGCTGGCATTTAAATGGAAGCAGTTATTGTTGCTTTGGTTTCACAAAGATAGTAAAATAAATGTCAAAGTAAGATAAATGTAAAACAATTAATCTATTAAGCAACAGTTTTTGTTGTACTACTTAAAACTGCTCCTGACAGTGTAACCGAAGAAAGAACATGTCCATGACATACAGATCATTTTCGTGAATATGTTGTTGACATGAGACTTAGGGAACAGTAACCAGTTACTTCAGAAACAGATTACAAAATAAAAATTTACTACCCAGTTATAGACAACATGATTGCAGAACTGAGACAACAATTTTCAAAGAGGGTGTAAACCTAATGAAAGCAGTTCAGGCTTTGAAACCAACAAGTGCTTTATTTTTAGGTAAGACAACACTAAATGTTTTCTGCAATCACTGTGTAGTTCAACTTCCTGAAGAAGAAATGATTGTAGCACACAAATTTATTGAACGTCTGCTTGCTGAAAACTGTCCACAGAATATCTCTTCATTGCTTGAATCACGGCCACTGGCTATGTTTCCTGATATTCATCAATTAGGTACCATTGCACTTGTTATATCAGTCATTACATGTTCATGTGAATGATCATTTAGTGCCCTAAAGCACATAAAAACATACCTGCGAAATGGAATACGTCAGGACAGACTTAGTGGTCTTGCTACATTAGCAATAGAGGTTGAGGCAACAGAACTAATAAATGACAATTAAGTCATTGACAGTTTTACCAAACTGTCAAACAGAAGTATTGATCTTTACTTCCTGCTGCCAGCACTGCAGAAAATACCTGAATTACATAGCAAGATCAAATTAAGTGTAGTTGTGGTGACTGATGTCTCTCTTGTGCAATTGCATTTCCATTTTGAAGCGGATGAATTATTTTTGGTCTCTGTCTCTTGAAACCAGGTCACAGCAGACACATTCACTAAAAATATTTAATTCATCAAACTGCTTTCTTTGTTTGTGTGCACTTTTGGAACAAGGACCTGATTACAAGACTGAGGCAATAAAACAATTAAAATAAGCATGTTCCCTGGTTAAAGTCACCTACTGTATTATTTCAGGATTTTAGTTTGTAAATCTCAATTTTTTTCTTGCTGGAGATTTCACAGAATGTGCTTCTGAAATGCACCCATTTGCCACAAAATTTTCTTCCTGGGGGCAAATCTGCCTGGACTCCCTTTTGGGAAACTGAAAAGTCAATCATCAGTCTGTTTTCTTTCTGTCTTTTTGTGCACTTTGGGTATTAGGACTTGATTGGTCAGCTTCACTGACACCGTACAGCAAGCTACGGACAATGGCCTGCTGTGGACCTGACCAAGGCCTTCAATTTGATGGACCATGATTTGCTTATACAGAAGCTGACTGGGCTAGAACTGGGGGGGGGGTCCAGCTACTCTGTGTGTAACCTCCCGTTACCCGGGGTTACTAGAACCCTAGTTAGATCTAGTGGCAGGCAGGGACAGACACCTAGTGAAACTCCAGTTAAATGGATTTCACTATGTCTTGCTCTGTTTTCAGTCTCTGCTGAGCTGGGGCTATGACATCATTTAGAATTCTGCAGCAGCATAAGCCACAGTGGAATGTTGCAGCTGGGAGTTAGATAGAACATTGGGGGAATTTCAAAGTCAGTCTAGAGTTGATCCTTAAAGTCGGCAGTCTAGTTTTTGTTTGCAGTCTGAAGTAGGCTCAAGAGAGAGAAGGATGTAGATCCTGTAGTACAGTGGAGAGAGGGGGTGCCCTGCAGGGGCAGGGTCCCCTTCCCTCAGCTCTGACACAGAGCTACCTTACGGTGCATGCTTCCACCACAAGAGAGGCATAAGGAACCAACTCCCAGGAGAAACCCCCTGGCCTGGGAACAGGAAGAAGCTGCCTAATGAAGAGTGCTGGGGTACTACAGTTTGTGGAATAGAGATTCCTTCAGAGTTTTTGGACATCTGCAACAATGAGGGTGATGAAGCTTTGACAAAAGGCCAGTATCATTCACCAAAACAGTGAGTAAATAAGTCTCTGGGGCTGTGGGTCAGTCAGGATGCCAAGTCCAGGGCTTATGGAACAGTGAGATGTAATAACTGTTGTATGTGGGGGGTCTTCAAGGAAAAGATAGTTTCTGCATTACAAAGCCATGTACAGTCTGCCCTATAGTAGCTAGGAAAGAGGCTTATGGAACAGTGAGATGTAATGACTAATGTATGTGGGGGGTCTTCAGAGAAAGACAGTTACTGCATTACAAAGCCATGTACAGTCTGCACTATAGTAGCCAAGGAAGAGGCTTATGGAACAGTGAGATGTAATGACTAATGTATGTGGGGGGTCTTCAGAGAAAGACAGTTACTGCATTACAAAGCCATGTACAGTCTGCACTACAGTAGCCAAGGATGTGTGTGTATAAACAAAGGAATGGCCAGGTATGGGTCTATGGAACAAAAGGTGGGAGACCCCCCATCTGGCGTAACAGGGCTCACCTCTACGGATTCGCTTTGAGACACCAGTCACCTTTCTGTCAGGTATTGGCCAGTGTCTGAAGAGGGTGCCCAGACGTTGGGATGGAGTAGAGGGTGGTAGTGTACCACTAGTTAAAGATTCCATGACATATGGAAGTTTAGTATCCAAGAATAGATTGTGTCTGTGTCATCACCTTATCTGCATTACAAGGAGTGTAGCCACTTGGGGGTCCATCTATGCTTTTCATTCAGTGTTGTTGAATAAAGCCACACTTTAGAATCCTATCTCCTGGTATTGGACATTATGTTATTGCTTCTAGTCTCTGGATTACTTTGGGTGCCCCTGTGCAGAGTAGTCAAACCTAGCCAATGTGCCAAGTGACATATTTCTCCCCGAACCCAGCCCACCAGGTAGTACTGTCGAAGTTTTGGGGGCTATGCGCCTACGGGGTACAAGATGGAGACAGCATACCTGGGTGGGGGTTACATGTGGTTCTCCAACTATCTGCAAGATAGGTCACCGTTTGTCCAAATTGGCAAAGTTTGTCCAGGGTGAACACTATGTTCTGTCGGGTCCATCAGGTGATCCATTCTAGGCCCTCTTCTATTTACTGTTTTCATCAATTACCTACCCAAGATCTGTAATACTACCAAGACCCTTCTGTATGCAGATGACACAGTCATCTTTGTGCATGGGAAAGACACCATCACTACCAGTGAAGTCTTTGGACACAGTTTCCATTCCCTTCAACAGTAGTTCACAAATTATATGTTGGCCATAAACATCCCTAAAACAAAAGCCATGTTACTCAGCTCATCCCCAAAGGTTAGAAGATTTCCCCAAGACTTCAGTATCTCAACCTTAGATGGGTTGAAACTAGAACTAGTTAATGAATTGAAATTTTAGATGGTGTGAAACTGGAACGAGTTAATGAATTGAACTACCCTGGTGTTACCATAGATCCCCACCTCACATTTGATACTCATATGACCAACACTGCAAGAACTGTTCATCAAAAACTGGATCTACTGTATTATATTGCAAAGAACCTGGCACTTGATACTAAAGTCAGAATCACCCAAAGCTGCATACTCCCCTGACTAAGTATGGCTCCATCCTTACAGATGTCGCTCCCCTCACAATCTGGGCAAAGAAGAGTCTTAATGCACAAGGTTGCCAAATTTGCACCCTCACAGCTCCCACAGTACCATCACTGCACCAACTTTGAATGACTTGCTTGGTTGCAACCCAAAGCTAGAGCCCAGTTAACTCTAGTGAATCTCAGGCACAAAATTTTACATTGAAGTGCTCCCCAGTTCCTAGCCAAACTATTCACATACATGAACAAACCCTTCTCTCGCTCCTCTGCAAACAATCTATTGAAAATACCATGCATGCGCATAGACATTGACCAGAACTCTTTCACATACAGAGCAACATTGTTCTGGAACACCATCCCTTTTCGCTATCAGAGCTGTCCCTTGCCCTAAAATGTTTGCTGCTAAGTTGAAAGTACATCTCCAAGAGTCTAATGTCTGTACCTGCTTTGTATGACTTACAAAACACTGTTGACTCACTATGCCATCTGAATGCCTTACTTTTGCACCATGTCACCTCATTTTGTGTTATGATACCTATACACTTGTACCTGTTTCAATGTTTTGTAGTGTACTGTTTGGTACCCGGGTCATGCCTGAAAAAAAGGTGCTTTGGCATCAGTGCACTTACCTGGTTATCAAAATAAATAAATAAAAGATTAATAGATTGAGGCAATAAAATAATTCTGGAATAAGTATGCTCCCTCATTCTCTAGCTCAAATCTGCATTTCAGGCTTTCAGCTAGTAAATCCTTATGCTTGACTTGATGGAGATTTAATAGAATGTACTTCTAAAATGCATTGTTTGTACCAAATGCTTCAAAATTTCTTCCAGGTGGCAAATTTCCCTGGATCCCTGTTGGGAAAAGGAAAAGTTAATCATTAGTCTGTTTTCTTTCTTTATTTGGATGCACTTTGGATATGTGGACCTGATTAAAAGAGGCAATAAAACAATTCTATAATAAGTATGTTCCATCATTTCCTAGCTCAAGACTCCTGTCATATTGCATGATGTCAGCTGGTAAATTCCTATGCTTTTCTTGCTGGAGATTTCATATAATATGCTTCTGAAATGCATCATTTGTCACCAAATTCTTAAACATTTCTTCTGGGGGCAAATCCTGCCAGACCACCCCTTTAGGAAAAAGTCACTAATGGGGGCATGTGCACCCCCCCCCATACACTTTTAGAATCCTGCTGATGTCCTTGATCTGCCCTAACTCACTAGCTAGGGTAAGCTTCTACTTTATTTATGATTTAGACAGACATGAGGTAGGTTCTTTTGAGCGTCCTCTATCTTTTTCAAATTTTTACTTTTATCTCTGTAGAAATACTGTATTCCCCATAGCCTTAGTGTGTATTATTATGTAACATATGTAAATATCTTGGAGTATTGAATATTATTGTTATATACTTCATGCTTTCTGTGACTGAATCATTTCAGGTATAGATAACCTGGGTATTTGGCAAGACTGTGATCCATCCTCGAAGAGGCAGGCTGCAGTTGCACTATTGAAAGCAAAACTGTTCTCAGCTGTAACAGAAGGGGGGTCTTTGCCCTTTGGTACAGAGCAGTGTACTGTGTCTAAGCAGTGTATCTGTTGGTAGGTAGAACTAGAGATATCCCAAGTGGGGTGGCAGTGAGTGGTGGCAGTATGTCAAGATAACCCTTTCAGGTGTCTGAGGAGTGGTGAAGCTGGTGACCATCACAGGATGAGTTCTGCGAGAGAATAAGTCTGTAAAGCTGCCATTGACCTTTCATTTTCTATCTCCAGGATGATTTTATTTTTTCATCAAGTACCCCCTTGATGCCATCAGTCATGGATATAGGCATTCTAAAGGATCTTTCCTCCTTTTAAGGAGTTCCACTGTTACCAGACAAGACATCCAGTCTACTACCTTGCTATAATTCTTCTGTGTTACCCCTGAGTTAAACAAAATGGAAGCTAGTTTGTCCTATTCCAAACTCCAAAGAATATCTGGCAACTTTTCCTCCTTCCTCCACTGAACTACTTGTTCCAAATGAGACTTACTCTTTCTTACTACTTGGTTATCTCAATTTCACTTACGCAACTTATTTCTCAAAGACGTCCCTCACTTACACTTTTTGAAACTCTGGATCAATCAATTTCCATTTCAGAAGCAACTGAGACAGATCTTCGAATGTGGTCTACTTTCCTTCTTCAGTTGAACGGCATTTTTATGTGCTACCTAGAAACACATCCCAGTCATGCTCCACAAGTATTTACCAATACCTCAGCTAAATAAGGCTATGCAGCTATTTCCAAAACATTATAGTTCATGGCCTCTTCACCACCGGAGTTCCTGACCCCTTCTTTGAGCACTATGCACATCTGCCTTGTTTGAAGTATAACTGTTGAAGGTCCGGGGAGTGAGGGGACCAGGTAGCCGTAGCCATAGCCATAAAGAGGAGGGAGGGGAGAAGATGCAGAGAGGATCAACAGGAGCTGGCTCAGAAGAGCAGAAGAAGGAGTGTGTGTTTTCCCATGCTGCGGCAGTTCAGCTCCAGGAGGGAGCCAATCCAGGGGCAGGGAAGGACGGCCTATTCCGAGGACAGTATAGCACGACATGGGCTCCTGGAGAAGTGAATCGGCGAGGGAGGAGTGGAATTTGAGCAGAGTTGCTGGCTTTAAAAAGCCCGCCGGCCACCGCTCAGTTTAGTTGAAGGTCCGGGGAATGAGGGGACCAGGCGACCATAGCCGTAGAGAGGAGGGAGGGGAGAAGCTGTGGAGAGGGTCGTCAGTAGCCGGCTCAGAAGAGCAGAAGAGGGAGTGTGTATTTTTGTCCTGCCAGCCCACCCCGGCCCTGACCTCTCTTAAATACCCAAAGGAGGAGGAGCCAGTTCCGGGGTGGACCTGCAGGCCAAAGAAGGATTGATGCTGTCTAGTGGGTAGAGGTGGAGGAGAGGAGAACAAATTTATTAGAAAAGGGCTGATCAATATTGGTCATCAGAGGAGGATAAGAGGAGGAGTTACTAGCAGGTAAGGGCAGCTGGAGGAGCTCAAAGGAGAGAGAGACCCCAAGGAGAGCTATGAAGTGGGAATTCAACCTACTGGAGGGACCCAATTTCTAGATAAGATATTGTGCCTTCCTTTTCTTAAGTTCCAGCTGAATTCAGAGTTAAGGTACTGTGACTGGTCCAGTTCTGTTTTTTGCCATCATGTTAATTGTTTTTCTTTCTAGGGGGCAGCATTTGGGGACATTGCTTGTAAAGGCACTGGGGCTGGAGGGACTGTTCGGATATAACTGTCTTAGACAGAGATTGTAAAGCCTGGCATAGTTAATGCTAATAGGGCATAGACTGCTCTGAAGGTAGTAGTGCAGAATTGTAAAGGATTGTAAAGTCTTGTATAGATACTGCTATTAGTGCATAGACTGCTCTGAAGGTAGCAGCTCAAGCTTTGTAAAACCATTGTGGGTATCTCGAGGGTTGGAACATCACTGGGGAAGACAGATGGAGTGGGTTAGGATGGACACAACAGAGGGTGGGGGGCCTAGTGGGAACTGTTGGGGTCAGCACAGGGGGGTGGTACAGGGGGAAGCAGGATACAAGGGGGGCCAACATGGGTAGAATTGTGGGATGCAATGGATGTGGGGCGGCAGGTTGGATGAACATATTGTGGAGGCTAGGAGGGTGTCCAGTCTGTAACAGGTTACAGAGGCTGGAGGATGAAGTGCTGTGGCTTGGTAGAGTGATGGAGAGGTTGAGGGAAGGGGAGAGGCCTTGAGGCAGGAGGGTCTCATCAGGGGAATAACATGAGGCCACCACTTGGGAGGAACAGCAGCTCAAGGGAAGGGATGGGGAGGAAGTGCAGGAGCGGAATGAACAAGGGACCTAGCACATGTGGGAAGGCCAGAGTCAGAGTGAAGGAGCCAAAGTGCAACCAGGCAGAAAGGGCAGGAAATAGGTTTGTTGTGCTGGCGATACTGGTGGATGAGGAGGGGGTGCGCGATCTTTGGGGAGGGCAGGAGAGGGAAGGGGAGGGAAATCCACAAGGGACAGGATTCGGTCAGAGGAGGATGACAGGGGTGAAGGGGAGAGGAGCACTATTGGTGGGGAGGATGACAGGGCAGAGCAGAGCGGGGTGCCAGGGTAGAAGGGAGGGATGTGGAGGATAGGGAGGTAGCAGAGAAGGGGCCGGGAGACAGGACAGGGGAAAAGGGGGATGGAGTGGAAGGGGGGGAAGGATGGAGTTAGCGAGGTGGCATGCTTAGCAATGGATACCTTGGGAAAAGGGTGGGGCCGGGGCTAAGGAATGAGGAAGGGTGTATACTTGTGCTGGATGATTCCATACTTAAAGGGATCAGATGGGGCAGCAGGGGGGAAGGCACAGTAGGATATGGGTGAAGGCTATACCCAGGCTAACAGTGGACAGGGTGGGGCAGGCGGTTCTTAAGTGCACAAGGAGGGGAAGGAAGAAACCGCATGTAGTGGTACATGTGGACACTAATGACCTGGCAGGGGAGATGGTGGAAGTAGTGAGGAGGAGGACTGAGGAATTAGATGGGCTATGTGAGGAAATGGGGGAATCTGTGGCTTTCTCAGATGTGCTCCCAGTACCCTGCACGAGTATGGGAAGGAAAGGGAGGATTGAGAAGTTCAGCACTTGGCTGGAGGAATGGTGTTGGGCTAAGGGGTACAGGGTAGTAGGGTACTGGAGCAGAACCTGGGACAATAAGGATCTATATGCAGGGGATAGGCTGTACCTGAGCGGGAAGGGGAAGGGGGTATTAAAGCAGAGGTTTGAGGGGTACATAGCATCAAGGATAGATTTAAACTAGGTGGGGGGTGGCATGAGGACAGCTGGTAGGCAGGGATCCCAGAGGGGGGAGCCAAGCATGCCTGCCTCCCAAGCTATCAGAGAGGTATTTGGGGTGGGAACACAAGGAGGGGGTAGGAGGGGGAAACCAGGGTGGGGGGAGAAACAGGGTGGAGGGTGGTCTCTCTGAATGCAAGGAAGCTTAGGTAACAAATCAGCCAAACTACAGGCTCTCTTGGCTGTGGGGAAGGTGGACATTGTGGCCATCACAGAAACATGGGCCACCCAGAACCAGGACTGGGATATGATGATCCCAGGGTACAGGACATTCAGGAAGGACAGGGCTAGGGGGAAAGGGGGGGTGTGGTGATCTACATGAGGGAGGGGATAAGGTGTATAAGGGAGGAGGAGGTGGAGGGCAGGACAGAGGCCCTGTGGATGCAGTTTCAAGACTCCAAAAGAATCATACCGAAGGTGGGGGTAGTGTACAGGTCACCAACTCAGGGAGATGACCTGGATAGGGAGTTGGCCAAGCAAATTAGAAGGGTCTGTATGAAGGGGAATACAGTAGTGGTAGGGAACTTCAACCTCCCTGGGGTGGACTGGAACACCCCAACCACCATGTGTGCAAAGGAGCAACTATTACTAGATGCATTTCAGGACTGCTTCCTGGTGCAACTGGTCCGGAGCCGACTGGGGAGGGAAGGACTCTGGACCTGGTATTAACAAACAGGGAGACTGTAAGGGATCTGGGTGTGGAGGACTCCCTGGCTGACAATGACCATCACATGGTGTGGTTCACACTCAATATGGGCAGGGAAATAGGAGGTATGGGCACCAGGGTGATCAAGTTTAAGGGAGTAGACTTTAAAAAGATGGGGGAAATTTTGGTTGAGCACCTGGTGGGAATTCAGACATGCATGAGTGCTAACCATAAATGGGAGATCATTAAAAAAGGGCTAGCAGAGGCAACTGAGACTTGTACCAGGACACGGAGCAAGAAGGGTAGGGCAAAGAAGCCAAGCTGGCTGACTTGGGAGGTCATAGAAGGGGTGAGGGCCAAGAGAAAGGCATTCCAGGGGTTTGGGAAATTGGGAGGGCAAGGGGACAAAGATGAGTACACAAAGAAGTCCAAAGACCAGATAGTGAGGATTAAGAAGGATGGGGGGTGGGTGGAGAAGGGGGAGGACCAGGCAAAGGCACTGAATGAGTACTTCTTCTCTGTGTTCACAAAGGAAAAGGGGGGCAGACACCTCTGGGGAAAGGTGGAGTGGGTAGAGGGGGGCCAGTGTTGACTGATATTGGGATTACAGAGGACAAGGTGCTGGAAGGACTAAGGGTGCTAAGGATGAACAAGGCACTGGGACCAGACGGCATTCACCCTAGGGTACTTAGGAAGCTAGTGAAGATCCTGGTGGGACCACTGGCAGACCTGTTCAGTACATCACTGGACACAGGATGCATGCCACAGGACTGGAGGATGGCCCATGTGGTGCCCATTCATAAAAGTGGCCCGAAGGATGATCCAGGCAACTACAGACCTGTGAGTCTCACTTCAATAGTGGGGAAGCTCATGTAGTCAATCCTAAAAAAGAGGCTGATAACCTTTTTGGAAGACAATGGTCTCCTAGATGGTCATCAACACGGTTTTGTCTCAGACAGATACTGCTAGACAAACCTAGTTGGGTACTATGACTGGGTTACCAGAGAACTGAACAGGGGCCATGTTGTGGATGTCCTGTATTTGGACTTCAGCAAGGCCTTTGACTCGGTGCTGCATGGGAAGCTGGGGGGAAAGCTGGAATACATAGGGGTGGTAACAAAAATGGTCAACTGGATCACCAAGTAGCTGAGGGGTAGGTAGTAAAGGGTGGTGGTGGTGGGGGAGCTCTCATCACCAAGGGACATTACTAGCGGGGTGCCCCAGAGATCGGTACTGGGACTGGTGCTGTTTTGGATATTCATAGTTGATATCTCAAATGGGATCTGGAGCAGGATCAGTCTGTTTACAGACAATACTAAGATCAGAGCTGTGGTAGATGACATAGAGGGGTGGAGGGGGCTGCAGGAGCACCTGACCAAACTACAGTAGTGGTCGAAGACATGGCAGTTGGGGTTCAGCGCCAAAAAGTGCAAGGTACTGCACTTCAGAGCAAGGAACCAGGGGAGGAAATATCAGTTGGGAGGGGTACAGTTGGAAAGCACAGTGGAGGAAAAGGATCTAGGGGTACTAATAACGGGGAGTATGAACTACTCAGCTCAGTGCAGGAAGGCGGCTGCAAAGGTGAACAAGATGCTGGGGTGCATAACGAGGGGAATCTCTTCCAGGCACAGAGAGGTGATCCTTCCCCTGTACAGATCACTGATCAGGCTGCACCTGGAATACTGTGTGCAGTACTGGCGTCCATTCCTGAAGAAGGACATCAGATTGCTGGTAGGGCAATGAAGATGATCCAGGGATATAGATTTAATTCTCTCCATCTAGTCTCATATGGCTTCTCTTGCATAACTTACACCATCATTGTTGTCCTTCTCTGAACCCTCTCCAACCCATCTATATCCTTTCTCCAGGGAGGCCTCTAGAACTATACACCGTACTCCTGGTGCAGTCTGACCATGGGCTTATATAAAGGCATCAACACCTCCCTCTTTCTGCTTGTTAAACCGCTTCCTATGCATGCCTTCATTCTATTAGCTTTACCTTCTGCCTTACTACATTGTTCTCCTACCTTAAGGTTGTTTGATAGTGACTAGTCACTAACATATTACTTTTTAAAAGTAATTTATCCAACACTGATCCTCAAAAAGTAGCAAGTATAAAACATTCGTAATTTCTTAACTAGTCAGCTGCTACTTTTTATTTCTGATGTAACTTTCTCTTTCCATTTCCTCATTAGAAGGTTTTCTATTTGATCGTATTAGGTGTGCGAGCAGTACTTTACTAGAACTGACATATCTAGTTCTGTTCCTCTCCATACCATCATCAGCATTTGCCATCATGTACTGTGACGTCACAAGTGACCAGTCTGGCAGCAGGTGAGTGGCTCTTCTTGGTCAGCTGAGATGTCACAATCAGTGAGGTCACATGGCTGATGAAGTATGAAGAGGTATAGAAATTTTGAAGCATTGTTCCTCACATCACACCTAGCAGTGTCAGCAGAAAATCTTCCAATTTGCAAAAGCAATAGAAAAAATGCACTTCCAATATAAGAAGTAATAGTGGACTAATTTTAAAAATTAATATTAATTTCAGGTAGCATAATAGCTCTTTAAGACGTGAATTGCTGCTTCTCACTTTAACTTCATTTTTTTAGCATGCATTTACGATAACCCTTCTATTTTATTTGCCACCCACACATTGACACAATGCCCCTATTTTTGTTCTTCCACAGAAGTGAGGTCGTTTTCACATCATGAGTTCCCACAGGTATTAATAGACTTGAACTAATTTACATAAAACATTGTGCTCACTTCAAATGTATTGAGCAGTTTTTTTTTTTCTACTTTTTTCTCACCTATCTGGATTTCAGCAAGGCCTTTGATTCAGTGCCGCATGGGAGGCTGATTAACAAGATGGAATACCAGGGAGCAGGGACAAAGGATGGTAAATTGGCAGCAGAGGGTAGTGGTGAGAGCTGAACTCTCATCTCTGAGGGATGTGACAATTGGAGTGCCACATGGCTCAGTACTAGGCCCGGTGTTATTTGGCATTTTCATAGCCAACATCTTGTATGGCATTAAGAACAAGATCAGTCTTTTTGCGGATGACACGAAGTTTGGGGTAGTGGTGGATGACACAATAATGTTGCAGGGGCTGCAGGATGAACTGACTAAACTTGAGGACTGGTCTGATACTTAGCAGCTGGGGTTCAATGCAAAGAAGTGCAAAGTCATGCACTTTGTAGCAAGGAACCCGGGGAGGTGTTATCAGTTGGGAGGGGTACAGAAGAGGAGAAAGATCTTGGGGTGATAATAACGAGGCAGACAAACCACTTGGCACAGTGCAGGAAAGCAGCAGTGAAAGCCAATAAGATGTAGAGGCATATCATTAGCGATATCTCCTCCAGGAGAGGGGGAGGTGATCCTGCCACTGTACAGGTCACTGGTGAGGATGCACCTGGAGTACTGTGTGCAGTACTCGCGCCCATACCTGAGGAAAGATGATAAGTTACTGGAGGGGGTACAGCGCTGAGCAACAAGGATAATCCAGGGAATGGACGTCAAACAGTATGAGGAGGGGCTAAGAGAACTGAACATCTTTTCTCTGGTGGAGAGGAGGGATGGGGGGATATGATAGAGACCTTTGAATATATGAAGGGTAAAAACAAGACTGATACAGAGGGAATTTATTCAGACTAAAGGGGGAGGGACATGAGGGGGCATGGGCTGAGGCTGGAGGGGGGAAGATTCTGGAGTGAGATGAGGAGGCACTTTTTCACTGAAAGGGTGGTGTCTAGGTGGAACACACTGCTCGAGGAAGTGGTTTCCTGTACGTTGGTGGGCAATTTTAAGAGGGGGTGGAACAAAGTGAGGGGAAAGGTCACTGATATGGGGGGGAGGGAGAAGCAACTGCAGTATATAGGGATAGCTAGCTGCACACTCGAGCAGACTTGATAGACCATGTGGCCTTTATCTGTTGGCAATTTTATATGTTCTATGTTCCCCTGTATGGCTCCCCTTGCCTTGCAGTAACCAACCACCAATCTTCCTCCCAGCTCTGCTGTTTGTTTCCAGGCATCTGGAATTGTGAATCCCGCAATTAACTCCATTTACCTTCCCTCAGAGAGAAGAACCTGACCTTAGCCTTGCTGGGGGAACACACTTATAGTAGTTGGACTTTCCTGTAGATTAAGGAACTGCTGGAATCAGACAGGTGGGCCCAGCAACCCTCTCATGTAGCACACACAGTTATCAGCTGTGCAAGCGTGATGCTACATTGTCGTGCCATAGGAAGCCAGAAACCCACTGTTTTGGGGCAAGCCTCCTCTTTTGCTACCCCTATCACCTAGAATAGCTTTTTTTTTATTTGCCTAGTCTTTGTTGACTAGGAAAGGAAGGCTAGATAATTCTGTTTATTTTCGGCCTCTTTCCAGGAAGGGGTGGGTAGCAGGGTTTATATAGATGCAAACAGACAAATTGAATCAGGTTGTTAAGCTATTGGTGGTATTATAGTGAATGAAGGAAATCTGACCAGGACACAGGAAATTTCCTTACTCTTTTCAAAAAGTGCCATGTGATCTTGAACATCCACCTGAACGACCACCAGAACAGGTAGACGGTACCTTGGTTTAACATCTCATCCGAAAAATAGCACCTCAGAAGTGCAACACTCCCCTTATGCTGCACTACAATGTGAGTATTGAGGTTTATCACAAGTTCCTGCTGTGGAGCTAGAACCCCTCACTCTATTTTATTGCCTAACTTTCACCATTTGTATCCCATTTCAAAACATCTTTTCTCTCCATCTCTTGCCTTCCATCGGTAATGCTCTCTCTCATACCCAGTAATATATTTCTCTTTTCTGTATTCTCCTTCTGTACCTCTAATACTCCCACTTAATAATCAGGACTTACCAAGGATGCTAACACTGCCCACTAGACTCACCACCTGCTACTGGGATCCATCACTAAGCAGCCTCAGTCCATGACTGCTCACTGCAAAATCCAGAGTGATGCTTCCTGCAGCCTCCAGGGAGGAGCAAAGTGTGTATGCAAGTGCAATGGCAGGGGGGAAGGGGGGGTGAAACAAGCATGCTGCTGGTTTTAGGTGGCATGGGGAGTGCCTGTGAGAGCCATAATCTGGTATGACAGTGGCCATTTTCCTTGTTCTTGTTCCAACACTCCTCACTGTTAGCATACACACACATGCAGTAGGGATCCTAGAGGGCCACCTAACAGTGTAGGGTCACCCACACTGCCAAGGGTGTCACCACCAAGCCACCACTGGGAGCTGTTATTAGGTTCCATGTCATTTCAGCAAAAACAAAATAGTGAGGGCAAAAAGAGTGACAGAAAAACAGTGACGCCGAAAACAGTGAACCGACGACTTAGTAGCACCTAGACAAAACAGTGAACCAGGCACCAGAGAAAACATGACAAACCCAACACAAATTGGTATAATGAAGGAACGGCACTAAGGAAGAGGAATGAATTTGGGAAGGGACATCCTGACTCTTCTTTCTGCCATGATATTCTACGGAGGGGCGGGGTTGCCCTTGCACCCCCCATAAAAATCTAGAATCATCACTGGGGGGGAACTGGGGGACGGGGAGAAACTCGGGATGGAGGCAGATAAATTATTCCCACTTGGTGGTGGAGTGCAATTCTGAGAGGGGTACACCTAAAATATGACAAACTGGGGGGGAGGAGAAGATGGCTGCCACACTGTGCAAAAACTTACTGCAGGAAACAAACTCAGGTCTACTGGATATATGTGCAGCACACGCAGGCAGAGACCGACACCTCTATGCTACGCTGCCAGCACAGCTTGGGACCACACAAACATGCGTCTTCTACTGCTAAAGGACAACACTACTGCCTCCCCATTGGTGACTTGGCGTAGTGACCATTTTCCCTCAAATTACACTGGCACTCTAAACACACAGTCACCAATATTCCCGTCGCTCTTTCATATTCGCTCAAAATCATTTGCTCACATGACAGGATACCCTGTTATTATAGTGGTGAGGAGTAACCCACCCTTCCTAGGAAGAGAGTCTCCAGGGGTTGCTTTGAAACCTTCCCTGCTTGCCTCTGCTATTGATGGCCCAGGTTAGTGGCGCAAACCCAGGTGGCCAACTTACCGGAGCAGTCCCCCATTGCTTGGGATCACACAGCTAGTCTCATTCTCATTTTACATTTTTTTCCTATCCTTTAATATAAATTATTGTTGAAAATTTTTCCCATAGGGCTTTTTCTCCACTGATGGCAGGGGCAGCTGTTCAGCCCTGTTCCCCTTCTTCTGAACTAGCGTCTGCTGCCCCTGGGGCTTACCTGGTCAGAGTGTCCTCCCATGGCTTGTCTCCTGTGGTGGGGCGTTCCTCCCCCCATTCCAAAAGTCCAAGTTGGAACAGGTAGCCCTGCCAGTAGAACATGTGAGAGATAAGGAGTACCCTGGTGACATGGAGGATGCATGCGCATGGAGGCACAAATGTGCTCTGGATTCTAGCCCCTTTCACCAACCCTGACCTAAGTTTGCCTTCCAAACATCTGCACTGCCAGCATGTCTCCAGCTGGTGGCAGCCAAGGGCTAAGACAACACACCACCCTGATCTGGGACATAAGAGCTGTCAGACATCTGCTCAATCCTCTCCCACCCCTCACCCTCCCCCCTGACCCCTGCAACCCAAGTTCATTTCTGAATTTAGATCACCGGCATGGTGAGAGGTAAGGCACCACAGCACCTCAGCCCGCATTGCCACCAGACAAGTCATCTATTGCTGAAATCAATTCTTTGCAATGCATTTAGTCTTTACTCATGTCATGTTCATTATTTTTGCATGTCCTTGTTTTTGTGCATTTTGTCTCTGTGCCCATGTAGGTTTGTATTGCACTTTTTATTATTAGCACAATCCACATAGCAGATACTCAATTTGTTGTATTCTGTATCATCTCCCCTGCTCTACTCCCCTCCACCATGGGTCAACCCTGACTCAATGTGCCTATCCCAATCTGCAGATTTTAAATAAAATAAACATTAGCCACCCAACAAAGTGTGGGGCTCACCTTGGGACCCCTGGTCCTGAGCCAGATTGCTGCCACTTTTATCTTTGCTTCCATTGGCCCCTAGAACTGAGACTTTGCTGCAGGGGACTGTGTTGTTGACATGCTGCATAATCCACATCAAATGACACTACATTACTCTCAAAGTAAGTTTAGATCACAAAAAAAAAACAGTGCTGCCTCCCAAACCCATGTGCCAAGATTTTCTAAGTACTCCTACCTCTGTGCTGATTGAGTCCCACCAACGGAACACAGAGTAAAATCTCTACAAAAAGCTGAACTTCTCTCTCCTCTTTAACATCTTTCTAACTTTCTCTCTGACTCGAGAAAAAAGCATGCTGCTATGAGAGGTTATGAGGGTAAGACACATTGCTGAAAGCTTTACCTGTAACACACAGGGCCTGGTCTACTGTTATGCAGATTACTCTGGCATGTAGGACCCTTGTGTTCTTGGAGGCCCATTTTACTGGGCTGGGCTGTTTTCTGTTTTAAGGATGCACTTTACTTACAGCACAGCAGCTGCACAGCACTGATTGACTTTTTATATACCTGCTGCTGTGTGCAGCCTAGACAACTCCTTACTTGACTGGGGGGTGGTTGATGTGACCATCTGAGCCACTGATGTTGATGTTACAAGCCTGCCTTCCCCATCTGCACTGCCCTCAGGCTGTTATTCCTCTCTTGCTCATACACGCATGTAGCTGCTAGCATCAGATAGGCAGTGAGTGAACTTTGGTTGGGATGGCAGCCGTGCAACGGGATCGGGGTGAGTGACTGTTCCTCAGATTTGATGTGATTTGCTGACTTATCTCATGGCAGCAGAGACTCTCATTTTGTTATCCTCTAGTCCATTGTTATTTTTGACATGGGCCTGGGATACAGGTGTGCTGAGGATAGGTTGGAGCAAGTGATAAGCAGAGCCAGAGAGGAGACAAGTAACAAGCCAGGACTCAGAAGCCACCACTGGGCCAGAAGCAACTGTCAAGCAGAAGAGGAGCCCTGCCAGCAGAACTGCAACTGGAGTCCTGGGAGGACTGGTCAACTGTCAGATGGAGACAGAATTGTCAAGGGAAGGGCATTCTGTCAGTGTGCCTTATCTCTCATCTCTGTGTAACCCCCTCACCCCTGCCTTTGTAGCAAAATGACAGGTGGCATGCTGTTGAAGCTGACAGCAATACCTGGTAGGGACTGGGTTCAGGGAGGATGAGGTTACTCAGCACAGGGGGCCTAGGTTTGGCTACTCTGCACAGGGGCACTCAAGTAAATCCGAACACAGGAAGCAATAACTGTAATATCCAGAACCAGGAATGGGATTCTTCAGTGTGGCTTTTATTCACATCCAAGCTGAACAAACAAAGCATAGACGGACCCCCAGGGGGCTACATTCCTGGTAATGCAGATTAGAGACAACAGAACACTTCTTTACTATTTCCGGCCCTCAGGCTCTGAACCCACCAGGCACACAACCCAGACTTGCACGCAGCTTTGGGTACACAGCCCGATTTGTACACTACTTGGATTTTCCCAACTGGCCCGGCTCCCCTGCCGGCCACTTGATCCATAGTCCATTTTGGGAAATGAACCAGTTTTCCTGTTGTGGCTCCCCAAACCACCTTAGAGCCTTCGACTCCTAGAGGGAATTTTCCTTCCAATCCCACGTCTGGGTACTTCCCTCATCACTGGCCAAGTGCATGAGGCAAAGTAGAAATCCACAGAGCAAATCTGTAGAGGTGGACCTGGTCACTAAAGATGGGGGGTCTCCCACCTCCAGCTCCCACAATCCATACCCTGCCATTTCTCTGGAAACTAAACAATTCCTTTACTGAAAGCTTGGCAATGTAGATTACTGGGTAGACGTATGTCACATCTCCTCTACATGTCTTTTTTTGACTTCCCAATAAGCGCTGGACTTGAACATACTTTTACTTTTTGGCTAAGCCGATTACTCTAGGCCTCTCACTATTTCAGTAGTCCAATCCCCACATGTCACACAAGTCCCAGGGTGAAAAACATAGGCCCTTTCAGGAAGAGCAGACACTCACCCTCCGGTTGCAGGTGCCCCACAGGCGATACACAAATCTTCTTGTTTCCCAGAAACTCTGGAACAAATAGGCAGCTTCTCCACTAGTAGCAGAACCAGGGGGTTGCCCCAGGAATATGCAGGAAAGTCTTTCCTGCCCCCATCCCCGGAGGGAGGGGGTACTGAGACCCGAATCAGCGGTCTCCACCACTTCAAACTACTTCTGTGTCTCTCTTTTGGTGGAGACACACACTCTTTTTTCTAAATGTAGCCCTCTGTCAGGGCTGAGGCTCCTAGAGCCTACACTGAGCTGCTGTGCTGCTTTCTCAGCAAGCTCCCAACACCAACTGACCCACAGACTACTGTTCAAACCTCCCAACATTCTATTCCAACTCCCTGCTGCAGATTCCATTGTGGCTCATGCAGCTATGATAGTTCTATGGTGATGCCATCCCTCAGTCTCAGCTGAGACTGAGAACAGAGTGAGACAGTGTGAAATCCATTTAACTGGAGTTTCACAAGCTGCCGTCCCTGCCTACCACTAGGTCTTACTGGGATTCTAGTAACCCCGGGTAACAAGGGGGTTACATCTGAACTGGTGGTCAATGGTGGAGGAGGATAGTCACAAGCATGTGCGGTGTGAAAAGGCCCCAGAGGAAGGACTGTTCGATCTGCATCTGGTAAGTGACAAGCTTGGTAACGAGCATGACTGAGGCAGCCAAATACTTATTAATATTCCGCACTGACCAGCAAACAGGTATGGAATGTCAATATGGATCCATCTCCCATTGACAGGGTGGCATTGTATTTCTTAAAGAGCTGCTGACGCCTCAACAAAAAGTTTGAAAAACATTGTAGTCAGGTGCAATTCAGCTTTGATCCCATATATATTCTACACGTCTCCTCCCTATTGTTTATTACTAAGGAAATTTGCATACAGGATCTTCATACCTGAGAGTTTATTTGCCACTATAGGTTACTCCCTACTTCAAGTCATAATCCTTGTTGTGATATCACAATCTTGCCATGGGAGTAACTGTGATGTCACAAGCAGTGCATTATGACCTCAGGTAGGAAGAAGGCAACAGAGATAGCTGAACTCTTCAGGATCAAATATCTTGTTTTCATATGAATGGCCTCAGTAATAAATAATGGTGAGGAGAAATACAGAACTAAGGTGAAGTATAAACTGAACTGTGTCTAAATATTATGATTTGTTAAAGTTCTTCTGAAGGTGTCAGCTGTTCTTTAACTCAAAATATAAACATTTTAGGGAAGGGAAGGGAACATTGTTTAACCAGGAGTAGCACACTAAGCCGAAGTGTGTTTCCAGATGCCACCTGGGAGCACAAGGAAGTTAAGTGACTTGCTTAGGATCACACAGTATGCACCTAGGTAGCTGTGGGATTCAAACCCAGGTTTCCAGATGTGCAGCTCAGAGCCTTAACCCACTGTGCTATACTGCCTCCATGGTTAGCATGGTTAAGGACTGCAGTCTGGACTGCAAGTTCTGGAACTTTTTCACATTACTAGTTGACCATCACCACACTTTTATAAAATACTGCCAGATGAATACAGTGGTGGGATTGAATACAGAAACCTTTATTATTACTTCAAGTGGCAACCTTCATAATTAGGCAGGTGGTGACTTTCCAGTGGTCATAGCAACCAGACATCATTATGGAGTTTTATTCATTCTCCATACTGCCACTTGTATCATGTAGTCCCTTCCCCAGTGCACAGGTTTTCTATAGCATTGTATTTTTAGAAAAATGATGTAATCCCATCAGAGTAGAGACATAGTAATGTTTAAAATTTAGTAGATATCCCCTCCCCAGTTTAGCAATTCTTCTTACAGGGCCATCAGATTTCAGTGTTGTGCTTAATTTTAATCTAAAACGCAGCAGTATTCTCATGCTTGGCAACACTATTTCAGTCTCAGTGGATGGTAATTGATTTTGCTATGCACCTTTGTATTCCTGTCTTTCTGTCTTTTACTCCCATTCTTCCTCAGGACACATCTGGAAATGAGCTGTTTCCAGTTAAGTATGCCTAATAAAACATCTGCAGTAAATAAAACAATTAAATAATTTCATGCTGGTGCACTCTGCATGATGTCAGGGCCACAAGGCAACCATACACTTGTAAAAGCACTTGTGAGGGGCTGACATCACAGAATGTGCCCCTGACTGAAACAGGATCTAGCTAGAACATATATACTTATACATTGCAGTCACTATCGCCATGCATGCGCACGGACAGACCTCCTGCCATCTTGGGAAAAACAGGCTGAACTGCGCATGTGCATCATGAACACGGAACTCATGCATGCGCACAGAGTGCATGATGGCCATCATGGGCACAGTAAGCTCTGCTGTGAATGTGCACCGCTGTGCGGAACTGATGGCCGAAAACAGTGCGGAACTGACAGCCAAAAAATAGAACTGTGGGGCTACTGGAGTCAATGGAAACAGTGGACTGCTTTACGGACCACAGATGGATTGTGCTGTAAGTACCATTTTGTTCTTCGGTCGGACTGTGAGTAACTCAAGGCTTGCCCCTGCAGCACAACCACTAGTTTGTATTTTGGGAAACTAATTATTGGACTAAACCTTTCAGGAGGTGTTTACAAATGCACACTTTGGATTTGAATTTGGGTTTTGTTTGCTATTAAGTGAAGTGTTGTTTCATTAAAGTGCACGATCGGCCAACCACATGCAGCATCACTGGGCCAACACTGTTTCCAAGGCTGGGTGCTCAGTTTAGTTAAGCAGGCAACACAGGTACCACTAAGGACAGGATAGAGCCCAACAGTACAGTTGGGCACATAACACTGTGTTGGTGTGTTGTGTGGCTGGGATATCAATTATTTTGTATATGTCTAGGAGAGCGAAGGAAGAACAGCCAGGGCACTGCATGGTAGTTGGGCTGGGCCTCAAAACTTAACAGAAAAACAGCCAGTTTACACTGCTACCTCAGTATGCAAAACCCATGTTTCCCCTAGGACCTGATTTTGTCCCCCAATAAACACACTGTTATGTGCATGTTAAATACTGTGCAGTGCATTAGATGGTCTCCTTGATGAACCCACCAAGAGTTGAGACTCCAGTGGCTTGGCTGATTGGAGTGCCTCCAGCACTAGCCCCATACCCATCATACCAGACCTCCTCCATTTTATCAAAGTTGATGGCAGTGCCGCCATAGGAGTCCAGGCATAGAGCGCTGTAGGGTCCATCACAGTACCTAGAAAGAATGGTGCATTTACATACCAGTTACTACACAAGAAAGGCTCACTGTACTGTTTGTAGAGCTTCACCCAGGAGAGCTGTAGAGCTGCTGTTGAGGAGGCGGCCACATCAGTGGCAAGGAGCGGTGATCAGGGAGCATCTGCCACAAGGAGCGGTGATCGGAGGACTTCTGCCATATCAGCAGCTAAGGGGGTCTGCTGCTGAAATCTCCTGGCGCATCTGGAGGAGAAGAAGGCGGACACATCAGCGGCTAGAAGAGGTGTCCAGAGGACTTGGTTTTTCAGGCAAAGAGGGGAATGCTGTTGACTGTGGCAGTGCATCTCGAGGAACTGCTCAGTGAGGGAAAGGACCAATCAGGCCTGAGGGTGGGCTTTTTGAACTGGTGGCCAGGCTATAAATAGCCAAGCCCAGCCACTGCAACTGCTTCACGCAGGAGAACTGTAGAGCTGTTGTTGAGGAGGAGGCTGCATTGGCAACAAGGAGCGGCAATCGGGGAGCATCCACCACAAGGAGCGGCAACCAGAGGGCTTCTGCCATATCGGCGGCTAAGGGGTTCTGCTGCTGAAATCTCTCAGTGCATCTGGAGGAGAGGAAGATCGCCACATTGGTGGCTAGGAGAGGCATCCAGAGGACTTGTTTTTTTGGTCAAAGAGGGGACTGGTGTTGGCTGTGGCGGCACATCCTGAGGAACTGCTAAGTGAGGGAAAGGTCCAATCAGGCCTGAGGGCAGTCTTTTTGAACTGGCAGCAGGGCTAGAAATAGCCAAGCCCAGACATTGCAACTGCTTCACCCAGGAGAGCTGTAGAGCTGTTTTTCATACAGCCCACCCTCCCCGGCCCCGAGCTCTGTTAAATGGTCTTTTGGGGAGGAGCTAGCCAAGACGTCGTGGCCAGGGGCAGGCCTAACAGGAATGCAGAAGGAGACCTGGGCTGGGCTACAGGCTCTGGACCAGCGCGATTATGTTATGCTGAGATTTGTTCTCTTGACTAATTCCTTTGTGTTATGCTGACATTTGTTTGGTAGCCCAAATTCCTTTATCTTGCAGGGGTTTCTAAGGCAAGTAGATGCCCAGCAGGCACTGGGAGGGTTCAAAAATGGGTTCCAGTAGGGCTGGGAAAAATGTTGGGGTAACTGACTTGGATGGGAAATTGGAACAAAATGGGGATGGGGTTATGGCATGGTCCTCAGACCACAAGGGCAGGCATCTTTGGAAGGGTGGTAGGGTATGCTGGGTGTGGGTCAGCCATGGTACTAGCCTTGGCTTGGAGCATAGGGGGTTGCATGGTGTGCCGACAGCTGGCACAACTAAAGGAGGAAGTCAGGTGGTTGCGATGGATGCTAGGTAGGCAGGGGTGAGGGGAGGTGGGAAGGAATGTGGCTCTGCCAAGAATGTAAGATAGGGCGGGGGCAGAAAAGGGAGGGACAGTAAAGATGCAGTGGGTCCAGAGGCGACACCTGTAATAGATGAAAGCAGTCAGAAAAAGGATGGTAGGATCACAAGGGACTATGCAAGAAGGGTAGGAGTTGTAGGGGTGGGCACTAGTGGGGGCTCCAGAGGGCTCGGGTACAGGCAGTCCTGGATGCAAGAAGGGCCATGGGTACAGGCAGGTTGCAAGGAGCAGAGATCCAAAGCATGCACAAGGGAGAACTGATGGGGGGGCCACATCTGTGGGGGAAATAGAGACAGTAGGCATAGAGCATGATAACAGATTTGCACCACTAGTACTGATAAACGAGGGGGAGAATGAGGAATTTGAAGCAGAGGTGGTTTCAGGGGAAACAGGAGAGTTGGGTACGATGAAAGGCTCAGTAGCCAGGAGGAGCGGGGCTGTTCCCTTGCAAAAGGACACAGTGGTGGCAAGGGGAGCAGTAAGCAGTGGGCAAAGCGTATGCGAAAATGATGGGGAGGGGGTGTTGGTAGCAATGGCACTGGGTTAAGGGGGAGTCGGGGTTAGTACAGGAAAGGGAGCTGGGAGAAGGGAGTATCTGAGAAGGGAGGATGAGGACTTAGTAAGGAGGGAGAGTGGAGCCCAGGGGGAAAGGGACCAGCAGGGACGCAGTGAGTGGCAGAGTAGAAAAAAGGATGTTGAGAAGGCAGAAGCTAGTTCCAGTGAGGGTCAGGAGGGGCCCCTAGTTCCCGGAAGTGCTGCGAGGAGGGACTGAAGTGGCATAGCAGGGGGGGGTGCTAGGGGAAGACGGGTCAGTTAGGAGAAAGAGCTGGAGTAGGAGGGATAAGGCAGCCAATGGTACTCAAATAGTGAGTGTGGCCAGAGAAAACGACGCAGTAAAAATGAAGGTGGGTGGCAGAAAAAGGGGGATGGCTGAAGGGAATGGAGGAAGTTAGAGTGCTCATGTTGGGGGACTCCATTATTAGGGGTATTAAGTGGGAAGAGCTGGGTGAGGGAAAACCCTGTGCTGTCAAGGTCAAGAGTATATCTGGTCTGACTGTGCATGAGGCCAAGCACCTGGTCTATACTCTGGTGAAGGAATGTGGCAGATCCCCCAACATATTAGTGCACCTGGTCACAAATGACATAGAGGAAAATAGTGTGCTGGAGATTAAGGCTAGGTTCCGGGAGCTAGTCAGGGTCTGTCTTGCTGTAGGGTGCTCGGCCTCCTTCTTGGAGATCCTTCCAGTGCCTAGAGCTAGCGTGGGAAATAAACAAAAAAATTAGAGAGGTAAATGAGTGGCTAGGGGTGTGGTGTGGTGTGAGGCTGGGGGGTATGGGTTGGAGGGAGACTGGGGTGCAACCTGGGAGGACAAGGGGCTGTATGCAAGGGATAGGCTCCACCTCAATTTGAGGGGAAAGGAGGTATTGAAACAAAAAACTGACAGAATTCATCCAAGCTAGGTGGGGTTTAAACTTGTGAGGGGGGAGGGCTGGGGCTTGAGGCTGATCATAGCATGCACATCAAGGAAGGGCTAGGCCTTCTCCCCAAGCGTTGGGGATGTGTGCAAAATGGGAGAAACTGACTGTGCATGGGGGAGCCCAAGCAGGCAGCTACCTGGGAGTTCCCAGGTTGGGGGGATGGGAGGGGTGAAGGGGGTGGAGGGTGGTCCTTATCAACTCCAGGAGCATGGGAAACAAGATGCCCCAGCTTCAGGCGATGGTAGTAGAGGGGAGAAGTGGATGTGGTGGCTGTCACTTAAACTTGGGCCACTCCTGGGCATGATTGGGACTTAAACCTAATGGGGTTCACTGCATTCAGGAAGGACAGAGCTGTGGGCAGGGAGGGGAGTAGCACTCATTAGGAATGGCATAGGGATAAGCAGGGTGGGGGGTGCAGAGGGAAATGTAGAGGCATTATGGGTCACCTTGCAGGCATCTGGGGGCAAGAGGGTGAAACTGGGGGTAGTTTATTGGCCACCCATGCAGGAGGAAGATCTTGAGGAAGGCCTAGTGGCAAATCTTAGGGACCACTGTGGTCAGGGGGAGGGTAGAACGGCGGTGCTGAGTGACCAAAACATGCCAGGAGCTGACTGGGGAACTATGGCATCCTCATCAACCAGGGAACAGCGCCTGCTGTACATCTTCCAGGACACGTTCCTTTCCCAGCTGGTGTCAGACCCGATGAGGGAGGGTCGTATCCTGGATGTGGTCCTGATGGATTGTGAACTGATTATCAAAGGAGGGCTCCTGGAAGCTACAAAGGCCTGCATGAAGGTTCGATGCAAGTTTGGTAGAGCCAAAAAGCCAAACTGGTGGACCAGAAAGGTCCAGGAAGCAGTGAGGGAGAAAAGCTCTGCTTATAGCCGATACAGATGCTCACGTGGGCTTATGGACAAGGGGGAGTATCATAATATATCCAAGAAGGTAACCATGGTGGTGAGAACGGCCAAGGTGAGGATACAGCAGAGGTTGGCACAGGGGATCAGGAGAGGTGATAAAGGGTTTTTTAGGTATATCAAGGAAAGAAGGAGGGTGAGGCGGCAGATTAGTAGGCTGAGATTGGGGAGTGGGTGGGCTGAGGAGGCTGTAGAGTAGGCGGAGATACTTAACAATTACTTTGCCTAGGTCTTCACTAGGGATGATGGCAGGGCAGCACCATACGGGGGGAGGCAGGCTAGATTTGCAGAAGGGGGGAGGTCACAGATGTTGAAATTCCTGTGGGTAGGGTGAGAGAAGCCCTCAAGTCCCTAAAAATGGAGAAGACACTGGGTCTAGATGGTCTTCAGCCCAAGGTGCTAAAGGAGATGGTGGATGTCCTGGCTGCACCTCTGGCGGACCTTTTTAACTCCTCCCTTCAGACAGGGTGTGTGCCTCAGGATTGGAGGATGGCCCACATCATGCTTATCCACAGAGGCGGATCACGTGCACAGCCTGGGAACTACAGGCCTGTCAGCCTGATGTCAGTGGTAGGCAAAATGATGGAGACCATCTTAAAAGAAAGGCTGGGGATGTTTCTGGAGGCACTGGGCCATCTTGATGAGCACCAACATGGCGTAATTGGGGTGGGGGAACAGATGATTTGGTGGATAGGGAACTGGCTAGCTGGGTGGTGTCAGAAGGTGGTGGTCGGGGGAGAAGTTTCATCTCCTAGGAGGGTCATTAGTGGGGTCCCACAGGTATCGGTTGTGGGTCCAATCATGTTCAATGCTTACATCTCGGACATCAGAAAAGGCATCAGGTGTGAGATGAAGCTCTTTGCTGATGACTCAAAGCTGGGAGCAGTGGTGGATGGGGAGGAGGGTAGAGAAGCCCTACAGAGGGACCTGGAGACTCTGGAGAGGTGGTCATGTACCTGGAAACTGAGGTTTAATACTAAGAAATGCAAGGTTCTACACCTGAGTCTTAGGGACACAGCTCATAAGTACCTCTTGGAAGGGGAGACATTGGAGGCTTCGGGTAGGGAGGAGGACCTTGGGGTGGTACTGTATGCAAAAATGAACAACTCTGAACAGTGTAGAATGGCTACGGCCAAAGCAAATAAAATGCTAGGGTGCATCACCCAGGGGATAACCTCGAGAAGGCGGGAGGTGCTTGTCCCTCTGTATAACTGCCTGGTTAGACCGCACCTTGAGTACTGCATGCAGTTTTGGCACCATACTTAAAAAAGGACATTGCACTCTTGGAGAGGGTCCAGAGGAGGGTGACCAGGATGATGCAGGGTCTGAGGGTTAGGTCCTATGAGGAGAGACTTGAGGAGCTCACTTGTACTCCCTGGAGGAGAGTAGAGACAGAGGGGACATGATCAAGGTTTTTAAATACTTTAAGTGGATAAATAGGGTAAACCTAGATAAGGTGTTCCAGCTGATTGGCAGGAGACTCAGGGGGAGACAAGGAGACATTACTTCACCAAGAGGGTGGTGGAACCCTGTAATGCACTGCCTGTGGAACTGGTGGCTGTTAGTACCATGGAGGGATTCAAGCAGGGCTGGGACAGGTATAGGGGGAAGGTGAAACTGAGTAATGCCGAAACTGGAGTTTTTCAGACGTGGGATGGGGCTGGGGGGTTTCACGGGGGAGGTAGGGAAGGCAGCTATGGTGCCCCAAATGGGTGCTGATCCTTGAGCAGACTCGATAGACCATAAAGGCCTACTCTGCTGGCATCTTAGTATGTTACTGTACATGTCAGCGGCAGATTTAGAGGTCCCCTTGCTTTTCTAGTGCCACAAATCACAAACATGCCCACACACACATTTTTTTTTTTAATTTTATCATTGATCCACCATTAATAAAAATAAACACATATGACAAAATACTCAAACATGTTACACATAGGGCACAATACCCAGGCATGAATTTAGTGTCCTAAGTTCACTGAATGGACCACTTTTGTAATACTGTAATAACTTCCACACAAAACAGGGTCGGGGAAGAATCTACGAGTGCACATAGTAAATGTATACTGCAACCAGTACAAGTTAGTGGACTCTATTCTCTTCCCTAACCCTATCTGACACTCTCTGGTAGAAGATCACAATGATTGTGACCCAGCCCAGATGGTGCTGTTTGTGTAACTTACCTTCACCTTCTTTCCCAGCAGTATTTTCCTCTCCAGTCGGCTCCAGCAGTTCCATCTTTGTATATGTCCATTTCTAGGTGACAGATAGTCATGCTCACCATCAGGATCTCTGAAAACCAAGCTGACGAGGGCAGTCGGTTGGGGGGGGCAGAGGTGTATTCTGGGAGTTGTAGTCCTGTTCATTTTCCACCTATCGAGAATGAGCACAGTGGTACAGTGGCAGATAAGTAGAGCATGTGCTCTGGGGAGAGCGAGTCACGGCATCTGGGACAACCATGGACTGCAGGAGTGACACAGAGTGATGAGGGTATTATTAACTCAATGGGCAGAGTTGTTGTCATTCAAAGCTCAGGTGGCCACTGCAGCTGGACATGACAATAGTGTACAGGCCAAGAATGAAGAGATATGCAGCTGTCCGTCTCAGAAATTTCTGTCCTGTCTGTTGTTGATGAAACCTTTTTGTTTTGCTGTTTTTTTATCCAGGGTTGTCAAAGCGATAAGCACCATATTTTACCTCAACAAGTGCAGTCTCTTGCTTATGGCTGGGTTGCTGGCAATGCCCTTTATTGCTCCTAGCAGCAGAAAGAAAAACAAACTTACCAATACAACCTGAAACCAGGCATCCACCTGCTATCTGTTCTAACACCAGTAACACTGCCTGCATGTACAAATGCCTAACCCCCTTGTAATATATTTATTTGTTCTATCAGAAAAAAGCTCCTTTAAGTAGTGCACTTTTGCAAGGAGGTCCTGGACAGGCAGTAGTAGAGCAAATCACAAGCTCTAGCTAGAGCACTAGGGCTACAGTTGCGATGTGTGTGCGCATGCGCATTGCAGTCGCAGTCACCGGGCATGCACATGGAACAACCTCAGGCCATCTTGGGCACAGCAGGCTCTATCACACATGTGCACAGAGTGCATGATGGCTGTCTTGGGCCTGGTAAGCTCTGCTGCACATGTGCGGTACCGTGCAGAACTGATGGCTGAAAATAGTGCGTAACTGACAGCCAAAAAATAGTGCTGTGGGACTACTGGAGTCAATGGAGACAACGGACTGCTTTATGGACCGCAGATGGATCATACTGCAACTCACATTTTGTCCTTTGGTCGGAATCCAGTGAGTCCTTTTTTCAAAGCAAAACATCTGCAGGGCTCCACCCACTGCAGCCATAAAAAATAGCATTGCACAGTGCCAATACACTGCTTGGCTTTAGACTACAATTCAGCACAATGATGGTGACACTGGACATCCATAGGAAGAATTATAGAGCTGGCCCATGGATCTTTTCATCAGAATTTATAGCTGTATTTCAAGTTTGTTGATTAACAGTATTGTGCTATTTTAATATGTTGAAAGCAACAACAATAGCAAAGCAAAGAGTAAAATGGGTTACTTGAGTTTAAGTCTTAATTACTTGCATGACATGGTTGGGTGTGCTGCCACACCGCTTTTGGGGGTGGAGCGATGCAGAAGTGAAGCCATGGTTAGTGCTGTGCATTGGGCCCAAGACATTGTAAACCCAGCCCTGGTAACACACCTGCTATGCCGATTTTCAGTCAGAAAGTAAACTGCACAGTAAATGAATTAAGTAAACTTAAACTTGAACTTTACTTAGTCTTGTCATACCCAGCAACATTACTTCAGCTGAAGCAAGTTCACTGGCAGACAAAGGCACACACTCTCACAATGTCACTGTAAGGGTGGGTAAGGAGACAGGAAGAGTAGACAGCTGACAACTGAGCTTAGTGCCTTGTTAGGTAGATATTCAGGATGGTCAGATAGTGTCAAGAAGGCCCCTTAATACTTCCACAGCTGTAGTCAGATAGCCTCTGGAGGTGTAGGGGAGGCTTATCAACACAGCTCAGGCATCCGGTATAGCAGGTGGCCTTAATCTGCTGTATCAGGTGGGTTTATAATGAACCCCCAGCACAGTGGTTTTGGTTCAAAGAATTAGTCTGGTACAACTAGCTGTCCATAATAAGTGCATCTGCTGTAAGAGATGAGACATATAGATACTGTAGAATATGATTTGATTGTGTGACAAAAAGTCTAGCTATGTTCACCAGTGAGGTCTTCCTGTAAACATAATAAAAGTGCACTTCTATTTAAAAGTAAATCTTCATTGAGGGGCGGAGCCCGGCATACAACATGGTGGCATCATAAATTTAACCTAAGGGACCTGTGGCTTCCCTGCGAACCCATCCGAATGTCCACACCACCTAATGAAAAGCGAAATGTGATCCGGAAGTCTTGCGCGGTTAAACGATCCATTTTTCGGTGGTATCAGACAAAGTGGAGAGCGCCAATACCGTGATTATCCAGACCATTACTTCGGATGCCACGCCCAGGTCAGAAACATCGTGCCAATTCTTCAAGTCTCAGCAGGAGTAGCATACAAACGGGCTGATCCTACTACGCTAACCAGAGAAGGCAATGGCAGAACAACCCCTCCCAACAACTTGACGAGGGACATTTCTGAACTTGACAGCGACAAGGCTAAAGTGCTGCAAGACACAGCGGAGCTGAATATCTCTTCAGCTAAGATTACAGAGGATCTAGGGCTACTAGCTCTCAGGGTGGAAAGCACAGAAAAGTGGTCAAGATACAGGCGGACCAGATATCCCAACATGATGGATACTTAAGGGAGCACCATGGACAGATTCAGTACCTTCTTTCAAAAGTGGACGATCTGGAGAACAGAGCAAGGAGGCTAAATATCCAGATTGTGCGCATCCCTGAAGGCATGGAGGGCAGTGACATGATATCATTCCTTGAAAATGCCCTTCCAGCCATGCTTAATCTTGAAGACGAACCTGCTCCAGAACTCCAAAGGGCTCACCGCTCTCTAGCCCCAAAACCCAAGCAGGGTGAGCGCCCACATCCTATTTTGTGTAAATTTTTAAGATATCCAGTTAAAGAGAGGTATCTGAGGCTGGCGAGGGAAATGAAGACAGTGGTTTGGCAGGGTTGCTCGATACAACTTTTTCAGGATTACTCGCAGGACCTGGCAAGGAGAAGACGGGCCTATGCAGGAGTGAAGCAGCAGTTATACAGGATGGGCATTCCAACCTCTGTGCGATATCTTCTGGATCACCTCCAGAAGGAGGGAAGTGATACTCCCCCTGTATAACTGCTTGGTGAGGCCGCACCTGGAGTACTGCGTGCAGTTTTGGAGGCCACACTTAAAGAGGGACATTAACCTCCTGGAGAGGGTCCAGAGGAAGGCAACCAAAATGATTTGGGGCTTGGGGGACAGGACCTATGAGGAGAGGCTCGAAGAGCTAAATATGTACACTTTGGAAGAGAGAAGGGACTGGGGACATGATAGAGGTCTTCAGGTACATGAAGAGGGTAAATAGGGGAGGAACAGTGAGGTGCTTCAAGGAAGGAGGAAGGGGCCACTAGAGGGCATGGGTGGAAGCTGGAGGGGAAGATTCAGGGAGAAAGGAGGAGGTGCTACCACTGAGAGGGTGGTAGAGCCATGGAATGCACTACTCTAGGGGCTGGGTGGAGGCAGAGAGCAGTGGAGGGATTCAAGAGGGGTGGGACAGGTACAGGGAAGGGTTCAGGAAGCAAAATCCAATGCAGCAAGAATATCCGGAACTGGGAAGGAGAAGCCAGAGAAGGCGAGGGGGACAGCAAGGTCAGCACCCAGGGTGGGGGCTGACCAAACGAGCAGACACGAAAGACCATTAGGCCTATTCTGCTGGCATTTTAGTATGTTAGTATGTAGTATCTCGCCTCACTGAGAGTTCAGCACAATGGGGTTTACTACATGTTCCACTCCCCAGGAGAAGTGGAGGACTTTTTGCTGTCCATTCAACAAAAGGGGAGAGACTCATGACTATCCTCACTGCATCCACGTGGAACAGAACAGCAAGATCTGGAACCCCCCTCAGCTCCTATTGAAACATCCATCAGCGCTCAGTCTATCCTGCAGGAGAAGGATGAGAGATGGCACAAAGTCCAGAGGGGTAGATCGAGGAAACCAGGCAAGGCTCACACTAGCAAGCAATCCGCCCCGAGGAAGAACCGTTCTAGGAGCCACCAGAGACTGTAGACCCTATTGGATGACAGCACGATCTCTCCTGATATAACTCCAGTTAAACTTTCTAACCGATATGAGCCTCTGAGGGGTCTCACTCTGACGGCATTGGAGCTAGGGACTGATCCAGAACCGGTAGATCCTGAAGACCTTAGAGATCAGAGCCTGCTTGTGGACTGGGCCCCCCTCTGCAAGGATTGGGTCAAGTGCGATGGAGGGCAGCAGGATGAACCTCCACCTCCATCTTGAAGTTGAGCCTACTAAGTCTTGCTGTCTGCAATGTAAGATACCCCGTGGGAAGATCATGGGGTAGTCTTCTATATTTGGGGGCATATAGCTGGGTTTAGAGTGTCAAATTTGGGCACAAACTGGGTTTTAATAGCCTCCCAGAGATCATTCTGCATCTGTGCCAATTTCAAGAGCCCAAATGGGCTGAGCACCTGCTTGGGCCATGCCAAATGGGCCCGACATTATGTAAGGGTTTCTGACGTTTTGTTAACTGGTATTCACTTATGAGGTTATCATGATCAGCGAACATGTTATTTTTCTCTTTATACAAACGAAGTTCACCCCTTCACAATCAAAAAGTGAACAGGCCCACACCCTAGCAGTTGATGTTTAAACTGTAAGGATAAGTATGGGAGTAATGTTCACTTCTCTGCTGCGACACTATATATGTGCTGACTTCCTGGGAAGCAATAGGTATTGGGTAGTTTGAGGAGGGTAGTGGGTTGGATGGCACCAGGTCTTTCCTGATGTGTCTGCAACCTGGTTGTAATATGTAGTACTATGAAAGTGGATAGCTCACATCCACACCATAGTGCTTTGCCCTGCTTATAAAAGAAAAAAAAAAAGTGTACCTCTCCTCTGGAAACTCCGGGGAACCTGGCTAAATTTGGCAGGGTATACATAAGGGGGCTACTTGTATTTGAGATGTTATAAAGTAGTAGTAGTTGATGTTTTACAGTTTTATATTTACAGTTCTATAGTTACAGTTGATGTTTACTGATTGAATAATCTGTTTGGGGTCCACAGGTACCCGGGGAAATGCAGGAGGAAATAACTATGGGATTTTTATTCCCTTTCTCAGTTAAGGGGCCGAATAGCTCCGACAAGCTGACACGCTCCACTCCCAGGAGTGGACTCCCTGGCCATGGGCCACCTTTGATACAGGAGGCCGGGCTCATATGGGAGTTCCACTTAGGTCAGGGAATGTCTAGAGGGTTTAAAGAAGAGGAAGTAAAAAAAAAAAAGTTATGGAAATTTCTATGACCACATATGAGTCAGTGTATGCATCATGCAGGGTTGGTAGGAAGGGGAACGAAGGCAGATACGTCTGGTTCTACATATCAATGCGACTTGGTTCTGTTTGCATTAATATAACAAAATTTATAAGCACTTGGATGGGGGGGAATACTTTTTAATAATTAAAATAGGTGGTGGGTAGTGATATGATTATGGTTACATCCTGGAATGTGAGGGGTTTAAATTCGCCAATTAAAAGGAAAAGGATTATAAATCGGCTGAAATCCTTGAAATTGCAATTTGCCTTCCTGCAAGAAACTAAACTGACTCATACAGAAGCTAAGAAACTAAAGAGGGACTGGGTGGGATGGGAAGTCCACAGTGCAGCAAATAAGTCTAAGAGAGGGGTTTCCACTCTGTGTCATAAACGTCTCAATTGGCAACTGCCGGAACACCGTGCTGACAAAGAGGGGGAGATGGGTAATTGCCAGGGTTAATACCTCCATAGGGGACGTTCTCCTAGCGAACCTATATGCCCCAAATGAAGATTCTCCGGAATTCTTTCACAGGGTATCACAGGAATCAATGGGAATGATGACCGAAGAGATGGATATTATAGTAGGAGGAGATTTTAATCTGGCGTTGGACGCCCTTATGGACAGATCCAATTCAAAGCCTGATTGTCATCCGAAAGCCATTAGAGCTCTAAAAGACCTACTTGCCTTGCATAAATCACAGGATATCTGGAGGATTGCCCACCCCACCATGAGGGATTATACTTATTTTTCAGAGGCTAAACAAGTTGCTAGTAGGTTGGACTATTGGTGCAGCTCGCCAAATATCTCTAGTAGAACTCTGGAGGTTAATATCGCTCCCATATATCTATCTGATCACACTCCATAACTCTCTTGATTGCCCCCACCCACCTCCCAAATCAGTGACATGGAGGCTTGACCCTTGCTCCTGCAAGAGTCTTAATTCAGGGATTGGCTCCAGAAAGAGGTGAAGACATATTTTCTGGACAACCACCAGGGGTCATCTTTGGTTGCGGCCATATGGGAAGCATTTAAGGCAGCTATAAGGAGCCGCATTATAAGCTATGCATCCAATCATAGAAAGCAGAGAGAAAAAGAAACTAAGGAACTGGAAAATGAGTTGATTGGAAAATAAATGCAATATAAGAAAGACCCAAACAAAATACAGGATCCAGAGTTCCTACGAGAGCTTTTGGCACTGAGAATGAAGCTAAATACGTTAGCCTCTCGCAAGGCAGAACTCCAGATTTTGAGACTGAAATACAAATACTGGGCAGGGGGTGAAAAAGCTGGGAAGCTCCTAGCATACAGATTAAAAAAAACAACAGGTCAACAGGTACATAGCACAACTGAGAGACCCCAAAGGGGACATACATAGCAAACCTGACACTATAAACAAAATTATGCTTTCATTCTATGACTCCTTATACAGCTCCCACATTGTCTGGGATAAGACCAGATTTGATAAGTTTATGGCAGACACGAATCTGCCAAAACTTACAACAGACCAATGTGAACAGCTAGAGGGACCCATAGAAGAGAAGAGAAGGAAATTAGGGACACAATTAATAAAATGTTGGCATGGAAAGCTCTGGGGGGGGCGATGGCTATTCAATTGATTTTTATAAAGCCATTCAAGATACTGCTGCTCTCCCCATGAGAGACATGCTTCAAGAGGCCCTGACAAAAGAATCACTCCCCTCCACACTCAGGGAAGCGATAATTACAGTCATCCCTAAGGAAGGGAAGGATCCCAAGCTCCCAGTAAGTTATAGGCCCATGTCGCTTATAAATGCGGATACTAAGATCCTGGCAAAGGTGTTGGCTCTAAGGCTAGAAACAGTCCTGCCTAGCTTAATTCACACCTCCCAGGTGGGTTTTGTGAAGGGCTGGGTTAGCTCTGACCACCTAAGATCTCTAGTATCTTTTATCCAAAAAGCAAAGCTAATCCAAACCCCTGTAGCTGCCATCTCGGTGGACTTTGAGAAGGCCTTCGACTCTGTCAAATGGGACTTCTTGCATGCCATTCTCCAACATTACAATATTGGTAGAGTCTTTAGACGTTGGGTCAATACCCTTTACACAGCCCCCACAGCTAGGTTGTTGACAAACAACATCCTCTCTGAACCATTCAAATTACACAGGGGAACACGGCAAGGTTGCCCTCTGTCTCCAATGTTATTTGTCCTAGTTATAGAAGCAATAGCAAGTGCAGTCAGAGAACATCCAAAGATTACAGGCATAGGCATGGGGGATATCTTTCATTGTGCCCTATTATATGCTGATGACTGTCTTCTTTTAACTGAGGACTTTCGCACATGTGCACCATTTGTAATTGATATTCTGCAAAGATTTGCAGACATATCAGGTCTGAAAGTTAGCCAGAGCAAAACAGAGGTTCTCCCCTTAAACTCCAAACTCTCCCCGGGGGACATATCCAGTGTAGGTTTGATTCCGTCTAAAGAAGGCATTAAATATTTGGGAATTAGGATACTGGCTTCTGCTACCACCATGACAGAGGCCAACCTTACCCCTTTGGTTCATAACTTAAAAGAAGATACCCTGAGATGGAAACAGTTACACCTGTCATTACCAGGTAAGGTGTCAGCAGTCAAGATGATGCTAGCACCTAAGGTGTATTACATTCTTTCCCATCTTCCAATCACAATCCCTAAAATATGGTTCCAAAAATTAGACAACATAATCCATGTATTCCTGTGGGAAAACAAAACCCCACACTATAGTAGAGCCAAGCTTCATGCCTCATGGGAAAAGGGGGGCTGGTGTCTTCCTAACTTTCAAAAATATGCCTTAGCTTTCTCAGTAGACACTACAGTCCAGATATTTCGGGCACCTACTGAGTCCATGCCAGCCTGGGTAGTGATCGAAACTGGGGCTCTTTTAGGAAATCACATGTCGAGGTATTTGGGCACTATCCTCCCCTCCCACTTTTGTCAATGGCTGACTATTAAGGCTGCACATTGGGAGTGGAACCAGGTAGAGATTATCACCAGGTCCTGTCTGAATCCAGGGAAATACCTACCCCTTTGGAACAATCCCAGGTGGTCCATTGATCAGAAACCTTTTGTGTGGGAAACATGGAAGGGAAAACAGATTCATCAATTAAGTGATATCCTATTGGGGGATGGGTGTACAGTGGACAGCTTCACTTCTTTACAAAAAGATATCATTTAGAGAAATCAGAATTCTGGAAATACCTACAGCTTAGGCATCTCTATACAAGCTCGTTACTGAGGGCATGCTTCTGCATAATCTGTCACTCTAATCGTGTCCCTGGTAAAAGTTTACCTTTATCAAATTGGATCCGGGAAAAAAAGGCCTAGCTGGTCAGATGTATAGATACATGAAAGATGGCTTACCAGACCCCTCAAAAGCCGGCTAAGCAGAGATGGCAAATGATGTTGGGTTATGTCATATCGGTACATGATTGGAGCAGAAGTTGGACTTTGATCAAACAAAAGTGTAAAGACCCTAGAAGCTTTCTTATCCAAAACAAAATACAACACCTTTGGTACTGCATCCCAGCAGTGCTGCATAGAATGGGCTTAATAAAAGAGGATGTTTGTTGGAGGTGTGATTTACAAGGAGCAGACCTACTCCACATATTGTGGCAGTGTGACCCTCTTCGCTCCTTCTGGACCTCGGTAGCCCAATGCTGCTCCAGTAACCTGTCAACACAGTTCCCCCTCTGTCCATTATTCTGGGTCCTTGGGATCCCTCCTTCAGGTGATGGAGTAAATGGCCCTCAACTTGCATGGGTTCTGCAGGCTTCTATAGAAGCAAAATGCCTGATACTTAGTAAATGAAGGACTAAAATGGTCCCATCCCTATGGATTGGTTGATTGCCATGACTAAGTTGGCAAACTATGCCAGAACCACTCTTATGTCTAGTGACACTCTCCATATTTTCCTGGATAACTGGTCTCCTTTTATGCACTTCATTCAAGGTACCACCTCTTTCAGTATGGATTCGGCTGGTAAATCCCTGTTAAAGCCCCCTTGAGAGCCCCCCCCCGCCAACTTACCTGCTGCTATTAACAACATTGGGTAACTTAGGAAGGCCACACCTTTCCTCCAACCATAGCCATGCATGATAAATGTTAACTGTTGTTACATATGGACAATGTTCGGTGAACAGTAATCTTAGCTTGAGAGGCTAATATCTGCTGTAAAACAAAGTGAAATTGTATGTGAAATCTATTGTAATTGGATTGCTGACAGTGAACAGTTGTTTGCACTTTTGTCAAATGTAATGGTTATTGCAACTGAATGATATTTCCATATCTCAATAAAAATTTTAACTGCAAAAAAAAAAGTATATCTTTATTAGTAGTAATATGTAAAAAAAGGTAAGTTCCAATGCAAGTTAAGAAATCATCATGACAACAAGCCACATACCATGTCATCATGCCATTCACATCATCCTCCTAGCACAGTTGCTATGCGATGTATCGCTTTGTTCAGTCTGCTTATCCTGTAGCTTATTTGAGAGCTTTGTCTACAGTCCTGGTGACCTAAAATGAAGAGAAAAAGGCAAGTTAAGTAAAAGGCATTCTCAACTATAACTACTAGTAATTTAACAACAAACAGTATTACCAGGTTAAGGCACATGGAGTGTGTGTCAGAGATTCCAGCTTCTCTGAAGCCCCTTATGACATCATCATGTTTTTTACTTGGGTTTTTGAAGGATGTAATGAGCCACTGAGCATGTTTAGTTTTGATGTTGCTCATACTCAGATCTACAGAAATTTGGACAGATGGCATGCCAGCACTGATCTGCTCCATAAATATCTTATCATATGACTCTGTAGCAATGTACAGGGGTTGCAACAGGTCTGCACAAAATGCTAGAATAAAGACAGGTATAATCTGGGCAAATTTTAGTCAATCCAGCACTGGTGCCATTGCATGTACTCAGTATAGGTCCAGCAAAAGAAACAACTGCTATTCATCTGGCAGGTCATTTCTCTTCTTGAAAAAAATTAATTTATGACACCAGGATTTTATTCACACATTCGAGGATTGTTTCTCTGTTTGCCCAGTGATTGTCACTCTGTATAATGTGCCAGCCAGGGGGAAGTGACTTGAGGGTGACATTTTTTTGTTTTCCCCAGTATATTACCTGGAGCAGGATGTAGTCACCAGCAAGTGTGCAGCTCAGCACAACAGATACTCGTCACTTGTTGCCAAGTCCAGTTACCTCCATCTGCTTGGCCCCAACCTCCTCCATTGTCCATTGAATTTTATTGGCGCATTAAATTTGGGAGCGGCACTAGTGCTAAATTAAACAGGCATGACATTTTCATGTGTTACTGTAGATTGACAGACAGACAGACAGACAGAGAGAGATAGACAGACAGACAGACAGACAGACAGACAGACAGACAGATAGATAGATAGATAGATAGATAGATAGATAGATAGATAGATAGATAGATAGATAGATAAACTATATGTAATAGATAATCCACTACAGGGCACACAGTCATGCTTTGATATATGCATGCCTTGGTGTGCGTCCAACCACTCAAGGCGTGTGTGTATCAGAGCATGTCTGCATGCTTTGTAGTGGATTATCTGTCTTATAAAATGGCAAAAAATATTAGGGGTGGATGACAAAAAGTAGTCCCTGTCTGATTCAAATTAGTGTTTAATTTAGGTGAGCTGGTTGATCCTGCCATGATTCTGACAGGTTTAAAGTGATAGAATACAGTTACAGTATTTGGTTGATTGGTTTAAAGTGATAAAATACAGGTATCTGGTTGATCCTGCCATGATATTTATAGGTAAAAAAGTAATAAAAAATGTATCTGATTGAGCCCGCCATTTTCAGATTGTTTTAAGTGTCATCTAATCACTTTCACTTTCTTGTTTCAGTATAATGTGACCGAACAGTGTTCATCATGTTAAAAGGTATGATGACAAAGCTTTAAAAATAGGAACATTTTGCTCAAAAAGCATGTAAACTGTGGTTTCTAAGATAAATTTACTCAGCTTTTTTCAAAAGAAGCTGCTACTATAGACCAAGGAGATCAAGTGAGTTGACAGCTTCAGAAGAGTAGACACAAGCGTGAGTGAGTGTTGCTATAACAACACTCACTCGACCTGGCGTCTACACTTCTGAAGCCACCAGCTCATTCTCTCTCCTTGTGCTGCAGTCAGTGGCATCTTTTAGAAAAAGCACAGCAAGCTTAACTTAATAACCACAGTTTATATACTTTCCGAGAAAATGTTCCTCTTTTTAAGGTTTTGCTAGCATGTCCTTTAGCATGATGAATATCACACTGTCACGCTTCACTAAAACAAGAATGTGAAAGTGACTACATGTAAAACAGTCTGAAAATGTCAGGATTAACTAGATAAGTTTGTTTATTACTTTTAGCTATAAAAATCATGGTAGGATCAACCACATAATTCTTTGCAGTGTGGTACAGCTATACTGATTTACTTATAGTTGTGGTAGCCTGTGTGTGTGTGGCAGCCTGTGTGTGCTAGGTGTGGTGTGATCTCACTGGTGGTGAGAAGGTTCTGAGGAATGGAAAGTGCTGTCATACTGGGAGGCATGCAGTCATTGTGGGATAATGCACAGTCATGTGAAGTGTTTTATCCAATTGGGGAACCTGATTTTCACTGATTTTTTTCTTACCCATGTAACCCCCCTGCAAATGGGGGTTCCCAAAAGACTTCCAGGAGCTTGCTTGAATGCTCCAAGCCTGAATGGTGTTTGGCATTTAAGCCATTTATCAGTGAGTGTTTTTAGAACCTCTGGTACTGTCTCTTTAAGAGCTGTCTGCTTGCAGACATAATTAGTTTGTATGGGGGACTGTGTGTTTCTTTGATTGAGTACCACTCAAGCTGCTGCCAATTCACTTCATTTTGCAGTCACTAGGAGTGCAAAGGAACCTATCTGAAAGATGTAACTGTTTGCCAGAAATTATTTAGAGTAATAATGAAATTACAGTTTGTCTAACCTGCTTTCTTTGCAGTCAGAACTGTGTCTGCTAGTTCCCCATTCTAGTTTGAACTGCTGAACTGGGCCAATCAGTGTGGGTGTTAGCTCTAAAATGGTGCCTTGGACGAATCAGAACTTGGACTCATAATCTGAGCCAGCCACAAGAGGATTGTATGGGCAGTGACTCTGGGAGATGTAGTTTAGACTTCAGTGCCTTTTGGACCAACAGCAGCAGTCTATTGTGAGTGACAGCCAATCCAGTCAAGAACTGGGAGGAACTCAAAGGAAGTGCCCGGTTTTGTCGGTTGGAGATTCAGTTGAGCTTTGGCAGTGAAGAAGGAAGGAGCCCTGTGCTTTTCAGTGTGCAGTTTTAGTCAAAAACGTGTGTAAGGCCCAGAGTTCCGGTCTGCAGCTTGTGTAACAGCTTGTTAGGACTGAACTGTCCTAGAAAAGAATCAAAGGATCTCTGAAGAGTAGAAACCAGGCTCACCCTGTAGAAGACTGGAGGAATTGCTGAAAATTGCACTGGGTCTGTCAGGAACTGAATCTGCTGTGTGTTCTCCCGGTATTGTGCAGTAATTGCGATCGGGATACAGATGCAGCCTGCCTGGTATAGTGCTTTCTTTATATGGATGTGTGAAGAGGTTTGTGTACCTCAAGTGAGCCCTGCTGACATTGAAGGACCTTATCTTATTTGGAGGTCGTGAGTACTAATTCAGGGTCGCTCCCTGTTGAATTGCCACTAAATCCAAATGGAATTACTGTACTGCTGACTGTTTAATTCTCCTTTCTCTGTGTGAAAGGCCCTCACCAGCTGCCACGGTTTGGACTCAGCCACTAGGGCTTGGGTACCCAGGGACAGTAACTTGATAGGGATAGGCCTGTGCACAGAGCCATAGGTAGATTATTAGAGTGATAAGCTAATTAACCTGATTTCCCTGTCCTTGTTATATCCCTAAATAAATCAGAGCTGCTTGTTTCAGCAAAGTTATACTGCCTGAGGTATTTGTCTATGTTAAAGTACTGTACTGTGATTGTTGCACTGTATCTCATTCACAGGAGGTCCCAGTGCCGGAACCAGACCTGGGGGTAGTGTATACTGTGAAGGTAATTCTGATATATTGTGTGGGCCACTAGTGGGAAGAAAGGGGGGTTGCAGTGTCCCAGAGGGCTGTGACCAAGTTAGTTTAACTATTGCAAACCCTGACCTCTGGGTGGAGGCACCCGCCATTGGATCCAGGCCCCTCAACCTGTTAGTGGCAAATCAGGCAGGGGTAGTAGCCTCTGGGATAGCGCCAACTAGGGGTTACACCCATTTTATAAATAGATACATATAACTATATATAACCAGAACTATGACTACATAGCTATACATAAGGTTCTGAATATTTTGAAACAAGATAGAGAGATTGAGTCAATGAGTTCTTATTTATTGGTTATATCTTTTTACTATATGGATTTCAATTTTAATATGCTACAAAAGCATACAAAAAATTTGCGGTAATATTATCACTCCCAAAGTGATAATACTACATTTCAAATATGATAATACTATCATTAAGGTCCTGCAATATTATAGTTCAGGACCTCAACGATAGCATTACCACCCAATGACAACAACACAGGCGCTAGTCTGTCTCCTCTGTGTCTGCCAAAGCATGCCTCCTGATTGGTTGCTTTTCCTTTGTGAGCAGGCAGAACAGTTTTAAAAACATGGCAGCCAGTCTGTCGCTTCTCGAGACCAAACTGGGTCCTCGGCAGTTCTCCGTATTTTGTTTTGTGTTTTACTATTGAAAATGGAATTATGTGGTTGATCTTGCCATCCCCTACTGAAAAACAGGTTGGACTCAGTAGTATAGAAAAGTGGATGGGGGCAGGGAGCATCACAGACGAGCGAGAGGGAGAGAGCTCAAGGAGACAGACAGCGCGAGACAGTGTAGCGGTCGGCCAGAACCAAATCAGTCCTTTGGTGAACTGGCCGACCGCCTGCCCGTTACCAAAAAAATAGAAACTCGGATCCATATATTAAAAAAAATAATGGATAGGTTTGTGTCCATTAGCAGGGAGTCCTACCATCTTGAGGTTCTGGACACATTGGAACTGCTCGAGCTTCACTCTTGAGGTTCATGTGTCCAGAACCTCTCGATGGTATTACTCCCTGGTAACAGACACAAACCTATCCATTATTCTCTTTGTAGTTTTACAAATAACAGTTTATCAGCATTCTTCTGTATATTAATTAGCAACAAGGGTACACTTGTTATATCTACTATTACTATTTATTGTTTAAAATAATTTTATCCATTAGAAATCTCATTAAATTGGACCATATGAACATATGAATAAGCAAGTGCATTAAGGCCTTATTATTATAATGACACAATATTTGCAGCTATCTGACTGGTTACCAGGGTTCTAGCAGGGTTACATTAACCCACGTTACCCTACCGTGTAGAGCCTCTTTATAGCACAGTATTTTTTTTTTTGTCACATGTAATGAATGAAGTTGAAGCGGGTTCCACTATATTTACCTTGCGCTTTGGTGAAATCCTATTTATTTTAGGTAGTTTCCATTTGGTATCAGGTGGGAAAGACCATGCCATTTTGTCCCACAGTAGGCAATTACTTCTAAAAAAACAAGCACTGCAAATGTTATTTTCCGCAGTACTCTGCCAATGAGCAAGCACATTACTGTCAGTTGTAATCTGCATGCTGGTCCACAAACTTCCAATCTCATAACATCTAAAAATATAATTTACACTATTCGTTTTGCGAAAAAGTATAGCACACATTTTGACAACACCCCATCTGCTTTCAAAATATGGTCTTCCTACGTAACACAGAAAACTCGGGTTTTGACAAAATTCTAGTTAACTTAACTACCAAATAACACTTTAACCACTCATTCTGGATTGTAAATACCATGTTTTTGTACATAAATACATTGACTATCTGGTAGCAACTGTTATGCATCCTGCTTGAGAAATTCACAGCTGACAGTGAATGTGTTTGGTGTCCTGCTTTTAACATACTCATGTCCACATCTACAGCACCACAAAAGGTGGATGAGCTATTTCACATCAAAACGGGCAATTCTGGAATAAAATATTCCCCACAAATGAAAACATTTTAATTTTAATGATAATAATGGCAGTAAGATATACACAGGGGTTTGATTAACAGTCAGTTAATCACCGCCTTGGGCAGTATGACACCCCAAGGGGGTGATTAACGGACAGTTAATCTAACCCCTGTACATACTCTATTGCTTAATAATCTATCAAGCCTGCTCATATACGTAGGTTTCTCTGTAATTCATCATGGACCTGTCTTTTCTCCCATTCCTCACCTTGATTATCTTTGCTAACACCCTTCTTCTCCCACCCCTATATGTAACTTGTCATATAAATTTAAATTGGTGTTTATGGTGCCTATGCACTAATGGAGTGTAAGGTACAAGCCAAAGGTGTGAACCCTGCCCCCGTAGCTCCACACCAGCGAACAAGTGTGCAGAGACCGGTATGCACCATCACTGGCCACCTGTCCGGGGCCCCACCCACCCCCAGCATGCAGGGTCATTTAGGACAGAGGAGGGCAGAGTAGTAGACTCAAGCAGGCAGCCAACTGGATACCTGCCCTGGGTCTCAGAGTGGATCCCCTGCTCCACAGGAGCAGAGGAGTGTGGGACAGCATAGGTCTGGGTGCGTGCATAGCACACACGGGCACCCAGAGACTGCACTGTCAGTGCCCAGTTGTCTACTCCCCTTGTCCAGCACCTGTGGCACATAGATACCCCGCCATATCAGAATGCTTGCCCTGTCCTGGCAGTAAGATGTAACCTTCCCAACACAGCTGTGCCCCTGCTCGGTCCCGGCAGTAAGATGTAACACCCCAACTCATCTGTGCCTCTGCCCCATCCCAGAAGAAAGGTGTAACCCCCCAACACATATGTGCCCCCACCCAGTCCTGGCAGTCAGGTGTAACCCCTCACATCAAAACCTCTGCCTGGGGGGGCATCACCAGCAGCTGAGTGAAGAGCAGCTCTTACTAACAGCTCCACACCATGGACATTGATTTAACTTGAAAAAAAGTTAAAAAGTGCCAATAACTGTTTTAAAATACTATCAAAGGATTTAACAGCTACTGCAGATTACGTATATGCCAAAAAAGTTTCTTCTAGCATGATGGGTGCAATAAAAGAACAACTGGAGGTGAGGGGGCCAGGCCAAAAGAAACTCGCACAGGCCCCGAGAAGGAGAAGGAGAAGGAGTTTTCAGATGCCAGTTCTACTCAGCCCTCAAATGCGGTGCTGTTGAAAGCTATCCAAGGCTTGGATAAAAAGATTGATGAATTTACAACAAGGATGACTGTAGTCGAAACAAGGATACAAATGTTGGATGGTACAGCTCAAGGGGCCACTACGAAAGCTGACAAAGCGATAGAGGTAACAGCAGGCATTGTGAAGGAGAATCTCCTTCTTCGTTGATGGCTTGAAAAGCTCAAGAATGGGACATGGGTGTCCCACATTAGAATATTAGGCCTACCAGAAGAATCGGAAGGAGAAGACCTTGGAGGTTTTCTCGAATCGTGGATGCACGAACTTTTGCAGCTAGATGCATCGCTCACGATTTTGTGAGCCTACTGGGTGAATGCCAAAGGATCCCTGCTATATACAGATTCAGCACACCCACAGAGCAGGGTCATTTTAGCGGTTCTAGGCTTGGTAAAGGAGAGAGACTATGTACTTCGAGAAGCCAGGAGACGAGGTACATCACTGTGGCAAGGAAAGCCAGTACACATCTTCCCAGACCTTAGTTTCTCCACTCGACAGCGAAGCAAGGCTTTCGATGGGGTCCGTGCAAAGTTAAGGCAATTGGGGGTCCATCATGTACTCCTGTTGCCTGCGAGTCTGAAAATAACATAAGGGCCAAAAACATATCACTTTGGAGATCCAGTAGATGCAGCAAACCTACTAACTAAAATAGAGACCGACTGTGGAGCACGGGGAACCAACTCGGAGTCTGAAGATGAAAACAACACTTGAACTTTGTGTGTTCAGATATGGTCTAGCAAGCTGATCATCGGACATTACAGAACTGGTAGACTTTTACTAACATATCACCAAGAAAGAACACTTTATTGTTTAAATTTGCCTGGTTTGTTAGATATTTTGATGCCAGTCAGTTGTTAATTACTAAAAGACTAACCAGTCTTTTAACCTGCAAATTATGTTTATAATCTGTGACGCAGTTAAGATTTTTTATTGCAGGACTTCTTTTTTCATGACTGATGTTATCTGGGGTATCCAATGTTAAAATCATAGATGGCATGTTGTTTTATAGCACATAATGATTTTTGGATGCTTGGCATTTATTTTCCTGTTAAATAAAGGTACTTACTGACCTAATTAGGTCAGAAGAAGGTAGGGGTGTGAGATTGTTTGGGGGGGGGCCTTCTATTTTGGGTTACATTACAATCTAAGATAAGGGGGAAGTTTTTCACCTATTAAAGGGGTAGCATATGCTAAGGGAAAAATTGATTAGATCTTTAATGCATTTCCCCCTCCCTCATGGCTGCAGATGGCCCTAAGAATTTTACCTATATTTTAACTCAAATTTAAAAGTTACCCTCCCATTGAAGTAACATCTTAGGAGTGTCAATGATACTGAATGTTTTATTATCTATATGTATCGAATTTATGCACTGTCCTATGGGTTATGCTTGTATCTATTGCAATTTTAAAATCAATAAATATAAGTTTTAAAAAGAAAAGAACCTCTGCCTGATACTGACTTCAAGAAGACATCCCCAAATCAGCAGAGCCCAAGCCCCAGTCTGCAAGTCAGTGACGTCCACCCTCCCCAACCATAGCCTTGTCCTGGTGGCCCCTGTCCATTAATGCACAGCATGTACACCCCTGACCCCTGATCCAGGCTCCCTACCCCCTCATTGGTGGTAAGTCACCGCCCCCATGGTACCGACAACTTCCCCCATCCCCTGTACCTGCAAGTCAGTGCCGCCACAATGGACAGCAAGCGGCACATCCTTCTGCACAACACCTCAGCCACCAGCCATCCAACTAATGCTGGGAGCATGCTTCCCTACAGAGGTGCGCTCCCAGCATTAGCTGTATGGTGGGTGGTCGAGGTGGTATGTGGAGGGATGTGTTGCTCGCTGTCCATCATTGCAGCATCAGCATACAGGTACAGGGGATGGGGGGAGGTGTTGTTGGCACCACAGGGGGCACTAACCACCAGTGAGAGGGCAAGGGGGCCAAGATATTGGGTTGGAGGGTGGACATGCTGTGCATTAATGGACAGGGGCCACCAGGACAAGGCTATGGTTGGAGAGGGTGGAACATCACTGACTTGTGTATCGGGGCCAGGGCTCTGCTGGGGAGGAGATGTCTTCTTGCAGCTGGGACTGAGCAGGGTTCTGATGTGGGGGAGGGGGTTATAGCATGCTGCCATGACTGGACAGGGGCATATATGTGTTAGGGAGGGTTACATCTTACTGCCGGGATTGGGCAGGGGCACAGATGTGTTGGAGGGTTACATCTTACTGCCAGGACTGGGTGGGGCACAGATGTTTTGGGGGGATTACATCTTACTGCTGGGACTGGTCAGGGGCACAGATGTGTTGGGGTGTTACACTTCACTGCTGGGACCAGGAGGGTCACATATGTGTTGGGGGGTTACATATTACTGCTGGAACCAGGCAGGGGCACAGATGTGTTGAGGGGAGTTACATCTTACTGCCGGGCAGTGGCACAGATGTGTTGGAGGGGTTACATCTTACTGGCAGGACTGGGTGGGAGTACGGATGTGTTGGGGGGGGTTACATCTTACTTCAGGGACTGGGTGATGGCAGAGATGTGTTGGGGAGTTACATCTTACTGTCAGTACTGGGCAGGGGCTTTGTGTGTGCACAGGTCTGGCTATGTACCGCGTTGTGGCAGGGTATCCCCAGCCATATCCACCGCCTTCCTACACCCCCCTGTGCACAGCACTATATGCCTTCATGAATGGCCTATAGTGTGGGCACTCCCCGTCTCTCCCCCTGGACCACCCTGGCACATAGTTGCCTGCATGGATTGGGACTCGGGTGCGCACCTGGCCAGTGCACATTTAGTGAATGCCACTGGGGATCTGCGGGACCCCCACTGCATGACATTCCCATGTATGTATGCCTACGTGCCCAGTTTACGCGGTGCGTTGGCATTTATTTGTTATATACTTATGAGGCTTGGGAGAATTCTGTTTTTTTCTGTCCAGTGGGGGGCGGTGGAGGTATGGCTGTCCAGTTTCAGTTGGTTCTAAGATATTCAAAATAAGACATACAGATTGAATAAATTAGTTCAGATATATTATGAACATATTTATAGTTTACTAAGAACAGTTCATCAATACTCTTCTATATTTTATTTAGCATAAATTATATAACTGTTAGATCAACTGTTTTCTATTTTACTAAATTGAGCTACTAAATAATTCTTATATATGAGTATATGAACATATGAACAAGGCAGAAAAGAAACATCTTATGATTTACTCAGTTTGTTCATGTGTGCTGGTTTCTTGGGTTAGTTGAGGGACCTGCCTCCCTCTCCTGTTTCTTAGTTCAACTCTTGTGGTAACACCCTGTCTGCCACCCCCTCTACAATTAAGTTTACACTTAACTATGGAAATCAGTCACTGTCTTTAGGGAGATCACATCCTTTAGCCAGTTTTTCAACTTGGTCACCAGCCTTTCAAAGAAAAAGTGTTTTCTTATTTCATTTCTGAACTCTAGCCGATTTATAACTGTATAGTGGTTACGTTGAGCAGTTTTTCTGTAACAGGAGTTGGGGACTGAACTGCATGGAGGTATTTGGTGGTTATGTAATAAGAGTATTGATAGATAAACAACTATACTTACTGATGATGGTAGGAGTGTGGCCTGATCCAGGGGTTCTTGAGGTTGCCAAAGTCCTTCTTCAATTAAAACAGAATGTTAAAAAGGAAAAACATTTATAATTGTGATTTATGTACTTTAGTTATTTCTATGCATATAACTTTTGTTCTTTGTAGTTATGAGAAGCAAATATACACATTTTAAATATATTTTATCTCCTTTGGAGGTCGGTTAGGATCTCCTTCTATCACCTAGCCAAGCTATAATGCTGCTTGCCTAAAATGTTTTCACACGTACAGTACTTTCTAGGCCTATGAGATCCACCTGCATGTTTCTGCTGTGTTGTCCCCTTGGTTTACCTTCCAGGGCCAGATATGCCTAGCACTACTTCAGCATTACTTCCCTGTAGTCTATGTGGTCACCTACAGCACAGGTAAAGATTCTGGAGGGTCACACTGACAGGCTGCGGGAAGAGTCCAGAACTGAGTGTGGTGGGCGGGTAGGGGCTTGTGCTTGCTATGTCTTAGGTTTGATACTATCCTCTGCACTGCCATCTATGGTCATTCTGGTTGTGGTAGAACAGTGGATCAGCAGCTCCTCCTTCCCCGGAGGAGGAGAGCATCTTTTGGGATGATTGATCTACTTTCTCCCAGCTGGCCCTCTGACAGCCCTGGTTCATTTATGAATATGGGTCGTTGGCCATGCGAGTGGTGGTATTACTGCTGCATTGGTGGGCTGGCCTTCAGAAACAATATTTTATCCGCCAAACTGTAGACCAGTCTCTCAACTCTCAAGCCCTGGTTCACGTTAAACCCCCTTTACTCAATGAGGAAAAAACCAAAGCAGTCCTGTTTGGGACAAGACGCCTGGGCACTGACAGAAGCGAGCTGCTCCAGCTCCACACAGTCCTAGGAAAAAGTGTTGAGGTCACTGACAGTTTCAAATACCTTGGGGTCCTCCTGGACCAAGAGTTGACCTACAAACCTCACATCGACTCCATAACTCGGTCCATCCATCAAAGGCTTGGCCTTCTCTACCGCCTGGGCAACTCCCTTTCCAGTGAGGCGCAACGAGTCATTGCCTACAGCAACCTCCTCGCCACCATCCTATATGGTGCCCCTCTACTGCAGTTCCTCCATGAGACGGAACTCAATAAACTCACCTTGCTCTACCACTAAGTGGCTCGCTTTGCTACCTATTCCTCCCCTAGGAGGCACCACTGCGAGGCCCTTGGGGACCTAAACTGGCCCACCCTGTGGCACAAACTGGCTTACCCGACCGCCTGCCTTGCCTACAAATTCTCTACCCTTGGCCCTCCTCCTCACCTTCGAGGACTTCTCACCCCCAAAGCCCAATGCCGAACTCTACGATCCTCTGCAAATCACCCCCTAGACATCCCTAGGATTCGCTCTAACCAAGGCAAGCGCTCCTTCCAATACACTGCCTCCTACCTATGGAACTCCCTCCCAGCCAGCCTGATTGTCAAACCTTCCCTCACCCAGTTTAAGTCTGGCCTCAAAGCATATCTCCTTGAACTGTATACTTGAGCCTGAATTGAACCTGCTGTAACCTATGAATATTGATGCTGATGTATATTTTTATACCTGTTATAACTACTGTAAATATTGCCTATGAATGTATTCTCTGTAACTAATTCTGGGTCGCCCCTGAAAAGGGGACCTCAGGTCTCAGTGGGTTTACCCGGTTACCAAAATCTAAATAAATAAACAAATATTGCACGTAGGAGTTATTATTGCACAAAATAGAAATCATATGAAATGTGCAAATATACTATTAGAGCTGTCATGTAGAATGGTTATATCCTCCTTCATGGTTTCTTGTTTCATATACAATTACAAGGGCATATATTAATAGCTTGTTACTTTATACAGGCTTTTATAAGTTTAGATTATTATAATGTTTAGTGTATTACAAAAAAAGTTTTGATATATCATTTTATATTCTAATAAATGTATAGTACATTGTATTAATTGAATATTTACCTTCTGAATCATCCTAATGTGTTTGGGTCCCTCTGCTTCCTGATGTCCTTTAGCTTTATTGGAACCCTCTTCTTATTCCTCACAAGAGGATGAAGCAGATTTTTCAGCTGCAGAGAAGACTAAGGCACCAGGACTGGCTTCTAACATTACCCGTTGAGTGGCTTTAATCCCATGTTCATCTGCAAGGAGAAAAATGTGTATCACTACATGTTTGAATTAATTGTTGATTAATATTTTATATTAACTGTACATTTAATTACATATTGTAAGAGGTGCTGCCTGACCTTGAACAAGATGGCTGACTAAATCTTTCCCGCTTCACCTCACCAGCCCTAATCCTCTAAATATCTATATTCCCTACCTAATAAAACTGTTTAAATTGGGTAGATTAATGTTCCTGGTTAACTTGAGGATTATTTTGATCCAAGTTATAAGTCTCAGATACTTAAGCAATAAGGTACAACCAGGGTTATGTTAATGTTCTAGTTAATCACCTCCTGGGAGCATAATGTGGCACAAGGCAAACTTCAGAAAAGTGTCCTACAAAAGAGTTCAGTTTAGTAAATGCAGTTCAACCATAAAAACAGGAAAAATTAACATTTCAGTGTTTAATCTGACCTTTCTTTCAAACATGGGTAAATGATTCCTGCCACTGTCAGCCTTGCTCTAATGGTTGCCATCTGTTCTAGACATAGAATGTTGCAAATGTAAGTAGGACCTTGATTCTTGAAATCAATATTCAAGTTATCAGGCTCTACAAGTATGGTAATGAGATTAACATAAGGCTCACAGAATGCTGACAGCCAATCAGATTTCAGCATTCTTGAGACCCTTAAAATTAAGCAATAAGTTGTGACCAGGGGTCATGTTAATGTTTGTGTTAATCATCCCCTGGGGGCATAATGTGGCCTGAGGCATATCCAAGTTCCATATTGCCACCAGGGGATGATTAACTTGAACATTAACATAACCCCTGGAAGTAAATTATTGCTATTATTATAATTGGCTTCAGTTTTCTTGCAGTTTTCTAATGACACACAGTATTTATTTTAGTTATTCTTAATCCTTAACATAAAATGGTCCCTATAAAAAAGGTATACATAGGGAAACAAATCTGTTCTTTGGCTGTGAGTCAGCAGAGAGTCTGCTGTGTGGGGGTGTGGGGAACTTCATTCTACTCAGCTGTGCTGTGACTATTTTATTCAAAATGGAAATTCAAAAGTCTACTTCTTTAGCCCCGCTGGTAACAGAACTTCAAAAGACTGTCCGACAAAAGAGTTTAGTTTAGTAAATGCTGTATCCCATCATCTAGCACAGCTCAGCCATAAAAACAGGAAAAAGTAACAGTTTAGTGTTTAATCTGATCTTTCTTTCAAACATGGGTAAATGATTTCTGGCACTGTCAGCCTTGCTCTAATGGTTGCCTTCAGTTCCAGACATAGAATGCTGCAAATGTAAGTAGGACCTTGATTCTTTAAATCAATACTCAAGTGATCAAGCTCTACATGTTAATAAGGAGATTAACATAATGCTCTCAGAATGCTGACAGCCAATCAGATGTCAGCATTCTTGAGACCCTTATAATAATTATAGTTCACTAGCTGCTCTTCACCTCTCTATGACTCAGCTCCAGCCCACACTGCTCACCTCAGGATGGTGGCCGCTGCTCTCCCTGCCAATTGGGTGAAAGAGATGTTCCAATGGTTCCTAAACAAAATGCAAAACGTGCAGGTGAAATCAGATAACAATGCAGGTGCTATCAACAAACTCTCAGACCATTTGGGTGCCACCAAGAACAGAAGCAAATTAAATGGAGCTAATATGAATGACCTCCAGGCCCAGCTCCATGACCAAAAGAAGTCAATTCATCAGCTACAAGAGAAGGTCCGTGACCTCAAGAATTGAGGCTGCCTAAACAGTCTTCAACTTGCGGGCTTCCCTGAAGGTGTGGAACACAGAGACACCGTTGGTTTTCTATGTCGCGCACTGCCCAGCCTGCTAAATCTTCCCAGGACTCCCCACTTTGATATTGAGCGGGCCCACCGCTCACTAGCACCAGCACCAGCGCCATGTAAGAGCAAGAAACCCAGACTAATCCTTGCAAACTTTCTCCAGTTTCAAGTGAAGGAGGATATTTCGTGAAGAGCCAAAGAACTTGGGTCACTGGAATGGCAGGGACACAGGGTGATGATATTCCAGGGCTTCTCCCAGGATCTAACATCTAAGCAGAGGGCCTTCTCAGTAGCCCGACACCTTCTTCATCAACATAGTGTCCTGTTGTCACTCCGCTACCCAGCCCAGATCCATCTGCAACACAACTAACTACCAGTGACTCTCAACCCCCAAGAAACTGCCATTGCCTATATTCAAATTCACTGGCCATCTCTGACTCTTACCAGCAGATGTCCATCTGTGCAGCATGTGCAAAGGGAATCGGAGGGTACTAAGGATATCAGATCCTCTGCTCAACAGTTTAATCAGAGCCACCACACTTCCCAAGTGCAGAAATCAGACACATGGCTCCTTCCTAAGCCCAAACACCAGAACTGCAAAAAAGTCAAAACAGCGAGGAACCCACCCTACCTGCTGTTAGGTCCCACAGCAACAGCTGCAATGGGGGCTCAGCTGACAATAAGGACAACTTTGGGGACTTGGCTGAGCCCAACCAATATGCTGCACTGTGGCTTATTTCTCTGGAGTCAGTTTCCCACCCTTTTCGGTTGTAACAACCTCTGCAGCTCTGGACCCAACTATTGCTCTTCCTTCTCTACTGAGCACTCACCCTACTAACAAGGTGGCTAGTGATTGTGCCAACACACAAGAAAAATTACCAGAGCAAATTCCACTTGCAGCTTTGAGCTCCTCTGGCCCGGATAAGAAAACCCCAATATCCATCCACAGTAACCATCCGGTTCCCTCATGGGTGGTGATTGTCATTAAACAGGTCACCACCCCGAAACCAGTGGCCTCATCAGCCAGATCAGCCAGCTCTGCTCAGTGGCGGAAGCCCTCTCACTCCATGTTTCCTGGTTCCCAGCAACAACAGACCCCACCATAAACTACTGACATCTCAGGAAAGATGTTTACCACCATGCCCTCAACTGGTGGGGCTCTGATTTACAAGGGATAGCACCTAAAACTGGTTTTGAAATACTCTTCCACACTAGCATCCACTTGCTGCCAAGACTTTAGGACCCCCTCCCCATATATGCAACACCTCCCTCCGTGGCAATTCATTCCCATGCCTGTCATGTGGTGACTGCTTCTCTAAATGCCTCTAGAATGTTCTGCCAAAAATACTGGGTTCAGGCTCCAGCCCAAATTGAGCATCCTTTTCCTGATTGGCTGGCTTTAACCAAAATTGCATACTCCTTATCCAGTTGGCTGCAGCTCTTATTTGTTCAGCTGTGTAGGGGGGTGGGGGGACAAGGTCCATGCAGTGTGTGCTGCAGTAAGGGGGATTCTTTCCAGTGAGTTGTTAAATGTGCAGAATGCAAGGTTAAACAAAAATAAAATTCTCCCCTTTCTTTCAGCTGTACCTGTCTAATGGAACAGTCCTCCTTGTTGCATGCTTATAGCTCTCAGTCATAACAAGGCAGGAATCAGATAAAACACCATTAATGGGGCTCAGCTCTCAAGGCTGCATGCAATCCCTGTAATGAAATCTATGCTGTACTTTGTATGATAGGCTTGCTTTTTCAGTGTTGCAGCTGATCACCATCTCCCTGCCTAATAGGATGAAGTGCCTAATGCCTGCAGTATGGCATGAGCCCTCACCCCCATTCATCCTTTTGAGCAATGTCCCACACTCTCACCATGGCTGAGTTGACAGTTGGTATGTGATGGAGTAGCATGCCATAAGCTTGTGCAGAGGTCCTTAGTTATACACACCTACATCTTCAGTGTAGTAGCCCCAGTCACAGCCAGCACCTCACAGACATAATTTCCTAGCAGGGAATGGCAAAAGTCCCCACCATACTGGTGGCATATTACCTTTGACCTGGTAATTTCCTTGTTATCAGTCATTAATTGCACCAACAGCAGCATCCCAACCTCCATATCCAGCCCCTAGTTATGTCAGTGACAAAAAATGCATCTTTTATGACAATGCCCTCAAACTCGTGAAGTCACCTCTGGATCAATGGATAATCAATGCCCCCAGAGTTCCAAAACCTTTATTGGCTCCACATAGATGAGGGATGGTCATTCCACTGGCAGTACCTCAGTTTTCTTACACTCATGGTTTGGCTACCTAATGGAGTACTGTCAGCCTCATGACTACAGTCACCCAACTGGTACAATTTAAACCACAGAATAAGGTTTTTATAAAAAGAAATTTGAAGCACTTTCAAGTGGTGGGAACCGTGCTGCAAAATGACCTTGTTCAGTTCCTGGGCACTGATATAGAACTGGAGAAAATCACAAAAAACACACAAAAACACCCTACTGCAGAGTTATCAATAAAGTAACTAAACAAGATAAACTCTATAAAAATAATAAAATAAAAAACCATAATAATAAACCATGACTGGCTCAGAAGAGAAGATTACAGGGTGACTGCTTTCTTTAGACAGAGAAATAAATGTGCCATTAGAATGTGAGGGTGAGCCTGACCACACAGCAGGAGTTTTGAATTTAATTTTCAGATTCTCTAATTATCATAAAATTCTAAGCTCTGGCGCAGCTCATTCCAGTGGAATGATTGCCGTGGTTAAGCATAAGTGGGGGGTTCCTGGGGTTTAAAACATAGATGTGCAATATGTGGCTGACAATTCAAATGCCACTTGCACGCTGTGTTACCTCACACATCACCAGCCATGAACAAATGACACACCAGAAGATGTAGGAAGAAATGTCTGCTTCCAGACCCTTGACTTTCTGTTTGTGGTCATTGGGCCTGAAAACACTCTCTCATAGAGAGTGTGCAGCCTATGAAGCCAGAGACTAATAGACACAACATTATTTGACAGGTCAGTGGAGATTCGTTATATTAACGTAAATCCGAAACAAAATTGGCATCATGTGTTGAGGGACATGAAAGAAAGTGAGACACTTGCTAACTGTGACTCAGAATCAACAGACATATTTCACAGTAATCTGGTTGATACTATCTCCTTCAACCCATTGACTTGTCAGAGTTTTGTTTGCTTGAGATTACCCAGTGGTTTGATTTCAATCAACTACTGAAAATTATGAGACAGGACTTTCTCCTGTCTTAAACAGAGAAGGATTGCTGGTGAGACACCAGAAACCATGGCTGATTGATCACATGAAGCTGCAGTAACTGTTGCTGCTGTACTTGTACATCTGAAAAGCTGGAGCTTTACTACTTTTCCTTACTTTTCCTTTTTAAGTCATGGAGAAAGGAAGATCAATTCAAACAGGGATATGAGAACTATCAGCAGGCCTTTAAATATCTGTGGATAGTATCACTTATCCAAAGTTTCAGTTATGTTTGGAAACACTGCAGCTAGAAAAAGAACAGAAAAAGAGAGTTCAAGCAGCGCTTGAAAAAGGCATCCTGGAATCTTTCCCAGATCGTGTTGCCAAAGAAACAATTTGTGCTTTAGGTGACCCTCTACCTTTACATGGTGAGACTGAACTTATGGCAGAAGTCACTGATTGCATGGAACAAGTTTTCCATGAAAAAGTGGATATCGCCATAATGGAACACAGTTTAAATTCATAGGTATGCTGATGATACAGTTCTTTTTGCATCTGGCTCCTCTTCCCATTGCCTTACCTCACAGCTACAGCTGGATTTTTACAACATTCAGCACTGGTTTCAGACTAAACAACTGTCCCTCAATACCAAATAAACAGTTTTTATATCTTTCAGCACCTGACACAGGCTTACCAGACTCACCCCTCTCCCTTTATTTCACACCCTAAATAGTGCTATAATTAAGGATGTATCTTCCTTTAAGTACCTTGGGATCTGGCTGGACTATTATCTTGATTTCTCTGTACACACTGATGCCATACACCATAAGCTCCACCCCAAGAGTGGTGCACTCTACAGGAACAAAGTGAGTGTCCCACTTCCTGCCCACAGACAGATTGTCTTTAAGAGCTGCTGACGTCTCGAAGAAAACTTTGAAAAACATAATAAGTAGGTACAATTCAGCTTGCATTCCATTTATATTTTATGTATTTGTCTTCTCCATTATTTATTACCAAGTAAATGTGCATAAATGCATCATCTTTATCCCTTAGAGTTCCCTTAGAGCTTATCTGCCTCTATAGCTTGCTCTTTACATAAAGTCATAATCCTCTGTTGTGACATCACAGTCTGTTGTCTTGGAAATAACTATGATGTCATAAGCAGTGCATTATGACCTCAGGTAAGGACAAACTAGCATGAATAGATAAACTCTTCAAGAGCAAAGATCCTGTTTTGGTGCAAATGACCTTAGGAATAAATAGTGGGGAGGAAGAATACAAAACTAATGTGAAATACTAGCTGAACTGTGTTTAAATATTATATTTTGTTAAGTTCTCCTGAAGGTGTCAGCTGCTCTTTAAAGATGATTCTCCCTCTTTTTGACTATGGTGGCTGGCCTAGTCTGTAGTGGAGCTCCCAAACCACCCCTTGCCAGGCTGAACCCCATCTTTCACTGTCTTTGTTGTTTTGTTTTAGACTGTCCTCTTCATACCCATCACTGCTCACTCTACACTGCCCATTCACTCTCCTCTTTTGGTGCCAAGCACCTTTCCCATTGTGCTTCTTTTATAGCCAAATTCTGGTTTGGTTCCCTTCCCTCCTACCTCACATCCTTATTATCCTCTCCCTCTTCTCCTTCCTACCCTCTCCGCAGTAATATTTCCCATTCCCTCTCTATTTCTTCTAGAAAATCTAGTGTTGGTCCATCTGCTTTCTCATATCACTTTCCTATACTCTGGTCCTCCTTTCTCCTGTCAATCTGCTCTGCCTCATCAGCTTTCTCCCCAAAGTCTCTTCTGCATGACTTTTTTTCTCCCACTAGCAACTGTTCATGACTCTTTTTTTCCATTTAAAGTTTATTGAGTTTTACAATGATGAGAACAGGTCCAGGAGTATCATACACAGTAAATATAATATTCACAATCACAAGGATCTGTCCTCCACCCCACCCTCCCTCCCCCCACAAATCCCCTCAACAAACCCCCACTAAGGCCACCCCACCTCCCACATGTGAAGCAACACAGAAAAACACTTGGCTTTTACTTGGGCGACGGCATGTTATATCTACAGGTAGGAATATCAAAGAGAGTATAAGGTGTGCAAGGGTGCCCATATTTTTGCATATTTCTTGGGCCTGTTATTGAGACTGGCTATTGTCTTCTTGGTCCTAAGGTTTGCAAGGAATTCATATTCATGACCCTTTTACTTCTTGTCTCCCCTCACCCTACTAGTTTTGCCCTGGCCATTTAGTTCCCCTCATCCCCAGGCTATACCTATATGAGCAGATCCCCCATCTATCATAGCTCAATTTTATATGCTACATGTATCTGTTGTACTGATTTGCCTTTAGTATTTATGATTATGCTTCTTTGATATACTGTATTGCTGCATACATCTTCTATTTTTGTAATATAATACTGTTATTCTGTTCAGTTTTCTCCACCTCTTGATACGTCTCCACTTCCCCCCACCACATGACACATCAGGAGATGAGCTGGTATGTCTGTCCTGGTGAAATGTTTGAAATAAATAAATAATGTACAGCAGTGGGAAATATATGATTTGATCAATGCAAATGTTTCTCAAAGTTTAACACATGATGCAAAAACGTGTAATTGTTCAGCATATGAACCACTCTATGTTTGTTAGTGGAGCAGTTTGCACTGGAAAGCATTATCTTATTCATGCCATTTGTAACAAGACTGGGAACCGTACACAATCCACCACCTCTTGTGTGAATACAGCTCCAAGTGGATTGGTGGGTTATAACATTGGTGGTGTGGCTTTGTACTGTCTGTGTGTCTTGCCAATCAAGTATGGCACAACTGGTCAGTACCAGAAACTGTCATGGGAGGTTTGCGTCCATACTCAGAGAGCTGTTTACTGATTTAAAATTGTTAGTAGTGGATGAAGTAAGTATGGTTTCAAACATAATACTTACTTCTATTCATCTGAGGTTAGATGAGATTGTTGGAGGTGACAGGAATGTTCCTTTTGCAGGATGGCATGTAGTAGTCTTTGAGGACATACTTCAGCTTACTTCTGTGAATGGGAATCCTATCTTTTGTACTTTGACTGCAGCTGAAGGGAAGAAAAGTATAGATAGCACTGGTGGTCTCAATTTGGGGTATCTTTTTAAATATGGGGAGCTGACACTAAATATGAAACAGAATGAGGATCAGACATACAGGGATCTGTTGTGTGATTTAAGAATAGGAAAGTTGTCTTCATCTGCTGTTGTAACATCACACACACACGTGTATATAACATACCAGTTGAATGCAGTACATATACAGAAAGCAAACAGAGCTGTACCACCAGTAGGTTCTTTTCCTCTCTTCTCATCCACAACCATTGCTTTGGGTACACCCAGGTACTTCTTGGAGTACCTCCTCAATCATATAGCTGCAGGACTCAGTGGAAGAGAGAGAGGGACTGACCTAGGAGACCGTAGGAATGTGAGTCTTGAACACCTTGAAGCAAGACTCTGACACAGTTTCCAAGTGAAAATTAAGATACATTTCACTAAACTGTTCTGCCAACTTACAGACACAGCTTGAAAAAGAAATGGTAGCAATTAGCAACAAAAACATATGCTTTTTGCAAATAACTTTGAATTGAATAAATACCTTTTATATTTCCACAGGTCTGTACCTGCTATCCCTGGAGACTGTAGGCTATTTGCACCACCCACCAGCCCTCCAATCATTTAAATCATAACCCAGCACTTGGCCACACCTTAAAATGAGCTATTTCCCTTTAAATAACATATTTCCCTTTAGTCTGGAGCTCAGACAAACTAAATATTCATTTTGCGGTTTAAGACTCCCTCCAGGGGCTGTCCAGTAACCACTCCTGCCCAAGAGCACACACCCTTTCCTGACTCCTCCTTCCTGCCTGACAGCATGGGTTCAGGGCTACAGCTTTTCCTCCCATACTTCTTCTCCTTAACAGATCAGTGACACCTCCCTCCTTAACTTTTCATCACATCAGACTATTTTTATCTGATAGCCCACCTTCTAATCTACCGATCTGTCAAGTTTGGTTTTGATCCAATTTTAAATGGCTTGGCAATGCCTTTTAGGGAAAAAAGGGTACACATTTTTACCTTTTTAAATTATGCTGACTCATTCTCCAGTAACACTTTGCTTGTAACACCTCCGTTTTGCAAGTTAAACAATTATGTGGTATAAAATATATATGTGTGTGTCAGCATGAGACTATAATCTCATCCCCATGGCTTTTTTTTAATTAATTGATCAAGTTTCATGCTGTATTTAAGTTAAAGTTTGTGTTGTTGCTTCTCACAATTGCAGCTTGCTTGCTGCTCATTAATACGTCATTTGAAATGATGTGTTTGTGCTTTGGGAGCCCATCCCCATCTTATTATGTACCCCATTTTATTTTATATAAAATATGTAGCAGACAGTCTCTAAATTATTATCCTGGTGCTTGCCACCTGCCAGATTAATTGTTTTATTTAAAATATCTGGTCTCCTGCCAGTGAGAGAAGTGCACTTCTCTTTATGTTTCCCTCTCTGAATTGTTCCAGCAGGCCATAGCTTGCTCCACAACTGCACTTGCGGTACTCACTAAACTGCTCCCTCAGCTCAAACAAGGGGATTCCCCTTAACACAATAGCACTTTATATTATGGAGCCATGTCTTGGTTCTCACCACCGCTGCTCCTCACTCTCTGCTCTTCTCCTTAGCTTCTCGGTGCCGTGCAGCTGCCACTCTGCAAATAAGCTAAAATGCAACTGGGGAAAATTGATTTAAAATCAGGCATCATTTTATTTTTAAATACCTGCTGTTTTAACAGCACAACCACGGCCACAAATACCACTGCAACACCAGGGCTACTTAGCTATCAAATAAGCATACAGATACTAACCAGGGCACACAGTTGCTAGCCTTTGAGTACCAGAATTGCTGCACCCACTATTTTTACTTACATAGGGTGAAAGGCATTGTTTATTAGTTGCAATGCATATGTGTGCTGTATGTAAGGGATGTAGGCAATCACTCCCCACCTTAGCTTACTCCTACCAGTGCAATTAATAATATGCTCACAGCCTTTTTTATTTTTATTTTATTTACATGGGGTCTAACCTCCCATCTGGGCATAATACCTACAGCTCCGGACATCCCACCAGATGTCCCCCTAGAAACTAAGGTACACAAATGACTTGCTAGTGGAACAGTCCTTCCATGACTGTTACACTGTGAAACTATTGGAATCACAATTAATTCCAAAAGATGTGGATTCTTTACAGACAGCAGCTGATTCATTTTCAGCTTTAATTCAAAAAGGTTCTAAATCCATTTATTTAATGCCAAAATTGGCTTCATGTGATGCTTTCAATATGAGCATGCTACATAGGGAAGACAGCTGCCTGGTACAAGTTCCATTTCTTGATCATATTGATGGTGCTTGCATCAGCAAGATGTTTCTTTCAAAGCTGGTCAGTCACTAAAATATCTCAGTGAAGAAGTGTCAAGAACGGCTGGACTTGATAGTGTTCTTGCTGCATGTAGGAATGCCCACGTGATGTTTAATCAAAATATCTGTGTAGAAGATTGTCTAGTTAATGGTGCCATGTATCGTATTGTCAACTTTCAATTTGATGTTCAGAAAGGATCTGTAAAACACATTTTTGTGAAATGTGATTGTGTTGTCACACCACAGATCATCAGGAGAACTTCAGTGAAGTTTCAGTTTACTCAAAATGTTTATGTCATGAGACAACAGTTCCCTTTAACTGTTGCATATGCAGTATCCAATCATAAGTCACAAGGCTTGACTCTTGATACTGTTTTCATTGGGACTGGAAAGTAAGTTTTCAAACCTGGCATGCGTCATTACTTTATCTCGACTCTCGAATGCGTACTCTAGATGGGATATATCTCATTCAGCTTGATAAATCTAAAATCAGAGCAGAAAGAATGTACTGTATGTAAATTCACAGAAAATTCACTGCTCACCAAGTCAGAATTCCAGACTGATACCGGTATAAACGGTTCTGTGTTAACGTTTTGGGTTCAAGTTTTTCCAAGGTTGAGTTGGCAGGCTAAATAAGTGTTTTGCTACCATTACATAGACTCCTATGGACCTGTTTTTATGGACTGTTATGGATTACCCTACGTCTGTTTACTAATGCTGTTATTTGTCACATGTTGCTCAAAATACTGTGATAAACTGTGTTTGCACACGGAATAAATAGTATTGGAAGTACGTTTGGAGTGTTGACCATTTTTCTGAGTTTAGAAAGTGCTTTCTTCAATGTACTGTATGTCTTGGAGTGCAGGCATCTACTGTAAGAAATCTTTATCAGTGATTTGTCTATGATTCCGTTATATCCAGACATATCAAATGGTAAAAAAGTTTCTGACAAGCATGACCCAAGGCTACATAAAGTTTTGTGGCAAAAACCTGAGTTAGGACTGATGCGTCTGCTGCTGTACAGGTGTCTGAAGAAATGTTGGTATCGGTATCAGCAGTTCTGGCACCAGCATTTAAAATACTACTGGTGTTAGTTGTTATGCCACTAGTGTTGTTCAGTATTTCTGTCTCTTGATCATATGGTGAAAGTAATTAGTCAAGTTCAGATTAAAATGGCAATGGATGCTTTTCAAAGTTTGAGGTCTTTAGTCACTGCTCAAAGAGGCCAAATTCACAGTTGTACTGATTTGTGCATGGCTATGTCAGCATATTCATTCTATAATGCGTTTGCCACCAATCAACAACAAGATGCACTGAAGTTTTGTTCAGCTTTGATTAATGCAATGGACATTGAAGGAGTTCACATGCAAAATTTATACAGGTGGATTTCTCAGAGCAGTACTGTTGCCAACAGTGTAACAGTATAACTGTGGGCAGATGTAATATAAAACATGGCAGGGTTTACCTGTTCCTAAGATGGCAAGTGTGGCATTCCCAAGTTTATTTCTCAATGTTGTTACAGAACAACCTTATGAAACTTGTGGTCGTTTGTTAAAGAAAACTGTGGATTTGCAACAGTGCTGTATGTATTTTGTTATTATACTCTACCATTTTGATTTTCAGGGTCAGAAAATAGATACAGACATTTCAAAATTCTCATCTGGTGATGTCTATTTCTCTGGTTTTAAATATGTAACCTGTGCAGTTATCTTTCACCTGTACCCAGTCAGTAATTCTAGTGGCCTTTATATAGTATGGCTGGATCAAACACAGGGTTGGATTGAGTGTAATGATTCTGTTATTACAGTCAAACAGAGACTGCCATGGAATTTGAAAAATGCCTACATTCTGATTTTAGAATTAAAAAGAGTGTAAAGGATAAAGTAATAAGATTCAAGACCTGTACATATAAATAATACATTAAAAAGGTTGTAAATATTGTTTAACTAGGGGTTTAACACATGCAGGCCCAGATATTCAAAAGGGAAAAGTGCACTGCACAAATCCCGATGTGCCAGAGCGCATCAGTAATGTATGCAGGCACAGGTGGGAAGGGGGGCGTGCCCATACATAACCTGCACAGCCCGATATTCAGCCCGGGATGTGCAGAGCCATGCATGCACAACCCCTACTTATGCCAGCACAAAGTTAAGCCCAAAAAAAAAGGAATAACTGATGGCCACCCACAGGTGAGCTGCCACATTGCAGGGCACAACACAGCAGCTGCCACCTGTGGGTGGCCACCCAAATTCCGGCTGCACCTGGCGGCGCCCCCCCATGCCCTATCACAGGCATTCATAAAAACAAAATCCTGTCCTATATCCCTGGTGGTCCAGTGGACTGCTATGTGCCCAATCGTGGGCATCTGTATCAAGTAAACCCCATCCTATATCCCTGGTGGTCCAGTGGACCGATTTCTGCCCGATCGTGGGCATCTGTAGCAAGTAAAACCTCGTCCAATATCCCTGGTGGTCCAGTGGACTGATTTCTGCCCAATCGCGGGCATCTGTAGCAAGTAAAACCTTGTCCAATATTCCTGGTGGTCCAGTTGACCAATTTCTGCCCAATCGCGGGCATCTGTAGCAAGTAAAACCTCGTCCAATATCCCTGGTGGTCCAGTGGACCAATATCTGCCCGATTGCGGGCATCTGTATTAATATAAAAAAAAACAGCCAATATCCCTGGTGGTCCAGTGGACCACACTCTGCCCAATCACAGGCATCTGTTTTAATAAAACAAAACCCCCCGGCCAATATCCCTGGTGGTCCAGTGGACCGCACTCTGCCCAATTGCGGGCATCTGTAAGACAGAAAATGTCCTATTATCCTGGTGGTCTAGGGTATCCCCTTCCCCACCTGCCCACTGAGCCCCATCGCCCCACTCCCACCCCCGGTCAGCCGGTGGGTGGCAGCACCCCACCTGCCTGCCTGCCGACCAGCCGCCCACTGACTGACACCTCGGTAGGGCTGCGCCCATTGGTTCTGAGCGTGAGCCAGTGCGCAGCCCATACATATATTCATTCACATCTGGATATGTGAATGATTTCATCTCACATATCTGGAATGTGTAGTACGGTGTGGTTGCATGCCCATTGGCTCACGCCAGAACCAATGGGTGAGCAGCCCCAACAAGGTGTCAATGGGCGGGCAGGAGTGGCAGGCGGGTGAGCTGCTGCCCGCCTGCTGACTGGGGGGAGCAGGGCAGTGAGGCTCAGTGGGTGGGTGGGGAGGGGTACCCAGACCACCAGGGTAATAGGACGCTTGTCTTACAGATGCCCGCGATCGAAAGCAGAGTGCGTCCACTGGACCACCAGGGATATTAGCCAGGTTTTTTTTTATATTAATACAGATACCTGCGATTGGGCAGAAATCGGTCCACTGGACCACCAGGGATATTGGTCATTTTTTTTATTTTAATACAGATGCCCGCGATCAGGCAGAAATCGGTCCACTGAACCACCAGGGATATGGGACGGGGTTTACTTGATACAGATGCCCATGATCAGGCACATAGCAGTCCACTGGACCACCAGGGATATAGGATTATTCTATTTTTGGACAGATGCCCATGATCGGGCTGCAGCGGGCATCGGTCCCGATGGCTGCTGCCTGGCAAGGCACCAGGCACAAGTCGTCAAGGATCGGCGCACCCTGCATGCAAATGGGGCCATAATGACATGCAAATGGCCCCATGTGAGCCTTGCATAAATTATGGCCCCATTTGCATGTCACCTTTGAATATTGGGTGGTGCTGTGAATGGTGCAATGGCACTTGCACTAGCGCATCTCCATGCTCCACTCTGGCCACTTGTGCTGGCGTAGTGCCACTGCACCATGCATACTGGGGTGGCCAGGGTGTGATATTTAAAGCTGCTGAGCCATGGCGCAGCTCCTTTGAATATCACCCAGGCCACACCCCTGTGCAGCCAAGTTGAGCTGCACCCAAGCTTGCGCCACAGCCTGGCACAGTTTGAATATCCGGGCCACAATGTACATGTGATAGGAACATATGTTTTTTATTTCATTTTTTTTTAAATAGTTTAGGATTTCTCAGTTAATGTCTTTATAGGGATGTGTTTCTTATACAGTTCACTTAAGCTTTAATCAATGTGCTGGATTTGTATTTGAACTACATTACTTTGAAAATTATTTATATACTGAAAACTGCAGGTTTTAATTTGTGTTAATAGTTTCTTGCACATTGTTTTATTAATAGCTGTGCATTTTTAGGGACACGTTGTGTAATGTAGTATACCGTATATATACAGTATACATATACACACACAGAGAAATGTTTTTGATTTTACTGTTTAAATAAAGCTTTTTTTAAGTTTTAAGGTGAAAGTAAGTTCAGCTTAGTCAGTAATTAAATGCAGTAGTCTTTTTGTACAGGTGTTTGTTGATTCTTTTTAAACTGCCTTTCAGATTTGTACATGGATAAATATGTTACTATGCAAGCATATTTATAGCTCTGTATAGTTTTCATTAGGTTTAGTATGGTGTACAGATGTGTTAAATTAATTTTTGTTCTAACGTTAGATTTTTGATGTTAGCAATATAATATAAAAAGTTGTTTTAATATGATTTGCTTTGATATTTAATATTTATTAAATCTGTAATTGTAGTAGTGCCACAAATCATGGATTGGCCTTTTCCTGACTTTCTGATCGCCAATTTTGTGGGGTTGATAATTTTCCAGACCACTATAGTTGTTTGTCTTTTGTTTTTATGACTCTTGTATTTTGTTTTTTTAACCTGCTCCTGGAAAACAGCAATTTTTTTTTTCATTTGGTTAAATTGTCTATTTGTAATACATTTTAAACTATTTTATTGGGTTGTGTGTTTATTTTTTATTAAACATGTTAATTATTGAGGTTCTAAATATATGTCTGTTACATGTATCAACTTGAATTTAAGTATAACTAGTTCAGTACTTTGCTTTCTTAGAAGGTAAAGACATTTATGGCAGAAAACTATATTAAAGGGTTGCTACTGTAAAAAACTCAAACTCCACAAAGTTAGGAAACATATTATTAGGGTTTTTATGTATAATCCTCATCCTGTTTTCTATGTCCACCACCTTCATAAGTGTGAACCCTTGTGTAGGTACATGACTATTGATCCATAGTCTAATAGTTAATACTAGGTCTATATCTTTAACATTGTTTAGTAGCAACCCTAATCACCAACCCCTGACACACTGGTGCTGTTTGAAATAATTGCTAGTAAAGACTTTTTGTAGACAAAGTTCAATGTTAATATTTAAAGTAACAATAAAAATGATTCAATGTTTTATTGCAAAGTAAACAACACAATGGATTCAAATATTTATTGTAAAGTAAATAGACAATTTTTTTAATTTTTAAGATGCATCATATTACAAGAGATACTTTAAAATCAGTTTAAAAAATAATATGCATATACTGTTTCTATTCAATTGGTTAACTGTTCAGTAAAGTTTATTTATAAAGTATGTATAGCAGTGCAGCATGTAGTGTGATATTATTTAAAAGAACAAAATCTAAGTGTTATCCTAAAAAACAATGTTACATAGTAATATTCACAATTTAGAGAGCAAGATAGAACTTTTGTTATGTAATATTGACATTCTGTTAAAATTACTACTGTGTCTTCTTGGTGTATGATGTGTGATTTGGGTCAAAATTGTAGACTTTTTTGTTTTTAATGTATATTCTGTAATGACTTATTGTAAGTAAACCATTAAATTTTGATTGATTGATACTGTGTCTTCTGTTCATTGTTGATTCTGAGCATTCCTGTTGGGGAAAAAAGGAACATGTTGGTTAGAACTACGGGTACAGTGGTAATACTTTGTCACATTCTATAACATGCAGTAACATTTATAACAATATCTAAAATGTAATATAAACACTGAAAGTACTATGTTCTCTATTTGAAATAGTTATGTTATAAAGTTATGGTATTTTTTGAATATATATTCCTATGAATATCCTAACACTATAGAAATGTGTAGTACATATATCACATAGCACTTGTGTGGCTTGAGTTTGTATTCATTGCATGACCTTGATTAACAAGGGGAGGGAGGAGGGGCTGGTGATTAGGGTTGCCACTAAACAATGTTAATTATATACAGACCTGGTATTAACTATTCGACTATGGAGTAATAGTCATGTACCTACACAAGGGTTCACACTTATGAAGGTAGTAGATATAGAACATGGGGTGAGAATTATATACAACAACCCTAATATATATTTCCTAACTTTGAGGAGTTTGTGGTTTTTTTTTTTTTTTTTTGCAGTAGCAACCTTAATGGGTTTTAGCATTGTTTTTTGCTATAAATAGAAAATACAGAGAAAAATGGCTTGGTTCCCCTTTAATGGAACAGATCATTAGCTAAATAGAACAAACTCTAGCAAGAGCAGATACAGCTGCAAAAAATGGTATTTCGAGAGTGAGAATTGTGTAAATTAGCAATTTTTGCACTAACCACTGAGCCACCTAACTGCACTTTCTAATTGTTGTGATACACAGACACTAACTAATACATATACATATATATGCATATACAGTATGTTCCAGTGTAACATAGCAGTGCACTGTCTACACACATTTTTACAGATAAAAAAGAGACATCAAGGGACCATTTTCTTCTTTTCAGGCTCCAAGGGACATCAGTGGTTGGGAGCTGCAACTAGACACCTCATTTAAATCAGCAATGACATGCATAAGGCTCAAACTGATCTACATAGAGGGGGAATGTAGACTAACAATCTTTGCACTAACCACTGAGCCACCTAACTGAACTTTCTAATTGTTGTGATACACACACTGACTAATGCATATACACATATATATTCCAGTATAACATAGCAGTGCACTGTCTACACACACAGAGCATTGCCTCCCCCCACACACATTGAAACACATACACTGCCTTATATGGCATTTATTTACTTATACATCTAACCCTAACTATTACTGTATTTATGATAAGCACTGTGTTTTGCACTAACTCATTGTACTAATCTATGGCATGCATGACCGAGTAACTAAGGTAGAGGACCAGGGAGGTGCAGTGGATGTGGCCTAGCTGGACTTTATTGGGGACATTCCAGAGGGACTGGAGGGGAAGGTATGCCTTTTCCCAGACTATACAAAGGTTTGCAAAGGGGTGGACATGCCAGGGAGGTTGAAAGAATGAGCGAAGACCTTAAAAAAAACTGGAGAAATATTTATTTATTTATTTAGTGATTCAGAAAAGACCTTTGAGCTCAAGCTCTTCTACAAAGGTTCCACATAATAGATTGCAAAACAAAGTACAATAGGAGAAAGCAAAGGTACATTACAATGAACGATACAGCTTGGATTCAGAACTTACAGAATAACTCAAAACATAGGTACAAGTTAAAATAACAAGAAAAACACTTTATGAGGGTGGGGGAGGAATAAGCAGCCACAAAGTGCCTTGTCAGTAGTGCAGAGGGACGGGGATAGCTGGCAGTGGGGTGAAGAAAGGAGGTACGAGAGAGAGGTATGTATTGCGATGGAGGTGAAGGGTGGGGGAAGAAGGGCGATAAGGTATAGGGAGAAATGGTGGGGTGAGGGGAGGCTGAGCGGAGAAGACATGTGAGAGTAAATGATGGGGTTTGAGGGGGCATGGTCAGGGAAATTCATGGGACTGTGAGTTGGGGAAGGGGGTGGCGGGTGCCGAAGGAGCATGACACAAACTGATTGCTGAGGTCTGAAGAATGGCAGCTGGGATTCAATGCAAAGAAGTGCAGAATCAGTGTAGGTGTGATAATAAAATAAGTTTTGTGTACACTGTGTCTTGATGGTAATATGAAAGAAATACATAGAAACATAGAAACATGTACAATGACTGTAGAAAAAGACCAGCAGTCCATCCAGTCTGCCCAAGTTCTCTCTAATCCCTGGAACCTACTGTTCCTCCAGGATACTAACCCTCCCTGTCCTCTCTCTGTTCTTCTCCTTGGTTCTGCCCCCACCCCCACCCCCGTAACCACTATTCCCTTCATTATGTCCCAGCCCTGCTTGGATCTCCTGACTGTTTTTACACCCACCACTTCAGCCAACAGACTGTTTCAAGGTTCCACCACCCTTTCCATAAAATAATACTTTCTCACATCTCTCCTGAATCTACCTCCTGTTAATTTTCATTTGTGTTCATTGTGAAAGGCTGTGGGGTAACAGATGGACACATGCACCAATGCCGAGCTTCAGCTTCTCATTTTATTCAATATTTACAGAACAGAAAATAAGTGGACTTTTCCAACAAAACAAATAAAAGAGCAATGGAAGAAAACTAAAACAAAAATTGCTCAACTTCAGCTATAATTCAGCAGTACTAGCAGTAACTAGACTGGATGGGTGCTTCACCTTCAACATCCAATGCTAATCTGATCTGCCTTTCTCCCTGCAAAGAATATCACAGAAGCTATACTCTAGGATTGGTCCGACCTATCTGTCAATCCATCAGAATTATAATATGACCTTTAGTTCCATTCAAAAACCTTTTATAACGCATATAAACATTTTATATATTGTATAATGATGACTCCACACGTTGTACAACATCCGTTTTAACATAATATGGCTTCTATCCAATTTTAGTTTTAGAGATCATTCAGTATACCCCTCCTCCAGCAGATCCCTAAATAAAGCTATTGAAAGTAAGGCCGTCTGGCTCTTAGAGAGAGAACTGCTCAGGTGGTACACAGAAGGATCCTGCTTTTATCTTCATTCTGCGGTAAGCAATGTTTTTATACCCTACGAGCTGCACGAGTTTCACGGAACTTCTGTACAACTGGTTACTGTGCATGCAGCTTTTTTTACTGATTATTTAGCTCCCAAACGTAAGCGCTACTGTTTGGCTTACAACAGCAGAGCTTGCAGCTGTGCGACAGTACACAATTTTGAGGGGTTCACCAACTGTTTCTCCATGGAGAGGAACCACTCTGTTGTGAGGGGAACCAGCCATTCTAATCTTCAGGACCTACTCTACAGCTATTTCGGCACTCCTTGAAGCCATGAGGCAAAGAGGGTATGTTTTCTCTAAACAGGGAGGCCGTTGCTACGAAGGAAAACAGTACGGAGTAACTAAACTCCAGCACCCTTCGTGGGTTATGCTGCTTTCCTGTTTCACAACCTGAAAACATATTACCAACAAAGAATCATACAGCAAAAGAGAATATGCCATAGTAACTAGGATGGGGTCAGCTAGTGAGTGTACTGTAGAAATCTTTATTTTATTTCAAACTGATGGGAGGATGCAATACTAATAAATCTCTGCTGGCTACCCCTCCAGTTCTATTTATTGTTAATTCTAAAATGGACTACAAAATAAGCCCATCTACAGGTTTTGTAGGGTGTAGTCCTACATAATCTGCAGTCTGAAAACAGCCCAGAAAACAAAAGTCTGCTAAAGAAGGGGGGGGGGACACAACAGAACAACCAAAAAGCACATTATATGCTAAAAAATGCACCTTTGACTGAAGTTTCATCTGAAAGTGACCTAGGAATAGTAATTACTAATGACCTAAAATTTACTGACCATAATAATTTAATAGTTAAAAAATGTCATCGTCTAATAAACTGTATACTTAAAAACTTAAAAAGTAGAGACCCAGAGGTATTAATTCCCTTATATAGCAGTTTGATAAGGTCAAAGTTTGACTACTGTTCTCCATTTTGCGCACCTACACTTATAAAGGATAAGATAAATAGGGAACGTGTACAACGCAGATTCACTAAAAGAGTCAAAGGTCTCAAACATACCCCCTATCAAGAAAGACTTAATAAACTTAACCTTTACTCATTAGAATACAGGTCTATGAGAGGCAGCCTATGTCTAATTTTTCGTGCCTCAAAAAATGATTCCTTATCTGAAACACTATGTCTTGAATGGGGAAATAGTTTAAGCTCTACCAGCTCTCATAATGTTAAAATCAAGACATTTAATGTAAAAACAAATAAAAGTCAAATTTTATAACTCAGAGAGTAGTTCCAGTCTGGAATTCTCTACCACCAGAGGTAGTAAATAGTCCTAGCTTCAGTGTATTTAAAATGAATTTGGACAACTATATGGGAGAAAATAAATACTACTTCCATCCTGGTTAATGGATGGCGAAGTCATAATGGGCTAGTTCCCTCGACTTTGTACTTTTCCTATGAACCTATGAAATACATGGGTGGCCAGTCCATGTAGGACACACAAATGTATAAACAAGTATAGAGATTATAACACAAAGGATACCCTCTAGGCAGGCTCGTTTGTAGACCGAACAGACCCTGCCACATCCATATGATCGTAAATCGGTAGTCAGGCTAAACAGTTTCCCACAGTTCACTTTGCTAATTCCTTTAAGGAACTTGAAGGTCTCTGTCATATCTCCCCTCTTCCTTCTGGTCTCCAGTGAGTACATATGTAGTGCCTTGAGACAGAGCTGCCCTGCTTGTCCTGAATAATTTTTGTTAGTCTGTGCTGCACTGTCTCCAACCTATCCTTATCCTTTCTGAGGTAAGGACTCCAGAACTGGGCACAGTAGTCTAGGTGAGGCCTCACCAGGGATCTGTAGAGGTGAAGTATTATCTCTTTTCTTCTGCTATCAATACTCTTCTCGATACATCCCAGCATCCTGTTAGCCTTGTTATAGCCCTTGTTGCACTAACTTGATTGCTTAAGTGAGTTGTTAATGATAGCTCCCAGATCCCATTCTTCAGCTGTAGTGCTAAGTCCCTCTCCTCCCATCCAGTACACTGTCTTGGGGTTCTTTTTCCTTAGGTGTAGTACCTTGCACTTTCTAGCATTGGATTTCAACTGCCAGACCTTTGACCACCCCTCTAGCTTTTGTAGGTCTCGCTGCATTTCTCTTATTCCCTCATCACTATCCACCCTCCCACATAGTTTTGTGTCATCTGTGAAGAGACACAACCTGCCTTGGATTCCTTCTACAATGTCACTAATGAACATGTTGAAGAGGACCAGACCCAGGACTGATCCCTGTGGAATCCCACTCATAACCTCCCTCTCCACTGGTTTAACCCCATTGACCACCACCTTCTGCTGCCTACCCTCCAGCCAGTTACCCACCCTGTTCACTATGGGTTTAGCTGCACCCAGGTCTTCCATCTTCTTGAGCAATCATTTGTGAGGTACCAAGTCAAAAGAGCAGATCAACAGTGTGGATCTTGTCTAATTCCTTTGTCACCCAGTCAAAGAAAACTATCAGATTAGTCTGACAAGATCATCCTCCCACAAAGCCATGCTGTTTACTATCCTGGAGCCTGTTGCTCTCCAGGTAATCTATGAGGTCCTCTTTGATCAGTGACTCCATCAGCTTTCCTACTATAGACATTAGACTGACATGCCTATAGTTGCCTGGTTGCTCCTTATTCCCCCCCTTATGAAGTGGTGCAACGTCTGCCACCTTCCAATCCCTAGGAACTTGCCCAGACTTAAGTAAGCTGTTGAATAGACATACCAGTAGTTCAGCCAGCTCCACTGCTAATTCCCTGAGTAGCCTCTGATGCAACCCATCTGGTCCTGGGGCCTTATCTATCTTAAGGGCAGTCAGTCCTTTCAGAGACCTTTCACTAGTAAACAATGACTGTCTCTTTTCCGGGATTCCCTTAGTGGCAGCTTTGACTATGAATAGATAGGCCACTGACAGAGCAAAGCCCAATGGCACATTTATAAGGTAGAAAAAGAAATGGGCAAACTGGATGGGCCTTGCGGTCCTTATCTGCCGTCAACTTCTATGTTTCTATGTTTCTTTGATGCCACTCTCTGAGCAGAAGTAGTCATTTAGGATGGTAGCCTTTTGTCCATACTCCTCTATCACCCTACCCCCCCTCAGCTAGCCTTATGATTCCCCATCCTTTTTCCTTTTTTCAATAATATATCTGAAAAACCTTTTTTCCTCCATTCCTGACCCCCTCCACAATGCACAGCTCTGTGTCTGCTTTAAACTCCTTAATGGCCATTTTTGCCTCCCTATTTTTCTGTAGATAATCCTCCCATTCTACTTCCCCTTCTTTTTTGTATTCATAGAATGCCTTCTTTTTGGCCCTTACCACTTCCCAGACCCTTGCTGAGAACCATACTGGTCTCTTAAACCTGTTTTTTTTTTGTTACTGTCTTATGCATACTTTAGATGCCTTGAGGATAGCTCCCATAATTACCCCATCTCTCCTCCACCCCACCTATGTCCTCCACCCAACTAACTTATTCTTGACCACTTCTCTCATCCTATTGAAGTCAGCCATTCTAAAGTCAAGGGCTTCAGTTCTTGATTTTGGCTTGCCAGCCCTGAGGGCCAGTTCAAACCAGAGTTATGGTTGCTGTTCCCCAGCGGCTCCTCTACTCCCACCAGTCTCACCATGTCTGAGTTGATGAGCATCAAATCAATGACTGTGGTCTGTCTGGTGGATTCCTTAACTAATTGCACCTGTAGACAGTCTTGGAAGGCATCCAGCAAGGTCTGATTCCTGGTGCTCTTGGCCACTGAGACCTCCTAATCAATGTCTAGCAGGTTCAAGTCTCCTAACACTACTATTACCCCTTTGCTACCCCTCTTTCTAGTTCCTCTATGAGTTCTCTGTCCCTTTCCTCCCCTTGCCCTGGAGGCCTATATCTCACCCCCAAGTGTACTTCCCTGCCTGAGGCTACCGTGAGCTGCACCCCTAATGACTCAACCTCACCACTGCTACCCATAATGCACCCATCTTCTACCACCTCGATGCCTTCCTTGACAAAAAGGGCAACTCCATTCCTCTACCAGTTCCTCTATCCCTCCTGAACAGTGAATACCCAGGGACTGTCATCTCCCAGTCATTATTAATTGTGGCCCATATTTCCATGATGGCCACAAGGTCAACATCAGTGTCTGCTATCAGAGCCTGGAACTCACTGAGTTTATTACCTAGGCTCCCGGCATTAAGGCATACCCCCTTCTATCTGACCCTTGCTCTTAATTTGTTGCTGTGTTTCTGTTTTCCTTGTTTTCTCCCACCCTTGTTGGGGCTTTTGCCCTTTGTTCTATTTGTCACTACTGCTCATTCCCTTGGTCCTGTAAACACTACTGCTATCTTTGTACCACCTTTGCTGCTACAGTCCCCTGGATGTGGGGGAGTACTATCTAGACTCCTCTTCCGCTCACCACCCACCATGGTTACCCTAGACCCAGACTCCCCCACATTCAGTTTAACTGTCTTATAGAGACATCAAACTTCTGCCCCAATGCATTGGTCTTCTGTCTTGTCAGGTGAAGACCATAACCCCTGAGGAGTCTTCTGTCCCAGAAGTCCCCCAGTCCCCTACAAAATGATATCCCATGTCACAGCACCAACCCTCAAGCCAAATATTAAACTCCTCTATTTCAACACTCCTTATCCTATCCTGCTTCTCTTTCCTGCCCCCCACATGGAGGACTTTGGAAAAAGCCAGGGAGGCTGAGTGTGCCACCAATCTGTCCCCCAGTCTACAGAAGTTCCACTTCTCCTTCTCCACCAACTGGTTTGCTTGATTGTTGGTACCCAGGTATACCAGCAGCCCCAGCTCCCTCCACACCTTCCCCACCATCCTTCCTATTCTGTCTAAATCCCTGATTGCTGACTTTCTAGGCAGGCATTGGACCATCCCTCTTTCATCTGACCCCTCCTCTATCACCATTTCTATCCCCAATCATTGAGTCTCTGACCACTAGGACCTTCCTGTCAGACATGCCCCCTTGAGTGCCATCAGGTTGTCCTGTCCTTTCTCTTTGACTGACCCAGAGTCCCTCCCAGTGAAGTCAGGTGCCTGAACCTCTTCCAGGGGTGTGAAGCAATTCACCATCTGAAAGATATTGGGCTGAACATCTTTCTTATGGCTACCCCCATGCCCCACCAGTCTCCATCCTTCTGGACCATTGGGTCTCTGGGGGAATGGAGTTGTGGGGGGGTGAGGTCCTGCTGAGTTGAGCATGCAGCTGAGATATTTCTACCTTTGCTGCTATGAGCTGATTGCTGAGCTCTGCTATGGTCCTATAGATGAGCCAGTGCCCCCACCTCCAGAGCACATCCCTGGAGAAGAGTGCCCCACAGTCCCCACAAGTAAGCACCTCCCCTATGAGCCCCATCTTAAAAAGAACTGTATTAATGAGAGAGAAACTTTACTTAAAACAAACTTACAGTAGTTTAGATCATAATGCACACCCAGATCAAATACTCCCTTAACCTTGATTAATTTAAGTGTTAAAACAAGTAAACATAATTTATAAAATACTTTGTATTCATGAATGTGGCCTGAGTGAAATCAAACTCAGCTTGCTATTGCTTCTGATTCTATCACAGAACCAGAACACAGTACCAGAACATTTGCTCTTAGCAACAGTCAGCAGCTGGCAAAAAATGCACTTATGATGCTGTCTCACAACAACAAACCAAAGAAAAACAATTTGAAAGTTAAAAAAAAAACACCAGTAGAAGTTAGTAGCCCAGAGAGCTCCTTAAACAACAGACAAGGTCACAATAATAACACACCATTCACAAGCTGCCACAACAGATCAGAAAATCCAAAAGAAATTACACATAAAAAGTCAGAGAAAACAAAAAAATCTGATGCACTACTGTGTATTAGGCATACATCGCTAAAAACTTATGTTTAATAAAAAAAAAAAACAGCCACCAAAGCAGCAAAATGTCTGGAAATGACACCTAGGTCCTTAAAATTGGGCCCCACAAAAGGGAGCACACAGAAACTGTTAAAAATATAGTAATGAAATGAATGACATCAGATTTAACCAATCACAATGGAAATGTGATGACTGTCTTGACTCCCAGTCAACATCTATCAAATGCATTTTACACCTACTTAGAGACAACAGTGTCCTCTTTCACAATCACCACAAATGATCTGAAAGAAAAATACTTTTAAATATGAAAAATAATATAAATAATGTGTAACCCCCTTGTTCCCCGGGGTTACTAGAATCCTACTTAGAATCAGTGGCAAGCAGGGAGAGGCAGCTTGTGAGATGCCAGTTAATTGGGCTTCACACTGTCGCACTCAGTTTTCAGTTTCTGCTGAGCTGGAATTCTCGCAGCAGCATAAGCCACAATGGAATGCTAGCTGCAGGGGCTAGCAGTAGAACATTGGGAGATTCAAGCCAGTTTCAAGAGAGACTCAAGAGAGTGAGGAGTGCTGTAGTGTGCAGCTCCTCAGATATAGCTCTGATAGAGAGCTACCTCAAGAGAAGGGGTTGTGTGTTCTTGCCCTAGAGAGGAACACAGAAGAACAGTAGAAGGAAGTGGTAGAGACCATTCCTAGAAGTTGTTTTGTTGCCCCAACTCCACAGGGATGTGGGGGAATTCCAGGATTTAGGGGCAATCCCCTGGTCTAGCCTGGAGTAGGGAGAAGCTGCCTGAGAGTCATTTTGTTCTGTGAGTACCTGAGACTGTGTTATGGGAAAGAAGCCCTGGGGCACCTGCATACCGTGGTGAGTTTTTCACTGACTAAGAGACCTTGTTCACCAAGACAATGTTTAAAGTAAAAGTGTCTGCTACTGTGGGGTCAAAGAGAGACTTGCCAAATACAGAACTTTTAGATGTGTATGACTTAGAAGCATCTGCAACAGTGGAGCTCTAGGGTAAAGACATAGCCACATACAGAACTTTTGAAGTCAGGTCACCTCCAGTGAAAAGTAGGATGTTTAATGTGAAAAACATTTCAGGCAGCATCTACAATCAGTGTTTCAGAGAAAGGTGTTGTACCAAAATGAATGGCCGAGCATAGATTTGGGAACAAAAGGTGGGAGACCCCCCATCTGAAGTAACCATGTTAACCTCTCCGGGTTCAGTTTGGGCACCTATGTTTTCTTTTGGCACATTTGGCCAATGCCTGAGGAAAGCACCCAGAAGTGGGATTTTGGATTTTCCCTGAGAGCTGGAAAGTGCTCATGGGTGTTTTAGGGAGCCACCATCAACCTCCATGCCATATGGAAAAGTGTCCTAGTACTGGCCAGGGTGCCATATCAAGGAAAAGAAGAGAAGTCTATCAGTTCCGGCCGTGTGTGCCTAGATCCATTCAGAACCTGAGGGTTCGTAGTGAGGAAGTGTGCTCTGTACCTCAGTAATCTGCATTACCAGTGAGAGTAGCCCTGTTGGGGTCCATCTTTGCTTTGTTATTCTCTGTGTTATGTTATGTGAATAAAAGCCACACTCTAGAATCCCATCCTGGTTTGGATATTACAGTTATTGCTTCCAGAGTCTGGATTTACTTGGGTGGCACTGACCAGAAGTACAAACCTAGCATAATGCTGAGCAAATGTTTCTCCCAGGGGCCCAGGTTTATGGCCATGCTGAATGGTCCCCCAGGTGTGAGCCAGGTAGTTGCTACACTTGGTTTGTCTGTCTAAGGATGGCAGGCTCCGAAGTAGAAGTAATGGGGCCACAGAGTTTTGTAAGATATTTGTAGTAACTACCCCCACCCCTCTCGGTGGTGCCTAGATGTGAGAGGAGCAGCCCTGCTGGTAGAAACAAGGGGGGCCGGGAGGGGAGGTAACAAGTGTAAATACATAGCTCAGGGAGCTCCTTATAAACACAGCCACTCTGCTTCCCATACATAGCAGAGTTGCAGTTAGATGGTATTAATGGGAGAGAAAACCATATAGATCAGATATTAAGTTTTCAGTGCCACCCAAACTTGTAGACAGAACATGTTTAAATAGTGCAAGCTTGAATATTCACAAATAATATTGACAAATGAACATGTAGTTACAGACAGAAATATATTTACACAGTGCAAGCATTGAAAATGCAGTTGCAGTGTATCTTTCAGTTTCTCTAGTCTTGGATGTTTTATGACCTTGTATATCTGCACAGCATTCCTTTTGTGGCTTTTGACCTTAACACTGCTACATCTTATCGGTAGTGCTGTGCTATCCAGAAAATTATTTCTTTAAAATTGTGGCATTCCTACATAGAATATAACTGTTTTTTTATTTGTTTTGTTTTGTTTTGTTGAGAAGGACTGCTATGAAAGCACCTATTGTGTTTATCTCAATGCAACACAGGCAAGAAGAAAAAGTTAGAATGAGAGGGAGATAGCAACCTCAATTACAGCTGAAAGGCTGATTAAGTTGACATGTTTATGAGCTATGAAACTTTCTTGAAAGAGAATTCTACCAACACTAAACAAAATAGTGATGTCCAGATTGCTTGCTCAATTAGCACAGTGATTCTACAAAACCTCTAATTTTATCTAGCCCATTGGGTATCTGGAATGCTCCCTTTCTCTATTGTCATAGCAAGGTGTCTGCAGGGTAATGCCCACTGCAGCCATAAAAAATGCTAAAGAAAAAGGAAAGCAGTATTTATATTGTAATTTATACAGAAAAGTGCAGTTTTCCAAAGGTGGAAACTGCATTATAGCAGCCTTCTCTGGTTACTGGGAACTGATCAGGAACCAGAGAAACTGCTAAACTTTGCAACAACATTTAAAATACACCTTCATTAACACAGACTATCAAATAACTAAATGAACTTAAGATAATGAAATCCATACCTGGACAGAAGAGTGGAGCTATTCTTCGGATTGACTGCTCTCTTCTTAAGGAGAAAAAAATCTGATATTGGGATGCTGGGGTGAGCATGACCACAGAGCACTTTAAACTTACAGGTAATTCTAAGTTCCATAATTAGCACAAGTTCTATCTCTGGGCAGTTTAATCCTGCAGACTGATCACACTTTGTGAATACATACCAATGGATTCCTGGGGTTAGAAGTGACACTTCTCACCCACTGTGATCATCTAAGGGCATTAAAAATGAAATGTGTGGAAATTAAATGAAACAAAATCTTTAAAAAAGACTGAGCTATGAGTAAAAGTTGTTTTTTGGTACCAAGTCCAAATTCCGATGCCACGAGCTAGTATTCTTAGATCGCACTTTCTTGAAACCTAAAAATTCTCAGCTCGCAACATGAGAATCAGAAACCCTCACTGAGCCTGTTACCTAAGATGTTGTAGTGCCCCAAAATGTATTTCTGGGTCATTATTCATCAGACTTCAGAATCTAGCTAAACGGGTCCTGCTGAGATAGGTTCAGTGGCTTGTTTGTTTTTAAAAAAGCATAACTTTTTATGGTTTTCCAGTTTCCCCCAAATAAAAAACAAGATGGCAGCACCCATGACCTAAACATTTTTCTCCCAACCTAAGAATCAGCTCACAACCTAAAATTTCTTAGATCACAAGAAACAGCTACCTTAAACCTTACTGAGCACAAGAACCAAGTAATATTTGTTCAAGAACTCTTCAAAGAGCATCTCCTTTGGCTGAACTGCATTTTGCCAGAAAATTTTGGAACACAAACTGTTTTGCTCCAGACGTGAGCAAAACAATGGCCAAAAAGGTTTTTTTTATGTTTTTATACTCCCTGGATCTCAGAATCTGGACAAACAGCCACCAGAAACTTGCCAGATCATAAGAACTTGTCACCCTGACTGCATAAGCAAAATTTCATGCAATTTTATCAAATGGTACCGAAGTTATTAAGGTTCAAAAACTGGGATTTTGAGTTTAAAAAGAAAGCCTTAAAGTGATCTTTTTTCTCTCTCAGGCTGAAGACTATCGTTTACATGCTTACACAGAAATACTTTTCTGAACTGACTCAGTTTAATCCCCTCTCTGATAATCTCTCTCTCTCTCTTATTGAACTGGTTCTCTCCTCCTACTCAATAAACAAAGTTCAGTGTTCCAACCCCCCCGCCCCCGATACTGTCCCAACTGGCCTATACTTGAGTTTTTTTTTTTTATTTAACATATTTTTTTTCTTTTGTCATACTTTAAACAAGGAAACATTTAGAGTGAGAGGAGAGGACCTTGTCCAGGAGGAAGTGGGTGAGGGATTTATGATTATGCCAGGTAGGATCAGAGATCAGTTGGGAAGGTTTCCCACTCCCACTGTATATTGGAAACAGGCCCACTACTGATATGTTCAGTGACCACAGGATGGTCTATTGTGTGCAAAAAATTCATTACTATAAGGTCCCTCCAAAATTAACCTACTACAATCATACAGGTCATTTGACCTGTCTGTTCATCTATCTGATTTTTCCAGTGCTGACTGGTCCTTCATCTTATCTGCCCTGAACACTGATGTTTCCCTCAGCTTTTTCCATTGCAAATTCAGTACATGGAGGGGTGACCAAGATGATGCAAGGCCAGCAATGGAAGACATATGAGCAGAGACTGGAGACCCTCAACATATACTCACTGGAGACCGTGTTGGGGGGGGGAACATAACTGAAACATTGAAATTCATGAAGGGCATAAATAAGGTGAACTTAAATGAACTGTTCAGGACCAGTGGAATTAAAACCACCAGGGGAAACAGCATTCAGGAGGGAATGCCAGGAAGTACTATTTCATGGAAAAGGTGTTGGAAGGGTGGGACAAGCTCCCAGATGTGCTAGTCTGTACAAAAACTATAGGGAGCTTCATGATGGGGTGGAATAGGCATAGCAGGCTAGTGATGGTGGTAGAGGGTGGATGGACATGAACCTTTAAGAGGCATGTACCTCCACACTGAGGAGATGTAATAGATTGCAAGGCCATCTTCCAGTGCATTTCTATGTTTCACTGTTATCTGAGACAGCCATGCCTTGCTTCATAAGGTCAGAGTTCAGGGTTCCTTTCTCTGCTGGGCTTATTGTCTGCTTTAAAGCTTGTGACTGTCTGACACCTGAATAACTCCACAGGCTCCCCTGTGGATGGAGCTAGGTACAAAGACTTCGGAAAACCAGCACAAAAGCAACCAGTTTGGCAAAGTTTGAATGTTTTGCTTCCAATGATCAGTCAGATTTTAATAACCCATCTAAATTCTGGAGGATCATTCACTTCCTATTTGATTCCCCCACCCAGTCAATTCCCCAAGTCCACCACTAGGGTAGTTCTGCCATCTCTGGTCTTTTGAAGGTAGAATCCACCATTAATGTTTTCTTTCATACTTATACCCAGTCCCTGCAACTCTCTACTGTCCCCTCTCCCACACTGCCCCTCCCCTTGTTCTTCTTGTCTCCCCTTCACTCTCCCTTGCTCCCTTCTACCCTCACTTTCTTCAATATCCCTAGCTTCTCTGCTACTACCCTGGTGGTGCTGCTAGCCCTTGACCCAGGTGGCAGTCCAGATGGAACTGACTCTACCCTTCTATACCTCTTTGTTCCTGGTATTTTCTCCATAGTCTCTGACTTTCTAAACCTTTCTTTCCTGCACTGTCCCTTGAGCGTGGAAGAGTGCTCAAGTTCTCCCACTTCACAAAGGTGGGGACCTTTCCATGCCTGATAACTACAGCCCCATCTCTCTTACCCTGATTTAGCTAAAATTCAAAAAAAGTTCATAGTGTATGATGGAATGTTGTTCTGCATGGAAAGCTATACCTTGACTAGGGTTATAGGATATGGTTAAGTGTGGTTATGTATGGAGTTCCATACACTCAAAATACTTGTTGGGCATGGGCAAAAGTTCAAAGATCATAAAATGTTGTGTACAGTGTAAAGGTCATGACAAGTTGTTGTGCGCAGTTCAAAGGTCATGACAACTTTCTGTGTATGGTTATCTCCTGTCAACTCTTCTCCTAGTGACATAATAATTTATCTTTAATGTAGCTACTCCTGTTAACCCTTCTCCTATTGACATAATAATTTATCTTTAATATAGTTACTGACTATGAACAATGAAATGTAGGTGGATGGGGAGTAGATGGGTGCTGCTTAAAGTTACTACTATATATAAAATTAAATGTTTTCCTTTGATGTGCAGTAAAACCGTATACCATAAAAAATAAAACCTGAGCAACCATGCCCAACTCTGTATTTCTCAGGGATGTGATAACATCATGGAACCCTTGAGCTTCATTCTCAAGGTCCATATGATGTCATCTCAACCCCATGATGGAAACACGGCCTCACTTAGTCTCACTGTGTTTGGGTACCCATGCATTATTCTCTCTTTTGTGGTGACATCACTATGTTGTTGTGCTGCGGTAGTGATGTCACTACTGCAACACAGATTAGATGCCACTACACAGCTGATTTCCTCTAGCCAATCAAGCCGGAAGCCGTTTTTTTTAAACTTGAACTTACAGAAACAGCTGTATCTGTAGTCGCTAGCTGCATGTTAAATCAGTAATTACAGCCCACCAATACACTTCAAGTGCTTCCCCCATCCACCAGTTCATGGAAAGGATGCAGAATGCCTGAAATGGGCATGGATGCCCATAGACTATAAAAGATAATGTATGGATATCTTTTCTATGGTAACTAGAGAACCTCTTGAACTTCACTCTCAAGGTTCCTGTTTGCCTTAGAAACCTCTCAACACCAACACAGGCTTGTTGTGTATGGATGCCCATACATAATACTCTATGTTCTCTCCCAGCTCTCCCTCTTCTTTTAACTACTCATCCTTTCTCAGTCCATTCCAGTCTTGGTTCAGAAAGTCCCGATCTGAAGTCAGCCCTCTCCTTAGGCTCACTGACTTCATCCTGAAGGGAATGGATAAGGGTAGATTACTGTAGCCCTCTTTATCAATATAGCAAAGGCTTTTGACATTGTTACCCATCCTCTTCTGCTTGGCAAACTAGCTAAACCTGGCCTATCTGATCTTAAAATCAATTGTTTAGTTCTTTACTTGGCTGACAGGTCTCCAGTGTTTTTTTGGGGGGAGACTCACTCTCCTCCCCCCTCAAATCAGCTGTCCCACAGGGCTCCATACTGGGCCCTGTCCTGTTCTCAATTTTTCTGAATCACCTCCTCAGACTATGTGTCTTCTCTCTTATTCCTATGTATGCAAATGGTGCAGTGCTCTTCCTCAGCTTCAAGTTGGTTTCACAGCTCCAGATCAACTTTAATAGTATCCAGTGCTGGTTCTGTGCTAGTCAGCTCACTCTTATGTTACATCAAAACTGCATTAAAAACTTGCTGCTTGCATCAAAAACATGATGAATGTGGAATGAGTTCAATACAAGTGGCTGCAAATCATGGAAACTACCATGAAATCTTGGGAACCTTTGAAAATAAATCTCACAGGCTTTGTTGCAATTAGATGGCTGCTGATGCTTGTGAAAACAGCCTTTATGTTTGCATACTTCCGTTCACAAAATCATGTTTGTTATGTTTAAAGAGTTCCTGATGTGTTAGGTTAATTAGAAAAACTTATAGTCTGTAAATGTTCTCTATATGTTTGTGCAGGAAGATGATGAATGGGCCAGTATAGAGGGCACTGAGCGCTTCTTCTGTTTTTCATATTGTTTTTTATTCACCTTAGCTGTTCCAGCTGCCCTATTTTGACCAAGCCCCACCCCATCCCCATCACCTGTTTTGTCCAGGATTTACCTTAACTCCATTATCATCTGACATAGGACTGTTTGGTGGGATGCTCGGTCACTAGTGTTGGGTCTGCGAGGGTTCGGTTGTCATCCTGTGGTCTGGTGTGTTTTTCCACTGATTTTCACCCTGGGCCCACATCATGTTCAGTGGGCATGATGTGTGAGCTCCACCTTGGTGGAGATACTCTTGGCATCCTGCACCTGGGGTCCTTCCCTTCTTGTGTGGTCTCACTTGTGATGCCACCCAGACACCTCCAGCTGGCAGACAAGCATCAAGCCACATTGACCCCCCCAATAAGGGAGGAGAGCAGTCCTATGGACACTCAGTCATCCCTTCTCAGCCAGACCCCAAGCGACCCACATCCATTCTTGAACCTGGGTCACCAGCGTGGCAAGAGGTAAGGTGTTTAGTGCCCCAGCCCTTTACACCACTGGGCTGGCTGTGCTCACAGCTTCTGATAAGTTTCCCCTTTCAAAAAAGTAAACTGATGCACCACAAAAAGCTCAATGCTTTTCAGTACTTTTTTTTATCAAGCTTTCCCTGTTGCCTCCAATATTCCCCAAACCTGAAGGCACCCCAGCTCATCATCTATTTTCTTGTTTATTTAAAGGTTGTCTACCACTTGCCCAGAACCTATGTGGTGGGAAGGGGGGTCTGCAATCTTGGTCATGCATGGGCCTGTGGAGGGGCTGCGGGTTTCTCCCTTAGTGGACCAGGGATGATTTTTAATTTTTTCCCCTTAGGAATGTTGGGCATGCAGTGACAGACATAGAAACATAGAATATGACGGCAGATAAGGACCGCTTGGCCCACTTAGTCTGCCCATTTTCCTACCTAACAGATAAGCTGCATATCCTAATTAACAAACAGCTTACATGTTGTGCCTCCATGCATTCCTGCCAATATTGGGGGCATTCCCATATTTCCATTTGTCCCTGACTGTGAAATCAGCTAGCCTCCTCTAGATGGCCATTATACTGCAGGGCTCACATCTTTTTGACCCTGATGGAGCTGAGCAGTCCCTGGAATGCTCAATTCTCCCCCCAGCCAGCCAGCAATGATCCAACTCCACTACCGAACCCTGTTTTTTGGTGCCACAATCAATAGCACTATCTTTGCACCATTGGGGTAGTCCTACCAGTACTTTTTAAAAGTAAAATCTGATGTAATACCCCTCCCAAAAAGTGGGGCTTCTCTTGCTCCCTTCAGGGCATGTTGCAGTGTGCCATCACCCACAGTAGCCAGCACTACAGCAGATGCACTGGACCTTTGCTCCTGGGCCTTGATGGACTGCAGCTGAGGGATTGGGTAGCATGGCATGGGGTGTGCACAGTCTCCATGGAGAGTAGAGTGCATAGAGGTGGTTTCTGATGCTTGCCCATCCCTGATGGATGGGATGCAAAGGCACTGCTGCACTCTTGTTAATTGGTGTCCGGAGGCATATCTAATAGTTGGAAGCCAGAATGAGGAATGGAGTTGTTTAAAAGTAACAAACTTGCCCTAATAGACATTGGGGCTACCATTCTTATTGTCCTCTGGCTTAATGGACTTGTGGGAAGGGGCCAAAGATTTCCAATTAACTGCAAATGACAGGAAGTGGAATGGAGACAGAGGAGTGCATGGATAGGGCTTGCACCCCACCTGCAGCCTGCATGAGAGTGTTTCTCATGCAACTGGGCTGGTGAGAGTGTCCCTACTGAGTACCTGGACCAGTGAGACTGGGGAATGAAAAATGGTACTCCAGCAGAACTGCCTGAGCCAGCACAGATTTGCCTGAGCCAGAGAAAGACAGAGAGAGAGAGAGAGAGAGAGAGACATGCTTTTAGCTTACCTTCTTGGTTGACTGTTGAACCAGGGTTACTTGCCTGATAGCTCATAAAACAAATTCAAAGCCTGAAATGCTCACTCTGGACAATCAGTCTTCAGAGCAGCATAGTCTTGCATTGCTCCTTTTCTATGGGAGAAGGCAGTCAGTTTTTATCAGTAAATCTTGCTGTAGAGGGCCAGCAGGACACCCATGGCCTTGTGTGGCTGCCTACATTTGGGTAGGTGAAGTAAAGGCCCCTCCTCCAAGGAAAGAAGAGGACTGACCAAGAGTTTGTCAGGATTCATCATGGCCCACACCTTTCATGATATTAGAAAGCATAAGGTCCTCTGCACTTTTAGCCAAGTTAGCCAGCAACATCAGCATGGAGGATCCCTCCCCCATAAAGAAATTGCTACACAGAAGCTCATTGGTAACTGTAAGTATAGACTAACCAGACCAGGACCAGACCAAGACTAGACCAGGACTAGACCTTCCCATGCAACCTTGTTAGACAGATAAAGTCAGATAGGTACTTTTTGCCTAGTCCACGTGACTCTTGGAAGTGCCCATCAAAAGAGTTGAATGTCCTCCAGGAGAAACTGTTTTGTACCAACATGTTGCTGGCACCTCATAACTGCTGTTGAGCAATCTTTATTTGAGAGTATTACTACCCCCCAACAGTACTGCACCTCATCTGTGTCAGGCCTGCTATCCCTCACCATTTATGTATACTCATAAAGACTGTGTGAGCTCCCAGAGAAATACTGGTGCAAAAGTGTGGGGGGGGGGGCAGGGACCCTAAGACTGTGGGAATTATGGGAGTACTGCCTTGTGTTTGACTGAAGATGGATTAATTAAGCAATAAGGCACAACAGGGTGTAGGTTATTGGGGATTTATCCATGTGTAAAATACATTTAAAATGTGTTTATGTATGCTTTTTATAAATGCTATTTCTCAGTTGTGGGTTATTGCAGGATATACCATGGTCATGTGATGTGTTCTGACCAATGAGCTTACAGGATTTTCATACCCCATTGTATAATACCTGTTTATTTGCATTTCTGTTACCCTCTTATCCCTTCCAAATTCTTGTTTGCCAGTTCCAGATTGCCCCCCCCCAAAGGAACATTTCCTTATCTGACTGCATTTACTGTCTCTATACTTATTTTTGACTTACCTGTTAATATTGTATTGAATATTGCCACAGGTTTTTGGTGGTATTGTGGCATAAGGCATCTAGTACACAGTCACTGTGTGTGGGAGCTCTATATGTTCCTGTGGAGATGCACCCTGGCAGCATATCTTAAGGATCCCATAAGTGGAGACATTGCACCACACACAGCCAAATCCCAAACCCATCAGAGAACCCAGGCACTATTCCAAAGGCTAGCAATTCCTAATCTGTACTCTCCTGCATCTCTTACCTTGCACATGGGGGTTGTTATGCATGTGAAGAATGCATGCTCTGCTTCATGGGCCTCCTATACAATTCCAAACTAAAAGTACACTCATGTAGGATCACTTCCAAAAATGCATTTTATTTCAAGGTCATTATCCAAAACAGCTCCTTTGTTTAATAATTACTTCAATGTACTCATTTTCATCCACAGATTTAATTCATTTGTATTTGCTATCAAAAATCGTAGACTTTCCTCTTGCGGATTTAAATCTGTTATATGTCTGTGTGCCTTGTATTATACTGGGAGAACATTGTATATTGGAAGACAAAAATGATATAATATGGGAGGGCAGAGACTCAACAGTAGCAAGATACTTCAGTGAATTAACATGCATTCGCAAACTACAGAGAGCAGCCTGTGTTTTGGGAAGTGATCCAACAGGATTATATTTTTTATTTTAGATCTTTAGCCATGGTCCCATGAAAGGATTCCCCAAATCACTACAACAAAAAAGAACAAGGGATCAGGATCTGTTTATTATATTAGGGCCTCCTATACAGTCCCATTGATTTACCTCCCCTGAAACTTCATTACAGAGGTAGGACTAACCCCTCTGCCCATGACATTCAGAGATGGCAGTGGGAAGAGGGGCTGTCCAGACCAAATGTAAGCCCTGTTCTGTTGAAATACTTTAGAAAAAAATACAAATCATCTAATTAGATGGATGGCTACTGTTTGACAATTAACAGTCAAAAAAGAGAACTAGTTTTGTTATGGCTATGGTCGGAGCCTACAGCCATCTTGCTCTAGCTTGAAAAATGGAATATCGTGAAACACATTTTTGTAGTACTTTTCAGTATATCCTTCCATAAGTGCAAATCACAATGCCAGTTACATAAAATACTCCCTTCTTTCTGTTTACAGTGTTGGAGACAGAACTCCAAGCTGCTTTTCTCTGAGAGCAAATGTGCACACATTCCAAACAAATCTAAATATCTTTAAAACTATTCAAAGTGCACAAAAATAACTGTCTTGTTTAGTAAATCAGGCACATGGATTTACTAGAACAAGGAATAATCATTAGCCATGCAACATCAGACAGTTCTAACACACAGTGCCTGGCTTGAAGTCTCACCTCGAATTGACCTGCTGGAGCTAGCCTGTATCAGCTTTCCATCTCTCCTAGGAATCTCCCAACAGTCATTAACCCATTACTCACAGAACACCCTGTTTTCTAAAAGAAAACCAAAAAAACAGAAGAGTGATCAAATATATACTAACCCGAGGTTATTGTTAAGTTCTCTAACTATGTATTATCTAGTAACATGCACTATCTCATCTACCTGTAGTCTATTATATTCATGCACTGCAAATAGGTTATGCTGATAGCATGCAGTATTTCTTTCCATTTGTAACAGTATTTGTTCTGACTAGTTTTTTAGGCTCTTACTACCCATAGTGTCAGTTCTTCCCTAACAAATGCCATCTGTTGTATGTGTACCATACAGTATGGTGTAAATGGACTTTGCACATTCTTCTACATTATAAATCAATATGTAGTTAGAAGTAATATATGTGGCATTTAGAAACTGTTTTGCTACCTCATTTAATAAAGTGCAGAGATGTTTTATGTCAGTTTAAGTGATAAATTAACTCCAGAGCCTGAGTATATATACAGGCTCCCTGTTTTATGTTTGATCTTCCCATGAATACCAGCAGTCTGACTCACAGGAAGATATGATCTCCGACTGTACACTGCAATCACTAAACATTTCAATAAAATTCATCATGCTCTGTGCTGTATATTACGGTGTAGTCCAGTCTATATTGTTAATTTCTGACATGACCACTCTTACCCCTTGTACAGCTTGTAATAAGGAACTGGGAAAATAACTCCATCACTCTTTCAATGTAATAGCATCTGCATATGGCAATAAAAGCAGCATTTCTAAATCTCAGATCTGAAGTAACAAACTGCAGTGATCTGAAATGTCTCATAGAAAACATGACAGTAAAATGTGGTACAGTAGATTTATGGCATAACAAAAAACAGTATGCTGCAGTCTTATGTTTACAAAGTTGTTACCGGGCTTGAGATAAATGAATGCTTGGTTCAAACCTCACCACAGCCACTTATACATGATGTCCGGAGAGCACTTGTATTAGATCAGGGTAACTTTCGTCATGTTTATGGCTACTGTTGTAATGTGGGATTTAAGCACACATATATATTTTTTTAAATGTATTTAAATATATTTTGCTGTAGAGTGTGTGTCCATTTTCCTGTTACTACAAAGTTAAACTGATTCCATGCTAAGGAGGCACATTCTGTAACTGGACACTGTCTGTTCTGCTTCACTCAGGGATCCATTTTAACTGGAATTTCAGGCACAAAAATAGGGTTTAAGTATCCTTTAAAGTCTGTTCTGTTATTTCCTCTGTGTACATTTACTGTCAATTTACATAAAGAATCTCCTTGGAACCAGTTTAACCTTGCTGCAACAGGGAAATGGACGTACATTCTACAGCAAAATGTATTCAATACAGATTTAAAGAAAAATTATGTGTGCATAGATTCTATTTTGCAACAGCAGCCACAAACATGTTGAAAGTAGCCCTGATCTAACACAAGTGCTCCTGGGCCATCACGTATAAGTGACTCTGGTGGGATTTGAAGCAGGTGGTTCATTTATCTCAAGCCAGGTAACAACTTTGTTAATATAAGACTGCAGAATACTGTTTTCTGTTGTGCCATAAATCTGATGTACCTCATTTTACTGTCATGTTTTCTATGACACATGTCAGATCACTACATTTTGTTACTTCAGATCTGAGATTTGGACTTGCTACTGTTATTGCTGAAGATGCTATTAGTTAAAACTGTGATGAAGTTATTTTTCTATTATGGCAGGTTTGTACAAGGGGTAAGTGTGGTCATGTCAGAAATTAAAACTATAGACTGGAATACATTCTAATATACAGCACAGAGTAAGATGAATTATACTAAAATGTGTAGTGACTGCAGTGTACAGTCAGAGATTATGTCTTCATCTCAGTTAGACTGTTGGAAGCTGTGCAAAGATAACAAAAAAACAAGCAGTTGTCAATGCCAAAGGTTTCCTTGCATGCTGTATGCGGGATGGCATTCGGCGACACTCATGGCACTAATTCCTTGGAGCTTCTTCAAGCTCACCACAGTCATATCGGCTCTGGCTACAGCTTGTTCTATTTGGTGGCTAACCAAAGAAGTAAGTATGGAGGATCAATGGTGAAAGGATGGAAACTGTGTGGCACCTGGTTTATATAGGAATTTCATTTATAGCCACAGGGAACTGAAATTCACATATGGAGTACTCAGAATTTATGGTAGAATTTACAGTTGATGCCATTCAGATTTGCACGCTGAGGTGTGTGTACAGTCCATAAACAAGGGGGAACAATATAATGTGCAGAGTAACGATCACACAGGAGTGTGATCTACATATTTATGGAACACATACAAACAGAGGTGAGAAAGAAGTAAGTGCCTCAGCTGGGACTTGAACCCATGCCTCCCGAAATACCGTTCCGATTGCACTTACTTTTTTCTCACCTCTGTTTATAATGTACAGAGTCTTCAGAGAGGTTGGGAGACATGCTTCCCCAGGATAATTTTTTAAAAAGGCTTTGCAAATGGTGCCTTTTCATGCATTTTAATACTCCAATAATATTGCAACCATTCCTTTAAAAAAGCATATTTCTTCATTTTCAAATTTCAGTAAAGCCCCTTCACATTAAATTTCTTTGAATTTTCAGCTTTTCTTAAAGATTAACCAGTTATCCTGCTCACACCAAAAACAAATGCCACACAGAGCAAGAACATCAGTCTGCACAGCTCTAATCACTTTAACACTGCCAGAAAACTAACCTCTGCAGCTTGCCAAGTGTTGCTTGAAGAAATGTTAATTGGGTGGTGATGCTATCCATTAGAAACGCGATCCAAAGCTGGTTCATAAGTGCAGCAGTAGTGCTATTGCTCGCAATGCTGGCAACCTGGGTTCAGGAATGAGCCTGAATCATTGGGGCCAGCCAGAGTGGGGGAGGAGGATCGAGCATCCCATAATATGTGTGTCTTCTCCCAGGGGAGGAAAATGCTGTGTCCCACTGCAGCACTGCCACCTACAGATGTGTGATTGGTAGGGCATGCAGGACATGAGGTGGGAGGGACACACCATGCTATGTATCATGTGAGCGTGCCAATGCATGCTCATGTCGGGAATGCAGTCCCAGTGCCAGAGTCCCTATAGGAAGGGGTAGCATGGCAGCACAAGCAAGGAAATAAAGATAGAAATACACTCTGGCTGGCAGGCTGATCACTGACCTCCACAGGCCCCACACTGGTGACTCAGGCTCCTCCCAAATCTGGATCTGTACTTGGCAGGTTAAGGGACTCCCCACCACCCTGCACAGATGGCAAACTGTGGGGGACTCAGGGAGAGGTAAGTCCTGAAAGAAGCCAGGTGATGGGGCTGGTTGGATTGGTGGAGAGGAGGGCTAGCCAGGGCAGGAGGATAAACTGTGAATAAAATAAAAAAAGAAATGCTATCCAGGACTGGTTCCACATGCTTGCCACTTTTACCTGAATGCCACCCAGTAATGCCTTGTTTGATCACATGAGCATGATCATATGCAAAATATTGATTTAATTTTATTTATTTTTTATCAAGAAAGAAGAAATGGGCCTCAAAGTTCCATTTTCTGCCATGCCACCAGTGCCTACACTGAATTGGGGATCTTATGATTGTGAAAGACTACAAACAGTCCCAAAATGCACTGTACACACAGTGCCAACATCATTGCCATCCACAACCCAGAAGTAACCTCCTCTGTCAACTTCTAATTGCAGTCACTGACACTGTAGTGAGTGTAGCATCCAGCCACCCCGTATTAGGGAATTTGGAACACTGGACATCAGGCACTGAATGGGGAGGGGCCATAGCTAGGATCACCACCCTGCGTATGCCTATGTATGCCCTGAATTTTGCTGGCAATTCCTTTCCAGGTCTAATTCAATTGTTTCTATCAAGGACTATAGCCAAACTTACTCTTGGATCAGAGATACACATCAATGCTATCTATGCGAAACTCCACCCTAAGTTGTGTATCCTGTACCATAACAAAGATTGTCTTCCCCTGCAAGTCTGCCATGAGCTGGTCACCAAAACGGTGCTCCTGGCTTTCAACTGTGTCTATGTGGTTTACAGTACCACCCCCGCCACTTACCTAGCCAGACCGGATACCCTCTGCAATGTCTTTTGTCATTTTGTGACAAAATCACATCCTTGTACTCACCATTGCTCCCTTTACTCCTCCCTTTCCATCATCCCACTGCTCCTCCTTGATCTCAAAATATTAGTTTGGTTCCCTTCCCTACTACCTCTCATCAGTCCTCTCCCCAGTCACCCAGGCTTCATGGTCTCTCTGCTCCAGGGACCAGTGAACCATCTCCTCTCCTCATCCTTGTCCCTCTGTTGGGCAATCTGCCTTCTTCAATCACTTCCCAATACTCTGGAACCAGCACTCCTCATTCCTCCACAATTCCATCTCCTCAGGCTCATTTAAAGGGAAACTGTCATCAACAGGATTTCTTAATGTCTGAAAGACCATAAACAGCTAATTTGAGTGAGCCATTGTGTTTATCTATGAGTCTTTGCAGTCCAGAGTTATCCATAAGTAAATCAGCCTGTAATTAAGGGCTGGGGGCAGCCATATGTTTTACGCTCCTGACAGGAAATGATGTCACCGAGGACCTTGGCCCTCCATTGACTTTAGGTTCAATAGGAAATTGTCTGTTTTATTAAGTGTGTTTTAAGGTGTTATTAAAACACTTTCTACATTTATAATACTTGTTTTGTATGTGCATTGAAACTAGTCAGTTATCACCTTTACATTTCAAATTGTTAGTAAAAATAATCCATCTTTAGGATTGCTTTAACCTGTAGGCTATACTGCCAGCTGTTCATCAATAACTACTAATCTCAAGGCTGGCTCTGTGGTGCCAATAGGTATTGGGGCCCCATATCAGGATTTCTAAACTCTGTCTGGGTTCATGTCAGTACAGATTTCTGGGGCTGCCACAGCACCAACTTCTGTCTTTTTCCATTCCCTCCCTTACAGCCTTTTCTCTTATAATTTTGGGTATGAACTCAGGTCTACAAGATGCAAATGTGGCTACTTACCTACTTGCCTGGCATCATGGGGCTAGCCTTGAAATGTGAAGTTTTTGATTATCAGCTGGCAGTGCAGCCTAGATGTTAAAGCAAAGAGCTATGAACAAGCTTCATTCAGCCAGCAGAATGGGTTTTGATTCCATCATACTCTACTTGTATACTGTGTGACCAGAGCAAGTCACTTAACTGCCCTGTGCTTCAAAAACACACCCAGGAACAAGCTGTAGCTGTGTGCCTTTCCTGGACAAAGACAGTAAAAACAATCTGAGCATGTGTTATGATTCTGAAAATATTGTGCTCTTGCTATCCAGATTTGACTTGAAAAGAAAAAAATAGGACACCATTACTTGTTTATTAATTGCAAAAACACATAGATGGACAACATAGTTAAAACATACGTAACCTGAAATACATTATTAAAAGAATATTTTACTTCTTTTGATGAACTTAAAAGTATAACAGTTTCTTACTGAAATACTTTTGCTAGAATGGGATTTTCTGCCATAAAGGAAAAAAATCAGTCTGGTAGACCCTGCTGCCCACACCCTTCGAGCGTGTCTTAAACTCCGCTGCTATGCTGACGGACCACAACTTTCCAGAATGCCATTTCCACTGTACATTGTAATGTAAAAAAAAGAAAGAAAAACAAAAAAAAACAAAAATAAAGGGACAGACAGGCTGTGTGTGTGTGCGTGTGCGTGTGTGTATCTCACACAGAAGTGCTATACTAACTAAATTGTGCTGAAAGGGAAAAGAATTATCACCAATAATTAAATAAATAATATATGGGTGGGTGGGTATAAAAAACAGAATTTTGGACACGCCCTCAGTGTGGGATGCTTTTATAAACCACTCAGATTTTGCTATCAGGGTTAATGTAGCATCCCACACCTCAGGTGTGTATAAAATTTTGGTTACACACACAAACCCATATATTATTCTATCTTTTAATAATGCAGTTCAGATTATGCTTTTTTAAACAATGCTGTCCATCCATGTGTTTTTGCAATTAATAAACAATTAAAGGTGTACTATTTTTTTTTCTTTTCAAGTCAAATCTGGATAGAAATAGTCTAATATTTTCAGAATCATAACACATGCTCAGATTTTTACTGTCTTTTGTCCAGGAAAGACACACAGCCACAGCTTGTTTCTGGGTGTGTTTTGGGAGCACAGAGAGGTTAAGTGATTTACTCTGGTCACTCAATACACAAGTAGAGCATGTTGGAATCAAACCCCATTCTACTGGCTGAATGAAGCTTGTTCACAGCTCTTTGCTTTAACCTCTAGGTTGTACTGCCAGCTGTTAATCAAAAACTACACATTTCAAGGCCTGCCTCATGATACCAGGCCAGTAGGTACGTAGCCACATTTGCATCTTATAAACCTGAGTTCACACCTGAAATTGTAAGAGACAAGGCTGTAAGAGAGGGGACAGAATAAGACAGAAGTTAGTACTGTGGCAGCCCCAGAAATCTGCACTGACATGAACACAGACAGGGTTTAGAAATCTTGATACAGTATGGGGCCCCTGTACCTTTTGGCATCACAGAGACAGCTTTGAGATGTGTAGTTTTTAATGATCAGCTGGCAGTATAGCCTAGAGGTTAAAGCAATCCTAAAGATGGATTATTTTTACTAACAGTTTGAAATGTAAGGGTGATAACTCACTAGTTTCAATGCACATGCAAACCAATTATTATAAATGTAGCAAGTGTTATAATAACACCTTAAAACACACTTAAAACAGACAATTTCCTCTTTAACCTACAGTCAATGGAGGGCCAAGATCCTTGGTGACATACTTTCCTGTCAGGAGCTTAAAACATATGGCTGCCCCTAGCCCTTAATTGCAGACTGATTTACATATGAATAACTGTGGACTGCAAAGACTCACAGATAAACACAATGACTCACTCAAATGATCTTTTTATGGTTTTTCAGACATTAAGAAATCCTGTTGATGACAGTTCCCCTTTAAACACCTGCTGAAACTCCTCCCACCTCCCAACTACATGTGTTTTCTGTAGGAGGCCTTCCCTGTTTTTCTCTGTAGAACAGGATCTTGGTTTTCTCACCGAGCTATATGTGTTCCTGTGTGCACAATGTGTTCATTGGTATTCTGTTTAATGGCTTTTTTTTGCATTTGTATTTTTGATGCTTCTTGTCTGAAAGCTGCCCTTTAATTTGTACCTGGCATGTACCTGTGATGTATTTATATAATTGTAATTTATGTCTCCACGTTTTTGCTGTACAATCATATGCTCTGTATTGTGTTCACTCCTGTTTTCCTTTCCCCCAGGTTGCACCTGGAAGCAACCCTTGGCTCAGTGTGCCTTTCCTGGCCACCAATTTTCAAATAAGTAAATAAATATGGTGCCTTTTTATACTCAGCGAATTGAAGAGGTACAGAATAATTTTCTGAAGAAAATCCTAGACCATCAGCATGAAGTACCAGGAGAACTTTGTCAAGCAGAAACTGGGTTACTAATGGTCAATCTTATTTAAATCTGTGGCAAGTGCCACTAGTTATTTCTATAAAGCAAGAAGATACCGGCAGAAAGATTTCCAAGGATGGGTAAGTAAGAAATAAGGTGCTGAGGGAAATCAGACTGGGGTTAAGCAAATCAGGTGAGAAAAGCCTTGGAGAGGACAAGTTTCCAGTATCTCTATGACTTGATAACTAATCTGATCAGGTGGGTTTTCAGGTATTATTTTGATAATTTTGTTGGATGTGTAGGAAATGACAGATTTGGGTGCAGTCTCTTTATCAAGAATGATACCAGTATATGCAAAACTTAAGACAGTTCATACTCAAGCAGTTTATCAGTTACATTTAAAGGAAGAGACTATATGAAAAATGTTTACAAATGTGTGAGTTCATGTAATGCTTACAGCAGTCATGAACTGCGTGGCAGTATCACTGCGGTATTATAATTTAGCAATAATGCATGGCAGGGTGTGTGTTATTATGAGATAATGGCATGCCTTGAGAAGTGAGGCACAAGAAAATACCACGTGTATTATACAACCAAAAAGTGCCATTGCCCAACAGTTAAACACATCCCGGAGTTCCTTCTGTGGTTTGGTTCACTGATTCAGTAAGAAACATAAGTACAGTATGGAGGAAAGGTTAAGCAATGTAAATTAAATGCTTATGCAATGTAAACTTTGTCCATTCATTTCTCTGTCCTAGGAAGGACTGCCACTCTTTTGAAGTACCACTTAATTCAGTCATGTGGCAAAAGAACCCTCTTGAGGAGGGTTCAGTCGCTGTGAAAGGTGCTGAAGGGGCAAAGTGCCCATAGACTAAAGGTACCTAACAGACGTATAGTAACACATCTCAGAAGGAGAGAACTGAAGCTACTGAAGAAGGAAGGGAGGATGATAAAACAAGGAAAACGTGTGATCGAATGAAGTTGAAGCATGCTCATTCAATAGTGCTTGGAGGGGGCAGAGCAAGAAGCCCACTGCCTTGCCAAACTGCAGGCAGGCAATCCACTGATTTAACATTTTAGAATATAGGAATAACTGGTGACACTTTATGTGTCAGTTAATGACACTGTAGTTACAGTGTAACTACACTGTAACTGCACTGCAATTGGAATGTGGTTGCGTGTAACAAACATGTAACTACAGTGTAATTACCCCTGTTGCATGTAATTAATGATTACCTACCCTGCAGTTACATTGAAACTGACAGAGTGCAATGAATAATTTTCAGAAAGTTAAACTATTTCACATCTGTGCTTATGTGCAAGAATAATTCAGGATCATGCTATTACATTTATCCATTCTCAACTCTTGGTTTCTCTTACACATTTAATAATTGGGGCTATTGTTCATGTGACCAAGATGTGATTGAGAATCTGGAACATTTATCTCCTTAGAAGTACTCTCCTAGCTAGCCCGGTAGTGCTGAGGGTTGAGGCACTGGACGCCACACCTCACGCCATGCCGGTGACCTGAGTTCAAGAACGAGCTCAGGCACCAAGGGTCAGCAGGGGAGGGAGAGGATTGAGCATCTGATGGACTGCTCTCCTTTCCCTGGGGAGGGATTCAGGGTGTCTCCAGTGCAGCAGGGACCCTGGTGGATATCGTCGGTATTGCTTGTGAGGAGCAGTTAAGGAGAGGAGCATGGCAGACATCTGCGGCTCTCTGTGCAGATGTCATTGCATGCTCATGCTCCTGGGGGAAACAGCCATAGCAGAAAAACCCTTGCCATCAGTAGGTGATGGTGCTGGCCAGTGGTGGGCCCCATGCCCAATGTTGGACCATCTGTCCTGGTGTTCCCAGTCTCCCTCCGCCTCTCCAGACACTCCATTAGATTAGTAGATAGAACGCCGGAGGAGATAGCAGTCCCATCTCAGAGAGCTCAGAGCATGGGGATCGAGTGACCAGGAAGGTCGAGAGAGGAGATCTGGGTCTGGGGAAGCACCAGTGGCGAGGGCTTCAGGAGGGCAGCAGAGCTTCCACTGAGTGCTGGTACTTGAGAGTGTCCAACGGGGAGAGACAAAGTCTACAAAAAAAAAATAGATGTACTCTCTCCTTCAGATACCTAGGGAGACATCATTACTACCCCTCTTATTAATGGGAAGAAATATGCATAGTCCTGGAAATAGTTCTGTTAGTTCCTAAATCTGAAACAATTACATGTCCTACATGCAGTTGACTACGCAGCAGCAGAAACTAAAGGGATCAGGCAGACCTGATGCTTGTGAAGCACCACATAATTGTGTCATAGGGTGTGGGTGACTTTGTGAACTGAACAGACTGCACAGTAGTGTGACACAGATGTGGGTAAAAAAATCAGCAAGTGTATTTTACGTTAGCATATTTCTTCTTTTAGCAGGACATATAACAATGAACTGGCATGACATAAATAAAAAAAACTTAAATGGCAACCACAAATCATAGAAATCACTGGGAATACATGGCCAGAAAGGGCTAGCTATCCCAGGTGTTCTACTTCAATACCTGGGAGCCAGAGCTCCCTAGAGTCTGTCTCCAGACCCAGCACCTATCTGACTCACAGTTTCACTTACAGAGTTTTATACAGCCTGCTGTACCATGTGATCAGCTAACTCTGCCCATATCATTATCTAACATTGAAAAACTCTTTCATTATATCTTTAAATGTGATCTTTTCAACATTTCATTATTTAATTCATCATTTTACACTGTACATTATCACACATTGGGTTTATAAAATAATTCCAAAAGAAATGCAAGAAATATCCACATAACAGCCCCAGAAACACCACCCACCAAGTAGTTTAAACATTATTTATATACGAAAACAGGGGCTGGTCGGTGCTATAGTGCTAGGCGCAGCGTGGAAAACAAACCTCCCCACAGCGTTCTGACCAAGCCCCAGCCAGAAAACCAACAGTACATGCAAATACATCATTGTACTCCAAATACCTTTTATTCTCTATGCTAGAAAAGGGGGAATGTAGTAGATACATACTTAAACTGCTACCCAGTCTGACTTTAACATAACTTCACCGTATACCCCTTTTTAAAAACATTTTCCCTTACTTAACTGGTAGTTTCCACGAAGGGCGGGAAGGGCAGCTCCCATCTGAAAAACTACATTTTCTGCAGTGCCCTATAATCTACTTCGTAAAGGTGCTCACCTGGTTTTTAAGCTAGCCCTACAATGGCATTATCCCCAGGAGCACGAATGTGTGCATTTTCATGGCCATAACTAGCGCTTGAATAAAGAGAACAGGCCAGGAAATAAACTACACAAAGCACTAAGCTGCACCGCCACAGCGCAATTGCATCAACTCCGTACGGCTTTCCAAGTGGCATCTTTGCTTCTCCCAGCTTTGCACTCTTTGCCCAATCGGACCCACAATAACTGTGCACACACACCAGGTTTCAATTTTGGCATAAAAGGCCGCAGCTTTACTAAACAGTAATCATTTTATTTACAATACATAAAATTCTCTATATACAATCCTTAACCTTGTACACAATTATGCAAGAGACCCCTGGGGCAGAGAATTCAGATGGTGTGGTGCTTCCAATTGGGGGGGAACTCCAGCCCTCAAGTTGGGCAGATCCACCTAGGGCCATGCCTCTCCCTCGGATGGTTCCCCCCAACTCAATTGCATCTGGGGGTATCATGCCAGTTGAGCAGGGGCCAGTGCCCATGCAGGGCTGCCTTCCCTGTCCTCCAGCCCTGAAACCCCTACGATGCCCACTGTGTTCTTGGGTACCTCTTCCCAGTAGCGTACCCACCCAGGGTCATGCCACCTGGGCCCCGGGTCATCCAATACCACGAACGCTTAAGTTACCTATCCACACTGAATTTATGCCACTCCAACGTGCATAGCACATTTTCCCCTTAATGCCCAAGGGGTCTCCTCTGTTTTACTGCTAACTCACAGAATTCCTGGATTGTGGCATTGAGGATGTCATTCCCTATCCCTGACAGATGTACTCCATCCCTGCTATACATGGTATCACATGTCCTGGGTATTAGGAAGTGATCCAAAATGGCAATTCCATGGAGGGAGGCAAAACAGGACACCTCCTGATTGACCTCTCTCCTAGTCTTCTCAATGGCTTTGATGCTGCAGGCACCCCTCCACTGATGTCAAGAGATGATTCAAGACCTGGTCATCAGGAGCAGGGCCTGAAGCTGGGCCAAAACCCATTTGATTTCCCCACAGAGTTTTGGAGCCCCTAACCCTACTATGTCGTTTCTGCCCAAGTGCACCACCAGTGCCAGGGGTGGTTTCTTGTCCCACTCCAACCTTATCACTGTGTCCAACAGCTGTCCCCAATGCATCCCCCCTTTTCCAGCCCAACAAAGCCTTGCTTGTTCTTTCAAAACCCCCAGCTGTGTTCCATACGGGTGGACCAATGCTCAACTGTGTGCTTCCCAGATGTAGGAATGGCCGATGACCCATATATCCACTGGCATCCTTCGCTCTGCTATAAGATAAACAAAGAGTCATTATTGTTCCTTTCAACATTTTTTTGTCAATATGACCTCTATTTCTCTTGCACCACCTGTGGGCCCTGTTGAGTCCAGATATATCCCTTAAATGCTGCTGAAGACCACCTACTGATCTTCTTGATCTGTGCCTCCCTCAAACCCAATCTCAAGGCTTCCCTGGCTGCCCCGATTCGAAATGAATGGGTGCCGAACACCTTGGGATCCTTACCTATGAACCACAAACTTTTGCATAAGATTGCTGCAAATTGGCATCTGATCACAGGGGATCCATCCCTGTGCACAAACAAATGACCCCCCCCCCGCAGGTCTATCTGCCAAGAAAGTCTGTAAACAGATGTAATGGCAGGACTCGCTGGCACTTGAGCGATGCAAAGTGATCATTGCTGGGGAACCCTCTTGCTTCGTTTTTGACACAGGACGACTCTGTCAGGCATCCAGGAGATGTCTCCTAGCTGGATGTTGGAACCACCTGCAGGTGTTTTAGAGTCCGGCACCAACTCCGAAACCTGAAATGCCCCATAAAATGCACATGTAAACAGGGACCTGAATAACTGTGCCTTGTACCATGGTGCTACATATTGTACCCAATGCTGACAGTATGTCAGTCAGGTCACCCATGCTTATTGGCATCCTGGGATCTGGTTTCTTTCCCCGGGATCTTTTCCACCCCTCCAGCATCTTGCGGGTTGTGAAGTTGCTGGTTGGGTCAGGGTGGTCCAATGCCTGCTAGATGAAAACTATTCCCGACAAGTGTACTCGAATGGCAGCTGGTGTCCAAAGCAACTGAATAAGGTGGAACACATACTCTTGTACCTGTTGTTGTGTTTTGTGTGGGGTCTCACTTACCTGCTGTCCACAAAAACAGGCAAATGCTGTGAAACTACCTGAGTATTTCCTCCAGATCAATGGGGCAACAGCAAGTTGAACCCAACGAAGCTTTCCTGACTCCCAAGTTGCCAAAGTGTGTCCAGGATCGGTGTTGGGGTTGCTTCCGCATGTGGCACCAGCTGTCTGAAGCAGTCGAACTGCAACTGAGACAAGGCATCAGTGATCACATTATCCTTCCCAGGCACATGTTTTGCCTGGAACATGATGTTCCAGGATAGACAGCATAACACAAACACTCGCAGTACCCTCATCACATCCTCCGACTTGGAAGATTGTGAGTTGATGATATGCACCACTGCCTTGTTGTCAGAAAAGAACAGTACTGACTGGTTCTGCAGCCGATGTCCCCACACCTGGACTGCTATCATGACTGGGAAGAGCTCTAGCAGTGTGGTGTTTTTAGTCAACCCCTGTTACACCCAATTCTCTGGCCATGTTCCCACAAACCAGGACCTTTGAAAATATGCCCCGAAACCTATGCCCCCCGATGCATCAGTCACCATATCCAAACTACGGTGATGGGGTCCTTTATCTTGCCACATGCTTACTCCATTAAAAACAGTTAAAAAAGCTCCCCAGACCCGTAAGTTGGCCTTAAGGCCCCTTGATATCCATATATGGTGATACAGTTTTGTATGGCCAGACATTGCTGCTGCTAGTCTCCTGAGGAATGGGCGCCCGGGGCTCACTGCCCGACATGCAAAGTTGAGGTGTCTCAGTAGGGACTGTAATTGCACTAGGGTGGCCTTTCTTGCTCCAATAACTTCCCCCAGCAATCATCGTAGGTTTTTTTACCTTATCCAAAGGTAACCATGAGACCATGGCCTCGGAGTCCAGCTCAATACCCAAGAATGAGATGCATGTGGTAGGACCCTCTGTTTTCTCTACTGCCAGGGGTACCACAAATTTTTCCATTAATGTCTGAAAGCCATTTAGAGTGTCATGGCACTTATCCGAATCCTTAGGACCTGCGAATAGAAAGGTAGAAAATGTCTCAAAAACTGCACAGCTAATTGAGCAACACATGGGCATTGCCATGTCATAACCCATTGCCCTCAGAACATAAAACCCAATAGATCATAATCCTTTGGTCATACTGGCAGCAGGTGAAATGCTGACTTTATGTCACTCTTTGCCATCAAGGTGCTGGTGCCTAAGCCCCGGACCAATTCAACCGCTGCATCCAAGGATCCGTACTTCACTGATGCATCCTGCGGTGCAATGTGGTCATTTACCGATCTGCCTTTCGGGTAGGAAAGGTGATGGATCAGTCGGTATTCCCCTTCATTCTTTTTTGGGACAAGACCAAGTGGAGATACTCTGAGTGTCTGGAAGGGAGGCTGGCTAAAAGGGCCCATGACCCGTCCCACTTGTACCTCTTTGTTGATCTTGTGTGCCAACATTGATGGCAGAGTGATAGCTGATTTTAGGTTGTGGGCTGCCATACAATCCATGGACCCCTGTAAGGGATTTCAAATCCCTCGCTAAAACCAGCCCACAAAAATTTTGCTGCCTGTTGGTCAGGATACTGGAAAAGCCAGTTCAACATCTTTTGTAAATCCACTGGGGTGTTTGACAGCTTAGCCAGCCCCGGACTTGGACTTTTCCGAATGTGGCGGACCGGCAGTTCCAGACGTGGCTTTTTTGCAATCGGTAACCCGGTGACCTCCTCCACACAACCTACAGACATGATGGAATTTACAGTGGCTCTGAAAGCACTTCCCCTTATTGTAATCATAACAAGCTTTCTTGTCTCCTTTTTTGAACTCTTTTTTGTCACCGTTACTGGGTCGGGTGCTCACATGCCCACTGTCAGTGTATGTTACAGAATTAGGTCTGCCCCTGGTCATGTACCTGGCCCATAGATCGAGATGCATATTTTCCCATTTTAAACTGGGTTGGCGAGTCAGTTTTAGACAAAACTTCTAGTCATATTTTAACCAGGCCCACCCGTCGAAAGACAGGTGAGCAAATTTAATGGTGTCCCTATACTTAAGTAAGGGCAGCAATTTATCTGGGTACTTCATCCCGTACACTCACATGAATATGTCGAAGGCTGCAGTCCAGTTCTCAAAAGTGAATGGGACCTTCAGCCTCCACACCCTCTCCTTTATTCTTTTTCTGTCATTCTCTTCCTCCTGGAGTTCCCTGTGTAGCAGAGAGAACATGTCTATGTATTCTCCCTTCCATATTTTCTCCCTCATGCTGTCTGACAAATGATCCCCTAAAGGATCCTCCAGTCCTGCATATTCCCATTTGTTATTGTTGGATACTGGAGCAGGAGGGGTCGGCGGGGTGTGGATCAGCTGATCTGCTGCCAAGGGCCCAGGGGACCCCACCGACCCACTTGGTCCTTTTCCCTGCTCAGCAGCACCACCACTCCCCTGTACGCCCTGTGGTGCAAGGGCAAGTTGTCCCCCACTGCCACCCACCTGCACATTGGCTGTCACTGGGGGGCCATCCCTACCGGTCCAAACATGTGTTGTTTCCTGCCCCCCCAATTACCTGTGGCCCTGGGGTTACCCTTGAAACCCCTGGAGGTAGCATTCCCATGGAGGGTCCTGGAGGGGGGGCCCTATATATTGTTTCCAGTGGTGGTATCGAGACCCTGGGCTCCGCCTGTTGTGGGATTCCCCACCATCCCCAAGGTTTCTGGCTCCCGGGGCCACCTGATCCCCAAGGGTATGCCGGCCAGAGAGGAGGGTCTTGTGCCCAAAGGGAGCCCCATGTTAAAGGTGCCCATGGATTTGCCTGAATACCCCCCTCCAGTTGAGCCCGACCAGTCTGGCTTCAGTCATGTCTGTCACACTCAGTGCCATGTGGTGTGCCCAGTTGTGGGTCTGTGCTGAGACCCGCTGCTGGTCCCCCGTCTAGTCTCCGAGACACTTGCTCCCACTCCTGGATCTTCCTGTCCGCATGGATCCTCCAGTCCACGTGGTCCCTCCCCATTTCTTACCAAGTCCCTGTGGGATGGGGGGCTACAGGGGTGACATCTGTCAAAATCTAACCCAAATATGGCAATGGGCTCAATTTGGTGCCTGTTGGCCCCACGTGGCAACCCCCTTGACCCTTCACCACCCTCTAGTGGAAGGTCTGAGATACCTTCTCTTTCCTCAATGGACCTCCATGTCCGCAGCCTCACAGGTGATTGTAACACTATTGAGGATGCGTCACTTCCCTCTTGGTCCTTGTCCCCCTCCATCAGCTCCTCCACCTCAGAAGTGTGGAGCAAGCCCTCTGCCATTAAACCCCTTGACTCACCAGCGGGTTCAGGTCCATCATGCCCTCCAAGCCTCGGTTCTGCTTGCTCTTCTGGCCTTGGGAGTGTTCCATCCTGTGTTGCTCTGGTACCAACTGGCCATTCCGTCATTCACTGCTGACCTCTGACCTTTTTTGTTCTTGCTTGGCATTTTGTCACTGATGCCCTTTTACCTTGTCCCTCCCTCCTACCTGCAGGTGACTGGGCTACTGCTTCCAGGAGGCATGGGGATGGCTGTCTCTGCCATGCTGGTAGCCTCCTTGCACTACCTCTAAGCTACTAGAAGAGGTATCGCCACTCGTGCCAAGCCCCGTATCACATGCCTGTGGGGTTTGGATGACAGGGGCAGCCACCTGCAATGCTGGATCCAGCCTGGCCACAGCCTCCAACCAATTGGGGCCTCCTAGTTCCTTCATTCACTGAAAAGCTTCCATGAAGGCTCTGTCGGGCCCCTTGGACTTCTGTGAGCTGGGACCGGCCACGGCCGGTGAAGTTAGCTCCAGTCTTGTCCTATTGGCTGCCATAGTAGGTTAACAGATGTTAGAAACAAGGTAAGAGTGGTGGATCCCAACCTAAGCTATGTGGAAGAGAAAAGACAATACAGTTATCCCTGCAAGCCGCTGTACATTCTGCCCCACCTTAGTGGGGGAGTCTACCAGGAGAATTATATCACTGCATCCCTGGTTCTAATTCTGATTGCTTAATACACAAAGATTAACGTGCAGTTGCTGAAATAAAGCACGACCTCGGGGGTTCAAAATCCCAGCCTAAATAGGTCTATGACTTGAACAAGATCAGGTGTTAAAATATTAAGCGACTTGCACCCCGTATCCCCACTCCTTGTCAGTTTTAATCCTGAACCTTTGCAGATGAATCTGATTCACTCCTATATAAACAACCCAGTGATTTCTATAAAGAAGTTATGAGGCATGTTATGATCATACAATGGGCAGTTGATGTCATTGGGGTGCCCCCATATGACTCCTGAGCAACCGCTTGCAATGCAAAACGTTAAACCATCCCATTAAATTCATGTGGTGCACATCTCCGCAAAAAAACAAACTCTTGCTCCCCCCCATGCTGCTGCAAGCCCACCCTAACAAGCCCCAGTCCAAGCCCAGGGAGGCCATCCCCATGGCAGAGAGCTGGCGTGGCCCAGCCAAGACTGTAGCGTGGTATTGGCGAACAAGCAGATGGGGGGCCATAAAGGTGAAATTCCCTGCCACAAGCTGCACGGTGACTACCCCCCCAGGCAAGGGCAAAGCACTGAAAGCTCCACCAATCCACCTAAGCTCCCGACTGATGGAGTCCCACTGGGGAGTAAACAGACCAACCGCAGTGACATGGTAGACAGGGAATCAAGGGAAGGGAGCCATTCCCGGTGAGCTACAACAAAGCTCCCAGGCCTGCGGCTTGCAAGGGAGCCCAGGCGGGCCTGCACAATCCACGTGCAATCCGTGCTGTCCACGGCCCACCCCCATGATACAGGAGCTGCAGGGCTCCACCAGAAATACTTGCCAGGCCGGCGTGCACCTTGTACCAGGCGGAGGGGGGACTAAGTAATAGCAACAGGTGAGAGCCCCCACAGTAACTCCGAATCTACATATTGCCACATGGCTAACGGGAAACTCCCTACTCCAGCAAAGTCTCTTGTTAAAAGCTTAGTTTTAAGATGAAGTGATTCAGCAAAATTGATAAAAAGACATTTAATAAGCCCTAGATTCCATCAAACCTTTAATATCTTAATTACAGTAGACAACCCCATGGGTTAAGCACATCAGTAAAGTTCGGGTTGATAGAGAAAAAAAAAACATATTAAGAAAGGGGTTTAATTCATACTCTGCTCTTGAGTAGGGGGTGTTTGCTGCCCTGTGCCAGAAAATTAAATGAGGAGGAGGCAGGAGATAATGGCTGGATGCTCCCAGGCCTACCACGTGGTGAGAGGAGGCCTAAAGCTCGGGCCTGCACTGCTGGTCAAAGAGGGACAGACGCCTCTCCTGGGACACACCATTTAAAACGACCAAACCAGATTATTAAAAATACCCCCCAGGTGTGGGGGCAAACAGGGGCTGCAAGGGGAGATAACCTACCTAAAGGCATGAGAATTTTTTAATATGCCCAGCTGACGCAGATCTTTCCAACACGCCAGGCATGTTGGACAAAACCCTGTGAGGGCCCTCCACGTGGCTGAGGAAATTTTTTTTTTTTTTTAAACAAACAAATCGGCTTGCTCACTTGTGTGGGCTCCATAGCATGATGGACTGCTTAAAATGTAAATGCAGGGTATAAAAATAAACTTACCTGCTGGATAATGTAGCCTTCTGAAGTGCAGCCATATGAAAACAGAAACCAACGAGGTGGCCAGAAATGAACTAAAAGCAATAACCCGCGGTATCCGATGTCCAGAAGGTCAGGGCCGAGTTCAGAGAAGGGGGACTCCCTCTGCATTCCCCTTAAAAAAAACTATTGACCCTCCCTGGAAGCTCCAGGCCGCCCCTCCTGTTGTGGGGGGCCCATGCCCGATTAGCCCGCTCTGGTAGCGGGCTGGGCCCCGTTGCCGAGGTGGTGGCCCCAGCAACATGGCTTGCCCAACAACAGTTTTTTGGGCCATGTGCAAAGCGACCCCCCCGGTAAGAGGCCGGGGGGGTCATTTCCTTATCCTTTTAGCAGGCAAGGCACTGAAATAATATATTACCTGAGCAAAACACCTGAAAAGCTGAAGAGGAACACAGGCTTTCTGAAGGCTTTCTATCGTCTTCACCCGGGGAAGGGGGGGACATCCCACAACTCAGTCTCCCATTCAAGCACTTACCCCCGTGATGAAAAACAGCACCAAACCGTGCACCTATCAAATGCCCTCCTTCAGTCAAAATCCTGCAGTTTCCATCCCACAGAATGCAGCTCGCAATAAAATGGAACCAGAGAAGCCGCACCACCATGAGGAAACAAACCATTTCTAACACCCGCATTTCCTCGAGTGGTGACTTTCACTATACCCATCTAACACTCCACAAAGATAGAGTACTATCCCATTAAAGCATTCCTAGAACTAGGTTTGTTTAACAAAGAACAACTATGCCTCCCTGAACCTTTACCTCCTAATTACAGGGTTTATGCTGTGTCAGTGTTATACCTGTGACTTTGTACCTACTAAAAATAAACATAACTTATATTCAGCAGAACAGCTGACCGTTTTATACATGCTATCCCACCTCTATCTACTGTTGAATTTACAAATACAAAGGGGCTGTTGGTTCCTCTGATATATCCTTTTCCTGATTATTAAACTTTATTTCAGCATAAGGACATGAGTAAAACAATCAGTTCTCTTGCATGTCACTGTGGTGCTTCAGTGCTTAGGGCTACGTTATGCTGTACAGAAACAAATACGTTCCAGCCCCATTTCATTATAATTCTCTAAACAAGGTAAAAATGGTACTCTAACCACGTTTGCACATTAAAGGGCAACAGACAATCCTATACTGCACCACTAGATTCTACTACTCTCTGCCTCTCTTAGGTAAATCGTTTTAACCCCATATTTTACCTATACTTTATCAACTAGGTGCTTTATTCATTTCTCGTAAGGAAAGGGGGGGGTGACATTTTTATGTGAACATTACTCACTACAGGTCACCCTGTGACAAATTGTACCCCAGGAATGAGTCGATAAATTTGCTCTGTTCTGATTTCTCTTTTGCCTTTTGTCTCTGACTGAATTCTAATATGTCTGAGCTATAATGAGTCTAAAACCCACCACCATTTACCATTGATTATAACAGCTGATCCCAATTTACAGCTTTAACTTACTGAGTGATTTTTTTAGGGGTGGGGTTGTCCATTATCTGAGGTATCAATATGAAGATATCCATGCTGATTCAGTTGGGGTATAGTTCTATCTACCATATCCTGAATTGGGGACACCCGGTACCATGTGATAACATCCCCACCAAAAACAGCGGTGAACTAAATGCCAACGGCAATAGGAATGGTGGACACCACAGCACCCTGCAAAATAAGTGATCTTACATTCATTTCTAGAAAAACAACAGAAAAACATCATTCTATGTGGGGGGCTATGCCTCCACACCTCCCCCTTTGCTGGGGCCTTTGCCCCCCCACACTCCCCTAACTAATATAATCCACTCTGGGGAGGGGCGTGACACTGGGGGAAGAGGAAATAACAGGAGGGGGACTACACCATGGGGTGCTACGTGTGCACAAGGAGAGAATGGGGGAAACAAACTCAGCGAGAAAGGAATGCCTCTAGAAACAAAAAAAAAAGAAACTACAACAACCAAAAACCACAAAAAAATAGAAGTCAATCAATCAATCAATCAATCAAACTTTATTTAACAGACGTAAACACTGTTGAGCAAGCTCATTTTCAAGGTGGTCCTAGACATTAATACAGATCACAGGCAACAAGATAAGGCAGTTATTAACTTATAAGGGGGAATATGTAGGGAAAAGGAGAAGGATGTATATGAAGTGGGGGGTGGAGGGAAGGGAAGGGGGAAGGGGAGAGAGACTAATAAGTGCATGGTGCTCCCTGACAGGGATGAGAAACTGAATGGGATTTGTTTCCAAAACTGTCCCTGCAAGGATATCTACTGGGTTTGATTTATTCGCTGCTTGTTTTTGTATAACTGTAGGACTGCTTCCTTCCTTCTCTGCATGGAGGGTCACTATCACAAGTATGTTTTGTTTCCACAACTATCCCTGCATGGATACCTACTGGTTCTGTATTATTTGCTGCTTGTTTTTTTGTCAAACTATATGTTGTGCTCTCCCAGGTCATGCTTGAAAATTGGCAGGGTTTTGCCTAATGCACCTACCTGGTCAACAAAAGCTAATAAATAAATAAATTTCAGCTACGTTGACAAAACTAGGGGCTACGGTTACAAGGTCACTTAAAGCAGCTACAGGTTTCCTTAAGGTATTCAGTTATTAGTGCTTTGACAGTGAACGGACCTGGAAGGGATATGAGTTTAAATGAGTTTTGTATAGCGTTCCATAAGGTCAGGAAGGGGAAGTTGATTGCAGCCATGCCATAGGTTGTTTTTACTCTGGGTGTCTGGAAGCAGAGTAGGGAGAAGCGTCTCAACCCATAAGAACCTTGGCATGTTCAGAGAAGCTTAAATTGTAAGCAGGGAGTTTGCCAGACAAGGCACTGAAGAACCAAAGATGAGCGTTCCTTTCCTCCTTGTTGAGAGAAAGGACCATCCCATCTCTTGGTACAGTATGCAATGGTGGGTGTGAGACGGCAGGTTTAGGATGAACCTTATGGCCTGGTGGTACAGCGTGTCGAGTTTGCTGAGCACAGTTGAGGGGCAATGGTTGTAGAGAAAGTCTGCATAGTCCAGTAAAGGTAGGAAGGTAGAGTGCATGAGTCTCTTTCTAGCTTCTTTGGTAAGTAGGCGCTTAATGCGGTAGAATACGCTCAACCACTGCCTTAGTTTTTTCGAGACCTCATTTAGATGGCACAGGAAGTTGAGCTTGTTGTCCAGCCAGAACCCTAGATATTTGAAGGTATTTACTATTTCAAGGGGTTCACCCATTAGTGTTAGCATCATGTGCTTGTGTGTTGGTCCTGGGGCTGCCTTGGGTGAGAGGATCATGTTTTTTGTTTTTTTTGCGTTGAGTAGGAGCTTATATTTGATAAGGTTATGTTGGAGGGAGATGCAATCTTGTTGTAGGTCCTCAAGGGCTGAGTCCAAGGATGAGTCTGAGGTGTAGAGGACAGTACCATCTGCAAATAGGTGCACATTAGCTGTATGCAGTTGTGCATCAAGGTTGTTGATATAAATTGCAACTAAGATAGGACCCAAGATGAAGCCTTGGGGGACAACTCGTGGGAGTGATTTTAATGGGGATAAATCACCTGAAGCTTTAACTTGTTGTAACCTGTTGGTAAGATAGCAGGTGAACCATTTAATGGCAGTCTTATCGAGGCCGATAGTGCACAATGTGTTAAGCATAATATTGTGGTCCACAGTATCGAATGCCTTACTAAGGTCAAGAAAAAGGGCACACACATATTTTTTGGAATCCAGGGCAATTTGCCAGTCAGTGGTTACTTTTGCAAGGGCAGATACTGTGCTATGTTTGGCTGTAAAGCAGGACTGTGTAGGATTTAGCAGTTTCTGTGACTCCAGGTACTCTCTAATTTGAGTGTTGATGATTTTTTACAGTAGTTTTGATAGGGAAGATAGTATGGAAATAGGTCTGCAATTGTTCAGGTTGCTCTGATCCTCAGATTTGAAAAAGGGAATGAAATGTGCAGTTTTCTAAAGTGTAGGTAACTCACCCAGCTTCAGGAAGAAGTTGAATAAGTGGGTGATGGTGGCTGTTAGGTAGCAATGGCCCAGTTTTAGGAAGTAGGGTTCAATATTGTTGGCCCCGGCACACTTTTTAGTATCCAATGACAATAGGAGGTCTTCTACTTGTGTAAACGTGACTATATGGAAGCTGAAGGACAGAGGATGAGATTGGTTGAGATTGAAGTTAGCATTAGAGACAGCAGAGATGTCCCATGGTGGACTGATTTTGTTGATAGGCGAGGCATCAAAGGCCAACGCAGCTGTTGCAAAGTGGTCGTTCGGTCGGTCTAATATGGCAGACCTGTCTGTGATAGTAGACCCACTAGACACAATTTTATGTGGAAGGGAGGCATCAGTAGTATGTCCTTCAACTTCTTTGAGAATGCTCCAAAATTTGTATCACTCCAGTCCCGCACCCCAGTCTACCAGCATTGTAAGCCATCACCTAACCCACCACGCCAGATGGCTAGCTGGAAGCAGCCCTCCAAAACCCCCTGTCCTTCACGTCATACCACTGCCTGGCTATGCAATACATGGCTGTCTTTCACATTTGCTGTAATTCCCTTTTCTATTTACTAATACTCACTGTTTCCACAGTCGCTCAAATTGAGTCACTCATATTGAGTAACTGATATCACGGGTTACCGGGACACCCAGAGACACTTTTTTGTAAGAATTACAATCCTTGACGGAGAACTTATTCTATACCCAGTAGGCTGTGGCATGGCGACATAATTAGTACAAAATGATTATATCCCTGTTCTGTGATGTGATGTGCATTGTGCTTTTTTGTATGATGTCATGGTTTGTTCTACCTTGCTAGCTGAACGCTGACTTTGGATTTTAAAAACGATCCTATAAAACATAACAAAACTGTCATTTAAAAACAAACCACATTTAATTCTATGGAACACACGCCTGGACTCTCCAAACTTACAAGTCACAAAATGTCTGAGCACTGGGGTGGGGGTGCTTCCTCTAGGATGTTAATGGAATCAGGCTGCTTGCTCCTTGAAGTCAAAGTAGAATTTCTTCCTTTCCTTTAATGATGGAAGTAAAACTTATTATTCCCGGATCTGAAAATGCCAAGAGAGGAAAGATCCAAACAAATCCTTTGGTGCTTATACTAGGTTGATTTTTAGTTCTTAAAAGATTTAATAAGGAGTGCTTAGGATTCCCATCTGATTCTGCTGTTCTCTAGCCCTTACTCTTCATCCATGCCTACTCCTGTAAATTAGTAGAACAACTAGTCAATGACCAGTTTCATGAGTACCTCACCCAAAACAATATCATCACGCCAACCCAATCTGGCTTTAGGGCTCTTAGGGCTCTACACAGCACCTTCACTGCCCTAGTCAGGTTATGAATGATTGTTTTTTCTGCCTTGAACCAAAAACTCATAAATGTTGCCATCTTTCTCAACTTTGCAAAGCCTTTGACACAGTAGACCACCAGATCTGGCTGCACAGACTCTCTGGAATTGGTATTAGCCCCAATGCTTTGCCTTGGTTCAAATATTATCTAACTGGTAGACATTAGCAACTTAAATTTGTTTATTTTTTTATTTATTTAAATTTTGTTAACCATGTAAGTACACTGGCAACACAAAGACACCTTTTTCAGGAATGACATGGGTACCAGTAAGGTACAGAGTGCCAGCACAAATACAATTGTTCACAATAGGATTCCATGCATTCCCTCATTAGCTGTAGAATACTGTACACAAGGGATGACCATACAGCTGGTTTCCATAGCAATAAGTTAACCAAAGCAAGCAAAAATTAGATTTTCTTTCATCCTCCTGTTCCCAGATATTTAAAGTGATTTTGTGAGGTTTTGCAGATACCATTGCCACCCATGCTTCGGATGGCAAAGCTGCAAATTGTTTTGTAAAAAACTGTCAGTCATTCTGTTTCATGTTTTATCAGCACTCTGTCCACCAGCTTTCTATGTGCAGCCACACACACCCAGAATGATGCCATGCAAGGGAACTGCCAATGTTTGGCATACAGCACCAAGGCATTCTGGATAAATTATAAAGTTGATTTACATGTTAGATACTTAGAGGTACAGTCCCTTATTTTGGTAGTGGTGACTGCAAGAGGTATTATTATTATTTTTTTTTATTTAGCTTTTGTTGACCGGGTAAGTGTACTAGACAAATCCTGCCTATTTTCAGGCACAACCCGGGGGAGGGGGATACATGCTGACATACTCCCCTGTCTGAGTAGATTTGTGTGTTGAACAATTATATATGTAACAATTTTGATCTGTTGACATTTTAAAATAAAGTTTACAAAAAAATGTAGACATATGTAGCAAGGCATTGTGGCTAAAATAAGAAGCTGTTTTCCAATTTCTTTACTGTGAGGCGCAGTCTCATATTTCTATAGTGGCTTCAACAACAAAAGCTGTCATGTTTATTTTCAAAACAAGGCATTGTGCATATAGTATCAAGCTGACATGATTTCTTTACTGGGAGGTGTTGTCTCCTATGCCAATAATGTAGATGTCTGCAATACAAAGACTGACCAACAGAGGTCTCTGTCTCACAACAGTGCTTACAAACTTTGTTTCCCTTGCATGATGTCATGGTTGGGGGTTGCAGCACTGAGAAAAAAAAGGGGGCAGGTTATGCAAATGCAGAAGAGCACAGAAATAAAAGCTTTTTTTTCCCCATGGAAAACAGAACTTTTTGGCAGTTTGAATGGTAGGAGATTGAATCACAACTCCTACAGGTTACTACTCCCACTTGTTATGGCAAACCTCACAGAATCAGTTTAAGGGAGTCTTAAAAGTATCTGTCCTAAGAACTTTTTTGTTCATGATTTATACTAATGATATGGGGGCTACTGTAATATAGGTGATGTTCACCCTATCCTGACAATACAGTGCTACAGTATATATTGCCAAACCCGTTCTGTCTGCTGCACTAACTGACCTGCAGTCAACATTTGATAGCCTTCAAATCAGTCTGTCTGCCTCCAAATTCCTCCTCAATGCCTCAAAAACAAAATTCATCATTTTTGCTCCTAGCAACAAGCAGACATTAAACACCACTGCCCCTAGTATCTCCACCTTATTGGGCAATGGACCAGAACAAGCAGATACTTTTAAATACTTGAGTTTATGACTAGATAGTAAACGTTCCTTCAGTGCCCACATTGAAAACCTCTGTAAGAAACTGCACCCAAGCCTAAGTGTTTACTATTGAAACAAATATAGTTTCTCTGAGTCAATGAAAGGATTTTTATTTGTAATTTGTTAACCAGGTGATCCCAAGAGCATTGAATGCCTATTTTCTAGAGGGGCCTGGAGATGTGAACAAGAGCAACAATACGGTATGCTGTAGAATAAATATGCAATACACCCATGTACACAGTAATCACATGACACTACACTTGCACATAGACAAGTCCAAACAGTTTTTTTAACACCATTTTAAATGTATTCTGTGATTTGATAGAGTAATGAAGCAAGTATATTATTCAGATTGTCATGGCTTTATAAATAAAATAATGTTGACTGAAGGAGGCATGGAATAGTGGGGGTCAGATGAAATGAGTATGAGTGTATTTAGTACTCAGAGAACCAGTGTTGAGGCTAACATTAGCCATAAACAAAAACATGATCAGGCCTTTTAGGAAATGTGTAAAATTGATGAGGGTAAAATACAGTAAGTAATGCATGAGTAAAAAGACAAGTAAGTGCAGTGATGATAAAATCTGGGGCTTGAGGCAGCATATCTGCATATGGGATTGTATAGAACTGTAACTTGTTGCAAGTTAGTGACATTAGCAGTGGCATTGACTGGAAGCCTGTAGTTCACTAATGACAGGAGTGGGGACTGAGCTGAAACTATCCTAGAGTGAGTTGACAAACATTTTTGTAGCCTAAAAAGCTGACCATGGCAAGCACGTACTGATTTAGCCGATGTGAAGATATGGGGCTCAGTATTCAAAGCCCCAAGAATGCCATAAGCCCCTAGTACACCGATCGTTTGGTGCACTGGGCTTGTGGCATTCTCCTGGTCAGCGATCAGGATTTTCAGACCTTAGTGCCAAATACCGCAAGTTAGACTAGCTTTTCTTTGGTCCAGCTTGTGCCATTTGAGGGACCCTTTTTATGGGGCTTGCACCAAATCTTTGGTGCAAGCTGCCATAAACTGAGGAAACTGTCACAGCTGTGCCTGATGTACTAAAATCAGATGGAGTTGCATCAAAGGTGCTTGGTATAGCTGTGCCAAACACAGGTGTGACACAGGGCTTGATGAAAGGCCAGCATCACCTTTTGAAAATCAAGCCCATGTTCTTTAAAAGAGAGTCGGCTCCATAGTAAAACCAAGACACTAAAACTGTCCACTCTCACAACAAAGGTGCCACTCAAATCTTTAAGTCCAGTGGGCATAGCACCTTTAATTTTTGTTTTGTTCCAAACTGTATATACTTGGTTTTACCAACATTAAATAGAAGGCCAGTTTTTTAATAACCATTTTTGTGCCAGTTCGAAATCAGTCTGCTAATATCTGGTTATGTCAAAGACATTAGATACCCTTCTTTACAAAGCAACATCATCTGCATACATGATAATACAGGATTCAGAGCTATGCAAATTATCAGCCAGAGCATTCAAGAAAACACTAAACAAAACAGGCCCCAGGAATGATCAATGGGGTACTCCAATAGTGATTTTCTTGAGCAGAAAAGAAAAGGAATACAGAAAGACTGACTGAGATCAGTCAAATAATTCTGAAACTGGGATACCACAGATACAGATAGATCAAGGGCCTGAAGTATGGCAAGCAGGCAACCATGGTACACTAGATCAAATGCTTTGGAAACATCCAGGAAGAGCACATTGTTTGTGTATCCAGTATCAAAGGCTCCATAAAAATCATTAGTGACTTCAAGCACAGCTGTGAGCATGCTATGATTATCTCAAAAACCATGCTGACAAGGTGTTAACAAATTGCCAGTATTCAGGAACTCCTGAAATTGGTAAAAAATCCTCTTAAGGAACTTGGACAAAGGGACAAGTAGGGATATTGGTTGATAGGTTTTGGTCAGGTACGCTCTACCGATTTAAAAATAGGGACCACGGTTGCCTGCTTCCACAATCTCGGGATCTCACTAGTAGCTAACAAATGGTTGTGCAAAGTGCATAGAGAATTAGCCAGTACATCAATAATCAAAGAAAAGAGTTTGAGATCAATACTGTCCAGTCCCATTCTATTTTGTAAGTTCATATGCATAAAGTACTTTAAAGTTGCATCTACAGTTAGTGATCTAAACTTAAATCCAGCATCTGAACCACCACTGCTAGTCCCTACCTGCTCAAGATCTGATAGATCAACCAACAGAGCAATTTTTGTATCTTCAGTAAAAGTGGTATTGAGGTCTGTGGCGATTTCAATCGGATTTATCAAGTTACCTTGTTCAGTAGTCAGAAGTGGTATTGTTGTGAACTGATCTTTCCCATGTGATTGTTTAGTATTTGCCTGTTGCCCACTGGAAAATTAAAAAAATATTCCATTTTTGTCTTTCTAACCAATTGTTTACATTTATTCTTTAGTTTGTTTTTTTAATATTCATGCAATGTTGGATTCATCCTAGAATGTTTTAAAGCCCTGTCTCTCTCTCCTGCATCAATTTTGCCAGACAAGGGGGTGAGCAATTCCTGACTTCTAATTCTAGTATAAAAGCAATGGATAGGGGCAAATTGATTACAAACACTGTTAAATTCATGTATACTATAATCCAACATTAAATCTACTGAGGGTGGGCCGGCCCTGAGGATTGAGGCACTGGATGCCACACCTCGTGCCATGCTAGTAACCCAGGTTTGGGAGTGAGCTTGGGCCACCGGGGGTCAGCAGGGGAGGAAGAGGATTGAGCATCCGATGATGGCTCTCCTCTCCCAGGGATGGGTGGGTATGTCATCCTGCTCCTTGACTGCCCTCTGATGAATGGCCGGGGACAGTGCCAGAGCCAGGGAGATGAGAATCATGGCAATGTGATGCTTCCATGCATGCACGTTCGTTGCCACGAGGAGAGGGACCAGGAAAAACATGAAAAGTATGGGTGTGGGCTCTATGAAGTCCCCCTCCAGCACGCTAGCAACGCCGCCCTAAGACCACCCATAATTGCCTTTCTGGATATGTGTCTTGGGAGGGGGGAAGGGCCCTCCCCCCCTTCCACCCCACCAAAGGGGGTAATCCGTAGAGGAGCAAGGGCTCGGGGGTACCCAGGGGCACTGACCAGGAGTCTGGAGGTGGGGCGGATGCCTGCCCACAGGGCCAAGGAGGATAAACAGGAAAAAAAATCTATTGAGGGGATGGCATGCAAAGAAGACCAGGCAATCTGTGAAACCCCATTCAAATTCACAAATGTTCAGATTATGAATGGATCTTGAGGTTACATGAAGATGAGGGGAATGAGGCCTGCGAGCACTCCAATATTAAGCACCTGGAGAATGGTCACTTAAGCTATCGGGTAAAGGATAGGTTTGATGGATATGATATGATATGGTCTAGAAGTAACTATCCAGTCTATTAGGGACTCAGTGCCAGCCTTGTAATTTATTCTGGTAGCTAAGGAAATCACCTGCTTAAGCTCTCAAGGTGGTCTCTACTTCTCAACTTTGCTTTATCATTGTAATTAATATTGGCATCACCCAGGAGAAGGATATCTTTCACGTCACGTTTAGACTGCCTGAACTCAGACAATAAAGCAAGTCCATCCTCAGAATAACCCAGAGGAATGTAAAAAGCAGCTAACGATAGGTGCTTGGCACCTCACAAACAACACGACAGAAAGAAAATCATAGGATATGTAAATCACTATATTTTAAGATACTTGCTTTGGAACCTGAAAAATGAATTATAAATTGCTACTACTTCTCCTCATAGGCACACTGCCTCTGTTACACATATCAACGATCTATGTCCCTCATGCTGAATCCGGTCTCCCACACTATCAACAATATGACTTCACATTTTCTAATCTTCTTGTGAGGTCTGCCTTTTGCTGTGATCCCACTCCGTTACTTCCTAGCAAGATAAGGGTCCATTTGGTTGCCTATGCACACAACTGCAGCTCCTTTCGAGCTTGTGCCCTATCACTTTTCCTGCATCGCAAGCTCTGGTACCTCCTGTTACTGGCTATTCTGCTCTCTGGGCACATACAACCTAACCCTGGGCCTCAAACTCCCACAGCTGCTCATAGTCCAAACACTAAAGGTCTGCTTATCACACACCATAATATTAGGAGCCTTTTGCGGAACTTTGCTGACCTCGAATCTTGGGCAGCACTCTATAAGCCAGATATAATATGCCTCACTGAAACGTGGCTGAAGCCATCCACCCCTGACTCTCTGTGCTCCCTACTATCTTATAATCTCCTGAGAAATGACAGACCAGCCCATAAAAGGGGGTGGCACAGTTATCTATTTCAAGTCTCACCTCCAGCTCTCTATTATTAGCACGACTCCCCTAGACCACTGTGAGGCTCTTCATGCCCTCCTCACACTAAGCTCAAAGAAGCTGCATATTGTCTGTGCATACAATCCTCCTTCCCATGGCCATAAAGGGCTGGATGAGTTACTTGACCAAACCGCTTCCCTCTCAGGAAATAGTGAAGTTCTTCTATTTGGTGACATTAATATAAACTGGCTCGGAAACTCACAAGTGACAGCCCTGACTAAACTGCAAAGCTATAACCTACATCAGCTTATCTCATTACCCACCAGAACTGCTCCTCAATCAAATTCCAGTACACTTCTGGACTGGATTATAACAAACCGCCCTGAGAACATTATTGACTCTGGCATCCAGCCTGATGCCATAACTGACCACTCCTCCACCTTCTGCATCTGGGGGGGGGGAGGCAGGCCTGCTCCTATGAAGCTCTGTTACATTACCTTCCATAATTATATGAATTTTGACCCTCAGGCCTTTCTGTTTTATGTCGCTTACACTGACTGGTCCTTCCTCTACAGCTCATCAGACGCTCAGTCTGCCCTAGACATCTTCTTGACCAAATTGCTAGCCATACAAGAAAAACACACCCATTTGGTGACTAGGTGTGTTAGAAATAGGCAGACCCGATGGCTGAAATCTGACCTTCTCTCTGAATTATGACAGAGGGACAAAAGCTGATTTTGTTACAAGAAATCTGGTCTACTAGAAGACTTTCATACCTACCGAACCATGAGAAATGCCTGCAAAAGAGAAATCAAGCAAGCGAAAAGCCCCTACTGTAAGGATCTATTAACAGATTCCCAGGGGGACCCGAAAAAAATGTTGGTCCCATATTAAGTTCTTCCTGGGTTCAAACCAGACTGTCACTCCCAATAATGTCTCTAAAAGGCATCCACTGTAACAATCCCATCACTATTGCTAACTTCATTAACGAGCAATTTGCTGATCTTACTCGATACACCTCCATTTTCCCTACCCCATCAAATCCTGTCTTATAAGCAAACTCCACCGGGCTATCTTTCCACTTCAAATCTATCCAGAGAAATGAGGTTCTCAAACTTCTACAAAACATCTCAGAGTATGCAGCCATGGAGTTTGATAACCTGGAACCTAAGCTTCTAAAATTAGCTGCCCCATATATGGCTGCTCCCCTTGCTCACATCTTTACTCACTCTCTGTGTCAAAGTTCTGTCTCTGAAATATGGAAGTCGGCCAGAGTTACTCCTGTGCTTAAAAAAGGTGACCCACTTGACCCCCACCAACTACAGACCCTTTGCCATTCTGTCTGCACTCAGTAAAATTCAAGAGAAACTAGTTGCCATCCAAACCACTGACTTTCTTCTGAAACATGACCTCTTAACTGATGCTCAACACGGTTTCCTCAAGGGTCATAGTACCACTACTTCCCTGCTCAAACTTACGTCCAACACTCTAGTGACCATGGACTCTGGCTGGCTCACAGGGGCCATTTTCATTGACATGACTAAGGCATTCGATCTTGCTGACCATTCCATTCTCACCGCCAATCTCGACTCTCTAGGCTTCTCATACAATGTTGTGAACTGGTTTAATAGCTATCTGACTGAAAGGTCCCAATACGTGAACTTTAACTCATAGAAACATAGAAACATAGACTTTGACGGCAGATAAGGACCACTTGGCCCACCAGGTCTGCCCATTTCCCTACCTACTGGATAAGCTGCAGATTCTAGTTAACCAACAGCCTACTTCCTGCAACCCCCCACTATAATTGCCTTGTGTCTATCCCATGCATGTTTGAATTCCCCCACTGTTTTAGACCCAACGACCTCCTCAGGAAGGCTGTTCCATGTATCCACCACTCTCTCCATAAAAAAAAATTTCCCTCACATTACCCCTGAGCTGTCCCCCCTCTATCTTTAAATTGTGCCTCCTTGTTCCTACACATCTCTTTTTCTGAAAGATGCTACCCTCCTGGACTTTGTTGATTCCCTTGAGGTAGTTGAACGTTTCTATCATGTCCCCGTCCCTCCTTTCATCAAGAGTATACATATTAAGCTCTCTCAGTCTCTCTTCATATGGTTTCTGCTGCAGACCCTGCACCATTTAGTTGCCCTCCTCTGGACTGCTTCCATCCTGTCTATGTCCTTGCGTAGATGAGGTCTCCAAAACTGCACACAGTACTCCAGATGGGGTCTCACCAACTGTCTGTATAGAGGGATAACCACTTCCTTTTTCTACTTGTGATGCCCTTCCTGTGCATCCCAGTATCGCCTGCTCTCCTACCGACTTTTCACATTGCTTACCCACCTTTAGGTCATCTGATATGACTACCCCAGATCCCTTTCCATTTTGTTGTTGTTAGTACCTCCCCTGCTATTGTGTACTCTTCTCCTGGGTTTTGTTTCCCAGGTGCATTCATTGCACTTCTTTGCACTGAATCTAAGTTGCCATATGCCTGACCATTCCTCCAACCTTGCCAAGTCCCTTCTCATCTTTTATACCCCCTCTTGTGTGTCAACTCTGTTACAGATCTTTGTGTCATCTGCAAAGAGGAATACCTTTCCCTCCAGACCCTCTGCAATGTCACCTATAAAGATGTTAAAGAGGACTGGACCCAGTACTGAGCCCTGAGGTACTCCACTAGTAACCCCCCTTTCTTTGGAATGTGCTCCATTCACTATTACCTTCTGTGTCCTGTTGTGCAGCCAGTTTGCTACCCAGGCTACCACCCTGGGACCCACTCCCAGGCTGGCTAACTTGATTATTAATCTTTTGTGCGGGACTGTGTCAAATGCCTTGCTAAAGTCTAGGTAGGCCATATCCATAGCCCCTCCCTGGTCTATTACTTTGGTCACCAGTCAAAGAAATCAATTAGATTCGTCTGACATGACCTTCCTGCTGTAAATTCATGCTGCTTTGGGTCCTGTGCCCCGCTGGCCTCTAGGTACTCAACAATTCTTTCTTTCAGAAGTGATTCCATCATTTTCCCTACCACTGAGGTCAAACTTACAGGTCTGCAGTTTCCTGCTTCTGCCTTTCTTCCACTTTTGTGAGGGGGGATCACATCTGCCCTCCTCCAGTCCTCAGGTACCGCCCCATCCTGCCATGATCTGTTAAAAAGCGTGGTCAGTGGTGTCACTAGGTCCTCCCTTAGTTCTTTTAGGATTCTGGGGTAAATCCCATCAGGCCCCATTGCTTTGTCCACCTTGAGTTTTAGGAGTTCTTTCAGGACTCTTTCTTCTGTGAATGGACTGGTGTCAACCCCCCTACCCAGAGTGCTTCTATTGTCTGGTTTAGGTAACTCCTCCTCATCTTCTTTTGTGCATACTGAGCAAAAGTATTCATTCAGTATCTCTGCCTTTTCACTGTCTCCCTCTGCCCACCTCCCCTCTCCTTTATTAATCTTCACTATCCCTCCCTTAACCTTTCTATGCTCCCTAATGTACCTATGAAAGGTTTTATCTCCCTTCTTAATTGAGTTGGCTATTTTTCCCTCGGTTTGGGCCTTTGCTAGTCTGACTGCCTTCCCCACTTCTTTCTGCTTTAATTGATACAGTTCCCTGTCGTGCTCCTTCTGTGATTCTTTATACTTTTTGAATGCAGCCTTTTTCTCCTTAACCTTCCCTGCCACCTCTTTTGAGAACCATAGTGGTTTTTTACTCCGCTTTGTTTTCTTTATTTGTTTCACACAAAGGCTTGTTGCCTCTATGATGGCAGTTTTGATTTTTCTCCATTGTTCTTCCACCCCTCCTTTTTGGTAATTTGCTAGTGCATTTTTCAGGTATTCACCCATTTTGCCAAAGTCAGCCCTTCTAAAGTCCAGTATCCTTGTTTTTGTATGGCTTATCTCCATGGTTATGCTCATTGTGAAGCACACTGTGCAGTGGTCGCTTGTTCCCAGATGTCTACTGACTTCTAAATTTGTGATCCTCTCTCCATTTGAGAGTACCAGGTCTAGTATTGCTCCCTCCAGTGGGTTCCAACACTAGCTGTCTAAGGTCTGCCCCTGCAGGCATCGAGAATGACCCTGCTCTTGGATGTGGCTGCAGTACATATTATCCAGTTAACATCTGGCATATTCAGGTCCCCCATCAACAGCATCTCCCCTTTTTCAGCCATTTTGAGAATGGCCTCTATCATTTTGTTGTCCATTTCCTCCCCTTGAGATGGGGGTCTGTATACAACCCCTGTGCAGATTGTGATGCCATTTCCTGTCTCCAAGGTGACCCAGAGTGCCTCTTGTCCTCCCCTTTACTTTTTAGTTCTGTAGCTTTGATCCCTTCCCTTATGTATAGAGCTACTCCACCTCCTCTTTTACCTTCCCTGTCCCTTCTGTAGATTGTGTACCCTGGTATGTTGACATCCCAGTCATGGTTCTTGGTGTACCACATTTCCGTGACTGCCACAATATCCAATTGTTCATCTTCCATCAGGGCTACTAGCTCAGGAAGCTTGTTTCCTAGACTACGGGCATTGGTACTCATTGCCCTCCATTTAATGTTGGCTTTATCCTTTTTTCCCCCCATCCCTGCTGTTATTGTCCTTGTCTATTTTTCTATTTACCCCTGTCCTGCCCTGTGTTGAGCTCTGTACCTCAGTGTTTACCTTACTACCTGCCATGTTTTGTGGGGGGAGGCTTGAAATTTCCTGCCTTTGTCAGCACCTCCCCCCTTGGCTAGTTTAAAGCTTGCCAGGGAAGCATTTAAACCTATCACCTAGAGCTTGGTTCCTTCGTGGACAGATGCAGACCATCATGCCAGTATAGACCTTTATCTTTCCAGGTGGCCCCAAGTCCCCAATGAAGCCAAAGCCCTGTGCTCTGCACCAGTTTTGCAACCATTCATTAAACTGCATGGTGTGCAGTACCCTAGCCTCACTCATGCCATGGACTGGTAGCACCTCTGAGAAGGTTACCGTGCTTGCTACCCATCTGAGGCCCCTCCCCAACTCCACTAATTCATTCTGCACTGCACTGATCCCATGCCTAGCTAGGTCATTTGTCCCAAGGTGGACTATGATATCTAGTTCCCTCTCCTGTGAAGCTGCTTCTGTAATCCTGAGGATTCGCTTCCTGTCCCTCCAAGCCATGGCACCAGGCAGGCACCTTACTTCCTTCTCCTCTCCCTTTCCCAGTTTTACCCCCTGACAATAGAGTCCCCTATCAGAAGCTGTTTCCTTCCCCTGTGGTGTCCCTTGCCACCCTTTTGTGGGTCTCCCTTGTGGATGTCCTCAGCATTCTTCTGGGTCTCCACTGATGGTGCCATCATAGAGGAACCTTGCTCTGCCAGAATGGCATATGATTTGTGTAGAGGTACAACTAGGGGGCTTCACCTCTGGTCCACCACCCGCACCCTCCCAGAACCCACTGTGGTCCAACTGCTCTTCATACTTGGCAACCTCTGAGGCAGTGGTTGTGGCAGTGGTGCTCTTTGGAAGGGGGAGGCCTCCTTAGTCCTTGCTAGTTCAGCCTGGAGGTGGGCAACCTCCTCCCTCAGAGCTGACAGTTGCCTGCAACTAGGACAGCAATGCAGTTTCCAGAATGTCTCCCGTAAAACTGCTGCCCCACAGCCAGTGCATTGCACCACTCCCCACATGTCCCTCTCCCTTATAATATACAATATGTAATATATATATTTATATATTTTTTTATTATTTGTGGTGTGTTCCTACCCTTTTTTCACTGTGCTGGGTCATTAAGGATATGACAGTTCTGCCCCAAGACCTGTTGAGGAAATGATGTCAGAACTGTGGCTATAAAGGAAATGCCACGCCTAGGGGAGCAGGGTGTGGGGTAGGTGGTGGGTAGTCCACAGCCACTGGTGACTGTTAGAAACAATCAAATACACAACTTCTCCACCACCCTGGTGAGTATTGCCCTTTATAGTAATTCAACTAACACCACAATTTACTAGACCATGGCTCCTGCACAAACAACTCTACTGAGTCCAGGGATAAAAATTAACTCACTCCTCAGCCAGCAGGACACTTTTAAAATGTTGCAAAAATATCCTTCCAAATCCTAGGTCTCAACCCCAACAATCAAGCAAATTCAGTTGTATCTCACTCCCTCTGGTTATGAAATTACTACACTTTTAATGGAATCCTGCAATTCTCTGCTTAACGCCAATAAGGGAAAAAAAATGAAACTTTTTGTAGAAAGCGTAGCTCCCCTTCTTAACAAGTAGTATGCCTTACCAGGTTTCCAGGTCCTAAATGGAGTTATAGTTTGTTCTTTGCAGTGTAGCAAGGTTTTCAGCTTCCAACAGACAAATCAAAGTCAGTCTGACTGGCTTCTAACTGTGAAGGATGCCTAAGACAGCACAGTGATAAAACCCCACCCAGAGCCAATTGATTGACTAGTGACACCTGTGATGTAAGCAGGCCTTTCAATGTAGGCAGTCTGTTATGTCTGATTCCAATACACAAACTCTTTCATTGAAACCAGGGATAAAAACTTAACTTCTCAGCCAGCAGGACACTTTTAAAATGTTGCAAAAATATCCTTCCAAATCCTAGGTCTCAACTCCAACAATCAAGAAAATTCAGTTGTATCTCACTCCCTATGGTTATAAAATTACTACACTTTTAATGGAATCCTTCAATTCTCTGCTTAATGCCAATAAGGAGAAAAAAAAATGAAACTTTTTGTAGAAAGCGTAGTTCCCCTTCTTAACAAGTATTATGCCTTACTCCACCCTCTCTGACAAGGTTACCATTAATATAGGTGTTCCCCAAGGGTCTATCTTAGGTCCTCTGCTTTTCTCAATTTTTTAAAATAGCATCACCTCTAATCTCCATAAAACTTCCTCTCTACTATATACGGATGACACTGTACTGTATACCAGTTTCTCTGAGTCTCAACCTCCACATTCAGTCTACCTGTAAGCAGGTAAACTCCAAACTCAGTATTGCCTACCATACCTGCTATGCGCTCACTCCCTCTGCAACACTGGCCATAGCCCGTGGGATACTACTTCCCTCTCTCACATATGGGGTTGCCACATATGTATCCGCCTGCAACTCAAGTCTATGAAAGTGGGATGTTACCTACAATAATATTTGTCTCTTTGTATCTTGCTCCCCCCATCTGAAGCATCACTGTCTCCTATACTCAGACCTTGGTTGGCTTCCTCCCCAAGAACTAAGGTCTTACACACTTGGATCCATTACTGACAATATCATCAGATCCCACTCACCTAAACCCCTGGCCAGTCTCTTTCTATACCACAAAACCAACTATGCTTTGTGCTCTGTGGACCATGTCCCTGTTCTTATCCCAAGACATCGTACTTTGAAAGGTGGTCGTGCCTTTGCCTGTCATGCTCCACTTTTCTGAAACACACTTCCTTTAACTCTATGTCAAAATGCATCCCACATCTTCTTAAAGAGAGAACTATGCCACTGTCTCTTTTCCTCTTATGTAAGCTCCTGCTTCAAACCGCCATAGCCCTAACTCTCAAATCCCACCCCTCTCTCTGTTTTGTCCACTGGGATCCTGGGGTCTACTCCAACGGATAGCACTTTTTTTCAATCTCATCTCCAAATTTCTTGTACCTTCTCTTTCCTTTCTACTTTTCCTTTCAGGCTGATTTCTCTGTTTGTGCTCCTCATTTAAACTGCAGAGCCCTCCTCCTCCATCACCAGCTGAATCCGTTTTTGGGGTAATCAGCACTTACCTCACCATATCTATCCCCCCAATCTATTGTTTCCTCCACTCTCCTCCTTTCTATCTCCCCTTCCACCAAACTCTGCCTGGTTACTACTTGCTCTCACAGCACTTTATTTCTTTCGCTGTCTGAATACTGCTCAATTCCTTAAAAAATGACCTGGCTGCTGTCTCTTACATGTAAACTTAAATACTGTACTGTTTTTTGTCATGTTTACCGCTGTAATATTGTTCAAACATTTACATGTTACTTGTATTATGTACAAATATGCTTTTTTGGAGTTTCGTCTCTGTACCCTGCCGGGTCGTGCCTGAAAATAGTCTTTTGGTTAGTGCACCTTACCCGGTAAACAAAAACTAAATAAATAAAATAAAAAATAAAGTATTACAGAAATCAACAGTCACCACAGAAAAACAAGACTTGTAATAGAGTAGGACCCAATGCTTACATTTTCTTAGCCTGTCTCATCTTAATAAGCATCTGTTTAGAATCGCAATTTCTGAATTGGATGTTCTGTTTGATAACCATGTCTCAGACTCTGTGGCCAGATCAAAATCATTCCTCAACACCAATGTACTGAGTTCATCTAATTTTAGTAATAAACGACCAATGTTTACATGAACAATGGATAAAGCATGTTTGGGGGTCACAGTTTCTGCATCATGCTCACCTGAGAAAGGACCAGGATTGGGTTGAATGTTACCGGTTAGAAGCAAGAGTAGCAAAACAAGGGCCAATTTTCTAATGACTAAATTAGAGTGAGCCAGTTCATTTTTAGATATGTTGGTACTGTGACAAACCATAAAACTTTTAACTAAGACAGCTTCAAGAAATGACATAACCAATTGTACTGTAAGTCAGTAGAGACATATGGTCTTAGCTAGACATCAGAACAAACAGAACATTATGAAATTGCATCGGTAGGCAATACCGTATTGGCCTTAGCTGAAAACATATTAACAACATTCAGTGATAATAAAGCAAGAACAAAAAGAGATTTAAAATAATCCATTTTAACAGGCAGTTGGAGTGCACCAGACAGTAGTACTAATCAGACAAGGTAGACCCTAGATAGGGAGTAGGGCAGGCCCGTGATAATTGTAGGACATAGGGTTACTAACCATTTAAATCTGACAAGTAGGCAGATCCAAGATCTGTAATTCAGCCACATCCCTAGTATGAGATAGGTAAATTGCCATCTTACGTTAAAAGAGTATGCGTATGTACAACAGTACACTATGGCAGGTATTAGACTATGCAGGTATTAAACCATACCTCAGCTAGCATTGCTAGCAGTTACATAAGCCAACAGTAAACACTGGAGGAGTTCATGGTCCCAAAGCTTGTAGAATATATGTGCTACAGTTCAATGTAAAAGCAGTACACCCACCTTGTAGTCACATACTAGTGGGACAGTGTGGCCGTCCAACGACTGACTACACAGCTGACAATCACAGTGTGACACCTTTGGTGCTGTGTCCTTAGCTTTCCAGGCCACAGCACAGAGGGCTGCTAGAGGAATAGTGAGTTTTGAACAAAATGGAGAAGCCCCACCCAGAGAACAGAAGGAGCCCCCAGTTGGTGTTTACAAAGCTGGAATAAGGTCCAGTATTTGAGGTTGGTTCCTACGTTCAGCCACTGAAGTGTAGAGGTGCTCGGTGCAAGGGTATGGCCATAGAAAACACAGGCTGCTCTCATGATTCCCTAGTCTGCTCCCAAAGTTGGCATGCAGAGGATTAAAACCACAGTGGGTCTGTTTCAGTTCCATGGACTTTGTGTAGCCCCACCCACAGAACAGAAGAAGCCACCTGATTGGTGGATTCGTGGATGTAGGAAGATCTGGTCATCGAGGAGGGTCCCCAGGTAGGGCTGCCACTGTAGATGTACTTGGTGCAGAGTGAGGGCTGCAAAAAGGTTCTATGTCATAACAGGAATCGCCAAAGGGTGATCACCATTACGGTGAATGTACATCGCCGAAAATAAGAATGGCAATGTACATTCGCAGCAACATGCTTCACCCACCCCCCGCACCTCCCCCTTACTAGAATAACTAACTCTGGGGAGGGGGGTGCATGTTGGGAAGGGCGGAGAACCAGGATGAAAGAAAACAAAAAATGGGCACAGAAAAGCACAAAATATTGTGCTCCACCGCATCCCTGAACCCTGCACCCTGACCACCGCGCCACTAGGCCAGCTCAGGGGCTTCCCCTCTTGCCACCCCCAATATACCTTATGGATACCTTCCGGTATCCTGTCACTGTTCCTCTCACCCTGCACTTTCCTGTTGCTGCCCTTTCAGTGTAGCCCACAACACAGGTGTTGAGATTGAATCACTCATATTTGAGTCACTCAATCTCAGTCACCCTTTTGACAGGATGCCCTGTAAAAACACAGGCTACCCTTGCAACTCCCAGTCTGCTCCCGAAGTTAGTGAGCAGAGTGAGGATTGAGACTGCATGAGGTCTATTTAAATTCTGTGGGCTTTGTGTGGCCTTTAGAAAAGAAGAAGCTGTGTGATTGGTGGATCTGTGTCTGGAGGAAGGTCCGGTCATCAAAGAGGGTTCTAAGGTGCAGCCACTGAAGTATAGAGGTGCCACCCTCGAAACCCCCTGACCCCGTGATCTGCTCCCAATGTTAAGGTTCAGCATTCCACACAGTTCAAAGAGGAAGGAAGGAAGGAAGGAAGGAAGGTAGGTTAATTAAAGCCATGTTTATTCCCCTTCTTAACTGCAGTGATCTGGTTTATAGAGGTGCCACCGCTGTGTCACAGCTAGCTGGACTAGATGTCTTGTACCATAGAGCTCTATGATTCATATCTGGTGTGCTTGATAGAACCCATCATTGAACCCTCTGTAACACAGTTGGTTGGTCCTCTCTGTCTACCAGAAGGCTAAAAAAAATCTGTCTCTGATCATATAAGGTACTTCGTTATGCTGTGCCACCATGTATTTCATCCTTTTTCCCCAGAACCTTTAGCCTGTACAATCTGAGGACTAATGACATCAACCTCTTGGAGGTCCCCGGGCATTTATCCAAATACAGCAAGATGGCATTCAGTTGGCTTGCCCCTATATTCTGGAAAAAGTTACAAGCCTCCCTCAAACTAAATAAATTGGTTAGCTTCAGTTCATTCAAACTGCTTATTGAAAGTCACTGTATGGACAAATGTATTTGGTTGTACAGCCCCAATTGTTTCGTATGCCATGGTTTTATATATGCTCCAAAACAGCGGTGGGGTTCAAAATGCCCAGTACAGTTATATGGGAATCATTGGGTTAAGAAAGTTGGGTAGGGGAACAGCACCGTAGATGAAGTAGGGTCTGCACCAAACATGAAGATAATAAAAATGGGCAGATTGGGTGGGCCCAACAGCCCTCAGTTTCAATGTTTGTAGATATGTTTCTATGCTATTTCAGTCTCCCTGTACATCATCCTTTGAATATTATGTGTAATTGTTGCTCCTGAACTTTTTTTTTTTTTTTCAGTTGTTTAACCAGGAGTAGCACACTAAGCTGAAAGCTTTTTTACAGGTGCGACCTTGGAGCACAGGGAAGTTAAGTGACTTGTTCAGGGTCACACAGTATGCAAGTAGAAGCTGTGGGATTCTAATACAGATCTGGTCTGCTGGATGTCACCAGATTTGCAGCTCAGAGCCTTAAATCACTGCGCTATACTGCCTCACAATTCTGTAACCTGTTATGCAATACCTTTGTTTCTCTGCATTGCTACCTGTCCCAGCCAGGACCTCCTGGTAAATGACTGAGCACTGCTCAATGAAGCTGTCTTTTCCCAGTAAAACAAATAAATATAAATACCATTTTCCATAAAGATTTTTAGCCTCCTGGCCAGACACCACTACATTAAGCTCTTGTCGGTGACTTCACAATGCCCACAGCGTACATACCTTAAAGGGATTTTCCAGAATCCAGTAAAACTTTCTAAAATATAACATTTAATTACAACATAACGTATATTTCATTAATGTTCTAAATTGATCTCCCTCATTCTTCATTACGGAGAACATTTGTATGAAAACAGAATCTTAGCCCCAAAGTCACCTCATCCTCCTGCTTCAATATACTCTTTGTGACATATTGATTTCTACAACAACAATCTGTGATGTCATAAGCCACATCCAAGTAGTGATGTCATAAGCAGAGTATTATGAGGGAAAGCAAGGGTACAGGATACTCTTTTCATGCAAATGTCCTGAGTGGTAAAGAATAAGGACAAATAAATACCAGGAATACATTAAATAAAAGCTAATTTGTGTCTAAATATTATATCTTAAAATGTTTTCTTGGATATTGGAATATCACTTTAAGGCCAGTGTTCTCTCATGGCACAATCCATGTGGCAGAGGCTGGGGCTTCAGGTAGATGACCCTCCCTTCTGGACCACAATCCTATGTGGAGTTGGCTGGGAGTGTGGGGTTCCAAGTACAGGTGGGAAAACCTCTTGAGGTTCATTTTATGAAAGGTTGGAAATTTCCATGAAAAGCTTGCAAAAGGATCTTGTTTTCAAATCAATCATTTCAATGTATTTCAATGGGAAATTAGTTTTAAAATTGTCCTAAAGGGTTTATGGGGAAAGCAGTCCCCATTACACTCCCTATGCTGTGCCAAGTACTCCCTGGGGTGTAAGTGGCACCCCATCACTCTCCCCATCCTATGGCAAGTACTGTAATCCCTAGTGTCTAAGTGGCACCTGCCCTCTCTCCCCCCACCCTGTGGCAAGTAATCCCTGGTGTCTAAATTGCACCCCCTCTCTCCCCCATCCTGTGCCAAGTAATCTCTTGTGTCTATGTGGCATCCTTCCCTTGCTCCATCCTGTGCCAAGTATTCCTTGTGATCTTAGTGCCACACCTCTCTTCCTTTCCCATATCATGTAATCTCTGGGGTCTTACTGGCACCCGCTCCCTCTCCCCATCCTGTGTCAAGTATTCCCTGGGGTCTTGGTGCCACATCTCTCTTCCTTTCTCATATCATGTAATTGCTGGGGTCTTGCTGGCACCCCCTCCCTCTCCCCATCCTGTGAAAAATAATCCCTGATGTCTAAGTGGCACCTGCTCCTCTCTCCATCCTGTGCTAAGTGCTCCCTGGGTCTAATTTGCATCCCTCCCTTCCCCCTTCCTGTGCCATGAAATCCCTGGGATCTAAGTGGGACCGCTCTCTCTCCCCATCCTATGCCAAGTAATCTCTGGTGTCTAAGTGGCACCTGCTCCCTCTCTCCATCCTATGCTAAGTACTCCCTGGGTCTAACCTGCTCCCCTCCCTCTCCCAATCCTGTTCCAGTTAATCACTGGTGTCCACATGACAACCATCCCTCTCCCATGCTGTGCCATGTAATTTCTGGTGTCTAAGTGGTAATTTGAAAGTTTCCCTTTTAACCTGATTTATATTTTATTTATTTAAAACTGCATTTATGTAATTTTATTCTGATCATGTTACTGCCTGTTCTCTTGTAATTTTCTGTAAGGCTCCCAGAGCCTCCAGAATTGGGCACCGTATAAATAAAATTTGCCTTCCCCTGCCTAAGTGGTACCAGCTCTATCTCCCCATCCTGTGCCAGGTAATCCCTGGTGTCTAGGTGGCACCTCTCCCTCTCCTTATCATGTGCCAATTAATCTCTTGTGTCTACATGGTACCCTCTCCCTTACTCTATCCTGTGCCAAGTATTTCCTGGGTTCATAGTGCCACCCTTCCCTTCCTTTCCCATGCCATGTAATCACTTTGGTCAAAATGGCACCCACTCCCTCTCCCCATCCTGTGCTAAGTATTCCCTGGGGTCTAAATTGCACCCCTTCCCTATTCCCATTTTGTTCCAAGTAATCACTGATGCCTACATGGCATTCCCTCTCTCCCCATGCTGTGCCAAGTAATCCCTGCTGTTTAAGGGGCAACTACTTGCTCCCCATCCTGTGCCAAGTAATCCTTGGTATCTAAGTGGCACCTGCTTTATCTCCACATCCTGTGCCAAGTAATCCCTGGCATCTAAGTGGCACCTGCTTTATCTCCACATCCTGTGCCAAGTAATCCCTGGTGTCTAAGTGGTACCCCCCCTTCCCCATCTTGTGCCAAGTAATCTCTCGTGTCTACATGACACCTCTCCCTCACTTCATCCTGCGCTAAGTATTCTCTGGGGTCTTAGTGCCACCCCTCTCTTCTTTTCCCATGCCATGGGTCTAGGTGGCACCCCTACCTCTCCCATTTGTGTGTACATAGCATCTCTTTCCTCTCCTAATCCTACTGCAAGTATTGCCTAGGGCCTAAGTGGCATCCCCTCTCCCTGTCCTGTACCAAGTACTTCCTGGGATCTAACTGTCAATCCCCCATCCTCCATCATCTGTCAAGTATTCCCTGGGGTCTAATTGGCACCCCTTCCATCTCCCCACCCTGTGCCAAGAAATCCCTGAGGTCTAAGTGGTATCCTCTCTTCCTGTCCTGTGCCATGTACTCCCTGGGGTCAAAGTGACACTCTCTCCCATCCCCCATCATCTGCCAAGTATTCCATGGGGTCTAAGTGTCACTCCCTCCCATCCCCCAGCATCACCAAAGTATTCCCTGAGGTCTAAGTGGCACTCATTCTGTCTCTCCATCCTGTGCCAAGTAATTCCTGAGGTCTAAATGGTACCCCTTCCCTCTCACCATCCTCTGCCAAGAACTCCCTGGGATGTAAGTAGTACCCCCTCCCTGACATTCTCCCCATCCTGGGTCAAGCACTCCCTGAGGTCTAAGTGGCATCTCCTTCCTCTCCCCATCCTGTGCCAAGTATTCCCTAGAATCTAAGTGGCACCCTCTCACTGGCACTCTCCTCATCCTGTGTCAAATACTCAATTTGGTCTAAGCAACACCTTCTCCCTCTCCCTATCCTGTACTGAGTATTCCCTGGGGTATAAGTGACACTTTCCTTGGCACTCTCCCCATCATATGCCAAACGCTCCCTGGGGTCTAAGTGGCACCTCCTCCCTCTCCCTGTGCCATGCCAAATAATCCCTCATTTCTAAGTGGAAATCCTGCCCTCTCACCCTTCCATGCCAAGTAATCCCTTAAGTCTAAGTGGCACCCCTTCCTCTCCCTATACCAAATAATCCCTGGTGTATAAGTGGCACCCACTTCCCTCTTGCCATACCAAGTCAAATAATCCCTGGTGTCTCAGTGTAGCTGTCTGGGGAATTTTTATACAGACAGCTATACTTACATATTTTCTGGTTACTGTAAATATCAATATAGTGCTGTAGTTAAATTAGATGGTGGCCAGCAAAGGTGGTGGGTGGAGGGCTATCCTTGCCACTACATCAGGACAGAATAGACAGGGTTCTGCTATAGCAGGTGCTGCTAGTTAGACACCTCTGATTGGTATCCAGTGAAGATGGTGACTGAAGATGAGAGACCGTCAAAACAGAGATTCATATTCAGCTCTTTCCTCCTGAGCTACACTGCAAGGGTAGCGACCCTACATGAATGCAAGGGTAATAAAGGGCGACAGGAAGGGGGGATAGCAAGAGGAAGGGGAGGGACAGGGAAGGGGTTTTGGGGAACTGATGTGCCTGCTACCACTGAGCTAGCCATGTGGTGTGGTAGTGTGGGTGGTTATCTCTGGTGCAGCAGGTACAGGGTTCGGGACCAGGTGCATGGTAATTTTGCCGCTGCCTGTGGCACCTAATTTTTTTGTGCTGTAGGGCTTTTTCCCCCTCCCCAACATGCACCCCCCTGGAGTTGAGAATCTATATTCAGCGGGGTGAGTGGAGCAAAGCCCCACATGGGGAAGGGGAAGCGGTGCCACTTAGACACTGGGGAGTTCTTAGCATGAGACAGGGTGAGGGAGGTGGTGCCACTAAGATGCCAGGGAGTACTTTGAATGAGATGGGGAGAGAAAAGGGTTGCCACTTAGACACTATAGTGCAGGCTCATTTCAAAATTCATTCAGGATTCAGCTCAGTTTTTGGCCTCAAAGTTCAGTTCAGCTTGACCCCCCCCCCCCAATTTGTGATGAGGTTTACTTTTCTAAATGAACTATTCCCCCATCAATAATTTCAGGAGTGTCAATGCTGCCTTGCTGGAGAGCAGCCATTTTTCCTCCATTTGATCCTTGTCCTTTTCCTTCCCACCACTTGACTGTGTTGCACAAAGCCCACTCTGTCCTGATGTGCACACAGCATGCCCCTGCAGAGGAACCACTTCCCCAGTGCACAGTGGGGGGTTACTTAAGGGGTGGGCCATGGCACTTCCATCCCCTGGATAGAAAAATCTCCCATTGGCAGTGTTCTCCCCAAATTGGCTGCCTAATTACCAGCATCCTGTTTTTGCTGTCAAACCCGAGTTAGTAGCATGGTTGCTCAATGAGTTACCATTGGGCAGTGGGTGGCCCCATTACTCTATTGTAATTTGATTTTTTTAGTGGAATATTTTTAGTTTATTTGACTTGTCTTCAATCTAGTTCTTTCAAAACCTGTCACGCATGGTTGAATGTAAAACCAATTCCTTCTAGTGACAGGGGCTTTTTCTGAAAATATTTCCAGGCACGTAGTGTTGATGATAAAGCTGACAGGATCCATACACAAAGCCTTAAGACTCAATGTGGAAAGCGCCAGATTTTTTTTTGCAGTGGTAAACACAGCTGTGTGATGGCTGAAAATGTGAATTATACAAACGTTGTGATGCTTTCATTATGAAATGTAAAGTGACAGCCAGTAACCAGACCGAAGTATTTGCTGTTTGCAACATCCTTCTCAAAAGCCAAGTGAAAATGTTAAAAAGAAATGAAGAGCAATGCTGTCAAAGTGCAGGAAGCCTCAGCTTCATGTCATAGAAGGGTGCCATAAGGTCAGTTGAGTTTTTAGCACTTTCACTCGACTACCAAAGAACTTTGCTTACATGGATATTGCTTATAATATCTTTCCTGTCTACCATGTTTCCAGTGGGGTTCTGCTTCTATCCCTTTCCACATCTGGGTGAGCTGGAGCACTAAAAGGCTAACTAACTTGCTAAAGGTCACACAGTTAGTAATTGGCTGTTATGGGATTTAGACCTGTGATCCTCTGGTTCCCAAGCCCGCATTCTAGGTACTGTTTTTTAATATTATTGTGTTTATCCCATCCAACCTCACCTTAGTCCCACTTCCTACTTCTTCCTTCGGTTCTAATAGCTGCTATCTGCCAATGCACCCTGCCACTAGCCCTCAATCTCCATTCAGATTCCATACACAGTCCTGGATAAAGGGCTCCTCGTGGGTGCAGTCTACATTGACCTATGGAAAGCCTTTGATACCGTCTGCCACCCACTCCTCATATCCACACTTTCCCAGCTAGGTTTTGCACACGACCCCTCTGTCCTGGTTCTCCAACTACCTCACCTCTCAGTCATAGTGTATGAAAATCAACAATACCCTCTCCTGCTCTTGGCAGGTCTGCTCGGGTGTCCCACAAGGCTCAATCATTGGACCACTGCTCTTCAGTTTGTACCTAAATACGCTCCCCAGCTCCTGCTCAGAAAAAATGCTCCTCTATGCGGATGACGCTGTACTTTTCACATCCCACCAGATCCCCTCCCAGCTCCAAAGTGCCCTGCAACACTTTTTTAATCAGGCAGAATCCTGGTTTCTGGACCGACATTTTGTAATTAACATAAAAAAGATGAAACACATGCTATTCTCGCATTCCCAAAGCAAATCTAGAGATGCCCCACTCACTGTCCTGTCTAGCTCCCTCCTTCCCCTCGAGCAGGTAAAAACATACAAGTACCTGGGCATCACCTTCGACTCTGCTCTCTCTTTTCTTGACCATACACACAACCTCGTTTTAGCCATAAACACACGTGTTAGCCTACTGTACCACCACAAGAACTGCCTACTACTTTCAGCCCTAAGGCTGGCCATCACCTCCTCTGTGTTATCCCTAATAAACTATGGTATCCTGGTGTACGATGCAGCTGACAATACCGCACTCAATAAAATCAAAATGTCACTGAACAAAGCCAGCTGCCTACCTACGGGCTCCTGCACACTCACCCACACATGTACCTTGTATGACCTTGCTGGCTTTCTCAACCTTAAGAAGAGGTTGCGCTACCATACCTGACTCCTAACCAAGAAAATTGTTGCAGGCCTTACACCTCCAGACCTAAGTTCCAACCTCACCCCCTTCGTCCCTGCTATCTCCACCCAGAACACTCTCAAGTGCACACTTCAAGTGCCCAGGGTCAGAACATCCCTGGCACAAAGGTCCTTCCGTTATCGGGCACCAATCTGGAGCAACGCCCTCCCCCCCGTTATCACCTCTCAACTAAGAATAGGGCCCTACAAATCTGCCCTCAGACAACACCTAATCACCACCCACAGCTGTAACTGCACATAGCTGTCTGGGGAACCCCTCCCCAAACTATCTCATGCACTAGCAAAACTTGTAGCTGATCAAGTTACACCATGTCTGTCTTAAGTTTCTATCTATCAATTTTATTTCAGCATTGAAACTGTTGTCTCTTGTGTACTCAATGATTTTAGCTACTTCATTGTATAGGACCTGCATAGAGTCTCACACCCATGTGAACTCTATTCCTTGTATCTCTGCACATATATGTAAAGTGCCCCTTATATTGATCTGTATAATATGTAACTGTATCTGCACCCTTGCTTCACCACTTCCCCTCCTTCTAATTCTTTTATCAATTTTATCTACCTCAGCTCCATACTCTCCTCAAGTCCAGTAAACTTTTCTCACCTTTGCCCTCTGCTCTCTTATCCCCTACCTTTATCCTTGCCATAACTTCTACACCCCCTCAAGTACTCTGGTCTCACTTCCCTCACCCCCCCCCTTGCTACTCTATTCTCAGCCCCTAGCCACCTAGCTTTCCTTCACCATCTTATTTTCACCTTACCTAGCCCCCCCAAATACTTCCAAAATCTTCAGCCTGTCACAAATGCCCTAAACTCCATTCACTCATAATAGCACTCCTCTTACTTGCATCAGGAAATGTTCATCCCAATCCTGGTCCCGCTACACACATCCCTGCCAGTTGCAATCCTTCCACTAATGTACCAATGTCCCTCACCCCCTCTGTCCTCCCCAAGGGCCTGAAAATCCTCCACTTAAACATCTGTAGTCTTGTGCTAAAAATTGACCTTTTACATCCTATGATAATCTCTGTCACACCTGATATACTAATTTTAACGGAAACTTGGTTAAATGCTAAAATACCTGATCTCGCCATTAATATCCCAGGTTATTCCATAATCAGGCAGGATAGGACTGGCAGGGGTGGAGGAGTAGCCATGTATATTCAGTCCTCACTTCAGTTCTCAACCATTCTATCATCCTCATTACCCTCCACCCATGAAGCACTTGTAGTAACCATTATCTTGCCTTTTTTCTCCCCTATCTTCATAGCTGGCATCTACTGTTAACCTGGCTCCAAGGAATCCGATACTTTGGATCTCATTACCTCCATAACCTCCCTCTCACATTAAGGCAAGCTATAAATCCTAGATGATGTAAACCAAAACTGGCTATCACCAACAACTGCCAATACATGAAATGACATCACAGCCCTCAATCTCTCCCAACTCTTAACCACTCCCCGATAGACTGGGCACTCACCTCTCACTCCCACCGAGTCATTAAATCAGGCATCCTCCCGGATGCCCTCAGTGATCACCACCCAGTCTTCGTAGTCAGGAAAGTCCATAGACCTAAACCACCTCACAAAATTCTGCAACTCCACTCCTGCAGCTCCTTAGACCTTAATCCCTTCTTAATGAACTGGCCAGCTCCGATTGGTCTCCTATTGCCTTTACCCCTTCCATTGACCAAGCCCTCGCTTATTTTAAAGATAAATTTCTTACTACATGGAACTCCTATGCTCCATTGAAATGCACTAGAGTTCATGACAACTATCATCCCATGGTCTCCCCTGAGTTCCTGAACTGTCTCAGGGAACAGGACAAAGTTTGGAGGAAACATAAGGCCTCCCAGCTTCCCCTAGACCATGCCAAGTATCGCATGTTAAGAAATGCCTGCACAAAAGTTACCAGAGTTGCCAAGTCTGAATATTTTAAATCATCTTTACTCAAAAACATCAATTCTCCCTACAAATTCTGGAAAGTGGTCCAAGCCCTATTCTCCCCCCCTTCACATCTGCCTCCCCCTGTGCTTAAAATAAACAACGCATTGGTCTCCAAACCATGTGCAGTGGCTAAAGAGTTTAACTCCTATTATATCTGCTGTGCCACAGCACTTCTAAAGTCACTCCCCTCTAACCTCTCTCCTCCTCATCCTTCCACACCCAGTACTCAACCTCCTTCATGCCCATCCTTCCTTCTCTTTTTCTGCAGTCTCCCCACAAGAAACACTAATGGCCCTTTTCCATCTTAATCCTTCCAAAGGCTCATCGCCGCATAACCTTGACCATAAACTCCTCTACCTTTCAGCCTCTGCTATAGCTTACCCTCTCTCCTTGATCTTAAATCTTTCCTTCTCGTCCTCATCAGTCCCTTCATCCTGGAAACACACAGTGGTCCTCCCTCTCCCAAAGGGTGGTGACTCCTCCTTCCCTGCAAATTTTTGCCCAATCTCCCTACTCCCTGCCCTTGCTAAACTCCAAGAACACCTGGTCCTCTCTCAGCTAACCTCCTTCCTCAATGACTCTTCCTTTTTTACCCCATTCCAATTTGGTTTTCGGAAGAACCACTCCACTACCACCTCCCTACTCAGGCCCTCTGACTCCATCCTCACTGGGATGGATAATGGCCTCATTACCTCTGCCATCTTTGTCAACCTCACCAAGGCATTCAACACTGTCTCCCATGCCCTACTTCTTGACTCTCTTACAGCTGCTGGGTTGTCTACTTCTGCCCAAACTGGTTTAGAGCTTACATCTCAGGCAGAACACAATCAGTCAAGATACAGGATGCAATCTCTCCCCCGTTTCTATTTCCACTGGAGTCCCACAGGGCTCGGTACGTGGGCCCATTCTCTTCTCCATCTTCTTAAATGACTTGCCCTCAGTATGTTCCCACTCTACCTCTATCTATATGTATGCCAAAGAAACTGTCCTGTTCTCATCTGGCAAATGCCTTGCTGATGTTGCAGCCACCCTTCAGCTTGACTTCCACCAGGTTCAGTTATGGTTTGCCTCACATCAACTATTCCTAAATGCCAAAAAGACTGTCTCCATGACCTTTGGCACTAGGCAGAGACTCTCTAGGCTCCACCCTTTACCGTCTTTCCATACCCTTGATGGGGCAATATTAGAGGACACCTCCTCATTCAGATACCTTGGGGTTTGGTTGGACCAACACCTCAACTTCTCTGGCCGCATTGACGCCATCCTGAAAAAATTGTGCCCCAAGCTTGGTACCTTATTCAGGAACCATAGTTGCATCCCTCCTACAGCGTGGCGTGAACTAGTCCAGAAGATGATGATCCCCATTTTCAACTACTGTGACATAGTCTATGGTGCTGCTCCCAAATCCTCCCTAACCAGATTGGACACTCTATTTAACTCTTTCTGTCGATTTGCCCTTGATGCTCCATCATGCACTCATCACTGTGACCTCTACCACACCATTTCCCTCCCCCCACTTGCCAACAGGTGCCTGACTCATTGTGCCAAGCTCACTTATAAATGTTGGTTAGGAGAACTTCCCTCCTACCTCTCATGCTCACTCTCTTCCCCCCTTCCCCCCTCCCACTCCTTCAGATCCTCTGACATTCACACTTTGATGGTCACCGTCGTACCACTCTCATCAGTCAGTCAGGCTTTACCCATCGTTTCCTGCAAATCTATACTCCCCCCAAATATGGCACTCCTCCTCCTCCTCCCACTCCCTTGCCTCTGCCTTACATAATTTTCTCTCATCTAACTGCTCCTGCTTTAACTCTTCTTAACTGTCCTCCTATGCCTCTGCTCCTCTCCATGACTCACATCACCTATTAAACCTTCCACCCCCCAGCCTGTACCTCAGCATGCTCCCTTCCCCCTTCACCGCTATGTACTATGTTCCTCAGATATGCCACTTGTAACTAAATGCATATTTTACAGGTATGATATATTTAACTGTATGCTATGTTACAAATGCGACTGTATGATTATTTATGCTCTTTTTTAACTGTCTTTTTACAAATGTCATTGAATGTTTAATTTCTTGTATATTTTAAATGTTAAACTGTATGTCTAATTCTTCATCCAATTGTACCCCCCCCCCCCAAGTCACACTGGAGATGAGCAGCTTGTTGTTCAGTGTATCTTCCTGGTGAAACATTTCAATAAATAAATAAATCTGTATGTGTTTATGCTATCTGTTTCTTGACGAGGAGCCTTTGAGAATGAGTCTCTGATTCAAAGGTTTGCAGTTCTGATTTCTACAAAATAAATTAAATAAATAAATCACCCTGGTCTGGTCACACCACAAGGAAGTGTGCTGGCAGGGTTGGGGAGTCAAGGTGGGGACACAGGATAAGCCAGTGTGATACACAGATACATAGAGGGTTAAGGACAGACAAAGACTGAGTACTTCAAGTATGCTCTCATGTTCCTATGCTGCTTTAGTCTGCCTCCACAGAGCTCTCCCCACCCCCAGGCTCCCTTTTGTTCCAAATACCCTCCTTGAAAATGTGCTGGTGGAGTTTGAACCTCATAATAGCTGCAGCATTAATCACATTACGGGGTAGGCTGTTTTACCAATCCACCACCCACTCTGTGAAGAAGTACTTTCAAATGTCTTCCTTGAATATTCTGCCTTCCATTCTTAGGTTTTGCCCCCTGGTGGTTGGGTGGTTCCTTAATTTAAATAACTTTAAGATAGCCAGGGACATCATGTGTGGTGCACTTGATAATTTTATTTTTCCCCTTTAGAGCCCTCCCTAAAGTAAACCCGCTCATGCTGGCCCTGACTCCGGGGGGGGTGTCATGGGGTCACTTTCTATGTCAGGGCTCTCCCCACAGCCCACTTGAGGAGGCATTAAAGCTGTGGGTCCTCCCTCCCTCCCCCCGAAATCTACACATACTGCCCTACAACTCACTACACAAACCCAGGTTTCATGGAATTGCAACACTCTACATTTTCAATATCGGGCAAGGCAGACACTTTTTTAAACATAAACTATTTTAAGAAAATGAAGTTCATTATACAATGGCAAAAAAAAAATCCTGAAACCTCATTGGCTGAGAGACATCACCTGACATGAATTGAAAATCTAGCGATAGACTGAATCTCATTTCCAAGGCCAAAATGACTTATTACCTACAAAATCAGGAATTATTTCATGTACTATTTAATTTTGCCACTTTAAATGTGTTTCAAATGATGTTAGATTAAAAAAATAACATTAAAATGTTTCACGTTACATATAATGCATAAGAGCAGCAAGGCATTTTATAAGCACATAAGCTACTCCAGGGTGTGCGTTAAATGATTTGAATGCACTTTCAAGTGACATAGGAGACTCAGCCTTCAGCCTCACACCTGAATTCCCTGAAGCATGCATTAAAATCCTTGAATTCACACCCTGTCATGGCTAGATCTATGTATTTTTCTTTCTCAATGCAGTAATGAAAAGTCCATCAGTAAGGACAACATGGACTTGCTTCAAATAATAACAAAAATGAAACTGTGATGAGCTATTCAAGAAACTGTTTCCAAGTAACACTTCACACTGAGGAATTGTTCTTAGAGAAGCCATTCATGGTAGAAAGCTTATTTTTTAAGTCACTGCTTGAAGGAATGCCTGCTCTTAATTTTATCCATGTTCTTTTTATTGCTAAATGTAGTTTAGTTCTCAATCCCTTTAATTTAAAATATTTTTTCATGCACTTTTTTTTAAATGGCAAATGGTGCTAACTCCAGAATGACAGTGTTTGCCCCTGCCCTCCCTTATTGCCTCTTCAGCTTGATGAGATGTGCTTGTAATAACCAAATAACAAGACTGCTGCTTGGGAGATCAATGGAAACTTACATTTTTATGTAATTTATATGTTGTGTTTATGTAATGTTAAAATGTATTAGCAATAAAAACTGTATTTAATAAAAAAAAATGTTGCTCAAACTTACACTTAGGCTCCGGCGGTGGGCTTTGTTCACTACGGTTCCTTTCTTGGTCTCTATGGTCAACAATATTCTGATGATGTCATCGGAATCCTTTTACTATGATTATTTTTACCTAGCCCTATATAAAATGTTTTTTTTTTTCCTTTACAAAGCTGTTCATCTCTTTCTGTACTCTGACCAGCCCCCCTATCTGGACCAGTCTCCCTGGCCCTGACATCTGAATTCTCTGTAACTTACCTTCTCCAGTGGTTCTGCCACAAGACCCTGGATTGGAGGCACCTAGTCCTCAGTGGGGGCGTGTGAGAGAATGGACTGCCACTACACTATGGTGGGAAGGGTTTTCTTCCTATTTTCTTCCCATGGGGCCCACACAAGTGCATACTCTGTTTCCATGGAAATGCCCTCAGTATCCATGCATGGGGTCCTTTCCAATGCTGCTCCATGGTGCTGCCACCTAGATTCCTCTAGGTGGCAGGCAAGCCATGGCACATGCAATCCCATCTCTCTGAGAGAGGAGAGCAGTCCTAGGGAGATCCATGGTGGCCCGCTAACTGACCCAGGTCCACTCCTGAATCCTGGTCATTGACATGGTGGGAGGTAAGGCACCCAGAGCCTTAGCCCTCCATGCCACCAGGCCAGCAGTAAAAAATGGTGGAATTACAATTTTTTTCTTTTATGTTACTTAATGTTTGCTTGTTAAAAGTCACTTGGGAGTGGGGTTGTGTTATCACCTTTAAATGCAACATCACAAGATCCCAGACAGCACAGACACTGGGTCTGCCATGATTCAACCTTGAGTACCTAGGCAGTACTGTAGTAGGTGAAGTGCCCACACCTGACATCTCTAGTCCCAGAGAGGGAAGAAAAGAGGGCATGGGAGCCTGACAGTACAGACAGACTGTGATTACCAAAAGAAGGTGAGTATGGGTTGAATTGTGGTGATATATACATGCACAGTGCACTAACTTGAGAATTTCATCCCTTAGCAATTTATTCATGTATTTGAATTTTGATAACTGAATGGACCCACTGAGACAGCATGTCCCTTTTTCAGTGGCAACCCAGAGTTAATTACATTCAGTGCACAGACAATAGGAGATATTGCATATTAAATACATAGTGTGTACATGCAATGGTAAATATTGCATCAGTCACTGATAAAAGAGGGCAGCAGCACAGTGTCACAGGTCAATTACACATACTTAGTTTGGACTAGAGCAAATAGAAACACATTACATTAAATTGAAACATAATGTTGGTCCCACATAACAGACTTCATACATAAGTTATATACTGTACATTACAGGAATAGAGAACGCAAGGGGCCCGATTCCAAGATGACTTTCGCATGGCGCAAGGCAATTTATGCTGAACCCCATGCTGTAAATAGCAACTTGCACCATGAGATATGCAAGTCATGATTCCAAGTCGCAACCTGCACCATGTCGTATGCGGGTTGCCCCAAAGGTGGGTTATGCCACCGACTACACCTGCAACAGCATGGCAGAAGGGTGGGTTACAGCAGCAACTACACCCTATTCCAAAAGGGTGGCTGCCATAACACACATATGCTATTCCAGAAGCCGCAATGGTGCAATGGAGTTAGACCATCAGGGAGATGGTCTAAGGGGGCATCTGTCCATGCCAATCAATGGATGCCCACTCCGCAGTACCGCAGCATGTACACAGCTGTGCACCCCGTGCCCCCCAACACAGACATGCCCACACCCCTGAATGCCAGAGAGTCCCAGAGTCCATTTCTCGAAGTGCCCCCCGAATGCCAGTGCCACCTGTCCAGCCCCTCCATGCCCCCTGGTGCATGTGGCAGTGTTCCGGGGTGGGGGGGCTCTGGGGGGGCAGTTCTCAGTGAGCTATGACTTGCAGCATCCAGGTCCATCACACCATGCCCGTGGTGCTAGCCTGCATCTGCCACAAGTAGCAGGATGTAGGTGCTGGGGACCCTGCTTGTTTTGGAATACAGCGCAGGGTCCCTTGCGTAGTTCCACATTGTGCAACTCGCATACGCCCACGAGTTGCACCATGCGTCTTGGAATCGGGCCCAATGGGTTTAGGCTTTATGAGTCAAAAATATTGCAATCATGGCAAATAGAGCAACAGGCTCCACCAGGAAAGGCAGTGAAAAGCCCCGAAGGATGAGGTAAAAGGATGATCCTCAATGGTTGCACCTGAAGTGATCGGCCACAGCGGGTTAAGCTTTTAGTTTGTTTCTAAATGATACAAGTGTGGAACAGTTCAGACTCTCACTTGGACATTGTTCCACAGCGATGGTGCTGTGAAGGAGAAGGCTCACCTACCAGGTGCAGTGATCACCCTTGGGGTTTCGAGCAGTGGGCTGGAATTAAATCGGAGGTTTCTTGTGTGGTGTTTGAGTTTAAGGACACCCTCAAGGCAGGGTGGGGTGAAGACTTTCATCAACTTGAAGCCTCAGGAGAGTAGGGGAACCTCCATACATGTAGCAAAAAAAGGCCACCTCAGGGCAGCGAGGACTGCACACTAGTGTTCCCTGGAGGGGGAGAGGGGTACTTGCTGCAAAGTGATGATCTTATTATAAAGGCAGTTAAGTTTGCTATGTTCTGTGGCCTGAAGGGATTGTAAGATTGGGGCACCATACAGAAAAACTGGCCTAAGCGTGTTATTTGCTATGGCTAGTCTAGCATCCTTAGAAAGGGAAGGGAAGAGTCCATACAGTAAGCCCAGTTTCTAGCATATAGTTTTGGACACAGGATCCATGTGGATACTATAAGATAGATCATGGTAGAGCATAGCCCCTAGGTACTTTAGAGCACCTCCAGGTGAATCCCTCATGATAGCCAATTTGACAAGATTCATCCTCTCTGCACTCAACATTCTGAGGCCATAGTGAATGACTTTTGTTTGTTTTTTTATGTTTAATACCAGCTTGTTTCTCAGAAGCTAGGCCTTGAGCTGATTGAAGTCACTCCCCAGCTGTCCACTGATCCAACTGGTATCAGCAGAGGACCTGTAGAGGACAGAATCATGTACACAGATTTGCAGGGAGCCCCCCCCCCGTCCCCAATTGTCAGGCATATCATTAATGAAAAGTAAGAAAAGGAGAGGATCTAGAATTGAACCTTGTGACACACCAGCCATTAAGTCTCTGTGTTCAGAGAGACAACACTGCCACCTTACAAGCTGTTTGCAGTTAGACAGGTAGTGACTGAGCTAGCAGAAAGTCAGATCATCTAGCCCAGAAGCTCTACATTTTTCTAGCAGGAGTGCATGTTCATCAGGTCAAAGGCCTTGATGAGGTCAATAAAAATTACAACAGAGGCCATACCATGCTCAGCTGCTTCTAAGATGTCTGTTGTTAACCTCACCAGAGCAGTGCCTATACCATAACTTTTTTGAACCCATGTTGGCAGCAAATGAGGGAGTTGTGTAGCTCCAGGTAATCCTGTTTTTGATTAAATACTAGCCTATCTTGCATTTTTCCTAGGGTACTTAAAAGGGAGAGGGGCCTGTAATTTTTACTTGTCTCTTTCAGCCCACCTTTATGTATAGGGACCACAATGGCAGTTTTCCATTTCTCCAAGATGGCGCCTAGGAGGAGGAATTTATTGATAAGGATGTTAGGGGAGTGGCAATCACAGGAGCTGCAATTCTTAGGTGATCAGGGTTCGAGAGTGTCATATCCAGGGGAATCCTCCATTTTTATTGGACACAACTGCAGGAGCATTTCTTTCCTATTGACCAATCTGAAATGATATTTGGGTTAAATCGCCTGGGCAAAGGGTTGGGAAAGGGTATGGAGTCCCTTAGGGTTTACATTAGAAAGGTATTTAAATCTGTCCAGGTCTGTATGAAATTTGTTGAAAGAAGATGCCAAGGTGTTGTGATCCAATATTATTTGGTCGTCGACAATGACGTCATGAGTGGTCGGGGCTGGATCGTCCTTTAACAGTGTATTTATATGTGCCCCAAAACTTTTAGGGTCAGATAAGTTTTTGACCTGGAGGTTCTGCAGATATTCTCTTTTTGCACTTTTAAGATATGCTTTGCAGGCATTTCTTAGATGCGGTATGCATGCCTGTCAGACAATAAGCCAGTTTTTTTGTATTGACCCCAGGCTTAGTCCATCTATCTCATGGCAGTGTGGAGGTTGCTGCCCATTCGTCTAGAACAACGACCTTTAGCTATTCATTGTTTTATAGGGGCATGCTTATTGATAATACTGATAAAGTTGTTGACAAAGAAATCAAGGGCACTGTCGACATCAGAGAGGTCAGCTATGGTCCCAGTTTATATCCTTAAGGCTAGTTAAAAAGGGGCTCTCATCAGAATTTGAGCGATCTCTGTCCTTAATGATTTCTGAGGGTAGGTTTGAAGTATTATTTTTCCAGATGCAGAACACAGAGGAGTGAGCACTGAGAGAGTCTGGAAGGCTTCCAGCCACCCTGATCCTGTCCAATCTATTTACTAGAACCCAGTCCAGGGGTGAATGGTTGCCAATTCTATTATTGGTCCTGGTGGGTTCCCCAATAACTTGAAACAGATGCAGGTTATATAAGGCAGATTTATTCCCTTTGTGACTATTATTCAGTCAATTAATATTATAGTCTCACACCAGAATTAATTCACCTAAGGATCGATTAGTTAGGCAGCTGGTCAGAGAGGATACAGCAAATAGTTCAACATTTGGTAAATTATAGATGCAGCAAATGTGGACAGTTTTAGCCCCTCCCAAGGTTAAACACAAAGATTGCTTCACAAGGTGACTGGTCAAGGGCAGTGAAGATGACTTCATGGGTACTGAGGGACGATATAATGTAGAGAAGGACCTCACCCCCTTTTTTTCCCTATCCTATCCTTCCTGAAGACAGAACAGCCCAGAAGGTGAATTTTGTGGGTGAGGATAGTAGGTCTGAGTCTGGTCTCCGAGATGTTTAATTTGTCAGGGGAATATAGATTGGACCAGGCTTAAAATCCTTTTTATGGAAAAAGGCATTTGGTGGTGATATAGATATTAACTAATGCTGTGTATTTTAACCTGGATTTTAATTTGTTTTATAATGTTTTTATGATTGTCATTTTATTGTAATGCGCCTTGATTTTAGAAAGGCGCAAAAGAAATAAAGCTTATTATTATTATTATTATTCAAGTTCATGCATTTTGTGCGCTAAGCTGTTAACATTCATATGAACTGTTTTGAAGCCCTTAATGCTAGGCTAGTAGAGGTTCTTAGGGGAGGACACCATTATATTGCAGGGGATAGGACCTTGATTGGTTTCTACATCACCAAATAGTATTGTGAGGTTTAGAAGCTGTAGCCAGGGTGTAAGGACTTGGGGTAGGGGCAGGCCATTTTTTTTTTTTATTTTGTATACTTTTTTCCTCCTTGTCCACTGGCCCCCCTCAGTCCACACATACTAGCTCAGCCCTGCTACACACCGCAGGACTTATCTCACTCTCGAGGACCCCTGGCTTACCTCCCAGGGGTGGGGCCACTGGACGGCCCCCTTCCCCCAAGTGGAGACTGAACAGTGCAACAAGAGGAGGTGGATGTCATAATGCAGCGGTTGGATCTCCTTTTTCATTTTTTCCCACAGAAGACATGGTGTGCAATGGCATGGGAATGGCAAGCCATATGTCTGCCATGTCTCCTAGACATATTCAGTCCCAGCTGTTGCACACCTGGCTGCCTCCATGGGCCACTCAGACATCGGTGACTTCCCCACCCTTCCCCCTGGAGGAGGAGAGTGATCCATAGGATGCTGATTTCCTCTCTCCCAGCTGGCCCTCCAATTTTCCAGGCTCGTTCCTGAACCTGAGTCATCGGCATTGATAATGGTAGTGCTACTGTTGCACCGGCAGGCTGGCCAGAGCAGGTCATTTTAACATGTAGTGCTGTCATAACTTGAAAGCAAGTTTGCAATAGTTGCCTTTTCTGTTTTGGCTGTGCAGTATTATGATGAGTGGAGTATGGCCCTCTGCTGTGACAAGAACCAAAGCGGGGGACAGGGTTTGCTCCTCAATGGGAGTGTATTGCAAGGTCAGGAGCCCTATAATGAAATAGTCCATACAGATGGAGAACAAAATACACTGTGACCAGAGCTATTCCTTTAATGGCCATTATTAGGAATTAGAGATGCAGCTAATTTAAATTTCACTGGCGAAGTGAATGCAAAGTGGGCTCTTCGTGTTGTCATTCCGCTACGCGGAGTGGCCATTGCGAAAGGTTCACTTTGCGTTGTAATTATGACTTCGCGTTGTTATTCCGCCTTAACACAAAGTAAGGCGAAGTGGCAACAATATAGGCAGCTCCCACACACATCACATGGCTTACAATACTGTAAGTCACATGCTTTAGCCAGGCAGGAAGGAAGTGACTCATGCAAGCAGATACTTTCACATTCTCCTTTTCAGAGGTAGAGAGAGGAGGTAGTTTGTTTGTGTAGGAGTTAGGACTCAAAGCAGAGTAGATCATATAAAACCCACCCAACAGCTTTTTTCAAAGCTATATGATTGTTTAGTGTTTTTTGTAGTCTTTTTGTAGTTCATTTTTCTTTCTGTGATTGTGATTTCTTTGTTTTTTACTTTTATGAGTTTTGGTTTTTCTGTGTGTTTGTCTGACTGTGTGTGTGTGTGTGTGTGTGTGCCTGTGTTTTGTGTGTGTGTGAGTGTTTCATGTCGTTGTCGACTCCTTGTGTTATTGATTGGACAGAGGGAAGGATGGAGGGCAGTCGAGTAAGAGTTCGAGTAGTTATATTGGTGAAATGGAGCATGGACAGGGTGAAAGTCCGCAAATGTCTGGGACGGTGCCAGGGGCAGTGGGACCATGTGGCAGCATGGTTGGCAGGGGAGGAGTGTGCATCCATGGGGGGCGTGGCCAGGTGCTGTTGGACCGGTCTAAAATCTTGTGTCCTTCCCCCCCAGAAGTAGCAGCAGGACCACAACCACCACCACCTCCCCCCCCCAGAAGCAGCAGCAACACCACCACCACCAAGTCCACCACCACCACTGGCAGCAGCATCAGCAACTCCAGCAGCACTGCCTTCACAGCTGGATGTGCTGGAGGTTGAGCAATGCCGTGACCAGGCTTCTGCCAGTGCATCTGACCCTCCCGTCCCTGGTCCCCCCCACAGCTCCCCAGTTTGGGAGTTCTTTGACTGTGTTGGGGAGGACTGCAGCCTGGTACGGTGCCGCATTTGTGGTCTGGAGGTGTGCCGTGGACTGGGAGCCAGTGCACCCACATGATTAATCACCACAAGGTGGAGCAGCAAGCTGCCACAAAATGGGCCAGGCCTCCACCTGCTGGCCCTTCTGTGGCAGTGGCAGAGGGTGCTGCTGTGCATCACCACAGCAAGAGGAGGGCTACAGCAGCAGCTGCTCCACCACCAGCACCACCCCAACCACCACCATGACCAGCTGTACCACCACCAGTGGAGGACTCCACACTGTCTGTAACTCAGGCAGACCTTGCTGTGTTGTAGTGCATGGTAGAAGAGAACAACGAGAGGGTGAGTGCTGTCCAGCAGCAGTTGGAGCACATAGAGCAACACTAATTGCAGATTGTGTCAATGCTCCATCTGCTGCTGAAGCAGCAGGGGATACCAATTAACTTTTTTTTAACACACCTCCCCCCACACTGTGTTATAATCTAAGTTAAGAATGTGTACCCTGATGTATTTCCAGTGCCTCAGTAATGTTTACTTTCTGTTGTGGAGTGGTTGTGGAAAAGCAGGACTGGGCAGTGCAAGTATAATGTGCTAAATTGCATGTGTGCAGTCAGTGACAATGTTCTTTCCTGTGTGTGGACTGCAGACATTGTCCAGCTTCTTGTAAACATATATATGCTGATTTGTTGCAGTGTTTATGGTATAAAGAATAAAGATATGAATATATAACGCATATTTTATTGGTACCATCATCAGCAGTGGACTAAGTGATATAATATTTTTTCAGAGGTCTCTGGCCAGAGTGCACCTTAGTCACACAGTACACACATGACTTTTAGGAGATAGATCATATAGCAACCAAAAATCTTGCTTTTCAACAAACTGTGCCCAACAGACATGAAGTATTGGTGATGGTGAGGCACCCAAAATATCTGATGGATGGTGTACAGACACTATAAAGTCAGGAAATATACAAGGTCCCATTCACTCACTGCCAAATGCCAACACAGTGTGCTACGACGGTTCTTTTCATTTTTTTTTTTTTGTGGAATAAGTGATGTCTTTCTAGTTTAGACTGGCAGTGTCAGTTTTTTAGCAAGTTGATGTACACCATAACATGACAGGGCACTAGAGGTTGCACAGTGTAGTGGCAGTGGACTGCAGGACCTGTTATATATTCCGACTTTATAATGTCTGTACACCATAACATATTTTGGGTGTCTCAGCAATATTTAATGTCTGTTGGGTATGGTTCATTGAAAAGCATTATTTTTTTTGTGCTATTATCTCTGCAAAGTCATTTGTGCACTGTGAGTGATTGAGATGCACAGTGGCCCAAGACCTCTGAAAAAATATCATATCACTTACTCCACTGCTGATGATGGTACAAATAAAATATGCATTATATATTCTTATCTTTATTCTTTACATACTGCAACAAGTCACACCATATATATGTTTGCATGAAGCTGGACAGTGTCTGCACACACAGGAAAGAACACTGACTGCACACATGCAGTTTAGCACAGTATACTTGCACTGCTCAGTCCTGCTTTTGGACAAACACTTCATGACACAAAGTAAACATTACTAAGGCTCCAAAAATATTTATTTTTTGAAATAGACATTAATTTATAATTTATTACATTATGTGCTCACACACAGTGCCAGGAATTTTTGTGCATCCTCCAAATTCAACTGTCTTGTTTCCAGAAAAGTCCCCAGTGCTGACAAAGTGAAATGAGAGCATAACATGAAATGCAGTGTCCCAGAATTTATGGTGCACTCAGTCATGCACGCAGTGCTCACACACAGGCCTCAGAATTTTTGTGCATCCCCAAAATGCAACTGTCTCGTGTCCAGAAAATTCCCCAGTGCTGACAAAGTAAAATGAGAGCGTTACAAGAAATGCATAGTGTCCCAGAATTAATGGCACATTCAGTCATGCACGCAGTGCTCACACACAGTCCCCAGAATTTGTGTGCATCCCCAAAATGCAACTGTCTTCTGTCCAGAAAATTCCCCAGTGCTGACAAAGTGAAATGAGAGTGTTACAAGAAATGCTGCTGCTGTTGCAATTACATGTAATGCTTCTGTGTATTGACCTTACTGTGATGATGATGTGATGAATGATGCACAGTGTCTTGCCAAACCATATGAAGGAGGGATAACATGAATGACCATTCAGTGTACCATCACAAATGATGACACTGAGAGAACTGTTGGTTGCCCAAAGTGTGCTGCAATCACCTCAACAGGAAGGGTGCCCTTTGTTTGTACACCAATAGTAGCCTCGGTGAGCTAATACATACATATATACATATATGTATTGTTTTGGGTGGGGTTGACCTAAATATACATGTACGCATTGTATTGTTTTCTGTCACAGGTCACATACTGTTGGTGTGCACATTCCTGTGCTTGAGAAATTGTGGTGTTGGAATTGGAAATGGAATACTCTCAAGCCAATGAAGGTAAGTATTATTTTTGGGAGGGCAGGGGGCATTATCATATTTGCAAGTAGGTCTCATTAATGGTTTATTGTTTGGTTACTTCTTCACAGATTTTATCTGCATCCTTCTCCAGTCCAGTAATAATGGTCATGGCCATCATTGATTCATACGACTTCTGCTTGTTGCATGTCTGCCAGTCCCGGGGGGGGAGGTATGATGTTGAAGTTCTTTGGATAAGACAGCTATGACAACAAAGCATCTTGAAGTTTCCTAAAAAAGGAAATGAAGGATTTATTACAACTTGATTGCAGCAGTAACACAATATGTTTAAGCCATGGCTGTTCCACCATGGGTATATGGATTAACACAGATAGCAAGCTGTGAAGCCACAGGAACACCAAATCATCAGCTCACAATCACAATTAAATTTTGTATCAGGCTGTAATAAATATACTGTGTCAGTGACCTGCATCTTAACTCAAGTTACATTTTAAAACCACATCTTATCAAGTCACATGACCTGGGTCAAACTTTTTTCAACACTAGCATGGTTGCAGCTGCAAATTTGGAATACAGTGCATGATGTGTTGGGCAAATATTTTGTGACGTACATGTCACCTACTTTACGAATCATCAGTCAGATTTTTTGCACTCTTCTGAAAAAAAAAGGAAGAGCTTAAATAAAATTGATATACCAACCATTATGGAAATGGATATCCCATAGGTTGCTGTACACAATAATGCTGTACCATTGATACAGACCTTCAGCGAAGGAGAGTCATTTGTTAACCTGTAAAAAAACAAAATAAGTTGACCATATTTGTTTGACCATTGCAGCTCAGAAAAGCAACAGGAAACAAAACACACAGCTAAAGGAAGTTGAATAGCATGGAAAAACATTAGTACACATACACACTTTATAGTATTCATAGTAAGAAGCCGTGTGCCTGTGGCTGAGAGGTCTCCTGTTCGACTCCCTCTGCTGTGGCATGGTCAAGACATGTAATGGAAAACATTGTCTGAATGGTGATGGTGGGTAGTTATAGCTTAGGCACATGATGACATTCCCTCTCACATCTTGCTGCAGTGGCTAACAGCAGTCTTATGGTGGTGGTCAAGGGGGGCACACAAAGTCATTCCCCTGGTGGCAGTGGCTAACAGCGGTTTCATGGTGGTGGTCCAGGGGGGCACACAGTGACATTCCCTATAGTGGTGGCAGTGGCTAACAGCAGTCTTATGGTGGTGGTACAGGGGCCAGGCTATATCGTGCTCTGTGTTACAAATCTGATTTGACATTTGGAATTTGAGTCACTCTGAGTGGGACACTGATTTAACTTTATGAAAAAGAAAACATGTATCATACAACAAATGTGACAGCCTTTTAACCACTTAAGTTAAAACCTGCCAACATTAACCTCATCATCATCCTCATAAAGAAAGCTGCCCTCACAGTCATCTATGTCTGAATTCTGACCACTGGGAAATTCTTTCTCCATTATGTCATCATCTACATCAGTGGTAGGCCATTTCATGCTATCACTGCCAGTGCCACCAGGTGGTCCATTTCTACATCAGCAAAACCATGACTGGGGTACGAATACTGAGGTTGCAGTCTGAGCTGGTATGTGCCTTTCATTCATTTTTATGAATGTCAGCAAACTGACATTTGCAGGAGATAGGTTTGTACGATGATTCTGAACTATTGCACCTGCTGAGCTGAATACCCTCTCAACACTTACACTGGAGGGTGGGCATGTCAGGTACTTCAGTGTCACTGCTGTCAGCTCTGGCCATTCACTGACCTTTGCACTCCAGTATAAAAGAGGATCATCACTTATTGACAGATGCCTGTTTTTAGACAAATATGACTCAACCATTCGCTGTGCTGCACTGTGTCCACTGGTTGATGCATCATCCTATTCTCTGGAATCATTTATGTCACAAATCCCCACTTGGGACAAAGCCTCCCAAAGTGGGTTAACGCCAATTGCTTTTGATGACAGACCACCTGGAACTGCAGTCCCCTTCCCCTTGCAGGATATGCTTGATACTACTCCAGGTTCACCTTCAGCATGATTATGTTGCTGAGGTGTGCTGACCTTGGCACGTGACTTCTGTGCCCCATGAACCAAGCGCACCAGTTGCCCACTGACATTTTTTACCTGTTCAGGCCCACCCTCCAGTACTGAGGCAATCCCATGTTTGTATCTTGGGTCCAGCATTGTTGCTATAGCAAGGCTGTCACTATGCTGAATGCTCAAGATGTGACGATTCTGGTCGAATACTGTCAACATATGTTTCAGCAATACACTGCTAGCACTATCTCTGGTAACATCAAGGGTATGCTGTACATTCACCAATGTCTGCCTCAGTACCCACAGCAGTGGAATTGATTGGCTAAGGGAGGCAGAGTCACCACTCACTTCTTGTGTGGCATGTTCAAAAGTCCTCATAATTGTTATTAAAGATTCCATGAGGCACCACTGTTCAGTCGTCATAGACATGGAATCCCCAGAACTGTCATGGCTAGTGTACATGACAAGATATTCTGAGATGGCTTTGTATTGTTCATGCAACCTCTCTGTCATGTATAAAGTGGAGTTCTACTGGGTAACAACTTCCAGCTTCAAGCGGTGCTGCGGGAGGCAGTTTCGGATCTGCAACTGCCGTAGTCGGTCACGGGCCTGTGCAGAGTGTGAAAAGTGAGAACAGATACAGCATGCAGCTGTCAGCATTTCTTTTATATCAGGATGCTGCAGAAACTCCTGCACCACAAGATTTAAACAGTGGGCCATGCATGGAACCCGAACAAAGCCACCATTCATGATGCATTTAACCACATTTGACCCATTGTCACTTGCTATGAACCCAATTCTCAGGGACGGGGGTTCAGCTACTTGTCAGTTTCAGTCAGTACCAAATCCAACATGTTTTCACCAGTGTGCATAGCAATTGTTGCATGCTGTTGAATTCCTGGAAGATTGCTACCACGACACTCCACCTTACTACACTGATTATTCACACAAACAACACCCGGCACCTGCGCCCAATGTGCAGTTATACACAAATATGAACTCCCCACTGTTTTTCCACTTGTCCACATATCCATACTTAAATGGATGAAGAATGGAGAAGAGGAATGTTGAAGGGCATGTCTTACAGAGTCGGATACAGTATGGTACAACTCAGGGACAGCACGAGTGGAAAAGTATGTCCTGAATGGGACTTTCCATTTTAGACAGGCACGTGCTGCAAACTGCCGGAACCCAGAATTCTCCACAAAGGAGAAGGGTAAAAGATCAATTGCCAGCATTTCAGCTACAGCACATTAAGTTCACGTGACACTATACGATTGGGTGGGTACTTCAGTTTATGTGCAAAAACACTCTGTAACATGGGCTGACTTAAACGTTTTATATGGGCTGTGATGACAAATTGTTCTGTTCTGCGAATGGCAGGGGGTGGACGTGTGGACGTGTGATGAAGACAGTTGCACAGATGAGGAAAAATCTACAAATGAAGTTTTTTTCCCAGATTTACAAATGGGATTGATGTACCACTTGCACTAGACATACTGCATTCACCACCACCACCACAACCACCACCAAACCTGCTATTCTTACCACCACTGGACAAGATTTCAAAAATCATTATGCTCCTCCACCTCATCATGCCAGTAGTACTCCTCTGCTGCTATTTCATCGCTACTGCACACATTTACTTTCCTACATGATCTTACAGTCATGGAAGAGAATAACATGCTCATTACGGTTCATAACGAGGGTGAAAGCCACACTGTGATATTAACTGCCATCTTGTGCTGGGTCCACAGTGCCATGTGCCTGTTCTTAAGATGTCTATGCTGTCTCCGTGTGCCCAGATGGCTCCCCTTTTTACCTCGACTCACATGTGCATAGCAAACCTGGCAGACTGCAACTGACTCATCACTTGCATCTTGCACAAAAAAATCAAAAACAAGGGATTGTGATCTCCTACTTTTAACATGTCCCTGATGCTGCTTATTGAACTCCGTTTTTTTAAGCCCTGAAGTGTGGGGGGGGGTGCTACATGATTTTTCAGGCCGGACACACTTGGACTGCAACTGACCACTATGACTACCTATCATTATTACTGGGTGATCATCATCATCATCATCATCAACTGAAACTGGTAAATCACAACTTTTTACCGGGGGGGGGTGGGTGTTAATGCAAACAGACCCAGACACAGCCACCTTGAATTTCTTTTTCTTCGGTTCTCAACACGGGTCACACTGACATCATCATCATATTCGTCAACAACATCATCCATATCCACATCTTCTGCTTGGATGCTGGCATGTGGACTGCATGTTGCAACCACAGCAACATCAGCATCATCAGGTTCATCATCAACACCACCAACACCTGATATTTTTTCACCACACTGTGAATCATTGCATGGCAAATGCATGACCTGAACCACGGTGGAAGAAATGTGACATTGTGTGTTATTGTTGACATGATGTTCAGAATCCTCATGTTCAGTTATCAATGGGATGTTTCTGGGGAGTATCACATCATCGACACTGTCACTCACTGCTTTACATTCAACTATATTTTTGGACATGGTCAACTGGTCAGAAGTGGAACTTGAGGCAGCATTACTCATACCACCAGCAACTGCACTAACACCACCAGCTGGGACAACATCATCTCCTCCAACTATAAGTGAAGCTACCGATCGCACTGTAAAAAACACTGAAGGAGAAATACCTTTCCTCACATCAGCAATGCACTTCTGCGACTGCGTACTACCATGCCCACAGACAATCTTACCACTGGCAGCAGTGCCATGGTGAGAAACAGCCTTGCTTGAACTTCTCTTTGCGGGCATTTTGGGGGATCAACAAGAATATTCTAAACAAATATAGATTTTGGAACATCCACTCTGGGCCGCTGGATGTGAAGCCAAAAAAAACAACTGTGGCTTCAACAAGAGATACAGACGCAAAGTCACAACAAGTTCAATAGCACCTTAGCTAACCAGTGGTGCTCAAGTCACAATACAATCTGGAAAAGAATACCTTTTGCCAGTTGGGGGGGGAGCACTGTGACTTCAGATTACAGTAATAGTGCAAAACCAATACCACAATGGCAGTACACAATCACACAGGTGCAGTGGACAGCAGGTTCACCCTGTTGCAATTACACTGTGGCACAATAAAAGGTGTATTATTTGATGTCACACACCACACACACACACTCACACACACACACACACACACTTTGTCTAAGCAAATTGAAAATTTCAGTAATAAACCACCACGTATTTTAAACAACCTGAAATTATGCACTGCTACACAAGGACCACAACACAATCAACAAAAAAAGTCAACAATTACTGAAAATATTACTGTGTGTACATTAACACAGTTATACAAGAAAAATATAACCAAAAAACAAAGAACTCCCTATTTCTCCAACTTAAATCTACCCACACCACAGATACGCCCCTCCCCCAAAGCACACTTCCACTGTCTGTCTCAGTGCACAGAATGAATGTTATACATTGACATTCAAAATCCACACACAAACAATAAAAACTCAATGATATGAGCACATGAGGGTTTCCTATAATCGATGCACTAAAGTTTCAGCAAAAAAAATTACTCAAAAAGGCTTTTTAAACAGATTTTAAAGGGTTTGAATCACAGAGAGCTCTAAGAGCAAACTGTCTCCTACAACTACCTACACATACTACCCTGAACTGAGGCTGTGCAGAACAATCTAGAGCCCTTGTGACCTGCAGTCCCATGAATCACTGCAAAATTCACCTTTGGAGCTCACCAACAAGGCAAAGTGATGCGAAGTACATTGATTTCAATGTACTTTGCCTTAAAATTAGTGGAGCAGTGGTTTAGGGAAAGCGGAATGACGCAAAGTCATTGCTTTTAATACACTACATGTTCTTCATTATAATGCAAAGCACTCCACTTCACGTTGTGGAGTACTTCGCGGATTCCGCATTACTCCACTATTCACTTTGCGGAGCGAATTGGGGCCACTTCACCCACCACTATTAGGAATCCTAAAGATCTTTTGACCAGGAGCATAATTGCCAGTAAAAAACAGATCAGGCTTAGAAATTAATTTTACCTTGGAGGGCAATTACTGGAATATACAGTAAATTACACCACTTTTGGGGAGGGACATGTACGCCTGAGGTCAGATAGAAACAGATAACAGTATGAAACAAACGGGGGGGCAAACCTACCAGTAATAACCTGGAGACCAGAGGTAGTAAGGCACTATTTGCACTTCACCCAGGTAAGGTGTTAGTGGCAACCATTTAAGCTGATAGGATATAACTAGGGATGTAAGTTTGTCACGGATGAGGTTTTAATGACTCATTGTTTGTTCATGAAATCATTAGTAAACAGTAGTAAATGTTGTGGCACTGTCATCATTGCTACATTCTGATGACACTAGTGAAAGTCATGGAAGTCCTGAATAAAGATCAAATGTCGTGGAATCAATGACGTGTATGGCTGCCATGACAAACTTACATCCCTAGATATAATGTATTCCTCACCAGCTAGAGTGAGCAATCAGCGGCTCCAAAAACAAGTACTGGCTAGATAAATACTAATAACCCCTAGAGTTCACAGGCTAGCCACTAACTACAGAGCAATCATGGGTGAGCCATATTAAAAGTATAATTCAATATAACACAAACAGCCATTTGCAGCAGAAGTGATGAAAAACATATATAAAATCAATTCATAAACCCAAGGAAAAGTAAGCCTAGAGACAATGTCCATTATAAAAGCACCCCAAACCACAGTCAAGAGTTTAAAGAACACAGTCATTTGCAGTAGAGGCTATCAAAAATATATAAAGATATTACATAAACCCCTGGAAAAGTAAACCTTGAGATAGTGACCATTGAATTAGATCACATCAGACCACAATCAAGTGATTGAAGTCTTCTTGTGATTTTGTTCACTGGACAGTACCTTATTTCCAGATGGTTTCCTATAGCTGTAGATCTGGCATTGTAGCTGTCCCCTGGCTCCTTCCCATGGCAGACTTCCTTGTTGCCCTTTGCACTGCAGTCCTTAGCACAGAGGACCACTGGAAGAGACTGCACTTAAAGAAGAATACAGTGTGCAGAGGGCTTTAGAAACAGCATCCGGTCATTGGGTCAGCAGAGAAGTGGAGACACAGCTTTCCCTTCTATTGGTGGGCTGCTGGAGCTACTTCTAGTTCCTAGCACTAAAGTTCCAGGTAGAGCTGAACTTAAGCAGAAGAGGCGGATGGGTGGCAGCTCCAAGAATCAGTGACACAGTGCAGGGGAAGGGTTCCATGGCTGTTGGTCAGACCCTTGAGACTCAGATCAGGAATTTTGACTGTTAATAAATGCTATGGTTTTTTACAGCTACTGTGTTGAGCATCATTTATAAGTAGTAGAAGGGGAATTGTGAATGAACAGAGGAGGGCATTCATAGCTAACATTTGAAGCTTGTAAAGTGGTCTAGAAGTGGAGAGGTGGGGAGGTACAGCATCCCAGGGCAACATACTACACAGTGCACCAGGCCCACTTAATTTCTCTGGCTGGGGAGGCATTGCGTTTTATTTCTATTTGGCTACAAACCCCCAATATTTCTATGAAGAAATACAACTGAGGTTTCAAATCACCATTACCTGCACAGATCAGGTAAGGGCTGTTACAGCACTGTTCCCCATTACACCCCGAACACATCTGGAAATGATCTGTTCCCAGCTCAGTATGCTTTTCCTGGTAAAACGTTTGGAAATAAATAATAGAAAAAAATAAAACAAAGGAGTCCAGGTGTGTGACGGTCAAAATACAGATCTTCAAAAAGCTCTGCCCTCATACAGGCAATGTCATGAAATCAGTGTCTCAAAAATCATATTTATACAAAGCAAGTCCATTTAGTACTTGTCCCTGCCAGAAGTGGTGCTGATGGTATTCTATTGAAGAATAGGTATCAAGCAATTTGTTCTATGGGTGGCTTCTCACAAATAACTTATTGCAATGCTTTTCTTCAGGTCCTACTAAATGAATTTGGGTTCTAGGACAAATGCTGTAAGCAGTTACATGTTAAGCATTCATTTTATTGTACCTCAGGGCCTTGATCCTGAACTTATGCTCAATGGGTTTCAAGCCATCTACACATATTGCTAGGCGTAGTTGCGAGGCTTACTGGGTGGCTGCTTGACTGAACTATAGAGTCACTGTCATTGTGGCAGAGAGGCAATGAATGACTGAGCAGCCTATTGGCCAGTGTGATAATAAAGGCAGAAGGCTCCCCCTGAAAATCTATGCCTGCCCCAGGGTACTTGGGCCAACAGCCCGATTCACTGCTGACCTGGCAGTGGGAACCACAACCCCCTTCTGCAAGGGTGACAATGCCCTTCTTTCAAACTCCTTCATTGTTCTTTTGCACACACTTGAGCCCCTTTCCAATCACCAAAGGAGAGGACTAACTGGCAGCTCCTAACTGGAAGCCCCAGGGCTTACATACAGCCCCCCACCCTAATAGTTCCTGTGCCAAAAGACAAGCATGGCCAAGAACCCAGTCTTAATATGGCATAAACAGTGGGTTACATAAACAACAAGTACTACAATGTATGAGTATACTTACTATTTAATTTTGTGTGCCAAAGGGATTGGGGTTCAGTATGTTTGTTTATAGCAAGAGGAGAACTGATGAAAATACCATCATGCTGTTTCCTACATAATGCAGTACCTCTGAGATCACAGGACAGACAACAGTGACAAAATCATGCTGAGGTGCCATTTTCTTTTTTATTTCTTAATTTTCTTTTTTCAGATTTTCCATTATTCACACCATACCACAAGACATGCACCCAACATTGCCATAGTCGCAGGATAGAGTTTTGTTAATACTCTTGCAGGAGGATAGTGATCTTACTTAGAGGAAGGCTCTTGCAGCAGGGCACATCAGTAGGATTTAAGCCGCCAGGTGCTAGGACCACATGGAAAATTTCTAGCTAGCAGTCTACCATGGAGGACCACCCCCTGCCAACATCAGTCAACTGACGTCAGCATAGCTTGTGTTGGGGGGCAGTCCCCCACACCACCTCAGTTCCTTTTCTGATGTCAACCTGTGCACGTCGGACCTTAGTAGACACCCCAGCTACAGTCGACTGCCATTTCCCACACTTTTGTTTTCATTTCTTCTAAGTGTAAAACATCAAATTTTTAGTGCTTTTTTCTACGAGTTTATGTCTTCCCTATGTGCCTTGTCTTCCAACTGCTCCACAAAGTGTTCCTGTAGTAAACAGATTCCTGAAAAGGATGGCCACTCTATGTGTCTGCTCTGCCTAGGCCCCAGTCACAGCACCGAAGCCTGCCAGTTCTGCAGAAATTCAGCCAGGCCACTTGGATTTAAAAACCCTGGAGAGCCATCTTTTAAAGCAGAAGTTTGTCACCATGGAAAAGGAGCTGCAGGCCAGGAGCTCTTCAGCTTCACCAGTCCAGTCCTCCGGGGCCTCTTCTTCTTCCCACAAAGATAAATCTGGGAAGCACAAACACCGGGAACAGGCCCAGTCAGCTTCTCAGTCGTGGTCGCTCCACAAATCATCGAGCATGATGAGGCCTTCCTCCTGCGAGGGGTCGGCTCCTCCAGTCCCACCAACCCTCTCTTCCTCTGGGCTCCTGGTGACTCTACCACCCACCCTCATTTCCATCTCATATGTGGCTTTTCGGGGCAAGGGACTTCATCTCCTGTCCCCAGCCCCTGAAGCTCAGGCCCTTATCTTCCATCGGCTCTCAGCCAGATGGCTCAGCCAGTCTTGGTGTTTCAGCCAGTGTCTCTAAGGCCATGATCCCCCCAGCCTTCATCGGCTCCCATCTCGGGGGCTGACACCAGTCTGGCTAGGAAGAACCTGCAGCAGGCCGCCACCATTTCATCCTCACCAGTATTGCCTCTGCCTCCTTCTCAAGGGTCTCCATCTCCTCAAGTGCCACTTTGTCCTTTAGTGCCGGCGCCAGTGGACCCTTCACCAGGCTGTGCTAGGCTGACACCCATTGGGCTGCCACCAGTACTGCTTCAACCCCAACCTTTGGGTCCAGCACCACCATTGCCACTGCCGCAGCCTTCACCACAGCCAATGCCCATTGGTCCATCACCAGATCACTACCTGGCATCGGGTGAACCAATGCCTGGGTAACCTTCACTGGCTCCTCAGCTGATGTTCCCCAACCCAACCCACTGTCTCTTCCATTTCTGCCGGTGTATAACATAGCACCCCAGGTGCATTACAATGCTCTATTTTCACCATGGTGGTCTTTCATGCAACAGTAGACCCCCCCACTCTTCAGGGTCCACCTCCAGCTTTGCAGAACCCTCAGCCCCAGCATCCTGACTGGGCTGGTCCAGTGAACCCCGGATGTCAGGGTCTTCAGGGACACAACCTAACGTCAGTTCAGGTTCCTGAAAGGGTGATCGCTGGCCCCAATGATGGTCCCTGACAGCAACACTACAGAGAATGACTCAGAATCTTTATGGTCGTCCTCCACTCAGGGACAGTCTTCGGAGGGGAAGTATCAGCCTAAGGTGGTGCCCAAGTCCTCTCCAATGACCCAACCTTCATGGATGCTATACATCGCATCCGATCTATAATGAGCTGGGAAACCGAGGAACAGGACCCAGAGAGACACTGCTTGGCTATCTGCCTCAGGCAACAGGATGCCCTTCCTTTGGTGGTACTCCCTATGACTGACTCCTATGAGGATGTCACCAAGGTGGCCATGGCTTACCCTTCTACTACCCTGCCGCTGCCTAAAAATGTGGATCACCTTTGCCATACCGCAGAAGACAAGCCCTTTTTTTGTAGCCAACCTAAGGCGGACTCTGTGGTGATTAATGTGGCACATGATCATACTAAGAAGCCCAAGCACCTCAGTACTCTACCTCCTGACAAGGAATCCAGGCAGCTGGATCACATCTGCAAGCAATGACTTTGCCTCTTCTACTTTGGCTATTAGGGCCCTCAACTATTTGGCCCATATGGCCTAATATCGAAATGTTCTATAGAACCAAGCCAGGGAGTTGGTCCAGATGTTGCCTGAAGATGACACTAAGATACAGCTTGCCCAGCTTTTGAAGTCAGGCTCAGATGTCAGCAATCACGTCCTCCGAGCAGCTTACGATGCTGTCGATGCCTCCAGGCGTGGGGCGCCTACTGAAATCTGCTCTACTTGGACATGTTTTTATGTACCATGATGTAGGACTAGATTTGGAGACAAAACTGTATCAAGTTTAGTATCCAAGACATGGGAACGACTGTCTAATCAACTAAACAGTACTGTAATATTGCCGTTTAAGCATTTTAGATCTTCCTTGTTGACTCTGTACAACAAACATTGTAGTTGCTATGGATGAATGATGTTTCTATGCTTCATATTCTAACTGACCATTTTAATTTTATATAGAAATTGAACTGTTGTATGTAAGCCTGCAATTTTGTCTTCGTATATTAAATGTTTGGATACAATTGCAAAAGTTTGTATCCAATAAAGTTGAAGTTGAAGTTCAAATGAGGTATTAGGTTTACCTGTAGGGAACAGGAGTCTAGAGATATGAATAGCTAAGTAATGTGTAAATCAACTCATAGCAACAGCCATTTCATGCCGTCTTAAAAACAGGAAGTGATGTCACTGAGGGGCTAGCTCTAGGTTGTTAATTACAACTTGCCTCTCAGTGACATCACTTCCTGTTGTAAGAGTGCATGAAATGGCTGCTGCCTTGTTTTGATTTTCAGATTATTTAAATTTTCATATATTGGGTCATTTGACACCTACAAGGAAGCCAAATACCTCATTCAGCATGACTTTTCATGGGTTTTCACAGTTTGAGCAACCCCTGCAATGTTTATTGTCCCTTTAACATTAGTTCTTGACATGTTCCCATGGTGGGGGTTTGTTGTGAAACCCACGTATTCTGGATACATTTGGGATCTGCGGTATATGAAACAGGGGTATGCCCTCCGCTCAGCTAAACTTTTACAGCAAACATGTCCTTGCCAACAACATAGACAGTTCACTGTAAAAGTCCACCCAGGACCCTGGCACTCTTTTTCCTGGTACTGCACTCCCTCCCCAAATCAACTCAGACTCAGAGTTGATAATCCATAAGTGTGGGGGGTGCAGGTGCAGGCCCCATGATGAACAGCAGCTGTTTCTCGTGATGGATTTATGTCAACACGCCAAATTTACTGATCGGCGCGATCCATTGCTTGTGTCGGTCGACAAAACATTTGTCGAACCGCATCATAGATCCATGAAACAGCTAGGAAAGCGGCAGACTAGGTAGATCAAGCGATCCTTATCTGCCATAAATTCTAAGTTTCTGTGTTTCTATGTTTTATTTTTGCACTACTAGTAACATAATTCGGATCATTCTTGGATATATATATATATATATATATATATATATATATATATATACACTAATAAGTTACCCAGAGATCAGTATTGGGATCGATAATTTGATATATTCATTTCATCACTCCAGACGTCAGGAGGTTACTAGCATACTAAATTCGCTGACGATGTGAAAGTGGAAGCTATCATTGAAAGTGATAAAGCTGCTAAATTGTTTCAGGATGAGATCAATCGAATAGAGGAATGGTACAGGTTGAATCGATTCCCCTTTAATATAGGAAAGTGCAAAGTAATGCACATGCGGCAAAATAACTTGAGGGCAAAATATTATATGAATGGTCAAGAATTAATAGAAACCAATAGGGGAAAAGACTTGGGTATAATTACAAAAAGCAGACTGTCACAAGAAGAACGGTGTAGGAAATCTGTAAAAAGATGTAACAAGGTCACGAGCTGCATATTAAGGAACATTAGCAGCAGAGATAGCAAAGTACTTGTTCCACTGTACAGCACTCTAGCTAGACCCTGCATGGTGTACTATGTGCAGTACTGGGCACCTTACCAGAAGGGAAATATCAAATTGCTAGAGGGGGCACAAAGAAGGGCCACTAAAAAAAAAGTAAAATTGCATGCAAGGACTATGGAGCTAGACTAAGGGAGGTGAATCTATATACATTGGAATAGAGAAGATTAAGGGGTGGCTTGTATCTGTTTTTTAAAGCTACAAAGAATGATGACCTAATGGAATGTGTGGACCTGAAAGGAAAAATGCAAACAAAGAGAATAGGAGACATAAGCTAAAGTTGAATGGATCTATTTACAAAACAGAAAGACATGCCAACTTTTTTATCCAGAGGGTAGTGCCAAGCTGGAACAACCTTCCTAAGTCTGTGGTTATGTGAAACAACCTGGCAGCATTTAAGACAGCTCTAGATAGCTATATGGGGGATAGAAAATATTCACTTCAATAAGTTTCATGTAGAGTCGCATGGCCCTTTGGCTCATAACTCGTAATCCACTATGATATGCCAGTGCTCCCCCTCCATGACTTCAATCCCAAAGAGCATAGACACAGGGGTATACTTAACCTCCAGTCTCATAATCTAATCTATCTTGATGGCCATCCCTCAACAGAAGGGCCACAGGGAAAGGCATGTCCTGTAGTAGTGCAGATGCATGCCAATAGCCTAGTTACACCTTCCACAAGTGGGGAAAATCCCTGGGTTGAATCTTTAATGTTTTGGTCATATGCAGCCTGTGCAGGAATTTCTGTTGTGCCTGTTTGTATCAGTTGCAGATTACTAACCCCATGTGTGAGTCACAGAGCACAGCCCAAGTTCTCTCTGGTATTGGATCTGCAAATCCCTCTCCCACAGCTATTTGATGTTCATGAATATATCAAGAAATTTGCTCTTAAGTGTTTGATATATTTTCAGCAGTGCCCCTCTAGGCTCTTTTATGGTCTGCAACTTGACTCTTTCAACCTCATGGATAGAAGAGTCTATTTGCCTGTCTCCCAATTGTTTGGCAACAGTCTCTGTCCTGAAGATGTCAAAACTACTGTATATCCATGGGGCACATCGAACAAGTCTCAAATGGTCTGAAAGTTTTTTTTTTTTATGTATTGTACTTTTTGGCCCCTGCTGCCAGCCACCCAGAACCTCAGCCCAGTCACGGACCTTGGCGTCCACCTCCAAATCTGGCCGTGACCCTCTGATACCCCTTGGCTTACCCTCCCCCAGGGTGGGATTGTGGCACCAACTCCCCAACAGTGCCACAAGTGATGGGATAGGTCAAAGGGCCGGCCTGGAGGCTAATTGAAGCCAAGGTGAGCATCATCTAAGGCAGCTGGCAACTGAAGTGTTTTCCTTTTTCTGGGGAAGGGGCCATGCAATGACATCCAGTGTCCGCCCCACCACCTGGAATGTTCTGATGCCAATTGCTGCGGTACCCTCGACCTCCGCCAGGGGTCTGTCAAGCACCAGTCATACTCCCCACCTTCCCCCCAGAGAGGAGAGCAGTCCATGGGATGCTCCATCTTTCTGCCCCTGGCCACCCCTCTAAAGACACAGGTCCGTTTCCAAACCCGGGTCGCTGGCGTCGCGAGCGGAAATCCAACCGCTGCACCGACGGGCTGGCCTTGAAAGGTTTTAAACAACAGAAAGTCATACATGTCTCCCAAACAGCATACTCCCCCTTCCTTCCACTGCATGAATCCTGGATCCTCCAATCTGGGTAGAAATTCTGGGTTCACACATAGGGGAGATAGTATGGTATTTGCTTTTTTATCCCCCATCTTCCCTTTATCTTGTCCCAAATTTTGAGTGTTTGGATTACTAACTCACTGCTTCTGTCCATAGCTCTGTATGATTGGGTCCCACCAGGATTAAGATATCCTGTGAGTGGGACTACTGTCTGCCCAGACTCCAAGGACACCCAGCAAGCACCCTTATTCTCCCTGACCCATTCTGGGAGCAGCCTCACCTGCACAGTCAAATAATACATGGCAATGTCAGGAAAATTTTGACCTATCCTAGTAAAACCCGTTAATCTAGCAAGGCAGCCTCTAGGCCTCTTCCCCACCCAAATAAACTCTGAACATCTCTTTTCAAGTGTTTGGGGATCCTGTTTTGAGAGCCAGATTGGAAGCATTTGAAGTGAGTAGAGAATCCTTGGCAAAATATTCATGGTAATAAAATTAATTTGACTAAACCAAGATATAGGCAAAGCCTGCCACCTCCCTATATCACCTAGTATTAAAGTCATCAGTGGCTTATAGTTGAGCCCATACATTGAGGTTAAGGTAATCCCCACATTAATATCCAAATATTTAATATGTTAGGTAACCCTTTTGTGTATCTGTCCTTCCAGTTGCTGTGAGGGTCTGTCTTCCACCTACATTAGCTCAGACGTCTCAGTTTATCTTGTATCCAAAGAATTTGAAAAAACTTTCTATCACCTTAGTAACTGCCAGTATATAGTACATTTCTGTGGATATGAAAGGAAAAAGAAGGCGCGAAGAGATAAATGTTATGTAGGAGCCCCTATGCTCCCTTTATGCTGCTGATCTTCTGGTTCTGTCTAATGGACTCTGCTAATTGCTCAGTTGCCAAAGCAAATAGTAAAGAGGATAGGAGGCACCTCTGCTTGTTCATGGGGACAGCTTGATCTCTCCTGATTGGCTCCCATTTACCATGATGCTTGCTTTAGTGTTTTTATATAGACGTTTTTCCCATTCCACAAAGGTTGGGCCCAGATCAAAGGTTTCCAGTATTCTGAAAAGATAAGTTCACTTGGCCCTGTCAAATGCTTCCTCGGTGTACATGGAGAGCATGAATGCCTTCTGTGGATGCTGAGAGGCCCACTTTACTACATTCAGGAGGTGCCTCACATTGCGCAATGAGTGCCACCCGTGTATGAATCTCATTTGATCTGTCCCCGTCAATGATGTCGGAATCATTTCTAGTCTCCTTGCTAATATTTCCACCAGTACCTTCACATCAGTGTTCAGGAAGAAAATTGGTCTATATGTTAAACACTGTGGAGGGTCTTTTCCCCCTCCTTGTGAGTCACAGTGATGGTTGTCTTATTACTTCATCTCGGCAGCTCCCCCACTTCCCTCAGAGTTCCCCAGTGTCCTACCGCCTTCCCTTTGGCAAATCCAGATGCAGCCTCCCTGACTTCTCTCAAAGAGATTGGTTTATTTAACAGTGTGTTGTTTCTCTGTGGGATGTGGAAGGTTAAGTCATTCTAAAAAGGGAATTGCCTTCCCCTCCTGCGGCTCTCATTCTCCTTGGGAACTTTTTTTTTATTTGTTTTTATAGAAGTCTAAAAAATATTTTTGTATTTCCTCTGTCAGATTTACTAACGGCCCCCTGCTCCCCTTAACTGCAGTGATGTGATTGGTTTTACATCTGCCCCATGCTGATCATGCTAGGATGTGGCTAGGCTTGTTGCCCCACTCATAGAATTTCTGATTAGCACCTAAGAACATAGAAACATAGACAATGTTGGCAGAAAGATTGATGGTCCATCAAGTCTGTCCATGATTCCCTATTTATCCCTGGGACCTAATTGTCATCCAGGGTACTAGCCCTCCCTATCCTTCCCCCCATTCTCCTCTCTATTACCATTGCCCTGAGTAACCATAATTGCCTTCACTCGGCCCCAACTGCACTTGAAACCATTTATGGTTTTATAACCTACCACCTCATCTGGAAGACTGTTCCAAAGTTCCACCACCCTCTCTATAAAATATTACTTCCTCAAATCTCTCTTAAAACTTCCTCCTTTCAGTTTCCACTCATGACCCCATGACCTCAAATTTGTTTTTATGCTAAATAACTCCCTGTCAGTTAACCTGGTGTATTCCTTTCAGGAATTTGAAGGTCTCTGTCATATCACCCCTCTCCCATCTGGTCTCAGGCAAGTGCATGTTTAGTGCCTTGAGTCAATACTCATAAGATCTGTCCTGCTGACCCTATATCATCCTGGTCACCCTTCATTGCACTACCTCTAGCTTGTCCTTATCATTCCTGTGGTGAGAACTCCAGTGCTGAGTACAGTTCTCCAGGTGTGACCTTACCATTGCTCTGTACAAAGATATTACCTTTTTCCTTCTACTGTCAACATCACTCCCAATACATCCTGGCATCCTATTTGCCTTACTAAAGGCCTTATTATATTGGTTTGATTGTTTGAGGGTGTTGCTGATGATAACTCCTATGTCCCTTTCCTCAGTCATAGTGCTCAGATTAGCCTCTCCCACACAGTACTCCATCCTGGGGTTCTTGCTCCCTAGGTGCATCATTTAGCACTTTTTGGCTTTGAATTTCAACTGGCAGACCTTAGATCACCTCTCCAGTCTATCCTCTCCAGTCTATGCAGGTCCCTCTGCATCTCCCTAATTCCCTCATCACTGTTCATCCTACCACAGAGCTTTGTGTCATCTGTGAAGAGACACCAACTGCCCTGGATTCCTTCTCTAATGTCACTGATGAACATATTGAAGAGGACTGGCTCTAAGACAGATACCTGTAGCACTCTACTTGTGACCTCTGTCTCTCCTAATTTGAACCCATTTACCATGACCCTCTGCTGCCTCCTGCTCTGCCAATTTCCTACCCATCTTACTATGTCCCTTACCACCCCCAAATCCTCCATCTTGTTTAGCAATCGCCTGTGAGGCACTGAGTCAAAGGCTCTACTGAAATTGAAATATTGTACATCCACAGTATGGCACCCATCCAGTGCCCTCATCATCCAGTCAAAGAAAACTATTAGGTTTGTCTCACAAGACCTCCCTGTCGTGAACTCATGCTGTTTACTATACTGGGAAGGGCCCTGCACTCCCACCAAGTTTTGTAGGCTGGTCAGGCCCGCGCTCCCATCAACTTCCACAGGTTGGTGGGAGCGCAGGGCACAGAGGGCCCACTCTCCCACCAACATATGCAAGTACTTAGTTTTGTATTCTTTCTCAAAAAGTAGGGATATTCTATACAAAAAACTGCGTTACTGCATCATTTAGGTTTAAAACAAAAAAAGTCGGGAAATGAAAAATCTTTAGGGTTACCCCTCCCTCTCACCCTCCAATCATCCCCAGATTGACAGATGACAGGGTGTGTCATTGGGGTTGTGAAGCCTAAATGTCACCCCATTCTTTTTTGCTGTCCCTTCTCAATATGATTACACATGGAATGGGGTGACGTTTAGGCCTCTCAACTCCAATGACACACCCCGTCATCTGTCAATCTGGGGATGATTGGCAGGTGGGGGGAGGGGCAACCCTAAAGATTTTTCATTTCTGACTTTTTTGTTTTAACCCTAAATGATGCATTAACACAGTTTTTGCATAAAAACATATATAAATATATATATATATATATATATATATATATATAAACATATATATGATTTTGATAGGAAATGAATTACTTTGCTATAATTTATATATATATATATATATATATATATATATATATATATATATCTTTATATATGTATATATATATATATATATATATATATATATACACACACACACACACACACACACAAATATATTAAAGATAAGTATTATATATATATATATATATATATATATATATATATATATCTACAACATATTGAAGATAAATATTATAATGGCTTTTTAGTATTTTGTATCTCAAAAGGTAGCCAATATTGTACTTTAGGTTGACCAAGCACTGTAAATCATTCTACCGGCATCCCCCAGTAGGCTGCCTGTACTGAGTGGCCTGTAGCTTGCCCTCTATGGCAGGGCTCCCCTGAAAGGGTGGGGGAGAGACCAAAATCTACCAGAGGCTGCAGCCATGGCTTATGCCTGGGGGGGTCATTTGGGAGACAGTCCAGGGGCATCATGGAGCTCTGTGACCAGGGATATTTCTTGTTTAGTTTCCTCAAGGACGTGGACATACAATGATGTTAGTGCGGGATGGGTGCACTCCTACACCAATCCATCAGATGTCCGCCATCACTCCGCAGTGCTAGGCAGCAATGGCTGCTGAGGACCCAGCTTCTGCTGCGTGTTACTAGTATGCTGAGGAACCACAACCCTCCACCCAGAGGTGGAGAGCTGTCCATAAGATGCTCATCCAACCTCCCCCTGGCTGACCCTCTGATACACTGTGCTCACTTCTGAACATGGGTGAGGAAGTACTTCTACACTGAAAGAATGGCGGATGCCTAGAACAGTCTAACAGCAGAGGTGGTAGGAGTGAAAATGGTGCTGGGCTTCAAGCATGCATGTGATAGGCACAAAAAAATCTTAGTAGAAATGCGGGCCGGGGGGGGAGTAGCTGGAGATCAGGTAGATTCTGCAGTGACGATATAGTAAGGACAAACTGGGCAGACTAGGTGGGCCAAGCAGTTGTTATTTGCTGACAAATTTTATGTTTCTATGTTTCTATCTCACCATAACACACCTTGTCTCATTTAATTCCAATCCCACCCTATTCCACTTGACCCATGTCATGCCATCCCACCCCATCCTATCCCAGCCTGTCTCATCCTAACCCACCCCACCCCAAACCATCACAGTCACTCCACCCCATCAGGTAATATCTCACCACACCACACCCCATCCCCTTCCATCCCACCCCAACCCCCATTATCCCACCCACACACATAACCCACCCATCAGATCACATCTTACTCCACACCACACCCATCTCTTCTCACCCTAATCTACATTATCTCAGCCACACACCCCATTGATCAGTTCGCATCTTGCCCACCAACCCATCCCCTCCCATCCCACCCAACCCACATTATCCCAACCACACACCCCACCCATCAGATCACATCTCACCCCAACACTCCCATCCCTCTCACTCTAACCTACATTACAAAAGGGTCTGAGAAATGAAACTTTCTGATTGGCTGCAAACAATCTAACAGCCTTATGTTAACCTTTTATTAACATACATGTAGAGCTTAGCCATGTGCTGAACAAGGTTTAACACTGTTTAAACACATTTGTTATTATAATAGCAATAAGGCACTCCCAGGGATTATGTTAATGATCAGGTAATCACCCTCTAGAAGCATGTGGCACCCGGCTACACCATGTGCCACAGTACACCCCTAGAAGGTGATTAACAGACCATTAACATAACCCTTGGTCATGCCTTATTGCTTAATTATCCCACCCACACATCCCATAAAAACACATCACACCCCACCACACCACACTCCATCCAATCCCTGCCCACCCAACACCATCACATCACATTGCATTACATAACATTCAGCAAACTGACATTCTCTACCCAGTGCAGAAATAATGTCTCCCTGTGTACAGAATTGTTCTGCAACTGCCACTCCAGGCTTATAGTTTACCCAGCTGCCAGTTTTTAAATGGGTTCTTTAGATTAATAGAAAGTAATTGCTCTCATTCATCCTTTTCATACATTCTACTACAGTGGCCATAGGCCATGCAAGATTAAAATAGGCCATGCAAGATTAAAATATTATCGTTAAAAACAGCAAGGGAAAAAGTACATCAATTTTAATAAACTATTAGCTTTAGAATTTTTTGCCAGAAGCTCTTTCAACTTTTTTTTTCTGATACACTGAATAATGAAATATTTTGAATTTTTTTAAAGAGACACTGCTGTTTCCCAACCAAGGACCAAAAGGACAAAGTTGACCTTAGCAGGAGTCTGAGGCCTTGTTGAACACTGAATGCTTCTCTCTAATTACTGCTGTTTAAACAAATTCTGGTCAGAGCTGATATGGCTATGAAAAGCTTTTGGGATGTTTTTACCCATTATTTCTAATGACTTGCACAACGTAGATCTGTGGAGAGGCAGTTTCAATGTGGTCTTCCTTTTACACATTTTAACAATGTGTTTTCCTGGACTATGCCTGCTGATTGCTATATATTTAGCCTGGCTAGTTCACAGAAGAAATGGCATCTTATTTTCAGTGGGGCTCTGCATTTACACAATATTATGCTGCATTGTGTAAAATCACAATGTACTAAAAACAATATTTTACATCTGGGGGATATATTAAGTGCCAGATTGATGTATGAGCAGAAAGATGTGTTGCACAAAGAGGGTGCGCCATTCAGCACTGAACTGATTCAATATTCAAAGAGAATGTGCCATCAGTACAGGGTGTGCATACAGTGAAGCCCACCAGGATGAAGTGCAGCACTGCAGAATTCTGTAGTAGAGTTACTGCAGCAAACAATGCAGTTTCAAAGGGAGTTAATCCCTTTCATCATGCAGTAAACCTGTGACACTGTGCTTCATCTTGGCAGGCTTCATTGTTTCTGTTGAAAATGTGATCCCGGACAGGAGCCGCAGTGCAGGCGGCTGCCAAGTCAGGTGCATCCAGGGTGACCCCGATTGAGTACCTTCCAGGGAGGATGTGTGGCACATACCAGTATGCACCACAGCCCCAATGGGCAATATTCAGCCCAGGAATGCAAATGAACTAATTGAGCATGTAGGGTGCAAAGGGACCTTATGCATGCTCATTATCAGCCCATTTGCATGTTGGCATGGGGATGAATGCGCCGGAGCAGCTCTCGCTCCCAAGCCTTGACCCCAGTCGCTCCCATGTGGGACAGGCCCTGAAGTCTCTGGTGGTATAGTGGCACCCCTCCCACCTGTTCCATCAGCCCTGATTGTACTGGACTTCAGGCTCTATCGATTCCATATTGTAGGGACCACAATGCTATCCCTAATTGCACCTGAATACACCTACAGTCCATGTCCATAGTGTAGTGGCCCCCACTCCCCCTCAACAGTGCAAAGACACCCCCTCCCTGCCCCCTGCCCATCCCATTGTGATGACTGGCTCTGTAATGGGATTGTACCACTCTATCGGTGGGTGGCAGAGCACTGGCAGTAGGATGCTGGAATGTGTTATATATAGGCATGAGCTGTGTGTGGGTGATAACACCCAGTGGCAATACTCTTCAGGCACTGGCATGCAGATCCATCAACCCGGTGCCATTGCATTGCTCAGTGTGAGTGACAGCCGATGCTGCACCCACTCACACAGGTCCCAAAACAGGCATGTTAGAGCTGACCTCTTATTCGTTTGTAAAGTTGGGGAATTGCGGATGAACTATCTATAGCCTGAAGCGTACACTGCAAATGGCATTACAGGATACCGCACTACATGGCACCCAGAATACTTCAGCAGTCCAGAGGGTAGCATGTTACACAGGGAAACAGGGGAGAGTGTGGACTTGCAGTAGTGTATGACAGCAGAAAGATACAGTATCAGCAAGGCATGCATTGGAGGTATGTAAATTCCCTCTTCAGTTTGCTAGGGACGTACACACAGCTGTATACACTGGTGGATCCGCAGCTCACATGGTGCCCCAATGCATGGTACAGTCAGTTGAGTCATTCCATAGTGCAGGTCCCCAGGCTGGGTTCAGTGCAGCCAATGGCTGGCCATGGCAGGGTGTGGAGGGCAGTGCCAGTCTTTGCAACAGGTTGGGTATGGAGGGAGTGAGGGTGTCTGTATACAGGGGTGGTGGATGGGAGTCCTCGAGACTATGGATATGGACCATGGTTTCCTCTGGTGCAATCGGGTCTGGGAGGGGCCCTACACTATGGAGCTCTTCTGGGATGGAGTTGACTAGATAGAGGATGGAAAGGGGGTACCTCTAGTCCACCAGGGCTGCCAGGCTGCTGTGCACCTGGGTGTACACCTGCAGCCTGCCTGTGGGTGGCTGGCCGGGTTAGGACAACTATTCACGGCCTAACTGTGGGCCACGGTGCTCTGGACTGTGAGGGGCACATTCCCACTGAATATGCTGCAGCATGGCATATGCATGGGATTGCCCCCTCGACTTGAACGGCATACCATTTGTGTGTGTCCTGGTCCTTTCCCGCACATTTAAAAATCTCACTGCTGCGCATTGTTGGAGTTGTGCAGCACATCTCCCTTTTCCACTGGGATGCACTGCATATCTCCTTTGGATACAGGGGCCCTGGACTAGCCTGAATAAATACATTATAAAAATGGGAAAATCATGACCCCACTGAAAACAAGATTTGCATCTAATCTGGGACAGCCTGAGTAAATACAGTGCAAAAATGTGTAAATAAACATCCCTGTGACAATGAGATGTAGCATCTCACCCTGACCTATCCAGGATACAAAATATAGGATAAGAAATATTCAGTGCTCCCAGATCCAAATAACCATTACTCTGTAAGAAGCTCTTATTGTCTCTGTGTTTTCCCCACAAAGGCAAAATCAAATCCCTGTATAAATCCCTGTAGATTTTTCCATAAGCCACTGGTACCGTATTTATGACTTTTTTCTTTATTATATCAGCAGCCTTCTATTAGGAAAAGAGCTCAGATTTGCTGCTCAGCAGTGGTGGCCCTACACCAGGGCCCACCAGGGCACGTGCCCTGGTAAAAAAATGCTGTGCCCAAGTTGGTGCCCCATATGGTGCAGAGCTTCCTCCATATTGCTGCCCCATATGGTGCAGAGCTTCCATTAGTAACAATATATCAGTGTCCTGGCTGCCATCAATTGTGCCCCAGCTGTGCCCTGGTAACCATTTGTGGCTAGAGCCACAACTGCTGCTCAGTATTAATATTGCATGTCACGATGACCTTGAAATAATCTGGATTTATATGCTATGCATAAGAATAATGGGGGACTATATGAAATAACAAATATCAAGCTCATTATTTCATCAACTATACTCAAAATTAGTAATCACATGTCAGACAATCTTTTAAAAAATACTAATAATGCCTCTCAACAAATTTATTGCAAATAGAGACATACAGTATATGTAATAGATAACCCACTCTTAGGTGTGCGGTCGCGCTCTGATATACGCACACTTTGGGGTGTGTTGTATGCGCGAGCACTAGGAGGAGTCGTCCAACCACCCAAGGCATGCATATATCAGAGCGTGACCGCACACCTAAGAGTGGGTTATCTATCTTATAAAATGGCCAAAAATATTTGGGCAGGGGGAGGAGGTACAAAAAGTAGTCCCTGTCTGGCAGAGATAAATGTTTAATTTACAGTAGGTTATCTGGTTGATCCTGCCATAATTGTGATGGGTTTGAAGTTAAAGGTGGTATTTATCTGGTTGATTCTGCCTTAGTTTAAAAAAAAGTGATAAAAATATGTATCTGGTTGATTCTGCTATTGTCAGAGTGTGTTACACTCTAATCCCTTTCAGTTTTATTTCTGTACTGTAGCGTGATCAAGCAGTGTAAACTATAGTTAAAGACCTGTTGGCAGAGGTTCAAAAACAAGGAATTTTATGTCCAAGAACTATGTAATCTCCATTTTTATGTTACTGTTATTCAGTTTTTTTTTTTTGAAAGAAGCCTCTGACTGTAATGGGGGCTGAGCGAGTGAGTCATTTGTCTCTGTATTGTAGCGTGACCGAGTGGTTTTATTTGGCAGTTCAGGACATGCTGGCAGAGCTTAAAAGTAAGGTATTTTACTTTCCAGACATTGTGTAAACTCCTTTTTATTTTAAGGTTCCTCATATTTTTGCAGAAGGAAGCCGCCGACTATAAAGAGCAGACAGCGAGTGAGTCAGCAGCTTCAGAAGGGGTGACGGAAGCATGAGTGAGAGTTGCTATAGCAACAACTCTCGCTCATGCTTCTGTCTACCCTTCTGAACCCAGCAACTCGCTCGCTGTCCGCTCTCTACAGTCAGTGGCTTCATTTTGCAGAAATATGAGGAACTTTAATGTGATGCATTCTGTCCTGCCAGCTGATAATCAAACACTTCATATTTCAAGGCTGGCCCCATGATGCCAGGCCAGTAGGTACATAGCCACATTTGTATCTTGTAGACCTGAGTTCACACCCAAAATTGTAAGAGAAAATGCTGTAAGAGAGGGAATTTAAAAAAGACAGAAGTTGGTGCTGTGGCAGCCCCAGAAATCTGTACTGACATGAACACAGACAGGGTTTCGAAATCCTGATATGGGGCCCCAATACCTGTTGGCACCAGAAAGCCAGCCTTGAGATGTGTAGTTTTTGATGATCAGCTGGCAGTATAGCCTAGAGGTTAAAGCAACCCTAAAGATGGATTATTTTTATTAACAGTTTGAAATGTAAAGGTGATAACTCACTAGTTTCAATGCACATACAAAACAAGTATTATAAATGTAGAACATGTTTTAATAACACCTTAAAACACATTTAATACAACAGACAATTTCCTATGTAACCTACAGTCAATGGAGGGCCAAGATCCTCGGTGACATCATTTCCTGTCAGGAGCCTAAAACATATGGCTGCCCCCAGCCCTTAATTACAGGCTGATTTACATGTGAATAACTCTGTACTGCAAGGACTCACAGATAAACACAATGGCTCACTAATATCTGCTGTTTATGGTCTTTCAAACATTAAAAAACCATGTTAATGACAGTTTCCCTTTAAGAGAACATTCTACCAGACAGTTCTATGTGTGTTGTGTGGAACAGTACTCTACCTGGAGGATGGCATCCCTAGATCTGTTCCCTTTCACACCTCTCAGCATTGTGACCTTACTCACTATCAAATCAAGAGACGCCACTCCCCCTCTGCCATATCAGTCCCTTGTGATGTCGCAATGCTGATGAAGTATGAAGGGAAATAGCACTAGGTAATGACGGCTTCCATGCAGAGTTTCATATCTAATGCTATCGGGCAGAAAAACTTTAAAGCAGCAGTGTTTGTTAGTCATCATGTCTATTCTGGATCATCCCCCTTTTGCAATATGGCCACCAGGCTGGGCGTACTGTGAATTGTCTGTAGTGTTGTGTGTTTTAATTACATTTTATAGCTACAAAGTGCTAGAATTTAACCGCTTCTGACCGTTTTATTGATCGAGTTTGATCTTTTTTTTTTTTATAAACTCTTTTTTACTTCTTTTACTCCTTTGATGGGTCTGTGCTGGCATGTACCAAATAGTTGAATAAGGGTTGATTTTTCACCCTCAGCTGTGTCCTGCACCTGCTGGGAAGCATTGTGAGTGTGGTGAACTGGACAGCATTTTTTGGGGCTGGGATTTATATGTGACTGTTACTCCATTGCTGTTGATTGGATTACTGGTAAAGTTCATCTGAGCACTGTGTGAAGATACCATACCGAGAAGGGTTTGATGAACTAGAGAACATTCCCAGGACTGGGATAAAAGTTTAATTGTTGTTCGCTGACTGACTTTTGTTTGCTGGTCCGTGTGCTCATTTGGATTAAGGTACTGTGGACCTTAAGGTTGTGGTTTTGTGGATGATCTTCTGCAGGACTACCTGGTGGATTTAGGGATGCCAGCAGCTCGATTTGGGACCAGGTGGAGTTGACCTGATCTGCCTGGTGAGCTGTGAGGAGGTCTGTGGCAGCATGGGGGCCTGTTCCTATCCACCAGGGAATCGGTGGTGGGAGTTGATCCCTAGGGCTACAAGGGGGGCCTATCGGTTGGTGGGTTCTTTCGGGGAGTTCCGCGATAGCTGCTACAGCCCGAGACCATCTGCCAGGTTAGTTTTGTCAGGGCTGTCCAGGGTCTCAGGGCTGTGGTTGATCCTGAAGAGGCCTGTTGGAGGAATTCTGGAACCCTGCCCTTTCTCCTGAATTACTGTCAGACTGCCTTGTTTTATTTATTTATCGGCAGTGAGAGTGTTGTATAGTTTCCCCAGACTTGAGAAGTGAGAGTACTCAAGGACTGGGGACTGCTTTGGTTTTATTATCTGTAGGATCTCTGAGACTATTTCATCTGCCTGCTATGGGAGGTATAAGCTCCTGAGAAGGGTGCCCAATCCTACTGGTGGTGAGAGGACCTTTGGGACCTGGACAATTAGAACTCTTTCCTAGCTGGTTTTAAATGCACTATCAGTCCATCCTGTCTGCCTGTACCAACTGTGTTTACTTGATGTTTTATTATTGTTTTGTTTTGGGTTACTATTCTAATTTTGATTTTGGTATGTGATATTAGAAAGATGAGTTTTTATGTGTGATTATTGGGGTAGTAAATTCAAGATATTTATTGTTTTTAGAAAGCTTTTGTATGTTTTTTAGTTTATTTGTATTATTTTAGGGTGTGGTTTTATAATTCACAGTTGGATAGTTGTGGAGGGTTATTTGAAGTACCAAAATGTGTTGGAGTCCTGCCCCTATGGTCGTGTGCTATTCATTCTCCACCCTTTGCACTGTCCGTCCTTTTTCTCCCCCTCCCACTTCAGTATGCAACTTACCTGTGCTGTAAGGCACTGGGTATTGTGTGGATGGGTGGGAGGAGGGCGTGGGGTTGTGAACAGTGGAGGATGAATTAGGGGGGTCACCGCATTGGGATAGTGAGATCCAGGAGATGCCCTGGGTCGATATGAAACCCAGAACGTGGTCCTTCATGTCTGGTTTCCATACCCAAGGGCACTACAGATGGTGGTAGGCAGATGGTTCAGGCAGCCCAAAAGGTTCATCCAACTCGGGCAGTGTTATGTAATGCTAGGTCCATTAAAAACAAAGACAGCAATTATTGCAGATTTTGTTAAATCAGTGGACCTGGCTTGCATCACTGAGACCAAGCTGGATGAGAATTCTGGCCCGGTTTTGGAGGCGGCAGTTCCGGCTGGGTACTCGATGACACACTGCCCGAGACTGGATCGCAAGGGGTGGGGTAGCGGTCTGTTTCAAGACTGACTTAACCTCACAAATGTACCAGTTGGGGAGACGGAGTCATTTGAGTGTACTGTAGCAGCAGGTGTAGGCTGTAGGATCATCCTCATCTACCGTCCACCAGGAGACAAGAAACGATTCCTTCAGGAAGTCGTGGACTTCGTCGTTGACATGGCGTTTGAGTCACCCAGGCTGATGATCCTGGGTGACTTCAATGCCTGGGTCAATGATGAACTCTCGTAATTTGGTCAGCACTTCTTCCAGTTGATGACATCTCTGGGCCTTACACAGGTAGTTACCACTGCTAGTCATAGTCACGGTCACTCTCTTGACTTAGTCTTCCTTCTGGGGATGGAGGCCTCCAATTTGGGGGTGGAACCAGTTGGATGGTCTGATCACTACACCATTGGGTTTAGTTTTAGCACCCCCCTATGTAGGCCTACCTCTGTGGAGAAAACCCAGTATCGCCCTTTGCGAGACATAAATTCTCAAGGCCTGATGGCAGCACTGGATCTCTCATCCCTCTCAGAGGCAAACAGTGACCCAGAGGCCCTCGTGATGGCTTATAATTCATCTATTGCGGCGGCCCTGGATGTCATTGCTCCTGTCCATATTCATCCTCTCTCTCTTCACCCTCGAGCCCCATGGTTTGATGGGACTCTGAGGGAGATGTGGCAACTTGGACCACGGTTAGAGCGTTCCTGGCGGAAATCCGCCCTTGATGCCAACCACCTTAGACTGATGGATCATTACCATGTCTATCAATCCGCAATCACCCGTAAGAAGACAGAGTTCCTGTCCGGGGAGATTGCGGCTGCTCAAAATCGACCAGCTCAGCTGTTCCGAACTGTGGACAGACTGTGCAACCCAGCCTGCCTACAAGCTCGGAAAGCCTTTTCACAAGAAGAGTGCGATGAACTTGCTCGATTTTTTGCAAATAGGGTGGCCAACATCAGGTCTGCGCTCCATCCAGCACACTCTATGGGTGTTGCCGAGGATCAACGTGAAGTCGCCTACCTTTGGCCATTTTGGAGTACCTTTGTCTGACCAGCTTTCATGGATGTCATGCGGATCATCTAGAGTGTGCGCCCTACATGCTGTAGTTTAGACCCAGGACCTACTTCCCTGATTGTGGGTTGTGTCAATTCTATCAGCCCAGTCCTAGCTCGGATAGTCTGATGCTCCTTAGAGACAGGTGAGTTTCCAAGCTCACTGAAAGAGGCAGTGGTGACACCACTCTTGAAGAAAGCTTCTTTGGATCCAAACTGCCTTGCAAACTACAGACCTATCTCTAACCTTCCCTTTATAGGGAAGGTGATTGAGAAAGTAGTGGCCATTCAGCTGGAGGACCATTTGACCATCTATGACATCTATGAACCACTCCAGTCTGGCTTTCGAAAGAGGCATAGTATTGAGACAGCACTGGTTCTGGTGCTCAATGATCTCCTGATGGCTAGAAATAAGAGGAGCAGTTCCATTCTGGTCCTCCTAAATCTCTCATCAGTGTTTGACACTGTGGACCATGGGGTCCTGCTTGATTGTCTGCAGTTCATCTGTGGACTGACGGGTACAGTCCACGGGAGGTTTCCATCATTCCTCACTGGAAGATCTCATAGGGTGGTGTCCGGGGTTTACTCCTCCAACCGTTTCTCTGTCTTGTGGGGTTCCTCAGGGTTCAGTACTGTCCCCCATGTTGTTTGCAGTGTATCTGCTGCCCCTCGGAGACATTGTAAAAAGGTATGGACTGAGGTTTCACTGCTATGCTGATGATACCCAGCTCTACCTCTCTTTTGCACCTGACCTGGGTGGAGCTGTCTCGGTTTTTAATAGCTGCCTCACTGAAATCCAGGAGTGGATGGATGCCAGTTGGCTGAAGTTGAACTCTGATAAGACTGAGGTATTGATTGTGGATCCGGGTCGCCGGATAGGGGAGCTGGCTGGGAGTTCGCCCTCTGGACTTTTTCTCGGGGGCATCCCACTCCTGTTCTCTGAATGAGTTCAGAATCTGGGGGTAATTTTTCACGAAGGGCTGACCCTGAATTTGCAGGTGTCAGCTGTTGTAAAATCCTCATTCTACCATCTGAAGAATATCTCCAGGATTAAGCACCTTGTTCCATCTGGCAACCTTCCCACTCTGATCCACGCCTTTGTGACCTCGCGTTTGGACTACTGCAACTCCCTGTACCTAGGGCTACCAGGGGTGGAAATCCATCACTTACAGCTGGTGCAGAACATGGCAGCCCAGCTTCTGACAGGATCATCACAGTCCTGTCACATTACGCCGGTGCTGCGTGCTCTGCACTGGCTGCCAGTTCAGTGGTGGATCACCTTTAAAGTCAGTCTTCTGACTTTTAAAGCCCTACATGAAATGGGCCCAGACTATCTAAAAGAGCTCCTGGTTCCTCACTGCCCTGGGCGATTGCTCCGCTCAGCCAATGAGGGGTTGCTAGAGATTCCAAGGGTGTGCTTGAAATCTTCTGGAGTGAGGACATTCATGTATGCCACCCCAGCCCTTTGGAATTCTCTACCCCATCAGTTACATGAGTGCATGACCGTGGAGGGGTTTAAGCAAGCATTAAAAACTTATTTGTGGAACCAAGCTTTTGGTGATTAACTAAAGATGTTATCAGTGTGATTTTATTGCTTGTTATTGACATGTTTGTCTGTTGATATTGTGGTTTTAATTATGTTAAGGCGCCTTGGTTTTTGAAAGGCGCCATACAAATAAAGGTTATTATTATTGTTTTTAGGAATAATGTATTACTGGCAAAAACATTGCTATACCTATTTTCTTTTCATTTTCTTTCATTTATGAACTGAGATACATGATACTAAAGTTTTTTAGAAGTTCTTCCTCCCTTGAAATGCCCACCATGAAAAACTAATACATCTCAGTGTGATGCTGGGCTATTTACAATCAGAAACGTGCTAGTAACTTTATAATACACCCACTGTATAAATCCAGCATTTATAGTCAAAATATACCCTCAACAGAATAGATTTTTAAATATTGTGAGTGTCAGGAATCCTTTTTTTTTTTCATATAGCTTTGGACCCCTCCAGAGACTCTGCATCTGTCCCCACCTCCCCCAGCCAGCACATACCTCCCCTGGATCTACAGTACCTGGAGTCAGTCCTCCACAGATTTCCCCATGTGGTGGAGTTGGAGAGGGAGGGAGGGAGGGCCATTCTCCCACCCCAGGTCCATAATCCACAGTTGCTCAAGGTGTCTGGGTGGCAGCATGGCCCAGGGAGGTGCGCAAAGCAGTAGTCTGCATTCAGGTTCCTTTTTCCATTTCCTCCCAGGTGCCCCTGCTACGGCAGATTGTCAGGATGTGCATGTGGAGGTACATACCCTGCAGAACCATGGCCCCTCCCTTCAACTCACTCAGTCACTCCTGCACTACCACCAGGCCTCCACCCTGTGGCACTCAAAGGTCGAGTCAGCTGGCCACCTCTTCCTGGGAGAGAAGAGAAGCCCCTGGGATGCTTAACCCTTTCCCACCGCATCAACACTCAGCAACCCATGTAAGTTCCTGAACACAGGTCACTGTTCAGGCTAAACATGTGGTAGCCATCTTTAAAGACTTGAGTCATTAATTACAAAAATTGTTATTAAAATGTTCTTCTTAAATATTCGTGGAAATTAAAAATACATTGATTATCAGCAAAGATGTCAGAAACACATTTTTGCTAGAAAAATACTTTATGATAAAACTCGCAAATATTGCTGCTTTAATTAGTAAGTGGAAAAAGAGAAATACTTTTGTAGACCAGGGGACTGAAGCCCCCCTGTAGGTCTACAGGCCTGTAAGGAGTTATCTCCAACCTGCATGGATACCTCCCAGTTAAAGAGATTTGCTGAGAGTTTCTAGGGGGTGGACAGCAGCTGGAGACATAGACACACAGAAACATAGACAATAACAACAGAAAAAGAGCATTGATCCATCCAGTTTGCCCATAAAACCCTAACAAATCCAGGATCTATTGTCCATACAGGGTTCTAACCCACACTACTCATTCCCTCATTCCCCACCCTACCATTACCACGCTGAGCAACCACTAAACCCTTCACTCTATCCTATCCATGTTTGAAACCATATAGTTTTGGCACCTTCCACATCAGCCAGCAGATTGTTCCATGGCGTCACCATACTTTCAGTAAAATCAAACCTTTTCACTTCCCTCTTGAACCCCACCCCCCATCAGTTTTTACTCATGCTCCTGTTTTCTTGATCTGATACTTATGCTAAATAGTTCCTCACAGTTTATATTGTTCATTATTTTTAGGAACTCATCTGGCCTCAGCGAGTACATGTTCAGTGCATGAGCTAGCCCTCACAAGATCTGTCCTGCTTGGCATGAATCATTTTGGTCACCTTACATTTCACTGTCCCCAGCCTGTCCTCATCTTTCCTAAGGTGAAGACTCCAGAAATGGGCACAGTACTCCAGATGGTGCCTCAGTTATTACTTATGAGTCATAAGAAGTTGTTTACTCCAGGTTAGTTAGTCAGTTGGCAGGAGGTAAATAAGCTGTATGCAGGCCAGCTGAGGATCTGTGAGGTCTAGTTTGGAGTTAGACCGATAATCAAACTGTAGAGTCTTGGTGGTGGCCATCCTACCATGACTCTGGTGGGGTAAGCACCTCATGAAATAGTCAGATTGACCAAGAAACTATTCTTATCAATCCCAATGAGCTAAGTGTACAGGCTCTGGGGTAAAATGTGACTTACAGGGATATGTAATTGGTACCTCGGTGCCTCCCTCCTTGCTTGGGAGCAGGAGGAAGCCTTGTAATGAGATGGTACTATAATTTGGCTAAGGATCCATTGCCCCATGGGAGCGGGTGGTGTAGAGGGTGAGGTTGCAGGACTCCAGGATGCTGCAGTACCCCAATGAGAAGTTCCCTTATCCAAACTGTATGGTGCACCACACTAGTCATGGTGTAGCTAGGGCCACAGTATGGCATTGACGGAGATAAGATTCAAGGGCCTTCTAGTTGGCTGATATAATTCCAGAAAGGCTGACACATAGGGAAATAGATTTGGCTACGGTGGACCCTCATTGGGTAGCAGCAGCAAAGTGGGTACCAAGGTCTAGGGGAGGTTGGTAGGATGGTATCCCCAGGTAAGCTTCTGAGTGAAATGTCCCCTAGCTTCATCAACATTCCCCTGCTTGCTTTGTATGACCTACACATAATTAAATTCTGTTTCTATTGTCTGCCACTGGCAAGTTGTTCAACTGTGCCTCTGGGTTATGCCCAGCCGGAAGAAAATGGACTCTTAATACAATGAGGGCTCTGTGTCCTGAAAGACTTCCTCCTAAAAGTGGTGCTGGATTGTGTTATAAATTCTCCCCCCTCCATGTGATCCAAAATAGATGCTTTACCCTCGCTGGGACTTTGTTTATATTTCACTGATATGCTTATGAGCTTTACTTTTACTAAGTGGATGTTGTTTGGACTTTATCCAGTAGTGAGCAATGAGTTACTGTTTTCTAAGTGTTTTGCCTGTTAACCCCCTTGCTTTGCAGCCTGCAGCAGACCTGAGGATGTCCAAGTACTCAAAAGGTCATCCTAGACCAAGGAAGTCAAGTAGATGACTGCCATTTAATGTCATGTATGGGCTCTCTTCTTGAAGATGAGTTGAGCCATTTAAACTCCTAGACGAGGGTGCAGGTTATACTTTAAAAGTAAAAATATAAACTACTGACTACTTTTTATGAATTTATAACATTGTTGGCCTCCTTTTTTGGGCACTACTGGCTCTCTAGTGCATGTTTTTACATGTTTTTTCTTTTCCCACTGCAGGGGAAGCCACAGATGTGTTGCATCCTGGGCAGCAAGCCTGAAGGGTCACTACATAAATGTGTGAATTGTGTGTGTGTTGTTAGCTGGGTGGTAAAAGGAGAGCAGGGCTGAGCTGAAGGTAGCTGAGCACACCTCTGGAGGAGGTTAGGAAAATACTAAAATTAAGCACAACTTGCAGAAAAGAAAGTACTTCTGAGTATCAATGGAGTTTCCTTCTCTCTCTTCCTACTCTATGCAACCTCTGAAGTGAGATTCCTGATCGAGAACAAACTTCTGGGTTACACAAAACGAGAGGCTCAATCCTTCCACGATATGATAACAAGTCACAACCAAGCTTGGAATTAAGTCCACACAGCACAAGACAAAAACTGACAGAACAGTAATTATTGGGTATAATCACTGCCAGGAAGTAGAAAGAGCAGTCAAAATGGAGCCCCAAGCCCATTCTGTCTCTACCATACTATATTATTTTTCAATAGCATAAGTCAAGGACATTCCATGAATACTGGCTATTCAGAAGACCTGGCATTTTTCAGGTTACAGCAATTGGATCTTCTCTAGTCGTAACAATAAACCCCATATTTTACTACACCTGCCATATATTATGTAGAGGCAAGAGACAGCACTATCAATAGAGCACCTGAGTCATACACCTAGTTGTGTGTGCCCCTGGTAGTCTGGTTCAGCCTTCTGCAGATCCACTTGGCTGCCTAGCCAGGTTTTTTTGTCCTCCTAGTGCCCCCAGACACCCAACTCCTTCAGGACCCCACAGCCACGCTGGCTGCTAGACTTTCCTTTGCTGCAGCAGCTGACTCCCAGATCTTCCAGTCCTCCAATGCATAGAGGGTCCAGCTTGTCCTTGTGAGGCCCCCTCAAGGCCATCAGGGGAAGAAGGGGCCTTAGTCCTAGTGCTCCAACAGGAAGTGTCTGCTTTTGTGCCCCAGGGAGTTGGGTAGCATTGGGGGACTAGAGGGGGTTATTATCTGGCATTCCTGGGTGGCAGTTTCCCATGTTCTTGGTCGCACCATCCACCCACAGCAGCATGCACCATGTTGGAGTCCTAGACCCTCACCACTATGTGCATGGTCACCCACGTCAACCATGGCACTGAGTTACCACCAACAGCTCTCTGAGTGGTACACCGCTGCACCTTGGATTATAATGCCCAGCTGGTTGAAGAAATTATGAAATTAGACAAATCAGATGCAGTGGTGACCCTGGAGAAGGGAAATCACCCACTTATAGACTGCCATTTTGAGAGGGCTAATTAAGCAGGCTTTGGCACCAGATCAGGTCTCTTGAGAGGTTATGGGCCATTTTACTCTGGTTGCTATGGCTGGAAAGAGTAGAACTAGACCAGAACTGGTTCTTCATGCCTACCCCCTCAACAGTATACAGTGGCGTGTATATTTGACCACACTTTGTCCATGAATGCACCAAGATTATTTTAAAACAGTTCAAATTTGTGGCTATAACCACTAGTTGTGGCAGCCCATTCCACTTTGCTATCACTATCTGGGTGTAAACATTTCCCCTAGAATTAATTCTGTGTTTCCTTCTGACAAGTTGCCTCTCATGTCACCTTGCATGGTGTTTATTCTTTACTTTCCAAACCCATGGCTGCACAAAGATAATTACCATTCAATATTTTATAAAGTAATACTAAGTCACCTCTATCCCTTCTCTTGGCTAGACTATGCAGTCCAAAGTTATTCATTTGTGTGTTATAATCTAAATTTTTTTAGGCTTGTGATACATTTTATAAAATGCCTTTGCCCTCCTTCTAATGTTTCAATCTCTTTTTTGAGATAAGGTGACCAGAACTGCAAGCACCAGTCAAGGTAAGGTCTTGCCAAGGATCTGCACTGTGGGATAATAGTTTTTCTATGCCTACTTGCAAAATTTCTCTCATTGTAACTTAGAATTTTTATGATTTGCATTATTTATGTCATGTGAGAATTTTAAATTTGATTCAATAATGATTCTTTGGTCCCTTTCTTCATAAACATTGTTTCGCTTCCCCCTAGGAAATATTCCCTGTGCATACTAAGGATACTTAGGTGCATAACACCACCTTTTTCAGAATTAAAAATCATTTCCTGCCTCTTGGCCCAAGTCAAAAGTTTGTCTATGTCATTTTAAATTTTTTTCAGTGTCTTCCTTGCTTCTTCCTTCTTCTGCAGTGCCAGCCCTTAATTTCCCTTTTGGGCTTTATCTGGTGATAAAGTGCATTGGAATGGGGCTCACTGCTTTAAAATACATACTTAGACTTTGAATGCATCAGTGGGGTACAGAGGTAGCCCTGTTTCCTCTAAGCCAGGAGACTGGGGCCTGATTCTCAAACAGGGCTGCGTTCGACGCAAGCTGAGGCAAACAGCAGCCTGTGCCGAAGCCCCATACGCCAGGGACCTTGCACTGGATTAAGGTACAGGAGGGGTCCCGGCGTTTAAGTCCCCACACTTGAGCCATTCCGTCCCTTGCGGTGAACACCTGGTGCATGGGAGGAGTCCATCGCAAGCCCGGTGCAGCACGGGAAACAGTGCCTACTGTACATATGTGCACAGTGACTGCCACCAGTCTCAGACACTGTGCCCATATGTACAGTATGGTGCTGATGCAGACCACAGTCGGCGGCTGGCCGGGCACCAAGGGGTGAGTTCCACTAGACCACCAGGTAGTGGGCACTGCAGTGATTGGGCACATGCCCATGCCACATACAGGCAGCCGGGTAACATCGGGGATGGGGTGGTGGCATTGGGGATGGGTGACAGGACCTGGCAGGATGGGGCACCATCAGCGAACTGGGGGCAGCCGCAGCATATAGAGGCACATAGGCTGACTGCCCCAGTGGAACATATTCTAAGTCCCACTACACCAGCCCAGGCTGGTCTAAGAACACTTAGAATATATCCCACTGGGTGCTGTCTGTGAATAGCAAGCTGCAGCTTGCGTCAGCGTAGTCCACCTAGCGCCGTGTCGCAGCACTGTGCATGGTGCAGGGCTGGCGCAGGACCCTGTTTGGGGCAGGCAGCCTGTGGTAAATGCAGGCCACCTTCGTGAATTGCGTGGAGGCAGCCCTGGACACAAGGTGCACCTTGCACCATCTCTGTTTGGTGCAAGCACCTTGCGTCAGATGCAGGGCTTTGAGAATTGGGCCCTGTGAGTTCAGTTCCTACATTATAACTTGAGCACATACATGCTCAAAGCTGACACTGCTTTTCTGTGGTATTGGGTCATGGTGCTGCACTTTTTTTTTTCATTTTGATATTTACCCTCCTATCTGTCCTCGTGGACCCCTTCTGTCAGCAACCCCCTTCACCATCACCTACCATTCTTGGGACTTACCCAGCTTCTTTCAGACCTCATTGGGTAAGTGGGTGACCAGTAAGTGGAAGGTGGTGCAGGGTTTGTTGGGTTATCTCTGTCATCCTGCCACTAGAGGAGCTTTTTCTTCACATTTTTCTCCCTGGATCTTTGGCCAGTATGTGCTCAATGGCGCTCACGTACAGCATGAAGACACTGCAGGCCTCAACCCCCATGCCTGGAGATCAAATGAGGCACCTGCTGCTGTGCCACCTAGCCTGCACTAGGTGGCAGCCAAGCAGCAGTGTGCACTGTCCTACCCTCTTCAAAGAAAGAGAGCCATCAGTGGATGCTCAATCCTGCAGGCCCCCCCCAAGCAACCCTGGTTGGATCCCGAACCTGGATCACTGGTGTGACACACACAGTAAAGCTGCCAATGCCTCAGCCCACTATTCCACTGGGCTAGTGCCTGGCCATTGAATGAGGCACCTGCTGCTGTGCCACCTAGCCTACACTAGGTGGCAGCCAAGCAGCAGTGTGCACTGTCCCACCCTCCTCAAAGAAGGAGAGCCATCAGTGGATGCTCAATGCTGCTGGCCCCCCCAAACGACCCTGGTCGGTTCCCAAATCTGGATCACTGGTGTGACACACAGTAAAGCTGCCAATGCCTCAGCCCACCATGCCACTGGGCTGGTTATGGTACTGCCCTGTTGAGGAGATGTCTTTCATGTAAGATGTTACACTGATTTACAAAGATCCTGGTGCTGAAGCCTATATCGGCAAAAGTCTCTTTAGTGAGATTTTATAATTTTTTTCATTGTCTGTATGGAAGTGGAAGAGATCGTAGTTTAGCTTTGACTTGGTAGCCAGCTGATCCCTACACTTCCCAGTTAATCTGATCTGCCTTCACGCTCAGACACATAGTGACGTGCCAAGGGGGCATGCGAGGGCATGCTCTATTAAAAGCAATAAGGGTTGGCTTGAGGGCCATCCCAATGACTGTAAGAACCTGCTGCGAAATATTTTGTGGGGCCCTACCTCCCCAGCAATGTCAAAATACCCACTAGCACATATAAAAGATTTACAGTGTATATTCTTTTATAGCAGTCCTACTGCGCATCAGTAGTTTGTCCATGTTGCCCTCCCTTCCCCTTTGTTGGCACCATGATCAAGGAACTGAACAGTGTACTTTGTTTCTGTTCCTCGTGGGGACACCAACATCAAGATCTGATATTTTCAGTAATGGACCCGCTATTGCTTCTTTGTTCTGTAACCCCCATCCCATGAACCTAGAGTTGGAACCTGCAGCACAGACCCCACTGCTGCCACTGCTGACAGACCCAATTTCAAATGGCTAAGCAATGTACGAAAGAAAGTTGCAAGTTTGTCTGTGATAACAAAGGTTTTTTTCAGTGCCGACCTGTGAGGCAGTGGGCCCCCTGACAACATGGGCCCTACTACAACCGCATCTCTTGCACCCCCCAGTCACGGCCTTGGTCAGCTTTAAGTTCATTTTTATACATAAGAATGGCCACTTTGAGATTAATGAGGGCACCGCTCAACTAACAAGGCCCTTGTGAGCTACTAATTTAATTTTATTACACTGAATCTGCTTACATGAGATACTTATCCACCTTTTCTTAAGAACATTTCCAAGTAACTGCTCCTATAATGCTATTTAATACTATGATTTGGAATGCTATTTACTGTCTTCTTGTATAGGAGACATATTATTGTATTTGATGTTAAAGATCAATTGCAGTGTTTTTAAAATGCTTTTACCGTATTTTATTTGCTCACCATAAGAACAACCACTCCGTATATATTGTAAGTAATGTGCAGGAACAGTAATTTCTCATGTTCAGATGCTGGTTTACTGCCTGTCTTTTTTGAAGGTTTCACAGAAAATCCCTCAGACATTTTCAAACCAGCTGGCAGAATCTTGGGTGAGTGCCGATTCCATTCAAGTAACAATGGCATCATTTTCCTCAAGTCCTGGCAGCTCAGTACATCATATTATGACATTCAAGAAATCAGTCTTTGCTTCCAGTTTTCTGGTGGTGGCCTGTATTAATCAAATTATTCCAGTAAAACACCATGAGTAAACATCTGTCAATTTCCCTACACTGATCAGCATTTGGTACTCAGTAACACCCCTCCCCCAAAAAAACATCAACAACATGACAGGCTCTTAACATGAACATTTTTGTTTCCTTTGTTCTCTTCCTGCCCTGAATGAAGCCCCAACAGCTTCCTACTTATTTTAAAGTATTATCCCCTAAAGAATACTGATTAATCTGTAAAAGTAACTAAATATTTATCTGTAATGCTGTAACAAAAAATTCAATAGGCAAAGATCCTCAGACAATTGAAAGTAAACATGAGTTGTTGCCATTTTGCAATCTGTTGTACATTAGTGTGTGTGTGTGTGTGTGTGCATGCATGCGTGCATGTGTGCGTGCGTGTGTGTGTGCGTGTGTGGGAGTGTGCGTGCATGTGTGTGTGTGCACATACTAAGCTGCCAGGACCCTGAGGAAAATGATGTAACTGTTGCCTGAATGGAATGAGCACTCAGCCAAGATTCCACCAGCTGGTTTAAAAATGTCTGAGGGATTTTCTGTGAAACCATCAAATAGAAGAGCATTAAAATAGTTTATGAAATGGCTGGCAGCAAGCAAGCATTCCTATTGGTCCCTAAGAGTGTGATAATGTGTCTAACACCACACAAACAAAATCAAGCTCTGCCAGCTGGGCACCGATCCTAGAGAAGTGGCCAAATAGAATGTTGAAAAAAAGAAAATCGGCCATCTTGATTGTGCCACTACTGCTGCCAACTATGCTCGCTCTCCTAAACGTCCAACCTGATGGGCGCTGATCGCTTGTCGTCCCTTACAACAAGCGTGGCATGCTTTTTATTTTTTGTATCGTTCTGTTTGAAGCGCTACAAAAGTAAAATGTATGTCACGCTGTATCAACCACCTGCTGGCAGTGCCAGAGTACTCGGAGAGCAGAGTGTGAGACTTACAGCTTCTGGAGAGCTGTCCAGCGGGCTGCACTAGTGACATACTTAAATGGTCTGTACGGCTACAGGCACATCAGGCAAGTTACTTTCCATGACTTTTCTCGGAGTGGTGGTGAAGTACCTTTTAAGGCCTCACTTCTACTTTAAACACTGCAGAGAAAGCATATAGTTTAAATTCAGTTGTCATTGTCTGGCAAAACTGGGTGGCCCTGTGCCCCCCCCCAAGAGATAGTAATGGCACACGAGTGCAAACTGTTTTTTGGTGATATGAATGACTCGCTCACTCTCTTCCTGGTTTGGGAGAATTGGCATGTGTGTGTCTGGCTGTTGTCATGCAACTGTGTTAGTGGCTATGGGGACCACAGTAGGACAAACTTTAAGTCTAAAAAAAAAAAAATCCAGGCGGAGGAACTATTTTATTTAAAATAAAGACCAAAAAATCACTTTTTTGTTACTTAATACTAATAATTTTAATTTTTTAATGCATCTAAAATGTAGATGCCCATTTTATAAGCGCAATAAGCTACTCCAAGGTCTGTGTGTTAGACACTTTAACACAGCTAGGAGGCTGGACACACTTGGCCGGTGGCCTCGTGCCTCACTATACCTCCTAGCCTTGTGTTAAAGTGTCTAACACACACCCTGTCATGTCTTATTGCTTACATCTGTACATGACAAATGGCAATTTCTTCATTTCATATGTAATAAATAGGTCTGGTTGTCCTTATGTTAGGGAAAAGGAGTAAAGTTTATAATATGATTGTAATTTATCTGCAGCTGATCTTTAAAGATATGATCGTTTATAAATTTGTTCTTGTTTCTCTTGTTGAAAATCAAATAAAAACTTTAATGGAAAAAAGGTTCTTCAAGTGTTCGGGATTAGTCACTGTAATACTAGTGCTATTTTAGTAGCTAGTATTTGATTACTCAAAGAAAACGTATTACGTAACTGTAACAATATCACTTTTTTTTCCTAAAATTAACTGGTTACTACGATATACATTTTTAGTTTATTATTTTTTTTTAATTGTGTTTACTGGAAGAGGTACACTGAGCCAGAGCTCATTTCCAGTGTTTAGATTCATCTGGTATTTCAACATTGCTCCCACAGAATTTTTCATAAGGAAAACTTGCATTTATATCTGCTTATAACATGGTGAGAAAAATGTAAGCTTTCTGACTAGCTGAGAGACCAGGAAAGGAGTGGAATTATGAGACCATAATTACGTAAGCAATAACGCATGACAGAGTGTGAGGTTATTGGGTAATTATCGAATGCCCCACCCTTCACTCAATAGGCTGGAGGCACAAGACGTTAGCTGAGTGCCCATCAACCACAGAGTGAGGGAAGAATGTGATAATTAACCAAAAATCGCAAGCCCTGAAGTGTGTTATTGCATTTATAAAATGGCACCAAAATGATAAAAAAGAACACAAGACTAAATGAATCTTGAAGTTAAGAATAAATAAATCTTCATTATTGGCAGATTAGTTTTTACAACAAACAACTGGGTCTGCCCCATCAAAGAAGTCAAATTGCACATTTGCACAGCAGTGGTGCTACCACTCACAACACCGGGACCTGGGTTCTGGAACATACAGGGCTGTTAGAGGGCCAGCCAGGGGGGGGATTGAACATCCCGGAGGATGCTGCCCTCCTCCAGACAAGGGGGGACTCACAGCTCCACTACTCTACCTCCACCTGGGTTACCATGGGTGGCAGTGCAGGGGACAGCATCAGAAGGGGAGCCTTAAGAGAGCGCCGGGTCATGGGATGTGTTGGCTTGCCAGCATCCAATGATGCGGCACACTCCCGGGGGGAGGCAGGACAAAAAATGAGAAAATCTCAGACTAGATGAGGGCAGATGAAATCCCTGTCAAATACCCACCACGTTCATCACTGGACCCACACCACACCCTGGCTGGGGTTCCTCCAGCTCTTCACCTCCACTGCAGGTGGCCTGTTAGACAGTGGGGAAGAAAGTCACAGTGGCAGAAGGTAACAGTACCCCTGGGGGCAAGCCAGGGGGGCAGCACAGAGGTGTGTCATGGTTCACCCACTTTAAGGTGAAAACAAATGGCATGCAGAAAATGGGAGTGCAGACAAAGAGCAAGACCAAGATGCGTGACAGGCATTTGAGTTGTGCCCCCCCTCAGAACGTATACCTCATGTAGTGGCACCATCCTGGTGTTACCATAATTGTCTAGCAGACACCCCACCCAGCAGGTCGTGCCCCACCACCCTTCCTCCCCAAGCCTGACCCCGATCCAATGACCAGCTCAGCCCTCCACTCTTCACCACAGCTGGCCACTGACTGAGCTGTCAATAAATGAGTGCAGACTTGTACAAGTATATGCTCATTCGCTGACAGCTCAGTCAGTGGCCAGCTGTGGTGGAGACAAGAGCAGAGGGCTGTGCCAGTCACTGGCTCAGGTTCAGAATGGGGGAATGGCATGCTGAGCTGATGCCAGCACAGCCCTCCACCCTCCACCATGGCCACCCACTGACTGAGCTGTCATGTCAATGAATGATCATTCATTGACAGCTTAGTCAGTGGCCAGCCTTGGTGGAGAGCAGCATGCTGTGCCAGTCACCAGCTCGGGGTCAGGGTGGGGGGCAGCAGGGTGGCAGGGCACTATGTGTCGGGGTGGGGGGGGTCCACTAGACTCCAGAGAATGGACTACCTTTTATAATTAAAGAAGATCAGGGATAGGGAGGGGGGTCCACTAGACACCAGGGAATACTACAAATTACATTGTGCATGGGTGCGCGTGGGGGAGGGATCACTAGACATCAGGGAAAAATTTTCTTTAACATCGGGACAGAGATCAGCAGGGATGAAAGGCCCCCTGTTTTCTGCAGTCCTGTGGTATGTGGCAATTGCCACAGAATTAAAGACCTGCCGCAGAATTTGGGACTGGCCACAGAAATTGTATAGAAATTGCCCAAGTAAGTTAGACTGGGACAGACACCACTCCTTTCCACCGATTCCTTAGCTTGGTTTTAGCTTGTAAGAACTAAATTTGCCTCCAACCATCTCAGCCTCTCAAACCATTCCCACCTAGCCCTAGACCCCCCCAGGGCCCATATTTCTTTTACATTTCATCCTTTTTGGTCAAAGGTTGTGTGATGATCCATTACCTTTTCCTATTACTGTTTGTGGACCAGAATGCTTGTTTCTTATCCCAGTAGTGCTTTCTGGGGCCCACACAAAGCCATGCTGGAGACTGAATCCCATATTTGGGCCCAGCAGTAATAGGAATAGGCAGTGGATTGTCCAACAGTGTTGGACCAAAAAAGGGTGCCAATATAACAAAGTGAGTGACTCAATGAGGCTCTGGGTGGTATTACTTTGGGGCTAAGATATACAGGATTGGTATTTCTTGTTCTATGAGGAGGCAGAGTAATGTAATAGAGGAGACCTTACAATACTTTTGAGGGAGGAAGGATCACTGTACAGCACTGGGCCGGATAATGACACACATTTAAATTTACAAGGCCACTCGATGACATTCTCAAGGCTGGTTAGGAAGTTGGTGAGGCTGAGACAGGCAGTGGGTTTGACCTGTTCTAAAATCATGAGAGGGCAAAGTGCTGGCTGGGGGGGGGCAAACTGCTATCCTTATGGGGTTTAGAGCACAAAAGGTTGCTATGGATGGGGCTAGGGGGTTGTCAACCTATGGGTTAACTCTGGTGCCTGGGGGAGAAAAATGTATAGTATAAAAAATGCAGGCAAAAGGACAGCTAAGTAAATAAAATTGTTGGGGCAGGAAAAGAATGAGAGAATGCTGGATAGACTGAAGAAATGAAAAAGATGAAGCCAAGGTGAGAAAAGTGAAAAACTAAAGATAAAGATTATGTAAAATAAGGCAACTAAATAAGGCAAGAGGGAAACAAACAGACAAAATAGAGAAAGTCACAGTGAGATTGTAGATGAAACATTTTTTAATTTGTTAACATTTATATGTTGCTCCGGGACAATATGCAAGGGTGGGCAAGACATATTTCAAGCTCACAGGCCGGCCCGTCGGTGCAGCGGTTGGATTTCCGCTTGCGACGCCGGCGACCCGGGTTCGGGAACGGATTCGGCTCGTCGGAGGGCCGGCCGGGGAGGAGTAGGATCGAGCGTCCGCAGACAGCTCTCCTTCTCCGGGGGGAGGGTACGGGCAGCATGCGGTGCATGGGAACCCCTGGTGGAGACTGGGGGTTCCTACGCAGACCGCGGCTTGATAAGCTCATCGGAGGCGGGGCGGATGGTGACATCATGGCACGACCCCGCCTCCCTGGAAAAAGCGAAAAAGAAGGAGCCTGCCTGCCGCCGAGAGTGAAGCCTGCTGCCAGGCCTCGATGTGTTCCCCAGGCCGGGCCCCCTGACCTAATCCCAGTGCCTGCAGTGCATAAGGGGGGTGCGCCGCAGGCCTCACCATGGGGGGGAAAGCCACAGGGTATCGGGGGGACAGCGGCCGATCTGGGGGACAGAGGCAGGCGGCCCGTGACCGGGCTGAGGTATATGGCGGCTGGCAGGCTTGGGGAGTAAATAAAAAAAAAAAATATTTCAAGCTCACTGCATTCCAATTAAAAATGTCACTAAAGAACAAGCAGATTTACTTAGAGCATCAATGATTGGGATTTATGAGATAACGGCGAAAGCCTAAAGGCGATTGGCATTATCGTGAAGCCAGAGTGCCGAAAATCAATTTCAGCACTCTGACTACCCAGCACACACAGCAAAACGGCACCGGGGATTGTATTGTGGGGGGCTGTGCCCCCACACCCCTCCCCACAGGAAGCTTCACCTGGTGCACCCCCCGTACCTAAGGATTCTCAACTCCAAGGGGGTGCATATCAGGGGGGACAAAAATGTTTAAAAAAAATAATTCGGGCTGGGTGCAACAAAAATGCACCAATGCTCAGATCCAAACCCAGCACCCTGCCCACTGAAGCCACTAACCCACCCACCCACCATGCCACAGGGCCAGATTGGCAACCCACCATGGCACCACCCCTCACAATTTCTCCCACCCCTTGCTGTGCATGCTCGCTCCCCCCTGCACATGTACATATAGTGACATCCCGTTGCTATATTCACTGACCCCCCCCCATCCAGTCGCCCTACCTTGTCGGTGTCCTACCTGATGACATGTGCCAGGATTGAGTCATCATTATTGCAGGTGCTCAATTGCCGATACCCATGTCACAGGCTACCAGCGAGGACTGTTCAGTGCAGTAGTCACCCTTTTTTTAGTCTTTTGTAACTGGGTACGGTTAACAAAGAATAAATCCAGTGTAGTTCACCCAGATTTGAATTAATCAAATTTTGGCTTTGTGGAACTGGCATCCCTGTCTCTTTAATATCCCTACTCTGACAGCCAGCCCCAGTGCATTAATGTTCTGTGATAAAATTGTTTGGAAAGCATTGCAAATACCAACCTCTTCCTTCCTGGGGTGGATAGTGGTGCTGAGTTGGGCGTGGTAGGTTACACTGGATTTTAAAAAGAGGGATCAGGCAAGGCTGTTGGGGGGGGTAGGATCACGTTGGGGGAAAGGAGAAAATATTTTGCTGCCATTAGGTCTAGGGTAGGGGAGGTTGCAAAGAGCATCAGATGCGAGGGTGCCGGACCTTGGGAGAGCTTTAAAACAGCTATAATTACTGGTGACCCTATTTAACAACTGGATTCTGAGTACTTTCAAACACCATATTAACCCGAAATCAGATTATTATGTTGTTTCTTAAAACTTAGTTGCAGTCTTTGTCACTCATGTGCAGCACGCCACCTAACTGGCTGTCAATTTGTGTGTGGATGGGCTGAGCACACAAGAGTGAAAAAAAAAATAACAGTTTTGTTTCCTGTTTCCCAAGGACCCGCAGTCATCGCCTGGACTTCCCTCTCACCCTACTCACAGGCAAGACACTAGTTTCTTATTTTAGTTTTATCTGGTTGATCATGCCTTTACAAAAAAAAGTATGCAGTCAATCCTGCACTTATTAGGAGTCCATCGAAGACTCAAGAGACAGCCTGTCTGATCATGAATGGACTGCAGTGAGTGACTACTCTCACTGCGGTCCCACTGCACTTTTAACATATTCACAATTTCAAACAAATAAAATATATATATATATTTGAATTGGAGCAAAGAGAGAGAGAGAGACAGGCTGACAGACACAGCTAGTGTGTGTGTGTGTGTGCGTGTGTGTGTGTGCGCGTGCGCGTGTGTCTTTTTCCCTCCCTCTCTTGCTCTCTGACAGCACTGCTTGAAAAACTCCCTGCACCAGTAATTATAAAAAATAAAAGATCGACCACTGTGTGTTGTGGATTTTTTTACACACCCTTGGTGTGTGATGACTTCATAAACCTCGAGAGCAAAGCTCGAGAGGTTTATGGGTCATCCCACACCTTGGGTGTGTAAATAAAATCCATAACACACACTTGTCTATCCATTATTCTCTATTTAAAGACCTTTTTATTCTGCCAGGCATTTGGTGACTAGGCTTATCATATGCTTCTGCTTGTTTTTTATTTTATTATTTGATTTTAAGCTGTTCTGATATTTATGTTCTGTTCCTCAATTGTTTTTATGAATTGTACAGCGCTTTAATTTTAAGAGATTGCGCTTTATAAATACAATTTATTATTATTATTTATTATTATTCCTATAATGATTCCTATGATCTCTACTCCTCAGCGACACAGCCACCAGGCACACTGATACTTGCTCTGTCTGGTCTCTAGGACTGCAAGAAGGACTAGCGTGGGAGCGGAGAGGAAGAGGAGTGCTAATATCTTCAGCTGCAACTCCCGCCATTCATCACAGGTGGACACCTGCCACAGACAAAGGAGTGATCATGCTCCCAATAAAACTGGGGATTCCTCAGTTTCGCCACCAGACTGAACCAGGCACTAGTGTAACTACACAGACATGCAACATGGGAGCACAGTTTTGTTTTCAGTACAGAGGCTAGCGCCCCTAGGAACTACTCGACTGGCAGCCACTGTGCAGAACCTCTAACCCCTATCAACATAGCAATGGGGTCAGAGGACATCAGCACAACCAATCAGGGTCCAACAGCCTACCAGGAAGCCAAAGAGGGCTCTAGAGACTCTGAAGGACTTATTAATTCATACAGGAGCTGGGTTACCAATTAGCCATTGAGGATCAGCTAGATGGACCTTTTCCTAGGACTGATAGAGGGTCTCAACAAATAGGAGTGCTGGATCTTCCACTGAACAGCAGGAGTTCTTGTAGAACTTTTCAGTTCTGGGTCAGACATAGCTAGAAGGCAGAGATGCTGCTCAGTATGCAAGAGTTGGAGGCCTGCCTGGGACTTGTACAGCCAGAGAACAGGATGCAGAGCTGGACTTGACACATCAAGAGGAGACTGCTACAGGCAAAGAAAGAGAGACATTCAAACCTGCAGCTGAAGGAATCAGCCTGTAGGAGTAGCTAGCCTGCAGCTGAACCTTATCATGGACCTGGGTAATTTATTTTCCCAGAGACAGACCTGAGCAATATCAGTGACAACGGATCCAGCTAGGGCCTAAAGCTGGTCCATCATGTTGATCACCACCACCACCACCAGGGGTCGGCCTGCAAAGGGGGTTGCCATGGGGTTTGTAGTGGTGCACTGCAGAGGCCTAGGATCCACAAGACACCCCAAGTGAGAGCGAGTGGCTGACATAGAGAGCCCAGCTGATCTGTGAGGTTCTAGAGGCAGACCAGCACAGGAGATCTGGGAAGCCATGTTGATGACTACATCTGTGGATGAGAGCCGGTGAATCCAGCCAGGACTACAACAGAGACTGGTGGAAGCTGTTGCCCAGAAAGTAAATTCTGAGTGTCCTTTAAGAGCTTTCATGTCCTGTACCACACTATATTTTGAAAATACTTTAGATAGGGTCATAGAGGTGGGCTTCCATTGCTGGACTAGACAAACCAGCCCGGAGTGAAACACTTGGATTGAAATAAATATTGATGTTTGCTTGAGTGAACCAGTGCTGGCCAACCATCTGCATCTGTCATTTGGCCCACATCACTTCATCACCTGTGTACCCAGGCTTCCCCAGGAGCTCCCTTGAACAAGTTTAGTTATACTGGTACCTGTACAGTGTGGATAGTGCCAACAATACAGTCAGGCAGAGCAGTGTGTTGGGGAGGGCAGTGCCTAGAAGGGCTCTACAGACAGCCAACCAAGAATAACTACTGCACTTAAGCAGTAATGTATGACAGGGCATGTGTCATGCTTGGATAACATCACACCTTGGGTGGTTAGTTACGGGGCTACAGGCCGAGTGTGTCCAACACCTGAGAAGTGCTGTTATTCCCATGACACATGACCTGGAGTGCATTATTGCAAATAAAAAATAGCTTGCTTGTAACAAAAACAAAAGTGAAGAAATCCATTTTTAAAATACATTTTTTCCCTCAGTGGTAACAATCCCAGATCTAGAAAATTCTCTAAGTGAACCTGTGATAGTTAAGATACTCTTTGGGGGCAGCAAGCCGCTATGTGTGGGATGTACAATACTACTACTTGGAGATTTTAATATAAACTGGATTTCTGAGTCACAGGGTGGGCCCAAGGCAGTCCTACTAGAGGCTCAACTTACTCAAATTATCACTGAGCTAAAAAGAAGAAACAACAAAACTGGTGCCTATATCCTCCTCGACTGGGCTCGTTTCTCCAAACCAGATCGGATATGAGCTGCAGGCATTTTTGCAGACTCCCTAAGTGACCATTCCCTTATATTTCATGTTTGGAAAACTAACACCTCTAAACTTTCACCAAGGATATTCATGGCCTGTGACTACTCCAAATCTGACACTAGCCCCTTCCTGACTACCCTATCAAGCATATATTAAGCCACACTAAGAGCCCTTCCTGATGTCAGTTCTGCCCTGCATTTCTTTGTCAGTAACTTCCTCTCAGCTGCCAACATACACTGTACATGATCCCTTAAAGCAGCTTAGGGGAAAGGGCAAACAGTCAAGGTGACTAGACCACAACCTCAGGAGGTTTATGAAGCTAAGAGATGGAACCTGGGGAAGGGGGTCTTCAAAAATTCTGGTCTCACATCTGATTAGAATAAATATAGAGAACAGAGGAATGCCTGAAAAAAGAACCTGAAAGCTGCCAAACAAAAGTTTTTAAGTCACCTACAGGATACAAACTTATCTGATCCCAAGAGGTTCTGGGCACAAATTAATACACTCTTAAAAGGTTGTGCCACCTCCATGGAATGTGGCATCATGGCTGATGGCAAAACCCTATCAAGACCCAGTAGCTACTGCTAGCACCGTTAATATTTTTTTTAACTGAACTAGATAGGATCAGACCTTCCTCCCCTGACTGTCCTCCTCACTCCCTCAATCTGCTTGCCACAGAGTGTCCTTACCCAGAATTCCATTTCAGAAGGATAATGAGAAAATAGATCTTGCCCCTTTTAAAACAATTAAAGGCAGAAGATTCAGCTGGGAATGATCAACTTGAGCCCAAACTCCTAAAATTAGCAGCCCTCGTCATTGCCACCCTCATTCCTGTGCTGTTCAGCAAGTCACTAGCTGAAGAAAGAATCACTGAAAGCTGGAAAGTGGCCTTTGTGGTACCAATGCATAAGGGTCGGGGGTCCAAGGAGTCTGTGGAAAATTACAGTCCTGTTTCCCTACTCAGTTTTATCCCAAGTACTGGAAAGAATAAAGTTCAACCAGATACAGGCATATCTTGAACAGCATCACCTCCTCAGAGACGGGCAACATGGCTTTAGGAAACATCATGGGGCAGACACAGCATTGGTCAGATAGTCGACTGACTTACTTGGGGTTATGCACAAAGGGCAGTCGAGATGTGTTGTTTTCCTAGATCTCAGCAACACCTTTCATTTGGCGAACAACAGACTACTGCTAGCCAAATTAGAATGGCTAGGGGTTGTCCCACTTCCTGTAAAACAGGTCCCGACAGGTTAAGTGGAAAGGTGCTCACTCTATGCAGATAGAGATCCATAATGGATGGTGTTTCTCAAGGTTCCATTTTAGGTCCTATGCTTTTTTCCCTCTTTATTAATGATATGGCTGTTTACTGTGGCGGTGCTAACTTACTTTTGTGTGTAGATGATTCCATACTATGTAGATGCTCATGTGACAGTTCCTAAATCAACAGTCAGCTCGCTAGTGACTTCAGGGAATTAGAAAAATGGTTTGTTAGTAATAAGCTAGTTCTAAATACAAAGAAAATGAAGGCCATCTAGTTTGGTCCCAGGCATCTGGGTACCAATAGACAGAATTTGCTATGCCGGCCCATCGACGCAGTAGTAGGGCTTCTGCTCGCGACGCCAACATCTCGGGTTCAGGAACAGACCCAAAAGTTAGAGGGCTGGTGGGGGGGAGGAGAGGATTGAGCATCCTAGGGACTGCTCTCCTTCTCCAAGGGAAGGGTGGGTAAGTGTCCAGCATGTGACTGACCTCTGGTGGAGGATGGATGGAGAAGCTGCCAGTGCCTACTTGTGGGAAGGGGTGCCAGATGTTGGCACTTTGGTGTCTTCATGTCATTGTACGTCACACCTCCGACTGGGGTTAAAAGCATTCAGTCGTACCTGATAAAAGGCAGTTTCTGCTTAGTGTACTTACCTGGTTAACAAAAAACTAAATAAATAAATAAGCTGGTCCCCATGCATGACTCCACGCTCCTCTGGTCCCGCTCCACCCGCCGTGTCACTTGGCTGGAGACCAAGTGTAGTGTTCCATTGGGCAGCTCAACCCCCTGGCCCCACCCTGGGGATAAGCCAGGGAGGCATCCCAGTAATGGGGAGAAAAACCTGGTTTAGACTTCCATCAGGGGTGCACTCGCTTGGTGGCCCCACCCTGGGGGCAAGCCAGGAGGATCACCACATAAAGTAAGTCCTGAGGGGACGAGTTAGGGACCAGGGTGCAGAGGCTAAGCCTTCTGGGGGGAGGGGATGACCGGCATAAAAAAAAAAAAAAAAAGACAATAGGAGTTTATGTAGACCAGGATGTCACTTTTAAACTCCATGTAGACTATTTCTTGAAGTCCCTGCACCAAAAGATCAGGCTACTTTACCGCTTAAGTAGTTATATCTCAAGGATTCATGACAGATTATTGCCAATAAGCTATTGGCAATAATCTGCCATGTATTGGGAGCAGTGTGCTATTGGCACTAGCACACTGCTCCCAATACAGTTGTACGGGGTAATGGGTTGCTGTAGTGTTGGTGTGGGACCCTGGCACTGCTTTCTGGGGGTCTTGCACCCCCTCCATGAATCAACTCTGGCTCGGAGTTGATTAGTTTAGTTATGAGGGGAGTAGGGGGCAGAGCCCCCCTGCATGGGAGTTTTGGGGGGTGAAGACCCCAAAGAAAACATAGCCTGAAGTGACAGCCTTTATGCCTACTGCAAAACCGGTTAACATAAACGTGTCGCTGTACAGTCAGTTGACAACAAATTTGTCAACCAACTGTCATGGATCCGTTGTATGGTGCCCCAGTCCTGCAGACCCTAAGGTGCTCAGAGGCAAACAAGTTGAAAGTACTCTACTATAAAATTGGACAGTTTGCCTTGAAGCCCTGCCTAGGAAACACCATTGTGATGTTTTCTGCTCCTTAAATTGGCCTCCCTTTGAAGGGAGATTCAATTATCCTCTCCTTTGTCTAGCATTCAAACTTGTCTTAGGAGCTACCCCTCTTAGCCTTGGTGATGTGTTAGTGCTTAAACATCCCAAAAGAATGCTTCAGTCCTCCAGCAGTGCCTTATTTGAGATACCAAGATCAACAAACGCTGCAGGCATAAGATCCTTTGCTTCCTCTGCTCCCTCCCTATGGAATGCCCTCCCTGCTACCCTCCAACTCTGCTCCTCACTGGGCGGCTTCAAGAAGGGCTCAAGACATTCATCCTGGCAAATAGTCTGTGCACTTGTAACTGCTGACCTCTACCAGCCCGATCTGAATTACTGTGCCTGTGCATTATAATTTAAGACTTATCAGCATGGTTTCAGTTTGTTGTAAATGGACCAATGTTTGCCATTTTATAATGTGTATTTGCATTGCCTAACCTTTTCTTCCCAGAACCCTGATCCTGTTTACCCCTAATAAATCCATTTTTATAAGTTTACACTCATTGTGTCAATATTTTGGGCAATCTGTTGCTGCACTGTGTGGAAGTTGGGTGGGGTGTGCCAGTGGGGACCCTAGTGTATTGGTATTGTTTCCCAGGGGGCAATACCAGATTAGCACCTAGCCAACTTAATCTTAACTTGCGTATAAGCACTGTGTGATGTATTTCTTCTGTAACATGTTTAGGTTATGAATCCCCACAGAAGTTATCTGTCCAGGCCCTTCAACCGGATTTGAGTCCATGAGGCAGAGGTACTGTGCTGTCAAATGTGGCAACATAGTACATAGTATAGAGGCAGTGTGGTCTGTATGATTATTATGGATATGGTAAGGTCAGCCTGTTAGTGTTTAACTAGTGTTTTCATGCTGGTTGGGTAAGATGACTGCGAAGCAAAGCTAAGCAGTTCTGTCTGCCCAACCAGTGTGAGAGACACTTCTTAAACAGTAAGAGACTGACCTTACAATACTCATATATATGGAAATGGATCACCCAGGTATGACTTGGAGTATAGTAAAAGCTGTTTCTTTCCATTTTTTATGTGTCATTACTAATGAGTTCCCCTGCAGTCTTTTCTTGGTTTGGCTGATGTCAGCTGCTGTGGACACACGTGGTCTTGTATGGCATCTGTTTAAACAGAGTGAGCTGCTCCAGTAAAGAGCCATAGGAAACAGTTTCACATGCTGTGGTGGGGAGCCATAGGAATGGGAAAGTAGGAAATAAAGGCTTATGTAATTTTTTTTTTTTGGGAGGAGGGTTCTTGGCTATGGGTTTCAGTTGGCATGGTGCAGGCCAATAAGAAAGTCAAACTGAAGTCGGGAATGAGCATGTCGGTTGCCTACTGTGAAGCGATGGCTGTATGCAAGATAAGAGGTGCAGCTGTTCTCGTCCCTGATTGTCTCTGGCTGATCCATTGCTACATAATAATGGTTAGAGTACCAGAATGGGAACCAGGCAATCACAAGTTTAAACTCCATCCAGAGAAACAATGCTTACCATGTGACCTTGAGCAAGTCACTTACCTCCCAATACTCCAGTCCACTTCCAACTGGGTAAAAGCAGGACCTCACTGAAAATATGATGCTACATTTCAGCTGAGTTCTCCAGGGTAAATAAAAACTGTATGGGGGAATTGGGTACATAAAGTTTTCTTTTTTTTTTTGGTATGCAAATAGTGGTCAAACTTAACACCAGGGGTGTCATTTAAGGATAGCCCGAGCTTGCAGTCTAGACCCCTATGATTTTTTTGCAACCCCTATGATGTCCACTGTAACCCCAAGGATCCCCTTAAACAAGGTTTCCCTAGAATTTATATAAAATGCAGTGTGTGGGAGCTTTGCAACCCATATGATACTCCTGAAACTGCAACCCCTATGATTCTGCTGATATGGGACTATGCAACCCTTATGATTCTGGTGAAATGATGTTTCTGTAATAACAGTATCTTGGGTTGTTAGTTTGTAAAGTGTTTTGAGCTGCTTGGCGTAATGAGAAGTACTTACTATAAATTCAAAATATATTCTCTTCTATGCATTTAAATGAGATTGAGCCATCCTAATGCTTCTATAGAAAGATACAACTATATGCCCTGCTTCTATCTCACGTTAAAAGCAATAACAGATAGGCTTTCCATCCAAGGGGGAGGGGATAATTGGGTAATTTTTTAAGTAGTGCCATTTGAACGTGTCATCCTCTTCATATGATTTACTGTAGATGTGCCTAATATATGGAGAACGCTGGTTAGTTGGGATTTTTTGTTATAATAAGTCGTGGGTTTTTCCATGAGTGGAGGAGTTGTAATGACTCACTGCCTTAATTTGTGCAAATCTTTTTAGATTAGTGAGTCACGCTCAACACCATGGGACATATCACACTGTCTTCCTAGAAATATGGTTGTTAAAGTAATACAAAGTCAAAGCCTGGCTTTTTTTAAACATAGTCCTTATTTGATCTACTGTGTCTTGACCAAATGAAGAGAAAATATGAAAAAAATATATATGCTGTGCTATCCTGAACCAGGTAACCAAACTACAGCACCAAACAGTGCAAACATATTGAGGCTGTGTGTATCTCACCAGAGTACCCAACCTCCATGCAATCCAAGGAACAAATGATTGGCCCTCGCATTATAATGAGGACATAATGGCATGCAAATGATCAGCTAGGACCAGGTTGGGTGCTCAGGTCATTTGCATGGGGTCTTTTGAATACAACAATTTAATGAAGTCAGCCTGGTGGAAGTGAGAGTTGAGGCACTGGACGCCAAACCTTGCACCATGCCGGTGACATGAGTTCAGAAGCGGACCAATTTGCCGGTGGTCAGCTGGGGAGGGGGAGAGAGGATCAAGCAACTCAAAGTACTGCTTTCCTGTCTCAGGGAGGGAGGGAGGAGGCTTATTTGCCATCATGTGGAGGCCTACTGATAGTGTAGGCTAGGGCAGCACAGAAGGGAGGGTCTGTGGTCTGGTGATGCATGCATGCTTCCATACACACACATGCATCACATCGGCCACAGGAGACATGGGGAGAAAAGCAGAAAAAAGGAATCGGGGGCTTAGTGAAGTTCTACCTTTTAACCTGTGAACCTAGGCTGCCACTCAGGCTGCCATGATCTGAACTGGATTATGACTTGGTGGGGAATGGCTCTCCCTCCTCTGACCCTGCCACAGAGGGGGAATTCCTGAGGGTGCCTGACCATCAGGTGGGTCCCTGGAAAGACAGGGACAAGGCTGATAACCCACTCCTGTGGGGCCTGTTCCTATGCAGGCACAGATACAAATCCAGGAAGATATCACATCAGTGCTACTGCATGTTCGTCATTTGGAAACAGATGTGTTTCTCCTACCTGATAATGGCTTTCTGTGGTTGCTTGTGCGGTTGTGTTCTTTTAAGAAGATGAAAAAGAATCCACTTTTATAAGCACTTTTCATACACATTGTATCCCAAAGTGCACATCAACACCCACACATAGCCTTGGACAGTTGCATGAATGAATTTTATAGGATGAGGAATGTTGGCCAAGACACCAGGGAAATTCCCCTACTCTGCTGTAGGAGAAACTCTTGGCCATAGAAACATAGAATTTGATGGTTGACAAGGACCACTTGGCCCACCTAGTCTGCCCATTTCCCTACCTTATGAATAAGCTGCAGATCCTAGTTAACCAACAGCCTATGTCCTCCTACCCCCCACTAGAATTGCCTTATGTTGGTCCCATGCATTCTTGAATTCCCCCACTGTTTTTGACTCCATGACTTCCTCAGGAAGGCTCTCCATACATCCACAACCCCCTCCATGAAAAAATACTTCCCCACATTACCTCTGAGCCACCTTCCCCCCGTCTTCAAATTGTGTCCCCTTGTTCTTGCACATCTCTTTTTCTGAAAGATGCTGCCCTCTGCCAAGATGGCCACTGCTGTGCAGGAGGAGATGTTAGATATTGAGGAGACAGAGGGCAGGCCTTGCTCCCTGTTCTCTTATTGCAAGAGGCCATACAGAATGGGTTGGCTTTGGAGGTCTAGTGGGAAGTGGCTGCATGTGCTGAGGTTTTTTTTATTAGTTGAGGACCGGCAGGAGGAAACGGCTGAAGGCAGAGATGCTGCATCTTCAGAAACCGGTATACAGAATCTGAAAGTATCTTTTCCAGATATGCCTTCAGAACAGTCCTTGCTAGTCTTGTTTCATGAGGAGGAGCAACATTTTGAATGGAGGAAGCAGGACTTACAGGATGCTTTACACTGTGTCCAGAGGAAAGTGTCTCCTGTCAGGCATGACTCACCAGCTGTCACGGTGAGTCTGCCGACAGCTGACGCTAAATCGTCAAAGAAATGTTCCGACAGATTCTTGGTGATGGTGATGGAGTCAAGGTTGGAAGGACCACAGAGGGTAAACTTTGCTTACTGTAATGTAAAACATGTGACTGTATACTCTGATTTGCTGAATGGCAAAAAAACTCTCATTATTGACAAAGTAAAACCGAGCAAACACAGGCTTGGTCTGCAACAGCCTCCTGTTCGGAATATGCTTACCACGGTACATCGACCTGTTGCATCTGGTGTACAAAAGAAACAGTTTCCAGATTATAAACTGGTGGGATACATAGCCTGGAATGTGTCAAAACAACTGAATGCTGATACTGCTCAATTGTTTTCGGCACCACAAACAGACAATGTGGATGACGGGGAAGAGGCCTGGACTCCTCAAAAGGTCCTGGAAAATGCAGGCTGGCTACAAACAGATGAAGGGCAATGGATTCCAGACCCTTCTGATGATGCTATGCAGCCCAACAATGCAGCAGTGCTAGAGGGTACACAAGTGCACTCAGAAACTAATAATGTTATGATCGCCAATGAAATCTGGGGTACCCCAACTTTAAATGCAGTGGATGATTTAGCTACTGGACAGCAAGATGCTGAAATGTCTGACTTAAGTCCACAGTCTACACAACCTGCTCAGCCTAGAAGGGACCCTATGGGGACAGTATAAACTTTGTGGCAAGGCTCTCAATTTAAGCTTTCAGACTTGTTTCAGAACAGAGGTGAACCTGAACCTAGAAGAAATGCAGTTTGCTCGATTTATAATGGAGGCCTTGAATCCCCTCCAAATAGACTATATGTGGCAAAATTATTATTAAAGGGGTCAATTAAATACTTTTCCTCAGAAATATTTGCTTTGATTAATATTGAAAATTCTAAATACGATGTTAGTTTTAAGACTATTTCTAGTGTGGACAGGTTTTGGTCTTTTATATGAGACTGTAAAAAATACACCAGTAGGGATACCTTTTATGGCAGTACCCCTCACAAAACCATTGGTGAAGACTGTCACGGTGATGTTTAAAAATGAGCGAGTAAACATAGAAAACATTCTTTTTTGGTTACACCAGAGGTGAGAAGTCCTGAGCAGACCAGTGCCTACTTTGGATAGTGAACAGATATGGGATGTAGGGTGGAAAATACTGGTCAAGTTGTTTTCTTCCAATACCGGGCCCATTCATCTCCCATTTTTTTTTTTTCTTGGGAGGGACAGGGGTTTTTTATTCTACATTGGCCAGCCTAAGTCTTGTTTTAAATGCAGGTCACAGACAGTTCGGCCTGTGATACTGCTAGGTGCAGTCGTTGTTCAGATTACGGACATGTATCTGCCAATTGCCTGAACCTGTTTAAATGTAACCTTTGTGAAAGGACAGGTCATGCATATGGCAGATGCCCTTGGGCCTCTCACAATAGGCAGGATTGCCCTTTACATGATGTCTTGATAGATAAAGCTCAGCAACAGCAAGCCAGGAAGGTGACCGAAGATAGTCTTAGAGCTGCTAGGGAGACATTGGAGAAGGAAACCATACCCCAGGATCCCATTGTGGTTGCAGTAAAGGAGGGATCAGGGGAAGAGGAGAGGCAGGAAGCAATTAAAGATTCTACTGAGATAGCTAATAGTGCAGAAAGTATGGATGATACTTCTCAAACTACTACGTCTGGGTTAGGAAAAGACTGGACTGCTGATATGCCCCCCATCCCCATCCACCTCCTGACAAAGAGTTGTCCTTTAAACCAGTGGTGCAAAAGAAAAGACCGAGGTTGGGGAAAACTTTACCCCCTCAAAAACAAGGTGTCCAAAAAGCAGGGAAAACGGATATCAAGGCTGCATGGGCAAAAGGCAATGTTTATGCTGCACTAGCTACAGAGGCACCAGAGGGGGATTCAGGGGGTGAGGATTTGGATTCTTTGTCCTTGGCATCTTGATAATGGACACAGATGAAGGGGGGGGGGGGTGATTTCATTGCAAAATGAACTAGACAGAAGAGGGGTTCCAAGATGTCATAGTGAGTATATGTAGGAGATTTCATTCCACCTAAAGTTTATTCTTTATGATTTCTCTTACAATCACCACTATTAATGTCAATAGTATCAAGAGTGAAAGAAAAAGGATAGGGACCCTACATGCTTTGCAGGAATACAGTAGCAACATCTACTGCTTGCAGGACACTAGGTTGAAAACACAGGAAGAATTATATCAGGCCTCCAAAGCTTGGACAAAAGGGGCATCCTTTTGGTCAATAGGGGAGGATATAAGAGATGGGATAGGGATTCTTTTCGCAAATCCAAGCTTAAAAGTTTCTATGTTTGTAGAGATCTCTCCAGGGAGGGCTCTCCTTTTAGATATTAATATTGGAATGAAGAGGTTTCAATTAATCACCACATATGCCCCTCAGACTAAAGCACCTAGGGTAGAATTATTTAAGGACATACAACCTTTTCTTCACACATCAAGACTTGTTATATGGGCAGGTGATTTCAGTTGTGGGTTGCAGAGATCAGATAGTGGGTTAAAAACAGATAAGCTATTTTGTGATTCTCAAGTGTTACAGAATATTGTCACCACTGCTGGCCTGGTAGATGCATACAGGTGTCTATTTCCCTCACACAGGCACATGTACTTTAGGAGCCCATTGTCCACATGAATAGACTATGTTTTCCTTTCTTCTGCACTAAAAATACTAGGTATCAGGAAAGAAGCATGGAAATGTTCAGATCATGCCTCTATATCTGTACAGGTAGTATGGGGTATTATGCCTAGGTGTAAAAAAAATAGGTGGAGACTTAATGAATTCCTTTTGGAAAACCCCGGGTGGTAAAATCTTGGAAACGTGAATGGGCGGCTAGGTTGTCTGTGACAGAATGTTATGAAAACATAAAAGAATGGAGGGAGGATACAAAACATTCTTGGCAGACACTCTTCCAGAATAAAGCTAGGGTTACAGCATATAAAGATTATATAAAATATTTACAACTTAGGGGGCAGTTGCAGTGATTGATTTCCCAGCTTACTAGACAGGATATAGTGCCCAGATAAAGGTAATTAAAGAACAGATGGTATCCCTACAGTATAATAGTGCTCGATCATTACAACAGGAGTTAAGATTTGGGACACAAGTGACAAAGGGTACACTAGACCCATTCAAGGAGTATAAATCTCGGGTGGATAGGAGGGTTATGATGGAAATCAAGACAAATACAGGCCAAAGGGTTTCTGCACCGGAGGAGATTTTGAAGGTAGTTGAGCAACATGTGGATTCATTGTTTGGGAATGAACCGCATATTACAGGGGTTTCACAGTGTTTGGGGCAGCTAAATTTAACACAGGTGTTAGGGTCTGATTCATAGAATCTCCTCAGAGATATTTCTCAAGGTGAGGTAGAGATGGCTATTAGTTCATTGAAGCAGGATGCAGTCCCGGGGACAGATGGAACTGGGGCAGGTTTGTACAAAATTTTTAGTAAGGAATTAGTTCCAGAGTTAGCTATCCTTTATAATGATATGTTAAAGAATAACAAGATTGCTGACACTATTAGAGAGGTGGTGCTAGTGATGTTATATAAGAAAGGAGCAAAAGAAGATATAGAGAATTGGAGACCATTAAGCCTCCTAAATGCTGGTTATAAAACCCTAAGCAAGATCCTATTGGCTAGATTATCTGCAGTATCCAGTTATTTGATTAGTCCCCCACAAGTCTGTGCAATATCAGATAGGTGGCAACATGATAATCTTATTATACTCAGGGAGCTATTCCATAAGGGAGAAGAAGAAGTAGATATCCTGGGATGTTTTAAGCCTGGATCAGGAGAAAGCATTTGATAGTTTAACTCATGATTTTTTGTTTTCCACGTTACTAGTGTAATGCCCCAAAGTTGGGACACCACAGTAAATAAATAAAGCTTAGAGGTACCAGGTGCCCAGGGTGCCTGTGGTATGTGTGGGCTGCAGGGCACAATACAAAAGGGGCCCCTAAGAGAAACGTTTCCCCTCACTAATAGGGAAAAACACTGTAAATAGTAGAAAAAGTGCCCCGTGCACTGCAAATATGGTCAAAAGGCAGAGTTTTAATGCAGCTGTAAAGACAATGGCTTGGATGGAATGCTGTGCTGAGCTGCTCATACACAGCATTCCAGTCCAAACACTCTAGAATCAGAAGTTTAGTTTTAAAAGTTTTAACAGTTTTTCTTGATAGTTCCTGCCAGGCTATGGAGAAGAGAGGAAACCACAAACTAAGGGGAAACCTGTTGAGGGCTTACCTGGTGGTTGAAGTCATTTCCCTGAGGGTTTGGTGGTGTGGCTGCTCTGGGCTCCAGCTGGCGAAGACCCTGTGAAGCTCCAGTTCGGTCCGCGGTGCCATCAGAGCACTGAAAGTAAATAAAATGGCTGTTTGCTGTGGTTTGGGCTTGGGATCCCCGTTGTTTATTTATTTTGCCCCCTGTTTAGTTTAAAATATAGTTTACTCGGTCCCTCATCAGCAGCATTGCCAGCCACATCGCTGTTCTGTCTGTCGGCCGTCTGAGACCCCCCTGTTGCCCACCACATTGCCTGCAATGCTCCCTCCCACTGCCAGCACACCTCCCACCTCCCACCTCCTGATACCTGCAGAGCAGCCTGAAGAGTGGTGAGTCAGTGGCAGCACATGAAGCATGCTAATCACCTGTGAAGGAGAAGACTGTGCTGTATTTTTATTAAACTGTTAGCGCTGTAGGCGCTTAGGTGAAAATGGCCGAGCGCCGCAAGACAGTTGGGTCAGAAGGACCCTGAATTATTATTTATAAGAGGCAGGCTAGTGACGCCCATGGGGAGGGGCCAGGAAAGCATGGCCAGTTAACAGCCTGTTGAATATTTAAGAAGGGGCGGAACAAGGCGAGATGAAGTGGGACTGAGTGACGGCTCGCAGTGAGCTGCATAAGTAAAGGGGCCAGCCATATTTCAGCTCCCAAGAGTATTAAAAGGGCTGTCAGGCTCGTGATTTAAAGGTAGGGCTACCAGGCCCAGAATATCGAAGAGGGCTACCAGGTCCATGCGATTAATAAGGGCACTAGGCCCATGATGTTAAGAGGGCTACCTGGCTATGTAAAGTGGGCACCAGGCCCCGGTAAAGGAAGGGCACCAGGCCCACCGTAGTAAAGGGCACCAGGCCCCAGTAAAGGAAGGGCACCAGGCCCACAATAGTAAAGGGCACCAGGCCAAAGTAATGGAAGGGCATCAGACCCACAGTAGTAAAGGGCGCCAAGCCCCAGTAAAGGAAGGGCACCAGGCCCACAGTGATAAAGGGCACCAGGCCCAAGTAAATTGGGCACCAGGCCCACAGTAACAAGGGCACCAGGCCCACAGTAGTAAAAGGCACCAGACCCCAGTAAAGGAAGAGCACCAGGCCCACAGTAGTGAAGGGCACCAGGCCCCAGTAAAGGAAGGCCACAGGCGCACAGTAGTAAAGGGCACCAGGCCCCAATAAAGGAAGGGCAACATGCCCAGTAAAGGTAGGGCATCCCAGCCCATAGGGAATAGGGCAGCAGGTGTATGGGCAGTTAGCAGAACCAGGCTAAATAGCTGGGGAAAGTACATTAGAGTGCTCAGGGGTAGCCAGATCCTAAAGAATATAGACCCCACTAGGAAAAGGGTTCGACTGAGGGGTGCTTAAGCACACAACTTGTTACAAAGTGATTACCAGCTTTTGTACTGTATCTTCGAACTGTTTATTCTTCCAGCATCTCAACTGTTATGTTATTGCATGAAGCACTGAGACTGTGTGGTATAAATGTTAGGATTGTGGTCATTTGCCCCTGACAGTGAACAATTGCCCCGAAAGGAACAACTGCCCCAGATTGTTGCAATTTGCCCCTGCTCCAGGCAAATTGCCCCAGACAGTAAACAGTTGCCCGGGAAGTAAACAATTTCCCCTGCTGCAGGCCAGTTAACCCCTGCCGGTGAACAATTGCCCAAATTGTTGTGATTTACTGCTGCTCCAGGCAAATTGCCCCTGAAAGGGAATATTTCAGTATAACGTGCTAACAGAAGTACCATTGTGCAGAAGCAGGTCATAATTCAATCTTCAACCTCCACCAGCTCTTCACCATAGCAATCTTCAGTCTTCATCAGCTCTTCACCATAGCAATCTTCAGTCTTCATCAGCTCTTCACCATAGCAATCTTCAGTCTTCATCAGCTCTTCACCATAGCAATCTTCAGCCAGTAGAAGACTTCAGCAACTTCTTGCCCTTTCGTCTGTCGAAGCCGAAATCGATGTTCTTTGAGTAGTCGTGGCCACTGGTTCCTGATCTTCTTGAAAGAAAGATGACTGGAAAGTGTCTTGTCTGTCCCTCCCAGACACCCACCGGTGGACGAGTCCATCATAGCCAAGTGTGTTCATGGCTGCCATTTCTTATTTTGCTCTTCATCATGTGGAATCCTGATCTTCACCTTTCATCTCTTCTTGCTTGTGTTGTCCTGCATCGCCAGTGCAATCCTCAGGGTAGCAGCTCGAGTTTGGTGGTCCTTCAAGTGGCTCTGTCACCAAAAAACAGCCCAGCAGTTCTTCTTCTTCACCCTTGGTAGTCCTTCTTCTGGATTCTTCACCAAGTCCAGTGTTCGTTTGGCAGCCCTAGTCGAAGGTAGGTGCCAGGAAAAAAACGCAGCAGTTCTTCTTCGTCCTTGGTGACCCTGGTCAAGGGTTGGTACTGAGGAGAAAGCAACAGATTTCTTCTCCTGTGACAATCCTGCAGTTGGATTTCTTGCCACATTTTGGTTCTTCAACCTTGGCAGCCCAGTTTGAGGGTTTTTGTGCCAAGAAAAGAGCATTTCCCCAGTTAGTCTGTTCACGCTCTTGTGTTCCGGCAACCCTGGAGAGTGGGTTGGCCGATGCCTATGGTCTGTTTACCAATCTCTCCATTCCCCATTTGCGACCTCTCATAGGTCTCCTGGTGAGCTTGATGCCAAGCAAGAGTTTCCCCTTTCTCTTGACCCCCTAATCTTTAGTTGTGCATGAAGACGATGGACATCTTCATCTTATAGACTTTTGAGACTGTGAGATTGTTTGCTGATTGTATTTTGTATGTTTAGCACATGGTAAGATGAAGTATAAGGTCCTCTTAACATATAGAGCTCTGAGTAGGGAATTGTCAGAGTTATAGATAAGAATGCTGTAAGGTGACCTTAGGTCGATGTACTTATAGAGAAACAGAGTGGTAATTGTTAGCTATCATCTATAAGTAAGAGTTATTCCATGACTTTCCCTTATGACCTTGTCTACCTTTCCCTGGTGTAAATAAAAGCCTGCTGGGCATCAAACTTCAGATTGCCTCCTGCCTCTCCTTAAAGGGTGTTTCCTGGCAGCCAACCTAATTCGGACCACAGGGTTGTCTTGCCATTCCACCTGCTTGAGGCGACACTGGGTATGCAGCTGGGACAGGCATTCTTCTAGGATAGCACCCGAGTTGATAAGATCTCCACACCATAATATCATCACCATCATAGCACATCACACTAGCCTTTGGGGTTCTGCAAACTTATGTTCATTGGATTCAGTTATTATATCAGGATGCAGTCATTATTCCCAACATTAATGGGTGGTATGGTAGGAGAACTGAAATTCAGAGGGGGCTTAGACAGGGTTGTCCTCTCAGTCCTCTCCTGCATGTATTTGGTATAGACATCCTTCTTAAGAAAATTTTATTAGAGGACAGCATTAAGGGGCTTCAACTGATTCCGGGGAGCACTGCATGTAAGGTCATAGCATATGCAGACAATGTGGTTTTAACAATAACCTCAGAAACAGATGAAAGAATGCTGGTTAGGACATTAGAAAGCTTTTCACAGATGTCAGGATCCAAAATAAATCTGTACAAAGGCAAGGGGGTAGTATCAGGGTCTACCCCTATTCCTGGGACCCATGGTTTTGCTGGGATTTCGGTTTCTGAGGAATGTATTAATATTTTGGGGATATAATTCAGCTCAGGGAATCTGTCTGAGGTTAACTGGCAAAAAGGATTAGCCAAGGTGAATAGGTTGGTTTCAGGCTGGAAGGGTCAACAACTTTCAAAAGGAAAGAGGGTAGTATTAAGTCTTTACTAATACCAGTATTTTTGTATATAAGTTATTTGTTCCCTCCACCCCAAGGTCTGGTAGTAGCTTTATATAGTGTTTTTTTTTTCAAGCTTTCTGGGGGGATAAACTGAACCAAATAAAAAGAGAACATACAGAAGTATTAAGGAGAGGGGTGTTAACATGGTGGATACAGTGGCTTTCTATTATAGTCTATTTATTTGTTATAATATAGGACTGGCACTCAAACCTGGGAATAAATGGTGGAGGCCGATAGTGATGGGTTGGTTATCTCACTGCATCTCTTATTTGGAGCAGGGAAGTCCCAGACCCCTGCAGATAATCTCTTCACTACCCAGCTATGGTCTAGAAACCATGAAAATAGTTATGAAGTGGGGACTCACCAGACACCAGATTCTGACAATTGACAGGAAAGCTATTTACAAGATTATCTTGCTAAAAAGGAAGAACAGAGGAGCTTTCCTTCCCTCATTGTACAGTGAATGCATTACCTTAGGTAATTAAGCATTTGTCAAATCCAAGGTCACCTCAGTTTGTATGGGATGTGGTCTGGTTAGGGCATTTTGGTAGGCTTAGTGTAAAGAGTAAATAATAAACATAAACAGTTAGCTGATAGGCTCTGTACAAGGGACTCATGTTCAGGTATTAGAGACACAGCAACATTTATTCTTAGACTGGCCCCATCTGGAGTACTGTGTGCAGTTCTGGAGACCCCATCTCCGCAAAGACAAAGACAGGGTGGAGGCTGTCCAGAGGAGGGCAACCAAAATGGTGCAAGGTCTGCACCAGGACATATAAAGAGAGACTAAAGGAGCTTAATATGTATACCCTCGAGGAAAGGAGGGAGAGGGGGGACATGAAACTTTCAAGTACCTCAAGGGAATCAACAAAGTCCAAGGGAGTAGCATCTTTCAGAAAAAGAGATGTGCAAGAACAAGGGGGCACAATTTGAAGATAGAGGGGGGATGGCTCAGAGGTAATGTGAGGAAGTATTTTTTCAAGTAGAGAGTTGGTGAAAACAGTGGGGGAATTCAAGAATGCATGGGACAGACATAAGGCAATTCTAGTGGGGGGTAGGGGGAAGTAAGCTGTTGGTTAACTAGGATCTGCAGCTTATCCATTAGGTAGGGAAATGGGCAGACTAGGTGGGCCAAGTGGTCCTTATCTGCCATCAAATTCTGTGTTTCTATGTTATGATAAACACTTGTGGGCTTTAATATCTAGAGTTTGGAAGGAACATTTAAATATATTTTTTAACTTAATATTTATTGATTCATATCTTTTTTTTTTTACAAGGCAGGAGATCATACAACAATACATTCAATCTTTTGTTTATACAGATATCTGTTGCACCTTCCTACTGAGTTTATTACCAGATTTTTATATCATAGACAGCATTAATAAGTTCATTTTTGTCTTGCAGGTGAGGAAAATAACACGATCCGCTTTCCACTCATAAGGACCCTCTGACATTTTCTCTGTTCAAGCTGAGCCAAAGAGCTGTGAGGTCTACGTGACCACTTCACCTTCAAAATAGTCTTGCTTGTATCATGCTTATGGTTTGCAAAATAAAACTATGTTTCAGATAACTCGTAATTTAGTGTGATCATCATATATCCCCTGTACTACCTATTCGAAGGTACATTTTATAACAACTTTAAAAAAAAAATAATAACATAAAAAGCCTAGATTTAACTTGGTCAACCTGGCTAGGGTCGATACAATAAAATACATTAAATACAAATTAATAAAAATAAAGTCTTATATGGAATACTGGGTCCATTATGTAGGATTCACACATCTTTCTGGAAATGGTGGGATCCGTTATCCTAACTTAATCAGCAACTGTTCTAAGATTGGGGTACCCCTTTTAGTCTCCTCATATTCGAAGAGAGGGAGCCATCTAGAGCTAAATTGTTCTGTCCAGAGTCTTAGCTGGGCTGTCAGTGCTTCCATTCCTTTAATGTTGGACACATTGGACCACCATAAGGAATATGAAAGGGTGTTTGGGGTAAGTCAATGTTGGGTGATCGCTTTCTGGGCCACGGCTATCAGAGCAAAGAATAAGTATTTCTGCACCCTAGAACCCACACCGGAGGGGGGGCCAAGACCATATGAAGCAATTCCAGTTAATTTTTCAATTGTAAAATATCCCTGACAGCCTCATTTTCCTCTGTCCAATAATTTCTAATCACTGGACAGCTCCACAAAATATGAACGTGAGAGCCTTGGTCTCCGCATCCCCTCCAGCACCTGTCTGTATGAGAAGAGGCGTAGCTAGAGGTGATCACTGGTGTAATAATAATAATAATAATATAATAATAATAATTTTATTTATATAGCGCCTTTCAATATATCAAGGCACTGAACAAGTTAAAATCATAAATTCAAATTTCAATACAAAACATCAAAACACTAAAAAGACATTATAAAAATACATCATAAAAACATAATAAATTACAATAAAATTCCAAACATATTACAATTCACTTAACTATCTAAGAAGGCCATTCTCCATAAATATGTTTTCAATTCTTTCTTAAATATCTCCACGGAGGTACAATCCATTAACCGGCATGGTAGAGAATTCCAAAGAGTGGGTGCAGCATGAGAAAATGCTCTGCTGCCAGAAGATTTTAAACTCACTCTTGGAATCTCCAACAACCCCATGTCAGCCAAGCGGAGTGATCAGCCAGGGCAGTAAGGAACCAGTAGGTCTTTCAGATAGGATGGACCCTGATTGCGAAGGGCTTTGAAAGTCAATAAAATGACTTTAAAGGTGATCCGCCACCGTATAGGAAGCCAGTGCAGTTCGCGCAGCACCGGGGTAATATGACAGGACCTACTTGTCCCAGTCAAAACCCGGGCTGCCGCGTTCTGCATCAGCTGTAGGCAGCAGATTTCAACCCCAGAATGCCCAAAGTAAAGGGCGTTGCAGTAGTCTAGGCACGAGGACACAACGGCGTGGACCAACGTTGGCAAGGAGACAGACGGAACAAGGTGCTTAACCCTGGTAATATTCCTAAGATGGTAAAAGGAGGTCCTGACGATGGGCGACACTGAGATTGAAAAGTCAACCTATTGTCAAGGATCACCCCAAGGTTGCGCACCCGTTCAGAGGCCGGTAGTGACATGTCACCAAGAAGAAGAATTCTAGAAGGCGCACCAGTATGCGACTTCTCAATCTGACCACCCGGGTCCACCACCAAAACCTCAGTCTTCTCCGAGTTCAACTTTAACCAACTAGAATCCATCCAGTCTTGGTTTTCCCCCAGACAGTTATTAAACACCAAGAGAGCTCCATCCTGGTCAGGTGCGAAAGACAGGTATAGCTGGGTATCATCTGCGTAGCAGTGAAACCTCAGCCCATACCGTCTTATAATGTTTCCAAGGGGCAGCATATACACTGCAAATAACATGGGTGGCAGCACAGAACCCTGAGGCACTCCAGGGCAAAATACCTGGTTGAAACATTCCACCTGAATTCCCTCCACATGGGGGAGTTGGTTGTTTTGTGTATTCCTTGCCATATTAGAGCCCGTGCCTTATCTGAGATTTGAGTCTCATATTCTGTCTGCCACTTGTTTTCTATTGATTGGACATGTAGAGTACCCACTCCCTCTTGTAGTGTATGATATATAAAAGAAATAGATTTCTTAGTTTCTGCCAGACAACTCTTCTGATGTATGTAGATCAGTTGGGGGGGGGGTCTCCCTGTATGGCCCAAATATCAGCTGTGCTGGTTATATAGTGTCGACATTAAAGATACTGGAAAAAGTCCTTATGAGGGATACCAAATTTGCCTTGGAGCACTGCAGAGGACTTAATACCCTCATCAGTTACCATCTGAGATAGGTACTTGAGCCCTAGGTCCACCCAGCAATTCCAGCAGGGGTCCCCATAGTTGGCTGGAAATTGAGGTAGGTACCTCAGGGGAATATATTTCCACGTTGGCGTGGGTATTTCCTACCACTGCATAGTGCTAAGCCAAGCCCTAAGGGAATGTTTAGTCCAGATGTAGGTTATGCTTTTAAGATCTGAGGTATTGATCACCCATGGTATGATGCGAAGGGAAATCTCTGGGTGTGCCCACTCCTCCAACTTATACCAACCTCCTAGGTACTCTGGAGTTAGCATCTTTAATATTGGTAACATCTGTGCAACCATGTAGTATTTCTGCAGGTCTGGGGCTCCTAGTCCCCCTTTATCTTTGGTCTTAATTAGCAGGCTCCACCTTTTACGGGGGCATCGTTCTGCCCAGATGAAATTGGACAATTTCCTCCTCAACTCCCTCCAGTCCGATTTGTGAATCGGAAGGGGGACAGTCAAAAATAAACACAAAAATCAAGGGAGAATATTCATCTTTTCTGACTCCACTCTGTTCATGAGAGTGAGAGGAAGATTCTGCCATCTGTGTAGGACTTCAAACACCCGTTCCTTCAACAGCTGATAATTGCATTGATGGAGTTTTGTGAGCTCTGTTGGGATAAATATACCCAAGTACCTAATCTTTTCTTTAATCTGTTTAAAAGGAATAAGCCTCTGTATTACTCTCTGTGGGGGGCCCCACTGCTCATAATTTAATTTTTTTCTATGTTGACTTTGAAACCAGAAAGGTTTCCAAAATGATTTAGAAGTTACAACACTTCAGGGATAGATGTCTCAGGTGTTTCTAAGTATATTACTGTGTCATCTGCATAAAGGGAGACTTTGTTTTCTATTCCATTAACAGAGATTCCATGTATGGAGGGGTTTTCCCCTTATGGCTTGAGCCAAGGGCTCCATGCTGAGTGCAAACAGTAGTGGGGACAGGGGGACCCTGTCTTGTTCCTCTCTATATCAAAAAGTCCGAAGTTGTGCCATTTACTCTAGACTCTGGCCTAGAATTCTGGTTGCACATACAGACCCATTTAAGGAAGTTGCACCCTGCCCCCACATGTAAAGCACCTCTTTCATGTAGGCTAAATTAAAGCGATCAAATGCCTTTTCGCATCTAGGAAAATTGCTAATGGGGTAGATTTGGGAGGGTGTTTATGAGTTAGAATATTGAGTAATTTCCTAATGTTATCATATAACTGCCTATGTGGGATAAACCCAGTTTGGTCTGGATGCACTAATAATTTAATGTGTTTTTGCATTCTAGTACCTAAGATGCAGGTTAAAATTTTTAGGTCCTGATTAAGGAGGGAGATAGGTCTATATGAGTCACATGGGGGGGTTCTGGTTTTGGAATAACTGTTATTAAGGTCTCTCGCCATGAGCAGGGAAGAGATCCCTCCTTCAGACTAGCATTAAAAATATGTACTAACCCGGGGGCTGGTGTTTTACTTAATTTCTTGTACCATTCAGCAGATAGGCCATCTGGGCCAGGTGTCTTACCCATCTGGAGATTTCTTATGGCTTCCAGTGTTTCCTGGATTGATCAGGGATCCAAGAAAGGCTTTCACTTCCCCAGATACCCTTTGCTCCACCTTTTCCTCTGCGTATAGACCTTTATAAAATGTTCTGAATTGGGAGGCAATATCTCCAGGTCTGGACCACACCCTATCAGGGTTTAGTGTATCCCTAAGCTGTAAAACATGTCGTTCGGCTTGTTTCTTATGAAGACAAAAAGCCAATAGTCTTAAAGCCCTCTCCCCCGTTTCATGATATTTTTGATTTGAAAATCAGAGATAACCCTTTGCCTTCAGATTTTCCAGCTCTTGGAGTTTCATTCAGGCTTGGGTTAACTCTTTCAATGTTTTTTTAGAACCCATGTTTTGCTTATGGCGAGCCTCAAGTTCTGCCACTCTCCTCCGAAGTTCAACTGCCCTAGCCTTAGCTTGCTTCTTTTTAGTGGATGCATAGCTAATTATTTGGCCCCTAATTACAGCCTTTAAGATATCCCACCAAATTAGTGGAGAGCAATCTTCTATTGGTGAGTCTTGCTCAAGGTTTTCCATTGTTTTAGTCATGAGTTTTATAAAAGGTTCCTCATTTAGCAATGATATGTTTAATCTCCACATGGCGGATTTGCATTCTGGTCCCAATGATAGTTTGGTGGAGATTGGGCTGTGGTCAGATAAGGTAATTGGGTGGTTTTTAGAGGTCAGGAACAGGTGCAGGTCCACTTTATATGTAAAAAATAGATCTATGCGGGAATAAGAGTTCTGTGCATGTGAAAAAAAAGAATAGTCCCTCTCTGAGTCATGCTGAGACCTCCATATAACCACCAACCCTGCCTCCTTTACAAAAGCCATAAGTTTTTTGGTAGCTGCTTTGTTCGTGGATACACTACCAGATGAACGGTCCAGGCCTGGAGAGATGACTGGGTTAAAATCCCCCCCCAATACTAGTTGACCCTGGGGTAAGCTGGCTAATTTATAAAAAAATGTCCATAAGGAATTTCTCTATGCCCGCATTAGGAGCATATGCATTTACCAAATGCAGTGTTTTATCCTGCAAGGAGCATGTTACTCTGAGAAATCTACCCTATAGACCTTCCTCCATAGATTAGATTTTCAAGGGGCTATTCCTTTTAATAAAAATCGAATCCCAGCTTTTTGGCTGTAGGGATGCAAGGATACTCTTGACCCACTGTCTCTGGAGCTTAGCATGCTCTTCCTCCGATAATTGGTTTCCTGAAGGAATGCCACTTCACAGTGTAATTGCTGTAATTCTGTTAGTAATCATGTCCTTTTAATCGGGGAGTTGACCCCTTTAACATTGTAAGAAATTATATTCAAGTGAGCCATAACAATCAGTATTCAGTGTTATATCTTATCCGAGGATCATTTAGAACCCCACCATTCCATTTCTTTCTTATTTTAACCAGAAGGACCCATAAAAAAATATTATAAAAAGCCAAAACAGTAATTTCCATAAAATATCTCATAACTGCGGTACAAAAATACAGTACCACTATAAGTAACAGCCATTTAACAGTAAACAACATTAAACTGTACAAACAACCTGAACAGTGTTGTGACTTCCACGTGAAACCCACAGTGAATCCTTGACCCATCAAGTGTCCCTGTAAGTTAGGAGCGAGTGGTATAGGTCAACCCCAGCAGGGGAATACCTACAACTCCTCTATGCCCGTCGCCTAGTAGGTGACTTTTAGGCTAATAAGCTGTGTTTCAATTTGCTCCAGTTCTCCACCTCTCCCCCAGAATTCTCTTTTTTTTGCTGGTTGCCTCTTACAGTGATTCATAGAGTTCCATAGGATCCTCTTTTGCTAATCAATATATTTCCCATGGTCTTTCCCAGTGCTAGAGGCTGCCGTAAACCATAAATGATTAATTATTAATCACTCTGTAATCTAGGAGTCATTAGGGTGGTTCTTCAGCCCCATTTCACTGAGGCCATGCCCCAGGCTGGTCTCCGTGAACCTCAGACCCCCAACTCCCATTCCCTTCCCTTTAAGGTGTTTAAATTTGAATGTGTAATTCTTCTTAACCATTTACTCTGCTGCCCCAGGTAAAGCATATTCAACCATTATGAGAGGTCAGCCACTCACTTCAGGGTGCAGTCCCTCCTCCGTGTGGAAAGCAACCAGAGAACAAAAACAAGTTTCTGGATATGGGAAAATGTGCTTCAAGTTCTACTTACCCCTCATGTGTCTACATACTGAGCTCTAATAGGCACAGCTCAGAACGATTTATATATAGCAGTTTGCGTGTACACTACACTTTAGTTACATAGCAGTCCCCATTTAAAACCATGGTCCAAATAGAACAGTTCTCATCCTCCTGTGTATGCTGCTCTCGTGTTCAGCGTGCGTGATTTTGGGGTGGGGGTGAATATTCTTCTCCTGCGATTACTGATCCGTCCTGCAGTAGACTCGTGATGTCCATGGAAGCTTCATGGGGATTGCTCCTGGAATTGCTCGCTTCTTGTTTTGGCTGGAGGGACTACTGACACATCCCAGCCTTCAATTTATCTCCAGCCATTTGATTTCAAGATCGGGAGTGGGACATCCAGTTGTTGCAGCACATGAGGCCTCCACCAGAGTCGGAAATGTTTCGGCCCATTCTCGAGGTGAATTTTGATTTTGGCTGGGAACAGTAGTGGGCTCTGATATCTTTTAATCATTAAGTCCCGGATTACATTTTTGACTCTTTGGAGTTCCGCTTGAAGTGCCGATGAGAAGTCTTGATGAAGTAGATTGGTGTTCCCTTATACTGAAGATCTCTGTGCTGCCACACTTCCTGTAAGATCCAGTCCTTACTTTGAAAGAACACCATTCTAATAATCCAAGATCTCGGCCTCGCTGAAGGGTCTTGCAGTTTAGCCACAAGTGAACGGTATGCCCAATCAATGTCGAGTTTTATATCCGAGGGCAAGGAAAGGACTGAACGGAGGACCTGCTGTATGAAATCTGCTGTGGATGGGAAGCCTTCTTCTGCCCCCTCCGGTATGCCATGAATTCTAAAATTATTCCTCCGTGACCTATTTTCTAGGTCTTCCAGGTGATTTTGATTTCTCTGTCCCTCTGTAATAGAAATATAATTAACTGCTCAGAGCTTTCCTGGGCTTCAGAGATCGTGTTAAGGTTGCAGCATTGTTGGAGACTTTTCTATCTAGCACTTGGACATCTTTCTTTAAATCCAATAGTGAGGCATCAATTTTATTAACTATAGTGAGGAATTGTTGCAATGTCTGGTGCAGGTTTTCTGGGTCAATTGTCTCTACTGCTTTTGGTCTCCTGAGGACTTGGAGTGAGTCCGTCTTGCTGTGACTAGGCCACAGATCCCTCCATGTCCTTATCTAAGACCAATTGCTTCAGTTTGGTAGAGGTGTTATTGTTTCTCAGGCTCTTTCCTCTGTAATGTTTTCCAGCCATTGTTGGCTATTGAGGGATCCTGATTTCGAGCTGAAAAGTTTAGTTAACGCTGCAAGGTGCACTTAGATTCAGGAGGAGGTTAAGGAGCTATAGAGATTAGTGTGTAGCCATCCTGGTGATGTCACTGGAAGTGTGGAACCTTTATATTTAACACTCATTTATGCAGACTTCATGTATGGTCCCACAGCTAGGGGGTGGGGTAAATACAATCCTGATACCCATCATGTAATTTTTGTTGTACTTCATTATTACTTATGGCATGCAAGATGTATGTGGATTCTACATCAAAAAATAGTGTCTCCAGTGGAGGTGCTTACCAACATACGACAAGCTTTACAGAAAGTTAGGCAAAAGGATTTAGAATATTTCTCTTGGGAGAAGGTCAATTACTTATGGGTAAACTGTCATACATGGGTTCCATAGCTGGGTGAATGATGGGTCTGCAATTATTCTTTTTTTTTAACTTTATTTATGTTCCAGTGCCTTGGAAAACTCTTTCCAGCATCCTCGGTGGTTCCTCGACGCTGCCTCCCACTGTGACATGCAGATCCTCTCCACTCATGCCACCCAGCGCCATCTTTGATTCTGAACTCCCCGGAGGTGGGGCCACCCTATCCACTCAGGGAACTCTATCTCAAGGGCAAAGTGCCAGGTGCACAAGAGGCCCCATGGAGAGGAAGCCAGTCCGGTATTGGGAGTGTGTGCTGGGATGCCGAGGTGCCTTCACCTATCCTCAGGAGTGGGGATTTTCTGTTTTATTCTGTGGTTCCTGTCCTTCTGAGTCTGGCTTGACAAGGCAACGCTATGCTGCAACTCTGCCCCTTGCATCCACAGCAGTGCTATGCCAGGCACTTCTGACCACTGTCAGAGGCTGCTCCAGGAGCGATCACTCCCCAGAACCCTCCCCAGGAAGAGAGAGCAGTCCTCTGGACACTCTATCTCTTCCCTCCCCTGATGACCTCCGATGACTCGGGCTCGTTCCTGAACCTGGGTCACCGGTGTGGTACAAGGTGTGATGTCCAGCGCCTCAAACTTCAGTGCCACCGGGCCGGCTGTGTAATTATTCTTATTGTAACATAGTTTGCACAGAATGAACTGTATTGTATGCTGAGATCTGTTTATGTATTGTGTTATGTGATTCTGGTTTTGATGTTGTTATGAAGCCCATTTTTTCAAATAAAAATTCCCCTACTCTGTGTAGGGGGTGTTGTCCTTCTGCAATGGCGGACTCCAGTCCTGGTGTGGTGGTCGAAGTGAGAGGAGGTGCTGTAGCAGCAGGCCTCTCAGCAATGCAAGGTGCAGTTGACACCGTAGGTATTACAGAATTAGACTCAGGAGCAGTTTTCGTGGATGCTAGTAGACAAGCAACAAGTAGAGTTGGCACTGACTCTGGCAGAGAAAAAGGAGCTTTTGACTGCAGAATTATAAGCAATAGAAACAAAAACGGAAACAGAACAAGCTCACCTCGAGGAGGAGGAGGAAAGAAAGCAAAAGAGGTATACAGGCAGTTCACCCAGCTCTAAGGACCAGTTGATGGTAAAGCTTTTAGTTTTTGGATCAAATCTCCCAGGCAGGAGTACAAAAGCAAGTAAAAGTCCCTCAGAAGAAACAGACCGACTGCAGACATCAGACAAGACTCCCTGGATGCTAGAACGAGCTTTGCGCGGGGCCGGGTAGATCCAAACAGCAACGGGTATTTGGGTTCCAGACTCCAACGCAAGCAACAAGGATACCAGTAGCATAAAAAACCCCGGGAACAATAGAAAGCAAACTATGGGACAGGAGCCTCAGGAGACACCGGAGTTGCAACCTATAACTTCAGGTACTATTTCTTTTTCTTCCCAGTCTTCAGGCACAATATCCAGTCTTAATACTGAGACTCCTATAGTCTCGCAAACAGATACAAATGTTGAGCAGTCTGTTCCCTAAGAGGAAAGTGGGCAGCAAACTAATCCACCTGAGCAAGGAAGCGGCAGGCGGGCTCCACATATGCAAGCTTCTTCAGAAAACCTATAGAACTTGCAAAAAGAAGAAACACCACCCACCTCAGGTATTTAGAACACATGGAAATGGTGTCAGACAGATTTTATGTTGGAAAACAGTTAACAGTCTTTAGGTTTTCCACAAAAGATGTATACGCACTGATCGATGCCCAAGGGAGTCACATTTGACATAAGTTTTAAAACCCCTGCCTTACCAGAAGCTTTCGAGGCCCGATACATGAATTCAAAAACAAATCCTTTGTGGACACCTTTTCAGGTGATTCCACTAACCAAACAATCTTTTCACATCATCACAGTACTCTTCAGAAATGAAAAAGTTAATATTGTTGATATTTTATACTGGCTCAAAAAGAAATGTACTGTGGAGGGCACTCCAGAACCAATACTGGATGCTGAGGGTTTCTGGAATGGGGGATGGAGGATAAACATTAAGCTGCAATATGAAGGAACTGAGCTCAAACATTTGCCAAACTGCATTTATATTGGAAGGGACAAGGGTTTCATTTTCTGCCCTGGTCAACCTGATAGATGTTTTAAATGTGAGTCAGCTAGACACATCAGCATAAACTGTGAAACCCTCAAATGCACCCAGTGTGGGGAAATGGGACTCTCTAGCTATCATTGTCACAATAAGCAAAAATGCAACCTATGTGATGAAGAAGGACATTGTTTTACCAACTGTTCATGGGTGGCCCACAACACTGAAGATGCAGATTTTGGAGCACAGGACTATTATATCTACAAAACTAAATAAACACTTACTGCACGGTCCACTAATCCTAATACTGTTCCCCCATCACAGCCCACTGCTGAAGCTCAAGATAAAGAGAAAACCTAGAAGAGAACCTCTCAAACAGAGGTTCAACTAGAATAGCCAATAGAACTTGCAGCCCAGACACTTGGAACTGCCTCCTCCCCCATTTCAGAGACTCATGCAACCAGTAGGACAAGAACACCAACAATTGTCCCTCCTCCTTCTTGTGTCAAGCAATACAGTCACAAATGTGGCACAACCTATTTCTACCTCTCAGATAAGATCTGAGGAAGTGATGGCACCTCCCCCGTCCCCAACACGGTTGTTGACTGACTTTTTAACAGTAACCAAAGGCAAGGGAAGAGGAATAAAGGAAAGATCAGAGACTTTGGCTGATCCCGTTCCTTTGGCTAACCCCTTTTCCGTGCTGGATGAAGAAGTCCCAGATGATGACATGGATTCTGATGCAGCATCATGGGCTTCATCTCAGGCAGAAATTTTGTCAGAAACAGAGAAAACTGTACCTGAACCTACAGAAAAGCCCAAACAAAAGAGGAGAAGAATGAGGACTAGAACCTCCTTGAAAAAAAGGGGGATATGAAGTAAACTTCTTTTTGGCCATATGACACATTATGAAGTAAAAATCGTATCCCTCAGTACTAACAGTATCTTATCAGAAAGGAAATGTTTAGCTACATTTTGCTTATTTTCAGAATTAACCTTTGACATTGTTTTCTTTGAGGACTCTAGATTAACTTTGCTTTCTGATATTCAAACAGCTAGCAACTCCTGGGTGTTTTTTGGTTTTTTGTTTTTGTTTGTTTTACCAGGTGAGACACACGGTGTGGGGACCTAGTTTTTGGTTGGGGGGGGCATACCTGTAGTGGGGTGAGTATCTGCTTTATGGACCCCGATATTACGGTTTATACAAAAGGGGTGAGATGATATGCCATTCTTTATTTCAGCATAAAACCACCACCGTGAGATATCACACTCCGCTGACATCACCAGAGTGTGGTAACTGGAGTTTTCTCCAGTTATCACACTGTGATGACACCATCACAGTGTGATAAATGGAATTCTCTCCAGTTATCACGCTCCTATTGTATAAAACGGATACATGACGTGCACTTGTGTAATATGGAAAATATTTTCACTCCTGCACAGTGACCTCTGGATACTCACTCGTGGCTTCGCCACTCGTGAATATCCAGAGATCACTCTAAAGGAGTGAAAATATTTTCCATATCACACTCATGCCCATCATGTATTCCCTTACTCCCACATTGTAGATATAATGCCTGGTAGAGCATTGATGGTAGATATGCAACTACAAGGGACTCATTTTTGTTTATTAAACATATGTACCCCACAGTGTAAATATGCCAGGATAGAGTTGCTAAAAATTGATACAACCGTATTTTTATACTTCTAAGAATGTTTTGTTCGGGGGGGGGGGATTACAATGTCAGTAGATTAAAATCAGATAGAGGCCTAAGAACCTCAAAAATTTATTGCGATACATCCTATTTAAACCAGCTGTTAGCATCTACAGGGGTTAGTAGATGTCTTCACTCTAGACTCTGACAAAGCCCCACATACCTACTTTAGATCTCTACAAGAATAGATTATTGGTTTATTTTCCCTAATCTACCAGTTAGATCTAAGATAGTAACCCTAGTGGTTACATCAGATCACAGTTTATTGGGAGTAGCTCTATTTGATTTTGAGGGAACCTCCAGGGGATGGGGATACTGGAGGTTAAATATTAGCTTATAATAAAATTCAGAAATCTGGGAAGTCTCCAAGTTTTTACTTGAAGCAAGACAATCTGTATGTTTCCTATTGTATATGATTCAATAACTGATTGGTTGGAGGATAGTAAATAATACTTTAGGGAATATATGCAAGCAATGGGAAAAATAAATGGGAAACATGAGAAAGACAAATATCTAGAATTACAGGAACAATTAAGAATCTTACATCAATCCCACCGAGAGAGAGGGATAGAGACTGTGCTGAACAAATTAATGAAATAAAAGAACAGATAACATCTATACAATATGATAGGATGAAATCTTTGGAAGTAGAACAAAGATTTTGTTGTCAAGGGACACATGGGGTGGGATATTCAGGAATGCGCCAGGCATGGGCGCAAGCCTGGCGCAGCGCAACTGGGATGCGCCAGGGCATGGCCTGGGTGATATTCAATGGTGCTGCACCATGGCTCAGCACCGTTGAATATGGCACTGGGGCCACCTGCACTGTGCATGGCGCAGTGGCACTACACCAACGCAAGTAGCAAGTGAGGAGCAGGGTGATGCGCCAGTGCAAGTGCGGGTGCGCTAGGTGCAGCAACCACGCTATTCAATGATGGGCATGCAAATGAGGCCATTATGCATGCAAGGCACAAATGGGGCCATTTACATGTCATTATGGCCCCATTTGCATGCAGGTGCGCCAATCCCCAGCGACTTGCATCTGGTGCCCTGCCAGGCTGCAGCCATCGGGGACCGACGCTCCCTGCCCCTCAGCAGGCAATGAGCCCCAATGTCCTATCGCAGGCTGTGGTTAATTATAAAGTCCCTGGTGGTCCAGTGGACCCTACCCCATCGCCCGATCATGGGAGTATAATACAGAATCCCTGGTGGTCCAGTGGACCTGCTCCCCTGCCCGATCACAGGCAAATAAACAATTTAATTACTCTGGTGGGCCAGTGGACCCGATCCCCAGCCTGATTGCAGGCAAATGAATAATTTAATTACCCTGGTGGTCCAGTGGACCCGATCCCAACCTGATTCCGGGCTTCAGTTGTAAATAAGATGCGGTGAGCCATTGGTACCCTCAGACCCACCACCCGCTCCCCCGGTCAGTGGCGGATGGGCGGGTCTGGTGGGAGGCGGTGGGGAGGAGGTACCGATGGCCTGAGGCATTCATTACAGCTAGCCCACGATCAGACTGGGGATTAGATCCACTGGACCACCAGGGTAATTAAATTATTCTTTTGCCCGTGATTGGGCTGGGGATTGGGTCCACTGGACCACCAGGGAATTCAAATCTTTATTTGCCCACGATTGAGCTTGGGATCGGGTCCACTGGGCCACCAGGGTAGTTACACATATATATGCCCACGATCGGGCGAGGGGTTAGGGTCCACTGGACCAGCAGGGATATAGATTCATTACGCCCGTGTTTGGGTGGTGGGGGGGGCACGATGCCCAGCCTGTGTCTGGGGTGGTCGGGTGGCCACCCACAGCTGGCGGCTGCCATGTTGCACCCTGCAATATATCAGCTCACCTGTGGGTGGCCAGGACTTGCTCCTGCTTTTCAGGGGCAGATCTTTGCGCCCCCTTGTGCGGCACAAGGTAGGTTTGTGCCTGCATATCGCTGCACATCTCGGTTGAATATCGGGATGTGCCGCATATGCATGGGCACGCGCCCCCTTGCTGCCCGCATACATTACTGGTGCACCCCAGCATATCAGGAATTGCACAGCGCAACATCCCCTTTTGAATATCACGCCGGGGCGCATCAGTGGGTTGCGCATGGCACAATACTGTTGCGCCATGTGCAGTCCCTTTGAATATCTCACCCATGGCATTTTCAAACCTTATGAAACCTGTTAGAACAAAGGAAAAACAAGTTAATGACCCATCTACAAGATCCAACAGGGAAAAACATAACATGCAAAGAAGGCATATTACAAATAATAGAACACTACATAAATGACAAATTTAAAAACAGTTCTTCTCTCAGAATGCCTACTAATGAACCGGTTAGAAGCAGGTGATTTGCCTCAGATTCCAGACTGCTTTATGAATTCCTTAATACAACCAATTACAGAATTAGAACTTCAATCAGCAATTCAAAATCTTAAAACAAAAACAGCTCCAGGGCCTGATGGGCTCCCGAGTGAATTTTATCAAAGAATGTTTCTATTATTGTCAAAAGAGTTAGTGTTGCTATATTATTCCTGTCTTCAGGAATCCTTGCTACCTAACACAATGTATGAGGGTCTTCTTATATTGTTATATAAATCAGTGACTAGAACCAACTTAGGCAATGGAGACCTATCACCCTGCTAAACATAGACATTAATATTTTATCTAAACTTTAAAATAATTATTTGTCATCTGATCCCCCCACGGAAATCCACAAGCTCGCCACAACTGCTAGGTTTGGATGCTCATTGCCAACAGTTTATTCTAGGCACTAATGAGTATTACATTCCAAAACTCATTGTATCAAACTTTGCCTTTCCAAACAGTAAGTACAAATGTCCATTATTGCTTCTGGTACTTTTTTCCTTCCTGGTCATCTTACTCCTGCGTGCTTCACCTTCAGGGTATGGACACTCAGGCCCTGTCCACACTACACCTCTATAACATTACAGAGGGTGTAAAACTTTACCGTAACAGGTCGCGTTTACACCTGTAACGTTACAGGAGGCGTTTTCGTAACTTATTTGTTGAAACCACATATGAGGAGTCGTTTAACAACAAGCGATTATGAAAACAAGGTCCCTCCTGAAATAGCAGGTTCGGCGGTAGTGTGTGGGCGGCCCGTAAGTCCCTGCAGGGCACAAAGCACAGCGCGAGCTGCATTGTGGGATCAGGCACCGCCGTAATGGTCACCTGGCTCCCGATGTGTGGACCGGCGGTGCCAGTCCCGTAACGGACACCGCCGAGGTGTGGACACACTGCACCACTCTGCGGCCATAACGGATTGCATCCGTTACCAGGCGTGAGCGGTGTAGTGTGGACAGGGCCTCAGATCTGACCCCCCACACCATCACCAGTACCAGGTACCAACTTACCAGGGCCTCCACCCCCCTAGGTCTGGACACTCTGCTCCAACCCCTAGTCTCTACCCTTCCCCACCCCCCTTTACTTCCACGCTTGGGTGCCATTTTCCTCCAGCTCACATTGCCCTGCCCATTCCCACCTTCCTGCCTATCCCCAATTTCCCCTCTCTCACTACCCCCTTTTTCTTCCCCTCCCTCCTTCAATCTCCATCAACCGGGCACTTGCTGCACACCATCCAGGCTCTGTCAGCTCATCCCAGAAACTGCTGCCCTTATGCAGCTGCCCCTGCCCCTACCGGGCTCCTTCAGGCATCCTGCCTACCTTTCCCTTGTTGCCACGAGCCTCTGAATCCTTGGCCTGCCCTCCTTCATGGCTCCCCCTGTCCTAATCTTCTTGGGTGGATGGGTGGGGAAAAATCCCAGCAAAAGAGGGCTACTGGAGGGTTGCACAATACTTTATACCCCTCGAGGCCCTCTCAACCAGGTTCACTCAAAACCCCTCACCCTGGCCAAAGGCTCGCTTCTTACTCCTTGTGTCAAAGCGACACATGGTGACCTCATTATCCTCCTCCCTCCTCCTCCCCTTCACCCCTTCCTCCCTCCCTCCATGCCTTTCTTCTTTCCTTAGGGGGCCATATGAGAATTTGGGCTGCCTGTTATTGGCAACCTTATTTGTCATCTGATCCCCCCCTCGGAAATCAAACTCGCTCCACAATTGCTAGGTTTGGATGCTCATTGGCAACAGTTTATTCTAGGCGATAATTAGTATTTACATTCCAAAACTCATTGCATCAAACTTTATATTTCCACACAGTAAGTACAAATGTCCATTACTGCTTCGGGAACTTTCTTCCTTCCTGGTCATTTTCCTCCTGCGTGCTTCGCCTTCAGGGTCCGGACACTCAGATCTGACCCCCTCACACCATCACCAGTACCATGTATCAACTTACCAGGACCTCCAGCCCCCTAGGTCTGGACACTCTGATCCAACCCCGTAGTCTCTACCCTTACGCTACCCCCTTTACTTCCATGTCTGGGTGCCATTTGCCCCCAGCACATGTACTGCCCTGCCCCTTCCTGCCTATCCCCAATTCTCCCTCTCACCCACGCTTTCCACTGATCCATCTCCACTGGTGATGGAAGATGGGAACTCCCATGGGCTAAGTATCTAGGACCTTTTTCGATCTCCCCCGACAGGTCTGTTACGGGCCTCAGGAATAGACAAATGCCAGACTCTGTCAGGTGCACCCCATCCAACCTGTATACCTCTGCCCCCTCAAAAGATATGTCCCTATGCTGTATATGCACCCCTCATATCTCAATTACCCATCTCGCCACCTTCCTATTGAGCCGATTTCTCCTCTTCTCCTCCGCCCTGACTTCCTTGGCCCCTCTCCAAACTCTCCGGGATGTGATTTCTGACCAGCCGATGACCACCCCCGGCCACCATCCCTTCACTCTTTCCAGGTCTGCTGTCATGGCCTGCACTAATACCCCCACAGTGTTCTCCCAGGTCATTGCCCTAGTGTGTCGATGAGCAAATCTGGCCTGCTCCATATCATAGCTCCTCCAATAGTGGCATCAGTTGCACTCATCTTATGCCCCTTATTCCCTTCAATTGCACTCTCATGTGCTCCAATTCCATCGTAGTTGAGTCCGCCTCTCCTAGATGCTGCAAAACTCTCAGCCAAGTAGATAAAGGAGTGCCCCACCAACCAGACCTGTCATTTTTCTCCTGTAGGGGAAAAGAAGAAAGACCATGTGAGAATATCGCTCTGTCAATTACCTCACATATCTCCTATAGCAGTTGGATCTCCCTCCCCACCTGCTTCAATTCCACCTCAGTCCCCCTTGAGCAGCGGCCTCTGAAGCCGCCCTATGAGAAAGAATGGGGCGTGAATTCCCCAGGGTCTTCACCGACAAAGCGAGTGCCTTCTTAAGGACACCACTTATGTGAAAACCTGTCACCGGCTCCAGTCCTCATGCCAGAACCCTACTCCCTCCCTTGCTCCCCCCCCAGCATATATCTCCAATTCCATGACAGCTGATACCTCTCTGGTCCTTGTCTGGCTAAGACCATGGCTGTGCCCCTGCCCACTTGATCCATTTTTGACTGTGCCAGCTGAATGGCCACCCTGTCCTGTCCCCACTTGATGTCCCCTGCTTGTAAACCTTGGGCCACCCCTGACTTCCATGGCGCTACCACCTCCCCAACCCTGAATGCTCCCTTTGCTATGACTGCAAAAACCACTCTAAATAAGCAGGCTTCTTTTGCTGTGGTGCATACATGTTGTAAGGTGCCCATAACTCTCCTGAGCAGGTGCCGCATGATGTGCCTTCTCTCATCTTTTCTCGCCCCATGCCCCCTCTGCCAACCTGTGATCATCCATGTCACTTCTCTCCCTGCCATGGCATCTGGCCATTCCCTGTCTTTACAAGCCCATCCAATGCCGGCCAGGTGCATCCCCATTGTGGTGTGAGCCATCCCCTCTTCCCACTTCACCACTATGTATTGCTTCACTTGGTCCTCCAAGACCTTTACCCCCGTGTTCCAGCCTGTTCTCACCTGGAACTCCTGGAAATCCCCCCATGCCCCTTTGTAAGATTTCAGCATGTTGGGTGTCCAGGAGCACCAGTACAACCATCTGGCCTTCTCCCTCCAACTTCCTATAGATGGTTCAGGACCCTGGTCCTGTGTGCTGCTGCATTTGGCACCAATTCCTGAAACCTGTCCAACTGTAAACGGAAAAGACTGTCAGCCATGTCATTTTGAAGACCTTCAATGTGCTGTGCTTTAAATGACAAATTCAGTTGCAACCCCAACAGGACCAAATGGTGCATAACCCCTCCTACTGACTCAGTAATCCCCCATGCCTGTTTATAACCTCCACCACCCCTTTATTGTCACACCAGAACAGTATGCACTTTCTCCTCATCCTGCCCCCCCATAACTCCATCGCTACCCAAGTGGGGAATATTTCCAAAAAGGTAATGTCCTTCAGCAAACCTGCTTCCTTCCAGGCACCCAGCCATGCCTCTGCGATCCAATCTCCTTTGAAGTAGGCCTTCATCCCCAGTGCCCCCAAAGCATCAGTGCATAACTCCAAATCTGTGTTGTACGCCCATTCTTCCTGCCAGAGAGTGACCCCGTTATACCTGTCAAGGAACTCCTCCCATATTCCTAAGTCCTCCCACATCCCTTTCGTGATGTCTACCTAGTGATGGGTCTTTTTTTTCCCTGTGGATCTTGCCAGCCTCCTGGTAAAGGCTCTGCCTAGGATTATGGCCTTACAAGTGAAATTAAGGTGCCCCAGCAGCTGCTGCGCTAATACCAGTGGCACCCTCCTACTCCCTTTTACTTGGGCTAACAGACCCCTTAATCGGGCCACTTTGTCCCCCAGCAGGTGAAAACACTCCTGTACCATATCCACCTCAATCCCCAAAAACTCCAACTGGTGGCTAGGGCCTTCCATTTTCTCTTCCACCAGTGGAATGCCTATGCGCCTGCACATTTCCCTAAAATCCACTAACATCCCTTCTGTCTCTGTCTTGCACCCCCCATGAGCAGGAAATCATCCAAAGAGTGGACTACTCTCCTATGCCCATATCTCCATCCGAACACCCATTTCACCCAAGAACTAAATGCCTCAAAAGTTGAACATGCCACTGAGCATCCCATGGGCATGGCTTTGTCGAAGCATAGCCCTCCTTCGAACTGAAACCCCAATAGATCCCAATCATGGGCCTCACCGGCAACAGCCTGAAAGCGGATTCAATGCCCGTCTTAGCTAGGCATGCCCCATGCACTGCCCTTGTCATAGAAACACAGAAACATAGAATTTGATGGCAGATAAGGACCGCTTGGCCCAGCTAGACTGCCCATACCTAACAGATAAGCTGCAGATCCTAGTTAACCAACAGCTTACTTCCTCCTACCCCCACTAGGACTGCCTTATGTCTGTCCCATGCATTCTTGAATTCCCCATTCTTCTTGACACCCACGACCTCCTCAGGAGGCTGTTCCATGCATCCACAACCCTCTCCATGAAAAAATACTTCCTCACATTACCTCTGAGCCGTCCCCCCTCTATCTTCAAATTGTGCCCCCTTGGTCTTGCACATCTCTTTTTCTGAAAGATGCTACCCTCTTGGACTTTGTTGATTCCCTTGAGGTACTTGAAAGTTTCTATCATGTCCCCTCTCTCCCTTCTTTCCTCAAGGGTATACATATTAAGTTCCTTTAGTCTTTCTCGTATGTCTTCTGGTGCAGACCCTGCACCATTTTGGTTGCCCTCCTCTGGACAGCCTCCACTCTGTCTATGTCTTTGAGGAGATGGGGTCTCCAGAACTGCACACAGTACTCCAGATGGGGTCTCACCAACAGTCTGTACAGAGGGATAACAACTTCCTGTTTTCTACTATTGATGCCTCTCCCTATGCATCCCAGTATCCCCCCAGCCTTCCTTACTGCCTTCTCACATTGCTTGCCCACCTTTAGGTCATCTGATATAATTACCCCCGGGTCTCTTTCCATTTTTGCTGTTGTCAGCACCTCACCCCCCATTGTGTACTCTTCCCCTGGGTTTTTGTTTCCCAGGTGCATTACCTTGCACTTCTTTGCATTGAATCTGAGCTGCCATACATTTGACCATTCCTCCAACCTTGCCAAGTCCCTTCTCATCCTTTCCACTCCATCTTGTGTATCAACCCTGTTGCAGATCTTTGTGTCATCTGCAAAGAGACATACTTTTCCTTCCAGTTCCTCTGCAATGTCACCTATAAAGACTTTAAAAAGGACCAGTCCCAGTACTGAACCCTGCGGTACCCTGCTAGTAACCCTCCTTTCTTCACTGTGGACTCCGTTTACTACTGCCCTTTGCGTCCTGTTGTCTAACCAATTTTTTATCCAGGCTACCACTGTGGGACCCACTCCAAGGCTGGCTAACTTGTGTATTAATCCTTTGTGTGGGACTGTATCAAATGCCTTGCTAAAATCGAGGTAGGCCATGTCCACAGACCCTCCCTGGTCTACTACTTTGGTCACCCAGTCAAAGAAATCTATTAGATTCGTCTGATACGACCTTCCCATCATGAATCTATGCTACCTTGGGTCGTGTGCCCCACTGGCCTCTAGGTACTCAACAATTATTTCCTTCAGAAGTGATTCCATCATTTTCCCTACCACTGAGGTCAAACTAACTAGTCTGTAGTTTTCTGCCTCTGTCCTGCTCCCACTTTTCAGGTACCACCCCATCCTCCCATGATTTGTTAAAGGGAGTAGTCAGCGGTGTCACTAGTTCTACCCTTAGTTCTTTTAGAATTCTTGGGTGAATCCCATCAGGCCCCATTCCCTCGTCCACCTTCAATTTTATTAGTTCTTTCAGAACCCTTTCTTCTGTAAATGGACTGGTATCGACCCCCATCTTCAGAGTGTTTCTCTTGTTTGGTTTAGATACCTCCCCCCTTCTTCTTTTGTGAATACTGAGCGGAAATATTCGTTCAATATCCCTGCTTTTTCACTGTCACCCTCTGCCCACGCTCCTTCCCCTTTATTTAGCCTCAGTATCCCTCCTTTGGTCTTTCTTCACTCCCTAATGTACCTGTAAAAGGTCTTTTCTCCCTTCTTAACAGAGTTGGCTATCTTTTCCTTGGTTTGGGCCTTTGCTATTCTGACTGCCTTCCCTGCCTCTTTCTGCTTTAACTTATAAAGTTCTCTGTACTGCTCCTTCTGTGTTTCCTTATATTTCCTGAATGCTATCCTTTTTTCCTTAACCTTCCCTGCCACCTCTTTTGAAAACCATAGAGATTTTTTCCTTCTTTGTGTTTTGTTGATTTGCTTTACACAAAGGCTTGTTGCCTCTGTGATGGCTGGTTTGATTACTCCCCATTGTTCCTCCACCCCTCCTTCTTGCCTGTTTGCTAGTGCTTTTCTGAGGAACTCTCTCATTTTCCCAGAGTCAGCCCTCCTAAAGTCCAATACTCTTGCTTTTGAATGGCTTGATTGTATGGCTGTGTTTATCGTGAACCACACTGTTTGGTGGTCACTTGTTCCCAGATAGCTACCCACTTCTAAATCTGATATTCTTTCTCCATCCCCATTTGAGAGTACCAGGTCTAAGATTGCTCCCTTCCGAGTGGGTTCCAATACTAGCTGTCTGAGGCATGCCCCTTGTAGGGCATCAAGAATGACCCTGCTCTTGGATGTGCCTGCAGCAAAGGTGCTCCAGTTAACATCTGGCATATTCAGATCCCCCATCAACAGTATCTCCCCTTTTTCTGCCATTCTAAGGATGCCTTCTATCATTTCCTTGTCTATTCCCTCCCCCTGAGATGGGGGTCTGTATACAACCCCCATGCAGATTGTGGTGCCATTTCCTATCTCCAGGGAGACCCAGAGTGCCTCATCTGCTCCCTGTTTACTCTTTAGTTCTGTTGCTTTGATCCCTTTCTTTACATAGAGAGCTACTCATCCTCCTCTTTTACCCTCCCTGTCCCTCCTGTAGATTGTGTATCCTGGTATGTTGACATCCCAGTAATGGTTCTCTGTGTACCATGTCTCTGTGACTGCCACAATATCCAAGCAACTCTCTTCCATTAAAGTCACTAGTTCAGGAAGCTTGTTACACAGACTATGGGCATTGTGAGCCCCATCTCTGTCCTTACTGCCATTGCCTTTTTTTAGATTTACCTCTGTCCTGCTCCCTAATGACTTCTCTACCTTGGTGTTTACCTCACTAATTACCATGTTTTGTGGGGGGAGGCTGGGATTTTCCTGCTCCTTTTCAGTGCCCCCCCCCTTGGCTAGTTGAAATGCTTGCCAATGAAGCATTTAAACCTCTCACCTAGGATCCTGGCTCCCCCCCGGACAGATGCAGACAATCGCACCAGCATAGGCCTGCATCCCTCCAGGTGGCTCCCCAGTCCCCAATGAAGCCCAAACCCTCGGCTCCACACCAGTTTTTGAACCATTCATTGAATTCCCTGGTGAGGAGTGTACTAGCATCACCCTTGCCATAGACAGGCAGCACCTCCGAGAAGGTTACCGTATGTGCTACTTGTCTAAGGCCCCTCCTCAACTCTACAAACTCCTCTTGCACTGCTATGATCCCATTCCTAGCCAGGTTATTTGTCTCTAGGTGGATAATGACATCCAGCTCCCTCCCTTGTGCACCTACTCCCATGATCCTGATGATTTGCTTCCTGTCCCTCCAAGCCCTGGCACCAGGCAGGCACCTTACCTCCCTCTCCCCTTTCTCCCCCACTTCTACCCCCCAATGATTGAGTCCCCCACCAGGAGTTGTTTCCTTCCCCTGTGGGGTCCCATGCCATCCTTCTGTGGGTCTCCTTTGTGAAGGTTCCCAGCATCCTCCTTGGTCTCCACTGCAGGTGCCTCCATAGAGGAACCACCATCCACCAGAATGGTGTATGAATTGTGGAGAGGTACAGCTGGAGTGATGCAACTCTGTTCCACTACCCCCTCTCTCCCTGAGCCCACCCTGGTCCAGCCTCTCCTCTTTCTTGGCAACCTCTGAGGTAGTGGCATTGGCCCTGGTGGTCCCTGGGTGGAGGAGGAGGTTTCACAAATCCTAGCTGGGTCAGCCTGGAGACAGGCAACCTCCTCCCTCAGACCAGAGGGGTGCCTGCAAATAGGGCAGCATCACAGCCTCCAGACTGTCTCCCGGAACACTGCCACCCCACAGCCATTGCACTGCACCACTCCTATCATGTCCCATCTACTGATTCTCTGTATGCTTATTCTTTCCTCTCCTTACAACTCTCACCCTTCCTGTTCTGGGACAGTAACTCCCTATATTCTTCAATAGCCTCCTTCTTCCTTGCCCAGTGTCAGATCACCAGCAGGGGGGGGACAGCAAGCTACTTTTTTTCCTTTAGGGTTGACAAAACTAATGTTTCTCTATGATCCTTCCCTTCCTACTGCCAAACAGGAAATTCCTGTTTTCAGTCAAATCCAGTGGCTGTAAAAGTAGAACTTGCTTAGGGTGGGTGAGATGGAGGGCAATTAGTAAGAAAAAAAGGCTAGCAACAGGAAGTTGTAATTGGAGTCACCTGCTTTTATATTGTCTAAGCCACACCCCCAATTAAGCATCTAATAAAGTATCTGTCTGCTTAATCTCAACAGACACTGACTCCTGCTGAGATAGAAGTGTTAAATTAGTAAGAAAATGGTATCTTCTGTTAGTTAGCTGCTTTCTGCTCTACAAGCAAGATTTCTGTCTTCCAAAGGCTAGCAACAGGAAGTTGTAATTGGAGTCACCTGCTTTTATATTGTCTAAGCCACACCCCCAATTAAGCTTTCTCCTCCTACTGATTTAGCAAAGTAAGTTGATACAGTACCCTTCCCAGCAGAGAACACACACTGACTTTCTTTTTCTTTTTTTAACCCTAAATAAGACCCCTTCTACTTCTAATAAAGTATCTGTCTGCTTAATCTCAACAGACACTGACTCCTGCTGAGATAGAAGACCCCTTTTATTTCTAATAAAGTATCTATCGGGGGTGTGGCTTGGCTCCTATCACAATGGCAGCCTGATCTATGCATCCTGCAAACCTGGGTTAAATAATTACATTAATCACACTGAACAAACTCCTTGTATGGTTTGAGGAAGAGGGCTGCTACTGACACTAAGTACTCGGAACAATCCGGTTGGTTGTATAGTGGTGTTTTTTTTGTCTATCTGGATTTTTTACGGATGGACTTACCTGTCAGGAGAATGGCACAAATGCAGACGCGCATACCTCATTAGGCCTGGACGCCCAGCAAATTAACAATATGTTTGCGGTGCTTATGACCCAAATGTCCGAGGTCACTATAGCCTCTAACAATATGACTGCAGCCATCCAGCAGGTGGATAGTAGGCTGACGATTACAGAAACAAAAGTACAGGCTAATGCTTTGGCTCGCGATGCACTTACTGCTACAGTTCAGGAACAAGAGTGAATGATCCAGGCACTGCAGTCCAAGATGGACGATATCGAGAATCGGAGCAGGCGCAACAGCCTTAGGATTCTGGGCTTCCCCGAGCATGCAGAGTGAGGGAATACCTTGGAATTCTTATATGATGTCCTGCCTGAGATATTGAAACATAAGCTTCCCCCAGGCTTTATCATCGAGAGGGCACACAGAATGCTGAACCCAGTGCCCAAACAGGGAGAAAAACCGAGGCCTGTAATGGCCAGGATACTTAATTTCGCCAATAAAGATTACCAACCAGGCATGGGATCTTGGATCTCTAATGTGGCATGATCAGAAAATACTGATCTTCCAAGACTATTCTCGGGAATTGGCAGTGTGTCGAGAGGCATATACTGAGGCCAGGTGGATAATGCATTCCCTGGGTATCCGCTTCTCCCTGTGCTACCCAGCAGTGATGCGCTTGGAAGTGAATGGTACGGTGGTCTCCTTTTCCATGCCTGAGGCCCTCATGGAATACTTTCATCGAAACTGGCCTAACACTAGGCAGAGAAATCCTCCTGTGCTTGTCACTGGGCAGTCTGAGGTGACCCCTAAGTGAGGGTCAGTGAATGTAACACCCCCCTTCTATAAGGAGCATGGTCCTAATGTTAGCTTTATGGGTGGCACTTCTGGCCTGCCTGCCCAACCCAGGAAACATCAGCAATCTGCCAGACATGCCAAACGGAACCACCCACAAGAGCGCCTGGCTGAAGACTGCCAACTACAACAGCACAGCACTGAAGAACTTGACCCCAGGATCAGTGCATTTGCCTCTCCCAACCGGTTTGCCCCTCTCTACAAGGAACAATCAGAGGAAGAAGAGTTTCCCATGTACCTGGAGCAGGAGATGGTGCTTGAAGTTTCTACTTTGGAGGAAGAGGTACGGACTGGGACTAAAGCCTTTACTTTAAGCACAGCCTCCATTCTGGTCCATTTCCCCACTGAGCAGAAAGAAGACTGAACGCAGACCCATATGCTGAAGAATGATCTTCAATCAACACCAACATAAGAACTAGATTAGATAAGTACCTTAAACTTTACTCTGATTATTCAGTCTGGGCAGGGTCTAATCTGGTAGTTTTTTCCTAGCCAGTAAGTTGCTTATGGAGCTATTGCTCAGTTATGAAACCTTCCCCAGGTAAATCTTGATGGGTGGCCCTTACCCTGGCTTTGTAATTAAAGAGTTTAGTTTTATGGAACAGACCTGATATATAATGCCTTATGTGATGTACTGACTCCCCCCCCCCACACACACAGGTTTTCATGTGGAGGATATTTTCTTCTCTCATATCATACTTGAAGTAACGTCCCTTGGAAGATAGTCCAATATAGAAAGATTTTACTGCTTCCAGGGTAGGGGCTGGTGTGTGGTTTTTTTTTATACCCATTGGTCGAAACCCGGGTTGTTCAGGCAAGCCAGACTACTCAGGCTACGATTATACAATGACTCAGCTGTTTTCCCAAGTGCAGTTGCCTAAGGGTAACGCTGAGATATTCCCAACCCATCCCGGGTGAATAGGTCAGATCGCAGAAGACAAACTGCCCTCGACCCTTTTGTGGCCTACTCACCCCAAAGTGCTAGATCGCACTGTAGTTGTACATAGTTATTTAAGTTTACTTTTCAATTGTTGTGCTAACACACTGTCTAGAGAGTATGATCAGCATTCAGTTATGTCAGCTATGTTAACTGTTCAGTGGCATGTCTGGGACATGTCTCCCCAGCATACAGAAGGTTCCACTCAATGGTGGATAATTGGATGGCCCCCCCTCAGGTATTTACGTTGCTTTCTACTTTGTCTCATCCCATCCCCCTGGATATGGCTGATCTATTCTTTGTGACATGGAATGTTTGGGGGCTCAATTCCGCTGCTAAGCGCAAAAAGGTACTTATGCAGCTAAAGAGGGGAAAACCCCAAATAGCCTTTCTACAGGAGACTAAATTAAAGAAAAAAGACCAACAACTTCTTGTTAAAGATTGGGTATGGAAAGCAGTTCAAGCCAGCACACCTACAAAAAAGAGAGGGGTGGCCATCCTACTTCACAAATCTCTTACATGGTTGATCCTACAAAGCAAAGCAGATTCACAGGGTAGATGGGCGATGATGGCCCTGATGGACACCCCAACTGGTCCCATCTTATTAGTTAATGTCTATACCCCTAATGAGGACGATCCTGCATTCTTTCTGAACATTTCATGCAGTATTCAGGGATTGCTGGGGGAGCATGCTGCTATTATACTGGGGGAGATCTTAATCTCACCCTGGTCCCAATATTAGATAGGAGTGCACAGGGTAAAGAAACTCATACTAAAAGTGTCCAGGAGGTACATAGACTTAGTGAGGAACTTAATTTGGTGGACATCTGGCGTATTATCCACCCTAAAGACTGAGATTATACATTTCATTCTGGAGTATATGGGACTTTTAGCAGACTGGACCTCTGGCTCATCTCTCATTCCCCTACTCAGTTTGAGATTGACTCCACTGTTCTCCCCACTATTATATCAGACCATGCCCCTGTGAAATTAAGCCTATCACTGGGATAGCCAGCTTCTCACTCCCCTGCATGGAGATTAGATCCACTTCTTATGCAGGATCCCAATTTTGTAGAGTGGGCTAAAAAAGAAACCGTTCAATTTCTGCAAGAAAATCCCATTCATGATACATCTGCAGGGACTACTTGGGAAGTGTATAAAGCAACCATGAGGGGGAAAATAATAGGCTATACTGCCCATAGAAGGAAACATAGGGAAGAGGAGAAGACACAGTTGGAATGTGCCCTGGTGGCTGCAGAACACAACCTTAAGCAACTGATATCCCCCTCTCTTCATTCGGTTCAATACCGTCAAGTGTTAGAACTTTGGTTACAACTTAACTAACTGATTTCAAGGAAGGCAGATCTAGCACTTTTAAGGCTGAGACATACCTATTGGGAAGGGGGGTGACAAAGTGGTAAGGTTCTGGCATACCAGTTACGTAAACAACAAGCTGGTAGACATATAGCTGGGTTAAAGGATGCCCAGATTGGGAGTGTTAAAACGAACCCTTTAGAGATAAATAAATTAATGAGGAACTTTTACTTGAGCTTATATGACACTTCTAGAGATGGTCCCCCTCCAGATATATCACAATTCCTTGATTCCACACAGGTTCCTAAACTGTCTCTGGAGCAGAGAGAGAGTTCCTAGAGAATCCACTGACAGAGATGGAAATAACAGCTGCCTTGAAATCGCTCAAAATAGGGAAAGCCCCAGGGGAAGATGGTTTCCCCATAGAATTTCTGCAGCGTATGGCCCCACTGATTACCCCTCTTTTATCCCAAGTGTATACTGAGTGAATAGTCTCGGTATTTTACCCTGCACCTTACGGGAGGCCGTAATAACAGTACTCCCACAAAAGGGAAAAGATGCCACTGAGGTGTCCAACTACCGCCCTATTTCGCAAATAAATTCTGATAGCAAGGTGTTTGCCAAGGCTCTTGCAACCAGACTAAACCCAGTGCTCCTCTTTTTGATTCACCCCTCATAGACAGGGTTTATAAAGGGCAGATATAGTGCTGGTCATCTCTGCACTATGCTTAGCCTTATGCATCAGGCCAGGGCAATACAGACACCAGCTGCTGCCCTTGCCATAGACTGAAAAAGCTTTCGACTCTGTCGAATGGGACTATCTGCTTGCGGTTCTTGAGCACTTTGGATTTGGCCCTCATTTCCAAACAGTAATAAGAACATTTCATACCTCACCCCAAGCACGAGTCCTGACAAATTCTACCCTTTCTTCCCCCTTTCACTTACAGAGAGGTACTAAACAGGGATGTCCTGTTTCCCCTCTTTGATTTGTGCTGCCTTTGGAACCACTTGCAGCTGCAATCTGACAGCACCCCCTCATACTCGGAATCAGAATAGGTCAAGCCCAATATTCTACCCTCCTATACGCTGATGATCTCCTGATCACCATAAATACTATACAACATGCGACTCCCCCACTACTTTCATTATTAAAACATTTCTCCACTGTCTCTGGCCTCAAAATTAATGCCTCTAAAACAGAAATCCTCCCCCTTAATGAATATTGCTGTCAACAGGCCTTACCAAATTTGGGTTTTAAATGGGCGCGAAATACCATAACTTATCGAGGTATTCAAATTAGTACCCATATTGAAAAGTGGTGGGACAATAATCTGGCTCCTTTACTCTCTGAATGTAAAGGAACCTTGGAGAGATGGCAAAAGTTAAATCTGACTATGGCAGGGAGGATTGCTGCTTTCAAAATGTCTATTGCCCCCAAATTTTTTTATCTATTTTTACACATTCCTCTTATACTTCTCCGCCACTGGCTGCAGAAGATAGATAAAATTATAGGATTCTATCTTTGGGGATTAAACAGACCTCGATACAGTCGGAATACTCTCAGAGCTCACTGTTCTCAAGGTGGCTGGGGATTACCATGGATGGAGGGATATAAAATCGCTTACTAAAGCTCTCAGACCTTGCGGTGGTTTAAATCTGTTTCACAGTCATCCCCATTGTAGGTAGAAATAGAGCAGAATCTTGCTAATACCCCTATACTGTCATCTCTTCTGGGCTCAGGACCGGACGCTTATCCTCAATCTCACCCGGTATTACACTCTTCACGTACATACTGAAAGGCTCTTCAGCAGAAGTTAGGTATATCTAGTATTCCCCTCTCACTAATTCCCATTTGGCAAAACCCAGACATCATTATTGATAATCGCCCAGTGCTCTGGCAGACCAGGAAGAATGCGGACATATTCTATGTGGGGGACCTATTGAATTCTGATACCCAAACTATTGAATCCTTTGCAAATCTCTGTAAAAGATGGTCCCTACATAAATCGTATCTATGGAGATACTTTCAGATCAGAGTGGCACTCAAACTTACCCTTAGCAAATCCCATGCCAGAGGCCCCCCCACCCCACTTCTCGGTAAATGGCTTGGTGCCTCTCATGGTATGGCAGGATTGTTGTATGCTGCACTCAGAGACACCCTCCCGCATGCTTCTCCTAACTCCAAAACTAAATGGGAGGAAATGTTGCAACTTCAGATCCCGGATAACCACTGGGGACAGTGCTGGCGCACGGGTCACCTAGTATATAAGGATGCTCATAGTCACTAATCCATAACAAAATACTTCATTCACGGTATAGAACCCCAGAGGTCCTTAAAAAGGTCAATGTACTTCAACATGATAAATGTTGGAGATGCCACAGCCCCGGTGGTACTCTATATCATATTCTCTGGCATTGTCTGTTGATAACTACACTATAGATAGCCATTACTTCAGCAGCTACTAAGATTCTTCATACTGTCATCCCTTTAAATGCTCCCTTGCTACTGCTGGGTATGCGTTCAGAGGCCCCCTCTCTTTCATATCTGCAATTCCGCTGGCTAATGCTACTCAGTATGCAAGTTAAACGTAATATCCTGAGGAATTGGGGAACACCAAACATACCTACCCTGGTGGACATTTTCTCCTCTCTTACTCAGTTACATGAGCTAGATAGAAGGTCCCACAGCACTTTAGGCCAGAAGGATAGATTTCAGAAATCCTGGGCACCATATGTGGCCTACTTGGTGGCCAGAGCCGGTGTTGGCTGATCGGTCCATTGGGTAACTATGATTCTATCTTTTCCCTCTTCTATCAAATGATGTACTGCTGGTTTAATGTTATGTCTCCTTATGCTGATCTTAAATGATACTCTTGTCACTCAGGTCAACTTAATAGTTCAGACAGTCTGATGTTAGCGATAGACTAGTGTAGGTATAATAGGGTTAGATAATAGTATTCCCTTCTCCCCCTGTTTTAAGTTTCTATTTATGGCTATATGTACTGGTAAACCTGTTGATTCTTTTTGTGATTTTAGGCCTATATGTTAAGTGCATCTGTATCAAGGTGTTTGTAATCCCCTTGGGACAATGACAGTGTGGGTTGGATGTACTGGGTTCACTTTGTGCTTTTTTTTCCCAACTTAGGCACTTGCTATTGAGGAGACCACTGGAAGGTACGACTCTCTGTATAATGAAGCCTTGACACACATCAGCAGCAGTACCTCCTATTTGGCCCCTAATTGTCATTATGGGATATTGGTATGTACCAAGCTATTTGTTTATTGTTTCATATCCTGGTAAAGTGACAGGTATGTACAACTTATGCTCAATGATATTAATGATTTATAGAAATAATGTTTGACACTGTAAGCTCTAGTTAGTCCTTGAAATGTTTGTTCTGCCTTTTAGGATTCTGCTCAGTGTCTATGATATATTACCTCTTCTCTTAGTGTGATCATTTTAGCTACAAGTGACACCAGAACACATGACATATGTGGCACCCTCACAATGCATATGCAAATGCTTTTGCCAGTAAATCCGTACAAATGTATGTTTTTTACGCTGTTTTTTTTCTTGTTTTTCCTGTTTTCTTTTGAAATAATCTAATAAAACATTTAACTGAAAAAAAATAAAGTATCTATCTGCTTAATCTCAACAGACACTGACTCCTGCTGAGATAGAAGTGTTAAATTAGTAAGAAAATGGTATCTTCTTTTAGTTAGCTGCTTCCTGCTCTACAAGCAAGATTTCTGTCTTCCAAAGGCTAGCAACAGGAGCACCAGCACTATGTATCACTTATCAGCACCACTGCCTGGTCTAGGGACGCATATGAGACTGCCCGTATGGCGTCTGAGATCCCTTCATTTACAGATGCCCCTTCCAGAAAATGAGATGGTGTATGAGTGTAAACTCACCCTCCTTCTTCTTTGGGACCACCCCCAAAGGTGACACCCTAAAATGGGGGCAGAGAGGTTCATTGACGGGGCCTTCTACTCTCCCTGCCACCTCCTCCTTCCGAATTTTTGCTCGGAGATTGTCCTCATTACCCTTAACTGATCCCAAATTCTTAGCCCTCATTGCCCTGCGGCCCCCCTCAAAACCTACCCAGAAACCATCTTTAAAACTTTTCTGCAGGAATACTGCTCTTGTTAAGTCTGGGTATTCCTGCATCCAGGCCTCCACCACCTTCCATGATATGGGGGTGTGTGCTAAGGAAAAACCCCAGCACCCTTCCCTTCCTTCTCTGTCAGTTCCAATCACAATTGGAGTTGTAACTGCCCCTGCCCTGTCCCCCTTGCCCTTGCCCGTTCCTCCTACCCTCCCCCCAAAAAGACTGCTCCTGCTTATGTCCCCCTTGTGGTGCGCTCCTTTCCCCACATTGCCAGCAGCTCACCACTGGGTGTGGGCATGCACAGCGCAAACAAATGTGCCAGAACTTGCAGTTCACCCACATGCACAAGGCCCTGTTGTAGCCCCAGCATGTCTTTGCCACCAGGGTGGGGGCACCCTTTTTATTTTGCTCCCCGCTGGGACCACCTTACGGGGCTGATAGAGTTTGAACCCACAACTCCAAATGCGTACAGTCCCACCGCAGGTTGCCCTTTGCTGCCATCCATTTTCTAAGTACTTAGTCATACTTCAGTCAGCTGTACCCAATCCTGACCTTGTATGCATCCCTTATAATAGCTGTGTAAGTCAAGAGGGGAATTGCCAGCTCTGGCTGCTCCTCCAGTAGCAGTGCGCTGTGTATGAGGAAGCCTGCTTGCCACATGTCAATGTTTTTCTCTTTGTATTTTGCTTCCTCCTCCTTGTGCCCCACTACTACTAGCACCACCACCATCTAAGATTTTTCCACTTACTCCTTCCATTCGTATTTCTTGGCCGTGTCCTCATCCACCAGCCCAAAAATGTCCACTTATTCCCCTTTTCAGATCTTTTCTTTTAATGAAGACGGCACATGTTCACCCAGCATGAAGCCTGGGGGCCCATTGTACAGTTTATTTTTCTTCTTCCCCACTAGCTTATCCATGGCCCTCCTCCCTCCTTGTCCTTGCTTTTGATTGCTTGCAGCACCTGTTCCATCCGTTCTATGCTCGTGTCCCCCATATCGCCTAACAACCTTTCCAGGTACTCTTTCAGATTGTCCTCATTTGTAACATCTATATTGCCCTTACCCCCTTTCAGGCCTGGCCCCAATGGCACTGGTTTGGGCTCTGGAGGCAGAACAGGAGAGGGGCTGGGCCCCGCACCTCATGGCCTCTTCCCTCCCCTGCCTCTCCATCTGTCCTTCTCTTTCCTTCTGCTTTTTTGATGCCTCCTTCTCTTCTTCCCTCCACTGTGCTGCTTTGACCAACTCTGTCATTTTAGTCATCAGTTCAGACGCCTCCTCCATCATCTTAGCACTGGAAACTGGGGCCTTCTTTGGTGCCATCTCTCTGCTACTATAAAGCTAAAAAAAACCACACAAACAAAAGGAAGGAATTGACCAATGTGAGTGGGACCTGCCATCCATCTTCCCTTCTTCCACCAAACCAGCCCTTGCCAGGCCTAAACCTCCTGTTATTGTGCCCCTCCAGCACCCACTGCATGCCTCTCCACCAGGGCACCCATCTCCCCCTTTCACCTGCTGGCAACCATTTTAAGCGGGCTCCATTGGCCTGCACCTAATGCCCTTGTTACCTGGTCACATGCTCACTTCATTCTCTTCAGGGGGGTGGGGGAAAATTCCTACCTCTTGTGCAAGGTCACCCTTCCAGCGCCCTCCCCACCATATGCAGCACATCCCACATGCCTCCCTACCTCCTTGGTACCCCTTCCTTTCTTCCCTCCCCCTTTTTCTTCTCTCTCCAAGCTGCTCCTGTTTGGCCCATTATTTCCCATGTCCCTTCCCTTCAAGCATAGAAGCTGTTTTTTGAGGTAAAATATGCCCTTTTTTAAAGACTGCCCCCAGAATGTCATTCAATGCGCCTTGCACTTCCTGTCCTATCCTTGTCCCCAAATTTTTTTGCCCAACAAGTCCCAGACTACAGACCACTCAGGCTCTTGGCTTGCAGGCTGCTTGCTCCCTTGAACTCTGCTTCAGCCCTGTTTAGGCTTTCTCTTGGCTTGTGGGCTGCCTACTCTCTTGAATTCATGCTTCAGCCCTGTTTAGGCCTACTCTCCCAATGCGGACCGCCGCTCATGGCCATCTGCCTGCAGGTGCCACCCTGTCCCCTTGTGGAAATCCTGTACCCTCTTCCTTTTATCCACCACTCCAAACCCACCTGTTTAAGCTGCCAGCCTTGGTTCTCCTTCCCATGCTTGCCCCATTGGCCACTTGGCCTGTGCCTTGTAGCAAAAAAAAAACCCTCCCCTCATCTACTAGGCACACCGGTTGGCTTCCTCCAGCCACTTCTGTGCCTCTCCTGTGGCCTTGCAGCCCCTTCAGGCATTTGTTACTCCCATCCTGGGCCACCTGGTCACCCCTTTCCCCCTCGTGACTGCACATGTTCACGCCTCCTCGAAAAAGTGCTCTCTCTCACTGGGACTGCCCATTTGATCTCTGCCTTTTAATTTATTTCCATTTCTTTGAAGAAAACTGTCTTGCAAGTGCCTTCATCCCCCAATGCACTGTGAGAAGACCTTGGCCTTGGACCCACTAGCCTCGCACTGTCCACCGTTGTGCCATGGCCCTGGATGACCACAAGCTCCCTGAGCTAATTTCACCAACCAACTTCGCAAGGAAAATGAGGAGTGATGCCCACTTCACCCCACTGGCCCTTTCTCCGTTTGAAACCAAAAACAACCTTTTTTTAAATAATCTCGCCCGTGGAGTCCACTTCTTCTCAATCTGAGTGCACTCAGGTTCTGCACCTCATAGACCAGGGAGACCCATCCAGAAACTTCACAGTAAGTGACCGGAACACTAGCAATCACACAGCAGCTACCCCACCCGCATACACAGTCACAGTCCCAGCTCCGCTTGCTCCCCCTCCTGGAGCATTTGTGCCTTAACATTATCTCTACACAGACTTAATCCTAACAATTTGACACCACCAAACAAATACCCCATCACTTGGCCATCGCTCATTATGGGCTCACCGGCCTGCAGCTACCTACTGTACTGCCTCACGATGAGGGCCTCCAAACTTTTCTCTCTTGATACATTATTCAGTGACAGGCTTCAGACCCACTGCTCTTACAAATATTCACCACCAATGCATGGACAAAACTCTTGAACACTGGCTGTGACTCCCTAGGGCCTAAAGGCTCCATGGAGACCACAGTCACGTGCCTTACCTGATTATTGCCAACTAATGTGCTGAGACTTCACCAACAGAAAAATCCCAGCACAAGAGGACTACTGGAGGGTTGCACAATCCTTTAAACCCTTCCAGACCCTCTCAACCAGGTTCACTCAAAACCCCTCCCCCTGGCCAATGGCTGGCTTCTTACTCCTTGTATCAAATGACATCTGGTGGTCTCACTATCCTCACTCTTCCTCCCCCATGTCCTTCTTCTTTCCTTAGGGGGCCATATGACAATTTGGGCTGCCTGTTATTGGCAACCCTATTTATCCTTAGTGCTAGACAATATTTGCCATCCAACCCAATTCTGTACAGTTCCTGGTAGGAAACTTTCTGATTTATTGATTTTATTATGGGAAATTATAGAAAAAGGGAATTCAGAGGAAATTAGTGGATATTTAGTCAACCTCAATCAGGCCAAAGCATTTGATAAAGTTCAACATGAATATTTATGGTTGGTTATGACAGCACATGTATTTCCTGAAAAATTTATACAATGGATAAAGATATGTTATAAAAAAACTGTCAGTGAAACCTTATGTTTATGGATGGGTGGGAAACACCGTCCCTATATTTAGTGGGGTTAAGCAAGGCTGCCCTTTAAGTCCAGCACTATATGTATTAGCCCTCAACCCCTCATTATTTCACTTACAAAACAATGAATCCATTATGGGAGTTTCTGTACATAGTGAAGATCAAAAAATTAAACACATAGCCTATGCAGATGACCTATGTTTAATATTAACAGATCAAAAGTCAGGTGAAGCAGCTGAAAAAATACTTACCTCATATCTATCACTGACAAATTCAGAAATAAACCACAGTAAGTGTAAATGCCTTCCAATAGGAACTATAGCAACAGAAATATCAATATTTTTAACCTACCAGTTTATAAAGGAATGCATAAAATCCTGGGCATTTATTTTGGACTGGGTGATTTATGTACCTATAATTGGGATCTATTACTAAAGGAAGGTCAAAACAAAGTACGGAAATGGAATTCATGGCACATGGCAAAACTAAAACAAATCTATATGATAAGAACCTTTCTACTTCCCAAATTTTTACATCTAAGTGTTATATTTCCAACCACAAAACAACTGGAGACTACAACATACAACTGTTTTTTCCAGTGCATTTGGGGCAGTAGGCTCAATCCAATCAAAAGACGGATCACTTATTTACCAGTAAAAAATAAGGGTCTACAAATGATCCAACCTGTAGTATTTTTTCACATTATTTCTTATCACAAATCTTAGACCGTTAATACAGCCCTCCAATAAACTCTGGAACCCTTGGGTATTAGATCAAACACAGCCTTGGCTAGACTCCTGGGAATTAAATTTGGCAATACTAAAACAAAAAATCAATAACTAGATTACCATATTTTTTACAATATATTTTTGGCAAACTAAAATTATGGGCAATCACAAAGCATATGGTACTTACCATGACACGAAAATAACTATATAGTTATATAGTAAACCATTTTTTTATTGAACGCTCTGATTTTGGGACAATAGATCTTAAAGCTAAAGAACAGATTGGGAATATGTTAGGGAATCCCAGACTAGAAGGCAAAATGTGGGATGTCCTCTGGCTCTGATCATATAAAAAATTAAATGTTAAAAATGACTTGAAACATAAAGATGTCACAGAAAGAGTTTGCCCGAGAGAGGGAGCCTGTGTGGGAGTTTTGGAAACAATGGAACATCTGTTCTTTGAGTGCCCATACATCCTCCCTATTTGGGCACTTTTGTATGATAAATGGGGAAAATTCTCCTTTCGCATGATCACAAATGAGATTTTATTTTTAGAAATCTTACCCATAGTATGGAAATAGTACAATCCAGGTACCACTAATCTTATTTTATTAATAATAAAATATCGCATTTGGCATGTATGTTGCCAGTTTTCCCTGTATAAAAGACAGATAACAACAGACCAGTTGTTCTGGACCATTCACAACCATCTTTTAGAAATACAGAGAACAGAAAGACAGACAGTTCCTCAATCACAATATGATATCTGGTGGAAAAATATGTCATGGATAAATGATGTACAATTTAGATAAATACTCTTTTCACTGTAAGGAGGGTATAAAAACTCATAATAAGCAGAAATACAGTAATAAGTTATAATGTACTACAGCCTACTGTGAGTGTTTTAAGTGCTAAAACAAGAAAATCTCTATAGAGAAGGTTAAAATAGTATCATTAAATGTCAAGTTTCATTAATTTTCTATACTTTCTTTTAGAAGGAGAGTTACTCCTACGGAGTAGTACCCCTGGTGTGGCCTGTGGAGCATTAGGTTGCGTTGATATGACTCAGATACTCAGGAATTCTTTCATGTAATTTTACTTAAAGTAAGTGCTTATAGACAGAAATAGACTGAAAATGAATGAATATTTAGGCTTTGAACTTCCTTTTAATGTTTTGTGGTGTAATCAGTTATTCTGCTAAAATATGACTATGAATTTTTCCTTTTGTATAATGGTAATAAGGGGGGAGGGGATAGTGTTCCCTCTTGTTCTAGTAATATACACATTATGAGGGAATGACAATATTAATTTGTTTTCCTTTATTCCTTTTACAAATTCTTTTGAACTGTATTATGTTGTGTTGAGATGAAAACATATCTGGAATAATTTATTAAGGGAAGAATTTCTTGATGCTTTGGGGGGATGGGGGCTTGTCTAAGAGATATGAAGTGATTATAATTTGTTTTCATTTAAGGGCTAGGTTATAGTTTATAACATGTTTAGATAGTTATGAAGGGGACAAGTTTTGCATTTCTAAGTAATTTTTGCCTTAAGGTATTGTCTTTCTTCTTATTTAGAATCAATAATGAAATATATTTCATTTGAAGCTTGGAAAAATTTTCTTAATCTCTGAATGGGGGGATTGTTGGCATTCAAATGTCATTACCTTTAGAAGGGAAACTAAAGAACGTATGTCTAAAATACTTATAGTTTAATTTCTTTATACATGGGTTGTATTTATTATTCTGCACAACTCAATACTACTGTTATGATTTGCTTTGTAGTTAAAATAAAATATCCCCCTATTTTTTTTGTGGGGGGGAGGGTGGTATTGCTTAAATTTTACTGTACATTTATTTTTCCTTTAATTTTGAAATATACATTGGAAAGTTATTTATGGGGGTATGCCTGAAATACATTTGAATTGGTTTGCTTTTTGCTTTCATTTTATTATGTACCTTTGTGTGAATTTACACAGTTTGTATTAATCTGATTAGAAGTTATAATACAAAAATTCCCCATCTCTTGCGAAAAGGGCCTTGGGTGCTTTTACTTCCACCTGAACAACCACCAAGACAGCACCAGAGATGGGTAAAAGGGACCTTGGTTTATTGTCTCATCTGAAGAATGGCACAGCCCAACATTACAGCCCCCCAAGTACAGTACTCATGTGCCAGTGTCCAATCCTGGTGTCAGACTAGAACCCACAACCTTTTGGCCCAGAGGCAGATGTGCTACCAATTGAGCCATGCTGACACCTACTTTACTGCTTTAGGAGGTAAGGAGTTAGGGTTGTAAATCCTAATGCCACATTTCCCTACCTTTGTGGTGTTAAGTCAAACCCTAACTGGTGCATTAACACAGTTTTTTCAGAGAACGTCCTTTCTTTTTGAGATAGTGGAATTGTGTCCTTAGACATGCAGGGCCCTCTGGGCCCTGCACCAACAGACAACTCTGTACACCTATGGATGTCAAAACTTTGTGGGGCTTTCTGGTGGGTTGCTGAGTGTAGGGCCCTCTGGTCCTTAGGCTTCCATGTGGCCACAGATACAGAAACACAGGGCAGAGAGTCAATCTGTCAGTCGAAGAACAGGGCCCTCTGGCACCCCAGATGCAGAGGTGCAGATCCCTATGCCATGAGAAGAGTTTTCTTCACTATGTGGCACAGTACTTGAGTCTGTGTGGGCAATCCTTCACATTCTCTTCCCAAGCTGGATAGTGTGACATGACAGCATTTTCCCCCCAGCCTAGACTCATCCAGTTGGCTCACTGAGCTCACCCTGGGACTCAGCTCATTATTTTTTATGTTCACCATGTGCATGCATGTGCAGTGAACATTTTGATATGGTAGTTGTGTACTGAGAGGTGTGGCACTGTCCTCCAATGCAGAGCAAGTGAGACATGGTGGACAGAAAATCACACCTGGTAGACAGTCATCCCTGGCTACAGGCTGTTTAGAAAGGACAGGGTGGATCAGAAGGGGGGGAGTCACTCTATACATTAAGTATGACATAAGGGTAACAGAGAGGCAGGAGGAAGATGGGGAGGCAGAGCTCCTGTGGGTAACACTGGACAAAAGGATGGGGAATCCTTGTGACTGGGGGTGGTATACAGACCACCTATGCAGGGGGAGGAATGGGATAGATAGCTGATGCAGGCAGTCATGCGGATGCCTCTCAAAGGGAAATTACTACTGGTGTGGGATCTAAACCTCCCAGACGTGGACTGGAGCATCCTGGATGCAGTATTAGCTAGAAGCAAAGAAATACTATAGGTGCTACAGGGAGTATTCTTGTAGCAGCTGGTCAGGGAACTAACAAGGGACAACAACCTGCTGGACATGGTCCTGACAAATGGGGAATGTGTGGAGGAGGTGGAGGTGGGAGACATACAGGGCACCAGCAACCACAGGACGATAAGGTTCAGGGTAAGGACAGGGAGGGAGACAATCTGCACCAGCACAACAGTAATAGACTTCAGGATCATGGACTTCCACAGGATGAGAAGGATAGTGAGGGAAGAGATGGCAGGAATGGAGAATATGAGGGATGTGGAGGAGTTATGGGAAGCTATTAAAAGTGGGTTGCTGAAAGCTATGCAAATGTGCATAAAGAAGGAAAGGAAGAGCAGAAAAAGGAGGAGGAGATCACTTTGGTTTACAAGGGAGGTGGCAAGAGTGGTTGGGGACAGGAGGAGGGCTTTCAGAAAATATTAGAGAACACAAAGAGAGGAGGGCTGGGAGGTTTATAGGGAGAAGAGGAGACTAACAGGGCAGAAGATAAGGAGGGCAAAGGCGGACACTGAGGAGAAAATATCTAAGCAGGCCAATGGGGGGGAAACTATTTTTAGATATGTGGGGGAAAAAGGAAGACAAGGCAGGGGATCTCAAGGCTGAGTAGGAGGAAGGGATACAACTGGTAGGGGACTGTGAAAACACTGAAGAGCTGAACAAGTACTTTTGCTTGGTATTTACAGAAGAGGAGGAGGAGGGCAGGGGGCCCGAGCTTAGGGGAACGGGGAGAGAGGACAAAAGGGTGGATCCAAGCCTGTTCAGTGTAGAAAGAGTTAGGGAGGAACTAGGCAAGTTGAAGGTGGATAAGGCAATGGAGCCAGATGGGCTGCACCCGAGGGTGATCTGGGAGCTGGGGGACGAATTGTCCACCCCACTGGTGAGGCTATTCAACTTGTCTCTGGATTTGGGAAGGGTGCCAGAGGACAGGAAGAGGGAGCATGTGGTGCCACTGCACAAAGCGGGTAGTAAGGAGGTGACGGAGAACTATTGTCTGGTCAGCCTCACCTCAGTGGTGGGGAAGGTCATGGAGGCTCTCATAAAGGAGAGGGTGGTGGACTACCTGGTGGATAGTGGCTTGCAGAATGACAGACAGCATGGCTTCTTGAAAGGGAAGTCATGCCAGATGAATTTGATTGAGTTCTTTGGTGACACAGGTGGTCAGCTAGGGGGGTGGATGTAGCCTATCTGGACTTCAGTAAGACCATCAACACTGTTCCCCACAGAAGGTTGATGAACAAGCTGGAAAGTGTAGGGGTAGGTGGGAAAATAACCAGGTGGGTGGAGAACTTATTGGTGGGCAGAAGTCAGAGAGTAGTGGTAAACGGGGAGTACTCTGGGACAGGGGGGTGATGAGCAGGATACCCCAGGGGTCAGTGCTGGAACCCCTCCTTTTTAATATCTACATCAGTGATATCTTTTTATTTTTATTTTTATTTTATTTATTGGATAATTGGAATTACAGCCTTTGAGCTAAACGCTCTTTTACAAAGGATCCTTGTCAGACAAGGAAAGGGAAACAAATACATGAGTAGGGGAGACAGTAGCAGCCAACAGGCATTGTCAATAATTATCAATTAAGAACATAGAATAATCAATATAAGATAATATAAGGCAAAAGCACAACATAATACATGGGTACAGAGTGCATGGGGATATAGTTCCCTCAGCAGCCTAGATAATAAAGTGCACCAGTCCATATAGGTACAAGCTTGAATAATCATAAGTAGTAGCTCTACAGCCTTGTCAACATCCTAATGGGTAAAATGTAACATCATCCAGAAGAGTCAGTACAGCTGTTGGGGGAAGTAGGCTACAAGCTAAGGGGGGTGAGGGGGAAGAATCAGATTATGTGACAGAACTAGAATTAAGAGAGATAAGCAGGTGGGGCGCATCAGGGGGAGGTGGGGTGAGAAGGGGGGAGAGTATATGGTAGGCAGGTGAAGGCTCATCAGAGAGTGGTTTTGGGAGTGGGGAGGGGTACAAGGTAGGTAGATAGGCAGGGGAAAGTGGAGAGTAGTGAACTTCAGGGTCCAATTAAACAGTAGAGGTGATCCTGAGCGTGGTCCAGGGGTACAAGGAGGCTAGTTACAGCTGGGTTAAGTGTGACAGATGCAGCATTCAGGAGGGGAGATAACATTTCTGAGCTTGGGCTTAAAGGGATCAAGGTGTGTGAGGCTTGTGGTGGCGTGTGGGAGCTCATTTATTCAGGTGGGAGCCCTTACCTCAAAGGCTCGCATCCCCAAGGCAGTTCTTCTGAACTGCACTTCTATGGCTTGTTTATTGACACTTCTTGTAGCATGTTCAGTTGGGGCAGGACAGAATAAAGCTTGTAGGGAGGGAGGTGCATGTCCTAGGAGGGCCTTTTTCCCTAGAAGGCAGGAGTGGAGCTTAATGTGATCCATAAGAGGAAGTCATTTTGTCCTAATGTATAGGTTGCATGTATATATTAGGCGATTGGCACCTAAAACAAATCTACAGGCTTTGATGAGGGTTGTATGGACTCTGTGCTGGCTTGTATCTGAGGCTGCACCATAAGCCACGTTTCCATAGTCCAAGATAGGTAGAACTGTATCTCTAACTGCCAGGAGCCTAGCCTCATGTGTGAGGCAGAACCTGAGCCTATAAAGGGACCCTAGTTTCCTGTTGACTGCAATGGTAATATTGCATATGTGATCATCGAACGAGAGGGACTCAACTATTGTGATTCCTAGATACTGGAACGAAGGCACCTGCTCCAATGTGGACTAAGAGTTAAAGGCAATTAAGTGGGGTGCAATAGATCTCCTCTTTTGACATCTGGCAAAGAACACTGTCTTGGTTTTTTTTTTTTTTTTGCTCTTAAGCACTAGCATGCTATCTTTGAACCAATCCTGTAGGAGGTTAAAGTTGTACCTCAAGTTCCTAGTGAGTGCTTCTTGGTAGGAGTTTCACGAGAGTACTACCATGTCATTGGCATAGAGCAGGATCTTTGAAGTGGGGCATGTATCAGGGAGGTTGTTCAAAAAGAGGCTGAACAAGAGTGGGCCCAATATAGACCCCTGGGGAACCCCTACTGTGACTTTGCAGGTGCCGGAGATTGCACCGCTGATTTTTGCTTTCTGAGATTGTCTGGACAGGTAGCTGGAAAACCAGCTGACCACGCCAGAGGACAGCCCTAAGCAACTTAAACTGTGGAGCTGCATCTGGTGGTCCAGAAGGTCAAAAGCATTGGTTAGGGCTATAAAGATTGCTCCGACCAAGTGGCCCTGGTCAAGTGCCTCATGCATGTAGCCAGTGAAGTCAATTGGTGCGGTATTAGTGCTATGCATCTTGCAGAAGCCATGCTGATGGGGGCAGAGGAGGTTATATTTATGCAGGTGGTCTGTAAGTTGATCTGCAATGATTCTTTCCAGAGCTTTACCAAGCGGGGATAAAATTGAAATGGGTCTGTGACTGGATACTAGAGACTGTTCGCCTCCTTTGTGCACAGGTGTAACCAGTGCTATTTTCCAGGAAGAGGGGAAAGCGGACAGGCGGAGTGACAAGTTGAACAGCTTGGTGATAGGTACAATGACCTCAGGTAGGGTACTAGAGATTAGTTTCATGTCGATACCATTGCCTCCCATCTTTGTTTTGCCCAGGACTCTTGCAATGTATTTTCTTGTTTCCTTGATGGTAACTGGTCTGAAGTAAAAGATTGGGCAGTCCTAGCACTGGAAGAGGAGGGTGAGTGGTCTGTATTCCACCTGGTTATGTAGCTGGTCTTGGGGGGGGAGGACTGCACTGTAGTCCGTGAATGCCTTGTTGAAGATATTGGCTATTGTGGCATCATCAAGGATGACTTCATCATTGTGGTGAAGCATGGAAGGGGTGGACCTGTCACTGGTTCCGAGGAGGTTTTTAATTGAGGCCCAGAATTTCTTCCCGTCACCCCAATATTGAGATTGCCAGTTCTTGTGGTACATAGCCTTGGCCTGTTGGATTGCTGAGGTGCACCTGTTTTGGGCCGCTTTGTAGATTTGGACATCCATAGTAGATCCCTGCTCTAGCTCGGTGCTAGAAGATATCCCATTGCTGCATCATCCCAAGAAGTTAAGGGGTGACCGAGTCCATGCTGCCACCCTTAATCATATTTTTGCGGTATGGGGCAAACTTGTCCACTGCCATGTTGAAGTGATTGAGGAAGAGCTGTAGGGCTATGTCAATAGAGGGACATGAGTCAAGGAAGCTCCAGTCTATCCCTTTAAGGTAGTTCCTGAAGTCGACCATAGAGCTATTTTTGATAACTCTGTTCCTCACCATTCTTGGGAGAGGCTTGGCCTGTTTAGTCGACCACTCACATTGTCACTGAGGGTGTCAGGAAGTACCTTGACATCCGTTAGCTGTTCAGGGTGTGTTGCTAGCACCCAATTGATCAGAGTGCTTGTGCCCATATGGTAGTTTGTTTGAGTGCAGCTCTTGACCATCTGTATTAGGTAGAGTCCCGATACTAAGTCTCTGTGTGCGCTGCTAGAGCTGACAAGCCAGTTAGAGTTAAAATCCCCTAGTACGATAGTTTCCTTGTTCTGGCTTACCTGGGTGTAGTAGTTAGCAAAGGCTTCTAACCCCACCTGCTGCTGACCTGGTGGGATGTAGACTGCCATAGCAATCAGGCCTTTGCGCCCCTTGCCTATCAGGATTTTTATTGCTAGGCATTCACAGTGCTAGTTGGTATTAGCCAGTTGGACTGTGTGGCAGTGCAGGTGGTTGCGAGTGTAGATTAAACAACTGCCACCTCTTTTCCCAGAACGGTTCAACCTGTGCATGTTGTATCCAGGTATGAAGACTACCGATTTGGTTGTACGTGTAGTGAGCCAGGTCTCAAGTCAATGCAATGACATTTGGCTGATTAAGTGCCACCCAAGCCTCAAACTGTGTTAGCTTGGCTAGGAGGCTACCAATGTTCATGGCCACAATCTTCAGTTGCCCAGTGAGCACAGGGGTCTGGGTAAGGATTGTCTGGGGGCATGGGTTACGTGGACATTTCCCAACATCAGCAGTAGGATTAGGATGAGTTTTTTACATATTTTTTGGAAGAGGTGTTTTACTTTTGACCTCTGCAGATTCTGGGAGATGCACCTAGTAGGAGGGGGGTTCCAAGCACAATGTGAAGGCCAGGAAATAGCCATATGGCTGGGACAGAGATCCTCATGTTAGTTGGGGGCCAGTAGGGTTGTCGCATGGGGCAAGTTGGAGGGGGCACTCTGCTGCAGGTCTCCCACTGTGCTGGCTTTTTGGTATGTATGATAGGGTAGTCATGGAAGCAGGTGGCAGTCATTATAGCCAGGTGTTTTTGTACCAGGACAGCCACCAGGAATAGGAGCAATTGTAATGGGATACCTCTAGGTATGAGGTATATGCTCACTTTGGGATCCATTTTGGTGAGTATTGTGGATGCATGTTCCAACATACGCCTTTTGCTCTTGAATCTCCTGCCTGTGTACACCGGGAGAGAGCAGAGTAGTCTACTGATTATAAGAGAGCATTAGAAATTGTGCCTGCTACTATATGGGGTGGTCAGCCATTGAGAAATCGGTAGTCAAGAGAACACACTCCTTTCACTCTTGCTCTCCTAGCTGTTTACACTGGGAGAGAGCAGGGTAGTCCACTGATTATGAGAGCACTAGAAAGTGTGCCTACTACTTTAAGGGGTGGACAGCTAGAGAAAAGTCTGTAGTCAAGAGAAAGAGATTAGGGAGGCGGTACCAGAATGGGAGAAAGAGTATTTAATAGAGGTCAGGACGGGGTTGGGGAGGAATTCAGAGATACAGTACCCTGGTTATAAGATAAGCAAAGCCCTGGTTTTAAAAATAAGCCCCAGTTTGAAAATGGTGCCTAGAGTGAGAGGGGAGTCAGTTGGAGAGAGAAGAGTTTGGCAGCCAATGAGGAAGTGTATCACACAGCCTTTTGCACCAACAGGATTCATGGCTTTCAAGCTGAGCACCTCCAGGAGTTCCAATCTGTACCTGAGATCTGGGAGGGTGGGTGAGCAGGTGGGAGTGCAGAGGAGAGTTCGAAGATGGCTGTGGTCAGAGCTAGTGCGCCGAGCAGTGGAGCGCAGAGTCAGGGTGATGCGGTGATCTGGAAAGGAAGGGGAGACAGCGTGAGGTCAGGGATAAGCCACAAAGCCAGGCTGAATCGGTGGGAGTGCCTAGGTGTAAGAACTATAGTTTGGGAGTGAGTGTGAGAAGTGGGAGTGAGTGGAAAGGCAGAAGACAAAAGAGTAGCAGGGTGGTGTCTGGATTTTGGCACCAGGGTAGGACAAAGGAGTGGAGATAGAGAGAGTTACAGCCAGGGGGTTAGCGGAGGGGCTGAAGGGAAGGGTGTGCCTATTTGCTGATGATACAAAAATCTGCAATAAAGTGGACACTGCGGGGGGGTGGAGGACATGAGGCAGGACCTGAAGACCCTGGAAGGATGGGCAGAGACTTGGCAACTGAAATTCAGTGCCAAAAACTGTGTTGTGATGTAACTGGGATGCAGAAACCTGAAAGCAAGATACACCCTTGGTGGGGAGGACATCAAAATTACAGAGTAGAAGAGGGATCTGGGAATTATAGTACCATGTAACCTCAAGGTGGGTAACCAATGCAGCAGGCCGGTGGGGAAGGCCAAGGGGATGTTGGCATGCATTGGCTGGGGCATCACTAGTAGAAGGGGGGGAGGTACTGATGCCACTCTACAAAGTCATGGTGAGGCCGCACCTGGAGCACGGAGCCCAATTCTGGAGATCACATCTACGAAAAGACATAGAAGGGATTGAGAAACTTCAGAGAAGGGCAACCAGGATGGTGCAGGGTATGCAAGGAAAGACATACAAGCAGAGATGTAAGGAACTGGATCTGTACATGTTGGAGACTAGAAGGGAGAGAGGGTATATGATTGAAACTTTTAAATATGTCAAGGGTATCAACAAGGTAAAGGAATTGTGTTTACTTGAAAGAAAGTAGGGGACTGTAACTAGAGGGCATAGCCTTAGTCTTCAGGGAGGAAGATACAGAGGCAATGTGATGGGACGATTCTTCACGGAGAGGGTGGTAGAAGCACAGAACAGACTCCAGATGAGGTGGTGGGGGCTGCAAAGGTGGAGGAATACGAGAGAGAATGGGACAGTCATATGGAGCTTAATAGCAGGGGAGTGGGGGTTCCAGAGGGGGGGAGGGATGAGTAATGGGAGAAAAGGGGCAGACTAGATGGGCCAGTGGGTCCTTTTCTGCCACCAAGTTTCTATAATTCTATGAATGCACAGCAGGGTTTTAGGGGTGCGACGGTGCCACACCAACCAACAGGCAGGCTGAGTATCATGGAGTTTTGGCTTGCTGGGCAGTAATGGCACAAACTTGAAAAGAAGCAGCCAAGCCAAGCATGAGTGTGCTCTTCCTTTCATCTACACTGCCCAACAAGCAAGCTGACCCGTCATCTGTCAGTCTGGAATGGCTGGAATGTGAAACATGCAGGGGCTCACAGCAGCTGTACCAGAAAACGGTCCATCGATGTCTGTTACAGGCGTTGCTACCCCCGTGACTATCCCCTGTACCTGACCCTTCCTCTCAGCACCTCCCCCTGTAAACATAACACTGACACTGGGGGTGTCCAATCCCCCAGTGTCACCTCCTTGTAAGTGAAACCCTGGTCCAAAACCTTCCCTTGCAGTTTTTTTTTACACTGACACTGGGGGTGCCCAATTCCCCAGTGTCGCTGCCTCTCTGTTGTTGCCACCCTGTAACTGCCCCACCCACCCGACCCTCCTACTCAGCACCTACCACCCCACCCCCAGAAACTTAACATTGACACTGGGGGTGCCCAATCCTTCAGTGTCAGACCTGAAATAAAGAAAACCTTCCCTTGTATTTTTTTTTTTTAATAAACTCTGTAAAAGGAAAAACGTCCATCGATGTCTGTTGCGGCCGTTACTGCCTGCATCCAACCCTTTCACTCAGCACCCACCACCCCAGCCCACCCCACAAGCCCTTACTTACCTATCAGGGGTCCAGCGCTCTAATCTTCTGTGGACCACAAACACATTTTTACTCTTGAAAGCTGGACCACGAACTGAGGAAACAGGTATGCAGTTCAATGTATTTCAATGGGGTTTTGAACTCAGTTGCATAACTTGGCCATTTATCCATATTTTGCCCCAAATTTTCAACATGTCTTTTTTGGGACCCCACCTCATGAACAGTTGCACTGACAGTAGGCAAATCTGTCCCGAAAGGTGATCTCACAGTCCCTGTGCAAAATCACCTTTCGTCCAGTAGTTGGCCATTTTCTCTGTCCTTGTTCATGAGGTGTGGTCATAAGAAGGCTATGTTGAAAATTTGGTGTAAAATTCTTAAAAAAACAACAAAGTTATGAGCCTTCAATGAATTTTGGGAATGCATGTGCATAACTTTGGTAATTTTCTTTATTTTTACCCCACATTTACAACATAGCTATTTCTTTGCAGCACCTCATGATTGTGACAGCTGTCATTTTTCAAATCCTGGCCTAAATGTGTTTTTACATTCCGAAAGGTGATTTCATGGTCCCTGTGCGAAATCACCTTTCGGGCAGGAGTTCAAAATGTTCTGTGTCCTTGTTCATGAGGTAGGGTCATAAGAAGGCTATGTTGAAAATTTGGTGTAAAAATATTAAAAAACAAAGTTATGAGCCTATGTTGAATTTTGCTAATGCAGGCTCATAACCTTGGTAATTTTCAATATTTTCACCCCAAATTTTCAACATAGTCATTTCTTTTTCATGAGGTAGGGTCATAAAAAGGTTATGTTGACAATCTGAGGCAAATATATTAAAATATAACAAAGTTATGAGCCTGCGTTGACATTTACAAATGCAAGCTCTTAACTTTGGTAATACATAACCCACACAGTGCATCACAATTCGCCTAGTACTCTAGGGCTTCAGTACCAGTGGTTAACATCTGGCATTGACAAATGCTTGTTTTAATTTTGACCTCAGATTTTCATGATAGCCATTTTATGACTCCCCCTTATAAACAGGACATGTGACATTGATAGCATAGTGGCTGAAATGTCATTTCACATCACAAGTGCAAAAACATGCCTAGTCCAGGGTTTGAAAAAATGACACCCATCATGTTTATGAGGTGGTGAGGAAATAGCTATGTTGAAAGTTTGGAGTCAATATATTAAAAATTTGCAAACTTACGAGTGAATGTTGAAATGTTTCAACATTCACGCTTAACTTGGTAATTTTACCATATTGATCAACTTTTCAGCATAGTCTTCTTATGACCCCACCTCATGAACCTGGTAGGGGAAAAGGTTCAAATCCCACCTGAAACTTGATTTTGTGCAGCAACTACAAAATTACCTTACGGTAAGTATTTGAAAAATTCAAACAGCTTTGTTTATGGAGGGGTGGGGTCCCAAAAAGGCCATATTGAAAGTTTGATGGAAAAAATATTGAAACTCAGTGAAATTATGTGAATATTGAAATATTTCAACATTCATCCATAACTTTGCCATTTTACATATTTTTCCTCTAAATTTTTAACATAGTCTTCTTATAACCCCACCTCATGAACCCAGTAAGTGAGAACTTTCAAACCCCACCCAAAAGGTGATCGCATGGAGCGACCACAAAATCACCTTTTGGAATGGATTTGAAAAATGTCACCTACCATGTTCATGAGGTGGGGTCCCAATAAGGTGAAGTTGAAAATGTGGTGTCAAAATATTGAAAAGTTACAAAGTTATGATTAAAAGTTCAAAATACACTGAAATACTTTAACCGGATGTACCTTATTTTCTCTTATCGCAGTCATGGTTTCAGCCAGGGGACATCTTTTCAATCGGAGGGTGGATCTACATTGTGGCATATGTTTAGGTGTGTGTGTGGGGGGGAATGGGGTACTGCGTGCTGGGTGGGGATCGGGGTAGGGAGGCAGGTGGAGAGGTCAGATTGGCGAATAACTGTTTTCTTATTTACAGGTTTAACTAAGAAAAAGATCAATGGGGCTGGTTTTCTATTTTCACTGGGGGACCACAGCCGACACTGGGGATTGGGCACCCCAGTGTCAGAACAGTCTTTGATGGCACTGAGGTGGGCACCCCTTTGCTGCCACCTATATGTTTGGGGGTCAGGCAATCTGGCACAACACTGCTTCTGTGTGCAGAATCACAGGTCCCTGTAGCCACAGAAACAGTTGGCTGACAGACCGACTCTTAGGCAATAGTTTATTTTCACTTTATTTTACGTACACCAGATATCACATGACCACTGGTGAATGGTGACAAAGGTAGTGCCTAATTCATCCTCGCTGGATCAACTGATGTAAGTGCACTACGTGTACCAGTTCTCCGATATGAGTACAAGCTATAGATAATGCAGTTTGCTCCTGATCAGAAAAGAAATAAATAAGCATTTTGGAGTGCATTTTGCTAATTAATTTGAGATTGTTGTTGATTTGTTAGTTGGCTTACTGTTACTGGTGATGAATGCTTTTATGGGTCTCCAAATGTCAGACATTGCATCAAGGATAATGCAGTGCTGTGTTTGTTTGTTTGTTCTTTTTGTTTTTAATTGTATCAGTAGTGCCTCTTAGTGCATGTTGGTTATATTATGTCAAAAGGCCCCCAAGTGTTTGTGTTGGGGCAGTATAAATATTTATTTATTTATTTGGTTTTGGTAACCGGGTAAGTGCATTAGGCGAGAGGCCTGCCTATTTTCAAGCACGACCCAGGAGAATACAATTATATAAACCAGCGAGTTACCACAAAAACAGGTACAGATCATTATCAGAACAGGCATCTGAAAGAGAGACATAATTCTGGATAAATAAACAATCAAACACAAGTAGCAACTACAAAACAGAGCTGACCTCCACAGAGAAGATCACGGTATAAAAACAAGCAGTAGCCATCCATGCAGGGATGGATAGGACCAATAACACAGTCAGGCAATTCAGTACAGTTCAGTATAGTAACACCTAGGTAGAGCAGAATAAGGATGAACAGGAGGAATACTGGGATGCTTAGGTACACTGGCAGGAGTCAAGTGCTTGAAGGTGGTAAAAAAGTGCTGATTTAAAGGCAGAGTGAGATAATGAGTTTTTTCAAATAGGCTGGTAAGGAGTTCCAGAACTTAGGGGCAAAATGGGAGAAGGCTTCTGAAGGAAAGAATTGTTGAGTACCTAGAGGCCAGTGGGGCACAGGACCCAAGGCAGCATGGATTCACGATGGGAAGATCATGTCAGACAAATCTAATAGATTTCTTTGACTGGGTGACCAAAGTAGTAGACCAGGGAGGGGCTGTGGACATGGCCTACCTAGATTTTAGAAAGGCATTTGATACAGTCCCACACAAAAGATTAATTCACAAGATAGCCAGCCTTGGAGTGGGTCCCCAGGTGGTAGCCTGGATAAAAAATTGGCTAGACAACAGGATGCAAAGGGTTGTAGTAAATGGAGTACACAGTGAAGAAAGGAGGGTTACTAGTGGGGTACCGAAGGGTTCAGTACTGGGACCGGTCCTTTTTAATGTCTTTATAAGTGACATTGCAGAGGAACTGGAAGGAAAAATATGTCTCTTCGCAGATGACACAAAGATCTGCAACAGGGTTGATACACAAGATGGAGTGGAAAGGATGAGAAGGGACTTGGCAAGGTTGGAGGAATGGTCAAATGTATGGCAGCTCAGATTCAATGCAAAGAAGTGCAAGGTAATGCACATGGGAAACAAAAACCCAGGAGAAGCATACACAATGGGGGGTGAGATACTGACAACAGTAAAAATAGAAAGGGACCTGGGGGTAATTATATCAGATGACCTAAAGGTGGGCAAGCAATGTGAGAAGGCAGTAAGGAAGGCTGGGGGGATACTGGGATGCATAGGAAGAGGCATCAATAGTAGAAAACAGGAAGTTGTTATCCCTCTGTACAGACAGTTGGTGAGACCCCATCTGAGTACTGTGTGCAGTTCTGGAGACCCCATCTCCGCAAAGACATAGACAGAGTGGAGGCTGTCCAGAGGAGGGCAACCAAAATGGTGCAGGGTCTGCACCAGAAGACATATGAAGAAAGACTAAAGGAGCTTAATATGTATACCCTTGAGGAAAGAAGGGAGAGAGGGGACATGATAGAAACTTTCAAGTACCTCAAGGGAATTAATAAAGTCCAAGAGGGTAGCATCTTCCAGAAAAAGAGATGTGCAAGAACAAGGGGGCACAATTTGAAGATAGAAGGGGGACGGCTCAGAGGTAATGTGAGGAAGTATTTTTTCAACTGAGAGGGTTGTGGATGCATGGAACAGCCTCCCTGAGGAGGTCGTGGAGTCAAGAACGGTGGGGGACTTCAAGAATGCATGGGACAGGCATAAGGCAGTCCTAGTGGGGGGTAGGAGGAAGTAAACTGTTGGTTAACTAGGATCTGCAGCTTATCTGTTAGGTAGGTAAATGGGCAGACTAGGTGGGCCAAGCGGTCCTTATCTGCTGTCAAATTCTATGTTTCTATGTTTCTAAGGCTTGCTCCCCCATCTTGGTCGAGCAGAGAGGGGTGGAAAGCAGAGGTTGATTAGATGACCTTAGTGTGCGGGAGTATGCCACAGGGGTGAGCATGGCACCTATACAGTCTGGGCAGGGGGTCCGGTTCATGGAATAAATAAAGCAACCCAGTGAGAAGGAGCACAGGGATAGGGGGGACAGCCAGTGCAAAGTGGAGTTGAGGTGGCTATGTTGGGTTAGTCGAGGGACAGAGAGGGCGAATCTACAGACATTATTATATGAGATGTCCCATTTGCGAGGGATTCCTGCATTTGCGTGGGAGAGAGTGGGGAGAGCATACAGAAGCCAATGAAGTAGTATCCCATGTGCCACGGAGATTCTGGCAGCAGGGGTTAGGGAGTGGCGCACATGGTAAGCAGCTCCTGGTTTAGCATTAACAGATTTACATACCTCGTTGATATGTACAGAGAAATCAAGAACGGGATCAAGGGTTACTCCAAGGTATTTGAAGGAGTCAGTAGATGACATTTTAGATCCGTCGCAGCTAAACACATGGAGCTTAGTAGACTCAGCAGAGACTTTCCTAACAGACCCAAACAGCATAGCCTGGGTCTTAGGTAGGTTAAGAATTAGTAAGTTGGAGGAGAGCCATTGCTGGATCTGTTTGAAAGTGGAGGACAGGTGGGCATTAATGTCCAAGATAGAATGAGAGGCGACGTAGAGAACCAGATCATCAGCATACATGATGGAGCGACAGTGGGGAAGTGAGGAGGGAGTATCATTCATGAATATAGAAAAGAGTAGTGGTCCCAGGATGGAACCTTGTGGGACACCACAGGAGATGGGAGCTGGGGATGATAGAGCTTTGCCAAACGAGGTGGATTGAGTACAGTTGGTTAGGTAACTGCTGAACCATGATAGGGTGGGTCCAGAGGCACCCAGGAGATGCAGTTTGTTTAGGAGAAGAGGATAGTTAACCATGTTGAATGCCTTAGTGAGGTCTGTGAACACGGCCCCTGTGAGTAGACCTTTGTCCATGCTGGACTTAATGTCACTGGTGAGTAAAGTGAGGGCAGTAGAGGTGCAATGTCCAGCCCTAAAACCATGTTGAGTGGGAGACTGAAGATTAAAGTTCAGTAGGTGAGCACAGATCTGGAGGTGAATAAGTTTCTCCAAAATCTTACTGAGGGTTGGTAGCAAGGCTATGGGATGATAATTAGATAGGACTTTGGGGTCACCTTTCTTGAAGACAGGGATTATCCTGGCAGTGTTACATGCTGAAGGCACAGTAGAGGTGCATATAGATAGATTAAACAACCTAGTGATAGGGGTAACAAGGAGACGGGCCCCCAGTCTAAGTATCCATGGTTCAATACCATCAGGCCCAGGGCTTCCATGCAGGGGGATAGACTGAAGAAACCTGAGAACGTCCGACTGAGTAATATTAGAGAGAACAAGTGGCGGAGTAGTAGGCAAGAGGGGGATAGGGCCACTGGATGCCGAAGGGAGGAGTTTAGGAGCCTCAGTAAAGAGGGAGTTGAAAACATTAGCTATCATACGGGGGTTGTTGCACAGAGTATCATCTATTAGCACATCCTTGGGAGCAAGTGGCTTGGAGTTCCCCAGGATCTCGTTTGTCTGACTCCAGTACTTCTTGGGGTCAGAGGCCGTGGACCGTGGGAGGCTCTGGTAGTAGTTGCTCTTGGCAGCATGGACTTCTTTCTTGCAGGCATTTCATAGAGTCCGATAAGCAAAAAGAGTCTGTATGAACAGAGGAGGATTTCCATTTGGACCAAAGCTTGTCAAGCTCTTTGAGTAGTTGAAGGAGAGGCCACTTCAGCAACTTGGTCATCTTTCTTCTGACCCTCCACGTTGAAACAGGGATATGTTTAGACTGTAAGGCTAGCAGAGTGGCATTGAAGTAGTCAGTGGCCAGGCTGATATCATTTGTATGGAATAAGGGGGACCAGTCAGCTTGTTTCAAATTGCATAGGAACACTGAGATGTCCAGAGCACAGAAGTTAGCAAAGAACAGAACTTTGGGGGGAGTAGTGATATCCGAGGCAACCCTAACACAGTAGACAGGGCAGTGGTCACTAATGGTGTCAGGCAGAACCCTAGAAGAGGAATAGCAGTCCTTGCAATTGGTGAGGATCCAGTCAATCATCGAATGACAGAGGTTGTTGTGGGTTAACCGAGTGTGGGAAAAGATTAGTTGGTCGAGGTTGGCCTTTCTGATAATGGAAGCAAGTGAGGCAGAGTTGGGACCCAGCCAATCAAGATTAAATTCCCCCAGACAGATCACCTCGTTGTTCTTAGGGCAGGAATCAGACCAGTGAGCTCCTGTAGTCCAGGTTTGCTATTTCTGGGGGGTGAGTACACCCCAAATATGTATAACTTCTTGGCACCCCCTAGCAGCAGGAGACAGGCAGTACCTCACTGTTGATCAAGCTAGGTGTTGGTAACAGTGTGACATTCAGGTGAGACTTGTAATATAGTGCCAGGCCACCCCCTCTTTTTGAGGATGCCCGGTCTGCGCTATACAAGTTATAGCCGGGTAGGACACAGCTGTTGTCCAGGACAGTTGGTTTTAACCATGTTTCAGGTAGAACATGGATCAGTCCATGCCCCATCCTGGTCCCATGTGTAGTGCAGTATGAACAGTGGTAACAAACCAGGCTTTTTCATGCAGGGTCACTTCTGGCACCAGAGGTTTAAGCTGTTAAACTATGCTCTCTGTATGGTAAGGTCCAGTTGCATTGAGGCAGCAGGGCAAGACACAGCTTATACTGTTCTGCCAAATTCCAATCAATATACAGTTATGAATGCAGATGCAAAGGCTGTTCAGAACTGCTCCTCTGGATAATCATACCTCCAGCATGAACTCTACCCACCAAGGATTACATCAGTCCCCCCCCCCCCACACACACACTCACCATCAGATACCCCTCTCCCACCCACCAGTCCATCAGCAAGGTGCTCTGGATCCAAAAGGTCTCATCTAACAAGTTGAAGGTATCCTTGCAGATTTCTCCTCCTCTCTGCTCATCCTCTATCTGACATCCAAGTGGGTTAGCATGGATGGTGCTTACCACTGCGGATGCAATAGTCTTACTAATTACAGTAACTCTGATTATATGCGGTGTTGCTCGCCTGAAATGAACAGCAATGAGTATATCACAGACCCCTAGCCATCATCCCCAATATGCTTTCTGCACCCAGCCAGGTGATGCTGCATGTTGTGCATTACTTAACCGATCGATTACTGGAAAATGGAGTGTTTCCACATAGGTGTGCAGCCCAATATGTGCAGTGCTTATACAACAGCCATTATTTTTTTACAGCAGTAAGTTTAAGAAAGCAATTATTTGTTGGCAGAAGGACAGAGAGTATAACACCAGACACACAACTGGAGTGTGAAACATCAGGTAATGGACATGCTGTGTGCAGCCTGTTGCTGGGTAAACTGTGTTAGATTTGTTATCTAGAAGATGCTAAACCTGATAGTCAGACAATGCATGACTCAGAAAATAGATGGTATGACTAAGGGTTTTTTTTCCTAACAAGTAAAAAGGACAGCACACAGTACCTGCTGGGAGTCGGGAACCCCCTTACACCAGGTGTAGTCATCTATCTCCTCGAGCTCCGATAAATAATGGGCTCTTATAGTAAGATAGGAAAATGTCCCGTTACCTGGTAAAGTGCTCATGTGCATACTAAGTACGTTATACAAAACATTTCTATTGGTCTAGCTAGTGGGTCGATTGGACCAAGACCTTGGCGTTTGCCATTATAAGTTGCAATAAGTATTATGCTGATTATAGCTATTAGTTACAACAATGGAACAAGTTATAAAATATGCTGATTATAGTAATGTGCCTAATGACAGTAGGTGGTGCTCTAAGACCACAGATATATCATAAATATGGCTAAAAATCCTAAACGTTGCTAAACATTGTAATTATGTCTTATTGCTGTAGATGGTGCACTAAGACCACAAATATAGAAACAGACTTTGATGGTAGATAAGGATCGCTTGGCCCACCCAGTCTGCCCCTTTCCCTACCTTTTAGAAAAGCTGCAGATCCTAGTTAACCAACAGCCTACTTCCTCCTATCCCCCCCACTAGAATTTCCTTATATCTGTCCCATGTATTCTTGAATTCACCCACTGTTTTTGACCCCACTACCTGCTCTGGAAAGCCATTCCATGCATCCACCACCCTCTCTGTGAAAAAATACTTTCTCACATTGCCCCTGAGCCATCCCCCCCTCTATCTTCAAATTGTGCCCCCTTGTTCTTGTACATCTCTTTTTCTGAAAGATGCTAAACCTCTCAGACTTTGTTGATTCCCTTGAGGTACTTGAATGTTTCTATCATGTCCCCCTCTCCCTCCTTTCCTCTAGGGTATACATATTAAGCTCATGTAGTCTCTCTTCATATGGCTTCTGGTGCAGACCCTGCACCATTTTAGTTGCCCTCCTCTGGACAGCCTCCATCCTGTCTACTGTATGTCCTTGTGGAGATGGGGTCTGCAGAACTGCATACAGTACTCCAGATGGGGTCTCACCAACTGTCTGTACAGAGGGATAACAACTTCCTGTTTTCTACTGGTGATGCCTCCCCATGCATCCCAGTATCCCCCAGCCCTTCTTACTGCCTTCTCACATTGCTTGCCTACCTTTATGTTGTCTGATATGACTACCCCCAGGTCCCATTTCATTTTTGCTGTTGTTAGTACCTCCCCCATATTGTGTACTCTTCCCTGGGTTTTGGTTTCCCAGGTGCATTACTTTGCACTTCTTTGCATTGAATCTACTGTAAGCTGCCATACTTCTGACCATTCCTCCAACCTGGCCAAGTCCCTTCTCATACTTTCCACCACCCCCCTTATGTATCAACCCTGTTGCAGATCTTTGTGTCATCTGCAAAGAGGCATACTTTTCCTTCCAGCCCCTCTGTAATGTCACCTATAAAGACATTAAAGAAGACTGGTCCCAATACTGAACCCTGCGGTACCCCTCTAGTAACCCCCCTTTCCTCGGAGTGGACTCCGTTTACTATTACCCTCTGTGTCCTGTTGTCCGGCCAATTTTTTACCCAAGTTACCACCAAGGAACCCACTTTCAGGCTGGCTAACTTGTTTTTGTGTAGGACTGTGTCAAATGCCTTGCTAAAATCTAGGTAGGCCACATCCACAGCCCCTCCCTGGTCTACTACTTTGGTCACCCAGTCAAAGAAATCTATTAGATTTGTTTGACATGACCTCCCCACTGTGGATCCATGCTGCCTTGCATCCTGTGCCCCGCTGACCTCTAGGTACTCAACAATTCTTTCTTTCAGAAGTGATTCCATAATTTTCCCTACCACTGAGGTCAAATGAACAGGTAGGTAGTTTCCTGCCTCTGCCTTGCTCCCACTTTTGTGAAGGGAATAACATCCGCCTTCCTCCAGTCCTCAGGTACCACACCATCCTCCAATGATTTGTTAAAAAGGGTAGCCAGTTGTGTCACTAGTTCTCCCCTTAGTTCTTTTAGAATTTTGGGGTGAACCCCATCAGGCCCCATTGTTTTGTCCACCTTGAGTTTTAGGAGTTCTTTCAGGACCCTTTCTTCTGTGAATGGACTGGTGTCGACACCCCTATCCAGAGTACTTCTATTCTTTGGTTTAGATAACTCTCCCTCCTCTTCTTTTGTGAATACTGAGCAAAAGTATTCATTCAGGAGCTCTGTCTTTTCACTATCACCCTCTGCCCACCTCCCTTCCCCTTTATTAAGCCTCACTATCCCTCCCTTGGTCTTTTTTGCTCCCTAATGTACCTATAAAAGGTTTTATCCCCCTTCTTAACTGAGTTGGCTATCTTTTCCTTTGTTTGGGCCTTTGCTATTCTGACTGCCTTTACTGCTTCCTTCTGCTTTAACTGATACAGTTCTCTGTACTGCTCCCTCTGTGATTCCTTATACTTCCTGAATGCTATCTTTTTCTCCCTAACATTCCCCACCACCTCTTTTGAGAGCCGTAGTGTTTTTTTCCCTTCGTTTTATTTTGTTTATTTGTTTCACACAAAGGCTTGTTGCCTCTGTGATGCCAGTTTTGATTTTTCCCCCAGTTTTGATTTGACACAGGCTAAAATAAAGTAAAATAATAAATAAATAGTAGGGGCTGGCAGTATAATCTAGAGGTTAGAGTAAAGAGCTATGAATGAGCTTGGTACATCTAGCAGACCTGGGTTTGATTCCCACAATCTCCACTTGTGTACTGTGTGACTCTGAGCAAGTCACTTAACCCCTCAGTGCTCCCAGGTCGCCACTGAAAACAAGCACTTGTGCCTAGTGGGCTTACCTGGTTACCAAAGGCTAAAGCAAATTTCCCCACTGTTCCTCCACCCCTCCTTCCAGCCCATTTGCTAGTGCATTCCTTATGCACGCTCCCATTGTGCCAAATTCAGCCCTCCTAAAGTCCAGTACCCTCGCTTTTATATGGCTTGACTCTACGGCTGTGTTTATTGTGAACCACACTGTTTGGTGGTCGCTTGTTCCCAGATGGTTAACCACTTCTAAATCTGAGATCCTCTCTTCATCCCCCATTTGAGAGTACCAGGTCTAAGATTGCTGCCTCCTAAGTGGATTCCAACACTAGATGTCTGAGGGATGCCCCCTGTAGGGCATTGAGAAGGACCCTGCTTTTGGATGTGGCTGCAGTAAATGCGCTCCAATTAACATCTGGCATATTTGGGTCCCCCATCAATAATATCTAGAACTAATAATATGTCAGTAAATCACAGTAACACAGTTTATGAGGAAATTCATGGCTAAATAACAGTACACAGTGGTTTGTCAGTAAATCATAAGCATAGGTAAATAACATTACACCATACTAAATACTAACTACATGTAATAGTCCATGTAGGGGACCAAATCATAACATCATCATAGGAACTGTAGATCAGGCAAGTCTACATATCCCCCCGTTGCCTGAATAAGGATGCAACACTAAAACAGGGTAAGCTAGCTGGCTACAATCTGGCAGACTTGGTAGCATATAGAAACTTCAGTTGAACATTGTGTAGTTTCATAGTTTTACAAAGGCAAAATATATTAGCAATCAGAATAAAAATTAAAATCACTTGAATAACAACAAAAGATTTGAATGTAAGCTCAAATCAAGTGTTTGCCAAAGTTGTGCTCAGGTCTCCATCATGAAAAAGTGAATTACGAGATTATTCAGTTTTATGAATGTCATTACTAATATTAATAAGGTGTGTAACCTTTCTTTGCAATAACTTCTGAGGTGTAATGTGGGTCATATAATGTGTACATTAAATTGAGGTAAATATTGTTTCATATCATTGAGATAGGTAGGGTCACTGTCTATGTACTCTTGTTCCAGGGTGGGAACAGGGGTGATAACAATATGGCCAATGTTAGTGTGCTCACTAGGTACAAAATAGAAGTTGGGAGTAGTGACAGAACAAACAAAAGTTCCATAGGAGAAAGTCTTGTAGCTGGTTACAACAAAGTACTGGCCTTCAGAATTGTAGGTCACATGACCTTCAGGAAGTCGCCACTTAGTAAGCTGGATCAGGCAGGTCACAGAGGCATTGGTTAGTTGGCTGGTATGGAGTTCTTCATCTGCTGTTAAGGCAAGGTTAACATTTTGCTTGACTGAAGATTCCATAACATTGTTATTGTTCTTAACAGTGTCAGTTGCATTTTGGTCATTAATGAACGTATATGACCAGTCCATATTTTCAGACAAGTAACCACAAACTGGCATAGGTATATTAAATGCATCACATTGACACAAATAATGGTAGCCCCATTTTGCACAACAGTCAATATGGGAGGCAACCTAGGTGTCTAGGTGAGGATGAAACACCAGCAAATTAGGCAAATTGATACGTTCACGAAAGATGTCTTCTTGATGTCCCACCGAGTTGAGTTATTTATTTATTTATTAGATCATTGGTTTTCAAACCTGTAGAAAACTTGTCAAAAACTGAAGAGTCTTTGTCAAATAAAGGCAATGAAACTGTACATGTAGCATACATAATGTCTTTGATTGCACATTGGCCCAAGAAAAAGCAGGGCCCTTGATTGAGGTGTGGAGTCAAATAGCCCAAATTCCATGCAGTGGTAAAAGAAAAGGACAGAGTCTTATGCATGCCCTTGGTAGTACATGATGAAGTTTTACAGAAGGAACAATACCATTTTGCCAAATGTCTATCATTAATAAGATCTGGGATCCTCCCAGATTCCAAATCCCAGAAGAGATTTGTTACTCTGGTAATTGCAAAGTTACCATAAGCAGAACATAGAATTTCCCTGCCTATGTGTTGCTCTCTAGCATCTTTATTATTTAAGTGTATCAACTGTATAAGTTTGTGTCTGGTTTGATTAAACATGTGTGCTATGTCATGCATTCTGTACGTTGTCAATCTTTCTTCTTGTGCAAGGCCTGCAATGCCATGTAGCATGGGCTGTATCACATCCTGGTTCAATTTTGAATTGAAATATTTTGCATGTCTCTTAATTTTTGCCACATCAGCTCAGTTCCAGATTGACATTTCAGTGCCAAAGATACCTGTAGCAGATTGTAGTGCACCTGCTATGTTGGCCATACCTAAACATCTCTTTTGTTGTTTAGGCCTGAACACCCCTCGGGTTCCCATATTCACAGACATCGCTAAGAAATCGCAGATTTTGCTGTATCGACCTTTGAGGTATAGAACAGGTCTGGGCAGGGTGTATCACTCTTTGTGCTACCACTTGCAGCCGTTTACAAAGACTAGAGGATAGAATTTTGTAATCAGTGATGAGCAGGCTGATCGGCCTCCAGTTACTTGAATTTGTGCATTCACCTTTTTTGTATAAGAATGTAAGTATTGCTGAGTTGAAATCTGTAGGTCCAATTCCAAAGTGTAATATGGCATTGAAGAAATTAGTCAAAATTTCACTGAGGTCTTCCCTAAAGGTTTTATAAAACTCATTCGTAATGGCATCCACTCCAGGTGAAATCCCTGTTTTTAAATTATTTATGGCCATAAGGACTTCTAATTTCGAAATGGGTGCATTCAAGTCATCCACCTCTGTATATGGAATCCTTGGAACAGGAAAATGAAGAACTTCATCCCATTTAGCTGTTGGATTAAATGTGGTACTAAAAACTGATGATAAATACTGTTAAATAACAGACAGCATTTCCGCATCTGAAGTTTTAACTTGTCCTGTTGCATTTTTTAAACCCATAATTATTTTTTTTCCAATTTTTGCTTACATGCAGTGTAAGGGTCCTTAAAAGGTTGTTTCTGTATGCCAACTCTCATTTCAGCAAACATGGAAACAGCCCTGTCATATTGATATTGTTTCATTTTACTCTTAACTTCCCCTAATTGTTTTTGTATTTCAGGAGTTGCCATTTGAGAGCTGGACATTAATTTATAGAACTGATTTCTATATGCCAAATATTGTATATAATCAGAATTACTTTTCCGCTTACCATGAGCAATAAAAAAATCTTTTATGGTGGCCTTGGTGTCGGTCCACCAGGATGACCAATCATTGTATAATTCTGCAACTGATTTCCTGATAAATAGTAAATGCTTTAATTGATTTAAGACAGATGTGTCTTCCAATAACCATGAGTTTAGTTTCCATCTCTGATTCAAAGATGGAAACCTAGTAGGGATCTGGCTGAGCCCAATCGAACACAGAAGTAGTTTATGGTCCGAAAATTCACAATGACATAAATTAAAACGGTGTGTCACTAAATGTCTAGAGGTAAAAAAAATAATCTATCTTTGTGGAGAATGAAGTCCTCTGATAAGTAAAACCATCCAACTTATGAAGCTCCCTGTATGTATCTTTAAGTTTGGCCACCACTAATTTCTGTGAAAGTGCATGGGAGTCGCAATAAATTTTTTGTTGTACGTTATTCTTCATACATACATCTAAACTACAGTTCATGTCTCCTCCCCAAATAATGTGTTTGGAAGTGAACAAATAGGGTTTGATCTGTTGAAATAGATCAATTCTCCCAGTTTTAAGTTGGGAGGCATAGATATTAAATAGTCTTAAAGAATACCCTTTATAAAAACAATCAAGAAGCAAGGCCCTGCCAGGCAGTAAATCAATAAGCCGAGTAACCTGTACCTCTGTGTGGTTAAACAGGATCCCCACCCCATCGAGAGTATCAGGGCCGAAAACCAAAAGGAGGGACCCTCCTACCAAGCTTTTTGTGCTTGTGTAACATCTGCCAAGGTAGTGAAATGTGTTTCCTGTAAAAAGACGATGTCAGCATGTAGATTCTTACAATAATTCAAACAAATCATTCGCCTCTTATAGTTCTTAATACTACAGCAATTAAGAGATACCATCTTTAAACAGGCCATGGTAATTTACATTAATACTAAGGGCCTATCTTGTTTCCTTTTTTTCCCTTTTTTTTTTTTGCATCCAAGAGATCCCTTTCTCCCTCTTCATCTAACTCCATTTCAGGCAATGCTTGTGATTTATTTGGGGTATCAGGATCAGAGTCCCCCTCTGCCTCAGCCAGAACTTGAAAAGCATTTTGTGTGTGGCATATACCAGGAGCCTCTTTTTGTCTACTAGCTGCCCGGGTTACCCATCTGGGAGGGGGAATCTGGAAATTTGTATCGGGGGGGGGGCATGGACACAACATTAGTAGATGGCTGAGAGGAAAGCTCTAATCCTTGTTCTTTGGAATCAGGAAACAAGGCTGACTGGTCCTGGATGGCTTGCTTAGGCCTCTGCATCTCAGGTTCCTCTTCCTGAGGATGCGGAACATTGGATTGAAATTCCTGATTAATGTCCCCACTATCCTGATCTGTATGGTCCTCCTCTTCTGCTGAATTGTTTTGTGCCTGATGCCTATACCTTTCCTGGGTCTGATTTATCAGATTTTCTTTATTAGGGCCTCCTTGCCGATTCTGACCAGCCCAAGGGCACTGATGATAGGCATGGCCTGATTCTTCTCATAGATTACATTTAAAAAACTTTGTTGCCATGATCTAGCTCCCCACATAGGGCACATTTTACCTTATCACATGCACTACTCAAGTGACGCCTGCTGCCACATTTATAGCAGGCTTTGGGCTGGCCCTGGTAGAAACAAACACCCCTATCCTTGCCCAGAAAGAAACTGTTAGGGATATGAATAACATCATTTTCCACAATATGCAATTTTACTTTGAAACGCCACGCCCTGGTCCAAATACCCTCTGAATCAATAATGGGCTCAGGAGGCCCCAAAACAGTACATTTGTTTTCCAACCAATACTGAATATCCCCCACGTTCACTCCCTCATTTCTAAACATAGTATTTATGGTTTTAAATAGAGGCTTAGTGATTGGAATTGCCCAAAAAGGAAGCCATAAAGACAAGACTTGCAAGCCTCATATTTATGCCAGAATCTATCAAAACCGGAGAAGTGTTTGAAACTAATGTCAAAAGTATCTTCTCCACGTATGTTTATGAGAGCATAAATGTCAGTAGCTATAAAATTCATTGAGTCTTTCAATAATTTCCTGGTGACATAGGCTCTATCTGGGTGTTCAGGTAGACGCTCCTACACTTAAGTCGCACAGCATTCCTGCAAGGGGTCTGTTCCAGTCTATTGTTACTGAATAGGTCTGAAAAACGAGGACCCTGCCTGGCATCATTCCTATGTGGAGAATGAGCAGGGGACACTTTTGATGGATCCTCGGTAGAGGGAATCCTCATATTATCAGGAAACTCAATATTGACAGGAACAGTCTCACAGTCAAAGGTAGTGGCTTTAAGGGGTGAAACCAAAGGCTGACCTGAAGGGGAAACCCCTTGTCAAATTTCTGTAGAAGCCTGATGATCTGCAGTCATGGGCATAGAAAACGAAATCCAGTTCGGATCTGGGATCCAACGACCATCGGGCTCTTGAATCCAGCCAGCCTGAGACAACACAGCCTCTTTGGACCACGATTCTTCCCCTGCGACATCCGACATTTGTGAGCTGGAGCCGGCAACACAAGTGATCGATGAAGGAACTTCCTCATTCCTCCTTCCAGCTGTAGTGGTGACACATACCACATCAGAAGCCTAGTGTTCTGCGGACAGATGAACCGGCGAGCCTTCAGTGGTGGAAGCAGCCCAATCTAGACTCGCAGCAGAAGAAGACATCTCGCCATCTGTGGTCGGGATCTTGTCTTCACTCAAATTCCTTCGCAATTCCCCCGCTGCATTCTCACTAGCGTGCATATCTCCGAGAATCATCTCCTGGTCTGTAAGTTGTGCCGAAGTCTCCTGAATCTCCATTGCACTGGGAACGAAAGTTTTCAGAGCTACAGTCTGCACAACTTGCTCCTCCACATGATCAGCACAGTCTGCCATGTCAGCAAGCAGCACTACGTCACCCCCTACTGACAGCAACTCAGTAGGGGAATTTCCCCGGTGTCCTGGCCAAATTTCCCTCATTCTTTAAAAATACCACCAACAGCTTAATCTGGTTCAAAGTCAGTTGGCATTCATCTGTATCCCCCTCCCCCGGGTTGTGCCTGAAAATAGGCAGGATTTGTCTAGTGCACTTACCTGGTCAACAAAAACTAAATAAAATAAATAAATAAATGGTCCCTTCAAAGGTACAGGCAGAGTTGCTCTTCCTCTTGACCAGTGGGATAGCTGTGGGTATTTCTGATGTAGTACTGAAACAGCAGCACCCATATCTAGAAGCAGTTCAAGCTGGTGGCCCCCCCCCAACCAGCGCTTCTATATATGGACAGCCGGAATCATCAGTCGCTAAGGTGGTGATGATGTGAACTGGGGCCTGATACCATCAGTCCGATACATCTTGTTCAGATCTGGGGTTGGAATTGACTATCCGAAGCATTTGTGTTGCTTTGGAGTATTGGGATTTGGCCTGTACACCCCCATAGGGTTCGTCCTCCAATAGGGGTGTAGACGGGAAGGCTGCTATGGGCCTAGCTGGTAGGGCCGTTGTAAGGGACAGGACCTTGGCCTTCCATTCCCATAGATGGTTGTTCTCTGCAGCAAGATCCTTGTATGAAGGGCCAGACTGCTGTTTCTGTCCATTGTTCCCCTTGTACTGCTGATTTTGCTTTTGCTGATATTGTTATCAGTGCTTGATTGACCCTCTCTGCTTTTGGTAAGAGGGCCCATCCTGTTGGAAATCCTTTTATTTCCCTTCCCCATGTACTGCATAGATGGTTCAGTGCTGCTTTGCAACGTGGCTACCTTGGTCATGAAGCCAGAAGCCTGGTCACATGCATAGATCTGGTATGCGCGTCCACTCTGTCAGCGTGGCTCAGTTGGTAGCACATCCGCCTCTGGACCAGAAGGTCATGGGTTCTCATCCCACACCAGGATGGACTTGCACCTAAAAAAATCTCTGGCATCCGAGTGCAGTATTGGGGGTGCTGTGCTGCTGGGGTGTGCTGTCCTTCGAATGAGACGTTAAACCAAGGTCCCTTCTGCCCCTCCTGGTGTGGTCCGGGTGGGTGTCCAGGTGGAAGTAAAAGAACCCAGGGTACTCTTTGTAAAGAGCAGGGAACATTACCAGTGTCCTGGCCAACATTCCCCTTCCCATAAACTGGTTCATGCAATTATCCAGGCTGTGTGTGGGTGATGATGTGCGATATGGCCGCCACCACACATTCAGTCACTTCACTACTAGTCTAGCATTGCTTGTAAAGCGCTTTGGGATACTGTGTATGAAAAGAGCTATATAAATGCTGATTCTTCTTCTTCTTCTTCTTCCATGATGACAGCAAAATCATCTGTTCTCAGATTCGCCGGTGCTTCAACCTTTTTGTGCAATGCAGGCTGCAGATTTTTCAAAAACAAACTTTTGTACTCAATGGAATTTCTTCCTGCAGCCTCATTTGCCAATTCTTTGCCTGCTCAGTATGCAAGCCACAACCAGCTGTTGTACTAGGCTGGGGATTCTTTGGCATTCTGCTTGATCTCTTGGGTTAGCATGACGCCAACCAGATTGGGGTTTTGCGCTGCCAAGAGGCTGGCCATGACTGTATCAAATTCAGCCTTTTCTTCATTGCGGGCTGCTTCTGGTAGCTTGGCCCACAATGTAGGGTCTATGGTTTGCTTCAGAACCTATACTCTATGTTCAGGCAGAAGGCTGAGTGTTTTGCACTGGCTCTGCACTCTTTCCAAATGGCAACTGAGATTGTCACCAGGGGACATGCAGCCTATTTTGTCTACTATGCTTTGGATGGCATGGGCTGACTGCAAAACATTTGGGTGATTGTCAAATGCCACAGATCTATGCTTCTGATGACTGCTTTGGCCATGGCTGTGGCCACACTGTGAAGCAGCCACTGTTTTGCAGACTCATCCTGTAATAAGTCAGTCACTAATCACTGGACTACCTCACAACAAGCCTCAGGAACTCCAGCTCTCTGGACCACTTGTTCAACCAACATTTAAATCTCTCCCTGTCTTGTTTTGTCCAGACAGCCACCGGAGGTGGGTGAGGTCTCCTTCCCCACAGTGTCCCAGGGGCCGCCATCTTGGATGGGGTCTCCGTCATTAATCTTGTCATCCTCCAATGATGCCAAATCAATAGACAGTACATACGGCAAAGCTTTCACTTGACCCTTCAGGACTATCAATTGCTGATGTAACTTTTTCAACTTTGCATTACATTTTGAATGATCAGCTCTGTTTCTACCTTGCCCTTGGCTAACATGATTCTGTAAAACTGTACGCAGCGCTCACTTTGCGTTTTTACCTGATCTCCCTGTCCAAATTATCTTGACATTTTTTAATTCCTCCTCCATCTTAACACAATAATTACGCATCTCTTCTTTCGATTATCTCAACCAATCTTTCATTTGCAATACCTGTTTCTTATCCCGCTGTAACCCTTCACAATCCTCTCTCAATCTTATAGTTTCTCTGTCTTTTTCTTCTGTACAGTACAATGCATTAAATTATGCAACTCACTTTTGAGCCATTCAACCTCTTTTTTCAGTTCTGTCCATTGCTCGCACATCTCTTTGGATTTGGAGCATAACTCATGTTTCAGAGCTTGAACCTCCAATTCCACTCCCTAAAGTGCAGTATACAGAGCAGCAACCAGCATTCCTTTTTGGTCCTGCTTCTTTTTGACCATATGTCTGGTCTCCGAATACAGAGCACGCACGTACTGTATCAGGTGACCGTGTGTTTTCACGTCCAGTGCAAAATCCCACCATCCTCCATGACAGGTCAGAAAATGTGAAATATCCAATTTGAGCTCAGCACTTATGGCCATTTTGAAGGTTCCCCCAAATCCTGCACTAGCCAGGAGCCCTGAGTGTATCAAACTACCCTGTACTCCACACCTAGGCAGTTTACAAATTTTAGAATACGGGTGTCCACGGACTGAAGCCACTGATGAATGAAGGAGTTTAGGTTTGAGTCCCGTCATCTTTCCCTTCCTCGTTCTAGGCACAGATGTGGGGTTGGCCGTATTGGTTGAACAGATGGGCGAAGGCCTTCCCTGCATGATCCCTATATCCATTCCCCTTAACCATACTTAGACTGTCTTGACTGCTCGGTTCAGACCAATGTGGTCTGTGTCATGGTCACCATTTGTTAGATTTGTTACCTAGCAGATTCTAGACCAGATGGTCTAACATTGCATGACTCAGAAAACAGATGGTATGACTAAGGGTTTATTTTCCTAACAACAAGTAAATAGGACAGTGTACAGTACCTGCTGGGAGTTGGGAACCCCCTTACACCAAGTGTAGTCATTGATCTCCTCAAGCTCCGGTAAACAACAGGCTCTTATAGTAAGATAAGAAAGTGTCCTGTTACCTAGTGATGTTCTCATGTGCATACCAAATAAGTTATATAAAACATTTCTATTGTTCTAGCTGGTGGGCTGCTCAGATCAGTATTACGCTGATTATAGCTGTTAGAACAATGGAACAAGCTTGATAAGACACTTGGCTGTGATGAACTTCCACCCAAAGGTTTGGTACTTGCATCATGTAAAATTGCTTACCCCCATAGCTTAATATTCAACTTATACCCAATCTGTGGAAAAAGTCTTACAGTATATAATACCCATTTACAAAACAGGGTCTTAGTCAGAATTCAGTAACTTTCGAACTATATCAATTTTGTTAGCACTTTCAAAAATACAGGCATAAATAGTATGCTCACAGTTAAATGATTCTATCAGGACCCATGAGTTAATCTCCCATAACCAACATTTCTTTAGGGGGACTATAGCACTGAGACTGCCTTGGCTGGGTTCATGGACACTGTCCATAGAGCTACCAAAACCAGTAGCCTAACAGGGGCAGTGTTTGTGGACCTAACCAAGGCATTCGATTTAGTAGATCATACCATCTTATTGAAACAACTTTAACAAGTGGGACTTGGAACCCACCCTATCAATTGGTTGAGGGATTATCTTGACAATAGGCTCCAGTGTGTTAAATTTAATGGGTTTTTTTCCTACATTCCGCAAGGTCCAATGTGGAGTCCCTCGGGGCTCCATACAGTGCCCTTTACTTTTTACTCTCATTATTGACCCTATCTCACAAGTATTGCACAACTGCGACTTAATACTCTATGCAGACGATGCAGCATTGGTGTCTCATAGTACATCTGTTCTAGAAGTCAATTCTACACTAAGCAGTGAGCTTACTAAAATTCAAGATTGGTGTTGTCAGAACAATCTGGTTCTAAATAAAATAAAAACTAAAGCCATGTTGTTTGGATCAGATGTTAAAATAAAAAAAATACTCAAGTGACTTTACAGTTTGTTCACAGGGGAGAAGTTCAATTGAGACTGTAGATTTGTTTAAATATATAGGTATTACTTTGGACCCATCCCTAAAATTCAGTGTTCATATCGACAAAGTCACTTCCAAGATACATGCAAAGATAGGAACATTATACTAATTATGACATTTCTTAACAAAAGAAACACGTCTTGCTATTGCTCAACAAAATCTCCTCCCGATATTGAACTACACATCGTTGGTTATTGATACTGTTCTGGCCTGTACTGGAACTAGAAAAGAAACATTACTACAAAAAATAGGGACGTTTTCACCCTTGGCTCCCCATCGCACACACCACTGTCAAATATTAAATTAGCTCAATTTATTTATTTATTAGCTTTTGTTTACTGGGTATGCACACTAGACAAGGAATACCTATTTTCAAGTACGACCTGGGAGATTACAAGAGCATGGTTTACAGAACAGTGCAAGGGAATTGGTCAATTGGGTTTCTGAGCAGAATAATTACAGGTTTACAATGTCTTGTTTTACATTTAAAATAATAAATACTGGAATTCCAGTCACTTTACGAAATTCACCTACCAAATATTCTTCCATTTACAAAGCACAATAATCTACAAAGTCTCAACTGATCTTGCCCCTCGTGCGATCAAAAGCAGGCAACAGAACTTTTGCCTACTGTGCTGCTTTTGTCTGGAACACTTTACCTCTCAATGTTAAGCAATCTAAATCTGTTAATAGAGAGCCTCTTCTCTTCGTCTGGATGCCTGCGGGGGGGGGGGGTGCTACCTGATGAACACTTATATTTTATGAACTTTGTTCCCTGTTCACCACTGGGTGGGCTTGTTATTTGCTTCTCTTTGTGCTACTAATGCTGAAGTGTAAAGCTAGGGACTCACTGGGTGTCCTAGAGTTGCCTTGCTGATTATACCTTAAAGCCAGATATACCAAGCAGCTAATATAGAGCTGACTTGTTTAATATTGTGATATTGGATCTAATTGCTGATTATACCTTAAAGCCAGATATACTAAGCAGCTAATATAGAGCAGACTTGTTGAATACTGTGGTATTGGATCTAATTGTGCTTGTAACTGAAGGTATTAGGATAGCTGGGTCCTAGTGTGACCTCATTTTGGAATAGCCCTGTTTGCTTAGAGTGGAGCTCCTTTGTGAAAGTCACAACATATTCTCCTGCTGCATAGTAATGAGAGGCTTTGTTTTCTCCACTACATAGGCAGCTCCCCCCCCCAAGCTAGGCACTCGGGACAAACAAGCAACACAAGCAACACAAGCAGCCCACCTGAGGAGCTGAGGAAGCCGAATTTCCAGCCTGATAACTTTTGAGGTAAAGAGAGCCTCTTCTCTTCATCTGGATGCCTGCAGGGGGGTGCTAGCCCGAAGACGCTTCGAGCTGTCTGCCCCACCCGCCCCAACCACCCACCCACCCAGGGGCGGCTGTCAATTTAAGGATCCACCCCGTGACATCACATCCGGTGACATCACATCCAGTGACATCACATCCTGTTACCCAGAACCTATCTCCCCACTTTCCCTTTTGCAGGTTATACCTGCTGGCCACTAGAGGGACCTATGCTCCCTCGCTACTTCCTACTCCTACCTGTACAGTACTACTTCCCTTGGATCTTGCTCACCACAATGTATTGGCCCTGCCTCATGCTCTGCCTGTGCCTATCCCCACTAGCAGTGCACTTGCCCACTTACCCATCTGCTACTCCACACTGTGCCCTGGCACCCCTCACTCCCCTTGCTCCTGAACCTGCTCTCCTGCCCCTTGGGACCTCTGTGTGTCTCGGTCCTCCCTGCCCTCCCCCTAGCTTCTTCCTCACCTCAGGCACGTCTGGGTGTCTTCTTATTCTTGCCTTCCCTTCCTGTACCACCCTGCCCACCCCTGCCCCTTAGCCTCCCCCATGTCAATTGTAGGAAAACCTCTCACCATCTCCCAGCCAGGGTGTTAGTCATGCTACTACTCCTGTCAGGGAACATTCATCCAAACCCTGGCCCAGTTCCCAGGAGCTCCCCGACTAGCACCACAGGCCTATGCATGGTCTCCATGAATATCTGTAGCCTCCTAAAAAAGTTTGACTCACTACAATGCCTGGTCACATCAATTAACCCTGATGTCATCGCTCTGGTTGAGACTTGGCTGTCGAAATCCTCCCTGACTCCCTAGTCTCCCTTCCTGGTTTCACCCTCCGGTCTGACCATGGGAGACGGGCGGCGCTGCATCATTTATGTCAAGGAATCTCTCCCGCACTAGCCCTGCCTGCTCCCATCCTTGACTCCAGGCCCAGGCGCTACACTGAAACTAACCCCTGACCCTTTAAAGGGACCCTTTATCTGACTACTGCATACATGCCCCCAGGGACCAAACGCAGCATTGCCTCTCTTACAGAATACCTTTCCTCACTAACCCTTCCGCTGATCAAATTCTGGTGGGTGACTTAAATGTCAACTGGCTCAGCCCCCTCCTCCACCTGAGACTCCTTTCTGCAATAAACCTAACGCAACTAGTTACCCACCCTACCAGGACTAACCCCAAGAGAGGCTCCAGTACCCTGCTTGATGTGGTACTCACCAACCACCCTAATCAGATCCCCAATGTAAAAGTCCTCTCAGACTCTCTCAGTGATTACTCCCCCATTCTATTCCACTGGTCATCCTCAGTCCCCAAACCCATAGCACAGTCCACATGCCGGCGGCGTCTAATACCTGGTGGACTGATAAAACTTAAGGAACTTCTGTCCCAAATTGACTGGTCTCCTATACAGGCAACTCCTGACATTGACACAGCTCTCTCCTTCTTTACCCGAACTTTAATAATGCCTGTGATATTTTGCCCCAATGTTGACCCGCTGCTCTTAAAAGGCAGAACCTCTGGTAACCCCAGCTTTGATCCACCAACTCAAACATAGGACAACCTATGGCACCGTGCCATTGAGACTGGCTGGCCAGTGACAGGCAGTTATATGCTGCTGCCCGAAACAAGTGCACTGGCCATCAGAAAGGCCAAGTCTGAGCACCATCGGTCCTCACTCACTGCCTCATGGGGAACCCCAGAACCTTCTGGGATAACATTAAACAGTTAAATGGGAGTGCACACTCCCCACCCACCCAGATCAGCATTAATGGCATGATCTCCTCAGACCCAGCCCTCATAGCCAACCACCTCAACACGCCATTCACTGACCTTAGCCCTATCCTCCCTACAAATTTTTTGACCCTCCTCCCAGCACCTGCCGTAAATCTTTCTCACTTATTTTCTCCTCCAGCTGTGTTTCTGCCCAAGAACTTAGGTTCGTGACCTTGTCACTGCCCTCAAGAGTAATAGTACAGGCAGTGACCCCCTGGATCCGTGTATCCTACAGCTGGTCTTAGACACAGTCCTTACCCCGATCACATGCCTCATCAACCACTCTCTTTGTCTAGGGAAGGTTCCAACTGCCTGGAAAGTCACCACTGTCACCCCTATCTTTAAAGGTGGTGATAGGACTGTGGCTGGAAACTATCGGCCAATCTCCATTCTCTCTCCTCTCTCCAAGGCCTTGGAAAAAGTGGTGGCCTCTCAAATCTCTGACTACCTCTCCACCTACAATGTCCTATGTCCTGAGCAGCATGGCTTCCGAGCGGGCCACAGTACCAACACAGCCTCCCAGAGTTCTCCAACTTTCTCCACTCCTCCTTAGACACTGGTTCTCTGGTTGGTGCGCTCTTCATTGACCTCTCTAAATCTTTCGACACTGTCTCCCACCCCCTCCTTCTTGATGCCCTTAGTCTCTCTGGTTTTGCTGCTGGGCCTATCTCCTGGTGCACCAGTTATCTGTCTGACCACTCACAGCATGTCAAAATTAATGGGACCTACTCAGACATCTGTCCCATCTTTTCTGGGGTTCCCCAGGGCTCCATTCTGGGACCCTTACTATTCTCCTTTACCTTAACACCCTTCCACGCTCTTGCTCGGGGAACATTCTATTGTACGCTGATGATGCAGTCATCTTTGCCTCAAGTCATAACCCTATTGCCCTCCAGGACTTGCTGCAGAAGTCCTTCACTGAAGCCGAGGGCTGGTTCAAGGAACATAGACTGGTGATAAATCTTAAAAACAAAACCATGTTCTTCACTCATCCTCAAACAAGTCCTGCAACTTCAAACTCCTCATTCACTCTGGGTCCTCTTTCCCACTCGAACAAGTTTGCTACTATAAATACCTAGGGATCCATTTTGACCCCTCTCTCTCCTTCCATGGACACATCGCTGCCCTAGCCACTGCCACTAATATCCGATTGGGCATCTTACATCAGTATAAACACTGCATCCCCCTGGAGGCTCTTCGACTCGAAGTCACCTCCTCTATCCTGTCCCTAGTGGACTATGGACTGCCGGTGTATGGTGCTGCTGATCAGACCGCACTCCATAAAATTCGCTGACTACTCTGAATAAGGCCTGCAGGTTAATTACTGGGGCACCTAGCTAACACACACCTGTTCACTGTACGCTAAAGCGCTGGTACTTGATCTTGATGAGCGCCTCAAATATCTGACCTGTACCCTTACAAAAAAGACCCTCCTTGGGCTATCCCCACCAGGATTGACCACCACCATATGCCGCTCTGTCCCACTAGTTCATACTCTGACCTCTGGGAAAACCTCTCTTGTTATCCCTAGAGCTAGGACCTCTCATGGCCAAAGAGCCTTCAGCTTTAGGGCCCCCTCCTGGTTCAACACACTGCCCCCCTCCATCTCCGAAGCTCCAATTATATTGTGCTTCAAAACTTCCTTCACAGTAACCACCTATTAACACCCAAGCTGTAATTGCCACTAGTCAACCGTGCACTCAATACTTATGACAAAGCTTACTACTAAGCTGCTAAGGACAACATAATCTGGTATTGTTTGCATCAATCCTACCTGTACCAGCTTGTTTGTATCTATGTCTTAAGTTACTGTTATACTGTGTTGTACTGTTATACTGTGTATTTTCGTTTGTCTTACTGTGACAAGGTACCTTTGTAAATGAGCCTATGGCTCAAAGGTTTTCCAAACTGCTGTTTAAATAAATAAATAAATAATACCGTCAATATGGCAGTTTTTAATTATTTTAAAAGTCTGAACGAATGTGTATGTAAATGAATGTATGTTATTATTGTTATTTCTGTATTTTTTATATTCTTAAAATATGTATATTTGTATGTTGTGCCTTTACTTGACTTCAGGTCGTACCTGAAAATGGAATGAAAATTCTAGAGTACTTACCTGCAATTTCAAAATTAATGAAAATGAAAATTATAAAATATGCTGATTATGGCAATGTGCCTAATGGCAGTAGATGGCAGTCTAAGACCACAAATATATCATAAATATGGCTAAATATCCTAAACATTGCTAAATACTGTATTGTAATTATGGCTTATTGCTGTAGGTGGTGAGCTAACACCACAAATATAAACAATAATATATCAGTAAATCACAGTAACACTGTTTGTGAGGAAAATCACGGCTAAATAACAGCTCACAATGGGTTCTCAGTAAATCATGGCTAAGCATACGTAAATAACGCTACACATCATATTAAATGCTAACTACATATGTAATTGAGGGGAAATTGTTTAACCAGGAAAGGCACACTAAGCCAAAGCTTGTTTCCAGGTGCGACCTGGGAGCACAAGGAAGTTAAGTGACTTGCTCAGGGTCACACAGTATGCAAATGGAAGCTGTGGGATTCAAACCCAGGTCTGGTCGGCTGAATGTCACCAGATTTGCAGCTCAGAGCCTTAGACCACTGTGCTATACTGCCTCCTATGATAGTTTAGGTAGAGGACCAAATCATGACATCATCAAAGGAATTATTGGTCAGGCAGGTCTACAACTGATAGCTGTGTCTGCACTAATTTTGAACTTTTTGCACATGTAATAATTCTGCTGCAAGTTTAACTGGTTCTAAATGCAATGGCTACATTTATTTATGTACATGGGATGAGGGCACATAACCGTCATACAATTCTGAATGATTGTGTTTGCAGGCAGCACCACAATCAATTTGAAAGTGACTCTTCAGTGCTTCAATTATGCCCTATAATGACTTGTTATATCATTGTTGTGTATAGGCCAGGGTAACAAAACCAATATCAATATATTATCAACATTGTGGCTGCATAATGATAACAACCCTGTTATACCCATCGTTCTGTGACTTTTGCTCATATGGTTACTTTTTGCTGACCTGCATTATGTTCACAAAGTCTGTTCTGATGTTGTTTTGACAATAAAAATTTATTGTGTTACTGTATTTTAATCACACCGTGGCTTGATTTATTCAACAACTGAGAGTACTACACAGGTCTGCAAGTGTAACCCGTGTAAAGCAGGTACTACAAGTGATTTACATTCAAATGATGATTTGGAAGCATTAAAGAAACCATTTCAAATAATCACAAAGTCTGGGATATTAAAAGGCTCTGTAAATACAAACAGTAAGTAAAAAGCCATTAAAAAAAACCCTTCTCCTCAGCAATAGCTAGAGTGACCTGCTCAAGAGTAGAATTGGGTTTTCTGAACCATTCACCCCTACACACACACACACACACACCTGAACCAGGGAAACTCTCGTAGGCAATCTGGATACATGTTGTACGTAAAGCAAATATTACACGCAATATACAAATCAAGACGTAAATAATTCTTACATGAGTCTGTACACAACATGCTAGCAGTAGCTACACATAGTGTGCAAGTTTTCAAAATCCAACATGATCTATGCCTTATTTGATTTTCTTAGCAAAATTATTGTGGTTTGCTGTTGTCCACATTGTAATTTTAGCTAAATGACATATTAGTGTTAATGAGGCTTACTGTACTGCAGTTGGTAGCACAGAGGAAAAAGCCCAGTGTAATTCAGATGGAACGGCTGAATCGCCTTCATGGTGGCAAACTGGCAGTGCACAGTAGCGTTACTTCAGAAAGGCAGAGCCAAAAAAAGCAGTCTGCCAGTCACAGACATGAGACAGGGGGTGCTCTGAAAAAGTTAAGTTATAAGTACAGTCAGACCTGGTTAATCCGTAAGCATTTGTGTTAGCCCAATTTGTTACGTAATAAAAATCTACGTAGTAACCAGACATTGACCAGATTATAATTTTATTCCCCAAAGATTTATTATTGTAAAAAGATTCACTCTTTAAATATAGTGCAAAACATATAGGTACATGTACATTACTTTGTTTTATATACATTTCAGTAACAAAAATCACAAGAAATGTTTGATACAGTATGTACTGTATCTGATTCAACCTTTGGCATTTAAAAAGCAATTTTATCACTCACATTAAAAGCACATTATGAGCATAAAGCATCATGAGCATAAAAATAAGCACTTAAAAATCACAAGAAATGTTATGGTATAGTATGTATCTGATTTAACCTGTGCCATTTTAATGAACTCATTAAAAGCACATCATGAGCATAAAAATAATAGGAGAATTTCACAAAGGAACAGTTTATCACGAGCAGAACAAGGGGCTCATAGATTGACAGCTAGCTGGGTAGCAGAAACAATGGGGTCGATCAAATCGGGGGACATAAGGACTGGACAGATTTACCTGGGGTACCAGAAACTGCCACAGAACTGGGGTTTTACTTGGGGCAGAATGATTTTTTTTTAGGCAGAACTACACTCATAGAGAGTAGGCACACCGCTAGCTTACCAGCTACAACTCGATTCTGAGGAGATCTAACTTGGTAAAATTTGGTAAAATTTCAAACTCGGGGAGAATAGAACCATGCTTTACTTAAACATTCAAATTCGGGGACAGCAGGAACAGCTGGTGTGGGGGCGCGTACAGAACTACACTCGAGGGGGAGAATGGATTAACTGTGGACTGGGAAGGCTGGGACAGCTAACCTGGGAGAAATCTGGGGAGAACTAGGAAAAGGGGAGGCATACAACTCGATCTACGAGCATTTGTCCCTAACTAGGCTAAATTTCAAACTCGGGGAGAATAGGCATACCGCTAGCTAACCAGGGGACATTTACAGCATTTACCGGGTTGGGGAGCATGGATTTTTTTCTGGCAGAACTACACTCTACGTAAGGAAAAGGAAGAATGGGGCTTTAGGCATATCGTGATGGACCATGCTTTATTCAGGGCAGAAAGATAAACATTCAAACTCGGGGACAGCAGGAACAGCTGGTGTGGGGGCGCATACAACTCGATCTACGAGGAGATCTACCATGGCATACCAAGCTTTACTCGGGCAGAAAGGTTTTTTTTTTTAGACAGAACTACAATCAGGGGGAGAATGGATTAACTGTGGACTGGGACTATTACAACATTAAAACATTTCTTTATGATAAATGGCAGCAGGAGGAGAGTACACTCGTGCAGTTGATGGAAGTGTTGCTTTCCGCCGAGTTAACACGCAAGTTAGCACGCCGGAGGGGATTAAGAGTGCTTGCGATTAACACTCTGTTAAAAACATGTTAACACCTCCATCTCAGTATAATTAAAAAATGGATTAAGGAGGTCACAGTCAATAGGTATTAATTAGCCTAGTTAGGGACAAATGCAAACGGATTCGGATTCTCAGTTTTACGTATTAAAGAGGTAATTAACATGAGAAAAAATCCGTTTGCATTGTGTCTCATTCGGGAAACCAGACATACGGACTAATGAGACACGGATAAACCAGGTCTGACTGTACAGTAAATGGACAATGTGGACGATCTGCAACAGTGGGATTTTTAAACTAAAATGGAATTTATTTATTTATTTAGATTTTGGTAACCGGGTAAGCCCACTGAGACCAGAGATCCCTTTTTCAGGGGCAACCCGGAATTAGTTACAGTGAATACATACACAGGTATCAATATACAGTAGTTTTAGCTGATACATATTGAGGAGTAGGTATTAAACGTTTGGCATCATAAGTGTACCCCATCCCACACACATATTTTCATTTGTCTTTTTTTCAGCTTCCCACTCTGTACAGTGTTTTTTTCTAAAGTCCTCCCAGCCATAGAGCCTCTGATGTGTGTTAGTATGTGGCATAGGTCAATGCATCAGCACAATGCCAAATCCTACATACATTTATTATCACTTTTTGATCAGAGATGTCATCTGTGAGTCGTTCGGCATCCGTAAACACAATAGCCAATAAAGAAGTGTGGCTCGATACAATTTACATCAAGGAAAGCAAGTCTGCATGAGCAGGGAAATGTGCAACTCATAATGCATAAAAGTGAACTTGTTGCCACCTCCATTTTTGGGGGGGAAGGGGGTCAATATTGTAGTGTGTAACTGTGGATATGGTGAGTTGGTGGTTTGTCACATACTTTGTTTTGTTCATTTTGCTCCCCGAAGGCCCCCATCAGCTCTAACCATACCCAGCTCTGTCACCCTGGTATCTCCCAGGACTTACCCAGAGCTCCCTCAATGTGCACCCAGAGCTTTCCCCCTCTGGCAGGGGTGGTGCATCTGGTGTGGGAGACTGTGTCTAGGTAACAAGAAATGGGGCCTGCGAGCTGGTTGGTGTCATCCTGCCACTTAGGGTATTTCTTCACTTTTCTTTCCTTTGGTTCTACAGGACACCAGCATCAAGGGTGCACCAAGCATGGACCCACGCAAACTTAGGTTATGCAGCACATGCTGACATCCTCCCTCCTACTATCTACTCCAGCTGCACTGTCGCTGTGGTCACCCAGGTGGCAATATAGCAGCAGAGCTGACTCCCCTCCCTCCCCAGAGGAGGAGAGCATTCTCACGCCATCCGCTCAATCTTCCTCACCCCACCCGGCCCCCTGTGGCCTGACCTCATTCCCAAACTTGGGTCCCAGCATAAGTAAGGTAAGGCACTAGATTCCTTAGCCCTCTGCAACATCCAGCTGGTTTGTTCACATACGTTTAAAAATTTTAAAAACAAAAGAAAATTTGCAACAAAAATAAATGGAAGTAATCTCATCTAGATATAGTTAGATTTGGTGTGAAGAGGATGAAATAACTGATTGAACTGGTGCCAGGATCCATGTGGGAGTGAGAGGGATAGATGTACTAGTGTCAGGATACCAGAGGAGAGGGATAAGTAAATTGGTTTTGGGGATCAGGGGAGAGATAGATGAGTGGATTGATGTTGCTCGTCATGTTTTTGTACAGCATTGCACTTGTTGCTGCTGGGGGATGTCAGACACCCATGTATTAAGATATCTCTTATGTGCACAGAAATAATGATGGAGCAGAAGAATAATGAACACATTTCTTTTTGGATTTAGATAAGCAAGTTTATTACCATTTAATTTTTGAATATCATAGAAGTGCTATAATTTGTAAAAGGGATAAAGTTTTGAAAACTTCAAGTTGTATACACAGTAACACTTCTATGTTAAAAATACTATTTAATAAACTGTTTCTATACAGCAAACCAGTGAAATTTACAGATTGCCATTTTTATGGCATGACAGATTGTTTATGAACAATCCCCTTTAAGCCCACAGACCACCAACTCACTGCTAGCACTCAAGCCAGTAGCAGTACTCCATCTGTGGCTGCAGAAATCAAGAAAGTCCTGCTGTTCTAATACAGAGACCACAAGAAACACAGAAACATAGAAAGTGATCTAAGAAGGAGACCGTGGGTCTATCTAGTCTGTCCAGGAGTTCTCAAGACCTATTTCAGGGCCTGGGATCTAGCCTCCCTACCGAATTTTACCATTACCTTGTCCCGCCATTTCCATTTGAGTCCTTTCTCTATCCCGCCCCTGTTTGAAAGCAGATACAGTCTTTGCATTTACTACCTCCTCTGGCAGACTGTTCCGGGGCCTAACCACCCTCTCTGTGAAGTAAAGTTTTCTCAGATCTCTTCTGAAATTCCCACCGTTCAGCTTCCATTCGTGCCCCCTGGTGGATGAGCTGGTGATCCTCTGGAAATGTTCTGGGTATAACACCCTATTTATACTTTTTAGGAACTTGAACATCTCAAACATGTCCCCTCTCTCCCTTCTTGTTTCCATCAATAACTAGCTTAGTTCCATCAGGTGTTCCTTGTATGAGAGTCCTTCGAGGCCTTGTATCATCTTAGTCGCTCTTCTTTGCACAATCTCTTGTCTATCCCTATACTTTTTTAGGTGCAGACTCCAAAACTGGATGCAGTATTCCAGGTGAGGTCTCACCAGGGATCTGTACAGTAGAAGGATCACCTACCTGTTCCTGCTATCGAAGCCTCTCCCTATGCACCCCAGCATTCTGCTAGCTTTGCTGTAGGCTTTGCCGCATTGGTTTGATTGCTTTAGAGTATCACATATGATGACCCCAAGGTGCTTTCTTCCTTCAAGGTGCTGAGTTTGACCCCACTGAGCCAGTATTCCGTCCTCGGATTTCCCTTACCCAGATGCAGTACCTTTCACTTCTTGGCATTGAACTTCAGCTACCAGATGTTGGACCATCTTTCCAGCCTTTGTAAGTCCTTTTGACGTTTACTAATTGCCTCCACACTGTTGACCCTACCTCCCAGTTTTGTGTCATTTGTGAAGAATTCCAATTTATCCCAAATGCCTACTCCTATGTCACTGATAAATACATTAAACAGGACCAGGTCCAAGACCGAGCCCTGGGGTACCCCACTAGTGACTATACCCTTGCTTGACCTTACCTCATTAACTACCAACCTCTGCCTTCTGACCCATCAAACAAAGTTTTCAGCAGTGCCCAGGTCTTCTAACTTTTTCAGCAGGCAATTGTGTGGCACCGAGTCAAAAGCCTTTCTGAAGTCCAATTAAAGGAGGTCCACTGGGTGCCGCTTATCCAATTCTCTCGTTACCCAGTCAAAACATGCAATGAGATTTGTCTGGCATGACCTGCCCCTCACAAACCCATGCTGCTTGACATCCTAGAGACAGTGCTTTATTAGGTATTCCACTATATCCTGCTTTACTAAAGTCTCCATTACTTTCCCTATGACAGATGTGAAGGTGAACAGCCTGTAGCTGTCAGCCTCCTGTCTACTCCCACCACTCCTTGTGAAGCTGCACTACCTCAGCTCTTTTTCAGTCCTCTGGCACTGCTCCTGTTAGAAATGAGTGGTTAACATATGTACCAAGGGGGCTTCCAGCTCCTCAGCATGTTCCCTTAGTACCCTAGGATGCAACCCATCCGGCCCTGGTGCTTTGTCAGTCTTAAGATGCATGAGTGCCTTTTTGACTCTGTCTGCAGTGATTTTTGAAGTTTCCATCCTAGGGTTCCCTATATCAGCTGCTTTAATGCCACTTTCAGGCAATGGTCCATTGTGTTCCTTAGTGAACACTGAGCAGAAGACGTTGTTGAGGACAGTGGCTTTTTGTCCATCGTCCTCGATGATACTGCCTCCTCCTTAGAGTTTAACTATTCCACTCCCTTTCTTCCTTTTTTCCTTGATGTAATGAAAGAATTGCTTGTTGCCAGATTTTATATCTGTAGCAATCTGCAGTTCGGGTGTCGACTTTACTAGTCTTACAGTCTTCTTGGACTCCCTGCTTTTCTGGATGTAGATATCCCAGTTACTGCCTTTCTGGTCCTTTTTATACTTGCAGAATGCTGCCCTTTTGGCTCTGATAGCTAATGACCTGTTCAGTGAATGAAATGGGTCTTTTACGTTTTTTTCTTGGATCTAAGGCAGAGCTTTGTGGCCTCTTGGATGGCTTGCTTGACCTGCCCCCATGCTGCTTCTACATCCAGTCTTTCACGAACCCCCATCAGGTTGCTTTTGATTATCGATTTCATTTGTTTGAAGTTGGCTCCCCTGAGGCTCAAGACCTCCACCTGGGACTGAGATCTTACATCCCCTAGTGACAATGTAAACCAAACAGAGTTGTGGTCTCTATTTGCCAATAGTTCCACAACTTGGATGTCTTCAACAACCTCCAAATTTGTGAGTACTACATTGAGGATGGTTTCCAGCCTGGTCAGAGTGCTAACCTTCTTGGTGAGAAAGCAGTCCAGAACGACATCTAACACAGCCTGACTTTTTGATGATCTCACCACTAGGTTACCCAAATCCACATCTGGCATCTTTAGGTTGCCAACCACCACGTTACCCCTTTCTGTGTTGTTCCTCTGATTTCCTCTATGAGTTCCACATCCCTTTCTTCTGTTTGTCCTGGTGGTCTGTATGTTACCCCAAAGTATATCTTTTTCCCTGATGCTGGGCTGAGCTGAACCCATAGTGAATTTGGTCCCTTCTTATTACAATTTACCTTTTGAATCTGAAACGTAAAGTGTTCAAAGGGGAGGCTCCTCTCGCTAAGCTAGGTACCCTGGATTTTGCATGCCCAGAAAAAGTATTTCTGGCATTTGATTTTTAAACAAACACCAGAATCTAGCTAAATTTATCTCGTTTGCATAGGTTCAGGTGTTCATTTTTGGAAAATGTATTTTATTTATAGAAGAATCGGAATTACAAACCTTTGAGGCAGAGACGCTTTGCAAAGGCTCCATATCACTATAACAATAAAACAAAGAGTAGAAAATCATGTACAACAGGATGAATGCTATTGGATACAACAAAGTCCGAGGGTAGTGGAAGTACCCTGGGTCTACCATGGAAAACACAGATATGCAATAATATACAATGTAGTACTGAGTGTAAAACAATATTGGTAAAACCAGGAATTGTTATTAGCTTGTCCGGTCGGAGTTGACCTTGTACAATGGAATGGAGGGCAATGCCAGAGGGTTAGGCACAGTCACAGGCACAGGAGGGGAGAAACTCTCTTAGATTAGATTTAAAGGGGCCTAATTTCAGTTCCAAAGAGATAGGAGCAGGCAGGTAATCCCACCAATGGGGTGCCCTGTAGAAGAAGGCTCATTGCCCAAGGGATGTCCTATAGTGGGGAACTAGTAGGCAGGCAATTGAGGAGCTTTTGGTGATCCTGGGTTGGGGAGCGGGCAGAGTTAGGTTATGAAGGCCTGGTGGGGAGAGTTTGTTGGAAATTTTCCTGGCAAGCATGCATGAGTGGTATTTAAGCCTGCCATCAAAATTAAGCAGGCTTGTAAGCCTGTAGAGGTCACAAGTATGGCTCCACCTTTCACACCCAGATTCCAGTCGGCAGGCTTTGTTCAGGGCAGTCTTGACACGGCAAAGAGCAGTGCTATCGGCCACACCATAGAAGACTATCCCGTAGTCAGTAATCATTTTTATATATTTTTAATGTTTTGTATATTAGAGATGACATAGAAATTGCTAGGGTAGAAGAGGCAGAGGGAAACGTGGAGGCCTTATGGGTCACCTTACAATCCCCGGCAGGAGGTAAGGTCAAACTGGGTGTAGTATATAGGCCCTCAGGGATGGGTGATGTTCTGGAGGATGGTTTGCTGGACAACATCATTGCCCAGTGTGGACCAAAAGGGGAGGGAGTGGTGTTGATGGGGGACCTTAATATGCAAGGTACAAACTGGGGAACCATGTTCTTTAAGGTGGCCAAGGAGCAGAGGCTGCTTGATGCTTCCAGGATGTGTTCTTAACACAGCACGTGATGGAGCCCACAAGGGAGGGGTGTGTCCTGGACGTGGTTCTGGCGGATGGGGATCTGGTAAGGGATGTGGTTGTAGAGGATCTCCTGACTAGGAGCGACCACAATACTGTCTGGTTTCAAATAAGCATGGGGGGAGGGGGGGAGAGATCTAGGACACTGGCAATGGACTTCAGGGGGGCAGACTTTGTTGGCATGGGAAATATTCTCAAGGATCACTTGAAGGGCATTACAACAATGACAAATGTGGAAAAGAGATGGGAGGTCATAAAATGGGGACTTCATGAGGCAGTCAGGACCTGCACTAAGGTGAAGCATAAGGAAGCAAGGTCACATAAACCATGCTGGTGGTCCAGTGAGATTCAGGTAGCAGTCAGAGAAAGGAAGGCTGCCTACAAAAAATATAAAACAATGAGAGGGGATAGGAAAAGGGAAATGTACCATCTTGCATTTAGAAAAGCCACCCGGATGGTGCGGGGGGCAAAGTCCAGTAAAGAGTAGCGGCTGGCACAGGGGATATGGGGAGGGGAAAAGGGGTTCTTCTGGTACATTGGGGAGAGGAGAAAAACTAAGGGCCATCTCGGCAGATTGAGATCTGAAGGAGTGTGGGTGGAAGAGGCGAGGGACCAGGCAGAGGTATTAAATGAGTACTTCGCCTCTGTGTTCACTAGGAAGGGGGATGGATATCTACAAAGCAAGGCGTGATGGGGATAGAAGCGGTAGTGAGTGGGATCGGGGAGCAACAGAAATGGAGCAAGAGGGAGGGAGAGGCACCCCAGGGGTGTCACATCAGGATAAGGATAAAAAAGCCAGTAAGGTGAAACGGTGTGGTTAGCCCTTAAGGCCCTAAAGGAAGATACATCTCCTGGGCTGGATGGCATTCATCTAAGAGTACTATAGGAATTTGCAGAAATACTGGCTGCACCCCTGGTGGAGCTCTTCAACAGGCTGCTTGAGACAGGGAGGTACCTAGGAATTGGTGAGAGGCACATGTACTGTCAATCCATAAAGGGGGGAGTCATGGGAAGTACCAGGTAACTGTAGACCCATCAGTTTGACCTCAGTGGTGGGAAAATTAATGGAGAGTATACTAAAGGAATGATTGGGGGGTGTACTCAGAGGAGGTGGGAGGTCTGGATAGTCAGCAACATGGGTTTATGCTAGGTAGATCATGTCAAACCAATCTTGTGGAGTTCTATGAATGGGTAAAATCAGAACTGGACAGGGGAAAGCCTGTGGATGTATTATTCTTGGACTTCAGCAAAGCGTTTGACTCCGTCCCCCACAATGGTCTGGTGGAGAAACTGACGGGGTTGGGAGTAGACCCTTTGATGGTCAGATGGATTGAAAACTGGCTAGCTGGATGCACTCAGAGAGTAGTGGTCATTGGGGAGCTCTCAAACCCTGGAGAGGTCAGTAGTGGGGTACCGCAGGGCTCAGTCCTGGGTCCGATCCTGTTTAATGCATACATATTGGACATCAGGGAGGGTATAGGGTGTGAATGAGTCTCTTTGCTGATGACTCCAAGATAGGAGCAGTAGTTGAGGGGGAAGAGGGGAGGTTGGCCCTACAAGGGGACCTGGACACTCTGGAAAGGTGGGCTCACACATGGAAATTAAATTTCAATATCACCAAGTGCAAGGTGTTACATCTTGGGTGAGGAAGCCCTAAACACAGGTACACCCTGGGAGGGGAGGTGTTGGAGGCTTCAACAGGGGAAAAAGACCTAGGTGTTATGGTGGATGCATGTATGAATAACTCTGAGCAGTGCAGGAGAGCGGCTAGCAAAGCAAACAGGATGTTGGGATGCATCGTAAAGGGATCACCTCTAGAAGCAGGGAAGTGATTTTGCTGCTGTACAATGGACTGGTTAGACCACACCTTGAGGACTGTGTACAGTACTGGAGACCACACTTGAAGAGGGACAAACAGCTCCTGGAGAGGGTACAGAGGAGGGCAACTAAGATGATACGAGGACTAGGGGATTTGACGTATGAGGACAGACTTGAGGAGCTCTGCCTGTTTTCATTGGAGGACAGGAGAGATGGGGGGACATGACTGAGGTCTCAAGTACCTCAAGGGAATAAATAGGGTAAACATGGAGGGGATCTTTAGACTAAAGCAGGGGGGGGGTATCACCAGAGGGTATGGTTTGAAGCTGGAAGGTGGAAGAGTGAGGGGGGAGAAGAGGAGGTTTTTCACTGAGAGGGTGGTGGATCCTTGGAACACGCTGCCTGGCGAGCTGGTTCAGAGATCCACAGTGGAGGGCTTCAAGAGAGGGTGGGACAGACACAAAAAGCGGATGTATCAGATGATGGCCTGGCCCAGGTGGGTGGGGATGGATGATAGAGGTTTCTGGAACACAAGGGGGGGAGGGCCTCGGTACCCAACTAGGGATCAGAGGTTCGAGCAGATTCGATAGACTGTAAGGCCTAATCTGCTGGCAATTAGTATGTTAGGCTATATTTTCAATGTTTTGTAGTATATAAACAGATGGCAGCTGTCATGATTAATATTTTTTCTCATGATCAATAAATCATGAATGATAAATCCTCATGATCAATGTTTTTTTATCTCTGTATCAAAGGGGTATACAGAAACCCTACTGGGCATGTGCAGAAAAAAAACTAAAATCCTTATAACTCTGGGGCTGTTTATTTTTTCATGAAACCATTCTAAAAGGAATTACTTTGGCACAAGACACTTCTACTCTGAAAGTTTCATGAAAAAAATTCCATACAGTCTACACTGTATGTGAGCGCAAAAAAAATCAATGTGAAGTACAGGAAAAAAATTACAATTCATTAAAAATTGGCATTCAGTATCTTGGAAACCATACAGGATGCTGTCACAAAATGTTTCACATCTTGAGACCCTTACAGGCAGACCACACATGCAAAATGTTGGGCTATTTCACTGATTGCCACCAAAGTTATTAAAGTTCACAAATTGGGGTTTAACATTAAACGCCTTACTCAGCACTAACTATACTGGCGTTACTACTGTATGTCAGCGTATACATCCAAATATACATTATATATAGATATATATATATATATATTGTGTGTGTGTATATATATATATTGCAAAACACTTCATTAATGCATCAGTTAAAGTTAAAGTGACAAAGTGGAAATGTGGTGTTAGGTTCAACTCTAACACCTGAGCTCATTTCGCACACTATATGGGAATTTGTCTGGGCCATCAACACTAACGCCACCCCATTCCATTACAAAATTGGGGCATGGCTGCAGCATAGAGAACTGGGCAAGCTTTAGGTTTGATGGATCCATGACAGACCCCCCTCGCCTGTGGGTCTGTGCAGGGTGGAGCATGGGGTGTTAGGGTTGGAAACCTTAACACCATATTTCCCTACTTTTGTCACTCTAATCCTAACTGGTGCATTAACAAAGTTTTTTGCAACTTATTTCCTTACTTTTTGAGACAGTATAATAGCATCCTTATTTTACTGTGGCAATACAGGGATCCCTCCATAGATGCATATATGCATCTACCTAAGGAAGCACAGGAACCTCCAGCCCCTGCACTTCCATTTATAGGACAACAGTCTCCATAGCCATGTTATTACCCTACCTCTTGTACCAGGTGCAGAAAGTTTTTTAAACCCAGCCAAAACGTAACTCCATGCAAGTGCAATGCCAATCTGCAGTGCAGGTGCGAAAACACAGTTTGGCCATGATTTGAAAAATTACAGCTGTGACACACATGACGTGGGGTAATAAGAAGGCTATGTTGAAAACCTGGGGTCAAAATATTGAACATTTCCAAAGTTACTAGCAGGCATAGCGAAATTGCAACAAATTGTATAACTTTCGCATTTTTCAATATTTTGACCCAAAATTTTTAACATAGTCTTCTTATGACCCCACCCAATAAACCCTGTAGGTGACAATTTTCAAATCCATGCCAAAACACCATTCCATGCCACAGATGCAGAAGCTAATTTTGACAGGATGTGAAAAATGACAGCTGTACAGTTCATGAGGTGGTGTAAAAAATGGCTCTGTTGAAAATTTGAAGTCAAAATATTGAAACGTTATGCCCATGCATAGAAAAATTTCAATGAAAGCACACAACATGGCCATTTTTAGGTTGCCACTAAATTAAAATGACACCTCATGAACACTGGCATTGTCATTTCATTAATCAGTCCCAAAAGGTAATTTCATGCAGCAACCATAAAATCACCTTCTTTGTCTGATTAATGAAATGACGGTGACAGTGCTCATGAGGTGGGGTCCCAAAAAGCCCATGTTGAAAATTCGGTGTAAAAATACATAAAAATACCAAAGATATCGACATAAGTTTAAAACGCCATTGAAATACATTATACAGGACTTACCTTGATTCTTCAGTTCGTGGTTCGGCTTTGAAGAGTGCAGACGTGTCCTAGTCTACAGAATATGACAGCGTATAACCTCTGGAGGTAAGTAGAGGGTAAGGGTGTGTGTGGGGAGGTGGGTACACAGTGGGGGCTGCAGGCATTATTGGCAATGGACTTCTTTTTGTCAGGTTTTAAAAAAATATAAAAAGACATTGAGAGACAGTATTCTTATTTGCAGGGAAAAAACATGAGAAAAGGGAGGGTGGAAGGATACCACTGACTACCAATGGAAACAAATGGGCATTGGAGGGTGGTGGAATACCACTAGACACCAGGGATAAAGTGGGAGCCTACTCCCCCCCCCAAAAAAAGGGGTCTGAGATTATATATTTAAAAAAAATGGGCATAGTGGCAAAAAGCCACAATAATAATAATTTAAAAAATATACATAGAAAAAAAAATAAATGGGGAAAAATATCAGAATTCAGGGTGGGGGGGTCCCACTAGATGCCAGTGCTACTTACAGGGCAAAGATGGAAAGATTCCTCTACTTTTCGGGACCAGATGGTCCAAAAACCTTATTTTCATACCAGATGGCCCTGGCAAAAATCCTTTTTCACCATCCCATCTCCTTTTTCACCATCCCTATTTGTCATGGGTAAAAAGGAAATCGACTGGTCAAAAAGATTCTCGGTCTGGACATCTGGTCATGAAAAGTTGAAATCTTTATTCACCAGCCAATTTCCTTTTTCACCATCCTTTTTCATTGTTGTGAAAAAAAGAAATCGGCTGGCGAACAAGGTTTTCCACTTTTTACAAACAGATGGCCAGACCGGGAATCCTTTTTCACCATCCTTTCTCATCATGACAACAAAGGAAATTTGTTGGCAAACAAGGATTCCCGGTCTGACCACCTGTCATGAAAAGTTTAAATCTTTGTTCGCCAGCTGATTTCCTTTCTTGACATGACAAAAAAAGAATGGCGGAAAAGGAATTTAGCGAGTGGCGAAAAAATATTTAAATACTTGAAAAAAATGTTTCTGGGGGCATACAGATGCTGAAAACTACAAAGCACAGCTCATCAACTCCTGATGAGCAAAATACATACTTTAATGTCTGAAACTGACACCCCTGTGCAGAGTTACCTACCCGGTCAGACAGTATAACTTCAACAGCGCATGTCAGAACAGCTCTGTTAGAAGAGCGTATCACGGACAGCGACAGGGGTAGAACAGCGAAATGCATTTACCATTATACCTGTAGCTGTCATGTCTTGTGAATGACTGGAGGGCAGTAAGAAGGGTTGAAAAACGTTGAAGGCTGGTTGAGCTGCTCCCATGGTGCAGAGGGCTAAGGCATAGAGTGACTCAACCACCGGAGTTCTGGAGACCAGGGTTCTGGTCCCAGCATTGGGAGGTGCGTGGGGTGGAGACCCCTGTAAAAACATAAATGTAGTATTTTGTTTTGAGTTCATGGTAGCGGTCCTCGGTGTGTGTTTGGACCACTACCATGTGGATTTTTGTGTTTTCAGAGGACGCTGTTATTGTGGGTGCCATTGTTGCAGTGCTGTTTTGGACAGTGCTGTTATTGTGTTCGCGTTTTGAACCTAGTGTCCAGAGTTATGACAGTTTTTGGGGGGCAAAATAAAAAAAAAACAAGATGGTGACTCACAAAAAAGGAATTTTTTCTGGTGAACAAGGATTGGCCCCTCAAGAGAAAGAATCCTTGTTCGTCAGAGCAAAATCCTTTTTCGTTCCGTTCCTCTATCCAAAAGAGTGAACTCAGCATGCTCAGAACCCAAAAATTTTAAATTAAATAACTTTGGAATAGATTAATATGTTTTCACCAAACTAATGCAGGCATGCTCTCTGGGGCAAGCACTTTCAAACCTGAAAAGTTCAGACCAAATGCCCAAACTGTTTGGCCACAGTGCAATGACAAAGAAACTGTGAAAAAAAGACAAATGTTAGTGATTTTTCACTATGCGCAGCATGAAATCCACTGATCCAACTGACACACAACTTGGCTAGTCAAGATATCTACCCCAAGAGACCACGCATGCAAAATTTCAGGTTTTATGTGATAAGAGCAGGTACATTTTCTCGCCGATCACAAAGACTGAGACAAATATTGCCTGACGTCAAAAGGGCGAGTAACATTATAGCGGCCATTGCAAATAGCGACGGTAGCTTACTGCATTACAAAAAACACCCACAATATGTATTTTTATGCAGAGGACTATTCCCCCTGCACCACCAGACTAAATATAATCAACTCCATAGGGTCACGGACTTAGGGGATAAGAGCAAAAAATATTTTGATTCCTAGCGTCAGACCTGAACCCAGGTCTGCTACTTCAGGGGTGGTAGCTCACGCCAACATGCTAAATGGCCAGCTCAGCAGGGCATGGCCAAACAACATCCCATATCCAGCTGTAGCGAGTGTAGCTCCCTGCTACACTCACTCTGCAGGATATAACAATCTTTCACCAGTCGCTGTAACTACGAGCGGTATTATTGAGTCACTCATACTGAGCCGCTGAATAATAATCACTCATATCACTGTACACCAAATTCCATGCAAATCTGTGGAACCGTTGCAAAGTTATTAAAGTGCAAAATTTGAGTTTTAACACTAAAGTGCCTACTCAACCCTAACTATAGTAGTGCTACCACAAGATTATATATATATATATATATATATATATATATATATATATATCCCTGCCCACTTTCTGCACTCTCGATGGGACTTTACTTGAGGACACCTCATCCTTCGGATTCCTTGGGATTTGGTTAGACCAACACCTCAACTTCTCTGGACACATATTGACACCATCCAGAAAAAAATTGCTCCCCAAGCTCAGTGCCTTGTTCAGAAACCACAGTTGCAACCCTCCTGCGGCTAGGATTAGCTTATCCAGAAGATGATCCTCCCCATTTTTGACTACTGTGATGTAGTCTATGGTGCTGCTCCTAGGTCCTCCCTGACCAGACTGGACACTCTCTTCAACTCCTGCTGCTGCTTTGCTCCTGATGCTCCCTCTCGCACCCACCACTGTGACCTCTATTGAGCCCTTTCCTTCCTCTCCCTTACAAACAGGCACCTCTCACACTGCGCTAAATTCACAGCTAAACACTGGCTGGGTGAACTCCCTTCCTACCTCTCCCCCTCATTTATAACATCCCCTCCTCCTTCCCACTCCTTCAGATCTGCTCACATTCACACACTAACTGTTCCCCGCTGCTCCACCCTATCCAGCCAGTCTGGGTACTCTCAACATTTCCCTAAAATATGGAACTCTCTGCCTCCCCAAATCTAACACTTCTCCTCCCTCTATTTCATCAACACTGCCCTCTCTAACTATCTTGCACCTAACTGTTCCTGTTATGTCTCGCCTTAATTTCCTTCATCTTGCTCCTTACAGTTCATTCCTCTTCGGAATTTACCCAATGCCTCTATCAACTCTACTAATCCTAGCCCCTCCTAGGTGCTAGTTCTCATATCTTTCTCCCTTCCCCTACTCTCTCCCCCTTTTTTCCTAGCCTTCACACTCCCCCTGCAGGGTTCTCAGCATCCTGAAGGAGTCCAATAGTGACTAGGCTTGCCACCTTTTCTTCCCCCATCTACCTATTCTTGGCCTTCCAGGTCCCCTTGCAGGGTCCCCAGCATCCTAGAGGGTTCATTGGATTAGGTCTCATCCCCTCCCAGGTGTTTTTCTCATTCCCTCTCTCTCACTATCCCTCTATAATTATAATGCCTAACTGCAGGAGGGTTTACAATCACCTGAACTTGCCTGCCCCCTTCCAGGGTTTATCGCATCCTGAGGGGTTCTCTTTTTGGGTCAGGCCGTATTTCCCCTCCTTGGTGTTAATCACACTTACTCCCTGTCTTTCTCTCCCTCTCTAATCCCTACTCCAGTCCCCTGTCCCCTTGCAGGGTTCCCGGCATCCTGAAGAGATCTCTCCAGGACATGACTCTGCACTATCTGTCATCTCATCCTCTCTCTCTCTCTCCCCTTCATCCTTTATTTCATGATAGCACTTGTTCACTTATTACCATTGCACTTCTTAATTGTTCTCACAAATTACATATGTATGTAACACTGTTTGTAACAACTGCCTTAATTAATTGTATGCTATGTATGCTATGTTGAACTTTGTAACTTGAATGTAAAATGTCTCATCCCTATTGTACCCCTTCCCCCCAGGTCACACCCAGAGATGAGCAATCTGTTGCTCAGTGTGCCTTCCTGGTGAAACATTTCAATAAATAAATACAAAAAATATAGCTATCTATATATATATATATATATAGTGCCCATTACCACGCTGTACAATATGTCCCTAGCCCTTGCCCAATTCCCGGCGGTTTGAAAGCAGGCCCTTGTTACGCCAGTGCATAAAGGAGGTGACAAGTCTCTGGTAGCCAACTGCAGACCCATCTCAAGCCTCTCCCCCATCCAAGGCACTGGAAAAGATGTGGTGGGTCAACTCATCGACTACCCCAATAAGTATAATCTACTATGCCCCAACCAGCATGGCACCAGACAAAATCACAGTACCACCACTGCCCTGCTGGACTACACAAACTATGCACATAAGGCCCTGGATGAAGGAAAACTGGTGGGGTCTGTCTTTAGTGACTTCACCAAAGCCTTTGATACAGTCAACCACCCCCTGTTACTGACTCAACTGCAAAACATGGGTGTGGTGCCCAATGCACTTTGCTGGTTCCAAGACTACCTGATACGGAAATCAGTGTGTCAAAATTGGGCAAACAGTATCCAGCACAAGAGAGGTATCATTTGGGGTATCCCAGGAATCAATACTGGGGCCTCTACTCTTCAGCTTCTTAAATGACCTTCCCACAGCCTGCGACACCAAACTCATACTATTTGCAGATGATGCTGTGCTCCTGAGCAGCAGCACGTCTCAGGCTGACCTACAATCTGAGCTGCAGAACTCCTTCTCCAAACTCGAGGACTGGTTCTGTAGTCATAAGCTGCTACTAAGCTACAAGAAGACCAAGGCCAAGCTTATGTCCAGCCCCCACAACAAAAATAAGCACCACCCCCTCATCATCTCCAACTCATGGAGTGAGCCGCTGGAACAAGTCCACTTGTTCAAGTATCTAGGGGTCACAACAGATGATAACCTCACGTTTGCACACCATATTGGCTCTCTGGTCAAGACAGTCAGTACCAAGATTGGTGTCCTGTACAGGCACAGGTAATACCTCTCTCTGGGGGCCCTCCGCCTCTCAGTTCACAGTTCCATTATATCTACTATTGATTATGGACTAGTGGTCTACGGGGTAGCAATGGATACAGCACTCAAGAGGGTTCAGACTGCGCTCAACAAAGCCTGCAGACTCACCTTGGATGCTGAGCTTGGCACTCACACCTGTACTCTGTACGAACACGCAAATTGGCTGTCATTAAGAAACAGGGTAAAATTCCAGACTTGCATCCTAGGGAAGAAGGCTCTAGTGGGTAAAACACTGCCTTGTGTAGGCAGTTTGACCAAGGCAGCCAACTTATTACAGGTCACCAGAGGGAGGACTGGAGGGGCCTTGGGTATCCCCTTTCATCGCACCTCACTTGTGCAATGTGCATTTGCCTACCGGGCTCCCCTGTGGATGAATGAACTCCTCGGGCACCTCTTGGCCACCAATTGTCTGGCCCAATTCAAAACTGACCTCAAACAGCACCTAATAACACTCTCTAAGTGCACCTGCCCCTAAGTCCAGCCACACCTGCTCTCTCTGCCCCCCAGCAAGCACTAGGCAGGCCTCAGGTACCCCATCCCTCTGTCCCTTCACATGACTTGCCTCAGCAATCAGTTTGCATCATGCTTCTTCGGCACCTGCCACCCCACCTTTCCCCCTCCCCAACTCCCAGTCCTGTGAGTTTCCCTAACAGTCACTACTAATGCAGGCTGCCTGACCATGCCCCCTCACACCCCACCATTTACTCTAGCATGTCTTCTCCACTCAGCCTCCCCTCATCCTCCCATTTCTCCCTATACCTTATCGCACTTCTTCCCCATCCTTCACCTCCACTGCAGTATCTACTTCTCTCTCATACCTCCTTTCTTCACCCCACTGCCAGCTGCCCTCATCCCTCTGAACTACTGACAAGGCACTTTGTGCCTGCTTATTCCCCCCTCCACCCTCATAAAGTGTTTTTCTTGTTATTTTAACTTGTACCTATGTTTTGAGTTATTCTGTAAGTTCTGAATCCAAGCTGTATCATTCATTGTGATGTTCCTTTGCTTTCTCCTATTGTATTTTGTTTTGCAATCTATGATGTGGAACCTTTGTAAAACAGCTTGCACTCAAAGGTCTTTTCTGAATCATTAAATAAAATAAATAAAAAAATATATCTGTATCTATATCTACATACAGGCATGGTAGCACCCCTATAGTTAGGGCTGAGTGGAGTACTCAATGTTAAACCCAGTTGTTGAACCTTGATAACACTGGAGTCATTTGATAGAATAGCCAAAAAATTTGCATGTGCAGTCATGGTGGCAAAGTCTCAAGCCTTGTAAAGTTTCGTGCCAGTGTCTTTTGCAGTTTAAAAGATCTGGAAAACTGATTTTTGGAAAAGGGAAGATTTTTTCCATACTCCTTCCCTCCCTCCTTCCCTCCTTCCCTCCTCCTCCTCCTCCTCCTTCTTCTCCCAGCTCAGCCAGACCTCCCTCATTCTTCCCTGAGATACACTGAGTCTTCCAACTGCAATGCAGTTACATGCAACAAATGTGTAACTACAGTGTAATTACTCCATTGCATGTAATTAATGATCTTCTACCCCACAGTTAATTTGAAACTGACACATAAAATAAAGTGTGCATTTTTTTAACATTAAACCTGAAAAGTAGAAAATGATCCATTTCATCTATCTGATCCCCCAGACCCCCACTCACACCCACCACCCACCACCACCACCCACATACCCTTACTCACCTGAAACTCATCCACATCACCCACTCTTCAATTGAAAAGATGTCTTGCTACTGGAACCGTCAACAATATGAGAAAATTAGGTAAGTCCAGTTTAATGCATTTCAATGGGGTTTGATCTTTTACTCATAATGTTGTCATTTTTTAATACTGTATTTTTTCCACCAGATTTTCAACATAGCCTCTTTGGGGCCCCACCTCATGAATAAGGGTAATTGAATTGTTCAAATCCATCCCAAAAGATAATTCTGCAGATGCTGCATGAAATCACCTTTCAGACAAAGTTGTAAATTGTCACCTACTGTGGTCACGAAGGTGGGTTCATAACAAGGTTATGTTGAAATTTTGGTGTAAAAAAATATAAAAATGACCAAGTTATGAGTAAACAACCTTCACTCATAACTTTGATAATTTTCAATACTTTTCTACAAAACTTTCAACATGGCCTTTTTTTTACCCTACCTCATGAACAAGCAGTTAAGATTTTTCAAATACTTGCTGAAAGGTGATTCCACAGCCACTGTGTGAAATCACATTTTGGGCAAGATATGAAAATTTTCATCTACCGGGTTTATGAGGTGGTGTCATAAGAAGGCTATGTTGAAAATTTAGTGTAAAAATGTGGTGAAATGATCAAGTTATGGCTGGTATGGATAGGCAGAGCGGGAAAACCTGAGCCTTTTGCCTGCCCAGAAGACAACCCCATCACTGGAAAAGCAGCAGCAGACCAGAGCTAATGAGCTCCAGCAGGTTCCACAGAGGAACCAATCGGAGGAGGGTCACAACTCCCTCCACACCAGGTAGCCAATCCTGGGCACTGCCTGGGATCCTGGAAGCAGGAGAGGTGTGAGAAGTGGAATTGAATCCACCACAACAGAGAGCAGAAGGAACCACTGGTATGGACTGGCAGAGAGGGAAGACCTGAGCCTCTCATTCACCCAGAAGACAACCCCAATCACTGGACAAGCAGCAGCTGACTGCAGCTAGGGAGCTCCACCAGGTTCTGCAGAGGAACCAATCAGAGGAGGGTCGTGTCTCCCTCTTCTCCAGGTAGTCAATCCCGGGCAGTGCCTGGGATGAAGGAAGCAGGTGAGGTGAGAGAAGGGGAAAAAAACCCACAGCGGACAGCAGAAAAAACCACCAGTACAGACGGGCAGACAGGAAAGACCTGAGCCTTTTGCCCAGCCAGAAGACAACCCCAATCACTGGACAAGCAGCAGCAGATTAGCACTAGGGAGCTCCACCAGGTTCCACAGAGGAACCAATTGGAGGAGGGCCGTGCCTCCCTCCATGCCAGGCAGCCAATCCCTTGTGCTGCATGGGATCCTGGAAGTGAGGCTAGGACATTGTTAAGGACTGGGCCATCAAGCAGCCCCTGCACTGTGGCCCCCTGCACAAAGGGCATCAGAGTCTTCCCAATGGCGTCAGTCTGATGAGGTAGCCAGCAGTCAGACACTGTGTTCCCCCTGCTGATCCTAGTGGACCCCTACCCAGGTAAGCCTGCTGGGAGTTGCATTGTAGGGTGGCTGTACTTGGGTGGCTAGCTAGGCATCTGGGGGCACGTGTATCAGTGGGCTTAGGGGCTTGCTTTTCCTTTTTTTTCTGTTGTTCTCTCTTTCGTTTGTTTTAAACTGCTACTGGGTATTAGTGTTGATAGGCACTAGTGTATTTCAGGGATCAGGGGATTAATGTTAAACAGTTGCTGGGTATATAAGGGTGTAGGGACTTATTGTAAAACACTTGCCAGGTATTAGAGGTTGGATTACTGCAACACTCTATACCTAAGGCTATCTGGAGGATGAATGCATCAACTGCAGCTGGTGCAGAACATTGCAGCCCAGATGTTGGCTGGCTCCTCGATGAGGTATCATATTACTCCGGTCCTGCGTGATTTGCACTGGCTGCCTCTGCATTTGTGCATCACCTTCAAGATTGGCTTCTTAACATACAAGGTTCAATGTAGTTTGTGACCAGACTACTTAAAAGAACTCCAGATTCCTTCTCAACCACTCTACCCTCTCTGCTCCACTGAAGCTGGACCGCTAGTGTTCCCCACCTTAAGGCTCAGGATGTCAGGTGATAAAGCCTTTGGAGTGGCAGCACCTATTATCTGGAACTCTATTCTATTCCTCATCATATTCATGCAGGCAACTTAGTGAAGGCCTTCAAAGCCTCTTTCAAAACATTTTTATTTAAGCAAGCTTTTAATGAAACCTGATTTAATTTAGTTTTAACCTATGGGTATATTTTTATTGTATTACATTGGTTTGTGTATGTAAAGCACTCAGAGCCCTTTATGGATTGAGTGCTATACAAATAAAATGTGCCTTGCCTTACCTAGTGAACTTCAGGGTTTAGGGGCTTGGGTTTATTGGTTAGTAGTAGAATAGCCCTACTGGGGTCTGGGATAGGAAGACATGAGGGACAAGTACAGCAGAAAAAAGGAAATGTGGGGAGTGGTGCAATGCAGTAGTTGTGGGCAGCAGTCTACAGGGAGACCTTCTGAAGACTGCAGTGCTGTCCCATCTGCATGTGCCTCTCTGGGTGGAGGTAACAGGTCTCAAGGCTGTGGGAGGTGCTGGTAGAGAATCAGGAGAATGTTGCTAGACTCAAAGTCAAGTTGGCAAGGAGCCGGGGGGAACATCTCTTCTGCCCAGGGACCACCTAGCCAGATGACGCTTCCTCAAAGGATGCCAGAAGGGAGGAGAGGTTGAACTACAGTGGGCTCAAGGAGGGCAGGGATGGTAGGATCTGGAAGGCTGGGACAAGTGGGTAACAGGCACACTCCTCACCCAGTGCCACTAAGAAATTCCTATGCCATTCTAGCAGAGTGAAACTGCCAAAAAGGGACACCCAAGGTGGTGGACAGTGAGGATGTGGGGGTCCACCCAAATGAAGTCCTACAGGGGGGAGGCCCCCAGAGAAAGAGGTAGCAACTTCTGGTAGGGGACTGTATTATCAGATGGATAGACTTCGGGGAAGGAGAGAGGATAGAGAGGGAGGTTAAGTGCCTCCTTGGCGCATTGACTCGGAAGGATGGAAAGCATATCCAGTGGATCATGAGGGCAACAGAAAGGAAGGAGAGCTGGAGGTCATTGTTCACCTGGGGATGAATGATCTTGTTTTGAAAGAGATGGGGCAGTGCAGGAGCAGTTTAAAGAGCTGGCAAAGGGTCTTAGGCAGGCAGCACACATTGTAGCCTTTACAGAAGTGCTGCCCATCTACATTGGGGGACGGAGAGGGAGCTCTGCACTAATGCCTTTAACTCATGGTTGAAGGAATTGTGCAGAGAGGAGGGGTATGGCTACACTGGGAACTGGGCTCCAGCTGGAGGGATCAGAACTTGTACCGGGGGGATGGCCTGCATCAATCCATGAAGGGAACCACAGTCCTCAGTGTTCAGTTTAAATGTCACTTTGATGAACATTTAAACTAGCTGGGGGGGTGGCAGAAGGCAAAGAGGTGGTAGCAACTGCCACCCCCCCCCACAGGCTGTGATGGTGGGTATAGAAATCCTGAGGGAAAAGATTCTCACCAGAATGGAAGACAATCAAGGTAGCAGGGGATTAGCAGTGGAGGGAAGGAGAGGGGAAGAGTAGCAGGCAATATGAAAAGGAGAGGAAGGGGTTACAGCGAGAAAATATGGGAAGGGACAAGGGAAGGATTAACAAAATCTGGACAGCCATGTGTGTCAATGCTAGAAGTCAGGGAAATAAGATACCAGACTTGGAGGCCACCATGGCAGAGGCAAACCTGGATATTGTGGCCATCATCGAAACATGATGCACCGACAGCCATGACTGGGAAATGATCATACCTGGCTACACAATGTTTAGAAGAGACAGGGTAGGAAGGAAAGGTGAGGAAGTGGTGCTTTCTGTTAAGTAAAACATAAAAGCAATGGAAGTAATGGGAATTTAGGGGGGGTTGAGGTGTTGTGGGTCAATCTCAAGTCGGGAAATGGAGCCACCATTCCGATAGGAGTGCTATACAGGCCTCCGACACAGGGAGAGGACTTAGACAAAGAAATGTTGGAAGACATAGGCAAAATGACTAATAAGGGGAGGTGGTGCTGGTGGGGACTTTAATCTGCCAGATGTGAAATGAAGCCTACCTGCTGTAGCATCAGCTAGAAATATAGACATCCTGGACTCCCTGCAGGAGGCATTCCTCAGGCAGCTAGTCAGTGAACCCACTCGGGGTGGGGCAATACTGAAGCTGATACTTACTGATTGGGACAGTGTTCCAGAAATCAGAGTGGGAAGTCATCTGGGGACCAGTGACCATCGCACAGTGTGGTTTAATATAAGAACATCAGCATAATCCAACAGCACAAGGGCGAGGGTCCTGGATTTTGGAAGGGCTGACTTCACAAATATGGGGGAATGCCTCTGAAAGGACCTGATGAAAGGGAGATGTCATGGGTGAGGTAGAAGGCAAATGGGTTGGGTTAAAGAAGGCATAGTAATGGCAACAGACCTGTACCATCAGGCACATAAGCAGAAGTAGAAGGAGGAGGAAACTGTTGTGGTTCTCAAGGGAAGTGGCAGAAAAGGTAAAGGCAAAAACAGTGGCATTCAGAAGGTACAAGGAGACTCAGAAAGGAGGAGAGGAAGGTATATCTGGAGAAATGGAGGAAAGCAGGCAAAGCAGTAAGGAGCACAAAGATGTAAGCTGAAGAAAGAATAGCCCAGACAGAATCGAAGAGGCAGAAGACATTTTTCAGGTATATTAGTGAGAAAAAGAAGACAAAGGGAGGGATTGTATGGTTAAAAAAGGAGGGAGGGGGTTGTACAGAGGAGGACCAAGAAAAGGCATATATCTTAAACAAATACTTCTGCTCAGTGCTCACAGTAGAAGGGGAAGGGGTGGGACCACAAATAAGCACCAAGAGCTTGGAGGGGAGGGAAGTGGACACCAGTCTCTTTTCTAGGGAGAGGGTCAGGAAAGCACTTGCTAATCTGAGAGTGGACCAAGCCATGGAGCCATATGGGGTGAATCCAAGAGTGCTTAAGAAACTCAGGGAGGTGCTAGCTGCACCCTGGCAGACTTGTTTAACAGTTCACTGGAGACCAGCATGGTACCAGAGGACTGGAGAAGAGCGGATGTAGTCCCACTTCACTAAAGTGGCAGCAAGGAGGAGATGGAAAATTATAGGCCTGTCAGTCTGACATCTGTAGTAGGAAAATTGATGGAATCACTATAAAAGAAAAGAATCATGGAACACCTGGAATCCAATGGACTGCAGAACCCGAGGCAGCATGGCTTTACAGAGGGGAGGTCAAGGTGTCGGATCAGGCAGGGTGATGGATATGGCTTACCTGGACTTTAACAAGGCCTTTGACATTGTTCCATATAGGAGGCTGGTAAACAAGTTGGGTAGCATGGGGGTGGGCACTAAGGTGGTAATCTGGGTTTGAAACTGGTTAGGAAATGGGAGGCAGAGGGTGGTGGAATATGAAGTTTGCTCCAAGGTGGGGAGGGTGACCAGCATGGTACCTCAAAGGTCAGTACTGGCGCCAGTCCTCTTTAATGTCTTCATTAGTGACATAGCAGAGGAACTAGAAGGGAATATCTGCCTCTTGACAGATGAGACCAAGATATGCAACAGAGTGAATACTCGGGGGGGGGGTAAAGGATGGAAAGAGATTTAAAATGACTGAAAGAGTGGTCAAAAGTTTGCCAGCTAAGGTTTAATACAAAAAAGTGCAAAATAATGGACTTGGGTTACAGAAACCCAAGGGTGTAGTACAAAATGGGGTAGAGATACTTGCAATTATCAAACAGGAAAGGGACCTAGCGGTAATCATATCGGATGACCTGAAGGTGGACAGACAATGCGACAAAGGAATTGGGAGAAATAGTGGGATGCTGGGATGTAACATAGAAACATAGAAACATAGAGGTTGTTGGCAGACTAAAACCGCCAGGTCCATCTAGTCTGCTCAATTTTCCTACCTTACCTCCTGTGTAGGTAGGGATATTGCCAGCAGAAAGAGGGGAGAGATGTTGCCCCCTGTATAGGTCATTGGTAAGATCCCACCTGGAGTACAGTGTCCAGTTTTGGAGACTACATCTCAGGAAGGACATAGAGTGGAAGCTATCCAGAAGAGGGTTACCAAGATGGTACAGGGTCTGCATCAAAAGCCCTACAAGGAGAGACTAAAAGAACTAAACAAGGTACAGGTGGGAAGTATTTTTCAGAGGAAAGGGTGTTCTACAACAAGAGGTCACAATTTGAAGCTGTGGGGGGTAGGTTCAGGAGAGATCTGAGGAAATATTTCACAGAAGTGTGGTGGATGCCTGAAACAGTCTTCCAGTGGAGGTAGTGGGGGGGGGCAAAAACAGTGGTGGGATTCAAAACATCCTGGGATAGGCACTAGGGAATCATAAGGGATAAGAAAGGGGTGGAAGAGAAAGTGCAGTAGGCCTGGAAGGGTCTGCAGCAAAAGCAGCACAATGAAAAAAGGTCAGACTGAACAGGCCAAGTGGCCCTTATCTGCCATCAGATTCTATGTTTCTAAGTCATGAGTGAACACTGAAATATTTCAAAGTTCATTGATAACTTCCCTAATTTTTAACATTTTGACTCCAAACTTTCACCATAGCCATTTTTTAACACCATCTGATAAATGTGACAAGTGTCATTTTTATGTTGGCGTGCTTGCGCAGCCAACATCTTGCGGCAGTGGAGATTTGGAGGCGCAGTCGCCATTGGGCGACTGCAGGGCACGCATCAGTAGGGGCACCCCTCATTCCCGAATCACCCTGCATGCCGGCGCCACACCATGCATACTAATGTGGTGAGCACATCTAAGGAAAGGTCCGCTGTAATCCGAGCAAAGCTCGTCAGATGCAGCGGACCCTTCCTACGTGCTCGCCACATTGTCAGCATGGCAGGCAGCCGCCCAACTGCCGACTCCGGGGGTGTCCAATCCCCCTGCCAGCTTACTCTGGCCACAAAAATCTGCCGACAGGGGAGCCCACTCCCCGTCAGCATAAAGCAGTCCTCCCCCATTTCTTATATGCCGGGGGGTGCCCAATCCTCCTCAGCTCTCACCTCCCCCCCACTTTCATTGTGTGCCAACGGGGTTGCCCAGTCCCCCTTGGCATAAATTAACCCCCCCTTTTGTTATGTGCCGAAGAGGGAGCCTAATCCCCGTCAGTTGCAGCAACCCCCAAACAGTTAGGTGGCACGCTGGGAGCCCACCCCAGCATGCCAAGTCCCCTGAAAAAAAAACTGTCCCGCAATGTTAGTTTTCTCCCCCTGTAACATAAAAACGGTCCCTCATAGTCTCCCTACCCACCACCCGCACCCACCCACTATGCACCCTGCCTCCCCATGCCCCCTCACCCCATACTTACCTCCGGAGTCCAGCGCGACGATCTTCAGTGGACCAGGAACACGTCTGTACTCTTCAAAGCCGACCGTGAACTGAGGAAATGCCAGTAAGTTATATAATGGAATAAATGTTTTTTTTTTTAACTTTGATGCATATCTCAGGCATTTTTTGGAATTTTTCCACCCAGTTTTCAACATGGGGTTTTTGGATCCCTCCTCATGAATTCTGTTACAGTTATGACGTTAATCAGTCCCAAAAGGTGATTTCGCAGTCACTGCGCTGAATCACCTTTTGGGACTGATTAACACAAGGACAGTGGTAGTGTTCATGAGGTGCGCCGTCAAAAGCCTATGTTGCAAAATTGGTGGAAAAAAATCCTTAAATAATTTCTTGTTTTATGAGCGCATACTAAGTGTCGCTATGCACGCTTGTAACTTGCAAATTCATTAATGTTTTCATACCAGATTTTCAAAATTGTCATTTTTCTACACCTCCTTGTGAAAAGTATAGCTGTCATTTTTCACATCCTGGCCAAAATGTGTTTCCGCACTTCCTGCGCACAATATCGTGGTTGCTGTGGGAAATCAGTGTTTGGGGAAGATTACAAAAATGACAGTTACACTGTTCATGAGCAGAGGTCCTACAATGCCTATGCTGAAAATTTGGTGACGATATTGCATAACATTACTGTGTTACGAGCGTGCGTTGCGTAGTTTGCATGCACGCTCGTAAATTCGTGAATTTATAATATTTTCACTCCAGATTTTCAACATTGCCATTGTTCTGCACCTCTTTATGAACAGTACAGCTGTCATTTTTCACATCCTGACCAAAATGTGTTTTTGCAGTTCCGGCACAGAATAGTGAATAGTCGCTGTGGAACGTCCGTGTTCGAGACATATTATGGAAATGACAGTGACACTGTTCATTAGCAGTGGGTCTAAAATGCCTATGTTGAAAATTTGGGGCTGACAGTCAATACAATTAGTGTTTTATGAGTGTGCATTGCAGTTTGCATGCATGCTTGTGACTTCGTGTATTTGTAATATTTTCACTCCACATGTTCAAAATTGGCATTTTTCCACACCTCCTTATGAACAGTACAGCTGTCATTTTACATATCCTGCCTGAAATGTGTTTTTGCATGTCCGGCGCAGAATTGCACGGTTGCTGTGTGAAATCAGATTCCGGGACAGTTTGAGGAAATGACAATGACACTGTTCATGAGCAGAGGTCCTAAAATTCCTATGTTGAAAATTTGGTGCTGAAAGTCCAGAAAATGTCTGTGCTGCAAGCATGCATTGTGAAGTTTTCACACAGCCTTGTAACTACGTACATTTGCAAAGTTTTCATGCCACATTTTCACCACTGGCATTTGTGCACACCTCCTTATCAACAGTACAGCTGCCATTTTTCACAGCCTGCCCAAAAAGCGTTCAAGAACTGTATGACAATGGCGCTCATCAGGAAATCACCTTTGGGACACATTAACAAAATCACAGCACTACTGTTCATGAGGGAGGTCCCAAAATACCTATGTTAAAAATGTGCCTAAAAAACTCCCACAAATAATTGGGTTGCGGACGTCTGCTGCGCAGTTTGTATGCATGTTCATTGCTTCACCAATATTTCATATTGCCACTCCAGATTTTCAGTGTTGCCATTTTTTATGCCTCCTCATGAACAATACAGTTGTCATTCTCCACATCCTGCCCAAAACTGTGTTTTCATCCCTCTGTCACCCAGTGCCACAGCCGCTGTGCAAAACCACCTTTCAGCTAACAAAGTGATTGTGCCGCTTTTCATGAGGTGGCCTGACAAGCAGCCGATGTTGAACATGTAGAGTGAAACTACCACTACATGCCTACAGTGTTAGGGTTTCCAACTGCAGCACCCCACCTGCTATGGACTGACAGGCATCAGGGCTGTGACTTGGGATCATCGGATATAATGCTCATGCCATTCCACCCCCCACACCCACCCTGCAGCCACGGACAGGCATCGTGGTGTGTCTTGCACTGTTCGGCCACAAACTTCACCCCATGCTCCTATATTGCACCCACATCAGTGTATTTCCTTATGGAATGGCGTACGTATAATGCCCAAAGACCCCAAAGCACACCATGACACTTGTCAGTGTCTACAGGGTAGGATGAGGTACAATGGCATGAGCATTATACCTGACAACCCAAAGGCACACCCCACTGCCTGTTTCTCTCTACAGGGTGGGGGTGGGGTTGGCAGCACTTCAATACTTCACTGCCATTCCTATTATACGCCTCTAGCTCCACCACTGCCAATGTCAATGGCACTGCGACAGCATTCAACATTGACAAATGCTTGTTTAAATCCTGGATGAGATGTGCTTTTGCACTTGTGGTACATAACAGCTTTTCAGACAATATACTATAGATGCCACATGTCATGTTTATAAAAGGGAGTCAGAAAATGACTATTTTGCAAATTCAAGGTGAAAACAAAAAAAAAATAAATAAATGAAAAATATGATTAAGAAATGTTGTATGTAGCACCTGCCTTTACCACTGTGAGTAGTGCTTTGTGATCCAGTGCCAATGAGCTGAGTTTGAAGGCAAGCTCAGTAAGCCAGCTGGGGCAAGGTTGGGGGATGGCACTGTTATGCAACCCCCTAGCCAAGGAAGGGAAGGTGCAGGGTTGCCTGCATGGGACCAGGTACCATATAGTACAGAGAACTCTTCTATTGCCATAGAGTCCTGCACCTCTGCATCTGTGGGTTGCAGAACACCCTGTGCATTGGCTGAGAGATGGACTCACTATCCTGTGTGTCTGTATCTGCGGCCACATGGAAGCACACTAGACAGCCCCATGAATTCTTGACATCCATCACTGCACTTCCATAGGCAGACAGAGTCTTCCTTTGATGCAGGTCCCAGAGGGCCCTACATACCTGCACCTGTTCACAAAGGGACCTGCATGAATGAGGATATGATTCCACTATTTCAAAAAGAAAGGAAATTGTGGGCAAAACTCTACTTTAACATATCAGTTAGGGTTCAACTTAATGCAACAAAAGTAGGGAAATGTGGCATTAGGGTTTCCAACCCTAACTCACCACACCTTACCCCCGAAGCAGCAAAAGGAAAAAACGTTAGTGACTGGGGTCTCTGGAGCTGGAAGCCCTAATACTACATTTCCCTGCTTTTGTTGCATTAAGTTGAAACCTAACTGGTGCATTAACATTATTCCTTTGTACACATGTAACTAAATTATCAATTAAAACTATATACTGTAGCTACACCAATCAAACAATTAAAAGTATATGCCTACACTAATAAAAATGGTATATCCCTAGACTACATTAAACCCTATGGAACAACACTAACAACACAATTACCACATCATCAGGAAGCTAGCCAAACCAATTCAAAAGCTGCAAAAGTTCCTTGGAAAAAAAGACATTTTCTTCCCAAACCCAGAAATTCCCCAAACGCCTACCTGCACTCTTCACACACCATTCCTTCCTTGCTACAAGAGGCCTTCAGGTGCCATAATATGGTTGCAGATGTGATATCCATAAAAATAACCATCCTAATATATTATATTTAACAAACAATGGGTAAGGGTGGCACATTCAGAAGTAACCAATCTAGGAGGCTAATTCGGGCAATAAGCCACTTGCCCTTTGGGCTCAAGGTCTTATAGCCCTAACTAGCCAGCCTCTATGGGTATACATGTATACCCCTTTACTCAATATAGGTGTCCCATCAAAACCACGACAGCACATACCTGTGGTCAAAAGTGACATGAGCATAATAGCTCTGCAGGGTTTTGGAGTTTGTTTATCTAATCTAGTGCAGTTTTGGACTGCATGGTTTTGTGCTGACCACATGGCACTCTTTTTTGCCAGTGCCATTTCTGCCATGCTGTCTTGATATAGTACCCTCAATATATAGAGGATAATGGATGGGCAACAGTAAACCATAACACTGTGTTCGCTTTGAGAGGTTGTCATGACAACCTAGTAATCCTCGAGAGCAAAGCTTGAGAGGTTTACTGTTGTCATGACACTTTGAGAAGCAAACTCAGCATTGTCGTTTAACTGTTGCCCATCCATTGTCTTTTATACTACATGGGCAACAGCTAAACAAACGCTGAGCATTTCTTGAGTGCAGCTGTACATTGCACTGCTGTTTAAGACACCACCACAAGAACAAGCCCCGCTCCATCCACAGTGCCCGTTCTCAGAGACACTTTTAAAAATAAAAGTAAATATTGCAACATGCACCTTCTGTAGTGCATCGGGAATGTGTCATTAAACTACACATTTTTATAGGTGATTTCGGGGGAAGGATCTCACTGCCAGAGATGCGCATGCCCAAATACATTCATGTTGTTTTGCTACTATCATTGTGACATACTCAAAAGGGTATAACAACCTCTTAACAGCATGATAATATAACAATGATAGGAATTCATTGAATTCCATCATTAATAACCTCTCCCATACACAATATATACATATATATATATATATATATATATATATATATATATATATATTAAAATGGGTAGGAAAAATTATGTCTGCTGATTTGTTGGATCCCATCACATGACTATATCAAGTCGACAGCACACCTACTTTACCCAAAAAACAATTTTGCTGTTTTATAAGATAGATAACCCACCTTAATGTGTGTGTAGTCGTGCTCTGATATATGCACGCCTTGGGTGGTTGATGCACTCGGCCTGCAGTCTCGTGTGTACAATGCACACCAAGGCATGCGTATATCAGACCACGACTGCACACCTAAGAGTGGGTTATCTATTACATATATATATATATATATATAGTGGTTTATCTATCTTATAAAATGTCAAAATTGTTTTGAAGGGGGTTAAAAGTTGAGGTGTGCGGGCGCGTTCTGATATACACACGGTCATGTGATGGGATCCAACAAATCAGTAGACATAATTTTTCCTACCCATTTTATAAATATATATATATATATATATATATATATAGTATGGGAGAGGATAGATAGATAGATAGATAGATAGATAGATAGATAGATAGATAGATAGAGATATATTTATTTATTTATTTTATTTAGTTTTTGTTGACCGGGTAAGTGCACTAGACAAATCCTGCCTATTTTCAGGCACAACCCGGGGGAGGGGAATACAGATGAATGCCAACTGACCTTGAACCAGATTAAGCTGTTGGTGGTATTTTTCGTGAATGGAGGAAATTTGACCATTGCACTGGGGAAATTCCCCTGCTCTTTTTGAGAAGTGCCATGGGATCTTTAACATCCACCTGAACTACCACCAGAACAGCCAGATGGGACCTCGGTTTAATATCTCATCCAAAAGACGGCACCTCAGGAGTGCAGCACCCCCCTCATGCTGCACTACAGTGTCAGTAATGGGATATTAACCCAAGTGCCTCATGTGGGGATAGAACCCACAGCCTACTGATCTCCCAGCCTCAGAGGTGAGTGTGCTACCTGCTGAGCCACTGACACTGCTCAGCAGTAGATATAGATATAGATATAGATATAGATATAGATATAATTATTTGCAAAAACAACTTCCATTAATGCACCAGTTAGGGTAACATAATGCCACAAAAGTAGGGAAATGTGGTGTTAGGGTTTCCAACCCTGACTCCCAACCCACACCCCCAAAGCAGCAAAAGGAAACAATGTTAGGGTTTTGGGTCTGTGGAGTCTTGGTGAATCAGTGGTGGGGTCTTCCTTGGCATTGTCAGCCTTAATGCTCACTCCATTACCTGAGCAAACAATATCACATGTGACCTCCATTCTTCATCCAGGGTCTGCAGAGCCCTGCATGAAGAAAGCTACAAACTGTGTTGGTAACATGTTGCGAGACATACTTCTCTACCTTTGAAGCCATAGATATTCATTTCAAAAAACTTTGTTAATGCATCAGTTAGGGTTCATATTAAAGCAACAAAAGTATGGAAATGTGATGTTAGGGTTCAAACCCTAACACCCCCCCCACCAAACCCTACCACCCCACTCCTGCCCTCCACAGACCAACAGTTATTGGGATGTTCCTTGGGGTCATCAGTCCCAATGTTCACCCCATTCCATGTGTAAGGAAGCTGAGATGGTACAGCATAGGAGAAAGGAGTGAGCATTAGGGTCAACGACCCCAAAGCCCACTCCGACACCTGTTGGTCTGTGGAGGATGGGGGTGAGGTGGGGTGGTAGGGTTGGGTGGGGTGTTAGAGTTTGAACTCTAACACCACATTCCATATTTTTGTCACTTCAATATGAACCTTAACTGATGCATTGACAAGTTGTTTTTTTGCAATGAATTTCCTTACTTTTGAGAAAGTGTAATCTTACCCTTATTTGTTTGTGGGAGTGCAGGGCCCTCCAGGCCCTGCACTCCCATCACTCCATAGTGTGTTGTGGAAGCACAAGGCCCCCCAGGCCCTGTGCTCCCATGCATTTATATTGTAATTGTTCCTGTTTTTCATGTGGGAGCGCAAGGCCCCTGGTATGCATATATGGGCCCTGCACTTCCATCTATCCATAAGTGTAGAGACATTGTAATTAATGCTTATCTCCCTGTGAGAGCACAAGGCCCTTCAGGCACTGTGCTCCCATCACTTCATAATGTTATTCATATGTAGGAGTGAAGGGCTCTCTGGGCCCTGTTCTCCCACCTATCCATAAGTGTTAAGACATTGCAAATAACCCTTGTGCTGCCAATGTCACAGTATCACAGTCACCATAGGGACATTGATAAAAATGTCCACCACAGTTGTAATATTGGCCTGGAAACATGCATAACTGCTTACTACACCTGAAGGTGTACTAAGTTGCCGTTCACAAAAAAAATCCATATCTTGAATCGTTTTTGAGATATAGCCCCTGAAAGGTACCCCGGCCACCACAATGTTATCCTATGGGAAATTTCTAAATTTGAAATGTTATAACTATGGAACCCATGTAAATTGTATCAGCAAACCATCAAAAGGCACATCTGTGGGGCTAGAACTTTGTACCCTACAAATTTCAGCCCAAAAGTCCTAACTGTTCCTTTGCAGTGAAGTGACAAAGAAACAGAATTTTTTTTAAATATAGTGCCTCAAACTGTGGCACAACTACAGTTTTTTCACGAAATAGTGCTGCAATTTGCAGCATTATCCACAAGGCAGTGTCTCAATTTGCAAAATATTTGAAAAAGTAGTGCCGCAGTTTGCAGCATAGCATCACATATTTGCATCATTAAAAATGGCCCAAATAAAATAAACATATTTCCTGGCATCCTAGAAAAAAGTAATCACAGAATTGTGTTCCCTGGGCCCCCCCCCCCGATTAGGTAAACACAAGTGTTGGTGTTTATCAAGAGGCAGAATTTTTTGAATTATTTAGTTTTTTTCTGTGTCGCTAACTGAAAATTAGATGCCAGCAGCACCTACTTTCGCGAAAGCAAAAAACTGCTTTCACATGGCACATCTAAATTTTTCCCATAGGAAATAATGAGAAGATTTAAATTTTAATAACCATTGAATGGATTAATATTTTTTCACAAAACCTTCAAAAAGCACATCTGAAACTCAGACCCCACATACCCTGAAAATTTCAGACCAATCCACATAGCGATTTTGGAGAAATGGCATGACAAAGTAATTGCAAAAAAAGTGGTAAATTTCACTTTTTTGTGACATTCTGCAGCTCCACACCTGTACATCTGATCAAAACAAAACTTGCCTGATCCAGAGATTTATGGCTCCCGACAGTGCACACAAATTTTCAGGTGAATCGGCCAAATAGTTGCAAGGTTATTAAAGTGCAAAATTTGGGGTTTAACATGGAAGTGACCACTGAACCCTAACTGTAGTGGCACTACCGTGTCACTATAATATACATTCATTGCAAAAAACTCTGTTAATGCATCAGTTAGGGTTCATATTACAGTGACAGAAGTATGGAAATGTGGTATTAGGGTTCCCAGCCCTAACACCCCACCCCCATACAACTCTGCCACCCCACCCCCACCCTCCACACACCAACAGGAGTCGGGCTGTGCCTTGGGGTCATCAATCCCATTCCATGTGTAAGGAAGCTGAGATGGTACAGCATAGGAGAATGGGGTGAGCATTAGGATCGATGACCCCAAGACACACCCTGTTGGTGTGTGAAGGGTGGGGTAGGGTAGTAGGGTTGGATGAGGGTGGGGTGTTAGGGTTGTAAACCCTAACACTACATTTCCATAGTTTTGTCACTGTAATATGAACCCTAACTAATGCTTTAATGGAGTTTTTTGCAATGAATTTCATTACTTTTTGTTAAAGTATTACCATAGCTGTAGTTGTTTATGGGAGCACAGGGCCCATCTATACGTAAGTGTAGAGACATTGTAATTAACCTTCATCTCCCTGTTGGAGCACAGGGCCCTTCAGGCCCTGCACTCCCATGCTCTGTGATTTTCTTTATTTTATTGCAGGAGTGCTGGGTCCTTTGGACCCTGTGCACCCATCCCTCCACCGATGCATGAACAAATTGTCACCATAGCCCTCTTATTACTCCAGAACATGTACCTGGTAGAGAAAATGCACAAATCCCTGCCAAAGCATAATTCTGCACAACTGCAATGCCATTCCACACCACAGGTGAGAAAACTCATTTTGGCCATGATTTAAAAAGTATAGTTGTGATATACAAGAGGTGGGGTAATAAAAGGCTATGTCAAAAATCTGGGGTCTATACTGAACATTTCCATAGTTACAAGCAGGCACACTGAAATTGCAATGAATGGCCATAACTCAGGCATTTGTTCATATTTTGACCCCAAATTTTTAACATAGTCTTCTTCTCACACCACCTCATAAACCCATAGGTGAACATTTTTAAACCCATGGCAAAATTCCATTCTGCACCACAGGTCTGAAAACATGTTTTGGGCAGGATGTGAAACATGACAGCTGTACCATTCATGAGGTGATGTGCAAAAATGGCAATGATGAAAATCTGGAATGAAGATATTAAAAATTACCAAAGTTATGTGCATGCATAGAAAATTTTCCATGACTGCACATAACTCTGCCATTTTTATGTAATTTTCTCAAGAAATTTTCATAATGGGCTTTTTGAGACCCCACCTCATGAACACTAGCACTGTCATTTTGTTGCTCAGTCCCAAAAGTTGATTTTGCGAAGCGACTGCAAAATCACCTTACGTGCCCGATTAACAAAACAACAGTGACAGTGTTCCTGAGGTGGGGTCCCAATAAGCCCATGTTGAAATTTGGTAGAAAATGCAAAAAATGGCAGAGATATCACCATAAGTTCAAAACACAATTGAAAGTCATGATACGGCACTTACCTTTATTCTTCAGTTTGTGATTTAGCTTAGGAGAGTGCAGATGTGTTCTGGTCCACAAAAGATGACAGCTAATGGCCTGTGGTCGTACATATAGGGAAAGGGTGTGTTTGGAGTGGTGGATGCTCAGTGTGAGGGTCAGGATGGGCTAGCAGGATGGGGGAGACGACGAGGGACAGTTTTCTTTTTTCAGGTTTTAAAAGGAAAGTCAGGGGACTTTTTTTTCATAGGGTAAACATCATTATTTTGGGACACTGGAAGTGGGCTCCCCAGTGTCCCACAGCACTGAGAGGAGTGGACTTCAGAATGACAGCATGGGGATTGGGCACCCTGATGTCAGCAACCATAAGTTAAACAACAGGTTTGGGGAGAGCATCCGACACCGGCGGTGGGCATCCTGGTGTCAAAATTAACAGTAAACTATTTCAGGACACTGGGGTGGGCTCCCCAGTGTTCCACACTACTGAGGGGCCTAAATGCCAACATGGGGATTGGGCACCACGATGTCGGCAAAAACATTGTTTTTTATTAAAACATGCCTCTGCACCCTTGGAGGCAGTAAAAGTATAAAAGTTCCTTTAGTTGGTAAACAGCAATAGGTGTTTACCTAAATGGGGGCAGAGGAATCCAATTCTGCCATTATTATGGCCAAAAAGGTTTTGAATTTTTATAGGGGCCGATGGTTTTTTTCTTAAATTAGTGCTGCAGATTGCGCCACAATTTGTGTCAGTTTTTGCACAACAGTGCAGTTAGTTGCATGAAAACTGCTGCAATTTGTGGTAATTTCACAAAAGTAGTGTCATAAATTTGTGACATTACCAACAGCTGATGTAAAAAAAAAACATATTTCTGGAAATTATTTTTAAAAACTAAAGGCAGAATCGTGTTCATGGGGCCCCGATTAGGTAAACACAACTGTTAGTGTTTATCAAGGGGCAGTATTTTTTGAATTATAGTGGTTTTTCCCCCCGTCGCTAACTAAAAACAAGATGGTGGCAGCACAACACTACTGATCCATTTGCGACAGCAAAAAAGTGCTTTCACGGAAGCAAAAACAGCTTTCACACGGCACATATAATTTTTCCAATAGGCTATAATGGGAAACTTAAAAGTTGAATAACTTTTGAACAGATAAATATTTTTTCACCAAACCTTCAAAAGGCACATCTGTGACCCAGACCCCATATACCTTAAAAATTCCAGACCAGACCCCTGAGCCATTTTGGAGAAACGGTGTGACAAAGGATTTGCACCTAAATGGTAATTTTTACATTTTGTGATACTATGCATCTCCACAACCGTACATCCGACTGGAACAAAACTTGTCACATCAAGAGATCTATGGCACCTGACAGCGCATGAAATATTTCGTGTGTATCGGTCATACAGTTGCGAAGTTATTAAAGTGCAAAATATTTGGGGTTTAACATAGAAGTGACTGTTGAACCCTAACTATACTGACACCACTGTGCCAGTATAATATAGACAGACAGACCAACAGACCGACAGATAGATAGATAGACAGGTAGACAGATAGACAGATAGATAGATAGATTCGGTTGCGCCACTCAAGTTAGAGTTCAATGATCACTTCTATGTTAAACCCAAAGTTTTGCACTTTAATAACTTTGCAACCATTTCACCGATTTAATGAAATTTTGCATGCCCTATCGGGGACCAATGATCTATGGATTTGATAAGTTCCATTTCAGTCAGATGTATGGGTGTGAAGATACAGAATGTAAAAAAAATTGAAAATTACCATTTTTATGCAAATCCTTTGTCACACCGTTTCTCTAAAATGGCTTGGGAGTTTGGTCTGAAACTTTCTGGGTATGTGAGGTCTGGGTCACAGATGTGCGTTTTGAAGGTTTGGTGAAAATATATTAATCCTTTCAAAAGTTATTACAATTCAAAGTTTCCTATTAGTTCCTATGGGAAAAATTAGGTGTGCCATGCGAAAGTACTGTCTTGCTGCTGCGAAATCGGGGTTTGCTTTCGCAAATGTGTAAAGCAGTGTCGAGATTCCGCCATCTTGTTTTCAGTTAGCGACATAGAAAAAAACTAAATAACTAAAAAAACACTTGTATTTAACTAATCGGGACCCAAGGAACAAGATTCTGTGGTTAGTTTTTCAAAATAGTGCCCAGAAATAGGTTTATTTTAATCAGCCCATTTTTAATGCCACAAACTGCAGCACTACCTCCACAATTTGCGGCACAACTTTTGCCAAATTGGTGCAATGTTTTACAAAACTACGGGGGTTGTGCTGCAATTTGTAGCACTACTTTTTAAAACCTTTTCTGGTTATTTTAGGGGAAAGCAGGCACAAGAATCCAATTCCTCAGCCCCCGTTTAGGTAAACACCTGTCGATGTTTACTTAAGTTAATTATTTTCTCCTGTTTTTACAGCCTGTAAGAGGAAGGGAGATGAGGCATGCTCATATACATTTTGCTAACATCAGTGTGCCTAATTCCCGTGTTGGCAGTAGAGATCCCCCCCCACTGTGGGACACAGGGAAGCCTTCTCTCAGTGTTCCAAGATATGTATACCCCCCCACAAGCAGTGTGGGGCACTGATGAGCCCACCCCCAGTGTTCCAATATATTTGCTACATTTAAATCTGTAAATAAAGAAAACAGTCCCCCGATGTACCATTCAGTTGCTGACATTGGGGGGCCCAATCTCCATGTTGGCAATGATTGATGCCCCCACCAGTGTTGGACACTGGAGAATCCACTCCTAGTGTCCCCAGCTATGTATCGCCCCCCCCATCAGTCTGGGACACTGGGGAGTCCAATCCCAGTGTCCAAAATCTGTCTTTGAAAACCTATAAAAAAACAGTCCCTCATCATCTCCACTGCCCCCCCATCCTGACCCTCCCACTGAGCACCTACCACTCCACACCCCCCTCTTGCCATGTACCTACCACCAGAGGTCATCCATTGTCATCTTCTGTGTACCAGGACACATCTGCACTCTTCAAAGCTGAACAGCAAACTGAAGAATAAAGGTAAGTGCCATATAATGTATTTCAATGGTGTTTTAAACTTATGATAATACCTTTGCTATTTTTGGGACTTTTGCACCAAATTTTTGACATGGCCTTTTGGGGACCCTCACTTCATGAACACTGTGACTGTCAGTTCGTTAATCATCCCTGGAAGGTGATTTCGCAGTCGCTGCGTGAAATCACCTTTTAACACCTTTGACTGTCAGTGTCAGTGGCTCAGTAGGTAGCACACTCGCCTCTGAGGCTGGGAGATCAGAGGGCTGTGGGTTCAGTTCCCACATCTGGCACTTGGGTTAATATCCCAGTACTGACACTGTAGTGCAGCATGAGAGGGGTGCTGCACTTCTGAGGTGCCATCTTTCAGATGAGACGTTAAACCGAGCTCCCATCTGCCTGGATTGGTGGTAGTTCATATGGATGTTAAAGATCCCATGGCACTTATCGAAAAGAGTAGGGGAAAGTTTTATTGAAACAAGAAATCAGGTAATAAAAGTAAAGAAAACACAATAAAAACAAACCAGGTAAAACTCAAGGCAGTATACAACAGTGTTCATACCAAAAGGTATTGGAGAGAACAAAAAAGGAAAACTAAGGGTACTACATTGAAAGAACAAAAGTCTTCAAGTCACCGGTGCATCCGAGTCCATGATCCAACGTAGGGCTTTCCAAAGAGTGAACAGACCAGGCCCTGAATGAGATACGAGTTCATGTGCATAAACAGTTTTTAAATCCCTAACAATCTTTTGTTCAATTTCTAATTACGTACATATTTTCTGCTGTAGGGTGAACTGACATCTGCCATCCAAATATGCCATTTAATTACAACAAAATAAGATTTAAGGTATCAGTGTTCCACAGAGACCATTGAGAGGGGAATGCTCCATACATGATCATCGGGTAAGAGACAAGTTTAAGCAGTGGCATACCCCATTTTTGGGCCAGAAAAAAACACCATTGTTGTATGAAGGGGCAATCAAAAAATAAATGAGAAATAGTTTCTAATTCATCAGTACAGGAGGGCCTAGAACACATTCTGTCTTGAAACTGTTTATGTTTATGGTTCGATTTAACATTAATTCTCTCATGGCAGGATAACCAATGGAAGTCCTACATATGTATTGGGATTCGCATGCAACGCAACAAAGTAAGCAGAGAAGGACAATATTGGGCTGGGCATTTAAAAAAAGGAGACTGAACTTCACACACAGAGGAGAAGTAATTTATACAGGGCTTTGTGAATTAGTGATAAGCATTTTGGGGTGACTCGCCATTGTTTCAGACGAGAAATGTATGCCTCACATATGTGGCGTGTCTCCTGGAGGCACGCAGGAATAATGCGAGGAGTTATGTTCTACTGGTGAAACCACAGTTTACAAGAATCATAGAACCATGCTTCCCATCCCTTCTGTGAGTTGATCAAAAGCGGTCTTAGATTCGCCATGAAAAAAATACTAGAAAAAAACAAAAGGGGGTTAGTCATGCCAACACCGCCTTCTGTGATGGGTAGATAGGTGACATCCCATTTTATTGGGTTCAGCCTGCTCCCCCATAACGCCTGAAAAAAAAAAAAAGGCTAAGAATCACCGTTTCCAATTGTTTTGGAATTGCAAATATGTAACTAACATAGATAAATAGTGAAAGTAAATATGTCTTGATCAAATAGACTCTTTTTTTTTCCCAATCTGACCCCTATTCCACGAGGCTACCTTCATATGACCCTGTTGTAGTTTAGAAGTCCAATTATAGACATCAGCATCTTTAGTTCCAAAATAAATCCCTAAAATACGAACTGGGCCATCTACAATCCGCAATAGTCCAATGTTCCTAATCGGTGCAATGGCGGACCCCAGCTGTATACTAACACTTTTCTCAAAATTCAAATTTGCTCCTGAATATTTCCCAAATAAAGAACATTCCTGTAAGGAGGCTATCACCGAATCCTCGTCCACCACCAAGAAGCAGATATCATCTGCATATGCAATGGCTTTGTATGATGCTGTTGTTACAGAACAACGATACAGCATGTATCTGTGGGAGCATATTCTACGCAATGAACAAGACATCCAAAACAGTACATATAGTAGTGGACTGTAGGACACCCTATCGGACTCCCCTCCGAACAGGTATCATAGGTCCCACCCAGCCATTCACTACTGGCATGACCGTGGCCGTCCTATAAAAGTTACGTAACCATTGGATTATGATAGCCGGTATATTCAAAAAACGGAGTGTTTGCCATAAAAAATCATGATTCACAGAATCGAATGCTGCTCTCTGATCCACTGAAATTATAAAGCCAGAGGTCGAGTCTGAGTAACCGTGAGAGAACAATTCACAGATCAGAATCAAATGATCCGAGATGTTCCTGTTGGGGACAGAACAAGATTGAGCAGGATGCAGAACAGTTTCTGCTATACCTGATAGACGCTTTGCTATTATTTTCATCAATAATTTAAAGTCGGTATTCAGCATACAAAGAGGGCGCCAATTCTCAAGAGAGTGGGCTTCCCCTTTTTGTTTATAGATATAAAGCAAAACACCAGTCGTAAATTCTAAAGGGATAGATTCACTGATTAACAAAGAATTAAAGACAGAGGTAAGTTTGACAAGTAATTGTTCACCCAGAACTTTATAGAGAGCTGCTGGAAGACCATCTGGACCAGGAGTTTTACGTAACAGCAGAGAGGAAATTGTCGCTGACAACTCCAATGTCGTAATGGACTTGCACGCCATCTCTACCGCCTGCGTAGAAGGGAGTGGGATCCCTAAATTCTCATACAGGGAAGTAGGGTCAGGTAGGTCAGCAGGAAGGGGGGAAAACAAGGCAGTCATATGGTTAGTAACTATTTGTTGAATCTCTGTTTAGGTAGAGCATATAGTCCCCGTGGAATCTGCAAGACATAACATTGTCTTCTGAACAATCCGACGAGAGTTTGACTCAAAGGGGCAAATGATCTCCCGTGGTCCAGTAACCTGAAATTTATGTTGGTGGTACAGTTGTAGTGATTGTCGAGATTGGAATTGCTACATAGCCGTCTGCGTCAATTGAATTTGAAGGGAAAGGTCATGACCCGTTGTATATGACAAAGAAAGAAGTGATTGGAGATGCGCTCTTCTTTGTAAGTAGTCCAAATATTGGCTCCTACTTTTCTCATGACTATACCTTTTCAGGTATGATGTCAAAGCATGTTTTGTATCCAACCACCACTATATCGGGTCATCATAACATATAAACACAGATTTGCGTGCAGAAAGAAAGGACCACAGGGTCGACAAAAACACCTTATCCTGCAATAGAGAGGTATTAAATTTCCATAACCCCAGCCCTTTTGAAAATGGGGTTACAGTACCACACCAACAAGCAAGCTATGATCCAAGAAGGCTACCTGCACCATGGCTGAAACAATTGGCAAAGTGCGGACAAGAAAACAAAATCAATGCGGGTAGCTAATTTACCCTTGCAAACGTAGGGGTATGTTGATGCGAAAAGAAAATAAGCATCAACTAAATGGGCAGTGTGTATTAGCTTTCCCAGTTCCTGCGAGTCACAATACAGTTTTTTAGTAGTGGCAAAGGAACTTTTATCCTGAAGACTCAAACCACAGTTGAAGTCACCAGAAAATAAAACTTGGAGTGAAGTGTGCAAGTAAGGGCGAATCTCAGAAAAAAGGGCTATGCGAGCCGTTTTAATTTGTGGCGCATAAATGTTAATAACTCGATAAGGGCAATTATCTATGGTGAAGTCCAAGACCAGAGCCCTACCAGGTACTAAATCAAACAGTTTCAAAAGACGAAAGTCAGGCATATTTATCAAAATGCCAAGGCCTGAGCAGGGGTCTTGACAATGGACCAGAATGAGGGGCCTAAAGCCAATCATTTTTGCTTTCTGATCTCTTGAGTCGTATGGAGTCTGGTATCCTGCAATAAGAAAATACCCAATGGTAAAAGTTTTAAAAAAGAAAATACTAACCGTCTCTTAAGAGCACGTTTCATACTATTAACATTAATAGTGTGACAAGTGAACTGTACCATTGAAACAACAGGAAAGTACGAAACATCACAATTTTCTCTTTCCAACTATATTTTTCCCTTTAAGTCTAATCTTAGCCTTACGTTTCTGTGAAAGTCCAATGCCCACTTGAGGTCCTGTGTCAGCAGGGCCATCAGGGAGGGAAGACGCCACCGAGGATGAGTCAGACTCACCACCTGCGTCGTCCGAAGTCGGTTGGAGTAATTCAAAGGAATTCGACAGGGGTATGGGTGTGGGTGACAAGGATTTCATTGGAGGTGGCGAGGGCTGAGAAGCAGTTCTCAGAGACCTACAGCGCGTACCTGCAGTAGGTTCATGTGGTGGTAGCATTTTACTAGGACCTGGAACAGAGTCCACATCGGAAGCAACAGGTCTGACATTCTCCAGTTGGGGGGGTTCCAGTATCGATAAGGGTGCTACAATCTTTTCAGGTTGAGGAACAGTGTTCTGGGGGGGTGCTGGCATTAGGGGCTGCACCGCTGAGTCTCCCGTAACAGATGGATGCTTAGCCACAGAGGTTCGCAACCATGCTTTTTGTGCTTGTGTGATCAGAAAGCGTTGATCAGCACCACCATCATGGTCTTCTTGAGCATGAGCAGCCCACTGACAAGTCTGGAATAGATGACCAAACTCTTCACACAGGTTACATTTACTAGCATTCTGACAGTGAACCCCCACATGTCCCATTTCCCCACAGTTATTACATTTAATTTTATCTCAAACGCTACTGAGATGTGAGGGATCCCCACATCTATAGCAGGCCTTTGGTTGGCCAGGGTGAAACAAAACTCCCCTGTCTCATCCTAAAAAAAAAGAGTTGGGCAGGTGTACAGGACCCGAGTCATTGGTGTGTAACAGCACCCGAAACCTCCAACCCCCAGTCCAAATATTTTCAGTGTCCAGAATGGCTTCAGGTTGGCCCTGTACCGTGCAGCGCTGTTTCAGCCAGTACATCACATCAGATACATCAACACCTTAATTTCGGAACATAACTGTAATAAATTTGAAGGCAGGCTTCAACAGGGGGATGGCCTGAAAGGGGGGTCCATAAGGGGGTACTCTTCAAAGCATGGTATCTAGACCAAAATCGTTCAAGTCCACAAGATGTCTGAAAAAGATGTCAAATGAAGATTCTCCAGACACATGTATCAGGGCATATATCTCATGAGTGAAGAATTTCAAAGAATCCTTTAACAGGGATCTAGCCACAAAAACACAATCCGGGGGTCAGGTAGTCCCCCTTTATAAAGAAGAAGGACAGCATTATGCCACTTAGCAGCCACAACAGGTGTCTTAAAGAGGGAAGAAAAGGTACGTGGAGTCCTGCCCTGATCAGGAAGAGGTAGACCAGAGTCTGCAGCTTTAAAATACATGGATTCCATTATATTAGATGATTTAGAGGTCGTTTTCTGTAGGATAGATAATACAGGGTTTTGGGTGAGTGGCAATTCCACTGGCAAGCTCGGGGTCAGGAGAGCCCTTTATTTCCAGTCCCTTATGTTGTTCCTCCAGGAAGTCTTCAGGTTTAGGGGAATGAATAGGGGACGGACCAGAAATCCACTGTCCTTTGTGGGTTCCTGTATCCATCCAGCCCCATGCAAAGCCTTCTCCACTGACCAAATAGGCTCAGGTCGGGGCAATATCTCAGAAAAGGACATAAGGCTGCCAGTATCCAACATTGTGCTTGAAGAATCCTCAGGTGCTGTCCTTGAATGTTGCACCTTCTGCTGCTTGGGCGGCCGAGCCGCGTCAGTAAACAGAAGGAGCGGCGACTCAGTCCGGGGTAATAGTGGGTCCACAGAAAGTCCAGAAGAAGGATGAGAGGATCCAGGAACTGCCAGGGGGTGATCCCCCTCCGTGGCTATCTCTATAAAAGGCGGTGTATCCTGCTGCGACATACGCACTGTTGACTCTGCTCCACTCTTCACCAAGCGCCTTTTAGTTACTACCTCCACCAGTCCACAGCACACAGCGGGCTGCAGCACCTCCAACTTACTGGGCACATCCTCAGAGGCATCTCCTCGATCTCCTACTGGGCTACCACATCGTGCAGGGGAAAGAACTTCACAATCCATAGGAGCAGCTTCAGGCAAAGTAAGTAGTCGTTCATACAAAAGTTCATCCGTAATGGTCTCTATTGAATCAGAGACAGGAGCAGAGACCAGGTCCCCTGCCTCACCAGCTAGCTCTGCCGTAGTCACCAGAGCGTCCGCCATGTTGGACAGAGTACTCCCCTCTGTCTGAGTAGGGGAATTTCCCTGGTGTCCTGGCCAAATTTCCTTCATTCACCAAGAATACCACCAACAGCTTAATCTGGTTCAAGATCAGTTGGCATTCATCTGTATCCCCTTCCCCCAGGTCGTGCCTGAAAATAGGCAGGATTTTTCTAGTGCACTTACCCGGTCAACAAAAACTAAATAAATAAACCCTGAATAACGAAATTGTACCACCAGTGTTCATGAGGTGGAGTCCACAAAAGGCCATGTTGAAAATCTGGTGAACAAATTCTTAGAAATATCCGAGTTATGTGTGTTCATTGAAAATTTTCTACACACACACACATAACTTTGGTAATTTCCTTTTTTTTTTAACTTTTATTTTTTATTGAAGCACACAGCAGTATTACTTCACATAATAATACATGTTACACACTGTGTACAGGCATCCAATAATAAAAGATAATTTTTCAGCTGTGGTGACATTTTACAATACCTTCCTAAGCAAAAATCCAATAAATGGTACCAACGTCTATTTTTGAGAAAATAAAGAGAGCAATAGGAAGTCCCCCCTTCACGTCATGTCCAGGCTCCTCCAGTTAAATATAGTTCACTCAGATCATCCCAAAATCTGAGCAGAAGATTGAAGCCATCAGCACCATTACAGAATAAATGAATCATCCCTCTTCAAGATGTAAAACACCCAAGACCTCCATTTGATCTCAGATGGAGTAGTTGTGCCATTGCATCTGGCAATGAGGTGCTCCAGGGTGTATACATCATTTATGATCTTATGCCATTGTGCCAGGGTTGGTGCCACAGGGTGCCTCCAGAGGCAAGTGATTGCTTTTTTAGCTGCAAGTAAATATACAAACAACAAAGAACCCTGCATGATACAGAGGTCTTCCAGTGAAACAGAGAGGAGCACTAGCTCTAGCGTCAGCACTGCCTCTGCCCCCACCAGTATAGTCAAACTATTCATAATCTCCTGCAAAAAGGGGGCCAACAATGGGCATGTCCAGAAGACATGAACGTTTGTAGCCAAAGTTTCACCACATCCCCTCCAACAGTGCCCATTCTGGCAAAAACTTTACCAACCTAGCTGGGGTGTTAAAATAATGTATATAGGCTGTCCAAGCAAATTCTCTCCAATATGGGGCTGAAGATGTTTTAATGGCAGGGATAAAGTAGTTATCCCCCAAGAAGCCGGGCCGCACCTGCTAAAAGCCTTAGGCAGCAATAACCCCAGCAGTGACCCCCTTGACTCCAGGATCCTCTGTATGGTCTTGGATGAAGTCCTAGTCCCCCAACTGACCTTCTAAACCAGTCTCTATGCCTGGGTCAGTTCCCAAGTGCTTGGAAAACTGCTGAAATCACACCCATACATAACAGTGGGGACCGATCCACCCCCAACAATTACCAGCCCATCTCTATCCTCCCCCCACTCTCTAAAGCCTTTGAAAAAGTGGTGTTGATCCAGCTCTCTGAATACCTAACCAAGTATGACATTATGTGCCCAGAGCAGCACGGTTTCCACCCAGGACACAGTACAACCATGGCTCTTCTGGAATTCTCCCAACACCTGCATGCTTCTCGCGACTCTGACAGCCTAGCAGGATCAGTGTTCATTGACCACTCCAAGGCCTTTGACAATGTCTGTGATCCCCTTCTACTCGACTCTCTCCACCAACTTGGCTTCTCTGGTTGTCCCATTTCCTGGTTCTCTAGCTACCTCTCTGCTAGATCCCAGCGTGTCAAGATCAGTGGCTCCCTCTCCAGCACTCTTCCCGTTCACTCCGGGGTCCCTCAGGGCTCCATCCTGGGTCCAATACTTTTTAGTCTCTACCTCAACACCCTCCCCAGCTCATGTACCAGTAAAATGCTCTTCTACACCAATGATGCAGTCCTCGTTGCCTCACATCCCAATCCCACCTCCCTCCAATTATCCCTCCAGCAAGCTTACAACCAAGCCAAAAGGTGGTTCAGCGACCGCAGACTGATCATTAACCTAAAGAAAACCAAATCAATGCTCTTCTCCCACCACCAAAATAAAGCTAAAAATACCCCCCCTCTTGATTATCCCCAGCACTCTGCACCCGCTAGAACAAGTGACCACATTCAAGTACCTAGGCATGACATTCGATACTGCCCTCTCCTTCTACACCCACATTAATGCCCTGTCAGCTGCCATTAACTCTCGGATTGGCCTGCTATACTGGCACAGGAACTGCCTGCCTCAGGTAGCCCTCAAGCTGGCCATCACCTCCTCCGTCTTGTCCCTTGTGGACTATGGCTTGCCCATCTATGCTGCAGCAGACAACACTGCCCTCTCCAAAATCCAACTCTCCATCAATAAGGCCTGTAGGCTCCTGACCGGTGCCCCCAGCCGAACTCACACCTGCCTTCTCTATACTACCACCAATCTTCTCAACTTTGAGGAGCAACTGCTCTACCAGACCTGCCTTCTCGCTAAGAAATCACTGCTAGAACTCTCCCCCCGGGGGCCTCCACCTCCCTAAAGCAGCTATCTTCGTCCATCACGACCCATAGCTCTGTTAAGGCCACTTTCAGGATGCCCAGAACCAAGACCTCTATTGCCCAGACATCCTTCCTCTACCGAGCCCCCACCTGGTTCAACTCCTTCCCTAGCTGCATCTCCAACTTGCCGAAAATTGGCTCCTTCAAAACAGCCCTTCAGAACCATATCTTTAATACCCGCTGTTGTAGGTGCAACTAACCCCCTGTTGTAACCTGTGGTTCCCACCAGCCTTGCCCCCGCTCAAAAACGTCCACTGGACAGCCTCTCCTTCCCCCTGACCTACTCCTTCCCTACTAGGTCCAAACAGCGATGTAACCCGCTGCCTTCTCTGAGGACCTACTATATCCATGAGTGTAACTCACAATTTTGCAACATTACAGTATATAACCTAAGTAACATACAAACTACTACATTATGTAACCTAAGTGTATCTATGTTAAATGTTCCTTTTACTGCACCTGTAATGTTATCCTCTGTTTTAATCTGCACTGTAATAACTGTCTTGATGTCTGCCCCACCCCGCGATGAGGTGCCTTTGTAAATGAGTCTCTGACTCAAAGGTTGTAAACCCGATTTGTAATGAATAAATAAATAAATAAGTCTCATAAGAAGTGGAAGTGGAAAATTCCCGGTTCCATGCCTCCAGCACCCCCCCCCCGTTGAGTCCCCTAAGTACTCTATAAGGCCTTTATGGAGTAATCCAATGAGATGGTGCAACTGAATACCCTTTAGGGAAGATATAAAAATATTTAGCAATAATGGGAGGGGCTCTGGTAGATGACTCCTCAGTGGACCCTTGTGGAAAAGAAACATTTGTACCTGCAGATACCGAAAATATTCTCTATTTGCCAGCTGATAGGCAGCCTGAAGTTGGTCAAAGGGAACTATGCCCCGGGTATCCAGAAATTGATAAATATAAGACAAGCCACTGAGGTGCCATCTACGAAAGGTCAGGTCTATGCGAGCTGGGAGAAAATCTGTCTCTGCTGCCAGTAATCTCAGATAATAAAATATATATTCCAGGGTGGGAAGTGTACATATTTTGTACTATTCACAAAGCATGTGGAGTGCTCCCAGATAAAAAACAGTTAATTTTGGTAGTGAGGCTGAAGGAGCAAAAACAATCCATCCCACATCATGCAAATCATTTCGAACACACTCTAGCTGCTTCCAAGGTGAATTATAGGCTATATTTAACCAGCAGAGTACAATACACCCAAAATGTACGAAAAACACTACCTGAGGCCTGGACTATTTGAAGATTTCAAGCTGTACGTGACACAACTGGATTGGTCCCCACTGGCTGGGGATATAGATGGTAAAGAGGCACTTAACTACTTCATAATGGTTTTCAACTGTGCTTGTGATATTTTTGCACCATACAAAACTAAAACAATTAAGGGAACCTCCAATCCCTGGCTCTCCAACTCCCTTATTGGACTTATGAAGAACAGAGACAATCTTTGGCATATAGCAAAAGCAGTTGGTACACCTGCTGTATTTAATACCTACAAGGCAGCTAGAAACACCTGCACCAGACTCAACTGACAGGCTAAAGCCTCCTACTATAAGGATCTACTAACCAAAACCTGGGGTTCTGGAAGAGACGTTTGATGCTCTCTTAAATACTTAATGGGCAAAAGCCCCAAGACCCCCCCCAATCTACTGTTGGTTGTGAAGGGGCCCCCACAGGAACCCATTGAAATTGCCAATGAGCTCAACAATGCATTCACTGACCTTTCAAGTGTACTCCCTGGTGACTGCTTCCAAGATATGCATGTTCAGCAATGCCCAACTGCCCCTCAAGATCCCCCAAGGAAAGATGTACCACCCTTTTACTTTAGACATGTCACCAAAGCCAAAACCATCAAGCATAGTAAAAGGGCATTTGGCAAGACCGGATCTGCTTGACATGAAGCTGGTTGGTCTACTCCTTCAAAAATTTGCTGGTCCTCTTACCATGGTGTTTAATGCCTCTCTAAAATCAGGAGTATTTCCAAATGCATGAAAATCAGCTAAAGTAACACCTGTCTTTAAAGCGGGGGATAAAACCCAAATATCCAACTACAGACCTATATCCATCCTTCCTTCCCTTTCGAAAGTACTCGAAAGAATGGTCTTGGAGCAGCTTGCTTAATACCTTGATAACCATAACCTAATCTGCCTGCAACAGCACGGCTTCCATAAAAAGCACTCCACACTCACCGCTCTAGTTGATTATTCATCCCAATGATATAATGCCTTGGATAGTGGACAGGCAGTTGGATCAGTCTTCATCAACCTCACAAAGGCTTTTGACTCTGTTAATCACAACCTCCTCCTAAGTTGCCTTATGTCTACAGGTCTATCCCCAGATACAGTACTATGGTTTGGCAGCTACCTCTCTAACAGATCACAATGAGTCAAAATTGTTGATACCCTATCCACTGCTAAGGAGGTGCACCTTGGGGTTCCGCAGGGGTCAATCCTCAGTCCTCTACTTTTTAGCCTCTTCATCAACTCTGCCCCAATGGCTTGCTCAGCAAGCACAGTTCTCTATGCTGATGATGCAGTGATCTCAGTCACTGGCAAAGACCGACAATCCATCACAACTGAACTCCAAAGCAGCTTCCATAAACTTGAATCTTGGTTTACGAAAAACAAGCTACTACTAAACATCAAAAAAACAAAGAATATGCTCTTAACCCCCTCCCAAAGCAAAAAGAAATACCTGCCCCTGCGTATTCATAACCAAAAGGGTGAAATCCTAGACCAAGCATCTAACTTCAAATATCTCGGCATTACCTTTGATGACATGCTCACCTTTTCAATCCACATTGACTCTGTCATCAAGACTGCAACTATAAAACTTGGTGTACTTTATCGTCACAGACATTCAGTGACACCGGATACACACAAACTAGCCACCAGTAGCTCAAAACTGTCTACCATTGACTATGGGTTGCTTATATATGGGGCGGGCACAAAAACTGCTCTTAGCAGGATCAACACACTCCTCAATAAGGCCTGCCATCTTACTTTGGGGGCTACTCTCAACACCCACACCTGCTCACTGTACACTGAAACTGGGTGGCTCCCACTCCATCTTAGAAGGCAATACCAAACCTGCCTACTTCTAAAAAAAGTACTACTTGGACTGATATCCCCCACACTGGGCAGACACTTTAAGCTGGCCATCCCAACTAAATCTACCCGTAGTGCAGTCACTGACAAGATGGTGATTCCCTTCAAAGGGATGAAACTTGCCCAGAACTCCATCCTGTATTAAGGTCCAAAATGGTACAATGAACTACCTGCTGTCCTCACTGATACTACCAAGATTAGTACCTTCAAAGCTGGGCTCAAATCTCTCCTTGACTCTAAAGGGAATTGTACCTGCCTGCGCTAATGTGATAGTACCTCACCCCCAGTTTTCCATTTACCTACCCCCCTCTACATCTTTCAGCAATATACCACTTTTTTCTTAACCCACTCTCCTACCCCCAATTACCTGACGATGGCCTCACTTGGTTGAAAGTTCCACCTCTCTCCCACCTCAGACGATGCCACCTTCGGCTGATCCCCCCCAACCCCCCTTATCTAATCAGTCTATCTGTTAATATTTGCTAATTTGATGTGTATAAGTTCAAATTTTACTATTACTGCCTGTGTACAATATATGCTTCAATGTTTTTTCTCTTTTTTTTTCTCTGTAAACCTTGTATTTTTGTAATGTTTGTTCAACACTGATGTGACATCTTTGAAAATGAGTCCTTGACTCAAAGGTATTAATCCCAAACTGAAATAAATAAATACTTCTTGTCACAACTTTGGTAATTTTCAATATGTTGACGCCAAATTTTCAATATAGCCATTTTTTCACACCACCTCATGAACAGTACAGCTGTCATTTTTCACATCCTGCCTGAAACATGTTTTGCACCTGTGGTGCAAAATGGCATTTTGGCAGGGAGTTTAAAATTTTGACCTATGGGGTTTACGAGATGGGGTCATAGGAAGACTATGTTGAAAACTGTGGGTCAAAATATGAAAAAATGCCAACGTTATGACATTTGATTGCAATCGCACTATGCCCACTTGTAATTTTGGAAATGCCAGATATTTTTACCCCAGATTTTCAACATAGCCTTCTTATTACCCCCCTTATCTATGTCACAGCTGTAATTTTTCAAATCTTGCCCAAAATGTGTTTTTGCACCTGTGGCACAAAATAGCATTGCAGTTCCACAGAATTACATTTTGGTATGGATTTCACAATTTTTCTGTACCTCCAATCCCTGGCTCTCCAACTCAAATTGGGACCCTATAGCTATTAAGATGTGTTGCACTTTTTTTGCACTATATCACTTTAAAAGTGTTGTGATCATGTGACAACATTGTGTGCTATATAAGGGTAGATGCAATAGGGGGCACTATGTTTGAGAAAGCCTCCTGAAGGTGATACATCAGAGTGCATTTGTTATTTCTCCTTGACTCAGTTGGGTTGCATGTTTGTTTGCTGGTTGCACATTAAACAGAAATTGTTTCAATAACTTGGACTCTGTTTGAAATCTGTGTTGAGGTGAGTGCAGTGGCTGCTTTTGCTTTGGTTTACATAGTGTCACAGAGCACCCCCAGCCCACTCGGTGCAGTTCTATTCTCCTCACTAGTATAAAATCTTATTCAAATTACATGAATAGGACAGATGTTACATACTCCATTGAGCAGAAGCTCATTTCAAAAGAGGTCCTTGTTTGTAATAAATAGTTGAAAATACACCATTACATAGTAAGGATTTAATGTACAATACACAATATTAAAGGACAATACAATGCATATCAGCTTTTGCCATCGTATAAAAGCACAATCATCCATACGTGCAAATTTTACTCACCTTAACAACAAACAATGTATATTTAAGCAATAGTTTTAAAATGATCCCTCAAGTAAATCCTTCAATACAACAAATATAAGGGACATCTGACTTGATTTTGTACCACTGCTTTATGCAGCCCAATTTAATTGATTGATTTATTTGACACAAGGTAATAGGTAATGAGTTCCAACCTAGTGGCCCCCCTATGCCAAACAACAGATTCCCCCATATTTGAGTTACTGTACATCTAGGAACAATGTATTCCAAACCAAATGCTGACCTCAAATTAGGTTTTATTTCCCTAATGAAAAATGAAGCTAATAAGTACTGCAGTAATTTTTGTCTATATACAGTACTTTATCCATAAAGGTGAGAAAATGCCAGTCTCTCCTATCATGTAATCTCATCCACTACACAGATCTATAAAGCGTACAATGGTGGGTCTCTCTGGGTGCATCAAGTATAAAATGCGCCACCCTGTTATATATGATGTCCAATCTGGCAAGTGCCCCCACTGATGCCCCTGCATAGAAAATGTCTCTGTAGTCCAGAACTGGGAGTAGTATACTATTAACTACTCTCAGCCTGATCTCTGAGGACAGATACTGCCTAAGTTTGTACAATAATCCCAGTTTGTTGCCTAAGTTTTTGACCAGGACCTCAATATGGGGTCTCCAGTTTAATTTTTCATCCACCATTACCCCAAAATATTTAGATCTGTCAACTTTCTGGATAGTTATACCATCCAGGGATTTTATTTGAAAGTTATTTAAGTCACTTATAGTTTTTGTAAACAAGATACAGTTAGTTTTCTTAGCATTTTGACACAAACTGTGGTCAAAAAGAAAAAACCTGTAAACTATTAAAGGCTAGTTGAAGCTTTGTTTGTATAACTTTAGGGTCCTTCCTCTCAATGTATACAACTGTATAATCTGTGTATATATATATATATATATATATATATATATATATATATATATATATATATATATATATATGATAGCGTATTCCCTGATCATTAAATTCTAAATTATTAATATAAATATTGAAAAGAAGTGGGCCCAATTTTGACCCTTGGGTGACTCCTGTTTTAATTTTCACCTGTTCTGATCTAAAGGGACCTACTTCTACTAACTGTTCCTTATCTAACAAATATGTTGTAAACCAATTCAACTCATTCTCCTGCACCCCAATATCATGGAATCTAGACAGAAGAATGCCACGGTTCAAGGTGTCAAACACCTTAGATAAATTTACAAATAACACACCCACAGACATTCTCCTGTCCAGATTGCCCTGAAAGTCACCCACTACTTTAGCCAAAGCTGTTTGTGTACTGTGAAGGGATCTGAATCCTGATTGGTAGGGATTTATTAACCTATTTTCCTCCAAAAAAATGTTTTGAGTGACCACAAATCTCTCAAATATTTTAGAAACTATAGACAACAGAGAAATGGGACAATAATTATTAATATCATTCTGAGATCCCCCCCTTATAAATAGGCAATATTTTAGCTATCTTCCAATCCGTAGGAAATTCGCTCATGGCTAGGGAAATATTAAACAAATAGGTCAAGGGGTAAGTAATGAAAGGGGCAGAATACCTCAGTAGTCTAGTGCCTATGTTGTCTAAACCCATAGCCTTTTTTACATGTAGATTCAAAATTGTTTTTTTTGTTTCATGTACCTCAATATTTTTAAATTTAAATGCCTGCTCTACAATCTTTTTTTGAATAAGTATTCTTTTTTTGCGGCTCAGATACTGGGTCAATATCAACCAAATTATCCAAAATCTTTATTCCCACCTCAGAGAAAAATGTGTTAAATTCATTTACTATCAAACTATTTAATGGAACCAGATCACCCTTTATGTCTATTTTATTAATGGACTGCTTGCTTGATTTTCCTATTAATTTAGTCATCGTGCTCCATAAAAGTCTAAGATTTTGATTTTGATCCAGAAAGGATCCATTAAAGGTATGTTTAGTTTTCCTAATTAACTTAAGATATTTATTTCTCATGTGCCTATAAAAATCCCAATTGGAATTTGTGCCAGAAGCTTTGGCTTTGTGCCAACTAGCATCTCTCTTTTTTTTAATTTATGTAAAGTAGCATTGTACCACTTACCATCATTAACTCTAACTTTCCTTGTTTGCAGCAGAGTGTGTTTATTGCATATTTTTGTGAATTCCTCCTGGAAATATCTCCAGGCATCTGAAGCCATTGGTATTATTTCTAACTTGTCCCAATCTGCTGTCTCAGTATCCACCATGAAATGTACATAGTTAAAGTTCTTAAAGTTTCTCCATTGTACAGTCTGGGCCTGCTGGACTGGTTTTAAATGTTTGCATAAAGCAAATGTGACCTGATGATCTGAAAAGGCAGGACACCACCATGAGAATATTCAGATGGCCGGTTTGTAAAAATAAGATCTAATAAGGAAGAATTTTGTATGTTTTTACAGTTAATCCTGGTGGGGTCAGAGAGCAGTTGAGACAATTGGAGATATTCCTGGAACTCAATTAAGCTATTAGTAGGTTCCATCTGGAACCAATTGACATTGCAATCATCTGTAATAAGTAACTCATGAGTTATCTTGTAAATTTAAAAATACAATATTCTCTAATTTGGGGGTTTATACATTCCAGTAATTAATAAAGGTGTGATGTGTGGTATCCGCACTTCAACAGACAGTGCCTCAAAAACCCTTGTCCAATGAGTCACAATTAATTCCCTAGCATCCAGAAGTGAATTAACATACATCAAAATCCCTCCACCTTTTTTATTTCTGTCCTCCCTATAAGATTGATACCCATCTATTTGTAAACATACATCCAAAACTCTTTTATTAAGCCAGGTTTCTGACATAATGGTAATGTCAGGATTATATTTCCCTATCCAGTCCTTGATTTAATCCAATTTATTGCAAATACTACACACATTAAAGTGAATAATGCCTAAGGCATTTTCTCTTAATATTTCTGCATTTAACTTACTAGAGTTAGCTGGGCTGAGATTAGGATGGATGTCCTCACTTTGCAAGAGTGTCAGAATTAACATGAATTTAAATACACAACAGATTTTCCTTTTCAGCCTAAGATGAGACAGTCTACACAGTGCAAAGTTAATGAGTTGCGAACACTTTAGATTCCAAGAACCCTACCCTGAAATATAAAAATTTCACTAAGTCCCTAAATAAGAAGGAAGGCATCAATTCTTCCTGACAAGCTCCAAAACTGGTTAAAAAATGTATTGGGCCTTAAAGGGCCTGTACTTCCAGGAGGTGGCCTATCAAACCTTCCCCGGCCCACAGTTGCAGCACTGCCCATCAGGTCATCCAAATGACCATGTAAAAAATAAAACATTACAATTAACTAATAATGCCTCATGCTAAAAATTAGAAGTAAACTCTTTTCCTGTTATGTGCAATTGCAATTACAATTAATACCCACTCTTAAAAAGTAGGAGAACCCCATGGGGAAAGTCCTTTGCTGTATTTCAAAGCCAACAAGGCAAAACCCCTTAATTCTAATTCTCAAGATGCTCCCCTGAGCAACGTTATTCATTCATTAAGTAGCTATCTGAAATAATTTCAACAACCCCCAATTTTACTACAGTGTTTTGCCATAATGGAAGGAAGCAGCAAAGGAAAATGTCCAAGTACAGTTTCTCCAACGAGTGGCGCAGCCACTCAAGCTTGCACCCGTGTGCTCGTGCTTGCAGGCACCACAGGCTAGTCAAAGTGCTCTGCTCCTTCCCTTAGCCAGGTGCTTGATAGCTGGCCCACCTCCAGACCCCCTCACCAAACAAGCAGCCAGAGCAGGTACATGACAATTCGCTCCCGTAATTTTACTTCGGCCTTTTCACTGCCGACAGTACGCTCCCACGTAAACTCGCGCCTATGTGAACACGCCTGAGTCAAATCGCCCCGCAGTGTCACATTCTATATATTTTCCCGTAGCTATGAGCATTTCAGACGTTGTTAATCCTGCCCCTACTACATATAGCATTTTACTTTTGCAGTTCTTTAAACCATAAGCTCCTGCAGTGTCACATTCTATATAGTGCTCGGTTGCAAGTGTATGGTGCAGAAAATGAAATATTTAAATCAATCAATTAATCAATTACATGCATTGGCCAACCACAAGCAATTGTACACGGAAGTTATAAGTACAGTCACTAAAGCACACTAAAGTACACTTCTCCTAATAGGATTTTTATTACAATGGCTTGTCGCTTTGTCCTGTCATCTCAGTCCAAGAAAAAACTGGTGGACGACCGTAACTATCTGTACACATTTCATAAACGTGGGCACAATGATAAAGCGATATGGCAGTGTGAGCATGCAGTGAAAAAAATCAAGGTTTGCAATGCAATGCCAGAGTGCACACTGTATCATATGATGACCCAGCCATAATTTTGCAGTTTTCACAGCATACCCATGCACCAGACCCCTGTGCAGTAGAAAAACATGATGCAGTATACAACTCAAAGGAGAGAGCATGCTCAACACAGGATACCACAGCTCAAGTCATTCTGCATGCTAAACAAGAGGTGTCACTGGCTGCTCAGGGAAAAATCATTGACAAAAACTTAAAACGAACCATTCAAAGGGTTCATGCACATGGTACTCCTCCTAACCCTACAGACCTTTGCCAGCTGCGAATACCTGTATCAGTGGTTTTTAAAACTCACCAAGTAACATCCAGTGAATGCGCAAGCGTCATGAAGTCACGTCACATCACGTTTTACTATGGGCTGCATTCGTTGCTATGGTTTCTATCACTATCACTACCTGGCCAAGTAACATGGGCTGCAGTTTCCAGAGGTAAGAGCTACTAAATTTAATGCATTTGAGCTCACACTGGGAGCGAGGGAGTGAATTGACAGGAAGTGTAATATCATATGTTCAAACTAACGCCGGAGTGAACTGTCGGGAGCGAGAAGTCCGGGAACGAAAAGACGGGAGCGAATTGTTGTGTTCCCAGCCAGAGCACACTGTAGAAAATAGCAATAAGTGTCTTAAATGAGTGCCACAACAACCCACACAGCAAGCAGTTCACTTCTTGGCTGTAGATGAAAGCAGACAGACTGTGGGTAGTGGAGCTTCTCCCGCAACACTGGAGACAATGAGCAGACTGGGAATCAGGTGATGATGCTTCCACCTTGGTGCTTTTTCTGGGTAGAATGTTTAAATCTGTGCAGGCACCATGGGCTAGTTATAGTGCTCTGCTCCTCCCCTTAGCCAGGTGCTTGATTGCTGGCCCACTTCCAGACCCCCTCACCAACCAAGTGGCCGAAGCACACTGCTGAAATTAGCAAAAAGCAGCTTAAATGATGACAGTTTGTGATGCAACAGCCCACACAGCAAACAGTTCACTTCTTGGCTGTAGATGAAAGCAGATGGAGTGCAGGTAACAGAACTTCTCCCACAACATCGAAGACAATGAGCAGACCTGGAATCAGGTGATGAAGCTTCCCGCTAGGTGCTTCTCCAGGTAATAAGATGGCTATGCTGACAATTTGGTCACTGTTGTCCTATAAATGGAAGCGTAGGGCCCAGAGGGTCCTGTGCTTCCACACCTACACAGATATGTGCATCTATGGAGGGATGAGACAGTCTGTGCTCCCACAGGCAAATAAGGTTATGATTATACTATCTGAAAAAGTAAGGAAATTTATTGCAAAAAACATTGTTAATGCATCAGATTGGGTTCTTACTAAAGTGACAAAAGCAGGGAAATGTAGTCTTAGGGTTTCCAACCTTAACACCCCACCCCCACCCTGCAGACACTGACAGGCATTGGGGGGTACCTTGGGGTCATTGACCCTAATGGTCACCCCATTCTCATATACTGTACCCATCTCAGCTTATTTACTTTTGGAATAGGGTGAGTGTTAGGGCCAACGGCTCCAAGGCACCCCCCGATGCCTGTCAGTGTCTGCAGGGTGGGAGGGTGTTAGGGTTGGAAACCCTAACACCACATTTCCCTGCTTTTGTTGCTTTAGTAAGAACCCTAACTGATGCATTAAAGAAGTTTTTTGTAATGATATTATATTTATATATATATATACTCATACACACATATTAGCCATATGCAAAAAAAAAAATTCCGCTGGTGGAATTCAAGTGAAAGTCTGACTTTTGCCTCATGGAAGTTCGGAAATCCATTTCTGAACTGCCACAGAAATTCCACCTTCGATTGCCACCTACCTAGTTGCCACAAAAAAGCCCTGGTGGCTAGTGGTCCCTCTCCCACCCATCCCACAAGTACATCAACTATCGCTGGTAGCTAGCGGTCCCTCCCCCCACTGGATCACCCACCACTGGACCTAAAAAAAATACCCTGCCCTGGTGGTTTCAAAAACAATCCCTCTCCCCACACCATCCCTGCCCCACAAATGCCCTGGTGGTTAGTGGTTCCTCCCCTCCACCTCACCCAAAGTGTCCAGTTAGTAGTAGTAGTCACCCCACCATCTCCATCTCCATCCATAAAAAATCTGCTTGTTTTAAGTTGGTTCAAAATCAAGAGAGACAACCCCCCTCCCCATCCCTGATCCAACGCCAGTCCAATCCCTGAATAAAAGTTATGTCCCTGGAGGTTTAGTGCCCCCCCACCCCAATAGGTGTGCCACCACCACTCCCACCCATCTCGAAGACCCCAGTGGGCAGGCCAAAGTACAGCCTCCTCTCTCCACCATAGCCACTCCACTGAACTGTCAATGAATAGAGTGCATTCCTGCAGAGCGGCGCTCATTCGGCGGCAGCTCAGTGGTGGGCCAACCATGGTGGAGAGGAGGCTCTGCAATCTGCCTGCCTGCTGGAGTTTGGGAATGGGATAGGAATAGATGGGACTCTGCTGAGAATGAGGGTATGAAGGCACTAGACCACCAGGAAATAATGCACAGGGACTGAACGAGGTCAGATTCAGGGGGGGAAGTGTGGAGGTGCTCTCTTGATTTTGAATCAACACAAACCAAGCAAATTTTTTGCTGATGGAGATGGGGATGGGGGACTACTACTTGAACACTTTGGGTGTGGTGTAGGAGAGAGACCACTAGCCACCAGGGCATTTGTGGGGTAGGGATGGGATGGGGGGAGGGATTGCATTTGCAATAACTGGGGCAGGGTTTTTTGGTTTTTTTTTAGGTCTGGCAGCAGGTGATCCAGTGGGAGGAGGGACCGCTAGCCACCAGAGATAATTGATGTACTTGTGGGGCAGGTGCGGGGAGAGATCACTATCCACCAGGGCTTTTAATAATGTAAAAGGGTGAAATTTCACCCTTAACATTCGTGAAAGTTTTCTGCTCCACCACAGGCGGAAGTTCAGAAACGTCTGCAAAAGTTGTCTAATTTTCACGGAAGTTCTGCCACCATGGAAACCCCCACTTTCACCCACCCTAATATACATATACATACAGCATATATAGAAACATAGAAACATAGAATTTGATGGCAGATAAGGACCGCTTGGCCCACCCAGTCTGCCCATTTCCCTACCTACTGGATAAGCTGCAGATCCTAGTTAATCAGCAGCCTACTTCTTCCTACCCCACCCCTAGAATTGCCTTATGACTGTCCCATGCATGCTTGAATTCCACCGGATTTTGACTCCACAACCTCCTCGGAAGGCCGTTCATGCATCCAAAACCCTCTCTGTGAAAAAATACTTCCTTAAATTACCTCTGAGCCACCCCCATCTTCAAATCGTGCCCTCTTGTTCTTGCACACCTCTTTTTTTGAAAGATGCTACCCTCTTGGACTTTGTTGATTCCCTTGAGGTACTTGAACGTTTCTATCATGTCCCCCCTCTCCCTCCTTTCCTCGAGGCTATACATATTAAGCTCCTTTCGTCTCTCTTCATATGTCTTCCGGTGCATACCCTGCACCATTTTAGTTGCCCTCCTCTGGACAGCTTCCATCCTGTCTATGTATTTGCGGAGACTGGGTCTCCAGAACTGCACACAGTACTCCAGATGGGGTCTCACCAGCTGTCTGTACAGAGGGATAATACTTCCTGTTTCTACTGGTGATGCCTCTCCTATGCATCCCAGTATCCCCAAGCCCTCCTTGCTGCCCTCTCACATTACTTGCCCACCTTTAGGTCATCTGATATGACTACCCCCAGGTCCCTTTCCATTTTTGTTGTTGTTAGTATCTCACCCCCCATTGTGTACTCTTCCCCTGGGTTTTTGTTTCCCAGGTGCATTAACTTGCACTTCTTAGCATTGAATCTAAGCTGCCATGCATTTGACCATTCCTCTAACCTTGCCAAGTCCCTTCTCATCCTTTCCACCCCACCCTGTGCATCAACTCTGTTGCAGATCTTTGTGTCATCTGCAAAGAGACATACTTTTCCTTCCAGTCCTTCTGCAATGTCGTTTATAAAGAAAAGAAAAGAGGACCGGTCCTAATACTGAACCCTGCGGTACCCCACTAGTAACCCCCCTTTCTTCTGAGTGGACTCCATTTACTATTACTCTCTGTGTCCTATTCTCCAGCCAATTCTTTACCCAGGCTGTCATCTTGGGACCCACTCCCAGGCTGGCTAACTTGTATATTAATCTTTTGTGTGGGACTGTGTCAAATGCCTTGCTAAAGTCTAGGTAGGCCATGTCCACAGCCCCTCCCTGATCTACTACTTTGGTCACCCAGTCAAAGAAATCTATCAGATTCGTCTGGCATGACCTTCCCACTGTGAATCCATGCTGCCTTGGGTCCTGTGCCCCTCTGGCCTCTAGATACTCGACAATTCTTTCTTTCAGAAGTGATTCCATCATTTTCCCTATCACTGAGGTTAAACTAACAGGTCTGTAGTTTCCTGCTTCTGCCTTGCTCCCCACTTTTGTGAAGGGAATCATCTGCCCTCCTCCAGTCCTCAGTACCACCCATCCTCCCATGATTTGTTAAAAGGTAGTCAGTGGTGTCACTAGTTCTACCCTTAGTTCTTTTAAATTAGGATGAATCCCATCAGGCCCCATTGCTTTGTCCACCTTCAGTTTTAAGAGTTCTTTCAGACCCTTTCTTCTGTAAATGGGCTGTATCAACTTCTGTATCCAGAGTGTTTCTACTGTTTGTTTTATGTACCTCCCCTCTTCATTTGTAAATACTGAGCAAAATATTTGTTTAGTATCTCTGCCTTTTCACAGTGTCCTCTGCCCACCCTCCCTCCCCTTTATTAGCCGCACTATCCCTCCCTTGGTCTTCCTTCACTCCCTGATGTACCTATAAAGGTTTTATCCCCTTCTTAACTGGGTTGGCTATCTTTTCCTCGGTTTGGGCCTTTGCTGTTCTGACTGCCTTCCCAGCCTCCTTTTTGCTTTCATACAGTTCCCTGTCCTGCTCCTTCAGCGATTCCTTGTACTTCCTGAATGCTTTCTTTTCTCTTGAACCTTCACTGCCACTTCCTTTGAGAACCATAGTGGTTTCTTACATCATTTTGTTTTGTTTATTTGCTTCACACAAAGGCTCGTTACCTCTGTGATGGCAGTTTTATTATTCCCATTGTTCTTCACCCTCCTTCCTGCCCATTTGCTAGTGCATTCCTTGAGCACTCACCCATTTGGCAAAGTCAGCCCTCCTAAAGTCCAGTACTTTTGTCTTTGTATGGCTTGACTCTATTTCTGTGTTTATTATGAACCATACTGTGCATGGTGCTAGGTTCCCAGATGGCTACCCACTTACATCTGTGATCTCTCTCCATCTCCATTTGAGAGAATCAAGTCTAATATTGCTCCCTCTCAAGTGGGCTCCAATACTAGTTGTCTGAGGCATGCCCCCTGTAGGGCATCTAGAATAACTCCACTCTTCGAAGTGGCAGCTGCAGCTGTACTCCAGTTAACATCTGGCATATTCAGATCACCCATCAGCAATATCTCCCCTTTTTCTGCCATTCTAAGTACACTTTCTATCATTTTCTTGTCCATTTCCTCCCCCTGAGAAGGGGGTCTGTATACAACCCCTGTGCGGATTGTGGTGCCATTGCCTGTCTCCAAATTTACCCACAGTGCTTCTTCTCCTCCTCCTCCCTGTTTACCCTTTTGTTCTGTTGCTTTTATTCCTTCCCTTATGTAAAGAGCAACTCCTCCTCCTCTTTTACCCTCCCTGTCCCTCCTGTAGATAGTGTATCCTGGTATTTTTATGTCCCAGTCATGGTTTTGTGTGTACCATGTTTCTGTGACTGCCACGATATCCAGATGTTCCTCCTCCATCAAGGCCACTAATTCAGGAAGCTTGTTACCCAGACTATGGGCATTGGTACTCATTGCTCTCCATTTTTTGATGGCTTTACCTTCTGTTGCAGCATCCCCCACCGACCGTTCTACCTCAGTCTTTTTCTCATTTAGTACCCTGTTTTGTAGGGAAAGGCTGGGATTTTCCTGCTGCTTGTCAGTGCTTCCCCCTTTGACTAGTTTAAAAGCTTGCCAATGAAGCATTTAAACTGATTGCTCAAAAGACTTGTTCCCTTCCTGGACAGATGCAGACCATCCTGCCAGTATAGGCTGGTGTCCCTCCAGGTGGAACCCCAGTCCCCAATGAAGCCAAACCCCTGTGCTCCACACCATTTTTTCAACCATTCATTAAACTGTATGGTGCTAATTACCCTCGCCTCCCCCATGCCTTTGACAGGCAGCACCTCTGAGAAGGATACTGTGTGTGCTACTTGTCTTAGGCCCCTCCCCAACTCTGCAATGTCCTCCTGCACTGCTCTAATCTCATGATGAGCCAAGTCTTTTGTCCCTAGGTGGACAATTACGTCCAGCTTAGACTCCCTTGCAGCTGTTCTCGTGATCCTGAGGATGCGCTTCCTGTCCCTCCAAGCCATGGCACCAGGCATGCACCTTACTTCAGTTTTCCCAGCTTCCCCCAGTTCTATACCCCTAATAATTGAGTCCCCCACCAGGAGCTGCTTCCTTTCCCTGTGGTGTCCTCTGCCTCCTTCCTGTGGGCCTCCCTTGTGACAGTTGTCATCAGTCTTCTCTGCAGGTGCATCCATAGTGGAGCTATGCTCCCCCAGAATGGTGTATGGATTGTGGAGTGGAACAATTGACTGGGTGTGCCTCTGTTCCACCATCCTCACCCTCCCTGAGCCCACTGTGGTCCAACTGCTGTGCTTTCTTCGCAACCTCTGAGGTAGTGGTGGTGGCGCTAGTGCTCCCTGGATGGGGGAGGTTCCCTTCCTACTGTCCAGTGTGGCCTGGGGGAAGGTTTCCTTACTACTGTCCAGTGCAGCCTGAGGACGGGCAACTTCCTCCCTCAGGGCAGAGAGTTGTCTGCAACTCTCTGCCCTGATATAGATATATTCATGGCAAAAAGACTCTGTTAATGCATCAGTTAGGGTTCATAGCACAGTGACAAAAGCATGGAAATGTGGTGTTAGGGTTAACACCCATACCACCCCCACCCTTCCACCCTCCACACACCAACATGCACCGGGGTGTGCGTTGGGATCATTGGCCTAACTGTCACCCCATTCCATGTGTAAACAAGCTGAGGTGGTGCAGTATAGGAGAATGGGGTGAGAGTTAGGCATGATGACCCCAACTCACACCCTGATGCCTGTTGGTGTGTGGAGGGTAGGGGGTGGTGAGGTGGTAGGGGTGGCAACCCTAACACCATATTTCCATGCTTTTGTCACTGTGCTATGAACCCTAACTGATGCATTAACGGACTTTTTTGCCATGAATTTCCCTTCCTTTTGAGAAAGTGTAATGTAACTGGTAAGTGTTATGTGTTAGTGGGAGCGCGGGCCCTTCGGGCCCTTTGCTCCCTTCATATTGCCCATTTTTCATGTAATGGTATGTGTATGTAGGAGTGCAGACCCCCCGGACTGTGTGCTCCCAGTTATACATAACTACGGAGCCATACAGCAGCCCTACAGGGCAAGGAACCCTAGTAACACTAATTTGCTAAAATCTCAGCAACCATAGCAGCTAGGGAAAAAAATTCCAGTACCATTGTAATTATGACAGCAAGACCTCCAAGTGACATAAATCAACCAAATCCGTATCTTGCATCGTTTCTGAGATACGGGCACCAAAATGTACTGAAAAAGGCACCCTTTGGAACCCTTGTGACACTAATTTGCCAATATCTCTGTAACCATAGCAAGTAGAAAATAAAATCCACTGCTGGTGTAATCTATGATTTCCAAACTTGTTTCAGCAGGTAAAGGTGATCTAAGCTGCAGGTAGCAAAAACTCTGTATCTCGCTTTGTTTTTGAGATACAGGCACCGAAAGGCATCACGGGTGCCGCGATGTTATCCTATGGGAAATTTCTCAACTTCAGAATGCTGTAACTTTCCGCCAATTGAATGTTTTAGCATCAAACCACCAAAAAAATAATAAACTAATAACCAAAACTAAAACAAATAATAAATGAATAAACTAAAAAGCACATCTGTGGGACCATGGCTTGCCACTCTGCAAATTTCAGCCCAAAAGACTCAACCATTTTGTTGCAGGAGGATCGCAAAGATTTACAGTTTTTTTGGCAAAGTTCTTCCACAAATCATGAACGTTTTGCAAAAAACAGTAAGAAACTTTTGAATTTGCAAAAGTTTCACTGCTGTTTTTCCCATGGTTTGTGAAAGTACTGGGGCTCTGAATTTGAAAACAGCATTTCTGGGGGGGTTTACACCCCAAAAAAGATAGGGCTGGATCCTCAGGACTCAACTAGGTAAACCCAACAGTCAATGTTTGCCTAGAGGGTCTCAAATTTAAATGTCAGGCATTTTTTTCTCTCACTAACTAAAAACAAGATGGCGGCAGCACAAAAGTAAAAGGGCAATTTGCGAAAGGAAAAATGCATTTGCGACACTTTCATGAGACACATATATTTTTCCCCCATTGGCTATAATGGGAAATTTATTTTTTGAATAACTTTTGAACGGTTTAATATTTTTTCACCAAATCTTTGAAAAGCACATTGGTGACCCATATATATCTATATATCTATAGATATATATATATTCTTTGCAGAAATATTGCATTAATGCAACATTTAGGGTTCAGGCTAAAGTGACAAAAGTAGAGAAATGTGGCTTTAGGGTTTCCAGCCCTAAACCCCCAACACCACCCCTAAAGCAAATCAGAGGTGGAGTCTTCCTAGGGCTTGTCAACCCTAAAGCTCACCCCATTAGGTGTTTATGTTTCTGAAGTGTTATGAATTGGGTGAGCTTTAGGGTTGACAACCCCTAGGAAGACTCCAACCCTTGTTTGCTTTAGGGGTGTTATTTGGGTTTTAGGGTTGAAAACCCTAAAGCCACATTTCCCTACTTTTGTTGCTTTAGCCTGAACCCTAAATGTTTCATTAACACAGTTTTTGCAAAGAGTTTTCTTACTTTTTGAGGTAGTATAATGGTATCCTTATTTTCCTGTTGAAGTGGGCTCTGTGCTCCAATGCATCCGTACTTTTTGAGATAGTGTAATCATTTCATTATTTGTCTGATGGAGCACAGTGCTCTACGCACAGTGCTCTACAGGCCCTGTTCTCCCATCCTTCCATAGCTGCATATATGTATGTTTATGGGTAAGCACAGGGCTCTCAGCATAGCTTTCCTATTACTCCACCTCATCAACCTGGTAATGCAAATTGTCAAATCCCAACCAAAACATAATTCCACGCCACCGCAATGTAATTCCATGGCAGGGGCACGAAAAAACATTTTGGGCAAGAGCTGAAAAATGACAACTGTCACATTCATTATGTGGTGTAAAGAAATAGCTGCATTGATAATTTGGGGTTAAAACTTTGAAAATTAAGAAAGATACGAATGAGCATAGTGAAATGTCAATACAGCTGCACAACTTTGCCATTTAGTATATTTTGACCCCAAATTTTCAACATACCCTTCTTATGACCCTACCTCATGAACACGTATGGTGAAAATTTTGAAATCCCACCCGAAAGGTGATTTTGTCAACCGACCATAAAATCACCTTTTGGGCAGGATATGTGAAATGACACCAACAATGTTCAAGAGGTGGGGAATCAAAATGGGTATGTTGCAAATTTGTTGTCAAAATCTTGAAAAATGACACAGCTATGCACCAAAGTTGAAAACCCCTTTGAAATACATCGATTCCCCATATGAATCTTTTTTCGTGAATTGTCCTATGAAACAAGAATCTTTTTTTTATATCACGAGTCACAAAACAAGATTTATAATCTTAAAAATAAACATTTTAAGGGCATTTCTGCAACAGTTAAGTGCAGAATCCAGCTAAGGGGGTTCAGATAAGCAAGCTACATCTGTTGGTTGCTCTCAGGAATTTCATTTTTGTGGGGTTTCAAATGTGAATTTTTATGGGAAAAGGGAAAACAAGATGGCAGCAAACAAAACAATGATTTTTCCCTCATGAAAAAGATTGGTCCCATACAAAAAAAGATTATTTTTTTTATTTCGTACAGCAATTTTTCAGTGCTTACTGAGCATGCTCATAACCAATGGAACCAGCTACCACCTCTCCTAAGAAACTTGCCCTCGTACAACTTTATCAGACAACAACTATGCCTCCTTCTACTCCCCACCTGCTCCTGCTTCTAACCTACCCAGATTCACCTCCTGACCACCCAATCCGCACCCAACAAGGTTAAGCAATGATGGAATCCTAGCTATTCCTCCAGGAAGTAGTTAAACATCTCTGTTTCTCCACAGGTTTTTCAACCAGTGTATTATAGTCATATTATATCTAGAATAATGTATGGAGAAGTGTGATTTATGGGGATTTTATGCACCCCTGAGGTGTGTGATGCCCCGTAAACCCTGAGGGCAAAGCTCAAGGGGTTTATATTGGCATCACACACCAAGGGGGTGCATAAAATCCCCAGAGAACCACACTTCTCGATTTTTTATTTTCTATATTTACTGATTTTTGGTGTTTTTTGGTTTAAATTGTCTTTTTTGTCACTTAGCCAGGGTAACTGTTACCACTGACAAGCTTGTCTTGCATCGAGTGATCGATTGTGTAGCGCTTGTGAACATCCAGTGTGAGAACAGCTTGTTCAGTGATTTTTCTGGTGATGCTGTGGTACTGTTCTGCCCCATGGCTTATGGAGCTCCATAAACCCCATGGCCTGGATATTCAAAGGGGTTGCACCTGACACATTGGGGTTGCACCGGCGCAACCCCGCATTGCACCCTGGTGGGATATTGAGATGGCTGCCTGGCACAGTGCAAGTCCCAATGTGCCGTGGCGCAATGATAATGTATGCAGTGCAGATGCAGGGGGCATGCCCATGCATATGCAGCACATCCCGATATTCAGCCCAGGATATGCAGCTCATATGTCGGCGCACCCCTGCACTGCGCCACATAGGGGGGCTCATAGCTGAGCTGATGCTGAGTAAGAGAAAAGCTCAGCCACCCACAGGCAGGTCACTGTATTGCAGTGTGCAACACAGCAGTCCAGCCATGGGTGACTACCCACCCACCCAGAACACCATCCACAAGCACACACACCCATGGTGGTCCAGTGGAACCCCCTTCCCATAGCCATGATCACACAATATATGTAACTAATGAGATCTGTGGTAGTCTTATGGTCCCCCCAGTCCCCAAATCCCCAATGTGTAGGACACATGTCCAACCCTGGTGGTCCAGTGGTCCACCCTCCCACCCGAGTCCCCAGTGCCCCAGTACATGACATTAAGATGTCCCTGGTGGTCCAGTGGAAACCCCCAACTGCCCATTGCCATGATTGTGGTAAAATCCTGATGTGAAATGCCCTGGTGATCCAGTGGCATCCACCACCTCACCCACCCACACAGAACCCCTTGCCCACCCATTCACATATTTGGGACTGTCTAGTACAGTATGCCCCGCAAGCCCATTGGTCCACACTGGGGACCAATGGGCTTACAGTCCATACTGTACCTGTCATTCTGCGGGTGGCCAGGTGGTGTACGGGTGGGATGCAGCTGCCTGCCAATGATGGGGGGGCAAGGGGTTCTGTGTGGGTGGGTGGGGTGGGAGGTGCCACTGGATCAACAGGGCATTTCATGTTGGGATTTTACCACAATCATGGCAATGGGTGGGGGGTTCCACTGGACCACCAGGGACATCATAATGTCATGAATTGGGGCATCGGGGACTCAAGTGGAAGGGGGGACTAATGGACCACCAGGGCTGAACATGTGTCCTACACATCGGGGATTTGGGGACTGGTGGGTGGCCACTAGATTACCAGAGCTTTCATTATAAACATATACCACATGATCATGGCTTCAGGGAGGGGGATGCCCTGGGATCCCCATAACACATGTCATGCTGTACAGGGCACCAGGAGCAAGTTGCCCACCTGCCCTGCACAAGGCATGCAAATGGGGCCATAATGACATGCAAATGGCCCCATTTGCACCTTGCATATATTATGGCCTCATTTGGATGCCCCTGCTAAATATCATGGGTGATGCACCTAGTGCAACTGCACTTGTGCTGGTGCATCCCCATGCTCCCTATCTGTGGCTTGCATGGTGCAGTGCCACTGCGCCATACGCAGTTTGTGCACTGCCCATGCCATATTCAATGGTGCTGCACCATGGCACAGCATGGTTGAATATCACCTGAACCTGGGCCCGGTGCATCACAGTTGCATTGCGCCCAGGCTTGCGCCACTGCCTGGTGCAGTCTGAATATCCCGGCATATGAGGCTGTGCTTGCAAAATGTCATGCAAATCCATTGAACAGTTGAAAAGTTATTAAAGTGCAAATTTTGGGGGTTAACATTGAAGTGTCCATACAACCCTAAATATAGGGGCATGATGACCCTATATACATAATACATGGATATGGCCCAAATCCTATTATGAAAACCTTCATTTATTTCCCCATATATGACACACCTTAAAGAAATATATGATGGCAATTAAACTCAAATACTACAGCAATTAAACTCAAACACTACATCTAAAAACCTCACCAAAAACACAAAAATTCACCACACAAAATATAAAACACCTGCCTGACTAAAACAAAAATGAATTAAAGTGACTGAGCAAAAACGAAATCTTAGTAACTGAAAGTAAATGAGCAATTATCACAACATGTTAATGACTATAACTAAATGCCTAAGCAGCCATCAATGAAAGTAATTGCTCTGCAAATGAAACAACAAATACTGCTTGTTGTGGGTATAGGCATGAAAGATAGCAGTACATAGGTGATAAGGTGCAAACACCCTTAGATGTATGTTTATTTAAATAATAAGTGGAACAGAAGGCAACATGGTTGTTAGTTCTTGTCAGGATAAAGTCTTTTTTGCAAAAGAAATCCACTTGAAAAGACAACAAATAGATTTCCTTCTTTCTTGTAATGTCTGTCTGGCTCTTTAAGGCTAAGAACCTTTTCCTTGGTTGCTGTATACTCTCTTCTTGGTGAGTTTCACTCAACTTTCCCTCCTCAAGTTCAGAGCTCAGGTTGCAGATCCTCCTGCTTCACACAGCAGCTTCACACACTCTCTAACTCTCTTTCTCTAGGACACCTTTTTGTACATCACCAGGGGTCAGGTGATCTGCCTCATTGTACCTCATTAATATCATTAGTACATTTTATTATTTTTATGAAGGTATTCTCTTAAGTAAACATATGGAACTTTAATATGAAACATTAATACATGAACAACAGTAAAATCACACATGTGCACGCCTTAAAACATCTTCCCTATCACCAGTGTTATGATATTTATTTACAAATATGTTTCTATGAGGAACAGATCTTAGTTATGAGTTCCTCACTCCTTTGTACCTTCCCCTGAATCAGCCTTCAATTATACCAAGTCTGTAGCTCACCATCACCTTGGAAACAGCACCAGATACAGGTGAGTGAACTGGAATTGCTGAGGCCATACCCTGAAACAGTGTCACATTTCATTTATCTTTTAGTTATCACCTTCTCTTTTGTGTCTTAGGGGAACCAGACTACCCATTTTGCTTCAAATGTGAGCTAACAGTGTATAATAAAAACATATTAACTTTGTTCATTTGTAACTGTTTCTATATTAATATTAATGCAGGCAACACTAAAGGGAGGTTAATGTGTGTAACCTGCATCTGTACTGCATATATATCTCTGTCTCTGTATGTCAAACATCCTAATGCATTATATAAAACAAAGGCTAGGAAAGTGTCATGTATGAGGATATAATGACATCTCAGGGGCTAAGTAGCTCAATAAACCCACTCACCCTTTATTGGCTACTTAACCACCTTGATGGCATTATATGCTCATATATACATCACTGTCCTAGCATTTATTTTCTCTCTCTCTCTCTCTCTCTCTCTCTTATATATATATATATATATACACACATGCACACACACACACACACACACATATTGCAAAAAACGTTGTTAATGCTCCAGTTAGGGTTAAAGCAAAAAAAGTAGGGAAATGTGGCGTTAGGGTTTCCAACCCTAACACCTCACCCCCACCTTGCATACACCAACAGATGTTGGGGGTTTGCCTTGGGGTTGTCCGCCCTAATGCTCACCCCATTCCATAAGTAAACAAGCTGAGATGGGTACAGTATAGAAGAATGGGGTGAGTGTTAGGGCTGCTGACCCCAAGACACACCCCTGATGCCTGTTGGTGTGTGCGGGGGGGTGTTAGTGTTGGAAACACTAATGCCACATTTCCTTACTTTTGTCACTTTAACCCTAACTGGAGCATTAATGACATTTTTTGCAATGTATTTCCTTACTTTTTGAGATAGTATAATCATAACCTAATTTGCCTGTGGGAGTGCAGGACACCTGCGCTCCCATTCCTCCATAGATGCGTATATGTATGTCACCATGAAAGAGCCCTTTGCTTCCATTTGTAGGACAACAGTGACCAGATTGTCAGCATAGCCACCTTATTACCCCACCTCATGTACCTGGTACAGAAAATTTTCAAATCCCCACCAAAAAGTAATTCTGCACAACTACAATGCCATTCCATGCCACATGTGCAAAAACACATTTTGGCCAGGATTTGGAAAATGACAGTCATGACATGCATAAGGGTGGAGTAATAAGAAGGCTATGTTGAAAATTTGGGGTCAAAATATTTAAAATTTTAGGCTGGCCCTGTGGCACTGAGGGTTGAGGTGCTGGACATCACACCTCATGCCACGCTGGTGACCCAAGCTTGGGAGCAAGCTCAGGCCACCAGGAATCAGCCAGGGAAGAGGGCATAGAGCTGGATCGAGTGCCCATAATGTAGCTCTCCTCTTCGGGGAGGGACATGGGGTTTTCCCGGCTCTTGGCTGCCACCCAGTGGAGTCTAGGAGCTAGTGCCATGCCAAGGGAAACCTGGCAGAAGGCTGGGTGGAAGGGGCTGTCACCAGATCCATGGACTGCATGAGTGCTTCCACATGCATGTGCAACTGTGATCTGGGGTCCTGGGGTTAACAGGGAGAAAAACTACAAAAATACATGTCTCCCCCATTGCCATGCAAGGCTGGAGGGGCAACGGGGGAGCAAAAAGCCATATGGAAAAAATATTTAAAATTTTGAATCTTACGAGCATGCATAGCAAAATTACAAGGAATGGGCATTACTTTGCCATTTAACATATCATGACCCCAAATTTTCAACATAGCTACCTTATTACCCCACCTCATGTACTCAGTATGGAAAAAATTTCAAATACCTACCAAAATGAAATTCCACACAACAACAATGCCATTCTGCACCACAGGTGTGACATTACATTTTGGCAAGGATTTGAAAAATGAAAGCTGTGGCATACATGAGGTAGCATAATAAGCTGTCTATGTTGAAAATTTGATGTCAAAATATTTAAAATTTCCAAAGTTATGAGCGTGCATACCGAAATTGCAACAAATGGTTATAACTTTGCCATGTTTACATATTTTGACCCCAGATATTTAATATAGCCTTCTTATAACCCCACCCCATGAACAATGACCTGAGGCATGTACCCCACCCATGAAGCTCTGCACCCACAGGAGATCTGTGGATGGCAACATTCACTAACCGTGGCCACTGTGCAACACCTGTATGTGGCCCTGCCCCCGTGGTGCGCAGGTCCATGGGGGCAGTCAGGTGTGGAGTCACAAATTTGGGTGGGCAGCCAATCAGCTTTAATATAACTAGTAAATAGCATGTGTTGGTGGGAGCGCAGGACCCCCACCAAGCTGCCATTTCTGCACAAAGATATGCGTCTGTGGGAGCACTGGCTTTCTGGGCCCAGTGCACCCACTTACGCATAGCTACAGAGCAATACAGCAGCCCTATGGGGCAAGGAACCCTTGTAAAACTAATTTGCCAATATCATGGGAACTGTAGCAGGTGGGAAAAAATTTAAGTGTTGTTGTAATCATGACAGTGAGACTTCCACACGAGAACAGATGAAATGCATATCTCAAATCGTTTTCAAGATATAGGCACCACAATTCAACTGACCCATGTAGGTTGGGCATTTTTAGGATTTTTCCACCCAATTTTCAACATGTCATTTTGGCAACACCACCTCATGAACAATGTCAATGTCATTTCATTAATCTGTCCTGAAAGTCAAATTTGCACAGCGAATGTGCCATTCTGTGCAACCGGTGCAAAATCATGTTTTGGGCAGGATGTGAAAAATGACAGCTGTATGCTGTTCATGAAGAGGCTTGGAAAAAGGTAATGTTGAAAACCAGGAGGGAAAATATGAAAAATTGGCAAAGTTACGAGCACACATAGAAACTGCACAATGCAAGCTCGTAACGTGGCAATTTTTGGGAATTTTTTAATTAAATTTTCAACATGAGATTTCTGGGACATCCCCTCATGAACACTGGGACTTTAATTTCATTAAAGAACACCAAAGACTGTTCTGGGACTAATTATATACAACAGAAAAAGCTGCTCAAGAATATTAATGAGCTACTTATGAATATCAATGGCCTGCTCATTAATATTGATGAACTGCTCATTAGGATTGATAACCCCCCTACTAATGAGTAGCTCATATATGATGCATCAGTTAGGGTTAAAGCAGCAGAAGTGGGGAAATAAGACATAATTGTTGAGCTCCTAACCCCCACCACCCCACCACCCATCCTCCACAGACCGATAGATGCCGGGGTGTGCCATGGGGTCATGAGACCTAACTTACACCCCATTTTCCTTTACTGTAGCATGTCAACCTGTTTACACATGGAATGGGGGTGGGAGTTGGGTCTCCTGACCCCATGGCACACCCCATCACCTGTCAGTCTGTGGAGGAGGGGGGTAGGATGTTGGGGGAGTTTGGGGCTCAAGCCTAACATCTCCTGTCCCCACTTTTATTGCTTCAACCCAAACTGATGCATTAAATGAAGTTTTTTTGCAATGAATGTCCTTACTTTTGGAAAAAGTGTAATATAACTGGCTCCGTGCATGAAAAAGGGGTACCAAAGTGTGACATTGGAGTCAAATTTTAAAAGTCAAAATATAGTAATGACTATCAGCATTTTTTTATGCTGTGACTTACCTTATAAAAATGTGGTATGCCACAGGAAAACTCCCATTTTGGATCCTGAGAAAAAGCCTCCTCAAAGTCTGACGTGTAACGGGGGACATGAAAGCTAGGGCAGCACATGTAACGTGGACATGAAAGTGACTACCCATGTAACTGGGAACATGAAAGTGACTGCCCATGTAACTGGGGACATGACACATACAACAGCATGTAATAAGAGACTGGGAACACCTGTTCAATTTTCTAATTGTTTTATCATTCAAGGTAAAAAAAAAAGTCAAATGGTTAATACAACCAAACATGTAAACATAAAAATAAAAATGTAATATTTACAACAACATAAGCACTTAAGCATTACAACAAAAATAAATTCTACATAAAGCAATGGGCTACTCTACTATGACTACAAGGCTACTCTACAGCTACAAGCTACACTATCCCTATACAAACACATTATGACTTATTTGGCAAACTGGAACAGATACGTTTGAGGAGTTCAGCACTGTACACTGAAAATGATAGTCCTTTTAATTCCATTTGTCCTGAAGTGTGCAGAACTTTTCATTGATTGCAGTGAGTTCACCATTGTTAATTTCAAAGGTCCCACCTTCATGCAGAAACTGAATTGGCCCATGAAAAAGTCATCTTCTTCAAACATGGTCAGTATCCTGATGCCATGGCCATGTAAAGACATTTCCAAGCTGTTTCAGGAATTTTTTTTTTTGTATAGTATTTTTATTGGTTTTCACACATAATGACATACAGACATGCTGACCTTCAAACGTGAAAGTCACATTACACATTAACAAGAACATCAATAGGTGCAATCATTTGTGCATTCCATTAGTCTTTTGTTAATACATCATATATTTTGAGGTATATAGACTTATAGTTTTAACATGGCTTCTTAAGCACAGCCTTTTAATTTAATAGTAACTATTGGGGTCCTATTACCACTCTCAGCAACCTAATCCTGCCCTTATTATCATTTCCTCTTCTGGATTTAGTGAGGACATATAGGGTAACCATGTTCTTATAAAAACCTCTTCCCGATCCCACAGTACATAGGTCAACCTCTCCAGTGCCAATGTTTGCAATATCATCTGCTTCCATTGTTTAAGATTCAGTCTTACATGAGACACCCATGTGTTCTGTATACAGTGACGAGCCAGGATGAACAAGACTCTCACCCATCTAGGATGCGGGCTCCACTCCTCTCCCTCTCCCACCTCCATTCCAAAGAGACATATTAGTGGATCTCTCTCCATCTCCCTTCCAGCTATTTCAGCCTCTTCCTCCACTACCTCCCTCCAAAAGCTTGGTAGAATGGGGCAGGTCCAAAAACAATGCATGTATGTGCCTCTTCCCACTCCACATCTCCCACATACCGGTGATATTGAAGGATGTGCTTTGTGGACTATCACTGGTGGATAATACAGTCGATGAAGAAACTTGTAGTATGCTTCCTTATATCTATTACATGCCATAATCCATGAGTGCATTGGAAGTACTATATTCCAATTCTCCTCCGTAATAGGTCTCTCCAGGTCCCTTTCCCACAACATTCTTGTTCTCTCTGTTCTATCTGGGAGTCTCTGATTTCCTCTCTTAAGCACCTTCCTGATGAAATCTTTGGGGTCCGCCTAGGCCTGGTATGTTAGGCTTTCTACCTCATCCGGTTTAAGTCCCCTCTCCTCTCCCCTTTCCAACTTATGCATAAATGTCCTTATCTGCAGGTATCGAAACAGGTGCTGCCTCTCCACCCCTAGCTCCTTCTACATGGTCTCAAAGGTACATAGGTTTCCTTGTACCAGGAGATTCCCTAAACTCCGGATTCCCTTCTGTTCCCACTCATAGAAGCCTTTATCCTCTAGCCCCGGCAAGAAGAAGGGATTGTTTGCCACAGGTAATAATATGGTTTCCCTTTGTCGTGTCCATCCCTGTTTTCTAATCTGTCCCCAGGCTATTAAGACCTGTTCCACCAAAGGATTATTGTTGCCTCTAATTCGCATGCCTACACCCTAGAGAGTGCAGGTATGCTGTGAGTTGTCCCGATGCTCCCACTTGGTCTAACTCTACCCAGCTAGCTCCCTGAGTTGATGCACCCAATCAGCTATATATCGTAGCTGCGCCGCCAGTCCATAATTCTATATGTCCGGTAGGGCTAGACCTCCCTTCCCCTTTTCCATTTTCAGTTTTTGTAGACTAACCCTTAGGCATTTACCACTCCAAATAAAACTCAAAATAGCTTTTTCTATCTTATCTATGTCCCCTTCCGTAAGCCCTATATGCAACATCTGTAACGGATATAATATCCTGGGGAGCACATTCATTTTTACAGTATTTAATCTGCCCATCCATGAAATCGGTAATTGTTCCCATCTTCTAAGATCTGCCCCTATCACTTTCAATAGTTCTGTGTAATTTAAGCTATAAAGGGAGCCCAGTGACCTGCCCACCCATATACCAAGATAGGTAAAACACTTCCCTGCTTGCTTTAGCCCCCACTGTTCTGTTTCTTTACCTAGCTCAGGAAAACACATCATTTCCGATTTCCCCAGATTGATCCTATACCCCGAGAAGGCCCCAAACTCCTTTATCAATGCCAATAGGGGAGGCACTGATTGTTTCAGATTTTTCACAAACACTAACATGTCATCCACATATAGAGCAAGTTTATGCTGTGATCCCTTTACCCCTTCAATTCCCAAGATTGCTATGCAACTCCTTATGGCTATCGCCAATGGTTCAATTGCCATTGCAAATAGCACGGGGGACAGAGGGCAGCCCTGTCTCGTACCTCTCTCCAGTTTAAATCCCTCTGATAGTTCTTCATTTACCAATACCTGTGCTCTAGGTGCCATGTACATAGCCCTTACCCATCTAACGAGTGGTTCACCCAGACCAAACTGGGACATCACCTCAAATAAGAAATGAAATGCATAGAAATGCAGCTCTCTGGATACTTCGAGCACTCACCAACAAACTCCCTGACTACATTGTTGCCTGCCTCCCATTGTGTCCACCAAGCAGCTATGCCATAAGAAGCCACTCACTAACTTCCCTAAAAATTCCCAGGATCAGTAACCACTTTGGTAGGGCAGCTATAAGCCATGCTCTGCCCATACTCTGGAAAAGGATACAAGGTTCACTGAAACTTAGCTCTCCTGTCAGTATTGCTGTGTTTAGGACCCTTTATGACAAAACATTTGTTGAAATCTGTAAATGTTTCCATAGTACCTAGCAGTCCTGATGGTGGTTCACACTCTAGCCTCACCATATGCAGCTACGAACCTAACCCCTCTCTTCCCTACCTAAATCTGTTCAGCAGTCAGCTGCCATGCTGGCCATTGGAACCATGGGCATTTTTCTTTTTCCTCTCTCTAATCCCTTATGCCACTCAAATAATTGAGACAGTTTTCATCATGGGCTCTTCTGAAGCCCTGGTCACCACCCATGCACTGAACCGATTTCTGGGGGCTGTAATGTTATTAATTTTGTACCTTCCTGTAAAGCCATGGATGAATGTGCAACTCTAAACTCTATGTCTTTCAAGTTTGTAAATAATGTCATGTGATCCCATGTGAATACTTGGAATGTATTTATTGCACCTACCACCTGTTTGTAAGTTTATATTTTTTTCTTACATTGATTACTGCACCTTTAATCTATGTGTGTATAACTGTCATTTGACAACAGCAGGTCCACCTTGTAAATGAGCTTGCTCAATGGTGATCGCCTGGATAAATAAAGATTTGATTGATTGATTTGATTGAAATAAGTATTCCCACTCCACTCTATCGAATGCTTTTTCGGCATCCATGGAAATAACTCCCACTGCTTCTTTTCCCTGATTTGCTGTCCATATAATATTGAGGAGACGACACATATTATGATATGACTGTCACCCTTTAATGAACCCGGTTTGGTCTGGGTGAACCAACTCCGGAAGTATTTGCTCCAATCTCAGTGCCAGAACCTTAGCCAAGATTTTCAGATCACAGTTAAGCAAAGAAATTGGCCTATAGGAGGCACATTCCTCCACATCTTTTCCCACCTTATGTATTAAACATATAGTGGAATCATAACAAGTTTTAGGCAGATTAATCTCCACTGTCTCCTCATTTTGGTGAAATACTTCTCCTAGTAGTTCTCCTACCTGGCCTCCCATCATTTTATAATATTCTGCAGGGAATCCGTCTGGGCCACTAGCTTTACCACTCTGCAGCTTCTGTATCGCACACATTATTTCTGTTTTTGTGACCGGTTGACTAAGCATCTCTCTCTGACTTTGTGTGGCCTCCAGTAACTTTACTTTATCCAAAAACCTTTGCATTTCCTCATAGTTACCCGCATGCTCTGCTTGATATAAATGCTGGTAGAAGGCCCTAAAATTTTCTTTTATGCCTTTCATATCTTTATGTAGGTTCCCCTTTTTATCTCTTACCCCTATGATATGTGTCGCAGCTCTGCCCCCTTTCAACAGCTTAGTTAATAAGGGGCTAGGTTTATTCCCCCATTCGAATACGTGGCGTTTCCAATAAAGCCCTGTCTTCTCTGCTTCTGCTTTAAGATAGGTATTTAGGGTTTCCCTTGCTGTTTCCAACAACTTAATTGCTTCCCCCTTTTCACCACCTGCCACTCTTCTTTCCAATTCCTTCAGCTTCCCTTCTAGCTCTATTTGTCCCTCCTTTTTCTGTTTTTTCAATTTAGCCATATATTCTATAATTATCCCCCTCATATATGCCTTACCCGCCTCCCACAGCGCTGTCTTAGATACCTCCCCGTATCATTATTTTCCATATATCCCCGCCACTGGGTTGTCGGATGTTCTTTAAACTCTATTTTTTGCCATGTATGTTGGGAATTTCCACCGAGTAGGTCCTCTCTGTTCCCTCCCCTTTTATTTTCAGGATGACCACTGCATGGTCAGATACGTGTATGGGGTTATGTATTACCTCTTGCACTCTGGTGTACCATCCCCTGGGTAGATAAATATAGTCGATCCTGGACCATGTTTTATGTAGGTTCGAGAAAAAGGTATATTCCTTTGCCCCTGGATTGGCTATGCACCAACTATCTATGAGATCCGTGTCCACCATACCCATCTCCCACTGTCTCATTATTTCTTGTCTCCTCCCCTTCCCTTCTGAATGATCCATTACTGGATCCATCGTCCAGTTAAAATCACCGCCCAGGATAAGCCCTGGGAATTGTTCTCTTGTTAGCAAATCCAGCAAGGACATGTAAAATTGTGGCTCGTATACCGCCGGGGCTTAAATACACCCAAACATTATTTTTTCCCTTTTAAGTTCTCCTAAGATAAATATATATCTCCCCTCTTTTGGATCTTTAACTACTTTACTGATTACCAGAGGGAGAGCCTTGTGCACCAATATGGCCACTCTCCTCTTATGCTCTGAAAAAGATGCTGCATAGCACTTCCCCACCCAGTTCAGCGCCATTTTGGCATGTTCAGTGTCTGTTAGATGGGTCTCCTGTATCGATGCCACTTGTGCCCCTGCCCTTTTCAGAGCCATTAATAACGCTGTCCTTTTGACTGGATTTGCAATGCCTTGCACATTCCATGAGACTACATTCATATTTTGTATATTATCCATTTATATACACATATGTTTCTTTCAGCTCCCCTTCATTAATAGAGTCAAATCTACTTGACCCAATTATTTGTTTTAAAATTTCACTATACCTCTCCTTATTCTCCTCGTACGTATATCCTGTCATTGCACAAAAAGGAAATGATTGCACCAACACACATAACAACGGTAACAACAGTAACAGTAACAAGTATAACATCTATTTTACCTATCCCCCCATCCTTTCTCTTTCCTACTATCATTAATAATAATCCCTTCCCCCTCCCATCCTCCCCAGCTCTCCTCATCCCCTTATTTCTCCCTCTATCCCTCACCCTCTTTTTCCTTGTCTCCTCTTCCCCCTCTATCCTCCCTCATTATCAGCTCTCTCTGTACCTACTTTCCCTCCCACCACCCCTCTTTCTCTCTGCCTACCCCTCCACCTTACTCTACCCTCTCTCCTTACTATTATTTAGTTACAGCTTATTCCCCCCTTTTACTTTCCTATTCCCCCTCTCCATTTGACACCAAACGCCTCAACACCTTGAGTGTCTTCTGAAAATCCCCTTCTGACATCTGTGCCCCTCACCCCCTCACTGCCGAACTAGATTTTCACTACCTCTTTAATTATGACGTTTCATACTCTCTCCTCATCTCCCCCGCTCCATCCAGGCGGTCCCCTCCATCCTCGCTCACTAAAATATTCTGTCTGCCCCATCTTCCCATCCATCCATGCGCATCCATTCCCTTTCAGCTAGGCAGCCTACCCCATCTTTATGCCAAATTCTGCACATTATTATTTTCCATTCTCCCCTGTATCAGCACCTGTAGCCTCCCTGGCCTCAGCTCTCAAGCCCCCGAATCTCCCTTTCTTTTATCTATCCCCCTTCCCCTGGGAGGTGCACAGGATGATCACCCCCTCCCAAGCATCATAATACTGCCTCCCAATAGCATTTACTTACAAGAATCCGAAAGGCATGGATTGCAGGCTGCGTCATCAATATCACACGCTAGGCCCTCATCCACAACTTCAGACAAGTACTATTGACAGTCTCGCACGTCCCTTTTTACTGCTCGGGACTGATTTCTCCAACCGCTCACAGTGGAGCATTAAGCCCTTCAATCCAGGCCCTCTTATGTCCCCTGGATCTTGATGTTAGTCCACCAGGAGCAGGCCTCACTATCAGGTGCAAAGCTCATCTGTTTCTCAACTACGCGCATGTTTCAGGGCTTCCCTCATTCAATCCAAGAACCCATCACAATTTCACCCTCCAGGGCTAACACATAGGATCCAGTCCCTTCTTAAAGTTCTGTCCTCTAGAGCAAGGGAAGGGGGCCACCAGCATACAAGGCGGAAGGCAGTGAAAGTCGAAAAAAGAAACCCCAGAAAGAAATGTAAGAAATGTAAATGCAAGCTCCTTACTCCAGCACAGCTTCTGCTTCAGGGTATGAACAAATTGCTCTGCTTTGTCTACTTCCCAAAAAGGTCATTGATCTTTAAAGTCGCCAGATAAACCATAAAGTTCTCCACCTTGAGCTCTCTGAGCTGTTGTGTTATGCCATTAAACATTTTTCTGCGCTTAAAAAGGTGCGCCGAGTGATCTTGAGAAACGAATAACCATTACCCTCATAGAGCAGATTTCCCTTTTCTCTGTAGGCCCTCAGAACTTCCTTCCGGTCCTGGAAATTATGGAATCTCATCATTATTTGTCTTGGGGGTTGGTCTGTAGGCGGCTGGGCCATTACTGCCAGATAAGTCCGTTCCATTTTGAGGTGCCCTTTTGCAAGTTGGAGGTCTAATAATTCGGGGGCAGCACCCTGGCACAAAAGTCCAAAACACTTGTTCCTTCCCTGCCCTCTGGTAATCCTCTTAGGTGAAGGTTGAGGCATCTATGATAATTTTCTTGATAGTCAAAGGCCTCTTTAAAATCAACCAGCTCCTTCTGTAGCCCCAAGACCTGCCCAGGGACTGCTGCCAGCTCGCTCTCCAGCCGTGAGATTCTGTCTTCTGCCTCTGTAATTCTGGTAGCCTGTGCTGACCATTGCTCCTGAATGTCTTGTAATTTTACATCTAGTTTACCCTCCAGCTTTATGAGTCATGGTTCCAGTGCCGCTATAACCTGTCCAGTTAATTCCCAACCCAGCACGGTAACCTCTGCGGCTGACATTGAGACCAGGCCCGAGTTTTCTCCTCCTGTGCCAGCTGTAGCTTTTTTGGCACTTTTATTGGAGAGTCACTGGCTTTTCGCCAGATTATGCATCAAATATTCATCCATCCTGCCTTCCGCCATCGAGAGGTATATAACTTGCACACTTTTTAATGTATTTATACTTTGTTTTATTACTTTATTTCAGCTAGTGAGGGAGAACAGTAAGGAGACATGTCTGTCTGGTTTAGCTGCTCATTAACGCCTCCATTTCAGGAACTTTAATGAGAACCATTGTCCCACAGGGTCCACTGCAGTTAGTGGCCCCACAAAATATTCTTTCGAGTAGTACATGGCATATTACTGATTAGTCTGGATCATTTGTGGGTCTAGCAAAGTTCTCCACTTTTTAGGGACTGTGCATTTCATGGGTAATGGAGCTGAAGCATCAGTGGTGATTGTAGTGCTTTCACTTGTGGTGGCATCCTCTGCTGAAGCATCAGTGGTGATTGTAGTGCTTTCACTTGTGGCATCCTCTGCTGAAGCATCAGTGATGACTGTAGTGCTTTCACTTGTGGTGGCATCCTCTTCAATATCCTTTGACGCACTGTCATGTGCACTATTGCTGCCTGTGGATTCATCAGGTATGGCCTCAGCAAGTGCTAGAGTCTCATTGCAGGCTGTGTGATACCCCAACACAGGATCAGCACTTGTGGCCAGCAAGTCATGAGTTGTGTTGAAATGTGAGGCTGCAGCTTGGGAAGCTGTTGTGTGCACAGGAGCAGAGGGACCAATGGGCTCGGTGTTGGCATCTGAAGATGACATTCTGTATGATGCAGAAGCAGTTAGTTTTTTAACCTTCCATTCTTCAACATGATGCACATTTTCACAGGGCCCATCTTCATGAGCACAGTGTGCACAAAAACAAGACAGGTTTCTTGTTACCACCACACCTTCTGTTGCACACTTCACGCTGTGAAGCTTTTGTGTTCCAGGTACCATTTGACATTGTTTCGGGCAGGTCTTCTAATTTCATTTTCATCAACCCAGAAAAATGTACATCTGAAATGTTTGCTGCACCCTTCTGTGTCATGCTCTCTAGTCAATGTTGCATGGTAGAATTTATAGAGCTCCTTAGCTTTTCTAATTGTGGCCCATCATGACCATATGGCTTTGCTTGCTGCTGATTTGACAGCTGCACTCTTATCATCCACTGGACCCTTTCCATGTCATGAGCTGAAAAAAGCCCTCTTGATGGGGAAGCCAAATTCCTTGGATGACACTGAAATGTCAAAGAAGGTCCATTTTGATTTATACTGGGCACTGCAGCCATAGGTGAAGTGAACTTCTCTGCTGATTTTTAATTTGCGGACATTTTGTAGATGTGAATTCGATATCTCCACAAAGTGGTGCATGGCATAGTGATCGTGTTTTAAATCACTGGATATAAAAACTAATGACTCTTTTACTGTTGAGTCACACTGCTCACAAGGGTAGTATGTTACTACTGGGTGAACCGTGGCTTATTCATGATGCCAATGGGCTGCCTGCACTTCATTCTGTAATCTGCAGGCATGGTTCTCGGCAAAGTCAAGAACCATCACTACCCATCCCTGGGGTAGGTATTTTTTGACGCAGGCAGACTGGTGGTGCTGCCATGCTGCCGTATGTAAGTGCTGACCCAAAAACAAAAGATCCTCTTGTATGACCTCCACCAGTGTCAGCAATGTAGATTTTTTATTTTTCAACAATTTCTGTGTCTGCTGTACCTGGATGCCATTGACAGTTTGCATGATTGTTATACTCTCCCACTGCTGGAATGTGACATTGTCTTGTCCATGTCCATTAATGAGGTCTTCCATGGATTTTACAAAGTTTTCTGCGCTGCACTGTTGACATGTTTTGTCCACACAGTCCTGCTTGTAAAACCTTTGCAAAGGAGGGCAAGGACACATTGTTAGCTCTACTGCACATTGCACAGTGAGGACTTTGCATGATGTCAGCCGGTGAAGATCCACAACACGGTTCGGCACCTTCAGTTTCAGTAAGCTATTCATGCAGTATTCACAGAGGCACTAGTCCAGTTTTTGCCCTTTGGACAGTTTAATATGCTTAGGGTGTAGCTTCCAAATTTCCTCACTCCTACTGGTGCATCCAGGTTCTGTTGGGTGAATTCATTGTATAGAGTATGGATGGGTTTTTTGTCCAGATATGACCAACATGTGCCAGTTCTTTTTGAACAAGCTTTCTTGTGAGGTAATGGGATTGCAGACTCTTCAAAAAAAAATCTCCACTTTCCTCTTTGTTGACTCTGGCAGTGCAGACTTGTGCCATTTGTTGCATTCTGTTCCACCACGTGATACCTTCATGAGCCTCTGATGCCCAGTGTTGCACTTGCAGTTCTGAGCAAACTGTATTTTTTAGCACAAGAACTGTATTGATGAACTCTCTGTTCAGGTGTCTGTCCTGTTTTTTGGAATTTTTTAGCTTTGATATCTTCTCCATAAAAGCAGACATCTGTTTTTCTTGTTGACTGCATGGACGGTGAATAGTGGTGGGTGAAGTGGGCTAAATTCACTCTGCGAAGTGATACATGGAGTAACGCAGAATACGCAAAGTGCTCCGCAACGTGAAGTAGAGTACTTTGTGTTATAATGGGGAACGCAAAGTCCATTGAAAACAATGACTTTACGTTACTCCGCCTTCCCCAAACCACTTCTCCACCAATTTTAAGGTGAAGTAACACTGAAATCAATGTACTTTGCATTACTTCGCCTTGTTATTGTGTTGCAAAGCGAATTTGCAGTGTTTCATGGGATTGCAGGTCACATGGGATGTAGATTGTTCTGCACAGCCTCAGTTCTGCGTAGTGTGTGTATAGTGGAAGATGAAGACAGTTTCCTCTCAGAGCTCTGCCATTCAAATCCTCTAAAAGCGGTTAAAAAAGCCTTTCTGAGCCTTTTTTTTTTGCTCAAACTTTAGTACATCGATTGTAGGAAACCCTCCTGTGCTCATATCATCTAGTATTTATTGTTTGTGTGTGGATTTTTAATGTTAATTTCAAACAGTCAGTCTGTGTACTGTGAAGTGTGCTTTGGGGGAGGAGCGTATCTGTGGTGTAGGTAGATTAACTGGGAGAAAAAGGCAGTTTTCTGTTTTGGTTATATTTTTCTTGTATAACTGTGTTAATGTACACACAGTAATATTTTCAGTAATTCTTGCCATTTTTTTGCTGATTGTTGTGGTGCAGCAGTGTATAATTTCAGTTTGTTTAAAACATTTGGTTGTATTACTAAAGGTTTTCAATTTGCTATGCATTACTTGTAGAGTGTGTGTGTGTGTGTGTGTGTGTGTGTGTGTGTGTGTGGTATGATGCATGCGTGCCATTAAATCAGATACCATTTATTGTGCCACAGAGTAATTGCAGCAGTGTGAACCTGCTATCTACTGCACCTGCATGAATTTTTTGTACTGCTTGTGGTATCTTTACTGGTAGTAGTGGACTGTCACTGCCATGCACTACCCTTCCCCCCCTCAAATGGCAAAATGTATTCTTTTCCAAATTTGGATTTCTGATGGTGAGCACTGGTTAGGTGTTGTTGTTGTGCCTTTGTGTCTGCATCTCTTTAGTGTGCAGTGCAATGTTAATCTGTCTGTGCATTTGTATCTCCTTAGGGCCCAATCTCCATCTGTTACTTAAGTCACAGTTGTTTCTTTGGCTTCCCTTCAGAATACTGGTGTGGTACACACAATTCATGATCACGTCATGAATCACAAAATTAATGTTTTGTAGTATCTCTCCAGGCTTCACCACTGTACCCATTGATATGTGTTTTCAAGCTGGTGAGTTTTGTGAAAAGCCAGGTCAACAGGGAAGTACAACCATAAGCATTCACGTTCCCAATATGCTCATCAGTTCCAAGTCTGAGAAAAATAAATTCATATTTCACAGTCACGAATGCAGTCACAATTCCTGATCACATCACGAATCACAAAATTAATTTTTTTATTAGTTACTTGCATCATGTAAGCCTGTTTTGTAGTAACTCTCCAGACTTCACCACTGTACTCATTGATATGAGTTTTCAAATTGGGGAGTTTTGTGATACAGGTCATTGTCATCGGGGAACTACAGCCGTAGGCATTCGCGTTCCTGTACAGCATATGAGTTACAGTACTGTAAGCCATGTGATGTGTGGGGGCCCGGGGGCCGCCAATATTGTTGTCACTCCTCCTTACTTCAGGTTAAGGCAAAATGACAATGAGAAGTCACAATCACAATAACAAGGCGAAGTGGACATTTCATGCTGTCCACTCTGCGTAGTGGAGTGACAATGCAAAGTGCCCACTTCACGGGCACTTCACTGGTGGAATTTTAATTCACTGCATCTCTAAGATGGGAGACTTTGCATGTCTTGTTACACTCTCATTTCACTTTGTCAGCAGTGGGGAATTTTCTGGATACAAGACAGTAGCATTTTGGGGATGAACATTAATTCTAGTGACTTTGTCTGACAACTGCCCTGATGACTGAGTGTGCCATTAATTCTGGGAGACTTTACATTTCTTGTTACTCTCTCATTTCACTTCGTCAGCACTGGGGAATTTTCTGGAGACAAGACAAAAGTAGCATTTTGGGGATGCTCATTAATTCTAGTGACTGTGTGTGTGAGGGGCTGCCAATATTGTTGTCACTCTGCCTTACCACTTCACCTTAAGTGAATGACAGCAGTAATAATAATAAGTGAGGCGGCATTTATGCTGGCCACTTCACTAAGCAGAGTGACAACATGAAGTGCCCTCTCTGCATTCACTTCGCCGGCGAAATTTAAATTCGCTGCATCTCTAACGGTGAATAATTTTGTGCCGAGCTAATGCAGTTTGTTTGGCTGGTGAACAAGATGACAGGATCTTCTTCATTACATAAGAAAATTGATTTGGTGATTTTGGAAGACCTTTTCTTGCTCTCTGCACAGCCTTTCTTACAGCGCTGTCATATCTGTGGGCCTGTGACGTCACACACAGCTCTCAAGTTGGCATGCCGATCGATACAGCTGGTGGGGTGGTGGTGACGTTGGTGGCTGAGAGTCATGCAAGCTTTTCATGCTCCTATTTTTCTGTTTATTTCTGGCATTCATTTTCATTAATTCATTGACACTTCTGACTTGTCATTTTTGCATGCTGTTGACATTTATTCTCCCTCCATGCTTGTCTTTGTGCTTCAAATGTGTTCTCATCAGGCCTTCTTTCTGTGTTGCTTGGTGCACTACAGGCATCAGCTTGCAATTTTTTCTGCTTCTAAGCCTCTCTATAGCTTTTCATCCTCTCTTTAGCCACTCTGGTTAATTCATGTTTCTGCGTATACATGTGAGTGTGCTGCACATTTCTCCTTGTGGTTTTGATAACATTCTGGGGATTTCTTTATGTTTGCTCAGTAACATTTGTTCCTTTCTTTTGATTGAGGGTTGACTGTAGTCCACAGAGCTTCAGTGAGCATGGCTGCAGCAGACACCAATTGTCTTCATCTGGATTCCATTCCTTGCAAAAAAGTTAACTGTTGAAACACAAGTGAAATCAAAAAAATCACGAGTTAACTTTCACAGTAAAAGAATTTTGGTCGGTAAAATAAAAAGTCTACCATGCTGCCAAACAAGACTGAAGTAACAGCAGAGACGATGAAACGTCACTGTCATAATGAAGTGTTGCCTCACAGGGGCCGTATGCAACACAGTACGTGATCAGTCAGAATACATTGTCTGAATAATCCCCTTTTGTGGTGACAAAGTGGTCACCCCAAGAGATTAGTCACAATGTAAAGATTCGATGCAACAAGAGGTTGATCACAAAACAGAGCTAATGCAAAAAAATAAATGACACCATAAAAGAGACACTGCACAAAGAGATTCTTCAACAAAGTTGATGGAAGAGGTAATTATTCACAAAACATCGATGAAAGAGGAGGTAATGCACACAAAAAAAAGTTGACGGAAGGTGATTATTCACAAAATGAAGTTGATGGAAGAGGTGATTATTCACAAAATGAAGTCGACAGAAGAGGTGATTATTCACCAAACATTGATGGAATAGGAGGTAATGCACACAAAATGAAGTAAATGGAAGGCGATTATTCACAAAACGACAACGACAGAAGAGGTGATTATTCACAAAACATTGATGGAAGAGGAGGTAATGCACACAAAATGAAGTCGACGGAAGGTGATTATTCACAGAACAAAGTCGATGGAAGAGGTGATTCTTCACAAAACTAAGTCAACGGAAGAGGTGATTATTCACAAAACATCGATGGAAGAGGAGATAATGCACAAAAAGTCAATGAAAGAGGAGATTCCCAAAAAAGTCGACTGAAGAAAAGATTCATGAAACAAAATGGAAGCTCGCATCCACCTACCTGCAAACAAAATGGAAGCCTGCATCCACCTGCCTGTAAACAAAATGGAGACACGCATCTACCCAATTACAAACAAAATGGAAGCCTGCATCCACCCACTTGCAAACAAAATGGAAGCCTGCATCCACCAGCTTGCAAACAAAATGGAAGCCTGCATCCACACGCTTACAAACAAAATGGAGACACGCATCCATCCCCTGCAAACAAAACAGAAGCCTGCATCCACCCGCTTGCAAACAAAATGGAGACATGCATCCATCTGCTTGCAAACAAAATGGAGACACACATCCACCCACCTGCAAACAAAATGGAAGCCTGCATCCACCCATTTGCAAACAAATGGAAGCCTGCATCCACCTGCTTGCAAACGAAATGGAGACACGCATCCACCCACCTGCAAACAAAATGGAGACCTGCATCCACCTGCCTGCAAACAAAATGGAGACACACATCCACTCACCTGCAAACAAAATGGAGGCCCACATTAGTCTACCTGCAAACAAGGAGACATAGGCACACACATCACAACATGGTACAAAACAGAAAGGACTTGGATTAGTAAATGAAACATAGAAACATAGAAATATAGAAACATAGACTTTGACGGCAGACAAGGACTGCTTGGCCCATCTAGTCTGCCCATTTCCCTACCTACAGGATAGGCCGCAGATCCTAGTTAACCAACAGCCTATTTCTTCCTACCCCCCACAAGAATTGCCTTATGTCTGTCCCATGCATTCTTGAATTCTCCCACAGTTTTAGACCCCACAACCTCCTCAGGAAGGCTGTTCCATGCATCCACTACCCTCTCTGTGAAATAATACTTCCTCACATTGCCCCTGAACCGCCCCCCTCTATCTTTAAATTGTGTCCCCTTGTTCTTGAAAGATGCTACCCTCTTGGACTTTGTTGATTCCACTGAGGTAGGTAAAAGTTTCTATCATGTCCCCCTCTCCCTTCTTTCCTCAAGGGTATACATATTAAGCTCCTTTAGTCTCTCCTCATACGGCTTCTCTTGCAGACCCTGCACCATTTTAGTTGCCCTCCTCTGGACTGCCTCCATCCTGTCTATGTCCTTGCGGAGATGGGGTCTCCAGAACTGGACACAGTACTCCAGATGGGATCTCACCAACTGCCCGTACAGAGGGATAACAACTTCCTGTTTTCTGCTGCTGATGCCTCTCCCTATGCATCCCAGTATACCCCCAGCCCTCCCTACTGCCTTCTCACATTGCTTGCTAACCTTAAGGTCATCTGATATGATTACCCCCAGGTCTCTTTCCTTTTTTACGTTCGCTTGCGCGCATGCGCAAGGAACGTATTGGGAGAGTAGCACACTTGGAGGTGTGACTCTCCCACCCAATGCACTGCTCAGTTGAGCAGGTGTATGTGTCTCAGCACTAATGGTGCAGCTCAGCATGACAGCGGTGGCCTCGCTCAAAGAAAACACTGCTGCCATACTGAGCGCCCCCACGTATCACGCCGCCACCTCCCCATGCACGCCTGTCACCGCCCCAAAGCTGTGTCGCTGGGAGCCCACCCCAATGTGGAAACATTGTTTGCCGACGGGGTGCCTAACTCGCCGGCTCCACGACCCCCAAAGCCATACTGCTGCCATGCTGGGAGCCCACCCTGTGGCAAACTGTTTGATTGTAGACGGGTGCCCAATCCCCGCCGGCTCCTGGCCCCCCCACAGAAGTTTGCCGACGGGGTGCCTAATCCCCATCGGGCCTCGGCCCCCCACACACACATCTTTCACATGCTGAGCCCACTCCAGCATGGCAAACATCCCTTGTAGTCTTTTTTTCTTTTTAACCTGTAAACAAAAACGTCCTGCGCGCGCTCCCAGCCCCCACCCACTGCGCACTCAGCCTCCCCACACCCCCCACCCCATACTTACCTCTGACTCCTGTATGATGATCTTCGTGGACTAGGAACATGTCTGCACTCTTCAAAGCCGACCGCGAACTGAGGAAATGCCGGTAAGCTGTATAATGGGCTAGATAAGGGGGTTTCAACTTTATTGCATATCTCAGTCATTTTTGGAATTTTTGCACCAAATTTTCAACATGGGGTTTTTGGTACCCCTTCTCATGAATGATGTCACTGTCATGGCGTTATTCTTTCCCGAAGGGTGATTTCGCAGGCACTGCGCAGTCACTGCGTGAAATCACCCTTCAGCCTTGGGTAACACCATGACAGTGACATCATTCATGAGAAGGGGTCCCAAAAACCCCATGTTGAGAATTTGGTGCAAAAATTCCAAAAAATGACTGTTTTACGAGCGTGCATTGTGCAGTTCCTATGCAGGCTCGTAAGTTCGCAGATTTTCAATATTTTCACTCCAGATTTTCAACATTGCCATTTTATCACACCTTCTTATGAGCTGTATAGCTGTCATTTTTCACATCTCACCAAAATGTGTTTCCACCTATGTAATGCACAATGGCGCAGTCGGTGTGCGAAATCAATGTATGGAACACATTAAGAAAATCACAGTGACACTGTTCATGAGCACAGATCTTAAAATGGCTATGTTGAAAATTTGGTGAAAAAATTCCTACAAATAACTGTTTTACGAGCGTGCATTGCGCAGTTCCTACGCACGCTTGTACATTTGCGAATTTTCAATATTTGCACTTCAGATTTTCAACATTGCCATTTTACCACACCTCCTTATGAGCACTGCAGCTGTCATTTTTCACATCTTGCCCAAAACTTGTTTCCGTCCCATGAAGCGACAATGGCACAGTCGGTAGGCGAACTCAGTGTATGGGACACATTAAGAAAATCACAGTGTCACTGTTCATGAGCAGAGATCTTAAATGGCTAGTTGGAAATTTGGTGAAAAATTTTCACAACAATCAGGTTTTACGAGCGCAGCGCCAGTGTTCCTTTACCACGCCGTAAGTTTGCGACTTCAATATTTTCACTCCAGATTTTCAACATTGCCATTTTACCACACCTCCTTATGAGCATTACAGCTGTCATTTTTCACATCCTGCTCAAAACGTCTTTCCCCCCCATGTAGTGCACAATGGCGCTGTCCGTGTGCGAAATCAATGTATGGGACACAGTAAGAAAATCACAGTGAGACACTGTTCATTAGCACAGGTTTTAAAATGGCAATGTTGAAAATTTGGTGAAACAATTCCTAAAATGACTGTTTTATAAGTTATGCTGTGCCAGTTCCCACGCACGTCAGAGGTTTGCCATTTTCAATATTTCACCCAGATTTTCAATATTGGCATTTTACCACACTTCCTTATGAGCAGTACAGCTGTCATTTTTCACAACCTGCCCAAAACTTGTTTCCGCCTATGTAGCGATACAATGGGGTGACAAACAGGTCATGTTGACAATTTATTGTGCAAATACCAGCAATCGCACAGGGCATTAGGGTAAGGCACCATACATGCCAAACACCACTGCAAATACCTGCAAGCGAACGTTCGGCATTGACAAATGCTTGTTGTTGTTGTTACTACCCCCATTGTGTATTCTTCCCGGTTCTTGTTTCCCAGGTGCATTATTTTGCACTTCTTTGCATTGAATCCTAGCTGCCATACTTCTGACCATTCCTCCAACCTTGCCAAGTCCCTTCTCATCCTTTCCACGCTTCCTTGTGTATCAACCCTGTTACAGATCTTTGTGTCATCTGCAAAGAGGCATACTTTTCCTTCCAGTCCCTCTGCAATGTCACTTATGAAGACATTAAAAAGGACTGGACCCAATACTGAACCCTGCGGTACCCCACTAGTAACCCCTCTTTCTTCAGAGTGGACTCCATTTACAATTACCTTCTGTGTCCTGTTGTCCAGCCAATGTTTTACTCAGGCTACCACCCTGGGACCCACTCCCAGGCTGGTTAATTTAACTATTAATCTTTTGTGTGGGACTGTGTCAAATGCCTTGCTAAAGTCTAGGTAGGCCATGTCCACAGCCCCTCCCTGGTCTACTACTTTGGTCACCCAGTCAAAGAAATCTATTAGATTCATCTGACATGACCTTCCCGCTGTGAACCCATGCTGCCTTGGGTTCTGTGCCCCACTGGCCTCTAGGTACTCAACTATTCTTTCCTTCAGAAGTGACTCCATCACTTTCCCTACCACAGAGGTCAGACTGACAGGTCTGTAGTTTCCTGCCTCTGTCTTGGTCCCACTTTTGTGACAATTACAACAGATGCTCTCCCACAATAAGCAAAAGATGCAGTACAACTTAGCCTGTCACTGTTTTGCTGGATGATTTAATGATTCATGGTGTTTGGGGTTGGGTGGGCCAACATGTTGCATGGTGTGGGCCAGTGTTTGGAGCCTGCTGTGGTGTGTAGGCCTGGCTCAGACCATTCGGAACCCCAAAGTGACTATTGGTTTCCAAGTGGTCAGATCGAGGCCTACACACCACAGCAGGCTTCCAGAGGCCCAGACCATGCACCACATTAGTCCCCCCCCAAACACAATGCAGCATTCACAATCGAATTCTGATTAAAGAACAAATTAGTGTAAAACAAATTTTTAACATTGCAGACAGAGGGCCCCCCCCCCACACCCAGAAATCAAAATAATCATGCTGCATGGTGTGGGCCAGTGTTTGGAAGCCTGCTGTGGTGTGTAGACCTCGTTCAGACCATTCAGAACCTAAAAGTGACTATTGGTTTCCAAGTGGTCCGATCGAGGTCTACACATCACAGCAGGCTTCCAAACACAGGCTCAGACCATGCGGCATGTCAGTCCCCACCCCCAAACACAATGCAACATTCGCAATCAAATTCCAATTCAACAACAAATTAGTATAAAACATTTTAAACATTGCAGACAGAGAGCCCCCCACACCCAGAAAACAAAATAATTATGCCGCATGGTGTGGGCCAGTATTTGGAAGCCTGCTGTGGTGTGTAGGCCTTGCTCAGACCATTTGTAACCCAAAAGTGACTCTTTTGATTTTCAAATAGTCCGATCAAGGCCTACACACCACAGCAGACTTCCAAACAGAGGTCCAGACCATGCAACACGATAGTCCCCCCCCAAACACAATGCAGCATTCACAATCAAATTCTGATTCAACAACAAATTCACATAAAACACATTTTAAACATTGCAGACAGAGAGTTCCCTACACCCAGAAAACAAAATAATCATGCTGCATGGTATGGACCAGTGTTTGGAGTTGTAGGTTCACTCAGACCATTCAGAACCCAAAAGTGACTATTGGTTTCCAAATGGTCCGATTGAGGCCTACACACCACAGCAGGCTTCCAAACACAGGCTCAGACCATGCAACATGTCAGTCCCCCCCAAACACAATGCAGCATTTACCAATCAGCTACAACACACTTTTGGCATGTTAGACCCCTACCTTGTGATCCAAGGAAACATCACCAGTGTGCTCCCACCTTTTCACCCCTTAAAAAGCACCATGCAGTATTTCATTAAGCACACAGCAGACCTAGATTTTATAAATTTTTCATATTAAATTGTGTATCCATTACCTGCAGTGCCTTTGTGTTTTTTTGCTTCAGACCTGGTACAAATCAGTGAGCAACTCACATGCACTAAAAACTCATGATATGATGCCCGAACCCCCCCCCAAAAAAGTTCTAGGAAGCACAAAACAAAAGTCAGTCCACAGAGAGAAATTCCTAATTTAAACTGCATTCAGGTTCAGGTTGCAGGTCCCTAAAAGTAAACAAAATTTAACCTGCATTCAGCACCCAATTTCAGGTGGCAAAATAGAGAAAGGCTTGGGGTGCAAAAATGAATTTTCCCATTTATTTAACTCAATTCTGGCAAAACTCCAACGCGCTCCAAACAGACTGAAAATTTCTCCTGGCAGACACAACAGTTGACCAATAATGCTGGCGAAAACCTGGAGTAGCAAGCAATGGCCCTTACCTGGAGCGCAGATGGATAGCAGTCTTGTGGCATCTCGTCGCGTATCTGGTGGGGACAGCAAGCTTCTCTTTGGAATTCCTGGTGACGTTAAGGAGGCTAACTCTTTGGGACACCGAAATTTACCCCCCCCCGAAAGCCAAATCACCATGGAGCAAGGTCACCACTCCGGTGCCCGTTCTCGGCCTCAAACAGAATCCCGCGACATCTTGTAATGAACATCCAGGAGTGAGACATGAAGTGGTCACAGGTGACCTCACAGGTGAGAGTGGGGCTCTACTACCTGGAAGCTAGGTCAGCAAAAGCACTGTTACTCCAGTACATTGCAACGCTGGAGCACAGTGCTTAAAACATAAAAAAAAATATATATTTTTAAAATCTGCTTTTGCCAAGACGTTCTGAATGTAACTGCAGGGGACCAGAGCAGTTACGTTCAAGAGCCCAAATTCAGGGGGATCTGGTGTGGGGTGGGAGGGTCAGACGGTTGCCCTAAATGCCCAGAACATAAACAAGCACTAACAGAAGTGGTGCAAACAGTTTATGGGGCACAACAAAGTCTGTCAGGTTGCATTAAATGACAAACTGCAGCCTTGGGTAAAAATGTCACAAAACTGGTCATCTTACAGCAGAAGTTTCCACAGAAGACATTTAAATTTTTACACAAAGGAGCATATGATGTCATTAATTTTATCTATATTATCTCCTGATAAAGGCTTCTTATGGATGCAATAGTTAGCACTGTCTTTAACTGTTTTCCCTGCGTTTGGTCTGTGTGGACTTTTACGACCAGCATTGGAAACCCCATTTCATGCACTTAGCCAACTAGTAAATAGCATGTGTTGGTGGGAGAGCAAGGCCCCACCAAGCTGCCCTTTTCTCCATAATGATATGCTCCCACTTATACATCGTTACAGAGCAATACAGCACCCCTATGGGGCAAGGAACCCTTGTAACACTAATTTAGCATCATCTTGGGAACCATAACAAGTAGGAAAAAAATTCAAATGTTGTAATAATGACAGTGCGACCTCCACATGAGAATGGATGAAATGCATATCTCACATTGTTTTTGAGATATGGGTGCCACAATTCAACAGACACACATAACTCGGGCATTTTTAGGATTTTTCCACCAAATTTTCAACACTTCATGTTGGCGACACCACCTCATGGACAATGTCACTGTCATTTCATCAATCTGTCCTGAAACTTCAGTTTACACAACAAATGTGCCATTCTGTGCCACAGGAGCGAAATCATGTTTTTGGGCAGGATGTGAAAAATGACAGCTGTATACTGTTCATGAAGAGGCTTGGAAAAGGCTAGTGAAAATATGAAAAACTGGTGAAGTTACGATTATGCCAAATTGTAGACCTCACTCAGTCTCACACAACTGCTATGAAAATCGCATCACAGAAGTATTTGGAAAAGATGGGTCAAAGTCATTTGAGACTGAGCAAGTCAATGTTCCTGGGGTGGGTAAAAACCAAATGCGTTAAACAATTTTAAAAGCTAAGGACACCAAAAGAGCAAATGACAACATTGCTGAGTAGTGCAGTACTATGTTAAAATATTTTAACACTATGTGCATCTGGAAATATTCCCACCTGACCCCTCAATAAAGGTGATCAGAAAATCATCAGGAACATACCTTAGACTGATATTGAGTAGAGTGTGTGATTCACAATACTAGTCCATCAACAATAAAAAATTGATAACTCACTACACATAATAAAGAATTAATAAACAGTCATATCATTTTAACATTACTAACACGTGGATTAAATTCAACATCTGAAATTATTAATCTTATAAGTAACACTCTTGCAAAGTAAATCTTAATAAGAAAATCAAAGTAATTAAATACTAAGAACTCATACAGTAATAAAACTGTTACCTAGTGACTAAGTATTTAAAAAAAAAATTTCGGTAAAACATCTAAATACATAAGAGTCAAACTGCCTATGTAAAAAGTAAATGATTGTTAATGCATAACTACATACAACTGAAAATCAGAGTCATGTACAATTCTATTATACCTTAACAATTTTCAGAAACTTTGAAAGTACAGTTGCTGCTCTAAAAAAAAGAGTTCTTTGACTTTATATATATATATATATATATAGGATATGTAGCGTTCAGTAGATAATGCATTTATCTTGTACAGATGCCAGTGACCTCAAGTAATTCTCAATGAAAGCTTAAGGCACGAAAGAGAGTTACTTATATCACTGAAACTGTACAAGATAATGCATTATCACACACTGAACCGCTGCATATTCCATTTATGCAACAGGTTTAGATGTTGTGTGAACATTTGATTTTGGTAGGTGTAAATAATTTGTCAAAAAGGAAAAGAAAATAGAATGTTATGCTGTTTTTGTTAATTATAAAAACAAAATGGTATCTATATATGAAACACCACTCATTTTGTAGATATTTTTGAGCTGAACATTTTTCGTGCTCACAGTACCATGCTATCATTTTTTGTTTTTAAGTTATTTATATTTGTTTGTCAAAAAAGTGAACAAAAAATTACATTTTCTTCTGTTTTCTTGCTAACCATATACAATATACAGGGTTTATGTTAATGAAACATTATTCATTTTGTAGATAATTTTGTGCTGAACAATTTTCGTGCTCACAGTACCATGTTATCTTTTTTCGTTTTTAAGTTATTGACATTTAAATATGATTAGTACTGGTTCTGAGGCCGAACATTCTAAATGAATTCTGAAGAGAACTGTGTAGATAAATGAGCTAGTGATGTAGTTACTGTGTGGATAAATGGGTGATTATGTAGTTACTATGTGGATAAATAAGGGATATGCAGCGGTTCAGTGTGTGATAATGCATTTATCTTGTACAGTTTCCAGTGGCCTCAAGTAACCTCACGAGTGCCGAAGGCACGAGTGAGAGTTACGAGAGGTCACTGGAAACTGTACAAGATAAATGCATTATCACACACTGAACCACTGCATATTCCATTTATGCAACAGGTTTAGATGTTGTGTGAACATTTTGATTTTGGTAGGTGTAAATAATTTGCCAAAAAAGGGAAAAGAAAATAAAATTTTATGCTGTTTTTTGCTAATTATAAAAAAACAAAATGGTATCTATATATGAAACACCACTCATTTTGTAGATATTTTTGAGCTGAACATTTTTCGTGCTCACAGTACCATGCTATCATTTTTTGTTTTAAAGTTATTTATATTTGTTTGTCAAAAAAGTGAACAAAAATTACATTTTCTTCTGTTTCTTGCTAACCATATACAATATACAGGGTTTATATAAATGAAACATTATTCATTTTGTAGATAATTTTGTGCTGAACAATTTTCGTGCTCACAGTACCATGTTATCTTTTTTCGTTTTTAAGTTATTGACATTTAAATATGGTTAGTACTGGTTCTGAGGCCGAACATTCTAAATGAATTCTGAAGAGAACTGTGTAGATAAATGAGCTAGTGATGTAGTTACTGTGTGGATAAATGGGTGATGATGTAGTTACTATGTGGATAAATAAATTTATTACCATAGTAGCGAAGATAAATGGTTTTATTCTACAGTTTTTATCCTGACCCCTGTTGCATAAATAAATTTATTACCATAGTAGCGAAGATAAATGGTTTTATCCTACAGTTTTTATCCTGACCCCTGTTGCATAAATATATATATATACAGATAACAGTTTCAAGTTTTACAGCATCTTAACATATAAACAATATTAACGGTAAGTATTCCTCTATACATGTATATGTTAGTAGTATTTACAGTCTACTGTTCCAAGAGGTTGTACAAAGTTAGCAGAAAGCATACTATTCAAAGTGGATACTATGCAGGTACCAGTGAGAGACATAAGGTTCTCATAGAATGTTAGCAATTGTTTCATACTGTGTTTACACAGCATTGTATAACAGTATGTTTGCAAAAACATAGACAAGCAAAATGATACATTTGTTGCACAATCTCTAATCTTGCATCACAAGGAATATTTAAGAGACATATGTAGTGCAGTATGACCACAGAACATTGGCAAACAAAAACTGCAGCCACATTTGTGTTTGCATGCAAGGTGCACAGTATTGCTATGCAATGGTCTGACACATATCAAACCATATCAGATCATATTCTATGTAACATGGTGCAGCAATGCATAAATAAACCAATCGGCTCAGCACAATTGCATGGTGCTGCAGTATCAATCCACAGGTAATATGAGTGCTCCATAGTGAAAGCAGTAGTTGTCTAAATGTGACCAAGCACACAGCCCACACCGATTAAGGCTCGCTTAGGCCGCATTGATGCTAAGATCACAACAACATGTACTTTAACTGTAGACATCATAAATACCTGCATCTACGTACGCAACGACTGCGATTTTTCATAAACATATATGAAAGTAGCTGCACATGTCCACCAAAGGTTGCATGTAGCAGTCTATGGACTGCAACAGTGTATGAAACAGAGCTTAAGAATATTACCATGCACTATTCTTCAGCCACGTGAAGCTCACTGTAATTCTTAAGAACCAGGACATAAGCATCTTTTAGGTTACGAGGCAATCTCTGTTTAAAAGTGCTCATGTAGTCATTGCATTCCATCCACTCATTGCTGTACCTCAGCCATGTAACATAATGGCCTGAATGGACAGAAACTCCATGGTGTAATATAATAGCCTGAGTATCAAAACATGCACCCATGAAGTGTACTCTTCCAGCTACAAAATCTGTGATTGGTGTGACAACTCATAATATGTGCATCAAACCTTTGCAAGACTAAAAGAAGATACTGAGAAGAGGTCCTAAGTTGTATGAACTGAACACACTCTCCTCCACACCGGCTACACCTCCAGCACACTCTGCGTTCCTGAGCAGTTGTCTAAATTGAATAGAATGAACCTGTGGAACATAAAGTGAAATCCACAGCATGTTTTCTGTGACTTCCTTTTGTGAATGTTGATGAGACAAGCAACTGTACTTTGTGACATAAGTAACAGTAAAGTACTGCCGCATTGGAATGTTATCTGATTCCAAGCTGTTTATGATTGCCATCATAAACTCAGTCTCATCTTGTTGAATGTTGTTGGAGAATGCTTGATGCCCTTGATATCCACCCAACGCAATACGTAAGGGTATCAGAGTCTGTATCCTATTGTCATGCTTATCAGTATCGTTGATAACCTCCTCTAGTGACTGAGACAATGGTGTGTCACAAGAAGACTTGATAGTGCTCACAAAGTGAGACATATGGAGAATTGCTTGAATTACGGAGTTAGCATAACAGTTAACTCCAGTGCTGTTGTCAAAAGCAGGAACAACAGCAATGCCAAGCACCTTCTTAGGTGGTGGGGGGGTACTTTGTTGTTGACATTAAGAAGCGCTCTTTGTGTTGTCTACATGCAATATTGGTCTGTCTGGTACCTCTTTTTAATGCCGGACATTGTCACTGTAGCATCACACCAGGGTCCATTCATAGGCAGTGGTATGAGAGGCAACTGTGGCTGGTATAGAGTACACAGTCCGTTGTACTCAGCATCACATTGTCTGTCAGCACATATCTTGTGTGGTGCCATACTGATGATATGCAACCCAGGCAAAGTACGTACCCGTAAAAGTGCAACATAGCTCATGTCATCTTTGAAGATGCCAATGCCTATGTCAACCATCACTGAGTCCAAACTGAGGCCTTGTGACTTGTGGATGGACACAGCATACGCAACACACACAGAAAACAGTTTTCTCATCACATATATGTCTTTCACGAGCTGAAATTTGACAGTAGTCCTAGCAATGAGTAAGGACTGGTCAATGTTGTCAAACTTGACCACAAGTGCATCTTTGAATGTCTTTTGGACATTGAACTGAAAGTCAACTATATGTCCCATTGCATCATTCACCATGCCACGTTCAGCATCAAGGTTACAACGTAGCATGAGATGTGCAGTCTTACAAACAGTTAGAACTGCTTCTAACTCTGCTGTACAAGATGCATCTGACTTTAACTCAGACAACCAACTTTGCTACCAGATTCCAGGTCAAGACTGCACCATCAAAGGTGTCAACAACATGCAGAGTAATGATCTCGTGCCCCTGTCTCTGCAACATAATGCTGTTGAATTCAGCACACTGCTTCAATCAAGGCATAAGACCCATGATCTGAGCAGATTCTGAGTACACACTAGTAAAGATATCACATGCTGCTGTGAGGGAATTGCACTCAGTGCTGATACATCGTGTCCTCAACAGAGAAACATTCTGGTCTGACAATGACCCAATTCGAGCCTGATCCAAAAGTATCTTGTACCCAAGATCACAGTTCTGTCACATATTTTCATACAGCTCAATGTAAGTAAACAGCTCCCAAAGATTTTTTTTTTTGCTTCCTTCACACTCAGTGCTGTGAAGACATGCTCTCCATTGACAGGTATAAGTTGTAGGAGGTCACCAAACACAACACCACCAAGTGGCTGACCATCATCACTCCTGAGTATCTCTTGGAGATGAAGATGCATACATGCCAGCATGACATTTGATACCATACTAATCTCATCAATGATAAGTAGTTTCATCTTTACAAACATTGGCTGCAGCTCAGATGCTACCTCACGAGAAAGTTTACAGTACTCTCCTGTTTTGACATGCTCTACGGGTAACATGAATAACCTGAGTAGAGTCACTCTGCCAATGTTGCATGCTGCCAGACTGGTTGGAGCAGTCACAGTCACAGTCACAGACATCTCTTCTCCTTTATGCCTCCTTATCTCTGCTGTGATATCTTTGATAATAAAATTCTTCGCTGTCCCAGCAGAACCATTGACAAAGCGTAACAGAGGCTCATACTTTGTACATGTGCAATGTTTCCTCTCATGACAGATGCCATGTCTGACTGATTCACTGACAGCATCATAGGCAGCACATTGCTGCATATTTAGCTGCTCATTCAGTATGCTCAGATCCTCTGCAACATGAGAAGAATGCTGCATAGGACTTTCAACTTCACTCATCCGAACCACAGGATCATTCAGTGGCAGTGGAGCACCTAGAGTACCCTCTCCCTCAGGATCCATGTTTTCCTGAGAATTTCCTGGGGTATCTTCCTCAAGCTGCTTCTTAGCTTGTTCCATCTGCTCCTTCTTTAATTCCAGCCTACTAATGTATTTTTCATATTTGTGACTCTTAAAGGTTTCATACGAGAGGTAGAACTGTTCTTCACATGTGTCACAGTCTCCTTTTAGCATGGTCTCATCCTTCCATGGCTTAAACAGAAACAATAGAGCAAAGCAGTAATGCTATTTGCTGTCAGTGGTAGACAGACTCAGTTTACAGTGGTCAATGAGAAATGCCTTTCATCCTTTTAACAAGGCACCCATCAAAGCCCCTGACTTAGTAGATGTCTCAAGTTTCATCAGGTGAAACATCTGTCTTGTAGTCATACAACTGAGCCACATGTCATTCACTGCATCTGCCCGATTTGGGTAGTAGATGTCAATCAGGTTATTCTTCAAAATATTCTTTGAAGAAGGACGGTGTGAAGCCAGGTCTTCAATCTCATCATGAGACTTCAACACACTCTTTCATTTCTCTTTGTAGCTCATATTGAGAAACTGTACAGCATCAGACTTGCCATACAAGTGTGACCCAGTCAATCACTGGCCTCATATGCTCCACACTCCCTGTGAGACAATGGGCCAGATTTTCAAAGCTTTGTGTGGTGTGCAAACCGTTTGCGCGGGATTAGTGCAGGATTAGCGTGGGTCTGCCATATTCAAAAGGCCAAATAGCGCATGCAAACTGCATTAGCACCGGGCAAACCATGATCATATGTAAGGGGCAAAGTGAACATGAATACTGGCGCTATGAGATATTCAGCGACTAGTACTGCGCTAAGATGTTTAGCGTGACATAGCGCGAACCTTAGCGCGGTACAAATTACTGCCCTGGAAAAGCTGGTCTTAACCCTGGGCAAACAGCGTTGCATGACATTGGTGCTTTGCGCGGTGTTAGCATGGGATTAGTGCAGCTTGCATGACCCTAACATATGATCATAACACTTAGAAAATGCCAGACATGGAGGACACATGCTGCTCACTGATGGCACCACCATGATGCCAACAGCTGCCACCAGTCCCAGCCAAGCACAGACAGTAAGGGGTGATCCGACCCACAGGGGACATCATGGTAGTGTGGCCATACAGCACATACCTGCAGACCATATGTCTGTGGTGACCAACAGATGCCAGCACACACATGCAGCACTGTGGGCATGGTAGCAATTGAGGGGAGGGAGTACAAGTGGCCAGATCTCACCACAGCCCAGGTGTGGCCACAAGGCTGGAACACATCATGCAGTGCACATGGGCCAGTAGTGGGAATACCCCACCACCTGTGTACCTGTCGGATCTTACATGCCCCCCAGCCACATACCGCACAACTGTACAGATGCCACAGCACACAGCTGGCCATGTATATGTCACTGTGAGCATCCCATGCCACAGGTGCAGCATCTGTGGAGCACACAACAGTGAAACAGTACTGTCCACTGTCAGTAATCACCTGCAAACTGGGCCTGTCACTGTGTACAGTGCAGTGGTCATTACTTCCCTACATACCATAGGCATTGCTGTGTCCCTCACACTACCAGCCCCCTTGCTACTTTAGTGTCTGCTGTGCACTGTAGCATGGTCTACCGTGTGACGGTTGCATGCAGCACCACCACCACCTGTGCCTATGCTGTGTTGTCCCCAGGGCACATAATGCTATGCTGTACTGCACACATGTAGCCTGCAGCAATCATCATGCACTGTCAGACTGACCTACAGGTGGAGCTGCGGCCAGACCTGGCCAGCCCCTATACTTCCAGACTGACCAACAGGTGGAGCTGTGGGACCCTGCAGTAACACTGGGCAAACTGCATGCAAATCAGGGAATAATGAGATGCTAATTGGGCTGTTTGCCCAGAGACTGCCTAAGTAGGCTCATTTGCATGTCACTTTTGAATATGGCAAATCTCAGCACCGGGCAAACAGCTTAGCTCTATGTTAAAGCTGCGCTAATGTATTAGTGCGGCGCTAATGGTTCGGGGAATATTATACAGTTCTGATCACTGCTCTTTCACATCTTATGCTGCCTGCAGCTGTACAGGGTCCACGCATTTGCTGGCACACACCAATTGGCCACATAGTTCATCTCTACCTGCCCTCATGTCACTGTGCACTGTGCTGTTGTTGTGGTTTGCACTTCCTGGTTGCTATATTCAGTGCTGTCTTATTCCAGGGCTACGTTTGCCCTGCACTTTCAGCCCAGTTTGCACGGCCTCATTCCCGTGCTATATTCAGAAGCTGTTTGCCCCAGGCTATTCCTTTTGAATATAGCTTGCTTTGTTCTCTGGGTTAAGTTTGCCCACTGGGCACTGTTAACTTAGCCCAGGGGCAAAGTTTTGAATATCTGGGCCAGTGTCTTCAATCCCAATGACTAGAGTTCTGAACTCAATGATTGATTAGATGTTGTAATAGCTTCCCAAAATTCAAGCAAACTTGTCTGCTCATGTTTTGTGATGTACGACGTAACGTACTGCACAGGAGACAAAGAGTTATCTGCAACAAACTGCAGATCAGTGTTTGCCTGCCACATCAGGAGAAAAGTAGGATTGTAATCATTAATGAACACCTCATTCTCCTGTCTGGGTAACTCATAGACCCTCTTTGTGGACTGCCTTGAGATGGTGATGCATAGCTGAAAACAAGTCATTCATACAGTATGTCCTTGCTGGCAGACATGTCTCAGGAAGCCAAATGAACACCTGGTGTACCACTGATTGTGGCTCTTCACTGGTCGGCAACAGTACTTTCCACAAAGATGTCGCTGAAATTTTTGCACCAGCTTCTATAGTGTTGGGCTATATCCTTATCAGGGATGCGACAAGTCACATAACGTTCAATGAACTTCAGCTGACTCATTATCACCAAAATGAGGAGCATATTTGATACACAACAGCATATGAATGTGTGGTGCACCTCATGCGTGATATTCCATCCTCCACAAGTAGTGTTCAACTAACCCAAAAGGGTGATTTTCCTTAGACAAAATGAATGTCAAAATCTCGTGGAAGCGATGGTGAAAATGCCATGACACTGAAACTGGATCAAGTGAGCACATCTCACCTAGTGTCATTGCTGATATGGCATCAACATCAGAGTTGGCCCACCTCAATAGGTCAATCAACTCATCCCAACTGTGCTCTGCTGCACAGCTCAGAGTTACAAACCAAGTGGCTGCACCATACTCACACAGCATGGTCATAACTTGGTAATACTTGGTAAGTTAAGACAAAGTAGGCTAAGAGCCCATTTAATTGTCTCCCACTCTTAGTGGGGTTAATGGCCTATCTGGTTATGCATAAGAAAATAATCTAATCTATGCTTAAATTTTCAAAGCAGGGTGCCAGTACTATGTCATGTGGTACAGAATTCCATAATTTTGCAGATCTAATAGTAAAAAAGTTTGATCTTTTAACTGTTTTGACCTTGGGAACATGTAATTGTCTTGTATGGGATCTCAATTCCTTTGTTAATACGTTTTTATTTTTTAACCCACATAACTCAATCAAAATAGGATTCTGCAAAATCTTGTAGGTCAGAAGTAAATCACCCCTTTTTCTTCTAGTCTCCAGGGTAAACAATTTTAAATAGTTGATTCTTTAACATATATTCTTTGTTTTTGCATCCTATTAATGATTTTGTTAGTTTCCTTTGTGTTTTTTCTATTAACTTGATGTCCCTTTTTAAATATGGGCTCCAGACAGGATATCCATAGTCAAGGTGTGGAATGATATCAGATTTGTATAATTTCATTACATACTCTGTATCCCTTGTTAAGAAAGTTTTATTAATTGTTCTTAAAGGAAAGCTGGGAAATAGATTATTAAAGGAAGCTGTGGTTTGCAGAGGCTCCCTGCCCCTGCAAACCTTACCCTCCAGTTTAGGCTTAGTCGAAAAAGTGGCTTTTTTCTGCCACGGGAAAGTGGTTTAATTTAGTTTTTAAAAGTCAGCTACCCGGGAGTACTGTGGACACTTAGGAGGCTCCATTTACTGTAAAAGGTGCAGTGCTGCACTGTGCACTTGCATTGAAGCACATGGTGCAGCGACGCACCTTTACAGTAAATGGAACCTCCTAAGCATCCATAGCACTTCTGGGTAGCAGACTTTTAAAAACTAAATTAAACCACTTTCTCATGGCAGAAAAAAGCTGCTTTTTTGGCTATGCCTAAACTGGAGGGAAAGATTTACAGGGCCGGGGAGCCCCTGCAAACCACAGCTTTCCTTTAATAATCTATTAGTAGTAAGTGATACATGATGGCAGTGATCAACAGAAGCTAAGTCAGTGTTCACCAAAATTCCCAAATCAAGTTCCTTCTTGGAAGATTTCAGAGGTTTACCATTAAGTTTATACTTATATCCAGGATTTTTCTTACCAAAGTGCATAACAATGCACTTAGATTCATTAAATTCCATTCCAAGTTTCCCCCAATTTTCAATTTTTTCCAGGTCCTGACAAAGATCTAGATAACTCAGCAAGGAGTCCACTTCACCTATCTTAGTGTCATCTGCAAATTCTGAGATGACACTTTTTATGCCTCTCCCTCTATCACTAATATACAGAGAAAACAGCACAGGACCAAGCACCGATCCCTGGAGGACTCCACTGGTGACACCCTCCTCCTTGGACAGTACACTGTTAATCCTAATGGACAGCTTGCGATTTGTAAGCCGATTATTGATCCATCTAACAATATATTTGTTGATTCCAATGACATTTAATTTAGATATTAATAAGTCATGGGGCACTGTACCAAATGCTTTTCTTATATCCAGGAGGATGACATCAGTGGAGATATTCCTATCCAGACAGTCACTTACAAACTCATAAAATGACAGGAGATTTGTAACACATGACAATCCTTTATGGAAACCATGTTGAGACTGGTCTATAAGGTGTAGTACATCCATTTCACTTTCTATCCTGTTTTTAACTATCTTTTCTATTAGTTTTGGAACAGATGGAAGTTAGACTAATTGGCCTATAGTTGGATGCACTGGATCGATTACCTTTTTTATGAATGGGCACTACTAAGGCGCTTTTCCAGTCTGAGCACCTATGACACCAGCATTCTTTTGTGCCACACAGGTTTGACAAGAAAGATGTCAAATTCACCTGCAGTGATTTGTCCTTTTCTGCCAGGTGATGCAGAAACTCAGCTGCTGTCATACCCTCCAATAGGTTAGTCAATCGAAGTGTATGAGCAATGGACACAGAGAGTACATTAAGCTCACTCTCCCACAACAGGTGAAACAAGTATTACATGTTCCTACAGAATTTGCCATCCTTGTTCAACACTCCTGATGTTCGGTATTCAGCACCAGAAACACGAACATCACGCTGATCCAGATGCCCTCCGGTTCCTTTTGCGAACAAATCTGGAAAGCACAGAGCTTCAAGTTATTCCTCCAATATGCTGACAGGTGTACCTTCAACCTGTTGCATCTGATACAACTCAATGTTTTCACCAATGGGATCTCTACCATGCAGAGGGTGAATTGTGTCCTGTTCATACACATCTTCATGAGTCGAGACATCAACCTTCCCAATCATTGGCTTGGCAGTGTCTACCAATCCAAACTGACCAGGCACATCTGACAGTTCATGAACATCAAGGTCAGCATAGAAAGGATTATTGCTCTTCAGATACTGCAGAGCACTTTTCACTTTTTGGACATGGACAATATCTTGCCATATCACCTAGGACTTTTTAGGTACACCATTCACCAGTATCACCATAATGTTTTCCTTTGAGATTGTCTGCACATTCTCTTTCAGTGGAAGAGGTAAATATATAACTGCCCCTTTGAGAGACTTCACATGTTCTTTTGGGGGCACCTTGCGACTTTTTGTATTTAGTCGCAGAATGGTCTAAAATGGTTTCATGGTCTGTATCAATATCCGCTCAAACATAGTCAGTACAGCAATCTCACTTTGTGTGTCATCTGCAGCCATATTGTTTAAAACAGATCTGGCTGGCAGTGTTACTTTTCACCTTTGACAAACACTGCCGACACATTATCACTAATGGTTTGAAGTCAAAGTCGCACTTCACCAGTAAGTAAGTCAACAATCGTGCCCACATATCATTGAAAGATCTAATCTTTTCCAGAACTGTTACAGACTGTGAGCTGTAAAGTAATCTGTGACGTGAGACACAAACAGAGTAAAATTTCTCTCTCTTAGCCATCTCAAACTTGGCTAGTGGTTATCCAAATCTTTTCAGTATCTCAGATTCTGACAGATTGAGAGTACACGACATAGTTACAGTGGCGTTGTCACAGACTGTGTCGTAATGTTTGCCGGCGTGTTGCGCATCCTGTATCAAAATTTTTGCAGCCTCTATATCTCCTGTTGACAACGACTCATCAAGCTGTTTGTATAGTGAAGCAGCTTTTCTGACCTGGTATATTTTGCGCACAAAACTGAGCATGGCAGGATTATGCACAGCAATCATAAGCATGTGATGAAACACACTGTTGCAAACACCACTGTCTAAGCAAGCCAAAGAGTGTCCCAACAACCCTTTATGCTTGTGAATTTCACAGAGATAAATCTTATGTAATAAGTTGCATCTCTCTTTGTTCTTACTTGCCAAAAACATTGTCACAGAATGTGCTATAGCGTCAAATGATGATTGACACAGACTGCAAGTGTTATCACATGTCCATGATGCAAATGATCTGCTCCCTGCACCAATTTCTGAGCTAGTCTCATCATCTGAGACAGTTGCTACTTCTGCATGTGTCACATGTAACACATTACAAGCCTTTCTAGCCTCATCAACAGAGATAACAAGTTCCTTAGAAACTGGTGTATATTACTCCTCCCAAAAGAAAACCTCTGAGTGCTCTTTGTATAGCCACATACCTTCAAAGACATCACAAAAGTTGTGTCTGTTAAGACCATCAACACCCTGTAGTCTGTCATAAACAGACTGCACTGTTCCAGTGAAGCATTCAATGTCTTTCATCAGTTTTTCCATGAACATGAAAGAACAGCAAGTGCCATATTCACAAATCTACGAACTCTAAGTCATAGCTTCATCAAAGGCAATTTACTCTTGAGACTTTTGCCTTGACATCTCATGATGGTAGAAATAATCCACTCAATCTTAGCTTTGGAAGCTAGTTGACAGAAAAATTTAAACTTGCTAAGATTGCCACAACTAGCTGAGCTTCCTTTTCGTTTATGTCTTGGAATACATGCATTGTTAGCATGCATGTGTGGGCCATGCCGTGGCGTGACAGCACTACATGTACTGTCCAAGCACGGCACATTTCTCTCTGTCAAAGAAAGAGAGTCAGCCATGTTATTATTAGCATGCAACCTTTTCCTAGTACTACACTTCCTAGCCTACTTGACTTTCTTAGTAATATGTTTTCTGCCATCAGCACTCTTCATTGATTGAACATACACATCATACTTAGCCCTTCCATGTTTGCTTTGCTGTGTACACTTAGTTGGCATTTTGTGAGCAGGTAATTCACAGTTGTCAGTCAATGTAACGATACAAGATCACACACCTACAAAAGAAAAGAAGAAATCAGTATTAGTTACCTGTCACTATGAAGATTTGACAATAACCACAGTAGACAAATGTCATTCTAATAATGTTTAACTCTACCCCCTAACCTAACTAATAACACATATAATTGCTGTATTTCTGTCAATGTATGACAAACTTAAATCTTTTTTTACCTGCATGACTCAGTAATGATACCGTACTCAAAAAAACTGGTGAAGACAAAGGTCTTAAAATACATGATTAATTTTAATAGATATATGTTTAAATGCTGCACTAAAAAAATGTATCACTAAAATGTGTTCACTCAGATAACATATTATATAGTAATGACCGAAGAGTTGGTCAGTTCCTACTCATTAAGAACCATGTATGTGGGGGGTGAAGAGTTATCAAAGAGACATCTCACTGCCACTCCCCACCCAGCTGGTAGTTAACCACAAGGAACTAACTGGCTCTGAGGTAAGTATTGCAAATATGTCTATTGCAATAATGAAATTTTTTTTCTGTGTTGCCACTGGCAGCGTCAGGAGTGGGAAGCACAAAAAGGGTCCCAGACCAGTGACTTCTTAGAGATTGAACAGTAGCGGCAACCAATCAGCTGGCAATGCCACCATGAATAATTAATTAGACTTATAAACTGTATTCAAATACATTATGCTGGCACATTCAAAAAATATTTCCACAGTTTCAAAGCTTCATAACAGCATGCGTATTAAACACATTACATTCTCTGTTGACAACACAAAAATCAGTTAGACACTTCACAACAGACCTACGTGGCCACTACTTAAATACATCACATAAGGTAAATCACAAAAAAGAAATGTAGAAAAAGTTTTGCAGACACATGGACAGGTCCTGTAGAAAGCATGATCTTACTATTATCATAGCACATTATTGCAAATGTAATTTAAGTAGTACAGAGAAGTTGTACTGTAAAACACATGGGCCTGATTCTACAAGAATGCTTCAAGTCACTGCCAAATGCAACTTGTACCATGCCCAGTAATGCCACGAAACCTGCGACCAATTCTAGAAGTGGCAGGGTTCCTGTGGCTAAGTCCTGTGACATGCAACATGCCTAAGGACATGCCAAACACAGGGCATAAAGGTGAAGCATGTCACAAGTTGTAACTGTACCGCACTTGTGCACAGGTGCCCCCCACACCTGGAAAGCCCCACAGGGCTGTGGGTCCCTCAGCCCTCAATCCTCCCAGTCCATAAATACCTTACAGGACTGTATTGTCCCACCCAGCCCCTAAACCTTCACATTGTAATTGCCCCACAGGGCATCTCTCACCCCTCACAGCCCCTGGTCTCCCACACAGTACTGGCCCCACAGTACTGTTCAGTCCCCCTAGCCTCCAAACTGCATGCCGGTAATTGCCCTGCAGGCTAGCTCTGCCCCCCCAACCCTGAAGCCCAGCTACCTGCAGCACCACAGAGGTTACAATAATAAAACACCACAATATCCATGATGGTCTAGTAGCCCTCCACCCCCACCCAGCAGTGCCACTCCACCCTGCCCCCCCCACCCCTCCACAGCTGGTGACTGGCACAGCTCACATCTCACCACCGAGGCCAGCCGCCGACTGATCTACGCAGGAACACATATTGTATATATGCACTCAAGAAATGAGTGTACTGTTATGCATTCATTGAGTGCATAGATACAGTACACTGCCATTCAGAGCTCAGTTGGCACCTGGCTGTGGTGGTGAGAGGTGGGCTGTAACAGTCACCAGGGTCGGGGGTACAGGGAAGACTGGCATTGTTGGGTAGGAGGGGCTGGGGGGCCAATAGACCACCAGAGCTATCAGAGGGTTTTATTATACTAACCTCTGTGGTGCTTCAGGTACCTGGGCTTCAGGGTGGGGGGGAGCACAGCAACCCTGCAGGGCTATTACTGGCATGGGGTTTGGAGGCTAGGGGGACTGAGCAGTCCTCTGGGACCAGTACTGTGTGGGGTATCAGGGGCTGTGAGGGGGTGAGAGATGCCATGAGGGGCAATTCTAGTGTGGAGGCTTGGGGGCTGGGAGGGCCACTGCAGCCCTGTGGGGGATCTACTCAGTGTTCTGGGCATGGGGGTGAGGGGTAGGGAACATGTATTGGTAACCAGAACTGTGGAAGACCTGCACAACCCCTGGAGGATGGAAGTACACTTACACCAGCTAAATGCTGGTGTAACTGTACTTTGACAGATGTCCTCCAGGACAGTGATCTAGAATAGCAGATCTGGGGACTTTGTTGCTGCCCTTCCAGAATGGGGTGCAACAGCTGCCGTAAACCCTCTAACACCATGTCACAGCATGTTTAATGCGTAACTGGTGGCGGGTCCACTTTGACACAAGCAGCCTGTGGCATGTCGCAGGCTGCTTTACAAAATACCAAATGCAGGGGTCGACTTTAAGGGGAAAAAAACTACTGGCCATCAGGCCAGAGACTTCCAATGATTTGGTGGCCCATAGTACTTAATGGTGGCCCACAACTTAATTTGAAAATTTAAAGCAGGACACAAGAGGTCGGCATCATGTGAGTGGTGAATTCTATTCAATTGCTCATTTATTCAAAACAACAAGAAAGACACCGTTAGATGGATGAGAAACTGGTTGGAGGGACACGGCAGAGGGTTGTGCTTAAGTACAAAATCAAATCAGAGCAGAGTGAGGTCAGGGTGACACATTCCTGGTCAATCATTATCAGAATCAGTGTTTTGGCACACTTCAACATCCTCAAGGGCTGTCACACTGTCTTTGGAGTCCATACTTGAATCAGAGCTGTCTACAGTTTCAGTAACAGCTGCATCTGTTCTTCTCCTGTGAGATCCACTGCATGGTCTTCTGACTTGCTGCCCAGAGGCGAGCCATAAATTGACAACACCTGTTGCATCAAAATCCTCAATGGCTGGTGAGTGAAGTTTAATTCATAACAGATCAGTGAGTGTATCACTTCTGAGTTTACTCCTCCAGTCTAACTTTACAGATTTCATATGTGAAAATCCATGTTCACACTCCACTGAAGTGCTTAGAAACATAGAATTTGATGGCAGATAAGGACCACTTGGCCCACCCAGTCTGCCCATTTCCCTACCTAATGGATAAGCTGCAGATCCTAGTTAACTAACAGCCTACTTCTTCCTACCCCCACTCCCTAGAATTGCCTTATGACTGTCCCATGCATTCTTGAATTCCACCACTGTTTTTGACTCCACAACCTCCTCCGGAAGGCCGTTCCATGCATTCACAACCCTTTCTGTGAAAAAATACTTCCTTACATTACCTCTGAGCCGCAAGGATAAGAGGAAGTCGAAAGGGGCAGAATATTCTGGTGTCCATCTGAAAACGTTTTATTTATCCCCTCCCATGTAGTGACACTAGAGGTACAAGAACTCAGGGAATTTTTTAAAGAGGTCCGTTCAATCTCCACTTCTTCCAGTTTTACACCATTTTTGTGAAGTACATCTCGATATTCATTAATAAGTTCTTCAATTTCACTATCAACAAAATCAGTGGTGTTTGTCAAATTGGGCCAAATTTTGGGGTTTAAAAGTGTTACACCAGCTTTCCTTATAGCAAATAGGTCATTGTCTGGAAACCTGCTGTTAACCTCTGTTAAAAGAGTTTCTATAAATCTTGTAAAGGAGTTGGTATCCTTTTTTCTCTGGTTATTTCCTTTAAGGGAATACTCTTAAATGTCTCCTTTGTGAACATTCGGGCCATTGGTCCTGATTTAGTTTTCAACTCTTCAAGGCTGTTACGAACAACTGTCAATCTCTCCATCATTTTGCTAATATTGACCTGTTCTTCCTGCAACAACAGGGAAAGTCTTGCTATTACAACAATAACATCATTAAGCTCCAAGGCACTCTGCACAAACTGTTCTGATGTGAGCTTTTCCAAAAATCCCTGAGCTCTAGCACTGGCCACTGAGTTTCGTGATGCAACAGTATTTTCAAGATGTGAAATAATTGCAGGATAAATCTCCCAAAAAAATTTTCAAAGGCATGTTTTAGACGAGGGACCCATCTGGTACCTCCTACCCTAGTTGGGTCTAAACATCAGACCCCTGTTGCCTGGCAAGAATTCTTCAGTTCTGTTCTGTTCGGAGGGCTGTTGTGGTAGAAAAAGTAAATCTGCAGCATCTCATTCACTACCTTACTGTAACAGGGCATTGATTTTACAGCTTTTTTAATGGCCCATTCCAGCCGATGAAGCATACAGTGAGTAACAACTATCAAAGGCTGTACTTCACAAAGACGTGCTATGACTCCTGCTCTGCTGCCCTGCAGGACCGCTGCCCCATCTGCTGTAAAGCCGACTAGTTTTGTTAGAAACTCAGAGTTATTTCAAGTACTGCAGAGCACTCACTTACAAGACTTTCATATATATTTTCGGCATTTGGCTTCTCAAGTCTAACCATATTTAGAAATGCTGTTTTTATAACACCTTTGTATGCTTGACGGATATAAATTATAAGTTCTGCAATGGAGGTATCAGTTGCTTCATCACATAGAACAGAACAGAATGAGGAATTATTGGCTTTATTCATAATTTTAAGTCGTTCATATTCTGCAATGGCAGCACAAAATCTCCTGCAGTACTTGTCATTGACATAGGTGCTTCCTGTCTCCAGACCCTTCATTTGGTCCAGTTTACTCATCCAAACAAAATCTGTGAATGGGCAAGACTGCTTGGCAATTGCATGACTGTTCCTCATTAGAATAGTAAGCCTGTTAATCTGAGCATTGTTTAAATTCTGAAGAGCTCTACCAGCCTCACTACAGGAGGGATCTGTAGCTGCAGCTTTAAGTTTTGCTTGTAACTCTCTCATGCCCCCTGCGTGTATGGTGCAATTTTAAAGAGTACACTTTAAATGTTCCACAACCATGTACAAAAGGGGAATCTTCATTTGCAGCATCACACCCCTGACATATTGTTCAGAACATAATGTTTTACTCTGCATCATGCCTAACCCAGGGAAACTTAGTTTGCCAAGCCATCTTAAATGTCCTGCGCCTGACATTTTTTTCAAAAGCTCGATCACTTTCCAACTTTTCTTCTTTTGTTTTTTTTGCAGGAGGGGGCTCAACATTTAAATGAAAACACTACATGATGTATTCCATGTTGTGCAATAAAACCTTTTTCAAAGCAAACTGGCTCTGTGTTTTTTATTTTCAATGTTGATTATGTTTTTATATTTTTTTTTCACACAGAGGTTGGATAGTTGCAAGGTTCCTAAATGTGTGCCAGTCCCCAACTTTGAACACAGGCTGCTACATTAGTGACCAGAGAGTATGACAGTAAAAATGAGGAAATATAGATTTATTTTTGTTTTTTTCCACAAAGGTTGGACAGCTGCAAGGTTTCTAAATGTGTGCCAGTCCCCAACTTTGAACGCAGACTGCTACACTAGTGACTAGAGTACACGACAGTAGAAATTAGGAAATACAGATTCCCCCCCCCTCCACAAAGACTGGATAGCTGCAAGGTCTCTAAATGTGTGCCAGTCCCAACTTTGACCACAGAGACTGCTACACTAGTGACCAGAGAGAACAACAGTAGAAATTAAAAATAAGGGACTGATTTTTAATTTTTCCACAAAGCTTAGATAGCTGCAAAACTCTGAGCTGTGTGCTAGCGCCCGACTCCACACAGTCTGCTAGACACTCACCAGAGAGTATGACAGTAGAAATTATAAATAAAGGACTGATTTTTTTTATTTTTCACAAAGGGTAGACAGCTAAAAGGCCCCCTGAGCTGTGTGCCAGCCCCTGACTTTCCACACAGACTGCTAGATGCTGACAGAGAGTATGGCAGCATTAGAACTTTTAAACATGAAGGGTCTTGTAATGAGTATGCTTTTTATGTTGATTGCACGCAGCGCAATAAACATATTGGGACAGATTGCTCAGAAACAGGTTGTGGAGGTGTGGCACTGTTGTGGCCAATGCCCCCACAGCCTGCAAAGGCTTGTCTCACTTCCCCCAATGCCATGGCACGCTGCTGGTGACAGTAGTTTGGAACCTTGCCACCAACTTGAGAAAAATCAGCCGCTGCAATCAGGGGCCACCTTGTCATTGCAGCGTAAGCCATCCGCTGCAATGAGGGAGTGACCCATCATTGCAGGGTGGGATCTTCACAAACAATATTAACCCCCCCACACCATGTTTACTTGCCAGTGGGGGCCCCAATCCCCGTCGGCTTCAGTGCCCCATTGTTTCTGTTGCCGACAGAGGAGCCCACTCTCCATCGGCATTGGGTAAACCCCTTCCCCACTTTTATTGTCTGCCAATGGGCTGACCAATCCCCATCAGCATAATGATACCCCTCCTTTTGTTGTGTGCCGATGGGGGTGCCAATCCCCTGTTGGCTACTGTTGCCCTGCAAAAAAAGAAAGCCTTGGGTGACACGCTGGAAGCCCACCCCAGCATGCCACATGCCCCTGTAAAGTTAAAAATGGTCCAGCGACATCTTTTTTTCCCTGTAAAAAAAGAAACTATCCCTCTGCACTCTCCTTGCTCCCCACCCACAACCCGCGCCCACCCACTGTGCACCCTGCCTCCTCACACCTCTTCTTACCCTATACTTACCTCCGGAGTCCGGCGCAATGATCTTCGGTGGATCGGGAACACATCCACACTCTTCAAAGCCGACCACGAACTGAGGAAATGCCGGTAAGCTGTATAATGGTAGAAATAGGTTTTTTTCAACTTTAATGCATATCTCAGTCATTTTTTTGAGTTTTGTCACCAAATTTTCAACATGGGGTTTTTGGGACCCCTCCTCATGAATTCTCGAACTGTCATGGCGTTAATTGGCGAAAGGTGATTTCGCAGTCATTGCATGGAATCACCTTTCGATGCCGATTAACAAGACGACAGTGCCAGTGTTCATGAGGTGGGCTCTCAAAAAGTCTATGTTGCAACTTTGGTGGAAAAAATCCGTGCATTGAACAGTTACTATGCAAGCTCGTAAATTCGCGAATTTACAATAATTTCACGCCAGATTTTCAACATTGATATTTTTTCACACCTCCTTGTGAACAGTACAGCTGTCATTGTTCACATCCTGAACAAAATGTGTTTTCGCAGTTCCGGCACAGAATAGCGCAGTTGCTGTGGGAAATCCATGTTTGGGACAGATTAAGAAAATGACAGTGACACTGTTCATGAGTAGATGTCCTAAAATTCCTATGTTGAAAATTTGGTAACGATACTCCATAAAATGACTGTATTCACGGCGTGTGTTGTGGCAGTTTGCACACTTGCAGAACTCGCTAAATTTGTAATATATTTTCTCCAGATTTTCAACATTGCCATTTTCCCACATCTACTATGAACAGTATAGCTGTCATTTTTCCCATCCTGGCTGAAATGTGCTTTTGCACTTCCAGCGCAGAATACGGCGGTCACTGTGGGAAATCACTGTTTGGGACAGATTAAAAAAATGACAGTGATACTGTTCATGAGCGGAGGTCCTAAAATGGCTATGTTGAAAATTTGGTGATGATAGCCCATCAAATGACTGTGTTACAAGTGTGCGTTGCACACTTTCCATGCACCCTTGTAACTTCGCAGATTTGTAATATTGTCACAACAGATTTTCAGCAGTGGCATTTTTTCACACCTCCTGATGAGCAGTATAGCTGTCATTTTTCACATCCTGACTGAAATGTGTTTTCACAGTTCCAGCGCAGAATAACACGGTCACGGTGGGAAATCAGTGTTCGGGACACATTAAGACAATGACAGTGGCAGTGTTCATGAGCAGAGGTTCTAAAATCCCTGTGTTGAAAATTTGGTGACGAAACTCCATAACATGACTGTGTTACAAGTGTGCATTGAACTGTTTCCACGCACTCTTGTAACTTTGCAAATTTGTAATATTTTCATGCCACATTTTCAACAGTAGCATTTTTTCACACCTCCTTATGAACAGTACAGCTGTCATTTTCCACATCCTGCCTAAAATATTTTTGTACTCCTGCCGCAGAATTGCACGGTCGCTGTGGGAAATCAGTGTTTGGGACAGGTTAAGATCGAGCGAGTGAGAGGGGGGAGTGACCAAGCTCAACTGAGCTCTGTCAAGACTGCTGTGGATTTGTTCATGGGCAGAAAAAGGCCCCAGTGCAAGAGGCCAGTACAAAAGAGCAGCCTGCAGCACTAGGAGAAACCGAATGAGAGAGCGAGTGAGGGAGGGGGAGTGAGCTAAGTCAGCGGAGCACTGTCAGGACTGCTGCAGATTTCTTTGTGGGCAGAAAAAGGCATCAATGCAGGCAGGGGCCTAGTACAAAAGGGCAGCCTGCAGTGGTGGGAGAAACAGTACGAGCGAGTGAGACAGGGGGACTGAGTGAGCTCAACGGAGCTCTAGCAGGACTGCTGCGGATGTCTTTGTGGGCAGAAAAAGGCGCCAATGCAGGTAGAAGCCCTGTACAAAAGGGCAGCTTGCAGTACCAGGACAAACAGAGTGAGCGCATGAGAGAGAGAAAGAGACTGAGCGACCTCAACAGAGCTCTGTCGGGACAGCTGCGTATTTCTTTGTGGACAGACAAAGGTACCAACGCAGCCAGGAGCCCCGTACAAAAGCGCAGCCTGCAGCGCCAAGAGAAACAGAACGAGCCAGTGACAGAGCGGTAGTGAGTGACCTCAACGGAGCTCTATCGTGGCTGCTGTGGATTTCTTTATGGGCAGAAAAAGGCGGCACTGCAGGCAGGAGCCCAGTACAAAAGGGCAGCCTGCAACGACAGGAGACACAGAATGGGCGAGTGTGGGAGGGGGAGTGAGTGAGCTCAACAGAGCTCTGTTGGGACTGCTGCAGATTTGTTTGTGGGCAGAAAAAGGCAGCAATGCATGCAGGGGCCCAGTACAAAATGGCAGCCTGCAGTGGTGGGAAAACCAGAATGAGCGAGTGAGAGGGGGGAGTGAGCAAGCTTAATGGAGCTGTATTGTAATTGCTGCAAATTTCTTTGTGGGCAGAAGAAGGCGGCAATGCAGGCAGGAGCCCAATAGAAAAGGGCAGCCTGCAGCGCTGGCAGAAACGGAATGAGCGAGTGAGAGAAGGGGAGTGACCGAGCTCAACAGAGCTTTGCCAGGACTGCTGCAGATTTCTTTGTGGGCAGAAAAAGGAGCCAACAGAGGCAGGAGCCCAGTACAAAAGGGCAGGCAGCAGCGCCAGGAGAAACAGAATGAGTGAGTGACACAGGGGGAGTGAGTGACCTCAACGGAGCTCTGTTGGAACAGCTGTGGATTTCTTTGTGGGCAGAAAAAGGTGCCAATGCAGGCAGGAGCCCAGTACAAAAGAGCAGCCAGAAGTGCCGGGAGAAACACAATGAGCGAGTGGGGGGGGGAGTGAGCGAGCTCAATGGAGCTCTATCGTGACTGCTGTGGATTTCTTTGTTGGCAGAAAAAGGCGGGCAACACAGGCAGGAGCCCAGTACAAAAGGCCAGCCTGCAGCGCCGGCAGAAACGGAGTGAGTGAGTGAGAGAGAGGAAGTCAGCAGGCTCAACAGACCTATGTCTGGACTGCTGCAGATTTCTTTGTGGGCTGAAAAGGCCACCAACACAGGCAGGAGCCCAGTACAAAAGGGCAGTCTGCAGCTGCAGGAGAAACAGAATGAACGAGTGAGAGAGGGGGAGTGAGCAACCTCAATGCAGCTCTGTCGGGACAGTTGCGGATTTCTTAGTGGACAGAACAAGGTGCCAACGCAGGCAGGAGCCCAGTACAACACAACAGCCTGCAGCACCAGGAGAAACAGACTGAGTGAGTGACAGAGCAGCAGTGAGCAAGCTCAACACACCAGCACAATCAACATTCAGCATTGACAAATGCTTGTTTATTTTTATTTCACCAGGCCCGAAAATAGCTCACTGCAAAAGCTCATTTTGTGCAAGCCCCTGATCCTGGCATGAGCACCACAGAATGTAACTCAGACTACGTGCTACTTAGGAAAGGAAGGAAATTTGTATTTGTTGTGTTTCTTCACAAAAAAGATCAGACTAGCTGCGGCACAAAGTAGATTGCTAGCCCCTGCACCCAGATTAACAATAGATGTATCTTTCCTCTTGGACTATTCAGTTTAAATTAGATAGTGAATGGAAAAGCTGTTTTTTTTTTACAAGGATGGACAGACACAGCAAAAGCAATAATTTGCCACTGCCACAATTCACCACAGACTTTTTTCTTTAGTTTGACTCAGTAGTGCTAAGACTTGCCACTTTTGTTGACAGCAAAATGCAACAGCTCCTGCCCTCAGTTCAAACTGCACCAGAGACTGCTGTTTTATTTTCCCCTCAGACTGAAATATTTATACACCCTGCTTGGCTTTTAGGTATGAAACAGAACAGCAAGGGATTTATTTTTGACGTTAGAAGCACTAGTCTACTAGCAAGCTGAGTCAAGCCCTCCCCGCGACGACGTCTGTCCCAACTGCTCTGTTGTTCACTTAAATTGTTTCTGGTATATTTGCTCAGACACTGAACAGTACACAAGTTGTTTTTTATTTTTTTCTCTTTTTTAAATAGATATTGGTCGGACAGACCGATCGAGAAAGTATTTCAACACACGGCTTTCCTACTAAGGATCGCAACCTCAACCTCTCCTTTCAAAAACAAAGGCACATCTGAGCTGGCACAGGAAAGGGACAGTACTTACATGCTGCATTCCATTACCTCTATTGGTCGTCCCACCATGCCCATCAGAACTGTGCCCATCAATTGGCTCCTTCTGTTCCCACCGCGACTGTTGCCACCGTCCCAGCATGTCATCAGGAGACCTGTTAGTGGGAGCCCTTAAACCATCATGTGGTTTTGAGTGTCAAGTCCTGCGGGCTCCAACTTACATGCTACGTGTTCCACCGTGCTCTGTTCCTCAGTGTGGTGTGCACAAGCAGCTGCTCTACACATGCATGCACGCACCTTCACTGATCCAGTCTTAAAGGTACAGTGACCGAAACAATGCTCAAGCAACTTAAAATGTTTGCTGGCCAATCAGGCCAGCAGCCAGAGATTACCCAATGGCCCAATTTGATTTTTGGTGGCCTCGGGCCACCGGGCCACTGCTAAAGTCAACCCCTGAAATGTCAGAACTGCTGACGTAACTTGCTACTTACACCCTGTTTTGGGGGGCGAAACTAAAGTTACACCACACGTAACTCTTCTAGAATCAGGACCCATCTCAGCAGAACAAAAAGTGTCTGAGTTAATATTTTCTGACCTATTTAACAGAGTTCTATTGACACACAGCATGTTACCGTGATTACAAAATGTTTGCACACAAGTTTTCAAGCTCCATAACACAGTTCCATAAGAATAAATTATGTTATCATGGTCAAAAAATGTTTGCGTGATTGTTTGAGCTATCTGAACAGTTCCTATTGAAATATATTACAATAGCGCGATCAAAAAATGTTTGCGCAAATGTTGTTGAGCTTCCCATAATGAAGAATACAGATATAACAGGGATCAAAAAATGTTGTCACGCAAACATTTTTTGATCGCACTTTCCTGACCTTCTACCTTTGCTCCCATGATGCTTTGCAACCAGGAAGTGCTAGAAATCTGTGTTTAGAAATGCCAGTTACCACAAAATGATGCAAAAACAACATATTTAAGCAGTAAACTGTATTATGCTGATAAAAGCACATAAATACATCACGTTGATTACTGTAATATTGTAAATGAGACCAACTGTTACACTAGCTCCACAAAGAGCAGCCATGTTTTGTTTTTTTTTTGTAAAAAACACCCATATAACAAATCTAACAAATCAGAACCAACTGAGACATGACTGACAGCCCACCACAGCAAATGATAGTATGGTACTAATTTATGAAAATAATCTTTTTTTCTGCTAAAATGCAGCACAGGAAGCAAAGTAAAGCATCCAATGAAACTGCAGCAAAAGGCAAGAAGAAACAGGAAATTCCACCATTTCTGGAAAAACTGCTGTAGTCAGACAAGAGACAGTAAGTGCACAATTTTAAGTTAATAAGAAATCTCTGTTGCCAAATACATTTAACTCTTAGAAATAGCTGTATTTTGATGCTAACATTTTTTTCTCTGCAATACTGTAAGTTTCTAAAAGGTTAAACATTGATTTTACTATGATTTTTAACACTTTGAGGCAGACCTTGAAGCAGTACTCACCACCACACATGTCAGTTGAAAAAAGGGACTCCCAGATTGCAGGTACTTGTGTGTTAAGGTGGCTGCTAGCAAATCAGAATACATGTAGTACTGTGTTCTTTCAAAGCTTCCAATCAGAGAGGCATAAATTCCCACCAAAACAGAAAATATGTTTAGTCTGCCCCACAGCCTATAGGAAAAAAAACATCAGGTACTGAAGTAGTGCCATTTTCCTATTGGCACCATGCAGTGTACAGCAGCCAATAACTATTTAGTGTTGTGCTGTTGCTATATCTCTGAGGAAGAAAAAAGAAAAGTTTAAGAAATTGCCTGGCAGGACTGTTCACATGCCACTGGCCAGCGGCAGTCTCAGACTGTCTGTTGTAGTGGGTGTGTAGGAGAAAAGCACAGGCAACAAAAAGTAGGTGCAAAACACACCAATGTGTGTATTTATTTACAAGAAATAAAAATAAAAAAAACACTTTCAGAAAATAAATTAAACAAGCATTACACAGCTAGGACATGGCATTTATCCCACCCTCTGTGTTTCCTCAACCTCTTCCAAGGCTGAACTGATCCCTCTAGATTTGGAAACAGTACCTTATATACAGACTAGTCACATGATTGGTGAGGCTACGCCTCCTAGTCCAGTACAAAACATTTCTAGGCTACAAAAATAGAATTCAAATGTAGTATCATAAAGAAAAACAACAACAATTCATAATGGAGGCCTCACAACAGAAAATGGTTTTGGCATTTTAAGAAGCATGTGTCCACTGTAGCTCCATCCACCTGCTGTAAGTGACAGGTCAGCCTCTATATAAACAGCAGGACAAAGGGGCACTGGCCCCTAATAGAAGACCTGCAGAACAACAACCAGGTGAGGCCTGCTGAACAACACAGAACACAAGTAGTAAAATAATTCAGTTCTTTGTCAAGATAAACAAGATCTGGCAGAGCCACTATGACTGTGAATGTATTAACTAGATAAGGGTGTTTCATGGGCTTAAACATACACATTTATTTATTTTAAAAATATCAGATTTGAAAACCTTTGTGTCAGAGACTCAGTTGCAAAGGCACCTCGTTAAAACTAATACAAAGACAGCACAGTTAACAAATCAAAAAACAATGGCTCGGAGAGCAGACTGTTATAACAATCATTCACTGGAGATGCATGGGTAGCAGTAGAGAAACAGATTACATAGTTTAGGCACACACGCACCACATCAGGAAGACCAAAGCAGTTCAAACAATATACTATAGCTAAAGCAAATAGACATCAGGAGTCAAAGAGAAGCCCAGAGTGTTCACATGAAGGCTGTTGCATATATACTAACTGAATCAAAGTACAGTACAGTGAGAAAGGGCGTATTTAAGCAATAAAGCACAACATGGTGTGTGTCATATAATAATGTCACTCCTGGGGTGGGTTGAAGCATGAGACAAAGCCAAGTGCTTCCACCACCCCAAGAGTGACAATATTACAAGATAACACACACCCTGGAGTGCCTTATTGAAATTATACAATGGTTTGTTGTAATATGCAGAATAAAAAATAAGTTTTAAAGGATGTTTTTGTTAGTGTGGAAAAATATTTCTTAAGAGAAAATGCAAGGAATGATCCGAATCCAAAGCTACAGTGATGTTATTGTGTAATAACATCACTGTTTCAGTGGGTCAGCAGCCAGCTTCTTGCATTTTTCCTTGCCATTGTAAAATTAAAAATAATGCCACCATCTGTATTACAGTTACCTATATGTTTTGCATTTTATTCTATGCACTGTTATAGCAATCAACTCAACGGAACCAGGCCATCATATACATGAAGGTACTGTACCCTAACTGAAAACAGTGCTGAGAAAACTGTATGTTGTGACAAGGTAGAAGATAAACACAATGCTGAGACAAGTTTTTGAAGACATTTGATGCATTTCTTTGTTTTTTTTTTAGAAACTGATATACAGTTCACATACAAAATTCATATAATGTAAAAGTGCATATGCCCAAATGTCAATGTAAATTCGACACATTTCATTACAAGCTGTTCTGTTGAAGGAAGTTATTACTATATAAGGCCTAAAAATGGGCATCAAGTAAATGTAAACTGGGGTATGTGTGTTATTGAGGGTATTGCATAGTTTATCTTTTATTGCTGCTCCACTGGATCAGCAATATTTGCACAAGCTGTGCACAGTCCAGATTTTATAGCTCTGGCCTGGGTCTGGTGATGTGGGTTTTACCCATACCCCACTGCATGTGGCTTAGTGGTATACTGTACAGATGGCTACAAAGTCTAAGCCTTTGAAGGTTGAAGTTTCAGAAAACCATTACGCTAAAATATCAAGACTCATTCCCTCCCTCACTCCCCAGTCACAATTAATCCTCTACCAAAGTCATGCTTAAATACTGGTGCCTCTATATCCACGCCACTAAGCTTTTAATGCCAACATGCTTCTTCTGCTGCTGTGACCAATTCAATGTGTGATCTGGTCATCCCTGGCTTTATAAATTTATTTAATTATTTTTAGAGGGGCTCCTGGTTGTGACCAATATCAAACAAACAACTGAAGTCCAGTGTGCTCCCCCCAAACTGCCCAAACAGGCCTGTAATGGAGGATCTTTCCATCTTTCATGTCCCAAATAGAGGTTCTTAGTCATCAAACTTTGGCCAAAACGTGAACATGTCAAACCACTATGTCAAAGTGGCCCCAATCGGTTTGGTCCTGCACATTAAATAATGTAAAAAGTACCTTGCTGATCTGAGTTAGAGTCCAGTTGTTTCATTCTCTGTTTGCAAAGACAATACTCCAGCTTCCTTGTCTCACATTTATAAAGTGCAGTCTGCTAGGTGTGGCTAGGAAAGTAATCACAGCTTTCCCCTAATCATAAACCAATTCAATGTGTGATCTGCTCAACCCTGGCTTTATAAATTTATTTAATTATTTTTAGAGGGGCTCCTGGTTGTGACCAATATCAAACAAACAACTGAAGTCCAGTGTGCCCCCCCCCGAACTGCCTGCCTGAGAATGAAGTTGGTATATTATTTGGAAAAATGCAAGGCTGGGTCTCTTATTATGCAGTGTCCAGCAACGATGGTGGTGTCAAATGGCTTAGTGAGGTGCTGTGAGGTGCCTATGGGAACTTGTCATGTACAAAGTTCCAGGGACACAGTCGTAAAAACTGCAATTACAGGTTCCAAGGAGTAATTAACTCGGGAGGAATGTTAGAAAGTCAACTCCACTATAAACTGAGCTAGGAAAAAATTAAATAGGACGAGAAAAAAAAGAATTTTGTTTCTAAAATGAGTTGCTAATTGTAACTGGTATTTTTAACATGTGCAAGTCAACTCCACTTCTCAAACTTAAAAAGAAAAATACACTTCGTCATAGACTGTATTTACCAGGTACTGTGCCCATTTTAGTATATAAATGTTTAACAAATACCTAAAAGCTGTCTATTTTCCATAGAAGGTAAATCCTTAGTAGTTTCAGACACTTAGTCTTTCCCTTTAATACACCAGGTGACTCTGATAATCCTTTGTTCCAAGGGTTTTTCAGGCAGTTTGAAGGCATTAAGCATTTTCTGTTCTCACACTCCTTAAAAAAAATGCAGGGATTCCACAGACTTCTTGTGTTCCTAGGTCCAGCTCCCAAACTAGTGAATCGTATTTCAACATAATAGAGCCACCTCATGCCCCTCCCACATGAATAAAAAAAGGTGGGCTGGATCTTTAGGAGCTTCTTGGGTGGAAGGGGATTGGATCTTACTTCTCCCAAAAAAACAATGCTGCCTCCCACTACTCAGGTTCCAGTTCTTGTACCACCCATTTAAGAAAGAAAGTAGTACCCTGCAACCATTGAGTAACATGAAAGCATATTTATTTGAGGGCAGAAAACATTTCTTGGAGGGGGGGTAAGGTGGAGGAGACTATTTACACCTTCAGTCAGTTCCATGGACAGAAAACATGACATCACTCCTTTTGTACATGCAGAACTCCTGTAGGCTCCACCCACAGTTGTAAAAAAATGATATCAGTATTTGCACAACAGTAAGGGTTTGGTTTAGCTTAAAGCTTGGTTTTTGGTTTCTTAATTCTGCTCTGTAGCCCTGTTAGTGTTTTTGGTGCCAAAAAAATACAAATAGGAGATACAGAGACAAAATACATCCTAAGAAAGGTCCTGCTCCTGGTTTTAATACTTAGAACATGGATACTACTATTTTGAACCCCATTTTCTAGCTTTTTCAGGGGGGTTTAACAGGATACAGAAGCAAGTGAAAGTCTCTATAAAATACACATACTTTAGGTCAGAGCTTTCACTCACAGAGCAGTGCTGCAAGCTGCAAGCTTGCAACATAGAGGAAGGCATAGTTTTGATTTGTGCTTCTTTTTCTTTCTTTTAACAGGTTCTGCAGACTTTTACACCAAAGACACAAAATCTCTAACTCAACTGGGAGAGAGGAGCAAGGGAACATAAAGGCAGCTCCCTCTCTCATAACGGAAGGGGGGGTTAAACAAGAGTTTTCATAGCTGAGCAGAGTCTGCAGCTCTGCCAAATATACTTTTATCTGTCCTTTTACAATACATGCTGGCATAACAGCCAGGCAGAGGCAGGCAAACCAGGCAATGGACTGCTGTGCTTTTGCCAAGGCAGGGAGAGGAGAGAGAGAGAGAGAGAGAGACAGACAGACAGAAAAGAAAAGAAAAGAGGAAAGAAGAAAGGTAGCGTAGGTGGCCAACCTATAAGATAAGTGAGGATAGGATAGAAAAAAGGTGCTGTTGTGCAACAGACTTTAAGCAGGAAAAGAAGATGACAGTGCAGAGTCTCTTCTCTCGGACTAGTCTCCCAAGTTGGGGGGGGCACACAGCGCCACCACACTGTCTTACTTGAGCACTCTGTCACTCTGTTTTTAAAGAAACTTAGATCATGGTAGAAAATTCCAGAATCACAATGTGGATGGTAGGCAATAGTTTAATTCGCTGAGCTGGTGACTATGCCAAGACAAGTCACTTTGGCAATGACTTAAACCTACCAAACTGCAAGGTTTACTGGTTTGGCAAGGGAGGCATGAGATGGGAACAGTTCAAGCCCACTCATTACCTGTTGAGCTACCACTCAGTACCAGACATACTGCTGATCCATCTCAGAGGAAATGATTTGAGTGACAAAAGGTGGATAGATTTAGTTTCTGACGCAAAACTGGACCTAGCTTCACTTACAGAGATGCTAACCACCTGTAAAATCATATATTGTTATTACTAAGCGGATGGTCTAGTGTGCAGATCAGCATATGTATCTGCTTGACAGAGCAAGGAAAAAAGTTAACATTCACATCTCTGCATTTCTGCGTGATCGCCCTGGCACACCGCGTACCAATGCCCAACAGTGACCAGGAGGAAGGTGCACCACAGGAGGATGACGGAGAGCCAGACAGCATGGTGGGACACATGTTGTAAGATGGTGCAATGGCAGGACACCAAGCATGACAGGAGCTGATCCAGCAGTGCTTCTGAGGTGGCACATGGGCACCACCACCAACATCCCCCCACACCACCTCCACCACCATGGTGGCACCTGCAGCAGTACAGGGGACACAGTGTGATGCAATGCAGCCCCAACAACAGCAAGACTCCCATGACACCCTCACTGAGCCACAGGGGGATGGGATACTGTCTACCAGGTGGCATGTGACACATGTGGCCACACTGGAACTCTAACAGTGCCCATGCATGTCAAACAGCATCTGGTATGCATGACTGCAAATGAGTGAAGGCACCCTAGGCAACACACAGAAAACCACAGCATACAAGGACCATGGATATGCAGACACAGGTGGGTGATGGACACACACAGGGCAGAGGAACAATGCCCGTGATGATGGCATCACCAGGCACAATGCACCTGCCATGGCCACTGATGCATGTAAACAGTGCAACCACTACAAGGGACACAGCACCTGGTGGCACAGCCCACAGACATATGGCGATAGGACGCACCATTGCATTGTGCCACTGGTGCCACCCACAAGGCCCACCATGCCCCTGGGTGGAAGGGAGCAATACCGGTCCATGGCCACCACATAGGCATGATAAACGCGGTGTGATGGCACGTGAACCCGGACAATGCACATGGTGCTATTGCACACACACACACAGCGTCATGTGGCTATGCTCACCAGCATGTGCCCAAGGCTGTGCAATGGACAGCTAGCACACATAAATAATGTGCAGGGTGATATTGCACCTGGTACAGCACTTCTCTGCAACAGGCAAGATCACATGGGCAAAGTGACCCACACATGCACAGGCATATGCAGCCAAAGATGGAGACGCTGAGCCAGGGATGCACAAAAATGGTTTAATAAACAATAATGATTTACAGAACAATATACAAAACAAAAAACACAGCAAAACATGAACAACACCCGAGACTACCCCCCGTCACCCACCCCTATGTACAGACCCACCCCTAGACCCTGCTACATTCCCACCCCACAGTCACCATTGGCACTTTCCTACTGGTCCTGCAACATTGTCAGCAGCATGCCAAGGGATCAATGTAGCCGGGCGACATCCTCCATGATGCTTGTGACAAGCCACACAAGCCCCCGATCCCTGTCTGCTGGCTGCCCTGGATACAGTGCCTCCAGCCCCTGCTGTCCAACTCCATCCTGTGGGCCCTGTTGTCCGGTGGGCAAGTGGTCTGCAGCTGCATACCTACCCTAGCTCGGTGGGGGCACATCGATGGTCCCGGCTCTGTCTTGGGCCCCTCCACCGGTGGCATGTCTTTATCCTCTGGCCCTTCCTGCTGCAAGGATGCTGATGGCCCCGCTGATGCTCCTGGACCACTGTCTCCTCTGTTATGGGGCCCTCTGTGGGCATCTGTGCAGCACCAGTTGTGGCGTCCACTGAGTACCCAGCATGCCCTGCAACCACCACCTCCCCTGCCACCTGCACGTCCTGGGCCACATCATTTACATTCTGCTCCTCCTCCAATGTCATCACTGGCATTGGGTGTACGCTGCATCACTGGCGGAGGGTGAGGTGCTGGTAGTCTGTGGCATCCCATGCCTTCTACTCCGCCATCGCCCTCAGCAGAGCACGGTGCCTCAGATCAAGGCAGCTCCTCCCACCTTCAAGGCAGAACAGGCATTGGTCACTGCCAGACCGGGAACCCCTGTTTACATGGGAACCCATGCATGTGCACCACAGCACACTATGCAAGAGGTACCAGACACACACACACACACACACACACACACACACACACACACACACATCATCCGTCACAGGGTGCACTGTGGCAGGCACAGTGGTGGTGCACCATGGCCACAGGCACTGCAGGTACACATGGTAACACCTGGGCAGCATGGCCTGGTACACCGGTATGCAGCTGCACACATGTGCATAGCCAGGTGGCACATGCCCCCCTGCTGCCACCGTGGCAAGGCCAGAACACCACGTGGACTGCACAAGCACCTACCTGATCTCCGGTGGCCCTGCAACCACTGCTGTGGGTGGCCACATCTGTGCTCCACTGCCGACTGCCCCTGCTGTCCCAAGCTGCTGGGCCCTGCACCTGTAAGGAAGGGGGACACTGTTACTTCTCTACACCACTGCTGGCCATGGCATGTGTTGCTGGTATGCGTGGGTGCATGCAACATGCAGTCATACCCACCTGCACCTCCGCCATAGCCGGACCTCATCTCACTGTTGTGCCTCTCGGCCATGTCCAACATGTGCAGAAGGATCAATGAATCTCACCTTGCCAGGACCTCTCACCTGTGCTGCAGCTGTCTTGTGGTGCAGGACACACCACTGAGGTCACTGAGGCATGCCCCGATGGCCAGTCATGCCCTTTCCTTGTCAGCAGGGGTGTGGTTCCTGCAGGCCTGGGGCAGCAGTGTGGTGCATCACTGCTGCATCTGGTTGATGAGTTGGGCTGTCTTGGCAGCCGTGAAGTGTGGCGCCCGCCCTCTCAATTGTGACAGGTTCCTGCATGCCATGCCCTGAGCTGTGTACACCTCTGACCTGCATGCCAATGGCCTGACCTGCACTGTGCAACTGTGACCTGCAATGAACATGAACACGACATGACCTGACAGTGCACCAATCACAGTATGGTCCAAACGCCAACTACATGTCAAGGGCATAGCCAGACACTGGTACTGCAAACACCAGGACCATTTAATCCATCCCAGGTGGCACTTGACATGCATCCTGCACAACACATGACACCGGTCACTGCCCACCCAACCCCCCGTGCATGGGTGTCAACAGGTTACATGCATTGCCCCATGACACCAACATGCCAGCCACAGCTGATAGGCTGTATTGCCCATGGATTGAATGGCCATCGTCTGTGTCCACCCTGCCCACAGGGACCTAATGTGCACAGGAATGACACATGGGCACCACCACACCCGTGATATGGTGGCATGGACACTGGATGCTGTCCAGGTCCTCTCTGTGCCCCCCATCCCCGTATCCCCATACACCATGCACAAAAAGTGGAGGATGCATTACTCATTTTCCTAGACAAATTCAGTGCCATCCAGAGTAGACATGCACCAAAGGTAAAAAGGAGGGTCAGAGGAAACCAAACCAGGTGGCTCCATAAAGACCTACTTATAGAGCTATGGCACAGGGACAAACTGTGGAAGCACTACAAATGTAATGGCTTGCCTACCGATCTCACTACTTATAAGAAACACAGAAATTCCTGCAAAAAATGCAGAAGACAAGCCAAAAGTAGGTACTGCCAGAACCTGCTATCCAGCTCAGTCCATGACCCTCGGAAATTCTCGGCCCATATAAAAACCTTCCTTGGTGCATCTCAGTCTATGACCCCTTCAGAGATGATTCTCAACAGAGCACACTGTAACAACTCTTATACAATAGCGAACGCCTTCAACAGGATGTTCTCCGATGTCTCACCCTACACCTCCACCTTTCCACAGGCACCCATCGTATCTTAGCCCCCTAACTCTAGCAAGTCGATGGATCGCCTGTCTTCATCCAATGGGTCTCTGCCATCCTGGCCTTTCTACTTCAAAGCCATCACCAGTCCACAGGTCCTCAAACTGCTAAAAACTATCTCAAATAACACCAGCCCAGGATCCGACTCACTTGAACCCCGCCTATTGAAACTAGCCACCCATCTCATTGCCTCTCCCTTGGCCAAAATCTACACACTATCCCTTTCCAGTGGTGTCGTGCCTGACCTCTGGAAGATTGCTAGGGTAATTCCAAAATTCTAAAAAGGGGATAAGAAGGATATCTCAAATTATAGGCCGATAGTGATTCTCTCAGTCTTAAGCAAAATACTGGAAAAGCTCGTCACCACCCAAACTCTGGACTTCATTGCAACCTCAAATCTTCTCTCTGATGTGCAGCATGGTTTCAGGAAAAATCATAGCACTTCAACGGCCCTGGCAAAATTCACCTCGGATACTCTCTCCAACATGGGCGCTGGACGACTAACAGGAGCCGTCTTCATTGATCTGACTAAGGCCTTTAATCTTGTGGATCACTCCCTACTCCTGTCCACTCTTCAAAGCATAGGCTTCTCTTCTCCTGTTGTAAATTGGTACAGGAGCTATTTAACTGATAGGACCCAAGCAGTGAAATTTAATACTGCAATATCTGACAACACCACAATCAACGTTGGAGTTCCCCAAGGATCTATTCTGGGACCTCATTTATTTTCCCTCTTTATCAACAATATTCTGGACAACATCTCAGCTTGCTCCTCTCTTCTCTACGCTGAAGACCTGGTCATCTACACCAGCTCTAATAACATTGACTACCTCAACTCGTCTCTGACCACTGCTTACAAGAGCATCCAAAGCTGGCTGTGCAACCATAGACTGGTTCTAAACACACGCAAAACTAAAGTCATGCTCCTGGGCTCTGCCCCCAAACTAAGAACCTGCTCCTTACCCTTGATGGTTCAAATCCTGGAGGGGAACAATCTAGAGGCTCTCACATCCTTCCGGTATCTTGGGGTTTTACTCGACCAATCTCTAGACCTAAACCTCCACATTCAATCAACCTGCAAAACAGTAAATAGTAAACTGGGTGTTGCCTACAGACCTAGCTATATGCTAGCTCCTTCTGCTAAGCTAGTCATTGCCAGGGGATCCTGCTCCCAACCCTGACATACTGTGCTCCTATCCTGGTGGCTGCCCACAAATCATCACTACTGAAATGGGATGTCACCTATAACAATATCTGTTGTTATGCATCATCGTCCCCACAGCTCAAGCATCAATGTTGGCTTTATAGCGACCTAGGCTGGCTTTCCCCCTCTGCATCCAGACGATACTATCTTGGCTATCTATCTGACTACATAATCAGGCTGGAAACCCCGGCCTCCCTTGCAAGGCTATTATGTCCCATCACCTCATACCTAGGGTTGAGGTCACTTGACTAATCTCTATTGAGGGTACCCAGGTGTCACACCTCCAAAAGTACCGGGGCATTTGGTCATACTGCCCCTCAGATGTGGAATATGCTCCCCCTGGAACTAAGACAATCTACATCCCACTATCACTTTAAAAGTGGGCTATGCTGCTCCAACCTCTCCATTGCTACCCATTTCCGCATGCGCCATGCCCTATGACATGTCTGCAACTTGCGCACCTTTCTATAGGCATCGCATTGAGACATGCATATCCTCTACGCCCTCAATTGTGGGTTACATTTTCTGTTGCGGTAATAACTTGCAACGTGTAATTTGGTTGTTCTACTTCGTAACTGGCTTTTGTCTTGGAATAGGGCATAGCTTGCATGTCGCAAGGGTTTGGGCATAACCTTATGCATTGATGCAGCGTGCACCATGTTCTACTCACTCTCTTGGAATCAGGCCCACGATGTCAAACCCTAAAAGATACAGCTGTATAACATTTTTACAGTCTTCCATTGAAATCATTCTTTAAAATCCCCACACAAAACATTACTGCATGATACTATACAGTGACACACAGCATCATACTATGCGTCCTTCGTTCATTCATATTTTCTATGTTTAAGACAGTTACATATCTGTTAAGAAATATATGATACATTAATCCTTTTCTTTTTCTACTTCTGCTTCTCTTTCAGACATGCCAAAATAATGGAGTCATGAACAGCTGCCTCTGCTACTGGAGGGGATTGCAAAAATCTGTAACCCTAAATTAATAATGAGGGCCACAAACATGCCGCAGGAGGAGACTTGGAAGGGGGTCGCTAAATACCTTCGCCATGAAAAAGGCATGAAAAAAAATGGAGGAATTTCAGGGGGAAGTGGAACCTACTCCGGCAAAAGTTTTATAAGATGAAAGATGTGGGGAAGGTGTCAGAAAAGGACTGGGTCTCATATGACCTGGCGTACCAGCTGTGCCTCCAGACTGGAAAGCCACAATTTGGAGAAAGAGTACTGCATTGTAAGTACATTGTCTGCTAAGATAAAACCATTAGAACAGATAGCCACCATGTACAATGTAATAAAAACATGAAATTGTTAGTCTGGGGCACCAATTGTTATAACAGCTCAATATTGTTACCATTTTCCATATTGCATAATAATCATACTTCATGAACAAAAAGATGTCACTTAATGTACCCATAATATTTCAAGACTGCAAATGATCTGCTCCTCACAAGTGTTTTTGTGTTTAAAAGTTCACATATCTAATCATAAAGACTTATGACTATGTATCTAGCAAACAAATGTGTTGCACATATGTAGTATCAGGTCTCAGTTGTCAACTGCATCAGGTATGATGTATGAGTACCTATGCATGAACAAATTTCCATGGGATGCCACAATTGTGATTTTTTTTGCAAGCAGTAAAGCTAAAATTGCATATGACAATAAAATCATCAAACAATAATCACCAAACATTCCTGACACACAGGCCCCAATTCTAAGATGCATGGGACAACTTGCAGTCATATGCGCGTTGCACCATGCGGCGCTACACCGGGGAACCTGTGCCCTATTACAAGATAGGCACAGTCCCTGGCACCTACAACCCGCGACTTGCGGCAGCCGCAGACTAGTGCGACAAGAAGCACTTGGCTGCTGCAAGTCTACAGCTGAACAATAACAAATATATTTAAGTAATCACTGGACCTGACTTAGAACTCTCTTGTTGTTAAACTGGTTTGTCTGTTCTTTTCCATTACATATTGCTCCCCCCATGCACATACACACAGGCATACACTGATCACAGAGCCATTATCTTATAGTAACTCACCCACACACAGCCACCACCTCCCCCAGGAAAAGTTCTTTTAAAATGTACCAAAATGAAAACTACAGTATATCTTTAAAAAGAGTTGGTAAACAGTGTCTACATGGAAGAAAATAATATCATATTACACTTGATAGGTAGTTCAAACAATAACCAGTGTACTGCTAGTAAGAAATGTTATTTCTTGTTTCTCATGGTATCATACTTAAGCAGCAAGGCATGACAGGGTGTGCATTGTTGCTGAATCACGTCACAGCTAGGGTAGGTCAAACCATTAAGCTTTCCTTTTATCTGTAACAGTCTAAACAACACACAGATTTCCCTACTAAAGAGTTAAGGATAGCAGGGTGACTTTCCATATTCTGCAAAGAGAAACCATAAATCACAACTCTAGGTACTGTACTACTTCATTTTTAAAGTTATCTATGTGTGTGTGACAATATTATTATGAGGGAAAATAACATCTAACTTTGATGCTTATAAATGTCACACAGTTTTATTTTCAGGGCCTAGTTGAAGGTGTTTAGTGAGGAAAGGTGACAGCCACATTTGTGATGGCAGTCAGCACTTGTTACTATTCATCATATTGCAAAGAGGCTACCACACCTTCTTCAACTGCTGTGCCATGGTATATAAGCACTAAGTTCCGAGCTCCTCAGGCAAACAGATTACTGGATTTGTTAAGCCATATTATAATTATCAATATATCTGATTTATTACAGAACCACTGGAGACCAGGGCCCAACCTGTTATAAAACAAGAAGAACAAGAACAAGCACCAGGAACATCTGCTCGTATGTATTTTTATGTTTAAAAAAATGACATTATCTGAAAACAGAAGAACTAAATACAGAACAGTGACCAGCAGTACCATAGGAACTCATAATATATTTTTGCTGGTCAATAAATAAGCATGGACTGTTAATACTTATAAGTGTTTGTGTAACTGAAGAAAACAGAGCAACAACATGTTGTGAATTACTTACAAGCTGCCTATACTCTAACTACTAAATAAACAGTGACACAATAGCCACACCAAATATATTCTCTGTTGATCCGCCTCAGTAATATTGTTGTTTAGCTGCCATATAACAATGGGTACAGTAATAATGGCTAACAGGGTTTCTGTCGTGGTGGTATAACATTTCACACATTTTTTTTGTGTACAAGGCCACAGGGAGAGTGCATCCAAAACAAGAAGCGTAATCTTATGCCACCACGACACACACCATGAATACATAATTGATATTTAACAATACCTTGTCACTATAGTGAATACAAAAAATATTTTGTGAATGTTTCTTGTCAATGTTCAAAAGTATGCTACTTTAGTAAGAGAAGATACAAATGATGAGTCAAGAGGTGCGATGCAATGACTCATAAGGTTAACAGTAAGGTAAAGACTACACCAGTGATATCGTAGTAAGATAACATCACAGGTCCAGTCTCAGATGTAAGAACCAGATCCCAAAACTAAGTTTTGTACTATTGTATGATATACGAATATTTGCAAATGGTGTATGATCATGTGTAGTTGTGAATTGATAACATACACAATTAAAACTAGTCCTGCTATAAAAGCAATATAGTTAGTAACACAGAATAACTGTCAATTCAGTTGTAATATACACATCATAATACAAGCAGCCCCAGCAACAGTGACCATAAGTTCAGACAGTTCAACTGCTGTGTACAACAGCTAGGCAGTAAGTAGAACACCATTGAAATGTCGGTCACAGACAAGAAACCTTGATTTCCATAAGTAAAGAAATCACTGTCACTGACCACACACCATTGACAATACCACATGTCATCACAAAAAAGCAACTTGACAATTATTTCCCCCTTGTCTGTTACATAACGGAACACTTCCCTCTCAAGCTGCAGCCTCGAGTTCATGTCCTATCATCAAAGGCAGTTGGAGAACAATAGCCTTGTTGTGAAATACAGTAGCTGTTATACAGTCTCTTATGCAACTAATAAACATAACAGTAGTGAAAACAGCTGTTAAAGACATATAGTTAAGAGACATAGAACTCAGGATATCCTTCTCTTTTTTTCCAACAGATCCACTGATATCTGACACACAAGCACTAGGTCAGCACCTGGACAGTCTCATACAGGTACAACAGGAAATAAATGTAGACATCCAAAAACTCATTGAATTGGCAAAAACAAATAATGAACTACAACACCGTACCCATAGCAAATTGGAGACAATGCAAAAAACACTAGATAGTGATACCAACACAAAACAGATAACATATCTGTATCAGACTGTCCAGGTGCTGAAATCAGCATTCGGAGAAGCAAGTACCACCTGAGAAGACAGAATAGGATCAACTAAAAGAAAGCCCTGGTCTCCAGTGATGAACAGATCTGACTCCTCCTCTTTCACTGTTTGGCACCTTCCCCCCATCTCAGGAGTAGTTTCCACTTCCTCCTGCATACTCCAAATTTGCGACCCCCTTCCAAGTCTCCTCATACCCTCCAGTAGCAGAGGCAGCTAGTCTGCCAGTTTTAAAAAAAGACACATACCTTGATTTTTTTTAAATGCACATGGCAAATTCTTATATATAAATATTATTTTCTTAGCAAAATGAAAATACCTTTTTACTATATTTTTATATAAATCAAAAATGTGTATGTTTATAAAAATTAAAAAACATACTTATTTCTTTCACAATTGTAATAAAGAGACATTTTAAAATGTATAACTGTGTGATTTCTATTTGAAAAAGTATCACAGCAGAACCCTGTGTATAGCTAATAAGTACAATAGTGAACCGCTACATCATTTACTTATGCCGGGGCAACACCAGGAGGCATTAATACACATGAAAGGGTGTTGAAAATCCTGTCCAACATTATCCAGTTATGCCGAGGTAACATCAGGAGGCATTAACACACATGAAAGGGTGGTGAAAATGCTGTCTGATATTATCCAGTCATAAGCATAGAAGAGGGAGCATTGGGGCCCTTCAGCTGGCCAGGTGTACAGGGTAAGATAACGACGCAGCAGACATCTGCACATATGAACCAAAAAGCTATTTCCAAAGCAAATATACTGAAATGAGAGCATGAGACCCTCCAGGTCCCACACTCCCACACAGCTGGCCAGGTGTACAGAGCAAGATAATGACACAGCAGGCATCTGTAGATAATAGTGTACTGATACATAATTTTCTTATGCCAGGGTAACATCAGGATGCATTAACACACACGAAAGATCGGTGAAAAATGCTGCCCGGTATTATCCAGTTTATGCCAGGGTAGCATCAGGAGGCATGAACACACACAAAAGGGGGGTGAAAATGCTGTCTGATATTATCCAGTCATAACCACAGAAGAGGGAGCATGAGGCCCTTTGGGCCCCATGCTCCCAGAAACATTTCAGTTAGTACAAAAACAGGCACATCTCTTTGAAATGAGAAACTCACCCCAAAGCAAATATACTGTAGTGAGAGCATGGGACCCTTTGAGTCCCATGCTCCCACACAGTTGGCCAGGTGTACAGGGTAAGATAATGATGCAGCAAGCATCTGCACATAATAGTGAACTGATACATCATTTTCTTATGCCAGGGTAACATCAGGAGGCATTAACACACACAAAATGGTGGTGAAAATGCTGTCTGATATTATCTGGTCATAACCACAAAAGTAGGAGCATGCAGTCCTTCAAGGCCCCATGCTCCCACCAACATATCAATTAGCACAGAAACAGACACCTCTCTCTCAACCGAGAAAGTGTGCAGTCATATAGCAGCCCTATAACACAACAATGAACCCTTCTAGCTGTAATGTTTCCCTGTCTTGAAAACCACACCAGGCAGGCAAAAAAATACAGGTGTGGTAGAAATCATGAGACTGAGAACTTCTTACAACATTAACTCATCCGAGTCTGTAACACACATCGCTTCCGAGATACACGAACCTAAAAATGCTGTGACTGCTAACTCTGAAGGCATAATACTGGCCTACACACATGAAAATGAGCAATTGGAACACTAATTTGCAAATATCTCAGGAACCATACAAGGTAGGAAAAAATTCAAATTTCATGGGTTTCATGACTTTCCAACCTAGTTCTGTACTTAGTCCCCATTTGGGGGTGCTAAGCATTTTTTTGACGAAAAGTATGTATCGCAAACCATTTTCGAGTTATGGGCCCGGAAAGGCGTAATGGGCACCACAGTGCTATCCTATGGGGACATTTCTGAACTTCAGAATGCTGTAACTATTGGCCCGTTCAATGTTTCCATAAAAAAGCACCAAAAAGCACACCTATAGGACTAGGGCTTTCCACACTGAATGGTTCAGGTCAATAGCACAATCCACGTTGCCACAGTAAAGTGACAAAGAAAACAACTGACACAATGTGTAATGATGACCCTGTTCAATATTTCTGCATCACACCACCAAAAGGCACATTTATGGGACTAGGACTTGCCACCCTGAAAATTTCAGGCCAATATCACATTCCACCTTGCCACAATCAAGTGACAAAGAAAACAGCATTTTGCAAAATTTTATTGTGCAGTGTTAGCATGATCACTTTCATGTTTGCGCGATTCTCCTATTTCTATATTGGGGATGTTAGTGAGCACAAAAATATATTAGTGTGGTTACTTTTTGAAGTTAGCGTGACTGTTTGCGAGCAAACAAAACTTTAAGCACAATCAAAAATTGGAAATTTTTTTAAAAACATATTTCTGGACCAGGTGGTGAAAATATAATGCCAGGGGCATGTTCCTAGGGCCCCGATTAGGTAAACCCAATGATTGGTATTTCAAAAACTGCAGTATTTTTTGAATTACAGCATTTTTTCTCTCTTGCCAACTGAACACAAGATGGCAGCAGCATGACATTTTTGGGCAAGCGCGATAAAAAATTTTGATCGCGAATGTTTTCACAGTGTGCATATAAATTTTCCCATAGGCTATAATGGAAGAGAAAAAATTGCATAGCTTTTGAACGGAGCAATATTTTTTCACCAGATCTTCAAAAGACACCAGTGCAAGCCAAGACACATATAGACAAACCAATTTGAACACACTCAAATGCATTCTTTAGTGCATTATGGGTGGACAAACAATTTGCCACATTGGGGAAAATTCACTTTTTCAGCGCACTATGGTTCCGCAACCGTACATCCAACTATCATGAAAATATTCATATACGGAGGTCTATGATATATCTTTATACATTCCAAATTTCAGGCAAATCAGACAAACGGTTCAAAAGTTATTAAAGTGCAAAATTTGAGATTTAACATAGAAATGGCAACACAATCCTAACTACAGTGGCACTACCATGCCACTATAATATATATACATACCATGTTTCACCATTTTAAAGCCGCCCTTAAATAGTAGCCACCCTCAAATAATGGCCGCATGCTAAATTTGGTGTTAGCACTAGAAACCACCCTCAAATAGTAGCCTGTGCCCTATGAATACCATTATATGCGAGTACCACTAAACCCATATTCAGTACTGCATTAACCCAGTGTGACATTACTGACCTGCAGAGACCGAGTGTTGTGCTTGCCATCCTGCGTTTGCCGACTGGTGTTCCTTACTCCCGAAAAAATGGTAAGTTAGATTTAAAGTTAAATTTAGTAATCCTGTTTCCAAGTTTCCAAGAGCCGTTAATACAGGGCTTTCACAATCAGAGCAGTAACAGCAAACTGCTTCCATGTTTTGGGTTTCTGCCACATGGTTTCTGGTTGCTACCACATGGTACACATAGCTTGCATCTGTACTGAAAGCAATGTAACACTAGTAACACTAGTAACTAGCCGGACACTGGTTTTGTTTCTACTGCTATCTTTTTATTTTTATTTTCTTTTACTGCAAGTAAAAGAAACTTAAAATATGGTTGTCAATCAATGGAAAACAGTCCAATTCATCTTCGCTATCGAGTTCAGCATCTACTGCTGAGCACCAGTCTGTGTCTGGATCCTCGTTGCAAAAGTCACCAGAGTCCGATTTCTGTGATGTAGTGCCACTATAACCAGGACCTAAAAAAGAAAAGAAAAGACAGAGGTTAGTAAATTTGAAAATGGGCATTATTGTGAAGAGTGCTACTGTAAATACAAACCTTGTGAAGCTGTCAACTTGTCAATGATTGCTTGGCATGTTTCGTACACCACACCATCTCGTCTTGTACAGATGATAGTGTCCAGGTCAGATGATGTGATACCGCAGACCGCAAACGACTTTATAATGTTTTCTTTAATCACATTGGCCCAGGAATATTTCACCCACACTATCATTTTTAACTTTGATGGTACTCTACAGTTTCCACTTGCAGTAAGGCTTCTCTCTTCATTGGCAAGCCACATATCATAGCACTCTTGGTACCGCACTTTAAATTGGGAGTTCCACAAAATGTCTGTGGGTTGCAGAAGTTTGGTACACCTGCCGGAGATGGCAGCCATCACTGTATTTTTTTTCTTAAGTCTGTTTTTTACAGCTGGCGAAATGTGTCAATGGAATGTATCCCATACTAACATTCATTTGTGAAATGCAGTTCCACCCCATGCCTTATCAATCCATTGCAGAGTGAGTTTCTCATTCATCCATCCATTCTCGGACATTGCAACAATAACTCCCTGAATGTCGATAACCTCTTTTGGCATTCGCTTGCCTTTTAATACTACAAATGGAGGGAGTTTTCGACCGTCTTCCATTGCTGCCAAACAAACAGTGATACACTGTTTCTCATGCCCAGTTGTCAGTAAAGGGACTAATTTTGCACCAATAGCTTCTACTGTTTTTTCTCCGGGCATGTCAGCCCACACGGCAGTCTCATCCATGTTACCGATGTACTGCACAGAGATATTGCTGCTTATTATTTACTTGGTGCAAAAGTACAGAAACTCTGTCACCTTTGGTCGGTAATCTTTTGACAGTCTCTGCCCCACTGCAGTGCACTGCCTGATGGTAAACCCCCATCGTGACAAGAAGCAGTCAACCTAACCTCTTCTCACCTTAAAGTCAGGACAGTGTATTACAGAAGATGCTTGAAGGGCGATAGCTTTACGGGTTACTCTGAGGTGGTGCTCTCTCTGATGCAAAATCCAGGTTGCAATATTGGCTTCTTCAGTCAGATATGAAGGCTTACGGCCAGCACCGAGAAGCCATCCGCATTTGCGGTTCAACTCAGAGCAGTCAGCTTCGCTGACCATGGCCTGCAGCCTTTCCTTATTCTTACTTCACTCACGAATCTGTTTTTTATCAATACTGAGAGATTCAGCAACCAGGCGATTACCTTCCCGTTCAGCTCTATTTACAACTGACAACTTAAAGTCCAAGTCATAGCACTTTCTTTTGCCATTTTATGCAGCAAGAAAAAGCAAATATGGTGACTGCAACAGACAACAGACACCCCTAAAGTTGATTTCACACAGCAACGCGCCATTCTACAGCAGAGATGCAAAAACACATTTCAGGCAGGATGTGAGAAATCACAGCTGTACTGTTCTGGAGGAGGTGTGAAAAAATCACAGTGTTGAAAATCTGGAGTGATAACATTTAAAATTGGCGAAGTTACAAGTGTGCAAAGAAACTGTGCAATGCACTTGTAACACAACCATTTTTTGCATTTTTGCACCAAATGTTCAACATGGGCTTTTTTGGGACCTCCCATTATGAACACTTGAACTGTCATTTTGTTAAAGAATACCAAAGTCTGCTCTGGGACTAAATATATGCATCAGAAAATGCTGCTCAAGAATATTAATGAGCTGCTTATGAATATCAATGGCCTGCTCATTAATATTGATGAACTGCTCATTAAGATTAATGACCCCCATTAATGAGCAGCTCATATGTACATATCTATATATATATATATATATATTACAAAACTTTCTTTAATGCATCAGTTAGGGTTAAAGTGACAAAAGTGAGGAAATAAGACATTAGGGTTGAGCCCCTAACCCCCCACCACCCCACCCCCATCCTCCACAGACCGATGGATGCCAGGGAGTGCCATTAGGTCATGAGGCCTAACTCTCACCATATTCTCCTTTACTGTAGCATGTCAACCTCTTTACACATGGAATGGGGTGAGAGTTGGCCTTCTGACCCCATGGAACACCCCGGCGTCTGTCGGTCTGTGGAGGATGGGGTGGTAAGGTGGTGCGTGGGTTAGAGGCTCAACCCTAACATCTCAATTCCCCACTTTTCTTGCCTCAGCCCAAACTGATGCATTAAACAAAGTTTTTTCCAATGAATTTCCTTACTTTTTGAAAAAGTGTAATATAACTAGTAAATAGCATGTGTTGGTGGGAGCGCAGGACCCCACCAAGCTGCCCATTTCTGCATAATGATATGTGTCTGTGGGAGCATGGGCCCTCTGTGCCCTGTGCTCCAACTTATGCATAGCTACAGAGCAATACAGCAGCCCTATGGAGAAAAGAACCCTTGTAACACTAATTTGCCAATATCTCGGGAAATGTCGCAGGTAGAAAAAAAAATCAATTGTCATTCTAATCATGACAGTGAGACCTCCACATGTGAATAGATGAAATGCATATCTCAAATCATTTTCAAGATATGGGCACCACAATTCAATGGACGGACGTAATTCAGGCATTTTGGGAATTTTTCCACCCAATTTTCATCATGGCATTTTGACAACCTCACCTCATGAACAATGTCACTGTCATTTCATTAATCTGTACCGAAAGTTGAGTTTGCACAGCAAATGTGCCATTCTGTGCCACAGCAGCAAAATCATGTTTTGGGTAGGATGTGAAAAATGATAGTTGCATACTGCTCATGAGGAGGCTTGGAAAAGGGTAATGTTGAAAACCAGGAGGGAAAATATGAAAATTTGGCAATGTTACAAGCGCATGTAGAAACTGCACACTGCAGGCTCATAACGTGCCAATTTTGGGGAATTATTTAACCAAATTTTCAACATGAGCATTTTGGGAAATCTCCTCATAAACATTGGCACTGTGATTTTGTTACTCCATCCCTAAAGCTGATTTAGCACAGCTACACGCCATTCTGTGGCAGAGGTGCAAAAACACATTTCAGGCAGGATGTGAGAAATGACAGTTGCACTGTTCTTGAGGAGGTGTGAAAAAATGGCAATGTTGGAAATTTAGGTGAAAATATTAAAAATTGGCGAAGTTACGAGCGTGTGAAGATACTCTGCAAAGCACGCTTGTAACACGGTCATTTTTTTGCATTTTTTGAATCAAATTTTCAACATGGGCTTTTTGGGACCTCCCCTCATGAATACAGGGACTGTCATTTCATTAAAGAACACCAAAGACTGTTCTGGGACATAATATATACATCAGAAAAAGTTGCTCAAGAATACTAATGAGCTACTTATGAATATCAATTGCTGATCATTAATATTGATGAACTGCTCATTAAGATTAATGCCCCTCCCATTAATGAGCAGCTATATATATATATATATATGAAATTTGCAAAAAACTTTGTTTAATGCATCACTTGGGGTTAAGGCGACAACAGTGGGGAAATGAGACATTAGGGTTGAGCCCCAAACCACCCCCAACCCCATCCCACATTCTCCACAGACCAATTGATGCCAGAGTCTGCCATGGGGTCATCTGGCCTAACTCTCACCCCATTCTCCTTTACAGTAGTATGTCAACCTGTTTACACATGGAATGGGGTTAGAGTTAGGCCTCCTGACCCAATGGCACACTCTGGCATCTATCGGTCTGTGGAGAACGTGGGAGGGGGTGGGGTGATGGGTGGTTTGGGGCTCAACCCTAATGTCTCATTGTTATTGGTCTGTGGAGGATGGGATGGTGGGGGGTTAGGGGCTCAACCCTAAGATCTAATTTCCCCACTTTTGTTGTTTCAACCCAAACTGATGCATTAAATGAATTTTTTTCCAATGAATTTCCTTACTTTTGGAAAAAGTGTAATATAACGAGTAAATAGTATGTGTTGGTGGGAGTGCGGGGCCCCACCAAGCTGCCTATTCCTGCAGAGCAATATGTATCTGTGGGAGCATGGGCCCTCTGGGCATTGTACTCCCACTTACACATAGCTACAGAGCAATACAGCAGCCCTATGGGGCAAGGAATCCTTGTAACACTAATTTGCCAATATCTCGGGAACTGTAGCAACTACGAAAAAAATTCAAGTGTCGTTGTAATCATGACATTGAGACCTCCACATGAGAATACACAAAATGCATATCACACATCATTTTTGTGATACAAGCACCACAATTCTACGGATGCACATAACTCAGGCATATTTAGGATTTTTTCCATCCAATTTTCAACATGGCATTTTGGTGACCCCACCTCATGAACAATGTCACTGTCATTTTGTTAATCTGTCCTGAAAGTTGAGTTTGCACAGCGAATGTGCCATTCTGTGTCACAGGTGCAAAATTATGTTTTGGGAGGGATGTGAAAAATGACAGCTGTATACTGTTCATGAGGAGGCCTGGAAAAGGGTAATGTTGAAAACTAGGAGGAAAATATGAAAAATTGAGAAAGTTATGAGAGTGCGTAGAAACTGCACAATGCACGCTGGTAAAATGCCAATTTGGGGTAATTTTTTTTACTAAATTTTCAACATGAGCTTTTTGGGAAATCTCCTCATCAACACTGGCACTGTGATTTTGTTACTTCATCCCAAAAGTTGATTTTGCACGGCGACACAACATTCTGCAGCAGAGGTTCAAAAACACATTTCAGGCAGGATGTGAGAAATGGCAGCTGTACTGTTCTTGAGGAGGTGTGAGAAATAGCGCTGAAAATTTGGAGTGAAAATATAAAAATTGGCGAAGTTACAAGTGTGCATAGAAACTGTGCATGAGCACTTGTAACAGGCCATTTTTAGCATTTTGCACAAAATTTTCAACATGGGTTTTGGGACCTCCCTCATGAACACTGGGACTGTCATTTCACTAAAGAACACCAAAGACTGCTCTGGGACTAAATACATACATCAGAAAAAGCTTCTCAAGAATATTAAAGAGCTACTTATGAATATCAATGGCCTGCACATTAATATTGATGAACTGCTCATTAAGATTAATGACCCTCCACTAATGAGCAGCTCATCTCATATATATATATATATATATATATATATATATATATTGCAAAAAATGTTTAATGCATCGGTTAGTGTTAAAGCAACAAAAGTGTGAAATGGGACTGGTTGAGCCCTCACCCCTCACCATCTCATCCTCCACAGACTGATAGATATCGGGGTGTGCCATGGGGTCATGAGGCCTCACCCCATTCTCCTTTTCTGAGCATGTCAACCTGTTTACATACGGAATGGGGTGAGAGTTGGGACCCTGCCCCATGGCACACCCTATATCTGTCGGTTCAGGAGGATGGGGTGGTGGGTGGTTGGAGGTTAGCTCAACTCAAAATCTTATTTCCCACTTTGTGCTTCTTCAACCCAAACTGATGCATTAACAAAGTTTTTTGCAATTAATTTCCTTACTTTTTGAAAAAGTGTAATTAAACTAGTAAATAGCATTTGTTAGTGGGAGCATGCGGCCCCACCAAGCTGCCCATTTCTGTATAACGATATGCATCGGTAGGAGCGTATGCCTTCTGGGCCCCGTGCTCCCACTTACACATAGCTACAGAGCAATACAGCAGTCCTATGGGCAAGGAACCCTTGTAACTCTAATGTGCCAATATCTCGGGAACCGTAGCAGTTAGGAAAACAATTCAAGTGTCATTCTAATCATGACATCAAGACCTTCACACCAGAAAAGATGAAATGCATATCTCACATCATTTTCAAGATACAGGTGCCACAATTCAATGGATGCATGTAACTCAGGCATTTTTAGGATTTTTTTCCACCCAATTTTTAACATGGCATTTTGGCGACTGCACCTCATGAACAATGCCACGGTCATTTCATTAATCTGTCCTGAAAGTTGAGTTTGCACAGCGAATGTGCCATTTTGCACCACAGGTACAAAATCATGTTTTGGGCAGGATGTGAAAAATGACAGCTGTATACTGTTCATGATGAGGCTTTCAAAAAGGTTAATGTTGAAAACCAGGAGGAAAAATATGAAAAACCAGCAAAGTTACGAGCATGCATAGAAAGTGCACAATGTACGCTCGTAACGTGGCACTTTGGGGGAATTTTTTAACCAAAGTTTCTGCATGAGCTTTTTGGGAAATCTCCACATGAACACTGGCACTGTGATTTTGTTAATCTATCCTTAAAGTTGATTTTGCACAGCAACTCTCCATTCTGCGGCAGAGGTGCAAAAACACATTTCAGGCAGGATGTGAGAAATGACAGCTGTACTGCTCATGAGAAGATGTGAAAAAATGTTGAAAATCTGGAATGAAAATATTAAAAACTGGCAAAGTTACAAGTGTGCATAGAAACTGTGCATGAGCACTTGTAACGCGGCCATATTTAGCATTTTTGGCACCAAACTTTCAACATGGGCTGTTTGGGGCCTCCCCTCGTGAACACTGGGACTGTCATTTCATTAAAGAACACCAAAGACTGCTCTGAGTCTAAATAAATACAATAGTAAAAGCTGCTCAAGATTATTAATGAGCTACTTATGAATATAAATTGCCTCCTCATTAAAATTGATGAACTGCTCATTAAGATTAATGACCTCCCTTTAATAAGCAGTATGTATATATGTGTATATATATATATATATATATATATACAGTATATACTGTATCTTGCAAAAAATGTTGTTTAATGCATCCATTAGGAGTTAAAAGCGACAAAAGTGGGGAAATAAGACATTGGGGTTGAGTCCCTAACCCTCCAGCACCACCCCCATCCTCCACAGACTGATAGACACCAGGGTGTGCCATGGGGTCATGAGACTAACTCTCACCCATTGTCCTTTGCTGTAGCATGTCAACCTGTTTACACTTGGAATGGGGTAAGAGTTGGGCCTGCTGACCCCATGGCACACCCCAGCGTCTGTCAGTCTGTGGAGGATGGGGTGGTGGGGGGTTAGGGGCTCAACCTGACATCTAATTTCCCCACTTTTGTTGCTTCAACCCAAACTGATGCATTAAATGAAGTTTTTTTGCAATTAATTTCCTTACTTTTTGAAAAAGTGAAATATAACTAGTAAATAGCATGTGTTGGTGGGAGCACAGGGCCCCACCAAGGTGGCCATTTCTTTTTTTTTTAAATAATACTTTTATTGAAGATTATTCATATAAGTTGACAGACTGCACTTACAGAAAAAAGAACATTTATAATACCCATACATCCATCTCTTCCCTCCTTAATATATGTCACTTAATCTTACAATCCTTGAAGAACCTCATAAGAGGAACAATTCATGAGGACTCAACTACAAATATCTTATTTGAACTTTAACTAAGAAAACTATTCCATATAATTAATCTTGTTTGTGAGATTAGGTTACAAACTACCAAGATGACCTCAGGTGCTGACAGACATGTATAAAACAAAATAAACAGTAAGCATAACTAGAAACAAATGAAAGAAAAAGAAAGAAAATAAACACATTGTGCATCCCGCATAGCAACACAGCAACAACATAGGCAAGTTTACAGAGCCATTGCCCCCTAACACCAAAACCACTACATACATTAAATATATCCAAATACGATTATATAGATGGAGTTGGATATGGAAATATACATGAAATATGAATGAACGTGTAAATGTACAGGGGAAGGGAATATACACCAAAGGGGGAGAAGGGAGCATAGAAAGCATATGATTAAATGATCAGCGTATGTCCGAAACCCCCAACGGAACCCAACCAGATTGGGCTCCCATACCCTCTCAGTATGTTAGTTTAACAGGTGTTATCTATGTTCTGCTAGAATTTCCATTATGTTTTTATTCTCTCTCTGCTTGAAAATGGAAGAAAGGCAACCATCTTGCTTTAAACTTCTCTGTCTGAAGTCTCAGCATGGCCGTAGTTTCCTCCATTAGCAGTATGGCAGTACAAATGGAATACCAGGAGTTTAGGGTAGGGATCTCCAAAGAGAGCCATTTCTAGGTGATAACTTTATGCGCTGAGGCTATAAGAATATAGAACAAATATTTCTGGGCCTTAGTTTTGATCTCTGAGGGTGGCAGACCAAACAGCCAGACCTCAGGTTCAGAAGGTAGCCAAGTATCAAAAATCTGTCCCACTGTCTGTATTACTGAATCCCAAAATATTTTCAACTTTTGGCAGGTCCAAAAAATATGAGTGTGGGTACCCCCCCCCCGGCACTCCCTCCAACAGAGGTCAGACAGGTTAGTACCATAGTGTTTAGTACTCTCAGGAGTACAAAAGTGTCTCATTACCATCCTCCATCTAAATTCCCTCCAGCCAGGTGAGGCCGAGGTACAGTGAACCTCCCTTCCAAATCTGCATCCAATCTTTTTCTTCTAATTGGAAACCTGCCCCGGAGAACCATCTCTCCCTCAGATCTTCTATCTGGGTGGGTTCCAATGAAATAAGAAAAGCTGTAATTTTTGAAACCAAGCCCATTCACCCTTCCTGAGTCAGCAGAGGGAGAAGGTATTCTAGGAGTGGGTTACTACTTTCTACTGTCAGGGTTTCCAGATCTTTACTCAACAGAAAGTGTCTTATTTGGAGAAACCTAAAAAAATCTTGAGGTGGGAGGTTAAATTTCCTAGCTAAGTGCGGGAAGGATTTAAAGATACTCCCATCATAAAATAAGCCTATATATTTTAGGCCGTGCTTTGCCCATCTATGGGAAACTGCCTCCATCTGAAATGGAGCAAAATCAACACAGACTGTTATGGGGTCAAATAATTCAACTTCAACTGTATCCCTAATTTGCTACAAACCATTAACCAGACTTGTTTCACAGTCAACAACCATGGATCACCAATAGTAAATTTAAGTAATCCTACTTTATCCATCAGAATTAAATCAGCAATTTTTGCACAGGAAACCAGAGATTTCTCCAATTCCACCCACAGTGGGAATAAATCTATCAGCCTCTTGTTTTTTAAGATGGAGAGCTAACAGTCTGCCCCCCCTCTCCCCAGCCTCATAATATTTTTGGTTAGCAAAACGTAAAGTATTTATTGTCTGATGTAGCATCAGTGTATTGTATATGGCCCTGGCTTCCTGGAGCTTCAGTAATAATGACTTGTCCCTTGTTTTTTTATGCTCATTCTCTAGAACGGCAGTTTCTTCCAGGGCTTTATTAACTTCAGACTGATGTCATTTGTTTTCATAAGCAGAATAAATAATAATTTTGCCCCTAAAAAACACTTTCAAACTGTCCCATATAAATTTAAGTGGGGAGTCTGCTTCTTTGTTCTCTGCCAAATAGAATTTAATAATTTCCCTTAGGGATTCTACGAAAGCCTTATCTGATAGTAAACTCAGATCAAATCTCCAATTACCTCTTCTAATGTCAGGCTCCCATTGGACCACCACCTGGATCATGGAATGGTCAGAGAAGGTGACCGGGTGCGTTACCGCCTCCTGAAAGCAATGCACTCATTTTTTCAAAGTACACATTCTATGAATACTGGAGTAGGAGTTTGTGGCTGCCACATAAAAAGTGAAGTTTCTCCCTTTGGAGTTTTGTAGCCTCCAAATATCCACTAATCCCAGTTCATAAGTCAAAGTTCTCATGAGTTTGGAGCTACCCGTTTCCCCTTTACGGCGAGGTCTTTTTGTCTAGGGTGCAACTCTCCACACAATTCCAGTCCCCGGCTATAATTAATTGGCCTGGGGCCAGGTAAGCTATAATCTGAAATAAAGATCCGAAGAAAGCTCCCAAGGGGGTGTCGGTGCATAGACTGAGACTATGTGGAGAGACCGTCCCCGGAATTCACCCACAAGTATAACCCAGTGACCGTTGCCCTTTCTCTGAACATCTGTAACCTTATATGGAAGTCCCCTTTTAATTAATATGACTGTGCCTACTTTAGAAGAGAGGGGATGTGAATCCAAAAAAACATTCCCACCCACGATCTCCGAAATTTGTCATGCTCCACTCTTGACAACTTTGTTTTCTGTATACAAGCAATATCACAATTCACCCTGTGTAGCTCCTTCAAAATTCTAGCTCTTTTGACCACATTATTAATCCCCTTTACATTAATACAGCACAAATTAAGGGACACCATATCAGGATAAAGAGAGATCAGATTATTATCTCCCCCCCCCCCACCACCATACCCCACAGGATGCACCAGAATACAAACAGACAAGACATAAAAGAGATAACACTACAATTAAACTAAGAATCCCAACTGGGCACCAGACTATTTGAGGTGAACCTTAAATTTACAGCTCACCTTACAGGATGCAGACAGAAGCTCTTCCGCCTCCCGTTCGGCCCAACACACAAAAAGTGTGCCTAGGACAGTAAATTAACTCCCTCCAAATTAAATGATATGGAGGAGCGCAGTACTCTAGGTGCCAAGTGTAAGATCTCCGGCCTTCACCAGGGAAATTAATCCTTCTCCTCCTGAGATTGCTTCAATGGACGTGGCAGCCTGGGCAACAAGCCCTGGGTATATGGTAACCTACTGAACAGCCATCAACAAGGCCAGTCAGGCAATTTCCTTTTGCTACCTCAGTTTCAATTGCTACCGATGAATGGGGCAGAGTTAATGAGCATAGCTCTCCCGTCACTTACTCCCATCTATCTTTTATGAAATCTGAATATCAAATGGATTAGTTCCATGAACACCCACATTACTTTAAACCAATCCAGTATGCAGGGGTAGAAAAATACAGTTGTGGAGAGATGGGCGAGGCTGGAAAGACCCAAATATCAGTTGTTACTATTTAACCCATCCGTGCCCATTTCCCTCATCTCTCCCCCCAATCCACCATGATTGAAGATCTCAGTTCCCCAACCAAACCCACTTTAGAGAACCCCCAAGCAAAACAAAACCTCTACTAGAACTATTAACCCCAAAGTTAGTGTGAGAAAAATTTAACATTTAACATTCAACTCCAAACAATCCTTGGTTCAGTCATTTAGGAATTTTCTTTTTGTCTTCCTCTCCCTGTCTTCTTATTTGAGCAGCAGGCAAAGTTTAAGATACATTTCAGGAGGTATTTGCAGACATTCACCTAGGCTAGAGTTCTTCCCTCTTACCCCTGAACCCAATAATTGCATATTGAAGAAAAAAAAAGGAAATTTGACAGTACTTGTTGAAATTGGGAGTGTCTGAGGAATTCAAGTTCAACTCACAAAAATATCATGTGACTCACTCATTGGGGGACTGGAGATGCTTGCACACACCATAAACAGTCCCACAGCACCAAGGTTCTGCAGAAACGTGTACCGGCATGGATAGGTTTCTCTCCTCTCCCCAGCCACCACACATGAACAAACATGGTGAAGAGGGGCAGAAAAAGGAAAATAGTCAGTCACCAGCACCCGATCATTCTGACAAGAGAAATCAGAGGGCCATCACCAACAGGCTACCCCTCTGACATTATCCATGGAACAGAAATGGGCAGTGCAAGTCAGGTTGCTGCAGCTCTAGGTAAGATCCATCTTGCAACATCTAAATGAAGAGGGAGCATGGAATCCACCCTCCTTTTAGGCACACATCTTCCTCCTGCTGCTATAGCCCACAGTAAATCCTCTATTTCTTGTTCTGCTTGTTTGTCCTTAGTATCGGGCTACCAAGCGATTCCAACAGTAGGGATGCCACCAAAAGAGAGTCAAAAGTGTGGATCCCATCTTTATCTTGCACCCAAAGCTTCACAGGATATCCGAGAAATGCCTTTAGCCCCTTCTCTCTCAGTGCTTTCACCACCACCATGACCTTCTTTCATTTGGCTAACAGCAGAGGTGGATAGCCCTGGTCAAAGTAAACTTTCTGTCCATCTAAATTAAAATCTTTTTTATTCGGCCAAATGCAGTATTTTTCTTTTCTGGGAAATCACAGGAATTTGATAAGAACTCACCTGGGGTGCCCCTTGTTTAGGTTTACGGGCGACTGCCCTGTGTGCTCTTTCGATCTCCAGTGGAAAGTCCTCCTCTAGAGTTAGTTCTTGGTGCAGCCAGCACTCGAGATAAGCCACCATATCTTCCTGCTCTACACCCTCTGGTATACCGAAAATCCTGATATTGTTTCTTCTGGCCCTCACCTCTGCGTCCTCGGCCTGGAATGTAAGATCTCTGTCTCTCACCTGTGTAGGAACGCAAGCAAACGAGCAAAGGCCATGTGTTCATTCTGCACTGCTTCAAGATGGGATTCAACAGCCAAGGTATGGGATTCTAACTTTTTAAAGTCATTCTGCAGTCCAGTAATCTTAGTATAGATACGATGTAAAATTTGTACTTGCGCCGACCGTCTGCCTTTGTAAAGTTAGATGTTGTGTCCAAACTGGAGTCTTCCTCTTCATTAGCCGATGTTGTTAGGGCTCAGGAGCAGGATAGAGTTGGACTTGCAGGCCGCATATCTATCGGTGCAGCGGACCTCCTTCCAGTGCTAGAATAGTCCTTTTTTTAGTTTTCTCCATGTTACCAATGCTTAGGGGGTTCAGAGTTTCACGAAAATTGGGCTTAAATTTACTGATGGCAATCAATTAAGAAACTTATTTGACCCAGGGCTCCTGAGCTCCAGTTCAGCCACCATCTAAGGATGTGATATCACTGGAAGTCTCCAAGCTGCCCATTTCTGTATAACGATATGCGCCTGTGGCAGCACAGGCCCTCTGAGCCCTGTGCTCCCACTTACGCATAGCTACATAGTAATACAGCAGCCCTATGGGGCAAGGAACCCTTGTAACACTAATTTGCCAATATCTCAGAAACCACAACAGGTAGGAAAAAAAAATCCAAGTGTTGCTCAAGAATATTAATGAGCTACTCATGAATATCGGTGGCCTGCTCATTAATATTGAAGAACTGCTCATTAAGATTAATGACCCCCATTAATGAGCAGCTCATATATATGTGTGTGTGTGTGTGTGTGTGTATATATATATATATATATATATATATATATATATATATAGTGAAACACTTTTCTTAACATCAGTTAGGGTAAAGTGACAAAGTGGAAAATGAGGTATTAGGTTGAGCCCTAACCCCCACCACCCCCATCCTCCACCAACCCATAGATGCCAGGTGTGCCATGGGGTCATGAGGCCTAACCCTCACCCCATTCTCCTTTGCTGTTGCATGACAACCTGTTTACACATGGAATGGGGTGAGAGTTGGGCCTCCTGACCCAATAGCACACCCCGGTATCTGTTGGTCTGTGAAGGATGGGGTGGTGGGGTGGTTGGGGGGTTAGGGGCTCAACCCTAACATCTCATTTCCCCACTTTTGTTGCTTCAAAGAAACTGATGCATTAAGCAAGGTTTTTTTTGCAATGAATATTTATAGATACATATATAGATAGATGGTGTGTATATATATAAAAGACAAAGAACCTCTGTGCGCAAACACTGAGGCAAGGGTTACCCCAAAGGGCATTTGGCTGGGAAGCCAAGTTTCAAGAAAATACAAAATCACACATGCCCACACAATGCAAAGCATCATGGGCTGCATATGCAAATCACCACAGAATGTTATGCTGGTCCAACTTTAAGCAGAATTGTATGGTGCCGAAAGGCCTCTCACACAGTTTGCAAAGGGTGCTAACAGAAGACATAGACACGTGTTTCGTCCTACCAGGACTCATCAGTATGCCTCATCTGTTTGACACCCCAGTGGAATGGACCAGCTACCCTAAGACAGTGTGTCTTGGATATGTTGTGGTGAACCCATTAAAATAAAAAACTATTTAAAAGACAAAGAACCTCTGTGCGATATACATACTCTGCATTTAAATACATTAATAGCTACACCCCATTTAGTGGACTTGCACAAAACTTTGCATGTGCAGTCTGGGAGGCAACTTGTTTTCATTTGTCAAGTTTTGTTCCAGTTGCATGTGTGGATTGCAAGGTATAGATTGTGCATTTTTGGGAAACATTTTTTTTTTTGTTTGCTGTTTTTCATCATCAATTACAGCCCAGACGTTTGGAATTATGGTCTGAAATTTTCATAGTGGAAAGGGGCTGCCCCAGAATGGTCCTTTTTGTTGGTTTGGTGACAAAATATGAATCTAGTCTCAAGTCATAAGTATTTAAAATGTTGGTTCTGAGCATGGTCAGCAAGGTATCAAACATCTATACAAAAGACCATACTAAGCATGCTCAGAATGAACATTTCATATCCTTATAAACTTGGGAACAGATTAATATTTTTTCACAAAACCAACGAAAGGCACCATTCGGGACATTCCCTTTCTATCCTGAAAGTTTCAAACCAAAATTCTAAACCATCTGGGCTGTAGGTGATGGCAACAAAATGGCAAAACAAAATCCTAAGAATGCACTATCTGGAAATTAGAATCCGCACATGTGACTGGAATGAAACTTAGTGACTCAAGAGATCTTGCTCCCCAGACTGCACATGCGAATGTTCATGCAGTTCTGTTGAACAGGGCAAAGCTATTAAGGTGCAAAGTTAGGGGTTTAACATTAAACAGGCCACTCAACCCTAACTATGGTGGCACCACCGTGTCACTATAATACCTGGACGGGAACTTTTCCCCATATAAAAGGCCATCATTTATTGCCTTATGTACTTGTGACTAATCTATCAACTTCAAGTATATGCCTGCACTAATTGAACAATTGCAGCTATATACCTGCACTAGTCAAATAATTACAGCTATATACCTACACTAAATAAAGCTATATACCTACACGAATCAAACAAATAATGGGACAAGACTGAAAACACAGGAAATACATCATTAGGAAGCTAGTCAAAGCAATTAACATAAGCTGCAAAATAACCTGGAAAACAAAGACACACCCAAACCCAGAAATCCCCCAGATTCCTACCTAAACCGTGCCATACCATGATCGCAAATGCAATCTCCATAACAATACCCATACTAGTGTATTGTATTCAACAAACAATAGGTAAGGGTGGCATACAAGGATGCATACCCATTGAGGGTGCTAATTAGGGCAATTAAGCCACTCCCCTTGGCCAATAAGCAGCCTTATAGCCCTAATTAGCCCTCGATAGATATGTATCCTGTAAAACACCCTAACCCATTTTATGTTAAATATATATATATATATATATATATAATAAATAAACCACTCTGAGGTTTGCGGTTGCACTCTGATATGCACGCGCCTTGGTGCATGTTGTTACGCATGGGGCCGTAGGCCACGTGCGTCAACCACCCAAGGCGTGCGTATATCAGAGCGCAGCCGCACACCTCAGAGTGGTTTATTTATCTTATAAAATGTCAAAATTATTTTGAAGGGGGGTAAAAGTGCAGCTGTGCAGTCACGCTCTGATATACACATGGTCATGTGATGTGTTCCAACAAATTAGCAGACATAATTTTTCCTACCCATTTTATAAATATATATATACACACACACATATACACCTATAAAGTGGATAAGAAAATTTTGTGCGAATCCAGTCTCCTAATTGAATGAGACACACCACATGACTGTACATTATTCCACAGACTACACGCCTGGACTTCTTTTCATCCTTCAGAATCTTCTGGAAATTTTATGGCAAATAATCCAGTAAGGGTGTGCGGTTGTGCTCTGATTTACGCACACCTTGAATGGTTGAACGCACTCGGCCTGCAGTGTTGTGTCTTATCTGTTACATATATATATATACTGTAGATAGATATTTTCATGGTGGTTTGCATATATCTCCCATGATGCTTACCTGGCTTTGTTGCCAATGTCCTTTTTGGGTAAATCCTTGCCTCCGTGCTTTTTTGCTGATGTTCTTTGTCTTTTAGCTTGCCTTCATATTTTGGGCTCACCATGATCCAAACCCTTAACACCATATTAGGGCTTGCTCATTTTCCCAAGGGGGGTGAGAAGTAGACAAGGCACACGGATGAGTCCTGTGTAGGCTGAAACACGTGTCTGCGTCTATTATTCTCACCCTTTGCAGATTGTATGAGAGGCCCTTTCCATGCATTCCTGCTTAAAACAGAACCAGCCTAAATTTTAATGGTGAGTTGTGTATATATCCCATGATGCTTTACATTAATGGGTTATGTGTGATTTTGTATTTCGTGTACATATGTGTGTATATATATTCTTTGCAAAGAAACTTTGTTAATGCATCAGTTAGGGTGAATACCACAGCAACAAAAGCAGGGAAATGTGGCATTAGGGTTTCCAACCCTAATGCCCCACCCCCAGGGTTCCCACCTCTACACTATCCATCCTCCACACACCTAATGGAAGAGTCAAAGACATGTGTCAGGCCCAACTTCCTCACCCCATTCCATGTGTAAACAAGCTTACACACTACAGTATAGGACAATGGGGTGACAGTTAGGCCTGACAACCCAATGGCACACTCCGACTTCTGTTGGTGTGTGGTGGGTGGGGGTTTGGGTGGGGTTGTAGGGTTGGAAACCCTAATGCCACATTTCCCTGCTTTTTTTGTTGTGGTATTCACCCTAACTAATGCATTAATGAAGTTTTTTGCAAAGAATTTCCCTTCTTTTTCAGATAGCATCATTGTATCCTCATTTTACTGTGGAAGCAAAGGGTCCTTTGGACCCTGCAACCTCATCCCTCTATCCTGTTAGTATAACATAGTACAACAGTATCCATATGTCATGGTGAAAGTGCAGGGTCTGAACCCTCCATCATGATAGTACAACACTGTCCATATGTCATGGTGGGAGCGCAGGGTCCTTTGGACCCTGCACTCCCATCCCTCCATCAAGATAGTGCAACAGTATTCATATGTCATGGTAGGTCCCATCCCTCCATCCAGATAATACAACAGTGTCCATATAGGACCCTGCACGCCCATGTCTCCACAGATGTACATATGTATCTAGCTGTGGAAACACAAGAGTCTTGGGCCCCTGCGCTTCCACACATTAAATTATGAGCAGGCGTATCGAATTTGCAACAAATAGTCATAACTGTGCCATCTCAAATAATTTTCACCCCAAATGTTCAACATAACCTTCTTAGCACCTCACCACATGTACCCAGTACAACAAACTTTCAGACCCATATGAAAATGTAATTTCACACAACTGTAACACCGTTTTTTGTGCCACAGTTGTGGAAAAACATTTTTAGTAGGATTTGAAAAATGACAGCATACTAGTCATGAGGTGGTGTGGAAAAATGACAATGTCAAAATTCTGGACTGAAAACAGGAAAAATTGGCAACATTACAAGCGTATGTAGAAACTGCGCAATGTGCACTTGTAACATGGTCATTTCTGGGATTTTTTTTCCACCAAATTTTCAACATTGGTATTATGGGACCTCCCCTCATGAATAGTGCAACTGTGATTTTGTTAATCCATTTCAAAAGTTGATTTCGTCCAGCGACTGTGCCATTCTGCACCACAGGTGTGAAAACACATTCTGGGCAGAATGTACAAAATGACAGCTGTACTGTTCGTAAGGAGGTGTGAAAAAAATGGCAATGCTGAAAATCTGAAGTGAAAATATTAAAAATTGATGAAGTTATGAGCGTGCGTAGAAACTGTGCAATGCATGCTTATAATGCAGTCATTTTTGGAAATTTTTTGACCAAATATTTAACATGGGCTTTTTGGGACCCCACCTCATGAACAGTGGCACTGTCGTTTCTTGAATCAGTCCCGAAAGGTGATTCCGCATAGCAACCGTGAAATCACCTTTCGGGACCGAGAAACAAAATGACAGTGCCAGTGTTCATGAGGTGGGGTTCCAAGAACTCCATGTTAAAAATTTGGTGCAAAAAATTCCTAAAATTGACCGTGATATCAGCATAAGTTGAATGCTCCTCCCACCCGTGACTCCTATTATACAGCTTACCTTGATTCCTCAGATTGCAGTTCGGCTTTAAAGAGCACAGACATGTACCAGTCCAGAGAAGATCACTTATCCCACCCTCCAGAGGGTAAGTATGGGTGAGGGGGGTGCAGGGAGGTGGATGCACAGAGGGAGGGTGGGGATGGGGGAGGGGGAGTGGAGAGACGGCGACAAAATGTTTTCTTTTTTTCTTTTTTTTTATTTAACATAAAAGACTATGGGGGATGGTTTTCTGTGTTAACAGGATAATTTATTTAAAAAATAAATATGGCACACTGGGGTGGGCTTCCAGTGTGCCTGATGAGTCTGGGGGGACATACATGATTCTGACAGGGGGATTGGGTACTCCCATCGGCAGTGAAAGTGTCAGCGGATGGGGCAGACTTGTTTGATGCAGGATCCTGCACTGAAATGTTCACAAATTTTGATGTAGGATTCTGCATCGAAGAAAAGACATCAGGGGACAGTTTTCTTTTTCTACAGGCTTTTATGAATATGGGTACACTGGGGTGGGCTCCAGTATGCCAGATGAGTCTGGTGGGGCATACATGATGCCAACAGGGGGATTGGGCACCCCTGTCAGCAGTGAAAGTGTCAGTGGATGGGGCAGACAATTCATTTTCAAAAATGGCCATTAATGTTACTTTTTTTGACAGTCCATATCTCAAAGACCACATAACCCAGCTATATAAAGTTTGGAAAGCCAAGAGACCTGTCCCTGACAATTATGTATGCCAAATTGTGTGCACATCCATTGAACAGTTCCAGAGTTATTAATGTTCAAACATTAAACAGCGTGGTTTGATTTTCGCAAGCAGACTCATTTTCGCAAATGGTCTATTTTCATGCTAAACACTTAACTTTTCCCATGGGAAATAATGAGAAATTGAAAACTTTAATAACTTTTAAATGATCAATATTTTTTGCACCAAACCTTCAAAAGGCACATCTGTGACCCAACGGCTTTCTACCCTGAAAATTTCAGCCCACAACATAAAGCCGTTTCTGAGATCCAGGACGACAAAGAAATGTAAAAAAAAATCCAGATTTTTCTGGTTTTTTTAACACTTTATATCTAAGAGACCACTTAACGGATTCCAACCAAATTAGGCAGGTCAAATGGCATACTCATAGAGATTAGGCATGCCAAGTTGCATGCAAATCTGTTTAACGGTTCCAAAGTTATTAACCCTCAAAGTTTGACCTTTAACTTAGAAGTACACTTTCATCCTAACTATACTGGCACGGTATAGATATATAGATTTTTTTTTCTTTGCAAAAACTCCATTAATGCATCAGTTAGGGTTACTACTAAAGTGAGAAAAGCATGGAAATGTCGTGTTAGAGTTTTGAATCCTAACTCTGCATTCCCCCCAAGCATCCAAAGGGGGCAAGGCAAGACAAGCAATCACAGACGTCCCTCATCAGGTAACACAAATAACATACAGCTCTCCACGTGATACAAGAGACATCCATCATCATGGTTGAAAACCCTAAAATCACATTTCCATACTTTTGTTGCTTTAGTAGCAACCCTAACTGATGCAATAACAGATTGTTTTGCAAAGAATTTCCTTACTTTTTGAGATAGTGTAATCATATCCTCATTGCCTGTTGAGAGCGCAGGGCCCAGAAGGCCCTATGCTCCCATCCCTCCATAGATGCGGATCCGCATTTGCCAGTCTTGGTTGTCTTTTAGTGATTCTAAAATCCTCTAAATACAGCATCGTGCTTTGCATGAAAGAGGATTTCCTCATTTACATAAGTGCAGAGGTGTATTTGTCCACTGAGCATTGCACTAAGGATACCCTAAATAATGGCCCCTGCCATGTTCAGTCATACTTTGTCTGTTTAGCATGGTGCTGTTCCTGTTAGCAGTGGACTAAGCTTCTAGGCCTACATCTCTAACAAAGAAGTGCAGGCCAAACAGTTTGACTTTAGGCATAGGTAAAATCATAGGGAGGGCACTAAGGGAATGTTTTAAAATGCAGATAACCAATATGGAACTTCATGGCAACACACAACATGGTTTACCAATAATTGGTCCTGTTTGACAAATCTGTTGATCTTTTATGAGAAAGCAAGCAAAAAATTAAATACTGCTCCAGCTGTTGATGTGCTCTACTTCTTTTTGAACAGTAGCTAAGCATTCAGTGTGGTGCCCCATCACAATTTAATAGCTAAATTAAGAATACTAGGTATTAACATCTATACGGTAAACTGGTTCAAGCACTGGTTAACTGACATTTCACGATTAGTTTGTAAAAAAGGGTCTTTATCTGATAGGGGCTCAGTAACATTGCTGTATTACAGGGTCCTGTTCTGTGACCAAGTCTCTTTTCTTTATATATAAGAGATATATACTAAAATACGAACAAAAAACTCAATATATTTGCTGATGATTCTAAATTAGGGGTCCAGCAAACAACAAAGCTGACAAATAGGGCTGTCAATAAAAGGCAGCACCAGTTGTCAGATGGCCCCTTTAAGGAAAGAGGAAAGACAGGGGGGAGAGTGGGACGAGGTCACAGAGTGTCATTTGACAAAGAGTGGGGAGGAACATGCCATAGGCCAGGGAAGGGGCTGGGTTGAGGCTTGGCTGAGGGGCCCTGGAGGAGTATAAAAATCTGTGCAGCCCTGCAGTAGCCCTCTTTGCTGGGATTTTTTCTTTTGTGAGATTGTCTCAGCACATTAGTTTGGCACAAGGTAAGGCACAGGGCCATTGGTTACCTTGGGGCCTTCGAGCCATGTGTAGCCACGGGTTAGGTTGTTAAAAAAAACAACTGTTGAAATTATCAAAGAGGTTTTGCATTTTGTTTGGTTTTCCTTTCCTGTGTGGTGGTGAAGAGTAGATGGATTGGCCAGCTATCCTCATCGCGAGGCGGCTGGGACTGGGGGGCCGGAGGGCTGCCAGGAGCAACAGCACAGTGTGAGGGGCCGTTTTTTGGGCTTGAAGGGGGTAGACTGCTGTTAGGACAGGCAAGCAGTGCGAGGCACTTTGGGGGGTGGGGAAGAAGCCATTGTGCTGGTTCTCGGCATTAGTTGGTAGGGCAGATGGCGAGTGGGGCCTTGCATTTGCTGGGGTGGCCATGAGGTGCCGGCTTTGGGCTGGAAGTAGAAGACTGGTGTTTTTGATGCAGGCAAGCAGTGCTAGGCACTCTGAGGGATGGGGAAGATGCCGTGTCTGTGGGTTTTTGGCACTTTTGTGGTAAAGGGCAGATGGCAATTGGATCCTTACATTTGATGGGGTGGCCACGAGGGCATTGTTAGTGCTGCAAGAGGGAGACTCCTGTGTGGTCAGACAAGTGGTGCTAGACACCTTGAGGGGCAGGGAAGACACTGTGGCCTGCTGGTTCAGTGTTGGTGGAATAGGGCAGATGGGGAGTGGGGCCTTCCCTTTGCTGTGGTGTCCACAAGGGCAAAGCGGGGGAGTGCAGTGGGGTGACAGAAGGGCCTGCATTTGGAGCCTAGTGGAGAAACAGGTGCCCCTTTTATCAAGGCTGGAATGGGGCCTGGTGGGTTCATGCAGTACAGGAGGCAATGCCAGAATGGCGGTTTGTGCAAGGTGGACCGCGAGGCCAATCAGAGTGCGTATGGGGCCTAGCGAGACCTAGTGGTGGCGTGGAGCACAGAAGTGGGACTCAGGAAAAGGGGGGATACATATGCTAGCAGAAGTTGTGGTGGTTTCAGCTCTCTGGAAGCTGGAGGGAGAGAACAGACCGGTGATGGTAGGCCAGGTTCTGGGAGGGCATAGTCAGGCCCAGGACCCACGAAGACCGAAGGAGGGATCAGTCAAGGAAAGGGGCCAGCGGAGGCCCAGTGTGATCTGAGAGACAGCGGGGTAGTGTGGTGGTGGCCTAGAGAGACTAGTGGCTTGGCACAGGGTGTGGGAGGGCTCAGAGGAAAGGATTTTGTTTTTTTTGCAGACGGGGGGGTGGATGAAGGGTTCACTTGTGCGGTGGAGCCGCGACTAGGGCGGTGGGGGTCTCAATGCCTGGCCTGGACAGGGCCTAGGCACAGGGGCAAATGGAGTGAGCTGGCACTGGCTGGGGGCCTGAGGGGCTTGCTCATGGCTAACAAAGCAGCAGAAGGGGCAAAGGGAAAACTATAGGGGCCGAGGAAAGAGTGAAAAAGGAAACGTTTCAACTCTTGATTCTCATTCGAAAGGGGGAAGGACGTTTGGAGCAGAAGAGGGACACATTTCAACCCACAAAATTCGGGAAGGAAGTCAAGGAGCTGTCACTGAACACAAAGAACCTCAAGTAAGTTCCCGGTTTTCATGGCAGAAGGTGATGCATAGCTCAATAAAAGCCAGACCATACGGCATTGCCACAGAAAAGATATTGGAGCAAAAATAAATAGATAAATTTTAAAAAGATTTAAAAAAAGGGACAAAATACAGCACTGAGGCTGGATGAGATCATGATGAGACTATAGCGATGCTTTAATATGGCAGATGCTGTGGTGGTAACATTCATCACCAATCAAAAGAATAAAAAAAAAAAAAGGAAAGAAGGGAAGAAATAGATAGATTGGGGGGGGCAAGCTATGAGTAGGCTCTAGGCTCCATCCCAAACTAGTGCTAGGATAGTCTGACCACTCTTGTGACAACTCACTGATGGGTGGAAGGGGGGGAGCACCCTGACAGAGAAGGCGCTCGAGGGTGCAGGAGGGCATGCCAGGGGAGGTAAGCCTGGAGAACTGGTTGGGAAGGAAAGGGGATAGATTTCAAGTCCCACTAATGGTGTCATTTCCTCTTTGTTGGGTCTTACAGCAGCATTTTAGATGGCATCAAAGAAGGCCCCAGTTTCCAGCACCAAGATGTTGGAGGAGGTGTCCAAACTGATGACTAAGATGACGGAGTTGGTCGAGGTGGTGAGAGAGAGGAAGAGGAGGAGGTATAAGAAAAGGAAGGAGAGGGAAGAGGAGTGGGGGGACAGGGGAGGAAAGAGGCCATGAGGAAAAGGGACCAGCCCTCACCTTGTCCCTGCCACCAGAGCCTGCACCAGTGCCATTGGGGCCAGGCCCAAATGGGGTAAGGGCAATGTAGATGTTGAGAATGAGGTAATCTGAAGGAGTACCTGGAGGGATTGATAGGTGATATGGGGAAAAGGCGTAGAAAGATGGAGCAGGCAATATAAGTCATTAAGAGCGGAAATAAGGGAGGAGGAGGGGGCACGGACAACCTTCCGGAAGAAGAAGAAATTGTACACAGACCCCAGGTTTTACACTGGGTGACCATGTACCATCTCACTGAAAGAGAAAATATGGAAAGGGAGTATGTGGACATCTTTGGGCTGGTGGATGAGGACACGGCCAAAAAGTATGAGCAGAAGGAGTCAGTGTAAAAATCGAAGATGGTGATGGCACTGACAGTGTTGGGGCTCAAGGAAGAGGAAGCAAAATATAAGGGAAAGAACATAGACACATGGCAGGTGGGTTTCCTCATTTACAGTGCGCTGATCCTGGAAAAACAGTCAGATTTGGCAATCCCCCTTTTGATGTACACGGCAATCATCAGGGATGCATATAAGTCAAAGCTTGGGTAGAGATGGTTGAAGTATGATGAGGCGTTTCAGAAATGGATGGCAGCAAAGGGTGATTTAAGATGGGATTGCACACATTCGGAGCTGTGGGTGCGAACTCTATTGGGCCCGTGGCTAGACTGAGGGAAACAGTAAAAGGGCACACCCACCCGGCAGTGAAGACATGCTGGGGTTATAACAAGGCATCATGCACGTGGGCGAACTGTAAATTCTGGCATGTTTGTCACTATGCACAGGCTCACACCTGGTGGCAAACTGCTGTTGAGGGGAAGAATGTACACTATGGGGGGGCAGCGCCAGGAGCAGTCCTTTCAGGGGGTCAGGGAAGAGGAGTGGGCAGGGGCAGGGGAGGGCACAGCAGCGGGGGGTACTACTCCAGCTATGGGTGGAATTGACACCAGAAAGGGAGGAGGGTGCTGGGGTTTTCCATTAGCATGCACCCCCATTGCATGGAGAGTGGTGGAGGCCTGGACGCAGGAACACCCAGATGTAGTGAGGGTGGAATTCCTGTGAAAGGGTTTCAAGGAGGGTTTCCAGTTGGGTTTTGAAGGGGGACACAGTGCAATGAGGGCAAAGAATTTGGGGTCAGTGAAAGGGAGTGAGGACATTGTAAGGACAAAAATCCTGAAGTAGGCGAGGGCAGGTAGGGTGGAGGGCCCTTTCACCGAACCTCCTTGCCCTCACTTCAGGGTGTCACCTTTTGGGGGTGGTCCCGAAGAATAAGGAAGGGGAATTTAGACTTATACACCACCTCTCCTACCTGGAAGGGGCATCAGTAAATGAGGAGATCCCGGACGACTTAAGGGCAGTCCCATATGCGTCTCTGGACCATGAGGTGGTGTTGATAAGGGCAGTGCAGGGGGCATGGCTAGGTCATATGGACATTGAATCTGCATTTAGACTATTGCCAGTGAGGCCCGAAGATTGGGACCTACTGGGTTTTCAATTCGAGGGCGGCTATATTTCGACAAGGCAATTCTGATGGGATGTTCAGTGGCTTGTTCAACCTTTGAGGCTTTTAGCTCTTAGGTACAATGGGTGTTCGGGTGGAGATATGGGCACAGGAGAGTGGTCCACTATTTGGATGATTTCCTGCTCATAGGGGAGAGTGAGGCAGAGGCGGAGGCAGAGGGGATGTTGGCAGACTTCAAGGAGATGTGTGGGCGTATAGGCATTTCACTAGCGGAGGGGAAGACAGAAGGCCCCAGCAAGCAGTTGGAGTTTCTTGGGATCGAGGTGGACACGGCACAAGAGTGCTTTCACCTGCCAGGGTACAAGGTGGCTCAACTAAGGGGCTTGTTAGAACAAGTAAAAGGGAGTAGGAGGTGCCACTGGTATTAGTGCAACAGCTGCTGGGGCACCTTAACTTTGCCTGTAAGGCCATCAGCCCAGGCAGGGCCTTTACCAGGAGGCTGGGAGAGCTATGGGGAAGGCAAAGATGCCCCATCACTGGGTAGACATCATGAAAGGGATATGGGAGGACATGAAAGTGTGGGAGGAGTTCCTAGATGGCTGCAACAGGGTTACAAGCATGGCTGGATGGCTGTAGGGAGGGAGATTTACTGAAGGAGATTACTTTCTTGGAGATATTCCCCATTTTGGTGGCTCTGGAGGTATGGGGGGACAGGATGAGGGGTAAGCGCATACTGTTTTGGTGTGACAATAAAGGGGTCATGGAGGTAATAAACAGACAAGGGAGGGTTACCGATTCAGTGGGAGGAGTCATACGTCAATTTACCCTGAAGGGTCTCCAACTGAATTTGTCATTTAAAGCACAGCATATTGATGGTATACAGAATGACGTGGCTGACAGTCTTTCCTGTTTCCAGTTGGACAGATTCCGGGAGTTGGCACCAAATGTAGCGGTACACAGAACCAGGGTCCCGGACCATCTATGGGAAATTGGAGGGAAAAGGCCAGATGGTTGTACTGGAGCTCCTGGGCAACCAACATGTTGAGGGCCTATGAGGGGGTATGGGGAGTGTTCCAGAACTTCCGAGCAAGAGTTGGCTGGGACACAGAGGAGCAGGCTTTGGAGGACCAAGTGAAGCAGTATGTAGTGGGGAAGTGGGAGGAAGGGATGGTCCATACCACAATGGGGGTGCAGCTGGCCAGCATAGGTTGGGTATGTAAAGACAGGGGCTGGCCAGATGCCATGGCAGGGAGAGAGAGGTGAGGTGGATAATCACAGATTGGCAAAGAGGGCATGGGACGAGAAGGGGTAGAAGGAGGCCCATCATGGGACAGCTGCTCCAGAGGGTAATGGGTGCATTGCAGCATGTATGTACCACAGCAAAAGAAGCCTGCCTATTTAGAGCAGTCTTCACAGTTATGGCAAAGGGAGCTTTCAGGGTCAGGGAGGAGGTAGCCCCGCACAAGGCAGGGGTAGCCCAAGGTTTGCAGACAGGGGACATCGAGTGGCAGTTGGATGAGGTGGTCATCTATTTGTTGTGTCTAAAACAGATCAAGGGGGCAGGGGTAAAGCCGTGGTCTTGGTCAGGCAGGGACCGGAGGAGGTATGCTCTGTCTCAGAATTGGAGGTGTATAGGAGGATGAGGGGAGTGGGGGGGGACCTGGTTCTGCCATGGGGATGGAAGCCTGGCAACGGGTTTTCAGGTCGGGGTGTCCTTAAGAAGGCACTCACTTTTGTCGGGGAAGACCCCGATGAATTCACCGCCATTCTTTTTGCACAGGGGCAGTGTCAGAGGCCGCTGCCCGGGGGGGAGGGTCGGAGAAGGAAGTAAAGCAGGTGGGCAGATGGAGATCTGAATGCTATATAAAATATGTGAGGTATTGACAGGACGTATTTTCACCTCAGTGTTTTTTCTTTTCCCCTGCAGGAGGAAAACACCAGGTCTGGTTGGTGGGGCACTCCTTTATCTATTGGGCTGAAAGATTTGTGGCAGCAAGGAGTGGTGGAACACAGCTACAGACGCATGTGGAGCACATGTGGGTGCAATGGAAAGGAATAAGGGGCATGAGATGGGCTCAATTGATGCTGCTACTGGAAGAGCTCTGGATCAGATGGAATAGGCCGGACTTGCTCATCATTCATTTAGGAGGGAATGACCTGGGGGAAACACCTTGGCAAATGTTGGTTACAGGCCATAACAGCGGACCTAGAAAAAGTGAAGGGATGGTGGCTGGGAGTGGTCATCGACTGGTCCAAAATCACATCACTCAGAGTGTGGGGAGGGGCCAAAGAAGTGAGGACGGTTGAGAAGGGGAGAAAACGGCTAAATAGCAAGGTGGCAAGAGCAGTGATTGAAATGAGAGGGGGGGTACATATACAACACAGGGACATATCTTTCGAGAGGGCAGAGGTATACAGGTCAGATGGGGTGCACCTGATAGAGTTTGGCATGTGCCTATTCCTGAGGCCCATGATAGACCTGGTGTACAGATCAAAAAGAGGGGTCCTAGATACTAGCCCACAAGAGGGAGCCCCATCTTCCATCGCTAGCTGGAGATGGGTCAGTGGATAAAGGGGGGAATGAGAGAGGGGGAATGGGGGGTAGGCAGAAAGGGGGGAGGGGCAGGGCAACATGTGCTGGAGGAAAATGGCAACCTAGGAGTGGAAGTAAATGGGGGTGGAGATGGTAGAGACTAGGGGTCAGATCATATTGTCCGGACCTAGGGGGATGAAGGTCCTGATAACGTCGGTACCTGGTACTGGTGATGGTATGGGGGTCAGATCTGAGTGTCTGGACCCTGAAAGTGAAGCACGCAGGAGGAAGAGAACCAGGAAGGAAGAAAGTTCCAGAAGAAATGATGGACACTTGTATTTACTGTTTGAACTGTAACGTTGAATACAGAGGAGTTTGGGGTTATAAATATTAATTAGTGCCTTAATAAATTGTTGCCAATGAGCATCCAAGCTAGCAGTTGTGGACTGAGTTTAATTTCCAAGAAGGGATCAGATGACAACTGACTCATTTCAGGATGATGTAAATACTATAGCCCTACGGGTGCAGAAAAATGGGATGCAATTTATTAAGAAATGTGAGATGTGCCACTTGGAATCAAGAGATAGTGAGCTGAATCCAGTTTTATCTTAATGAGATCCTGGTATCTGAAACAGTTTTAAACATCGTGCAGCATGTACAAAAGTTGTAATTAAAGCAAATGGTTTATCATGTTGTGTAAGGTGTGCATTCGTAAAACAGATCAGCTGACGTAATTATACCACAGTAGAGAACATACAGTATATACATCCCCATCAGACTATTATTCTAAATGTTGTAACCCATATCACCAGAAAGATATTACTAAACTTGTAAAAATTCAGAAAAAGGTCTCCAGTCTAGTCCGTGGATTTAAAGAGGGTGTCTGGCCAAAAGTGCTGGTTTGCAAAATTAGAATAAGAATATCCCCAATAAATCTCATACCAAAAATTTGGTTTCTAGGTTACTTCATTCAACATTAGGAGCTATTTTGTAACCCTGATTTCACTACCTTTTCAAAAAAGACAGTTTCAGTGAAGAACCACTGATGATGTCATATCCTGAACTCACAGTCCAGTCCTCCCTGTCAGCAACCTTATGGGACCTGTTTATCCAAAGCTTAAGAACATATAGCTGTATTAATAACAATAAAAAAAAAAAAAATAACATTGGGTTGGCTGCAGTACTTACATTTCCAGAATGTTCAGATGCATGGTACGGTACTTTAGAAGGCATCAGGAGGTGGTTTTAGAATGCAGTGCTGAGCCAAGGTATAGAATGTCAAAGTGGTGCACAATTTTAAAATGTTGGGGGGACATGCAATCTCAGAATGTGTCAGGGATGTGCCATCTCAAAATGTGGTGGGACACTCAGTCTCAGAATATGACAGGGACACACATTGAGGAATTTGGCAGGGACTTGCAATTTTGGAATACAGTGGGGATCTGCACTGTCAGAATGTGATATGACACACCATTTATTCTGAAATTGCTTGTCCCTGCCACATTCCAGAATTGTACACACCTGCCACATTTCAAAATTGTTGCGTCACATCCCCACCACATTCCAACATTGTGCATCTCTGCAACATTCTAAGACTGTGCATCGCCACCAAATTCCAAAATTGTACATCCCTTCCACATTCTGAAACTGAACATCACAATCACTTTCCAAAAGTGTGTTTCACCACTACATTCAAAAATTGTGCATCACTGCTACAATCTGAAATTGTGCATTGCTGCCACATTCCAAAACTGTGTGTTGCCACCACATTCTGAATTTGTGTGTTGCCCCCACATTCTGGAACTGTTCATCACCACCACATTCCGAAATTGTGCAATGCCAGCACATTCTGAAACTGTGCATCAGGGATTGACAAATTTCTAATTTACAGTACATGCTAGTTTAAGTACAATTGGCTTAGCCAAAAATGGTAGTCCCAGTGCTGCGAGTGGTAGTCCATGGTTGGAAGGCCATATTTTAAGGAAAATTTAAAAAAAATAAAGTAGCAATAAAGTAAATGGTGTGGGGGCTTGTATTATTAATACTACATAGGCTATTGAAAACAGCAAAAATTATCTATTTTTTAAATGTTACTGTTAAATTAATATAGGTTGATTTGAAGTCCAAGTCAAGTGCCAGTCCCAGAACAAAGCAGAGAATAATTAGAAGGATAATGAGAATGAGAAGTTACTCAGAAGAACTGTCATCAACATCAAGTGCACTGGCAGTACTAAGACAGGAGGGCAATGGAGGAACAGGAGTACTACTAGCATGATACTCAAAAGCATCAGCTGTAGCAGCAACAGCAGCATGCCCATAAACATGTCGAGTGCCTGTACCAGACAGTAGCCAGTGGTGGATTGCTGGATCTGGATCAAAGTCACATAGTCCAGGACCCTCTACTGCTATCTGAAGGAGCAACTGTAGCGTATCATCAGCCGTGTCCTTATTTTTGTCTTTATGAGGTGTCGAGTGGCGAACACTCATTCTCATTTTGTAGTCAACGCACTCATTGCCAGTAGTATTTCAACCATCACTAGAATGTGAGCAATCTGGGGTGGTGTTTCTTTCAGCAGTCTTGTATAGACCTACAGATAGGGTTTGTCAAATGCAGATTTTAACAGTGCTTTAAATGTAGCATAATCTTATTTAATATTTTCCCTGCAATCTTCTGTGAAAAAATTGAAGTATACTGCCAAATTAACTAATTCAGCGGTCCCAAACTCTGCAAGTCATTCTCTTGGAAGATCAAATTGCTTAAAGATCAATGGCAACCATTTTACACATTGTTTAAAAAAAAGCCTAAAAACATCTGAATTCAAGTTCCTGTGTTATGAGTAGTGTTTCCTGAAAATTACATGCTATTTGGTTTTGTGGTTTTCTTTAAATCAGCATTTAATAACCTGTTCTGCACTAACTGAAAACAGACTGTTTCTGTCCCTCTGACTGAGCCTGGGAGAGTGATGACATCATATTGGACAAAGCTACAACTTCAGCAGTATAAGTACCTGCTTGACTGATGAGCTGCTAACTTCCCAATTAGAACAATCTGTTAGGTAATTGTTTGCTGTCCAGGATTTTACAAACTCAGTCTCTGGTGTTTTTTCAGATGAATTAGCTGAAAATCTACATTTTGTTCTTCTAAAGAGCTGATTATTTGAGATTCAATGCTGAATTGAAGTGATATTTATTTGAGAAATCAGCTTATCTGTATCGCAGCTGCTGCCAGTTCTTTCTCATTAAAACTCTTATGTTTTTTTTCTAGCTATATAACACTGGGTTGTTTATTTAATTCATACAAGTAGTTTGATGTAGTCTCAATAAATAGGTTCGTGTAAGAACAGTTTTTCTTCCTCTCAGATTGACAAACAGGTGCCTTCCACACTCTGCTATTTCAGGCATATGTACAATATGAACTCACAAATGTCAGTTTTATGATGGTTTCTGTGAGAAAATACATAATGTGTAACTAGAAACAGTGTATAGCATCCTGATGCCCCTTGTCTCCTGCACCATAGTTGAGGCAGCTGCACTCTGATGCACTGTCCTCTGCTCCCACAAGCCCTCTGTCTCTTGCCCCACATTCAAGGCCACTGCACCCTGCTTCCTACTGTCTTCTCCCACACAGTTGGGGTTGCTGCACCCTGTTGCCCACCATCAGCCTGAACAGTCAGGGCTGCTGCACCGTGCTTCCTCATGCCAGAACAGTTGGGGTTGTTGCAACCTTCTATCCATTGTCTCCCAAACTCACAGTTGGGGACATTGCACCCAGTTGCCTCTTGTTCCTGTCTCCACAGTCAGGGCTGCTGAGCTCTGCTACTGTACACCCTAGGGTTCATTGTATCTTGCCTCTACAGTTGGGGCTGCTGCACTATGCTGCCCGATACCACCAGAGGTGAGGCTTTTGCTTTATCCTGCTATCCACATACAATGTCCCAAATGAGCAGGGCTGCTGCACCATGACCACCCCATCCCACACTCAGGGCTGCTATACCCTGATACCCCCCTGTGTCCTGTCCCACAGTCAATGCTTCTGCACTATGCTGTTCACAGTCCCCTACTACAATAGTCAGGGCTGTTGCACCCTGCTCCTGACTTCTCAGGCAGGACTGCTATGGCCTGCTGTGTTCTAGAGCCCCTTGCCTCTACAGTTAGGGCTGGTGCACCATGTTGCCACTAGCCACAAGAGTTAGGGCATTTGCTGCCCCCTGTCCTCTTCCCCCATAGTTGCGTCATTTCCACCCAGGTGTGGCTGCTGCATCCTGTTCCACAGTTTGGGCTGCTGTACTCTAACACCCCCCTTGTCTTCTGACCAAACAGTTGTGACTTCTGCACCCTAATGCCCTCTGTCCTTCACCCCCATAACACAATATGAAAGCATTTTTCAGTTTTTTTTCTTTTGGGCAGTGCAGCAAACAAATCTGACTTAGGTGGCAGGGGAAGCATGGTGCAGCAGCCCCAACTGCAGAGTCATGTGGCTGTGGAGGAATTACACTGTAGGGTGCAAGAGTGTACAGCAGCCCTGACTGTAGACAGGGACAGGGTGCAGCAACTCTGGCTATGGTGGCAGGAGACAGTCTACAGCTTGGTGAAGAAACCTTGATTGTGGGGCAGAACATGGGGGGGCAGCAGGGCACAGCAGCCTTGACTGTGGGATGGGATGTGCATGATGCAGCAGCCCTGCCCATTTGGGAAAATGGATGTAGGTAGCAGGGTGCAATAAAAGCCCCACCTCTGGTGGCATGGGCATCATGGTGCAGCAGCCCCAAATGTGGAAGCTGGGGCATGGGATTCTAAGGTATAGAAGTGCACAGCAGCCCCGGCTGTGGTGACAGGAACAGTGGTAACAGGGTGCAGTGGCTCTGATTGAGGGGTTGGGGGACTAAGGGTCGCAGCAGAGTGCAGTAACCTCAACTGTTCAGGCAGGGGCAGCAGGGTGCTGAGGCCCTGATGGTTCAGGCAGGACATGGGGCAACAGGGTGCAGCAGCCCTGACTCTTTGGGACAAGAGATTGGGCAGCAGGGTGCAGCATACTCGAATTTGTGGCAGAGGGCATGGGGGGCAGGTGACATGGGGCAGCAGAGTACTGCTTCCTCTACTGTAGGTAGAAGATGGGGGCATCAGGATGCCATGTAGTGCTTATAGTCAGGGCCCCGATTTTTCTGCGGCACATCGGAGCAAAGTTCTGCGGCAGGGTTCTCATTTGCCACAGAACTTCTGCGGCACTCAACACCAATTTCTGCGGCAATTCTGCGGCACATTTTTACCCTTAATTTTTTTCCTTTTTTTGTTTTTTTTGCCATATCTGACACAATGCACGCTCGTAACACAGTCATTTTATGGGTGTTTGTCACCAAATTTTCAACATAGCCAGTTTAAGACCTCTGCTCATGAACAGTATCACTGTGATTTTATTAATCTGTCCGGAACATTGATTTCAAGACAACGTCAGCGCCTATTCTGCGCTACAAGAGTGGAAACACATTTTGGGTGAGATGAAAATGACAGCTGTACTACTATAAGACAGTGTGGTGAAATGGCAATGTTGAAACTCTGGAGAAAATATTGAAATTTTCGCGAACTTATGAGCCTTCGTAGGAACTGCGTAACGCACGCCAATAAACAGTCATTTTTTTGAATTTTTTCACCAAATTTTCAACATAGCCATTTCAAGACCTCTGCTCATGAACAGTATCACTGTGATTTTATAAATCTGTCCGGAACATTGATTTCACACACCGACTGCGCCATTCTGTGCTACAAGGGTGGAAACACATTTTGGGTGAGATGTGAAAAATGACAGCTGTACTACTCATAAGACAGTGTGGTGAAATGGCAATATTGAAACTCTGGAGTGAAAATATTGAAATTTATGAACTTACGAGCTCATGAGGAACCGCACAACACACGCCGTTAAACAGTCATTTTTGAATTTTGGCACCAAATTTTCAACATGGAGGTTTTGGGTTCTTCTCATAGCGAATGATGTCACTGTCATGGTGGTATTCAGTCCCAAAGGGTGATTTTGCAGTCACCGCGCAGTCACTGCGCCGAATCACCTTCGAGTCTTAATAACGCCATGACAGTGACATCATTCATGAGAAGGGGTCCCAAAACTCCATGTTGAAAATTTGTGCAAAATTCCCAAAATACCTGAGATATGCAATAAAGTTGAACCCTCCTATCTAGCCCATTATACAGCTTACCGGCATTTCCTCAGTTCGCGGTCGCCTTTGAAGAGTGCAGAAGTGTTCGTCCACCGAAGATCGTCGCTGCCGGAGTCCGAGGAAGTGCGGGGTGGGGGTGGGGAGGCTGGGTGCGCAGTGGTGGGTGGGATGTGGGAGGGGTTCGAGACGCCGCGGGGACAGTTTTTGTTTTACAGGAAAAAAAAAGACGACACGCAGGGATTGCTTGCCACGCTTGGGTGGGCTCCAGCCGCAAGGCCAATGACTTAGGCGCTTCAGCCAACGGGGATTGGGGCACTCACCGGCAAAAAAAAATATTGGCACGCTTTGGTAACGCTGGGGTGGCTCAGCGGCATATGCTATTTGGAGGGGGGGACAGTGAAGCCGACGGGGATTGGCACCCCGCTGGCAAATGAAGTGTGACATTTGTTCCAATGGTGGTCGATTTCATGGGTGATGGCAAATTTGCTGATATTCCGCTGGTTTACGATCCGCTGGAATCGCTGGAAAACTCGGGGCCCTGCTTATAGTTATACATATGCGTAATGTATTTTAACTCATAAAACATCAAATAACTGAAATGTGTGAGTTCATATAGTACATGTGCCTGAAACAGCAGAGTGTGGCAGGCACTGGTCTGTCAATCTGAAAGGAAAATAATAGAAACATAGAAACATAGAAACATAGACTTTGACGGCAGATAAGGACCACTTGGCCCACCCAGTCTGTCCATTTCCCTACCAACTGGATAAGCTGCATATTCTAGTTAACCAACAGCCTGCTTCCTGCCACCCCCCACTACAATTGCCTTGTGTCTGTCCCATGCATGTTTGAATTCCCCTACTGTTTTAGCTCCAACATCCTTCCCAGGAAAGCAGTTCCACGCATCCACCACTCTCTCCGTGAAAAAAGATTTCCTCACATTACCCCTGAGCCGTCCCCCCTCTATCTTTAAATTGTGTCCCCTTGTTCTTACACATCTCTTTTTCTGAAAGATGCTACCCTCCTGGACTTTGTTGATTCCCTTGAAGTACTTGAATGTTTCTATCATGTCCCCCCGTCCCTCCTTTCATCAAGGGTATACATATTAAGCCTCTCAGTCTCTCTTCATATGATTTCTGATGCAGACCCTGCACCATTTTAGCTGCCCCTCCTGACTGCTTCCATCCTGTCTATGTCCTTAGGTAGATGAGGTCTCCAAAACTGCACAGTACTCCAGATGGGGTCTCACCAACTGTCTGTACAGAGGGATAACCACTTCCTTTTCTACTTGTGATGCCCCTTCCTATGCATCCCAGTATACCCTGGCTCTCCTTACTGACTTCTCACATTGCTTACCCACTTTTAGATCATCTGATATGACTACCCCAAGTCCTGCTCCATTTTGTTGTTGTTAGTACTTCCTGTTATTGTGTACTTCTCCTGGGTTTTTGTTTCCCAGGTGCATTACTTTGCACGTATTTGCATTGAATCTAATTTGCCATATGTCTGACCATTCCTCCAACCTTGCCAAGTCCCTTTTCATCCTTTCTACACCCCCTTGTATATCAACTCTGTTACAGATCTTTGTATCATCTGCAAAGAGGCATACCTTTCCCTCCAGACACTCTGCAATGTTACCTATAAAGATGTTAAAGAGGACTGGACCCAGTACTGAGCCTTGAGGTACTCCACTAGTGACCCCCCTTTCTTTGGAATGTGTTCCACTCACTATTACCTTCTGTGTCCTGTTGTGCAGCCAGTTTGCAACCCAGGCTACCACACTGGGACCCACTCCCAGGCTGGCTAACTTGATTATTAATCTTTTGTGTGGGACTGTGTCAAATGCCTTGCTAAAGTCTAGGTAGGCCATATCCACAGCCCCTCCCTGGTCTATTACTTTGATCACCCAGTCAAAGAAATCTATTAGATCTGTCTGACAGACCTTTCTGCTGTAAATCCATGCTGCTTTGGGTCCCAGCCCCGCTGGCCTCTAGCTATTCAACAATCTTTCTTTCAGAAGTGATTCCATCATTTTCCCTACCACTGAGGTCAAACTTACAGGTCTGTAGTTTCTTGCTTCTGCCTTGCTCCCACTTTTGTGAAGGGGAATCACATCTGCCCTCCTCCAGTCCTCAGGTACCACCCCATCCTCCCATGATTTGTTAAAAAGTGTGGTCAGTGGTGTCACTAGGTCCTCCCTTAGTTCTTTTAGGATTCTGGGGTGAATCCCATCAGGCCCCATTGCTTTGTCCACCTTGAGTTTTAGGAGTTCTTTCAGGACTCTTCTTCTGTAAATGGACTGATGTCAACCCCTACACCAGAGTACTTCTATTGTCTGGTTTAGGTAACTCCTCCTCATCTTCTTTTGTGAATACTGAGCAAAGTATTCATTTAGTATCTCTGCCTTTTCACTGTCTCCCTCTGCCCACCTTCCCTCTCCCTTATTAATCTTCACTATTCCTCCCTTAACCTTTCTATGCTCCCTAATGTACCTATAAAAGGTTTTATCCCCCTTCTCGACTGACTTGGCTATTTTTTCCTCAGTTTGGGCTTTTGCTATTCTGACTGCCTTCCCCACTTCTTTCTGCTTTAATTGATACAGTTCCCTGTCATGCTCCTTCTGTGATGCCTTATACTTTTTGAATGCAGCCTTTTTATCCTTAACCTTCCCTGCCAACTCTTTTGAGAACCATAGTGGTTTTTTACTCTGCTTTGTTTTCTTTATCTGTTTCACACAAAGGCTTGTTGCCTCTATGATGGCAGTTTTGATTTTTCTCCATTGTTCTTCCGCCCCTCCTTTTTGACAATTTGCTAGTGTATTCATCAGATATTCATCCATTTTGCCAAAGTCAGCCTTCCTAAAGCCCAATACTCTTGTTTTTGTATGGCTTGACTCTATGGCTGTGTTTATTGTGAACCACACTGTTTGGTGGTCGCTTGTTCCCAGATGTCTACTGACTTCTAAATTTGTGATTCTCTCTCCATTTGAGAATACCAGGTCTAGTATTGCTTCCTCCCGAGTGGATTCCAACACTAGCTGTCTAAGGTCTGCCCCCTGCAGGGCATCGAGAATGACCCTGCTCTTGGATGTGGCTGCAGTACATGTCATCCAGTTAACATCTGGCATATTCAGGTCCCCCATCAACAGTATCTCCCCTTTTTCAGCCATTTTGAGAATGTCCTCTATCATTTTCTTGTCCATTTCGTCCCCTTGAGATGGGGGTCTGTATACAACCCCTGTGCGGATTGTGATGCCATTTCCTGTCTCCAAGGTGACCCACAGTGCCTCTTGTCCTCCCCCTTTACTTTTTATTTCTGTAGCTTTGATCCCTTCCCTTACGTATAGAGCTACTCTACCTCCTCTTTTCCCCTCCCTGTCCCTTCTGTAAACTGTGTATCCTGGTATGTTGACATCCCAGTCATGGTTCCCCGTGTACCACGTTTCTGTAACTGCCACAATATCCAAGTGTTCATCTTCCATCAAGGCTACTAGCTCAGGAAGCTTGTTTCCCAGACTATGGGCATTGGTACTCATTGCCCTCCATTTAATGTTGGCTTTATCCTTTTTTCCCTCATGTCTGCTCTTTTTGCCCTTGTCTATTTTCCCATTTACCCCTGTCCTGCCCTCTGTTGAGCACTGTACCTCAGTGTTTACCTTACTACCCGTCATGTTTTGTGGGGGGAGGCTTGAAATTTCCTGCCTCTTATTAGCACCTCCCCCCATAATGTTCTCACATCAACCTATTTATTGAGACTACATTAAAAAGGCAAACTACTTCTATGAATTAACAAACTTTAGACTTATTTTACATCCATTAAACAACCCAGTGTTATAGCTAGGGAAAAAAAAACACAGTTTTTATGAGAAAAAACTAGCAGCTGATGTCATACAGATAAGCTGATTTCTCAAATGCATACCACTTCAATTCAGCACTGAAACTCAAATGATCAGCTCTTTAAAAGAACAAAATGTGGGTTGTCAGCTAATTCATCTGAACAAACACCAGAGACTGAGTTTGTAAAAACCCTGGACAGCACACAACTACCTCACAGATTGATGTAATTGGGAAGTTAACAGCTTGTCAGTCAAGCAGGTACTTACACTGCTGAAGTTGTAGCCTAGTGCAATATGATGTCATCACTCATCCAGGCTCAGTCAGAGGGACGTAAACAGCCTGTCTGTTTTCAGTTAGGGCAGAACAAGTTAACAAATGCTGTTTTAAAGCAAACCACAAAAGCCAAATAGCATGTAATTTTTCAGGAAACACTACCTATGACCCTGGGACCTGAATTCAGGCTTTTTTAGCCTTTTTTTTTACAATGTGTAAAATGTTGCCATTGATCTTTAAAATCCAGATAGGCGAACCATTTCAGAGGCATCTCTGAGAAATTTTGAAATCTTTCTTCGAAGTAAGCTATTGCTGCATCTATTAAAGTGTGCAGTTGTGTACCTGGGCCAAAATTTATTTCTGGACAGCTGCCTCTGAATGTAAAAGTAACAGTCTTCTCCTTAACTCCCCTCTTTGAAATTATATAGTCCATGTATCTATGCTGAGGTTTGTAATGAGCTAGGAAATACATCATATTCTTCCCTGGCTTTGATTTCAGTTCCATCAGCTGGAGGAGGCAGGTCTCGATGAAGTGTAGCACTTCTAGAATTATTAAATCATCTCTTTGAAACTGAAGTGACAGGTTTTTCAGAATGGGCAAAAGATCTTAAAGACTATAAAGAGATTTGACAAAGTGCACAACACTCTGTACCTCTTTTAACAGCACCTTTGCTTTTGAACCATCAGTACCAGCTGAACTTTGCTCCAAGTGCTGAGCTACTGTTGGTAGGTTCACCTGAACCACATGGACTGAACATGATGTGCTGGCAAGCCACGTCACCTGCTTAATTGCATTGAAGTGGGCCAGATCAGTATCTGTCACATTTGCAATTTCTTGAAGCTCTCTCGTCTTTGGGGACTATAATGATAGAATTTAAAAATTCCCTTGAGAGTATTTTCAAGCTTTGATATGAAGGGGTTTGTTTTCATCACATCAATAACTGCCAACTCCGGCTTATAGGTAACACAGTGCATGGTTATGATGTGAGGACAGTGCTCCTATAACTTTGCAATGCTTCCACCTCTTTCACCCATCATTACACTTGCCCCATCGAAATTGGCAGAAATAAGAAGTGGCCCCGAATTGTTCACATTTGTTAGGTCAGTGAGAGGAAGATGTACTGAATGTAATGCAGTAGTAATAGCATTAAAGACACCTGCTACATGTGAGTATTCCAAGGGGACATCTTGGATCAAAAATGTACACTCATCTTTTGTGTTAGGGTCGACAAAATGCAGAAAAACATGTTCCCATTCGATGATGCTGGCATCAGTACTGCTGTCAGCCAGAACTGTCACATGTTTTGCATTAGAAAGAGTTTGCATCTGTGTCTTGGATAGAACCGCAGCTATAGTTCTGCAAATGTCCCTGGCTTGCTTATCACTTCTATAATTAGAACCAAGTTTAATCCCATTTTTCTCCTGTAATTCACAGAGCGAATCCATGTCCAAGAAAGGGTGCCGATTTTTGGCAATGGAGTATGCTGTGTTAAACAGACATCTCATCATGACCTTAGTGGCCTCCTCCAACTGGGCAAAAGATTGATAAAGTGGTGACTCACTGATATCACGGTGTACATCACGTTGACCACTTTCCAGAATATGTTGATTCTGGCACAGCACATGCGGACTGGACATGTCATATGCACATAGTGACTCAGTCCTAAAATTACTTGACTGTGCAAACGCATTTTTTTTTTTTTTTTGAAAAGGCTGGTACTGCAATACTAGGGTATTTATCACATACCGTGCAGTACATCAGGCCCTTTTGTTCATCGTATCTTAGCCACTTGAAAGTGGTCAACCGGTGAGGTTGGAACATTCTGGCTCTTTCTCTTGGTCATATTTTCTTGTCTTTAAATATCCTGTCCACTGGCTGATCTAGCACTCAGCTACATTTGTAGATGGTGAAACAGATGCACCAGTTTCACTGCCTAATTCAGTTGACTAATGAACATCAGCTGCTGTTCTAGTCATTGCCAAAGAAACAGACTCCGATGATTCAGTACTTTTATCTAGAGAATTTGTTTGTGTTTTGCCAGAAGATGCTGCTGCTGTGACTACATTGAAAAAAAGTCTGTTTATTCTTCTTGATATTGTCATCACTCCTTCTATGACACAAATAGAATTTATTTACAGTATCTCACTGTGTGCATCTCCTTGATTTATGGGATTGGGGATAGGAGACAGTGGACATACAACACACTGTTAGCTGTGTTTATGCTTCACTAACTTGTTATTGTGTAAACTGTTCAGCCCAGCAAGTGACAGTGCCCAGCCCTGAGGTCAAGTAAGGGCCATAAATTCAGCCCCTGGCCCAGTGACCCACTCTTACTCACTCCTTTTTCAATTTAGTTTTTTAACAATTTTTTTTTTTTTTGCAGTACAGTACCTCACACAGAATTCGTACACCAACAGTTTTTAGTTCACCACACTCCTGAGTCCCAACAACGAACACTTGTTTCCTCTAGGTCACTTACAAGTGTACCTAACATACTAACATACTAACATACTAACATACTAAAATGCCAGCAGAATAGGCCTAACGGTCTTTCGTGTCTGCTCGTTTGGTCAGCCCCCACCCTGGGTGCTGACCTTGCTGTCCCCCTCGCCTTCTCTGGCTTCTCCCTTCCCAGTTCCGGATATTCTTGCTGCATTGGATTTTGCTTCCAGAACCCTTCCCCTGTACCTGTCCCACGCCCTCTTGAACCCCTCCACTGTCTCTGCCTCCACCAGCCCCCTAGGTAGTGACCTAAATGAAGTATCTTTTTTTAAAAGTTAATTTTCACTGAACTTCGGTCCTTTATTTCTTTAATATCCTTCTGTCACTCTGTACAAAACTCCTCCTCACCCTAAACCGCCTAGCACCCAAGTGTCCCAGAAACCCACACAAAAGGTAAGTCCCACACTGATCCATCTGTCACTGATGTGTTTTGGTACAGTTAATGGCCACCTCACCCCTTTGGGTGTCAGTCATTCAGGGCTAGTAAGACAGCATGGATTGTTTTGTAAATAATTATTGTGGTAGTGACAAGTGACTACACTTTACTTTAGTTTGCACAGCACAGAGAATAGACTTTCCTTTCTTAATATGGTTTCTCTTTTCTTCCTCGCTTCAAACTGTCCAAGTGTTCCAAAGACCCCCACATACGAAGGCAAGCCCACTTTTTGCTGAACTCTGTTAGTGTCACACTAGTCACTGCTTTGTCTTGGCACAGTTAACAACCACCTGACCCCCTAGGGATGTCAGTCAGCAGGATAGGGTAGGGTACTACTAAGCAGCGTGGCTGGCTTAGTAAAGCTTCTTATTATTTACATTGTTTTCTAAATTGGTACACACTAGTGTCACCGCACTTTAGTTTGTAATGCTGTACACTGTCTTGTCTGATTTCTTTTAATGACTTCTTTTAGTACACTTGTCTCCTCCTCATGCCAGACTGCCCAAGACCCCCCACACAAAAGGCAAGTCCACCAGTCCGGTCCCACACACCCTTGTGGTCACTGTTTATACCCTCTCTCTTTGAGTCTTCTCTCACCCCAACAACTGCCCCTGCCCAACTGCTCCACACAACACAAATCCCCCTTTCTGATGTACTATATGTATGTATGCAGTAAAGCACACTACAGTTTGACTGCACACACACTTCTTTTTATTTACTACCTCGAGTCTCTGCTATTCTGTATTCAGTATTCACTTAGCATTTTTTTTTTTTCTCAATATATTTTCCAACCCCTACACAAAAGGCAATTCTGCCAGTCAGGTCTCACATACTCTTGTGGTCAGTTTATATCCTCTCCCTTTGAGTCCTCTCTCACCCCAACAACTGCCCCTTCCCAGCTGCCCTACAAAACACAAATCCCTCTTTCTGATGCACTATATGTATGTCTGCAGTAAAGCACACTACAGTTTGACTGCACACACTTCTTTTGTTTTATTTACTACCATGAGGCTTTGCTATTCTGTATTCAGTATTCCCTTGGCTTAGTGTTTTTTTTCTCAATATATTTTCCCTTTTTGCAGACACTCCAGTTTTGTTTTCTTTCTGGATGCAAAGTTGCACTGGGGGATCTCCCTCCAATTTTGTGACTGCAGTAGCTGTAGTACTATTTATTTCAGATTTTTTTCTCAGACTTCCCATTTTTTTAGTTTAACACTAAACATCTTCTGTCAGGGTCGTCGATCTTGTGTGTGTCAGATCAACACAGGCACACAGTCTGTCACGCAGCAACTGGCCAAAGACTTTTCTTACCTCCACGCCCCCTCCCCGTCTTCTATTTTTTTTTCAGTCTGTCTCAAAAAAACACAGACTACTGATTTTTTTTCAGCCCCACAAATTTCAATGCAACACACTAGGACAACCCCCTAGTCATGCAGTGTAGAAGAGGATATCCCATTCCCCAGAGTCACTCCTGCACTCCGACCGACTACAAGCAATGTGCCTGCTTTCTGCTCCTCTCGGCAGCTACTGAGAAAATGACATGTCTTCATTAATGGTGCCAGCATTCAGCCCGCCTAACCCTCCCCTCTATTTTGCCAGGACTGACAGGCAGCCTTAAGCAACACACTATTCATTGACTGATCTGTCAGTCCTGTGGGTGGCACTGGGGTGCTGTTCTTCTGTTGGCTGTGTGGGCTGATTGGGAGGAGGTCCTTTGCCACAGGAGCACTCCTTCTGCTCCGTGCTCCGGCTCTATCAGGCTCTCGGCTCCATCGGTGCAGTGCAGGTACTCCCTGCTACACATGGTTTGCCGGATGGTGATCATGTGATCATGGGTGCTCTCAGGGAAGCAGAATGAGGACCTCTAGTGGCCTCAACACCAAGCAGCGGCAGAAAAATAGAAACAAAAATCAAGGCTCAGCACTAATTTGGTTGTCCATGGGACAACCTGCAACAGTGAAAGTGATTTTCCGACAGCAGGAACTGGTAGCCCGGGATGTCAAGCTATGGGATTTGTCTATCCCGGTTACGCATCACTGACACATTCTGAAACTGTGCATCATTGCCACATTCTGATATTGTGCATCACTTCCACATTCCGAAATTGTGTGTCAGTGTCACATTCTGAAACTGTGCATCACTTCCACATTCCAAAATTGTGCATCACTGCCACATTCCAAATCTGTGCTCCACCACCACATTCCGAAATTGTGCATCACCACCACGTTCTGAAACTGTGCGTCACTCCCATTTTCTGATTCTGTGCTCCACCACCACATTCTGAAACTGTCTGTTACTGCCACATTTGGAAACTGTGCGTCATCAACATATTCCAAAATGTATATCCCCATTAGATTCTGAAAATGAGTGTCTCACTTCTACATTCTGATATTGCATGTTAAAGTCACATTCTAAATTTATGCAACCCTGCTTCATTCTGAATGTGCATGTGACTGCCACATTCTGAAACTGCGTCACCATCAAATTCTAAGATTCCATGTCCACACCACATTGTGAAGTCGCATGTTGCCACCAGTCTGAAATCAAGCATCCCAATTATAGGGCTAAAACCTTTTAAGAAACCCAAAGTGGGACATTTCATATTGAAACACGATCTTTCACAGGACAATACATAAACTCAACCAATGCAACAGACTTGTTTTCTCTAAATAATCAGAATTAAGACTAAGTGTTGCAGTTTTTGTAGTTGTTTCTTGTGTTTCCTATCATGTTAAGGTATTTTAGTTAAGGTATTGTTGTCTTTTGCAACATTCAGAGGAAAGTCAGAAAATATTTTTCCTACCATAATGTCAGGACATTTAGTATGTTTCATGTTTTTTTACAGGACACAGCTGCTCAAATCAGAACTGTACTGCGAAAGTCAGGACAGGTGGTAATCCTACCCAATTACATTTGGAAACAGTGTGACACCACCACATGCCACATTTATACATCCATAACACATTACAAAATTACATATCCCCGCAACCTTCCGCAGCTATGTGTCCCATGCATTTCAAAATTGTGCATCTCTGCCACATTCTAAAAATATATGACATCATCACATAATTAATTATAGCATCCCTTGCCCATTCCAAAATTACATGTCCCAGCTACTTTTTGATTTTGTGTCATTACTGCATTCTACAATTGCAACCTGATGACATTTCAAAATATCATACCTGCAGTATTCTAAAAACTGCACACAACTTTGTTGTTGTAAAGTCATGTTTGCAGCTGCATTCCAGCCCCCAGTCACATTCTGAAATACCGTACCTTGCATCTGCACATTATGGAAGTGCACACATTGACCCACCTAGTGTCAGTTTTCCTTTTTCAGGTGTTTACTAGAACTGCAGTTTTATGTAACATGGGAGAAATGTCATATAAGGTAGCTTGCAGGAGGACCAGGCTGTGAATTCAGGTTATGACATCTTCAGTAGCTCTTCTCTGAAACTGGCTTTTTGTAACGTGCAGTGAATTAAGGGTTACCAAATGACTTGTAACTTTTAAACAAAGTAACTTAGAGATCTCATTTTTGGTATGAGGCTGATTATGGAAACACTGGTCCAAATTATGAATTTATTGATGCCATAAATTTTGTCCAGAGTCCATCTTCAAGTCTTATGAGGGCACTTTGTGTCTTGGACATACTTTAGTGCAATGCTAAAGGTCATCTGTTTTCATTAGTAAGGCTCAACAAATGAGCCTGAGTCCTGCTGTTTTAAGTACAACTGTGTACACCCCCAGATATTAAAAACTGTGGACACTGCAGTTTGAGCCATGGAATGCTTGCCCTGCGTTAACCCTGAATATCATTTAAGTTTAAATTGGTTGGAATTTTACAGAATGTTTTCAACACTTTTGACATTATGGCAAAAAGGCAAAGTCATGTAGCACTCTGGGTACCATACTACAGTCCACACCAGAGAGGTTGCTGTCAGGGCCAAAAACTGTTCCCACTGAACATGTAAAAATGCATGAGACAGGCAGCACAGAAGGACAACGGATGACACCCACAACACAGCAGTCAGTCATGATCCAGCAATATAAGAAGACATCCGTAAGCTAGGGAGTCCCTCCAGGGGTGGTTGATGGAGACAATGATGGCGAGTAGATTCAAACTTGCACCACCAGGAATATGGGTTAGAATGAGAATGCTGACTCATGGGATAGGATGTCCTTATGGCTTAGTGTTTAAGGCACTGGCCTTCTGCTGGAGGACAGGGGTAAAAGACTAAATCCATAATCTTAATCAGTGGTGGCAAGGTGGTAAGAGCAGTCTGCCTAATGCTCACTCTACCTTTGGAAGTGTCCCTGCATTCTTCCTAGAATGGTTGCCCTCTTGTGTCCCAGGGAGATGAGAGTCATTCCATGACTACTCAATCAAAGTGTCTCAGGAAAGCCTATAACTCTCTAAGATAGCTGGGGCATCTGAGTAGTCTGATTTTGAGCCGGGTTTTTTTTCAACTTTTTAAACCATTTTATTAGTATTTTTTTTATATTATACTTTGCTTCACTTTGCTTTGTTCTGACAGGACTAGCAACCACCATGTATTTTGAAAAGATTTTGCTGTAGTCCGGATATTTGAGTTTTGGGACAGGAGATCTTTTTTGGTAGCTGCTGCTTTGGGTGTATCATTTGTTTCAATAAGTCTGTTCCTAGCTGATGGATGGCCAGAGGAGCTTTGTGGAACCCTGAGGTGACTGTTAGAAGTAATGGGGTAAAGGACACGCTTATGCCAAACACAGGAGTTCTGTACCTCAGAGCTTGCCAGAAAAGGAACATTTGCTCAACATGCGAGTTATGCACTTAAGAGCTTAAAGAAAAGTAATGTTTCAGTGGAACAGAGGAGATCCTGATCCAGTTTATCTCCGAAAACATAGCAAACAGTCAGGAATACAGACTGATTCAGAATATTTGGAACTGATCTTATACCACTGAACCAACTTCTTATTATTTTCAAATATTTATATCTTGAGCAGTTATTACTCTTTGATTAAATACTATATTTCAGGATATATCAGATTTAAATATAATTACTAGTTAACATTTTTATTAACTGGACTGACACCAATTTCAATTGCCATAATAATGGTTGGGTTCTATCTGCAATAACCAGTCAGTAATCAGGGCATGGATGTCATCCAAATCAACAGTGCTCTTACCAGTTGCTTAGTTTTCTCATTTACATCCTCACAAAAGATGCCGTCATGTGGGCAACTGCTTGCAGACATCCAGATTATCACTTCCCCCTGAAATCATCAGTAAATATGCATTTCTATTAAAAAAGAAACTGCTACATGTTTAAAAACCTAACTGGTGCACCAATTCTGTGCCATTTGCTGTTTATATAATTTGCCATCATCCATTACCATCCAGTAGTGTCTTCTCTGCCCTCCTTCTTTCCTAACATACAGCAAAACCAACCCTTCTGTTGTCAGTAAAAGAAATGTGTAACACAAAAACCCATCAGTTGTCCACAATAAATCAGAGTGACTGCGCAATCATGAAACGAAAGTGAACAACATTAAATGAAAGAGGGTGATATGACTCGCAACAGCCATTTTTGGACTATCAGTTATACAAAATTAACGGGTGTTGTAATTAATTTTTCTACATTAACTCTTATTGCATTTTAAGATTTTTGCAAATGGACTGGTCAGAGCTAGCCATGCTTGACAGCAATTGAGTGCAAACCTCAAACAGACATAATCAACATCTGTTCCACATCAGGGAGGTATCAGGAGAAAACGTAAATGCAGTAATAAGGCACTAATTGTAGAGAGCTAGCTAGTGAGCGAGTGAGTTGCTGTCATCTGCTTCACCAACGAGACCATCACACTCTCTCTCTCTCTCTCTCTCTGTTTTGCTCTCACTCCATTTCTTTCTATCTCTCACCCTTACTTCTCTGCTAATATGCTTCAGTTATTAACGTACACTTTATTGTCTTCCCTGTCTTGTTCTATAGCATTCCTTATTGCTTATATCCCACATATCATGTAAGGTATTTCCCATTATATTATAAAGGAGAAATCCCCATGCTGGTAACAACCATTTTGAGTATTCATTTGAAAAAACAACACTCCTTTAATCGACCAACCATTAAATACTAAAAATACAGTTTTCATTTTCAGTGAAGAGCTGACAAGTTTGACAAAGTCACTTTATTCCATTTTTATTTTTGTGAATGCTGCTGAGTGTATTACACAAAATAGATTTCAAAATTAGTTAGGGGCAGAGTGGACATAATATGTGTTGTCAAGGAGGCAGAGTAGGGTGGTTAGTTAGTACACTTGGGCTTAACAAGGAGTATGTAAATATTGCTTTCATGGGGGGTTGCATGCATGCGTGCGTGTGTGTGTGTGTGTGTGTGTGTGTGTGTGTATCTTTTGTAAAAACCACAACAGGATGAGTTTAGTCCAAGAACTGGTCATCACTGTTTTTCTCCCTGAGGTTTCCTCTTCCACGGCGAGTGTGCCATTCACAAGAGCTTTTTGGGGTAAGGGCTTCCTGTCTAGGTAGTCATTTACAGTAAGCCAAGACAACAAAAAGATTTGAAGAGGACAGATTTTTGGTAGCCACCATCCATTGGCTGGGAGTACATAATTCAATGGGTCGGTGAGGAGCAGCAACCAAACTCCCCACCAAGCTCTTATTTTTGTGAATGGTGCTGAGTGTGTTACACAAAGTCAATTTCAAAGTTAGGGGCAGAGTGAACATAATGTGTGCTGTCAAGGAGGTAGAGTAGGGTGGTTAGTTAACACACTTGGGATTAATAGGAGTATATAAACATTGCTTTCAGGGAGGTGTGTGTGTGTGTGTGTGTGTGTGTGTGTGTGTGTGTGCACTTTGTAAAAGCCACAGTAGGGTGGGTTTAGTCCATAAGTTGGTGATCACTGTTTTTCTCCCCGAGTTTTCCTCTTCCATTGTGAGTGCGCCATTCACAAACGCTTTTTAGAGTAAGGGTTCCCCTGCTAGGTAATCATTTACAGCAAGCTCAGACAGTAAAAAGATTCAGGGAGGACAGATTTTCAGTAGCCACCATCCATTGGCTGGAAGTACATAATCCAATAGGTTGGCAAGGAGCAGCAACCAAACTTCCCACCAAGACAGCCAGATGTAGACTTTGACGAAGTCCACTGTCCAGCAAGCCTATGCTGCTCAACTCTATACATCCAACCCAGGATCTAGCAGGGGGACTTCCCCAGGACCAGAGCTTCTTTCCAGCAAATCGACTGTTGTCCAAATCCGCCAAGCAGAGGTGTCATTCAGTAACATCTGATGTGTGATTTTGGCTTGTATATAATTTGTATTTCCACTGGAAGGAAAGAAAAACCTTATCAAGCTATATTTGATAGGTGGAATTAGGACCTTTCTAAAGATGCCTGAAAGCAATGGATAGACCCAGTATCTAGGTATAATATGGACGGTGATGGGAATAAGATGCAGCAAAGGAAAAAGGATTTTCCTTTCACGAAAACATTTTCTTTTATCGTGACTCTTGATGCGAAAAAAGATTCTATTTCATATGTCATGAAAAAAGATTAATAATATTAAAAAAGTAACACTTCAGAGCCATTTCTCCAATAGTGAAGTACAAATTATACCTAAGGAGGTCCCTATCAGGAAGATAGATATGTTGGTCTTTCTTCAGGCTGTTCTTTTTATGACTTTTCAAATTTTTTGTTTAGAAAAAAATGGAAACAAGATGGTGGCAAATGAAAAAGGATTTTTCCAATATGAAAAATGATTCCTTTTTCATTTCATACAGCTATCTTGAAGTGCATGCTAAGCATGCTCAGAACCAAATTTTTCACATTTTCAAAATTAAATAACTTTGGAGCTGATTAATATTTTTTCACCAAACAAGCAAAAGGCACATCTGTGGGCCATACCTTTCTACCCTGAAAATTCCAGACCAAAATCTCAAACTGACTGGGCTGTAGGCAAGTTCAAAGAAAATAAAACAGCAAAACAAAAGGACGAAAAATCACTTTTTGCACTCTTGGAAACTCAGAAACTGCACTTCTGACTGGAGCTAAACTTGGCACATCCAGAGACCTCCCCTATGAAACCATGTATGCAAGTTGTCATGCAAATCATTTGAATGGTTCCAAAATTATTAAAGTGCAAAATTTGAGGTTTAACATTTAAGTGGCTACTGAATCCTAACTACAGGGACAAGACCGTGCCTATATATACAGTATACATATATAGCTATATATCTACAGTATATGGAATGCTAGTAAGGATAGAGTTGTGATATCTAGAGAGTGGTCTGACCTGGAGTGAGGATAAACACGATATCCTCACTCTAGGCCCCCAAGCCAGAATTTATCCACACTGAGGTAGGGAATGGTTGGAGCCGACAGCATGAGCAACTCACTTTCACTTTCACTGCTCTGAGCTGACTCATGTGCTAGCTCCAAATTTCCAGCTCTCAGTCTAACTCTACCCTTCAGTGGAGAAACCACTCTCTGTGTAAGCACTAAAAAATTAAGGAAAAATAAGAAAATAAAAGCACACTCTCCTCGAAAGCCCTTCCTAACTGCCAAAACTGTTGTCTGACTACATATAGAATATTTCCTTCCTGCCACAGACTCAGCCAACTTCATCATACCTCCTGCCGGCACTTCCATATTTCTAAAACTGACAATCAGACATGTTCCCCTGTACAGCAGCAATTCTGATGCCTGCTCCATGAAACCTGTGACCTCCAAACTCTCCCATATGCTGCTTATGTGATAATACACTGACGCTCAACATCAGCGTGCATCAGAGCTTGCTCGCTTTCCACTCAATCATCCAAGCCTAAACCATGAAAAAAGGAAAAGAGTTTCAAAACTACATTTTACACTGCAAAAACACAACAGAAAATCAAGCCTATTCTTCCTTTGTGCAGTTCAACCTTTGGCATCACTCATGGTTACGCCATTCATGATGTCAAAGATCAGACTGCACTTGGGAAGAATATCAATGATATTCTCAGTCGGGTCATGGCATATCCCCTATATATCTATATGTATACACACACACACACACACACACACACATATCAGTAACATCCAGCCTTGGTTCTGAGAAAATCAATTCTATCTCAATGCTAAGAAAACAGTTGCTGTGACTTTTGGAACCAGGCAGAGGCTTTCTAGAGTCTCGCTCTTCCCTTATTCCATACTCTTGATAGCACAACTATTGAAGATGTTTTCTCCTTCAGGGTCTGGCTGGACTGCCACTGATTTTTCTGTTCATGTGGACCCTATCCACAAGAAGCTCCACCCCAAACTTTGAGCACTATACAGAAATAACCATTCCACTTCCTGCACAAAAAGAAATCCTCACTAAAATGATTCTCCCCATTTTTGACTGTGGAGACATTATTTACAGGGCTGCTCCAAAGTCCACTTTAGGTAGACTGGACCCTCACTTTCATGCCTTCTGTCACCTTGCCCTTAACAACCCCTCCATACTCATCATTGTACTTTGTATTCATCCCTCTCCCTTCTCTCTCTTGGTGCCAGGCGCCTTACCCACTGGGTCTCCTTTATTTCCAAATACTGCTTTGGGTCTCTCCCTTCATACCTTGCTTCACTACTCACTTCCTTCCTTCCTCCTCTTACAGCCTTCGCAACACTTGTTATCACTCTCTCCCTCTCCTCCAATGAAATCTATTGCTGGCCAAGCTGGCTTCCCTAAACTATGGCACTCTTCCCCCTTCCATTCAATCTGCTCCTTCATTCCCCACTCTGAAATCGCTCGTCTGTGATTTCTCTTCACTCTTATAGCTGCTTCTGATATTGGGGAGGACCCACATTCACCAGCTTTCCACCCCACATTGACACCAGCGCTGCCTGCTCCCTAGTATCAGTCATTTCTCCCTGTTTCTCATATTGTATTGTGTTGCCTACTGTTTAATGTTTCTTTGTCTGTTACGCTGTTTACTGTATGGTAATTACCGCATGGCTATTTTATTATTTTAGCGTTCTAGAAATTGTATATTTTGTTGTATTTATTTGCATATTAATGTATTATTTTTATATATTGTACTTTGTATCTGTTCTCTTCTCTTCCCTTCCCCCCAGGACACATCTGGAAATGAGCTGATATCATCTCAGTATGACTTTCCAGGTAAAACATCTGAAAATAAACATATTATCCACATTCTATCAGGGCACAGTAGCACCCCTATGGTTAGGGTTGAGTAACCTGTTTAAGGACATTCCCTGCGGTTTCAGTAACCCCATGTCAAAGTCATATTTTTTTGCCCAGTATATTATGGTCATTTAACCATTTAAAATCCACAACAAAAAACACGGGTTGCCATGCTTGTTTTTAAGTTACATTGGTGAGACGTAATCTCTCTTTATGGGAAAAATCCAGAAGGGGCCATATTGTTTTATGTGGTTATAACATCAACATTTTAGATATCAACATGAGTATGAAAGAAAATGTGAAACAAGGACAAATCATTTGTTATGATGCTTGCTTCATTTTTTCCACAAATGCAAAACTAATGAGTAAATTGCCAACACTATAACACCCTCCTGAACTGATATTCCCCAAAAAGGGGGAAATATTTGTATGTTTTTATACATAAAACCATTTCAGACCCATGTCATTTCCATAAAACTTTTTTGATAGATGTAGAATATGATTATGAATATAGAAACAGAAAGAAATATAGGGGTTGCCATGCTTCTTTTGGTTATATCTGCTTTCAAAGTTGCAGTTCCAGAGGTGGTTGGCGCAGGATAGAAATAACTGAAACATGCCAACAAAAAATAAAACTTGCCAGAATACTAGTCAGACAGATCAAAAGTACATGCAGAATATCAAGGACATTGACGTAAAATAAACAGTGTAACCAAAGACAGACAGATATTTAGTTAAAGCGCCTTGAATGATACCAGCTGCTGCAATTGTGGGAGCTAATTTCCTTGCTGCCATCCTATATATATTCTTAGCTGGGCATGACATACTATAATACGATAAATCATTATTCAGTATGAGAACACTGGGAATTTCTTGAGTTTAGCAGCAACAGCTGAAGTCACGCTGCCAGCTGCAGTGTTAGCTGTGAGCTGCCCTTTTCCCCGGTGTCTAGAGGCACCCCCCACCCCACCCACGGGTCACTGTCCACATAAACAAAATATCTATTCCCTGGTGTCTACTGGCACCCCCCACCCTCTGATCACCATCCCCTAATTTTTATTTTAGTCCCCCCCCAGACCCTTGTTTAATTGATAGTGCCAGCATCGGGGGGTCTGATTCCCATATCAGCATTACAAGCCCCCCCAGCAGTGTGTGACACTGTGAAGCCCACCCCCAGTGTCCCCAAATATTTATTTACTTGTATCCTATCAGAAGAAAACAGTCTCCTGATGTCTTTTTTTAACCTGAAAAAAAGAAAACAGTCCCTCATCATCCCAGCCATCCCCATCCCCCATCCCAATCCTCTCACTGAGCACCCCCACCCCACCCCCTTAGCCAATACTTACCACTGGAAGTCGAAGGTTGTCATCTTCTGTGGACCAAGACATACGAACATACAAAAATTGCCAGCAGAAAAAGGCCTCTTGGTCTATCGAGTCTGCTCGATTTTCCAACTAGCAGCCCTATTCTGCAGCTGCCCCTCCCTCCACACACCCACCCTTGATCCTCCCTCTTACCCTGTCCCAGCCCCTCTTGAAACAGCCCACTGTTTCACAGGCTACAACCTCTGATGGTAATGCATTCCATCCAGCCACTACCCTCTCTGTAAAAAAAAGTCTTCTTATTTCTCTCCTGAACCTTACTCCCACAATCTCATGTCATGGCCTTGAGTGTCCTTCCCTACCCTTACTTTGAATAGCCCCTCCATGCCAATCTTGTTTAGTCCTCTCATGTACTTGAATGTCTCGATCATATCCCGCATCCCTCCTCTCCTCCAATAAGTACATGTTCAACTCCCTTAGCCTACTCTCATATGGTAAGTTCCCCAGCCCCTGGATCATCTTTCTTGCTCTGTGCTGCACCCTTTCCAGCAATTTAATGTCCTTCTTCAGGTACGGGCACCAGTACTGCACACAGTATTCAAGATAAGGTCTAACTAGTGACCTATACAATAGCAGAATAGAAATGTAGAAACATAGACGTTGACAGCAGATAAGGACCACAAGGCCCATCCAGTCTGCCCATGTTTTCTGCCTTATGAATGTGCCATAGGCCTGTACTCTGTCAATGGCCTATCTATTCATACTCATCTGTATTGCACCCTTATGCCTATCCCATGCCTGTTTGAAGCCCTGCACTGTATTCATATCCACCACTTCCTGAGGTAGGCTGTTCCATGCATCCACCACCCTTTCTGTGAAAAATAACTTCCTCACATTACCCCTTAATCAGCCTCCCCTCTAATCTTATGCTGTGTCCTCTTGTCCTGCCATTTTTCTTATATTGAAACATGTTACACTCTTTCACCTTGTTAATGCCCTTAAGATGTTTGAATGTTTCGATCATCTCACCTCTCTCCCTCCTTTGCTCATGGGTATACATGTTGAATCACTTCCCCTCTCCTTGACATTATCCCCCTTGCGATACAATCCAGCATTTTATTGGCCTTTGCTGCTGCCCTCCTACACTGTGATGAGTTGTTCATTGATCCTGTAATGATCACCCCCAGATCCTTCTCCTCCTCAGTCTTGGCTAACTGTACCCCCTTCCCCCAAATGGTAGTTTCTCCTAGGGTTCTTTGCCCCGAAATGTAGCACTTCACACTTATTGGCATTAAACTCCAGATGCCAGGTGTCAGACCAGGTCTCCAGCTTTGTCAGATCTTCTTGCAACCCGTGCCATCCCTCTAGATCATTCACCACTGCCCCCATCTTGATGTCGTCGGCAAACAGGCTGATCTTGCTCTTGATGCCCATGGAAATGCCTGCTATAAATATCCCAAATAACACTGGTCCCAGCACCAAGCCCTGTGGAATATCACTCATCACTGCCCTTGGGGATGAGAGTTCCCCATCCACCACCACCCTCTGCTGCCTTCCCTGCAGCCAATTTGCCACCCATCCCACCATTTGTGCTCCCGCCCCAGTACCCTCAAGTTTTATTCCAAGTCTCCCATGTGGCACCAAATTGAATGCCTTGCTGAAATCCAGGTACAAGACATCTACTGCATGGCTCTTGTCCATCTGCCTAGTCACCCGGTCATAGTAATCTACCAGGCTGGTTTAGCAGGATCTGCCAGTGACAAAGCCATGCTGTCTACTGTCCTGCAACCCATTTGACTCCAGCAGAGCCACCAGCCTCTCCTTCAGGATCATTTCCAGTACCTTCCCCATGATGGACATGAGGCTTACTGGTTGATAGTTCCCTGGTTCATCTTTGGAGCCAGTCTTATGGAGTGGAACCTCATGAGCCAACCTCCAATCCTGGGGTATGCATCCCGAGTCCAGTGAGGCATTGAATAGGCCTACCAAGGGCCCTGCCAAGATCTCTGCTAGCTCCTTCAGTACCCTGGAGTGAATGCCATCTCAGTGCCCTCAATCCCTCCAGTACTCTACCTTCTGAGATTTCCTCATCCATCACACCCCCTCTGCTCCTGCCCTCCCCCCCTACCTTGGGTATCTCCCCCCCAACTCCTAAGTAAATACTGAGCAGAAGTAGTTGTTTAGCACCTCTGCCTTTTAAGTCCCCCCTTCGTCACCCATCCCCCTCCCTCTTAATCCTTATTATCTGGTCTTTACAACTCCTTTTTTCCCTGATATACCTGAAGAAGTCCTTCTCCACCTCCTTAATGCCCTGCAACAGTTTGAGTTCCCTGGTGGCTGCCCTTACTGCCCTAGTGACTTCTCTCGCTTCCTTCTTGTACTCCTCCCTGTCCTCCCCCCTCCCAGTTTTTTGGCACCTCCTGAAGGTGGCTCTTTTCTTCCTTACCCTGTCCATAACTCCCTTGCTTACCCAGCTAGGTTTCATAACCCTAGCCTTTTTACCCTGCGCCTTGCTGCAGGATTTGGTTGCCTCCACTATCCCAAGCTTTATAAGCTCCCACCTCTGGTTCATGTCCACATTGGGCTGAATTCTGGCTAGGTACCCTTGTACCACCTCACCCATCCTTTCAAAGTCTGCCTTTCTAAAGTACAGCACCTTTGTGTCGGATACCACCCCTTCCTTACCTATATTCAACTGGAACCACATTGTCCAGTGGTCTCTCCCTGCCAGTGGTTCTTCCACCTTCAGTTCCCTCACACACTCCCCATTAGTCAGCATGAGGTCAAGGGTGTTCCCTTCCCTGGTTGGCTCGCTGACCATCTGCAACAGGAAGCTGTCCTGGATGGCATCCAGCATTACCTGCTCTCTCCTACATGTGGTGGCAGTGGTACTCCAGTTCACTCCCAGCAGGTTGAAGTCCCCCACTATCACCACACCCCCCCCTTGCTGGTCCTCCGGATCTGACCTGCTAGTTCTCTATCCAAGTCCTCTGTTTGGGAGGGTGGCCTGTACACCACTACCAACCTTAATGTCTTATTCATGGAATCCGGGATTTGCTTCCACAGTGACTTCATTCTTCCCTCTTCCCCCTCCTCCCTTACACAGTTCCGTTCCCCTCTCACATAAAGCACCACCACCCCCATTTCCATTAACTCTATCCCTACAGAATATCCTGTACCCTGGAACCACTAGGTCCCAGTCATGGTGTTGGGCGGCCCATGTTTCGGTGATTGCCGCCATGTCCACTTCCCCCTCTGCCATAAGTGCCTGTAGTTCCATCATTTTATTTCCCAAGCTTCTAGCATTTAATTAGACCACCTTCCAGACCCTTATCTTCTCTCCCCCCCTACCCTGCTCCCCCTTTCTGGTATCCCCTCTAGCACTTGCAGCTAGTCCTGTCATTGTTATGGGGGGTTAGCCCACATGGTATCCCATTCTGGGGCCTTTGCAAACCTCCAGCCCTCTTGCTACCTCCCTCCCTCTCCTAGTTTAAATTCATTTTTTCTTCTATGTGCGCCCCAATCCTCTGCTTCAACATTTTCTTGTCCTCATTGTTTAAGTACAGCCTATCCTTAGCGTATAAACTGCTGTCCTCCCATCTCACCACCCACCAGCCCATACCCCTTTTCCTGACACCAGATTCCTAGCCATTTGTTGAATTCCTGTATTCTCTGTTTTCTTGCTGTGCTCACTCTAGGAACTGTAAGTACCTCCGAGAAGGTTACTGAACTTTCTGCCCTCTCACAAAGTGGTCCTAGTTCCTCAAACCTCCTCCTCACTACCTCTACTGTCCCATCAGTCAGATCATTTGTGCCCAAGTACAGAATCAGGTGAGGCTTTTCCCTGCGTCTTCTGGCAAATTTCAGCACTGACTGCCCCACCCTTCCCGCTGTCATTCCTGGCATAGCCTCCACCCAAACGCGACTATGCCTCTCCCCTCTGCTGCCCTACCTGATTCTCCTTAGTATTGAGTCCCCAGCACTAGGATCATACCCCTCTTCCATCTGCTTCCCACCCCCTCCCTCCCATCACCTCTTTGTCCTTCTGCACCTTACTCCCACCAGCTATCCCTGATGTAATTCCCTCATCAGTATTCCTCTCTATCCCTTCTGCCTCACTGTCCTCATGCACATCATTCATTGCCCCTTCCTCCTCCTGCACATTGTTCCCCACAACTACCCCGATGTAGTCCCCAGAGCATTACTCCCCCCTTTATCCCTTTCAGCCTCTTTGTCCTTCTGCACATTCCCCACTTTACCCAGGATATAATCCCCTCAGCAGTACTTCCTCTTTATCCCTTTCAGCATGCCACCCACCAGTCACTCCTCCAATCTAGCCCCCATCTAATTTCCCCACCATACTGTGGAATGCTGTTCCTCCACTCCTTCATCTTCATTTACTGCTTCCTTCTCTATGCTATCCTGGTCCTTCCTCCTCACTTCTTGTTTGTTATCACCTCCCCTTCTCCTCTCCTTCTCTTCCTCATTTGTCCTGCTCACATCTGCCCTTTGACCCTGGTTCTCTTGGAAGAGTGTCCCCAGCCTTAGTCCCCCTTGCTCAGTGCCCCCTCCATAAACCTATTCCTCATCCTTCTCCCTGTTGATGCAAACTGTCCTCCACCCTCAGCCCCCACCACCACCCTGAGACACGTCTGCACTCTTCAAAGCTGAACCATGAACTGAAGAATCAAGGTACAGTAAGTGCCATATAATGTATTTCAATGACATTTTGTAGTTATGTTCATAACTTTGCCATTTTTAGGATTTTTTTCACCAAATTTTCAACATGGCCTTTTTGGGACCCTATCTCATGAACATTAACACTGTCATTTTTTTAATCGGGCCCAGAAGGTGATTTCACAGACACTGCGTGAAATCATCTTTCAGAACTGAATAACAAAATTTCAGCACCAGTGTTCCAAAAAGGCCATGCTGAAAATTTGGTGAACAAAAGTCCTAAAAATGGCCATGCCACGGACGTTTGTTGAAATTTTTCTATGCATGTGCATAACTTTGGTAATTTTCAATATTTTGACTCTAAATTATCACCATAGCAATTTTTTTACACCACCTAATGAACAGTACAGCTGTCATTTTTCACATCCTGTCCAAAATGTGTTTCTGCACCTGTGGCACGAAATGGCATTTTGGCATGGATTTGAACATTTTCACCTATGGGGTTTATGAGGTAAGGTCATACAAAGACTATGTTGAAAATTTGGAGTCAAAATATGAAAAAATTACAAGTTATGACCATTTGTTGCAATTTCACTCCGCCCGTTTGTAACTTTGAAAATGTTAAATATTTTGATGCCAGATTTTCAACATAGCCTTCTTATTATCCCACCTCATGTATGTCATAGCTGTTATTTCTCAAATTCTGCCCAAAATATGTTTTTGCACCTGTGGTGTGGAACGGCACTGCAGTTGCACAGAATTATGTTTTGGCAGGGATTCGAACATTTTCTGTACTGGGTACAAGAGGTGGGGTAATACAATGGCTATGCTGACAATTTGGTTACTGTTGTCCTAGAAATGGAAGTGCAGGACCCAAAGGGCTCTGTGTTTCCACAGCTACATGCAGTACATATACACATCTATGGAGTGATGGGAGCACAGGGCCCAAAGGGTCATGCACTCCCACAGGCAAATAAGGATACAATTATATTATCTCAAAAAGTAAGGAAATAAATTGCAAAAAAACTGCGTTAATGCTCTAGTTAGGGTTACAGCCACAAAAGTAGCGAGATGTGGTGTTAGGATTTCCAAACCTAAACACCCCACCCCCACACTGTGCACACTAACAGGCAACGGGGTGTGCCTTGGGGTTGTCAGTCCTAACGCTTACCCCATTCTTCTATACTGTACCTATCTCAGATTATTTACTTATGGAATGGGGTAAGCGTTAGGCGGAATGATCCCAAGGCACACCCCGACTTCTTGGTGTGCACAGCATGAGGTGGGGTGTTAGGTTGAAACCCTACTGCACATTCCTACTTTGTGGCTGTAACCCTAACTAACAGTAATACAGTTTTTGCAATACACATATATATATATATATATATATATATATATATATATATGACAAGGAAGAGGCCATATTAGACCTAGAACTATCAGATGGAGAGCATGTCCAGGATGTTGAAGTAAGGGAACCCCTTGCAGGCAGTGACCACTACACGGGGTGGTTTTCCATAAAAAATGGGAAGGAAGGCAGCCATGTCAAAAATGAAAGCGGTGGACTTTAGGAAGGCAGACTTCGAGAGGATGGGGATAATACTAGAGGAGTACTGGGCAAAGCTCCAACTGAAGATGGATGCGGACTAGAAATGGTGCGTCATTAAGATGGGGATAATTGAGGCCACAGACACTTGTAAGAAGGTCCATAAAAAGAATGTCAGGACCAAGAGACCTAGCTGGTTTAGCAGGAAGGTGACAGAAAAGGTGAAGGAAAAGTGGGTGGCCTTCCTGAAGTAAAAGCGTACCTCAAGGGAGGAGGACAGAGAGGTCTACACTGAGAAATCTTGAGATGCATGGAGACTGGTCCAGGTAGCCAAGGCTTTGATGGAACTAAGGCTGGCAAAGGGGATTAAAGTAGGGGAGAAGGACTTCTTCTGGTACATTAAGGAGAGAAGAAGCAGAAGGGATGGGATTGTTAGGATAAAGAGGGAGGGAGGGAGGATGGGCAGAGGAGTGAGAGGATCAAGCAGAGATTCTAAATGAATGTTTTTGCTCAGTCTTCACCAGGGAAGTGGATAGTCCTATGTCACAGGGGAAAAGAGGAGGGGAACCATGTGGGGGGGAGTATGAGGGGGAGAGATTGGGGTAGACAGGGTCTTAAGAGGACTAAGGGAACTGCAGGTGGAGAAGGCACCAAGCCAAGATGGGGTACACCTGAGGGTCCTAAGAGAGCTGGCAGGGGTAATAGCAGCACCATTGACAGACCAGTTTAACACTTCACTGGAGAAAAGGTGTGTACCACAGAACTGGAGGGGCAGTTCATGGGGTACCTCTCCACAAGAATGGTCCCAGGGACGAGCCAGGTAACTACAGGCCAGTCAGCTTAATCTCCATAGTGGGAAAGTTAATGGAGACAATTCTAAAGGAAAGACTAGTGTACTTCCTGGAGGAGAATGGTCTCCAGGACAATAGGCAGCATTGGTTTGTCAGGGGAGAGCTTGTCAAATCAACTTGATAGACTTCTTCAACTGGGTTATGAGGTCATTGTACAGGGGGCAGGTGGTGGACGTCCTGTACCTGGACTTCAGCAAGGCATTCAATTCAGTGCCACATGGCAGACTGATCAGCAAGCTAGGGGACCTGGGACTAGGGGACAAAATGCTGGGATGGATCACAGGCTAGCTAAGGGACAGGAACCAGAGAGTGGTGGTAGGGGGGAACTGTCCAAACCTAGGCCTGTAACCAGTGGGGTCCCACAGGGCTGAGTACTCAGACCTGTGCTGTTCAACATATTTATAAGTGACATAGCAAACGGGGTCAATAGTAAGATCTGCCTTTTTGCAGATGATACTAAGCTCTGTTGGAGGGTGGACACCAAGGAGGGGAGACATGACTTAAGGGAGGACCTGGCAAGCCTGGAGAAATGGTCAGGCATCTGACAGTTGGGTTTTAATGCAAAGAAGTGTAAGGTAATGCACCTGGTAGCCAGAAACCCAAGGGCTAACTACTGGCTGAGGGGAACATAGGTGACAGTATCAGAAGAGGAAAACAACCTTGGTGTGTTGGTCAGGGGTGATATGAAACACACGGCACAGTGCCACAAGGCAGCAGCCAAAGAAAATAAAATGCTGGGCTGCATCACCAGAGGAATCACCTCTAGGAGAGAGGAAGTTATTCTGCCACTGTACAGGTCACTGGCGAGGCCACACCTGGAATACTGTGTACAGTTCTGTGCCCATACCTGAAGAAGGATATCAAACTACTGGAGGGGGTCCAGCAGAGGGCAACCAAAATGATCCAGGGCATGGGGGACAGAACATATGAGGAGAGCCTGAGGGAGCTAAACATGTACTCCCTGGAGGGCAGAAGAGAGAGGGGGATATGATAGAAATCTTCACGTACCTTAAGGGTATAAACAGGGTTGGTAAAGAGGGCATCTTAAACTTAAGAAAGGAGGGTGCAACAAGGGGGCACAGTCTGAAACTGGTGGTGGTGGGGATTCAAGAGGAAAATGAGGAGGGTTGTGAAGGGGTGGAATGAATTGCCGGAAGAGGTAGTGGAGGCAAAGACAGTGGCCAGTTCCGAGGTGGGGGGAACAGGGTAAAAAACAAAATTAGGACTGGAGGAGGCATTACTGGGAACTGGAAGTAGGAGGGAACTGGAATGGAGGTAAAGGACTCCAAGAGGAGTAGGGAAGGGGGGGCAACTCCAGGGATTTAAATGAGCTACGCACTTGAGCAGACTCGATAGACCACTATGACTTGTTTCTGCTGGCAAATTCATATGTTTGTATGTTCATAGATTTTATATACATATATATATATATATATTTATACAACAAATGTTTGGGGATAAATATACAGATAAAAACTTGTATCTCAGGCACCCAGCGAAGATATCATTGATATCTCCATGTTCCTATACGTCATAGTGATATCTCCATGTTCCTATACGTCATGGAGATATCTCTATGTTCCTATACGTCATCCAAACAAAAGTGAAACTACACTTTCCATTGCAGTCCTACCTCTCTAGAGCCTAGCGCTGTTTCCTGCACACACACCTTACACCCCTGACATTTAGTTGATCCAACAATTATTTTTAACAAATAACTTTGTAAGGCATATCTGGTTGATCCTGCCACTCCGTGTTTGGTAATTGAAAATAACACTGTCACTTTCTCTCTTGAATGTAGTGACCCGGCATATAGTAAAAATAGAATGAACTCCCGAGCTGATTTACACAACACCAGTCAGTATTCCAGAAATGTACTCAAGGTATTTTTGCCTATCACTTTACTTCAATCTTATGCAGAAGCTGCCGACAGTACTGTGAGTGCAGAGGTGAAGCGATCGGCAGCTTCAGAACAGCAAGAAAGCATTTTAGCACCAAAGCAGGAAAAGGCAGATCTGTGGGACCAGAATGTGCCACCCTGCAAATTTGAGTCCTAAGGACCCAACCATTTGCTTGCAGGATGATGGCAAAGATGTGCAGTCATCAGGAGCATACTTTTGCAAAATACTGTCGCAAACATTAAAGTGTAGCAAACGGAAGAGACAAAAGTGTCGCATTTGCAAAAGCATATAAAATAATGTCACAAAATACTGTTGCAAACAGAAGACACAACATTGTCGCATTTGCAAAAGCATGCAAAATAGTGTCACAAAATACTGTTGCAAACATGAAAGTGTCACAAATGCATATCACAACACTGTGACGTTTGCGAAAGTGATTTTCAAATGTATTTCAGGGAATGTGCAAAATCCTGTTTTGGATCTTGTGAACCCCAAAATACCATATGTGTAGTCTATGTTATGTGTTGGTGGGAGCGTGTCGCTCAAGATGCCCAGTTGTGCATAGTGATATGTGTTTTGCGGTGCGTGGAATGTCCGGGATCACAGTTAGCAGTGACAACCCCATTGTACAGCCCGACAGGAGAATGGATGTGTGCTTTCGTGGTTTAGACAGTTGTATGTTAGTTGTGTCACCTGCTGCTGGTTGTGTGTGATTGGTTGTGTTGCCTTGGTCCTTCCCCTACTTGCATGTATGTGTGTGTGGTGGTGGTGGTGGGGGGGGGGCATGCGCAGTTAGGGTTTTCAACCCTAACACCAAATTTCCTCGCTTTTTTTGCTGTGGAACAACCCTAACTGATGCATTAAACTGAGTTTTTTGCCATGAATTTCCCTTCTTTTTGAGAATGTGCACTATTAATAGTGACTAGAATGTGGTGGTGGAAGCGTGGGGATTTTTTGTCACATAGTAACGGTAACGCAAACGCAAGCACAAACAGTAACACACATGGTGACGCAAACGTAAACAATAATACAAACAGTAAGAAAAATGCAAGCACAAACGTTAATGAAAACAGAAATGGTAACGCAAATGCTAACGGCAACAGAAATGCAAACATTAACGAAAACAGTGACGTAAATGATAACAGCAACGGAAACACAAACGGTTACGAAAATGCAAACGGTAAGAGAAACGCAAACAGAAATGCAAATGGTAAAGGCAATAGCGATGCAGAAGGAAACAGTAATGCAATCGACAATGGAAATGCTACTGAAAACACAAACGGTAAGAGCAACAGAAACGAAAACGGTGACGAACACGCAAACAGTAATGGTAATACAATTGGAAACACAAACAGTTATGATAACACCAACAATGATGCCAAAGGAAACAGAAACGGAAACGCTTATGCAAACGCAAAGAGTAACGCGCACGGTGCAGCAAAAAGAAATGCAAACAAAAACAGTAATGGAAATGCAAATGGTAATAGTAACGCAAGCGATAAGCACAAATGCAAGCGCTAAAATGCACCACCGGTGACATAAATGGAAACACTAATAGAGCTTGATTATGGAAAGCAAGCGGAAATGGTAACTGTAACAGTAACGCAAACACACACACTTTTTCTCCCCAAAAGGTGCATTCAGAAGCACAGTGTATACAGAAGAATGTATGCATAATAATGGCCCTTGGAGCAGAAAATGAACACTTGGAATACTAAATTGCTTATATTTTAGGAACCGCACGACAAAGAAAAAAATGTAAAATCTCATATTATTCATGACTTTCCTGGCTGGCTTTGTACTTAGCCCCCTAGTTGAGGGCTAAGCATTTTTCTGACAAACAGTCCATATCTCGAAGCATTTTCGAGATATGGGCTCCGAAAGCTGCGGCAGATGCCGTAATGTTAGCCTATGGGGAAAATCATCAACTTTGGAGTGCTGTAACTTTGTAGCCCTCTAATATTTTTTCACCAAATGGCACATCTATGAGATCTTGACTTTCTTCCCTCCAAAGTTCAGCCCCAAACACCAAACCGTTCTTTTGCAGCAGGGTGGCAAAGATTTACTATTGTTTTGGGCCTAGTGTCGCAAAGTAGTATGATTTGCGACACTTTCGCAAAAAAATCATGAACGTGTCAAATGTGTGACACTACTTTGCGACACTACTGTTTATAAAAATTTTAAAAACATATTTCTGGGGTGTTTAGCCCCCCCAAAAAAGACATGGCTAGCATCCTCAGGGCTTGACTAGGTGAACACAAAAAGAATTGTGTCCCTAGAGAGTCACAAATTTAAATGCTAAGCATTTCTGTGACCACAAACTGAAAACAGGATGGCAGATTTGCGACACTACAGGGGTAGTTTGAGACGCTAAAAACTGCATTTGCGACACTTTCGAATATTTTGTTAACTTTTCCCATTGACTATAATGGTAAATTTGTTTTTTGAATAACTTTTGAACCGTTTAATATTTTTTCACAAAATATTTGAAAGACACATCAGTGACCCCAGCTGCATGTTGCCTGAAGGTTTTGGACTGGTCGCATAGACCGTGCGACCTGTATGCATGGGCAAAGAATGCACAAAAATGCGTAATTACCACATTCTATGGCGCTATGTAGCTCCGCAACCATACATCCGACCATTACGAAACTTGGCAGATCCAGAGATCTATGATACTGCTCCATGCATGCCTAAATTTCAGGCAAATCTGTCATATGGTGTCAAAGTTATTAGAGGGTACCTAAACAAGCAGTTTTTTAAAACTGCAAACTCCAAAATCTGGCTTAATAGCGAGGTAAAGTAAAGGCTGCTGTTTACATTTATGATAAAACTGCATTTATGTAAATAACATAAATATAGTTTCATAGCTTTCAAAAAATGTAAACATCAGCCTTTCACTTCCATAAAACAGCCTTGGTTTCTCCCTAAGATGTCTGCCAAGTGTGTTAAGTGATGAGTCATGATGACATCATCAGAGCCAGAGACAGAGATCCACATATATTTCTCTAGTGCTAACTAGTTCTTCTTGCCCTCTTTATTCTGAATTGTTGTACCAGAGTGATCAACACCATGTATTAAATCATGGATCATTTTGATCAGTACACATGTTAGGCTATGATTTTGTTCATTTTGTTTACTTTAACTTGCGGAAAATGTTTTGCAATTCAGCTGACTTTTTCTTTGGCAAACTGCATTACAGTGCAACACTTCAAATACCTGATGATCTAGTAGTTATATGATGCACTGAATTTTGTTTTTTTGTTAACTGGGAAAGACACACTAAGCTGAAAGCTTGTTTACAGGTGTGGCCTGGGAGCACAAAAAAGTTGAATGACCTGCTCAGGGTCACACAGCAAAGTAGCGGTCTTGTTCAGTTCCAAAGCTCATGCTCTCCTGTTAATCAACAAATAAGGCTTTCTTTTTCCATGTGAACCCCCTGCACCTAGCCTGACATCTGTTGAACACCCCACCATCCATACCCTATCCTTAGTACTGCCTGTGGCCACATATGAGCTTCCGGTCTCTTGAAGAGAATTATCACACCTCAGATTGTAATCTTGTACCTCAGAGAGTTGTGCACACCTACTGTATACTGATACACATCATCAGCTGGCACTGTTAAAAAATGCCTCCCAAATCACACTCCAGTCCACATTCTCAATGTTTGACTTCTGCTCCCACAGTAAACACTGATTGGATCACCACCCTTCTGCACAGTGAAGGTAGTATGTACAGTTCCCTGTTGTTTTTTTTCCCACCTCATTAACCAACAACTAGGTCTTCCTGGAGGGCCAAGCAAGATGCATCATGACCCACCAGAAAAACTGTTGTTCATGCCCTCATAAGGGCTGCACTTACAATGGATACTAATATTATTAGCAGGAGAGGCATACTAACACCTTCAGCAAATCCACCTGACTTCCAGTGTCAGTCTGCTCCTTTACCTGTGATCTGCAGAACCCTGCAGAACAGTTCCCAGCAATTCTTCTCCAGCACTTTTCTACCTTTCTGTGCTGTTCTACAATGCGAGTTGGCTGGCTACCACCCTTCCAAATCTTGAATGAGCTGTACACAATTCCCTCAATACTGTCCTAACAAATGTCAACATCCCCCCCCCCCCCCACCCAAGGGTAATCTCCCTACACTGAATTCAGGTAACAGTTTAGGTGCAGCCCTGCCACTCTGAGTATTTGTCATCACTGGCTACTCTCATCCACACTCAGGTAGTGATCACGATGTTGGCAGCCCCACATTTCAGATCTCACAGTGATCTGCTCAGCATCCTCCCTCATGTCTTCAACTAACCTGAATATAGCAGTACCCTGCTGGAATGGCCTCTTCAGTCCCTCTCTGGCATTCATTCTTCTCACCTGCTCCCCACACCAAAAACTGGTGAGTTCACTACCCTTCTGCATCATGAATGTGTTTAGTACAGTCTCCCCGTGTTATATTTACATATTAATAATAAACATGATCTTCTGGTAAACCAGGCTGATAGCAGCATGGCACTAGAAAAACAGACTTTCCTACCCATATAAGATCTAAGCCACCTATGATTAGGCACTATTAAATGACGTGCATAATGACATGCATGCACACCCATCAGTTAACAGTGCCTAATCAAAGGTAGCCTAGATCTTTTAAGGATAGGAAAGCCCATCATTCCCCTTGTTCCCTGCTGCTATGAGCCTGACTTACTGGAAAGATATGTTTATATTTGATATGTCAAAATAAAATGGGGACTGTACTACTTGCATTCTTGATGCAGAAGGGTGATGAGCTCACCAGTTTTCAGTGTGAGGAGGAATAGTGAAGAATGAATACTACAGGGGGACTGAGAAGGCCACTTTTGCAAGGTACTGCTATATTCAGGGAAGGGGGAAGACAGAAGGAGAGAAATATCAACAGATTACTGTGAGAAATAAGATGTGGGGCTGCTAGCACCTTGCTTACTACCTGACCCCATTGTCCTGGCCAACATTCCCCTTTCCATAATACTAGTTCATGCAATTCTCCAAGGCTGTGTGTGGATAATAATGTATGAAATGGCTGCCACTACACGTTCGGTCACTTCACTACTAGCCAAGTATTGCTTGTAAAGCACTTTGGGATACAATGTGTATGAAAACCACTATTTAAATGCTGATTCTTATTATTATTTCCCATGGAAAAAGAAGACAAGACAAGCATGTATTTGAGTTTTGTGAAAGTATGAACTCTAACATTGGACTGCACAAGAACTTTGCTACAAAAAAGTGATGGCTCTAGGAGGTGGTGAAGGGTGTGGCTGCAACCCCCCCCCCCACACACACACATAGTAATGTACTTGCTTGCTGCTGCATTTCACTTTGTTGAGGAAGTCTGATTGTACAAATACTTGCATTCAAACTATGGATTACATTTGTAGGTTCTGTCAAAATGTACTAGAAAAGAATAATAGCAGAAAATAAAACAGTTTAATAAAAATGTTAAAAAGTGCATATTAAGCATGCACACCACCACAGCACCCCCATTGTAGCATCTTTGATCTACCATAACCACTAGACGACCAGGCTATGCAAGATTTGTACTGCCCTGTGGTTTGCCACAGAGAAATTCGGTTGGATTAAAGCACATTTTCAGCATGTTAAAGTAAACAAAATGAAGAGAACCATAGCATAACATGTGCATTATACATAATATTGCACATGATTTTGACCATTTGGGTGAAACAATTCTATACAAAGGGAAAAAAGAACTAGTTAATACTGTAGAGAGCCATATATCTCTCTGACTTTGGCTCCAATGATGTCATCACATAACACATTTGGAGGCCATTTTAGGATGCAAGTAAGACAGTTTTTTTTGAAATTAGAAGACTGATTTTACAATTTTCAAATGCTCTGGAACCACATTTAGGTAAATTATGTAAATGTGATTTTAGCAGTAATGAAGACAGCAGCCTTTCCTTTATTCACCTACGGAGTCAGACTTTTGAATATGTTGTTGTCAAAATGTTGTTTAGGTATCCTTTAAGCTGCAAAATTTCAGAGTTTAACCTTAAATGGGGTAGTCAACCCTAACTATAGTGGCACGGTAATATATATATATATATATATTATAGGGGCACAGTAGTGCCCCTCTATTACGGTTCAACAGCCAGTTCTATGTTAAACCCACAATTTTGCACTTCAATAACTTTGCAACCATTTGACTGATTCACATGATCTTTTGCAAGTGCCATTGGGGACCAAGGATCTCTGGATCTGGTAAGTTTCGTTCTGGTTGAATGTGCAGGTATGGAAATACGGAATGTCAGAAATTGTGCAAATTACCATTTTTGTGTTAATTCTTTGTCATACCGTTTCTCAGAAACGGCTTGGGGGTTTGGGCTGCAATTTTTAGGGTATATGGGATTTGGGTCACAGGTGTGCCTTTTGAAGGTTTGGTGAAAAAATATTAATCCGTTCAAAAGTTATTAAAGTTTAAATTTCCCCATTATTTCCTATGGGAAAAATTAGATGTGCTGTGCGGACTTTACCATTGAGATTCTGCCATCTTGTTTGTAGCTAGTAACACGGAAAAACTTAAAAAACATGAAAAATACTGCCAGTTGGTAAACACCAACACTTGTGTTTACCTAATCGGGGCCTAAGGAATCAAATTCTGTGGTTACTTTGCACCAACAATGCCTAGAAATATGTTTATTTTAATTGTGACATTTTTGTTTTCGCAAATTGCGGCACTATGTGCCACAATTTGCGAAGGTACTTTTGCGAAACTACTGAGTTCTGCCGCAAATTTTGGCACTGTTTCATGAAACACCAGGGGTTTTGCCGCAAACTGCGGCACTGTTTCGGGAAACAATGGGGGCAGTGCCACAATTTGCGACACTGCTTTTTCTTGCATGTCTGTTTCTTTGTCACTTCATTGCAAAGAAATGGTTTGCATTTCAGGACTTAAATTTTCAGGGTACAAAGGGCTTGCCACACAGATGAGCCTGTTGCTGATTTTGTGAGAACATTTTCATGTGCTGCATAGTTATAAGAATTTGAAGTTCTATTTTGCTGCACCAGTGCTCATTGGCTGAGGTAGTGACTTGTTCAAAAAATTTAGAAACAACATGGTTACAGTGTTAAACAAGCAAGTATGAGTCAGCATCAGCTTATTGAGCTGGAGTCAGCAAGATGCAGTTGCAGTTCTTTAGTTGTTTTATTTTGTTATGTTTTTTTTTAATTGGTGAGTTGCTGTTGCTGGGGTATGGGTGCCAAAAATGCAGCAGAGCTATAGAATGCCATGGGAGAGAATGCATTGCCAGCAGCTACAAAGGATGTGGCTGAACAGAAAACATATTTGGGGTGTTAGAGAAGTCAAAGAAAAAAGAAGTGGCTGCTATCCTTGCTCCCAAATGTTCTTTTAAAAATAAAATATGTATATATATATTTTTTTTTTGCTAAGATTTGAACTACAGAGTAGGTAGGGAGCGGCAAAGTGAGAGTTAGTGCCATGTGGGGAGGGGTGAGAGAGGAGAACTTGCACAGTAATTTAAAAAAACAAAACTCATTTAGCAGGAGAGTTCCTTCAGGTTGAGCAGACAGGAAAGAATAGCGTGAGACACAGTTCCAAGTGACAGATGTGTGCAGTTCTGCTTGAGATGCAGACAATGGGTGCCAGTGAGTTTTCTGTGAGCCAGAGAGTTGGCCGAGCAGCAGGGGGTTGAGGGGTGAGTTTCTTAATGTACAGAATGCCACTGGAGAAAGTTCTGTATTGTGGTTAGGATTTGTTATATTTAACAAAAAAAGAAACAATGTGGAGTGTTTTTGCGGCTGCGAGGGTGGAGTCAGCAGCCATTTTGCAGTTGCTCAGAATACAAGCAACCATGGCACACTTCCATTTTGGAGTTTTGGGCTGATCCTTCCAAAACCCCAAAACAAGAAGCAGTCCACCGTGGCCATTTGCAATGGAGGCCCGGTGGCACTATTTCTTGTGCCATCCGACACTTCCGCATTCTAAAACAGAACTGCACATGCATGCATGTCGCGCTGTGCAGTTCTGTCGGCATCAGCATCTTGGGAATGGCATTTTGCCATTCAACAGAACTATCCATGTGCAAGTGCCTCGCATGCGTACTTCTGTCAGCACCGCCATCTTTGTAATGGCATTCAGCGGTGCTCATTCCCCAGCGCTCTTACAAGCTCGCCACAGCCATATCGGCTCTGACAAGAGATTGTTTTTAAATGCAGTGGCACTGGCAGCATAGATCTCAGATTGTGCCTGAGAGATAAGAAAGAGCTGGAAAAAGTTCGAAAAGAGAGGAGTGTGAATGACAAAAGAAAGCGGTTTAGGCGGCTGGCGGCTGGAGATGGCAGTTAGGAATAGAAGGCTACAAATACTAACAAAAGATCGGTTTATTTTTTAAAGAGGTTATGGGCATGATGAAGAGGCAGAGTTCAGCAGTAAGAGAGCTGATGTTTGTGAATGGGTAGGCTGGGAGGAGAAAACGAGCAGTGTGCAGTTTGAGTGTGTGTAGAAAAACAAGCATTTGCCAATGCAGAAATTTCACTGTTGGTATTGCTGTTGTACATGCCTCCCATATTTTTCTGTGTGTATTCCTCTGCCTTGCATTTTAAGACATCACTCTCAGCACAGATGTCTTATGTTCTTCCAGCACTGGTTCATTTCATTAGAAAAACAAGCATTTGTCAATGCCGAATGTTTGCTTGCTGGTATTGGCATTGGTAGTGCAGGAGTTAAAGAGATGCATAATAGCAATGGCAGTGAAGTACTGAAGTAGCACCAACCCCCGGCCCCACCCTGCAGAGACTGACAGGTGTTGGGGGTGTGCCTTTGGGTCATCGGCCATAACACTCATGCCATTCCACCTCACCCCACCCTGCAGACACTGACAGGTGTCGCAGTGTGCCTTGAGGTCTTCGGCCCTTACGATCACCCCATTCCATAAGTAAATAAGCTGAGATGGGTGCAGTATAGGAGAACAGGGTGAACATTATGGCTGAAGACCCCAAGGTACACCTCGATGCCTGTCAGTGGCTGCAGGGTGGGGGTTGGGTGTGGGTGGAATGGGGTGAGCATTATGGCTGACTACCCCAAGTCACACACCTGACACCTGTTAATATGTACAGCATGGGCATTACGGTTGGAAACACTAATGCCCCGGGTGTTTTTTTGTATTTTTGCTCAAGATTTTCAACATGGGCTTTTTGGGACACCACCTCATGAACAGTGGCAGTATAATTTCGTTACTCAATCCCAAAAGGTGATTTCACACAGCGAGTGTGCCATTTGGCGCCACAGGTGTGAAAACACATTTCAGGCAGTATGTGAAAAATGACAGCTATACTGTTCATGAGGAGGTATGAAGAAATGGCAATGTTGAAAATCTAGAGTGAAAATATGAAAAAGTGGCAGTTACGAGTGTGCGTAGAAACTGTGCAACGCACGGTCGTAACAGTCATTTTTTGGAATATTTTCACCAAATTTTCAACATAGCCTTTTTGGGACCTCCCCTCATGAACAATGGCACTGGGATTTCATTAATCTGTCCTGAAAGCTGATTTTGCACAGTGACAATGCCATTCTGCACCAGAGGTGCAAAAACACATTTTGGGAAGGATGCAAAAAATTACAGCTATACTATTTATAAGGGGGTATGAAAAAATGGCAATGTTGGAAATTTGGAGTGAAAATATTAAAATTTGATGAAGTAATGCAGTCATTTTTTTGGAGTTTTGGGTGGGCTCCCAGTGTGCCACATTAATGGGGGGGGGGGATACATGCTGACACGGGAATTGAGCACCCTGATGTCAGCAGAAAGATCTGCTAGCGTGATTACGCTTAAGTGGAAGCGCCTCCGGGCACTGTAAGCTCCCAGCCCGTACGGAGCTTAGGATGTGGCCTACTCCGCATGGGTGGAAGAAAAGGAACAAAAGGAGACAGCAGGAAGTGGAGGAGGCAGGGGAGGAAAGCGCCTCCTCCCACCTTCCAGAATCGCCGCTCCAGCGGCACTATTGTGAATGTATTTATGCCCTACAGGGCTTAAGGTGTCAGCCAGGGGTGCAAGGGGCTGGAGAGAGAAGGGACCAGTGGGGTGGTGAGGAGGGGGAGATGTCAGCCAGGCTGGTCAGGACACAAACAGCTGTTTGCTGGGTGGTGATCTGCAGATGAAAGGAAAAAGCCGCCACATGATTGATGCAGCTTTTTCTTTTCAAATGCAGACCACTTCAGGCAAAACAGTGTCATGATCAGCCTGGCTGATGATTGGTGTGATACTGTTGAGCCTCTTGCAGAGCACTCTGCATTGGACAGACAGTGTCACACCCCTCAAAAGTCACTCATCCCAAGAAGTTTGATGCGCATACACGAACTTAAAAAAAAGTAAAAAAAATAAGGGATTTGCCTCTGCTGCTGGTACTTGTTTTAAGTAAAGGATTTGCTTCCTCTGGTACTTGTGTTTGTTTTAGGGGTGAGTGAGGTGGATGGGATGAGTCTCTGTGACAGAATTTAACTGTTTAAGACTATAAGTAGTGCCAGCTAGCCGGGCAAGGGTATGGGCAGTGACATAGCTATTACATACATGAACACAAGAGGCCGTAGCTACTACAGTATGTACATAAATGCTAATAATGTATCTACTGTGTACATAAATAAAATTCATGTACACAGTAGCTCAAGTGACAGCATTTATGTAATGGCTTTTGTGTTCATACCCATTTGCTTAAATATAAATCTCAGCAACCTCCCAGCCCAACAACCCTCCCACCTGGCCCTGTGGTCTTCTACAGCCTACCCCAGTGGCATTTCCTTTAAGGGCAGTACCTTCCCAGGCATAATCTAGCGTGGGTCGTGTAATAAGGGCACAGTGCTCTTAGATATTGGCATCCTCATTTTCTGGCAGGATTGCTTTTTTCTCTTTTTTTTTCTCCACACTCCACTGTCCTTAATGGTAGCTGAAGTCAGACCTCTAAGCATGGGCACCCAGTAGCATGCCACAGTTGCTTTCTTCCCACAGCGAGGCGCCACGTCTGTTCTGTCCTCTGTACCACCAGAAGGTAAACATGCAGTGAGCTAACCGACCACTCTTCCTTGGAGGCAGGGAAGGTCCAGACAGTTGCTGATGTAATCTCATGCTGGTGCACGGTGCCATCCCAGGCTCAGGGCACAAACATGGGCCACCAGCATAGCATGTGGTTCCCCAGCCGTTGCAATGTAAGGCCAGTTGTTGAGAAACTCTCAACCCACTTATTGAGCCAGCATGGGGTCCATTAGAAAAGCCATTTTTCATGCCTTTAACTGTAAATATACGAAAAAATACTGTAGCTATGAAGAGAACATTAAGCTTCTTTTATTTTGTGTCAGTTGTTCTGTACTCCCAGCTGAAATCTTTTGTTTTTGACAAAATAAATTTTTGCATGGCAACATATTGTGATGTGATCAATGATGGAATGTGAAGTAAATGGACTGGATGAACCTCTGGGTTTTTTTCTGCCTACACAATCTATGTTTCTATGACATCACTTGTAGACAAGTAGCAAGATTAGATGACATAACTATATCTGATGCTATTCCTCTACAATTCTCATTTGCTCTTGAGAATGTATGCATGTAACTATATGTGTATCTCGGTACATAAATATCCCATATTATGTAAAAACAGTACTTGTGACCTAATGATCTTCTGCTTTAGTCTCTTTGTTTTTATTTATTTCTATGTATTTATTTATTTTGATGACTGAGTAACTGCACTGGTGCCAAAGCACCATTTTCAGGCACAACCTGGGGTTTTGGTGCTACTTTGTGAGAGGAAGGAGCCTGTTTTGGCATAGTGTGGGTATTGTGTGGGGGGTGGAAGGTGATAATGGTGGCAGGGTGGGTACTCCAACCAGAGGGTGGTCATGCTGACTATCAGAGATGGCATTCTTTCCTACACGATGGTAATTCTGGACCTAGCATGGGCACTGAGGTATACAGGGCAATCATTCTGGCCTTACGGTCAGCAATCAGGCACAGAGGGTGGGTACTTGTGTAGGTATTGAGGCCCAGAGAGTGGGCATTCCTGTCACCAGGGTGAGCATTCCAGCCTCAGGGTGGGCACTCCAGCCCCCAAGTTTGGCATTCAGGCCCAGGTATGTTCCTTCCAACCCCCAGGGTGGTTCTTCCAGCCTCCAGGATGGGCATTTTGGCCCTGAGGATGGGCATACTGTCCAAGAGGGTAGTCATTGAGGCACAAAAGGTGGGCATTGAGGCACAGAGGGTGGACATGCAGGCCCCAGGGTGGGTATTCAGGCCCTAAGGTGGGTATTCTAGCACCATGGTGGGCACTGAGGCACAGAGGAAAGTCATTCCAGCCACTAGGGTGGGTCCTCTGGCCCTTGGTCAGGCATTCCAGTCCCCAGGAAAGATATTTCAGCCCCAGGGATGCAATCCAACCCCAGGATGGGCAATGAAGCATAGAGAGAGGGCACTGCAGCCACCAGGGTAGGCATTTCAGCATCCCAGGGTGGACACTGTGGCTCTAGGGTGAACACTGAAGCACTGATGGTGGACATTTCAGGCGTAGAGTGAGCATTGAGGCACAAGGGTTGGCATTCTGGCCAACAAGGTGAGCATTCTGACCCCCAGGGTGGGCATTCTGGCACACAGGGTGAACATTCTGGTACAGGGTGGGCATTCTAGACCTAGAATGGTCATTGAGGCACATACAGTGGTCATTCTAGCCCCTGGGACACAGAGTGTGGTCATTCTAGCCCTTGGGTGAGAATTGAGACACAGGTAATGGCCAGACTAGCCTCGGGATATGCACTGAGGTGCAGTGGTTGGCATTTTGGTCCAAGGGTGAGCATTTCAGCCATAGGGTGGGCATTCTGGCACTGAGACACAGATGGTGGTCATTCTAGCCAGCTGGGTGGGTACTTCAGTCCTAAGTTGGGCATTACAACACAGAGATTCCAGCCACAGGGTGGGTAACGAAGCACAGTGTATGGTCATTTAAACTACTAGGATGGGTGTACACCAGGGAGCATTATTGCCCAAGAAAGGGTGTTCCAGCACTCTGCATGTATATTGCAGCACTCAGAGAAGTCATTCTGGCCCTAGGGTGAGCATTCCAGTCCTAGAATGGGCATTCCAGCCACCCAGGGTGATCATTATGGCCCCAGGGTGGTCCTTGCAGACCTTCAGTGGGCATTGAGAAACATAGAAACATAGAAACATAGAATTTGATGGCAGATAAGGACCGCTTGGCCCACCCAGTCTGCCCATTTCCCTACCTAATGGATAAGCTGCAGATCCTAGTTAACCAGCAGCCTACTTCTTTCTACCCCCACCCCCTAGAATTGCCTTATGGCTGTCCCATGCATGCTTGAATTCAACAACTGTTTTTGACTCCACAACCTCCTCCAGAAGGCCGTTCCATGCATCCACAACCCTCTCTGTGAGAAAATACTTCCTTACATTACCTCTGAGCCGCCCCCTCTATCTTCAAATTGTGCCCCCTTGTTCTTGCACACCTCTTTTTTTGAAAGATGCTACCCTCTTGGACTTTGTTGATTCCCTTGAGGTACTTGAAAGTTTCTATCATGTCCCCCCTCTCCCTCCTTTCCTCGAGGCTATACATATTAAGCTCCTTTAGCCTCTCTTCATATGTATTCCAGTGCAGACCCTGCACCATTTTAGTTGCCCTCCTCTGGACAGCTTCTATCTTGTCTATGTCCTTGCGGAGATTGGGTCTCCAGAACTGCACACAGTACTCCAGATGGGGTCTCACCAGCTGTCTGTACAGAGGGATAACAACTTCTTGTTTTCTACTGGTAATGCCTCTCCCTATGCATCCCAGTATCCCCCCAGCCCTCCTTACTGCCCTCTCACATTGCTTGCCCACCTTTAAGTCATCTGATATGACTACCCCCAGGTCCCTTTCCATTTTTGTTGTTGTTAGTATCTCACCCCCCATTGTGTACTCTTCCCCTGGGTTTTTGTTTCCCAGGTGCATTACCTTGCACTTCTTAGCATTAAATCTAAGTTGCCATACATTTGACCATTCCTCTAACCTTGCCAAGTCCCTTCTCATCCTTTCCACCCCACCTTGTGCATCAACTCTGTTGCAGATCTTTGTGTCATCTGCAAAGAGACATACTTTTCCTTCCAGTCCCTCTGCAATGTTGCTTACAAAGACATTGAAGAGGACCGGTCCTAATATTGAACCCTGCGGCACTCCACTAGTAACCCCCTTTTCTTCAGAGTGGACTCCATTTACTATTACCCTCTGTGTCCTATTCTCCAGCCAATTCTTTACCCAGGCTATCATCTTGGGACCCTCTCAGGCTGGCTAACTTGTATATTAATCTTTGTGTGGGACTGAGTCAAATGCCTTGCTAAAGTCTAGGTAGGCCATGTCCACAGTCCCTCCCTGATCTGCTACTTTGGTCACCCAGTCAAAGAAATCTATTAGATTCGTCTGGCATGACCTTCCCGCTGTGAATCCATGCTGCCTTGGGTCCTGTGTCCCTCTGGCCTCTAGGTACTCGACAATTCTTTCCTTCAGAAGTGATTCCATCATTTTCCCTATCACTGGGGTTAAACTAACAGGTCTGTAGTTTCCTGCTTCTGCCCTGCTCCCACTTTTGTGAAGGAAATCACATCTGCCCTCCTCCAGTCCTCAGATACCACCCCATCCTCCCATGATTTGTTAAAGAGGGTTGTCAGTGGTGTCACTAGTTCTACCCTTAGTTCTTTTTAGAATTCTGGGATGAATTCCATCGGGCCCCCATTGCTTTGTCCACCTTCAGTTTTAAGAGTTCTTTCAGAACCCTTTCTTCTGTAAATGGGCTGGTATCAACTTCTGTATCCAGAGTGTTTCTATTGTTTGTTTTAGTTACCTCCCCCTCTTCGTTTGTAAATACTGAGCAAAAATATTTGGGGTACAGAGCATGGGCATTCCTGCCCTAGGGCGGGCATTGAGGCACAAAGAAGGGTATTTTGGCCCCCCACAAGGTGAGAAAGATGGCCCTAAAGTGGGCATTCTGGCCCCAGCATAGCCATTCTGGCTCTAGGGTGGGCATTCTGGCCCCTAGGGAGGTCATGCTGGCCACCAGGGTGGCCATTCTGGCCTCCGGGTTAGTCACTGTAGCCCTAGAGTGGGCATTCCAGCCCCCAGGGTGGGCATTCAAATCCTAGAGTGGGAATTCCTGCACCAGGGTGAGTATTCCAGACCTGGAGTGATAGGCATTCTGAACCTTATGGTATGCAATCTGGATCACATGGTGGACATTCCTGACCCTGGTTGTGCATTCTAGACCCTAGGATCTGAATTTCAGCACAAATGGTGGGCATTCAGGCAGACTGGGTGGGTATTCTGACACAAAGGGTGAGCATCATAGCCCTTGGGTGGACTGTGCCCACCAAAGTGGGCATTCGTGACCCTATTGTGGGAATGCAGGCACAAAGGGTGAGTATTTCTGTCCTAGGGTGGCATGGTGCCCCTCCGACTGAACATTCCAGCCACAGGGTGTGCATTCCTACTCTCATGATGAGCAATCCAGCCCTTAGGTGGACATCTTGGCCTGCAGGACGTGCATTCTTGTATAAAGGGTGGGCATTCCTGCACCAAGGTAGGCATTCCTGTCCCAGGGTGGGGGGCATTCTGGCCCTACAGTGTGCAGTCTGGCACAAAAATGGTGGGCATTCCTGCCCCAGGGTATGCATTTCAGTCCAGACAACAAAGGCACACTCAGGAAACCAAGTCAAAAAAAATAATGTTATATTGCGTAAGAAGTTAGTGTAGTCTGACTGGAAGTAGTCTGTTGGTTAACTAGGATCTGCAGCTTATCCGTTAGGTAGGGAAATGGGCAGACTAGGTAGGCCATGCGGTCCTTATCTGCCATCAAATTCTATGATTCCATGTAGAAGTAGAGCTGGCCTGGTGGCGCTGAGGGATGAGGCGTTGGACGTCACACCTCGTGCCACACCGGCAACGCGGATTTGGGAATGGACTTGAGTTGCTCAGGGGATGGCAGTGATGAGGAAAGATCGAGTGTCTATAGACAGCTCTCTGTCCTTGGGGAGGGGGGCAGTATGGCATGCTGCTAGCCTGCCACCCAGCAGTGTCTGAGTGTTAACACATATGCGATGTCAGAATGGGAGGGCCCCACGTCCAGGGCATAAGGCTGCCTCCATGGAGACGGAACCCAGCTGCTCCACCCTTTGCACATTCATGAGGGTGGAAAATACCAGGAGCTGGCAGGCTCCATGATGTCCTGATGTGCCCTCCGCACTAGCTGTCCTAATTCTGGATTGTGCTCGGGGGGGGGGAGAAAGCTGGGGGCGCTCCTGTCTCTGGCCCCGCCACTGGGGGGTATTTCGCTGGGGAACTCCGTGGTACGGCTGGGCGGGGCAATCAGGGTCGAAGGACAAGCTCCTCCGAGGGAGGGCCAGAGATGCCTGCCAAAAAAAATTAAAAAGAAGTTAGTGTAGAAGTGACACTTTTATTGCACTCAGTAGCACAAACATAAATTGTACGGTGCAGGTGCAAATGAATAAATTAAACATACTACGCGAAAATGCAGATGCTCCAATTGCCCTGATACTGCGTTATAGTCCCAGCAGTTCACTCAGCTTTTGGCCACAGGGTTAGCATTCCAGCCCTCATGGTGGTCATTACAGACCTAGTGTGGGCATCCCACCCCTCAAGTGTGCATTCCAGCACAAAGGGTAGCCATTCCTGCACAAGGGTGGGCATCCTGTCACAAGGGTGGGCATCCTGGCCCCAGGGTGGGCATTCAGGCCCCAGTGGTGGGCATTTTTGCATCAGGGTGGGCATTGCAACCCCAGGGTGGGCATTCTGGCAAATGGTGTGTGCAATCTGGTACAGAAGGTGGGCATGCTTGTCCCAAAGTGGGCATTCTGGCACATGAAGTGGACATTCTGGGCCTGGTACACAGGGTAGCCATTCTGACCCTATGGGAGCATGCCAGCCTTTGGGTGTGCATTCCAATTTCAGTGTAGGCATTGTGGCATATAGAGTCAGTATTCCATGAGGCAGGGTAGGCATTCTACCTTTCAGACTCAGGGTGGGTATTACATCATACAGGGTGGACATTCTGGCCTTTGGGTGGCGTGAGCATTATGACCCCATTTATGTTACACCTGTCCAAACTTGGAAGCTAAATATGTGGGAAGCAACTTGATTTATTTTGTACTAGCCCAACAGCAAATCTTAATCCCAGTTAACAGGACCTTGCTTAAATCTCACAATGTTGTGAGTTTCACAGGGCAAGAACAGATACAAAAACCAAAAACCCACACTGTACCATTCGAGAGAACAGAAAGCTCAGTTATTCAGATGACGTTTATTTAAAATAGTCTGAAGAAGATGCCACAGAAGCAATTAGCAAGTAATTAATAGTCTCTTTGAAATACATTGGTTCCAAGACTCTCTCGTTAGACTCCCAATACTCTGGTGACTGCTCCACCTCAGAAGGGGGAGGGGAGTTACTTGAAAAGTATGTTCTTTTACCAGTCCCTTTTAGTTGATAGCCACATTACAGCAGTCCTGATTTCAGCGTGTTATGTAACCAGTCCAGAAGATGACAGTTCTTAATAAAATATTCACAAACAGGAGCCACTTAAACCCACAGCCCCATCCCAACCCCAGTAAAATCTCACTCCTAGTCCTTTTGTTTACTTGTCAAAGATGAGAGATTAATAAGGGAGTTTTGTTGGCAAGGGTTTGCAGTCATTTATAAACATGTGTTTTTACCTAGTCAGCAGGGGAGAAGGGGGTAAAGCTAGCTGGCATTCTCTCCCTCAATGTTCTGATCTGGTGGTAGATGTTTGGAGCTGGTGGGAGTCACGCCTGACTGGCGTGTCGCATCATGGTTGTGAGGCATGGTACATGACACATGACGCAGTATGTTGTTTCTTTCCTGCACTCCCGTAGCATTGACGTTGCTGCAGACAGACTCATTGCTTGCAGATGGTGTGATAACACCCTTAGAAAGTGAAGGATTCTATGGTGGTGATGACGGGGAGTACCTAGATGTTAAAAAGGTACAATGCACCACCTTGATGGCATTGTTGGATGTAGAAAATACCATCTCTCTCTCTCTCTCTCTCTCTCTCTCTAGAAATGGATGCATTTTTGTACAGTTCATTTTACAGAGCAATCATTTCTATCTTACATCATCAGACAGAAAGACGGCGATGCCAGATTTTACTGATGAAGCAGGGAAGTAATAACTCAAAAGATCTACAGGGGGTAGTGGTGCAACTCAAAGTGGCCTTTAACCTCTGTCACAGGATGAAGGTAACTGCCTCTGTTTTTCTCTGCAAAGTACATCAAGAATAAAACTGTAGCTAAATACAGTACCCGTACTCAAGAGTCTGACTAGCCTCTCCAAGGAAGTGTTAGGGGAACAAACAGTGAAGGCATTAAAGAATGTGTGGGATAGACATACGGAAACCCTAGGGAAAGTACAATAATATTGAAACATAGAAATTGTCGGCAGATAAGGACTGCTAGACCCATCCAGTCTGCCCGTTGGCCCTATACATTGTATGTGGCCACTGACCCTATGTGATCAATGGCTTTTCATCACTCCCTCCCCTCTCAGGCTTCCTTTGTGCCTGTCCCATGCATGCTTAAACCCCTCCACTATCCTTGCCCCCACTACCTCTTGTGGCAGACTATTCCATGTGTCAACTACCGCTTCTGTGTAGAAAAACTTCCTCTCATTACCTCTTAATCTACCCCCTTCCAGTTTCATATCATGCCCCCTTGTCCTAGTACTTTTTCTACATTGGAAAAGGTCCCCCGCCTGCACCTTGTTTATGCCCTTGAGGTATTTGAAAGTTTCAATCATGTCCCCCCCCCCGCTGTCTCCTGTCCTCCAGTGAGTACATATTGAGGTCCCTTAGTCTCTCATATGTTTTGTGGCGTAAGCCCGGCCTGTACCATCTTTGTTGCCCTTCTCTGGATAGTCTCTACCTTATCTATATCCTTGCAAAGGTGTGTTCTCCAGAAGTGCATGCAGTACTCCAGGTGAGGTCTTACCAATGTTTTATACAATGGCATCACCACCTCCCACCTCCTGCTAATAATATCCCTGCCTATGCACCCCAGAATGCCACTGGCCCTTCCTGACAACTTTGTACACTGCTTTGATACCATAAGGTCATCAGAGATGATAACCCCTAGGTCCCTTTCTTCTTTGGTGACAGTCAGCTCCTCCCTCCCCCCCCCAACCTGTAGCTCTTCCCAGGATTCCCTCTACCCAGGTGCATTATTTTGCACTTCTTTACATTGAACTTCAGTTACCACATCTCCGAACATCTTTTAAGCTCTCCAGGTCCCTCTTCATTTTCTGCTCCACTTCTGGAATACCCACCCTGTTGCAGATCTTGGTGTCATCTGCAAGCAGGCAGACCTTTCCTTCCAGCCCCTCTGCGATATCACTAACAAAGACATTGAAAAGGACTGGTCCTAGTACTGATCTCTGTGGTACCCCACTGGCCACCCCCTCTCCCCAGATTGTACCCCATTTACCACCATCATCTGTCTCCTGTCTGTTAACCAGTTCCTAACCCAGATTACCACCTTGTCTCCCATGCCCAGACTATCCATTTTGTTAATCAGCCTTCTATGTGGGACAGTGTCGAAGGCTTTGCTGAAATCTAGGCAGGCAATGTCTACTGCCCCTCCCTGATTAAGTTCCCTAGTCACTCAGTCAAAAAAAAAAAACATTAGATTCAATTGATATGACCTTCCTGCTGTGAATCCATGTTGCCTCAGATCCTGAGCACTACTGGATTCCATATGTGACACTATCCTTTATTTCAGCAGTGTCTCCATGATCTTTCCCACCTCTGAGGTGAGGCTGACTGGCCTGTAGTTCCCCACCTCCTCCCTACTGCCACTTTTGTGCAGTAGGACTACATGTGCCCTCCTCTAGCCCTCTGGAATGACACCCATGTTGAGTGACTCTGTGAACAGGGCCACCAGAGGCACTGCTAGTTCCCTTCACAGCTCCTTTAATATCGTCTGATGGTGCTGTCAGGCCCCACCTCCTTATCCACCTTCAGCTTTGTGAGTTCTTCCAGAATTCTCTCCACTGTGAATGGACTGGTGTTCACCTCTTCCCCTTCCCCCATTGCCTCTGCAACCCAGCTGTGGTCTTTGACCCTCCCCCTCCTTAGTGAATACTGAGCTCAAGTATTTGTTCAGTCTTTCTGCATTGTCCAGATCCCCCTCCTTTCACTCTCTCTTCTCCCCTTTGAGCCTCACAACCCCCCCACCCCGGTTTTTCTTCTTTCACTGATATACCTATAAAATGCCTTATCCCCTTTGTTTACAGACTGTGCTAAGCCCTCTTCTGTCTGCACCTACGCCCTCCTAACAGCCTTCCTTGCTTCCCTTAGACATTCAAGGTACACCTCCCTGTTCTCCTCCCTTTGGCTCCCCTTATATTTCCTGAAACTCAGACTTTTAGCCCTGACGTTGTTCCTCACCTCTTTGGAGAACCATAGTAGTTTCCTTTTTCTTTTTCCTTTGGCCACTATTCTAATGCATTGGTTTGTTATATTCACTATGGCTCCTTTCAGTTTCTCCCATTGTTCTTCCACCCCCTCTACTACCTCTCCCTTCCCCAGGACTGCTTGCATACATCTACCCATTTCAGTGAAATCCATCCTTCTGAAATCTAATACTCTTGCCGTTGTATGGCTTAATTGAGTCCATGTCTTAATGCTGAGCCACACCATGTGGTGGTCACTGGACCCCAGCTGCCCTTCCACCTGTATTTCTTTGACTCTGTTCCCACTGGTCCATACCAGGTCCAGAACTGACTTGTCCCTGATTGGCTCATGCACCAGCTGCCTGAGTCCAACCCCCTGCAGGGATTCAAAGATGACTGTGCTTCTGGCTAAAACAGCCATCTGGATGGCCTAATCCACGTCCTGCATATTAAAATCCCCCAGTAGCAGGATTTCACCTTTAGCTGCCATGTCATGTATGTTCTCTACTAGTTCCGTCTACTTCCTCCCTCTGTGCCAAAGGTCTGTAGATCACTCCTGTGCATATTGCTGTTCCATTCTCTGGCTCCAGTGTGACCCACATTACCTTGGCCTCCTCCTGTCTTCCCTGAACTTCTGTAGCCTTTATACCATCTCTGATGTACAGGGCCACTCCCCCACCCTTTTTACCCTTCCAGTCCCTCCTGAACAATGTATAGCCCAGTACATCGACTTCCCAGCCATGATTAGCAGAGTACCAGTTATTGCTGCTATGTCGCGGCCTGCATCTGCCAACAAGGCCTCCACCTCTGGAACCTTATTTCCTAGGCTACTGGCATTCATTATAGCATGACCTTCCATGTGTTACAGTCTGCCCTACCTCTGCTCTTGTTCTCCCTCTCCAGCATCTTCCCCCCACCCTGGTTTCCTTTCCTATGTGCTCTTACCCCCGTATCACTCATTATACATTCTTTACCTGCCTGCCCCTCCCTGCCTGCTTTAGCATGGGGGGTGTTCCTAAGCCTCCTTACCCTCCTGGCTCTCCCCAGTCAATGGACACTTGGGGGGTAGGGAACTGGGAATATGGGCAGACTGGATGGGTCTTGCAGTCCTCATTTGCCATCAGATTCTACTTATCTATGTAACAGCTCATTATTCTTCTAGGACTATAAAAATATAACATAGACCACTTATTTGACAGAACTGTATTGTAAAGGGAGTATGAGGTTACAACTAGGCCATACTGGGGAACACAGACTTACACTTAGATTCCAGCTATACACTTTTAATAAGGTTGCTTTTACCAAAGTCCTCAAGATGGAGTTTGAACATTGTTCTTGTTATCCCTTGTTAGTATACGTGCCCTAGAATGTCTCATCTTGCCAATATGGAGTTTATAATATACATATAATTCAGGTATTTCACAGCATGAGTATTAGTAGATTACAGAAATAAATGCTTTAAGAATTTAACACACATTGGTTGTGTAACAAGACCACTATTGGGGAACTTGTGTCTCAGAAATGTGCATTGACCAAAACTGACAGCACATACATGGCACACTAGTTTATGCGTTATTCAGTGACACGCATCTATTGTTGTGTTTTTAAAGCAGCAGAGCAACAATAAAATGTTTTTCCAAAAAGCTTGTTTGGCTACACTTAAAAATAACATTAGCATACCCATGAAATCTACTTTGTAAGTACCTCCTTTGATGAGCACCATGAGGTTTTAAACATTTTATTGACTCTTCCCTTTGCCAGATCTACATTACTATTTATAAGCCAAATATGGTAGCCATCTTTTCTCTTGAGAAAAAAATAAAGGAAAAAGGTTTTCAAATACTCAAATCGGTTTAAAATATTCAAACTGTGGTGTAACTAGAGCATTTTACCACCAAATAAATCTGGAAGGTGTGTGTAATCTTTTATAGTGAAAAAAGACATAGGGTCAATTTATTTGCCCAGTTTTGTTGCACTGCTGTTTAAACAAAGTTTGAGACAACACTGGATCCTAATATAAAGACAGAAGAACAAGCAGGTAAGCAAAATATATGTCTCTGCATGGATAGGCTTAAATAGCAAGGGCAATATGAGAATGGCGGGCAGAGAAAAAATAAATGCATTTTGAATTCAAGGCCTACCCAAGGTTTAAACTTGACCTGAACAGTGTGACTCTATATGGCCCACAGTGGTCAGTTCCAGCAGATGTGGAGTCATCCCAGTGGGTGTGATCATTCTGAGAGTGAGGGCAGCCATTCTAATTTGTGGCACATGAGGGGAGTTTCCCCTCAGTCAGGGTGGCTGTTCAGGCTCAGTTCCAGATTTTACCCTTTATCCTCCACTACTCAAGGGGCAACATGTGGAATGTCCAAAGACACTGGAACACTGAAACACATACCACTTTGTGTGTTCTGGTGGTTCTGGCCATTCCCAATTTTACCAGTTCTGCCCATTCCAGTATTCTAGACTTCATCCATACTCCCTTCTCCTGGTGAGATGATGGGGTACAGCCTTTGGAAGCAGATGTTTTGTGATGCGCTATTAATTTCTTCAACAAGAACATGTGATGGTACTTTAAAAAAATTGTATATGAGCATAAAAGTCTAATTGGGGGTTTAGCTAGGAGCAGGGGGAGATGAATGTTTTGAGTAGTTTTCATTTAATGGACTAAGATTACTCCAAGTGTGTGGAGCCCCGAATGCGATAGAAAGTCTGCCAACATCTCTGATGTGCTAATTGAATTCTTTGTCAGTAGTTTTTTCAAATTTTAGTGAAAGCTAAGGGCTTTATTATATTCCCTTTAATAGTGAAGTTCTTGAATGAAAGCATTTAATCTTTTTTCTTTTTCTGGATATGCAAGCATAATATATGTTTGGTTTTGGGACTGCAATTTAGCCTTTAGGTATGTCTGACAAGACATGCTGATTGTCACACTGACTCAGAGGAATTGCCATAGCTATGGAATACAAAGTGATGGTCCTTGTTCTAGCAACAGAACTCTTAGGAACATGACTCCTACGTGGTATGACAATTCAGATGAGCAACACCCCCACCACCCCAACAGAGAGGAGTTCTACTGAATGCTTTTCAGCAGCTTTCTTTGTACATCTACCCTGCACTAACAGCTTCATTACACTAACTGAGATTGTTTTGCTATCAACCTTCGCACCCCCGCTGGGTAATTATTTTCTTTATTCTCTTTTTAAGAAAGTGAGCAGTCTATGAGGATCCATTTGATAAGAACTGAGATTAATAAAACAATAAAAAGCAGCACTACCTATCTTGAGGTGTTGTCTTTCTGTTCAGCATGGGCAAAATGTTTACCCCAAATCATTTCCCCAGTGTCCTTTAAAGATTATATTACTTGTTATGTGGAGATGATTATTTTGAATGACTCTGTGGCGTAGCCTCCTTACAGTTTTTAAATAAACAGGCAGCAGGTAAATGATGAGCAAAGCACGTATATATTACAAAAACAGACTTCACACTAGAAAGGTGGCAGGGTTCTTCTCAGTGATGCTCATGTCTCCATTATTATCTGCTATACTGAAATATAATGTCCCTCTCTGCTCGTAAGTCTTTGCTATGCCTGCTTCAGCATATAGCAAGTAAGGCACAGCATTTCTCCCATGTTGCAGAAAACTTGCATTAAAGTACTCATTGAGCTCATTAAATATGGTATAATATTATTTGCAGGGCTCCTAGTTCTCTTTGACACATCAGTCCTGATTTGTGCAGCAGGGCTCCTTGACACCTGCAGCAACGTTTGCTCATTTTTGTGGGGCGCACTATTTGTTTCTGTAGCAGAATGCAGTCCTGCCATTGGCTAAAATATAGTGTGATGTCACCAATTGAAGAGGAGCTTTTGGTATAAGCAAGGAGGAGAAGGGAGCAAGAAACAATGGAAAAACTTGGACATTTTTAAGAAAAATCTCCAAGAGTAATGAATTCTGTGGCAGTACATATATTCTGTCACATGATGCAAATTCTGCAGGAAATTCCGTGGCTGTGGAATTGCAGAATTCCAGGGGCCTTGATTATATGGTACATATTCGCCACTCTGACCCACTATGGCTAGGCAAGGTAAGGCAATTTCATTTATAAGGCGCCCAATCCCAGAGTCTTTGGGTGCCAAACATGAATAAAATTATACAGCAATAAATTAAAACATATAATAAAACCTCATTAGAACCATAGTGAAATTCATATTCTGCATCAATAAAAGGTTCCCAGAGGTCATACTTCAAGGGACTGGTCAGAACTAAAGATGACATCAGCAGTCAAAGGCCAGACTGAAGAGGTGGGCCTTAAGCCTACCCTTAAGCACCTCTATCAAGAGAGCCTCCTGGACTGCAGGTGGAAGCGAGTTCCACAGGGTTGGCCCAGAGACACTAAAAGCAAGATCTCCCGAGGTCTTGATCCGGACCCTGGGAACATCCAGGAGGCCCTTTGAGCAGGAGGAGGAGGAGAAGTGGATGGAGTGAGCAGAGGACACCAGTGCCAGGAGCTCAGACAGGTAACCAGGATCCAGCCCATATATGGCCTTAAAGGTGAGAAGACCCACCTTGAAAAGGACCCTCCATCTGACCGGCAGACAGTGCAGAGTACACAGGACTAGAGTCACATGATTGGACCTCAAAAGGCCTGTCAGCAACCTGGCCTCTACATTAACTGCACTAGCTGCAGTCTGTGGAGGGTCCCTCCCATGACTCCAAAATACACAGCATTGCAGTAGTCGAGCCCGGAGGTCACAAAGGCATGCACTAATGTCGGCAGGTCTTTGGGTGGAATGAGAGGCTTAATACATGCAATGTTTCACAAGTGGTAAAAACTACTGCTGACTATAGATGACACCTGATCTTCAAAGGTCAATCTATAGTCAAGGATCACGCCCAGATTTCACACTCTGAGAGAAACCACCAGCGGCACAAACCCCAGAACAAGTTCAGAGTCCACACCTAGTGGCAACCCTTCATGCCTGCTACCAGGCTCGATCACCAGCACCTCAGTCTTTTATGGTGATCTTATATGACAAAAAGGCAGTGGGCACTATTCTCTGATGAGTTAGATCACCGCAAGCCCCAGGAGCACCGAACGCATGGTGCATGGGGCTTGCAGCAATCTCAGGGCTGACAGCAGTATTCTCAGAACCCAAGCCCTCCATGCACCACATGCGGCAAGTTAGACCAGCATTTGCTGGTCTAACTTCACTGACCTTTTTACAGGATTTACGCCAAGTGTTCAGTGCAAGCCACTGTAAAAAGGGTGTAGTGTCGCAAAGGCATGTGACCTATGAGAACAGAGTGCACCTTGTGCCAAAGTGGTCAGCGCAGCTATGCCCTGCACAGCCTTCTGAGAATAGAGCCCAGTCTGTGCTACGCAGTGCTCGTTAGTAGTGCCAGCTTTGGATAACCATAAAAAGCATTACAGCCATCTTGTGGTGGTCTACAATACCGCAAGCATGAAAGTCAAAGGAGCTCTCTAACCTCCAGACTAGGGAAAAAACACAGAAACTTAGAAAGTGTTGGCAGAAAAGGACAAGTAGACTCATCTAATCTGCCCTGTTTTCCCTGCTTAACACTACACCCTGGGCACCAACTGGTCACAGATGTCTCTCCTGCTCCATTACCACTGTTTATTATACCCATGTGTGTATCCCATGCATGTTTGAAGTTGCCCACTGTCTTTTTCCCACCACCTCTTCTGATAGGCTGTTCCAGGCATCTACCATGCTTTCTGTGAAGAAGTATTTTTTCATAGCCCTCTTAAACCTCCCCCCCCCAAGCGGTCCTCAAGGCCAGGGAATTTCCCTTCAGTTGAATGGTTAAATTTACTGCCTTCAGAGTTCGAATGGGGTTATTCCTGGGGGCAGGTTTGATTCAAGCAAGGGCTGGAAATGTATCTGCCCAAGTCAAAAAGACAGACATAGCAATCTCAGTCCTGCAGTTGGGGGAACTTGCCCTACACATCTGGAGACAGATGCTGTGGCACAGTAAAATGTATTTATTTTCATAAGTTTTACCAGGAAGGACATACATACTGAGCTGGTAGCAGCTCATTTCCAGATGCATCCTGGGGAGTGAGATAAGCAGACAATGTAATAAAATACATTAACATTTGAGTGGCCACAATAATCAGTGCCAAGTAAAATCAGTACAAACAAAATAATGGGCAAAATACAGTACATAACAGATGTGAAAAACTGAATTCGGGATAAATTAAAACCATTCAACAAAGTGCCATGGCCCTCCCTGGAGGATAGGCTGAACTACTCCATCCTTGACCTTATGTACAAAATATTAATGGGAACCCTCCCTAACCTCACTGGTCTAGTGAAAATAAAAACACCCACCAGAAATCTTCACTTCTCTGAGCAGTCTCTTTTGGAGGTTCCCAAAACCAGGTCTCTATCTGTCCAACAGCCTTTCTCTAACAAGGCCTCCTCGCTGTGGAATGGCCTTCCAGTCCCCCTGCAAAAATGTACCTCTCTATGGACATTTAAAAACCTTCTCAAAACCAACCTTCCCCCTGTAACATCTTGCACTTAATGACTCTAAACTTGCCTATCATTCCTTGCATATTGACATGTAACTATATCTTCTTGCTGCAAATCTTTCATATGGTCCTGTAAAAATCCACATTGTAAATAATTAAAATTGTATTGTTCTCTACATGTATTCCCTGCTGTATCTCTATACCTTTACTTTACTTTACTTTGCTTTACTACAGTATGTAATTGTAATTGAATGTTGACTTTTATGTAGTTAATCCACTGTCACCCAAGAAAAAGGGACATATGTCTCAGTGGGCTTACCCATTTAACAAAATTAAAATAAATAAAGTGCCTAAGACACATAGAATTACACTTAATCAGTAGCAGTGAGCAACCTCATAACAGGGAGGAGGGAGTTGAATGTGAAGTGGGACTTCCTGAAACCAGACTGAAAGGGAATGATTAAGGAAAGATATGAGAGAACAAGGTGTTCCTGGAGCTTAGTCAGGAAGGGAAGGAAAGCGATAGGGCGGTAGTTACCAGGACGGGAAGGACTACCTCTGCTTTAGGGAGGGAGATGACAGGAGCCTGCTTCCGGGCAGCAGAGACTGTAGCTGAGGAGGAGGGGAGGTTGAGAAGCTGAGTAAAAGGGATGGCGATTGCAGAGGCAGAGATATGAAGAAGCCTGGAGTCAAAACTAACAGGACTCATGCCCTTGTGTGGTTTGAAAGGTAGGAGGGCATTGAGAGAGGCAGAAGGAGTGGTGAGAAAGAAGGAACAAGGCAAGGCAAGGCAATTTTATTTATAAGGCACCCAATTTTGGAGGCTCTAGGCACCGAACATAAACAAGGACATACAGCAGTAAATAAAAACGTAATAAAACCTCATTAAAATGTAACAAGATTAAAATTCAGCAATACAGAGGTTTCCAAAAGTTTATCTTCAAGGGACTGGACAAAACCTAAAGATGGTATCAGCAGTCAAAAGCCATGCTGAAGAGGTGGTCCTTTAGCCTCCCCTTAAACACTTCAATCGAGGGAGCCTCCTGGACTACAGGTGGAAGCGAGTTCTGCAGGGTTGGCCTGGAGACACTAAAAGCATGATCTCCCGAGGTCTTGAGCTGAACCTGGGAACCTCCAGGAGGCCCCTTGAGGAGGAGCAGAGGGAACGAGCAGAGAACACCAGTGTCAGGAGCTCAGACAGGTAACCAGGACCAAGAACAAGAGAAAAGGCAAGGGGAGGGAGGACAGGAGGGACTGGACACAGGTGATAAAGAAGCTGAAGAAACAGACAATGGCTGCAGGGTCTGAGATATGGGAGTTGCCAACCTTGAGGATGGCAGGGCGTCTTGTCTGGAGGGGAGAAGAGGGATTAGATGACCTTCCAGAACCTGAAGGGGTTATTAAGGTTGTTCTGAAGTGTGTATGCAAAATATTCATATATCGCATGATCTACAAGGTTTTTAAGGGTAAACTGCCTGGTTACCTATAGTCCCTCCTAAATATTGGTGAGTGCCATACTGACTTGGGTCCCAATTGTTGCTGTATCAGAGATACACAGGAACAAAGACTGTGACTGGGAGGGGAGGCTATCAGCTTTCTGGCTCTTGAGTTCCAGAACAAGGTACTGGAAGAACTAAAAATGGCAACTCTAACCCAACTGAAAAATTTTGAAACCCTTGAAACACAGAAATAATAGAAATGTGTTGGCAGAAAAGGGCCGCCAGGCCCACCCAGTCTGCCCAGTGTATCTAACTAACTGCTAGGACTTTGCAGTTTCCTACCGTCTCCCCACTCCCAGATTCAAAAGACCCTTGTGTTTATCCAACACTCCCTTGAACCCCCCCCCACACAGTTCTTGCCCCCACCACCTCCTCTGGAAGTTTGTTCCAGTTATCCACCACCCTCTCTATGAAGCAGAATTTTCTAATGTTTCTAATGTTTCCTCTGAACTTTCCCACCACTATCTGCATATCATGCCCCCTTGTTTTTGATTGTTTGCCTCTTTAACTGGAAGATATTCCCTACTGGCACCCTGTTAATACCCTTGATATATTTGAAGGTCTCAATCATGTCCCTCCTTTCCATTCTTTGTTCTAGGGAGTACATGTTTAGGTTCTTCAGCTGTTCCCCGTATGACAAATGACTGAGGCTCTTCACCATTTTTGTCACCCTCCTCTGAACACGCGCCACTCTATCCACATCCTTCTTGAGGTATGGCCTCCAGAACTGGCCTCCATACTCAAGATGTGTCCTGACCAGTTGTCTGTGCAAGGGCATTATGACCGCCCTCCTCCTGCTGGTGATTCCCCTACCAATACAACCCAGCATCCTACTGGCCCTTGCTGTTGCCTTCTCACATTGCTTTGTCACCTTCAGTTCCAGTGAAATAATTATGCCAAGGTCCCTTTCTAGCTTGGTTACCTCCAGGTCCCACCCCCCCCATCTGGTATTCCAATCCCTGGTTTTTCCTGCCTAAGTGCATAATCTTGCACTTTTTTGTATTGAAGGACAGTAAACTAAAGGACTAATAAACTACTTAAGGGCAACTTGCTTTTGCTTCTAAACTTTATGCAGTCAATGGTCAGTATATGGAACTACACATGTAGCTGCACTGCACTGCACTGCACTGTGCACCTTGAACTGCACTTTTTGCACCTGTACATTATGTTTGTATTGTCTATGCAAGGACCAGCTACTGGCTGGGGGAGTGCAGGCTGCAGCTTCAGAGAAGGAAAAGGACCTGGGGGTACTAGTCACAGGGGAAATGAATGTATCAGCACAGTGCAGGAAGGTGGCAGCAACTGCAAATTGGACTGGAAGAAAAAGTATGCCTCTTTGCAGATGACACAAATATCTACAACAGGATTGATACACAAGAGGGTGTGGAAAGGATAAGAAGGGACTTGGCAAGGTTGGAGGAATGGTTAAAAGTATGGCAGCTTATATTCAGTGCAAAGAAGTGCAAAGTAATGTGCCTGTGAAAAAAAAAACGGGAAGCGTACACAATGTGGGGGAAGGTACTAACAACAGCAAAAATGGAAAGGGATCTGGAGGTAGTCATATCAGATGACCTAAAGGTAGGCAAGCAATATGAGAAGGAAGTAAGAAGGGCTGGGGGATACTGGGAAGCATAGGGAGAGGCATCACCAGTAGAAAACAAGAAGTTGTTATCCCTTTGCAAAGACAGTTGGCGAGACCCCATCTAGAATACTACATGCAGTTTTGGAGACCCCATCTCCGCAAGGACATATACAGGATGGAGGTAGTCCAGAGGAGGGCAAACAAAATGGTGCAGGGTCTGAACCAGAAGCCATATGAAGAGAGACTAAAGGAGCTTAATATGTATACCTACTAGGAAAGGATGGAGGGAGGGAGGAGGAGGACATGATAGAAACATTTAAGTACCTCAAGGAAATCAAAGAAGTTCAAGAAGGAAGCATCTTTCAGAAAAAGAGATGTGCAAGAACAAGGAGGTACAATTTGGAGATAGAGGGGGGACAGCTCAGGGGCAACGTGAGGTAGTGTTTTTTTTATGGAGACGGTGGTGGATGCATGGAATGGTCTTCCTGAGGAGGTCATGGGGTCAAAAACAGTGGAGGAATTCAAGAACGCATGGGACAAACATAAACCAATTCTAATGGGGAGTGGGAGGAAGTAGGCTGTTGGTTAACTAAGGTCTGCAGCTTATCCAATAGGTAGGAAAATTGGCAGACTGGGTGGGCCAAGCGGTCCTTATCTGCCGTCAAAGTCTATGTTTCTATGCTAGGGTGCACTGCCAGAGGGATCACCTCTAGAAAGAAGGAGGTCATCCTGCCCTTGTATAGATCACTCGTGAGGCCGTATTTGGAGTGCTGTGTACAGTACTGGTGCCCATATCTCAAGAAGGATGTGAGATTACTGGAAGCGGTGCAATGTAAGGCTGCAAAAATGATTATGAGACTAGGAGAGTTGCCTTATGAGGAAAGATTGAGGGAGCTCAACATGTACTCACTGGAGAAGAGAAGGGAAAGGGGGACATGCTAGAAACCTTTAAGTACTTGAAAGGCATAAACAAAGTCAGAGTGGGATGATTGTTCCACTTGAAGGGGGGTAGGGTCACTAGGGGGCAGAGTCTGAAGTTGGAAAGGGGACGGTTGAGGAGGAAAATGAGGAGGCACTACTTCACAGAGAGAGAGAGCGGTGGCAGGATGGAACACACTGCCAGAGGAGTTAATCAAACTGAGGACAGTGGATAGCTTTAAGCAGGGGTGGGATAGAGTAAGGGTGGGGTTAGTACAGACAAGAACACAATGGGGGAAAGGACCAGGAGAGGGGATGGAGGGAAGAGATGGGGGGGGCAGCTGCAGTGGTATTAAACTGAGAGCTACATAATTGGGCAGACTTGATAGGCCTGTGGGCCTTTTTCTGCCGGCAATTACATATGTTTGTATGTTCGTATTGCATTGCCTCTTTTTGTGTGTCTGACTTTCTAACTGTATTTGTAGCTATGCATACATAATGAAAGAGTTACATCATGCATACATGATGTAACTCGTGCATTTATCTAATAAGATTGTTTGCTTTTTGTGCTGCTCTCCAAACCACACACATACTCTGAAGTCACAATCTCATTGCAAGGCATCATGGGTACAGTACGCGAACCCTTGTGCAAGGCAGGCTGACAAGGCCTCACCAGAACAGATGTTACCTTTCAAACAGGCTTGTACATCTGATCTAGTATATACTGAGAATAACAAATTATAGACACATGTTCCACCCAGTTGGGACTCCTCAAGGTAGTGCAGCCATTGTCTCAGCAAAGAACCAAGACAGAACCTCAAAGGTACCGGACATTTAGTACACAAAGACCTAGGCAAGGCAAGTTTATTTTAAAGCACCTGGCCCCAGAATTCATTATAAAACACATACTGAGCAATTTATATTTAAAACATAATACCCTTAAAAACTGAATCCTGAATGGTATAGCCTTTGGCATAATTTGTTACCCATTCAAGCAAATGACAGTTCAGCCTCTTTTTAAAGGCCTCCACCGAGAAAGAATGCATGCCAGCAAGGAAGGCATTTCATATCATAGGTACAGCAACAGAGAATGCCCTATCCCCTGACTGTTTCAACCTAGACTGTGGGACTGCCTGCAAATTCCCCTAAGTGGAGCAGACAGGACAGGACAGAGTGTATAAGATGGAAGATCCTTCACAGAGTCGGGACCCATTCCATGCATGGCTTCGTATGTAAGCAAAACAGTCTTGAAAGTGGTGCACCACCGAACTGGCAGCCAGTGCAATTCATAAAACACAGGAGTGATATGCTCAGAGGTTTTAATTTTAATGCTGGCAGTCAATCAGGCTGCTGCATTCTGGACCTGCTGCAGAAGATGTATAAACTTTCCAGATAAACAAAGGTATAGAGTGATGCAGTAGTCAACTATAGATGTCACAAGAGCATGCACTAGGGCAATCAGATGCATCTTCTGGATAGGGCTTGATTCCTCAGCTGAAAAAATGCACTGTGGACAACCATTCCACCTAATGTTCTACTGACAGATTGCAGTCCACAATGATTTTCAGATTCCTAACTTTATCCACAACTTGCAGTGAAGCGCCATTTAAAGGTAGACAAGTTGACTGACCACTGATGACTGCCAACCCATGAGTGCTTGGTTCTATCAGCAGCACCTCTTCCCTAAGCACAGCCAATTGGAGGCATCCAGTCTGAAAATAAATCTCTGTAGGTGTTGATCTAGCTTGACAACCACATCATGTGCAGCAGGTGTAAAGGACAGAAACAGCTGGGTGACATCTGCATAATGGATAAACTCCAACTTGTATCACCTAATTGTCTCTCCTAAAGGCAGCATCACATATACATGACAAATAACATGGAGGACAGCATTAACCCTTGGAGCACCCCACATCTAAACACAGCAGGCCACAAAGAGAAATTTCCCAGTGCAACCCGTTGTGATGTGCAAGATAAAAAAGACTCAAACCACTTGAGAGCTGTCCCAGTGAGTGAGCGGCCTTGTCAATCCCACCCAGGACAACAAATCCCTCCAGGCTCCCCCCTCACCTCACCCTTTCCAGCTGCAGCCTGTTTCCTACAAAGAAGTAGAGGACCTCCTCTCCAAATGAGATATTAGGAAGGATGGTGGTGAGGATGAGCTAGAACCATTCTTCCTAAAACTAGGTTATTTCCACCTTACTGCCCCCATAATTCACATTTTTAACCTCTCCATTGGCACTGCCTCAGTACCTGCCTGGTGGAAAGCTGAACCTATCATTCCATTATTTAAATCTGGTGACCTATGTGACTTAAATAATTATAGGCCCATTTCCATCTTACCTATATTATCCAAAATCTTTGAAAAATGTATCTACTTCCAGCTAAAACACCATGTTGAAAGCTACTCCTTCCTCAACCCTGCCCAATCCAGTTTCAGGCCCAACCACAGCACCATCTCTGCCCTTCCTAAAGTAACTAATGATTGGGTTACAGCTCATGTTTCAAAAAAGGTCACAGGTGCCATTTTCCTTGATCTCAGCAAGGCCTTTAACACCATCGACCACGACCTTGTTATCAATAGTCTTGTTAAATTAGGAGCCACTCCCTCAACAGCCCAGTGGTTCACCAGGTGCCTCTCAGGTAGAGTCCAGAAAGTCAAAGCTGATGGCCTATTCTCAGTGTCTCTCCCTATCACTAGGGGTGTTCCCCAGGGTCCATTTTAGGCCTTATTCTCTTTTCTATCTACATCAACAACCCTGATGCCAATATCACTAACTCTAAGCTGCACTTCTTTGCAGATGATACAGTTCTGTATACATCTAAACCAACCCTGTCCGAAGTCAGCAATGAACTTCAAGCCAACTTTGCACAGCTCAAACTGAATCTCATCAACTCAGAGCTCCTCCTAAATGCCAAAAAAACAAAGGCCATGTTTTTTACCCATAACAGCACCCCTCCTCTTCTCCAAACCCATTAAATGCCTATGTTGTCACCTCCCTAGGTGAACCTATTGAAGTGGTTTCCAAATTAAAATACCTAGGCATATGGATTGATAGCAAGCTCTCTTATAACACCCACATTGACAACCTGACTAGCAAGCTCAAAGCCAGACTAAGTTTCTTCTTCAGAAACAGGTCCCTCTTCCAGACTGAGACTAGCACTAGACTTGACCAGACCACCTTCCTTCCGCTACTTGATTATGGTGATTTCATCTATAACTCCACCTCATCTACCAACCTGAACAAACTGGATTACCTTTATCATCAAGCCCTACAGTTCATTACCAAAGTTCCTTTCTGTACCCACTGCTGTGACCTTTACGCAACTGTTTGCAGGACTTCTCTCTCAATCAGACATTTGATTCACTGTGGAACCTGGATGCTTAAAATCCTGCTGAATAAGCTCCCAGGATATATATCCTCACTAATCCACATCTCCCATTGCTCATACTCCCTTAGGAAATTCGACTTTATCCTCCTTGATGTTCCTATGATTCATACCTTCTTTGGTAAGCATGCAATCTCCTATGCCCTCACTGCAGCCTGGAACAAACAGCAGTATGTCCTTAAACGTTCCAGCCTTATTTTGTTAATTTCTTTACGAACATACAAAATTTGCCAGCAGATAAAGGCCTAGAGATCTATCAAGTCTGCTCGAATGTGCAGCTAGCACCCCTTATTCTGCAGCTGCCCCTCCCTTCCACCCTTCCCCTTCATTGACCCTCCCCCTTGTCCTGTTCCATCCCCTTTTGAAGCAGTCCACTGTTCTACTGGTTACCACTTCTGCAGGTAATGCATTCCACCCAGCTACCACCCTCTCTGTAAAAAAGTGTCTCCTCATCTCCCTCCTGAACCTTCCTCCCTCCAGTCTCATATCATGGCCCCTGGTGTCCCTCCCTTCCCTTACTTTGAACAGCCCCTCTGTACCTGTCTTGTTTATTCCTTTCATGTACTTAAAGGTTTCAATAATGTCCCCCCCCTGTCCCTCCTCTCCTCCAGTAAATACATGTTCAACTCCCTCAGCCTCCTCTCATATGAGAAGTCCCCCAGCCCCTTGATCATCTTTGTTGCCCCGCGCTGCACCCCCTTCAGTAACTTAATGTCCCTCTTCAGATACGGACGCCAGCACTGCACACAGTACTCCAGGTACAGTCTAACTAATGACCTATTCAGTGGCAGAATCACCTCCTCCCTCCTCGAGGATATACCCCTTGCAATACAACCCAGCATTTTGTTGGCCTTTGCAGCTGCCTTCCTACTTTGTGCTGATTTGTTCATTGACCATGTAATGAGCACCCCCAGATCCTTCTCCTCCTCTGTCTGGGATAGCTGCACTCCCCCCAGCTGGTAACTCCTCCTTGGTTCTTCATCCCAAAATGCAGCACCTTGCACTTTTTGGCATTAAACCCCAGTTGCCAGGTGTCTGACCAGGTTTCAAGCTTTGCCAGATCATCCTGCAACCCATGCCATCAACCTAGGTCATCCACCACTGCTCCTACCTTGGTATCATCAGCAAACAGACTGATCTTGCTCTTGATGTCCAATTATATGTCTGCAGTGAATATCCCAAACAACACTGGTCCCAACACCGAGCCCTGTGGAACACCACTCGTCACTACCCTTGGGTGTGAGAGCTCCCCACCCACCACCACCCTCTGTTGCCTTCCCTGAAGCCAGTTCCCTACCCATCTCACCAGCTTTGCACCTGTCCCTGTGCCTACTAACTTACTTCCCAGCCTTCCATGCAGCACCAAGTCAAATACCTTACTGAAGTCCAGATACAGGACATCCACTGCATGGCCCCTGTCCAGTTGCCTAGTTACCCAGTCATAGAACTCCACCAGGTTGGTTTGGCAGGATCTGCCCCATATGAAGCCATGCTGTCTGCTGTCCTGTAGTCCTTTGGCCTCTAGGAGGACCACCAGCCTCTCCTTCAGGATAGTCTCCATTAGCTTACCCATGATGGACGTGAGGCTCACTGGTCTGTAGTTTCCCGGTTCATCCTTGGGGTCACTCTTGTGGTGGGGCTCCAGATGAGCCATCCTCCAGTCCTGAGGTACACACCCCAAATGTAGTGAGGCATTAAATAGGTCTGCCAAAGGTCCTGCAAGGACCTCTGCCAGCTCCTTCAGTACCCTGGGCATTAGCTGCAATAAATGTGAAAGATATATGCAGTTGCCACTAGGCCTAAGCCTTGACTTACGTCTTTTATCCATTGTTTCCTCCTTTTCCCTCACCCTTCCCGCTCCCACCTTTCCTCTTATATCCCACCTTGATCCCCTTTTCTATGCCCTCATCCTCTTCTATTCACTAGGGCTTTGTGTTCAAATTCTTGGTCTGGCAGCCTCCTAGTATACTAGGTAATTTGTAGTGTTACTTTGTAAATATTGTACTGTATATATTGTTTATTTTGTATATATTGCATATGTCATGTATAAATTGTACCTTGACACTGTATGTTAATTATGTTCCAAGACTGTTTGTACTATTCCCTGCCATCTCTCTGTATTTGTTGTTGATTTACGATCTATGTACATGCTGCTGATATATATATATATATATATATATATTATATATATATATATGTATATATATATGTTACTGATTTATGTTCAGGACTTCCTTGTGAATGAGCCTGCTCAAAGGAGTAATTTCTGCAATAAACTTAACTTGACTTAAGTCTTCCATATTGCCCCAGGTGACCCATCAAAACCCCTTAATCTACTGTATCTAATGCTGATGAGAGATCCTGGAGAATAACTACAGAGCATTCTCCTCTTGGATATATGCACATTTTTCTTCAGTCCCAAGTAATTTTCTAGTCTATGCTGTTTATTTTTAGATTATATTCATATAAAATTTGGGTTGCATATGCAACTTTTTAATCACCTTTCCTGGAATTCTGACCTGGCTGAGGGGTTAATTGCTCAGACTTGGAGTCAAATTAGGTAACAGTGGTGTTGAAGGTGTTATGAGGAGTCCCATATACTCAATATGCTGCCTGCCAAACAACTGAGAAAACCAACAGTATTAAGTATGAAGTGCAACTGCTTGATTAATCTTCCCTGCCTGGAATGAATTAAATAAAACAGTTAGTTACTGTACAGATACACTTTACCTCCCTGCAGGCTTTTAAAATGAAAAGTTATTTTTCTGGATAGCTGCAATGTCAGAAGAATGCACAAATATTGCTGTCCCCAACAATGTGCATACAAGAGGAATTGACTGTACATATAGATGTACATTATAGTGGTGTGGTAGCGCCACTATAGTTAGGCCTGAGTAGGCCGTTTTAATGTTAAACCCCTAACTTTGCACTTCAATAGCTTCACCCCCATTTAAAGTATTCGCACAAAATGTTGCATATACAGTCTTGGGGGCAAGGTCTCTTGATGTGTCAAGGTTTGTTCCAGTCAGATATGCAGATTTCGAAATCTGGATAGTGAAAAAAGTAAACAAAATAAGGGTGTTTGCTGTCTTTTTTTTAGTCGGTGCCTAGTGCCCAGACAGTTTGGAATTTGGGCTTGAAATTTTCAGGGTAGAAAGGGCTTGACCCAGGATGGTGACTTTCATTGGTTTGGTGAAAACACATTAATCCATTCCAGAATTATAAGGATCTGCAATTTCAGTTCTCAGCATTCTTAGTACAGTCTTTTGGGTAGCTGTTTCATATGAAACAAGAATTTGGCCATATGAAACAGGATTCTGTGACGAGAGATGGGTAATTCTGTTTCGTGAGAAAAATTTGTTCTTTTGTATGGTGACCATCTGGTTTCTGTTTTTTCAACAAAAAAAAAAAGTTTCTGAAAACCCATAAAAATCATAACCTGCAGAGATACCAACACATGTAACTTCCTGAACAGGACCCAATTAGATATATTTTCAGTTAGTTTTTGGAAAAAGGATCTAGAAATGTGTTTTTAAACATTTTTAAAATCTTGCTTGGTGAGACAGTTTTCTTGTTTCATATGGCCTCACAAAAAAAAGAATAGAGCCATATGAAACAAAATTAGGTTAATATGAAACAAGAATTTGGACTTGTTTTTTTTTTTCATATTCTTGTTTCATATGAACCAGTCCTCTTCCCTGAGAATGACACAATGTCATGAAACAGGATTGCCTCATAAAAACAAGAATTTGGACTTAGTGTTTTTTTTTTGCACATGTGAAATTTAACAAGTCATATCTCTGTCAGTATCTGGAGTTAAGGGACTATCTGCATGTCAAAAGAAAGGTCTCAATAAGTGTTACAACATTAACACATAATACAGTACCCTCAAAACAAACTCAGAGGCCATATAAAAGACATAAAAATTTAAAAATTTAAATTCTGCAGCATAACATCCTGCATATGCAACCCTAGCAATGCAGTACCTCCAGGCCTCCACCTGGGGGTATCCTAGGCTGGGTTGACATACCTCCCCTTCTCAGAAGGGGAGAGCAGCTCCTAAGATGCTCAATCCATTCCCTCCCCAGCCAACCTCCTGTGACCCGAGTCCATTCCCAAAGCCAGGTCGCAGGTGTCAGAAAAGGTAAGTCACAAAATTCCTCAACCCTCTTCACCACTGGTCCAGCATATAACATTGCAACTTTAACAAGCTATAACTCCATCACCTTATGGGACAATCTGTGTATCAATAAAGGTCTCAATGAGCACAACACTAACACATTCTACCCCCCCCAAAAAATTAGTGGCCATATAAAAAATCATAAAAATTAAAACAAATTAAAATTCCCATAGGATAAAATTGCAACTTTAACAAGTTGTAACTCCATCAAATCTTTCAAGCTGAGGGAAAAGCCGTATATTAAAATAAAGGTTTCAATAAGTACTACAAAACTAAGTTCCTAAGGAATACCAACTGAAAATACACATATAAATAAATAAAAATAAAAAAAAATCCTATAGGATAATATTGCAATCTTAACAAGCTATAACCCCATCAATGTTTGGAGTTAAGGGACAATGTATATATAAAAAAAGGTCTCATTGAGTAGTACAAAACTAACACATGATATCCCCCAAAAAATTCAGGGGCCATATAGGCAAGGCAAGGCAATTTTATTTGTAGGGTACTCAATCCCGGAAGCTCTGGGTGCCTAACAAAACTTATAACAACATGATAAAAAACAGCATAAAACATAAAATGATAATGATGCCAAAATACTAATATAAAAAATTGAAAGGAATTGAAAAAGCTATCAGCCTATCAGCCTGTCACAGCAGGAACTCAAAAATCTGGAAAGGCCAGAACAAAAAGGTGGGCCTTCAGCCTCCACTTAAACACCTTGACCGAGGAGGCCTCCCGGACAATAGATGGTAAGGAATTCCACAGGGTCTGCCCAGAGACACTAAGTTCATGATCACCTGAAGTCTTGAGTCAGACCCTGGGAATGTCCAGGAGGCTCCTCGAAGAGGAGCGGAGGGAGCAAGCAGAGGACACAGGTGTCAGGTGCTCCAACAGATGGCCAGGACCCAGTCCATATAAGGCCTTAAAGGTGAGAAGACCCACCTTGAAAAGGACCTCCACCTGACCGTCAGCCAGTGCAGAGCCTGCACTGGCTGCAAAAAAGTAAAAAAATATAAATTCCCATAGGATAACATTGCATGTTTAACAAGCTGTAACTCCATCATTGTTTGGAGTTAAGGGACAATCTACACATCAAAAGAAAGGTGCCAATGAGTCCTACAAGACTAAGTCCCTACAAAATACCAACTGAAAATAGACACATAAAAAAACTTCAAAATTAAAAATGAACTTTCTGTAGGATAACACTGCAACTTTAACAAGCCAGACATCTGTCAATAGTTAGAGTTAAGGGCAATGTATATATCAAAACATAGGTGTCAATCAGTACTACAACAATAATACATAATCCCCCCTAAATATTCATGGGGTGCACACAGCACTCCAAAATTACCTCCGATATTCACCTTGGTGCCAAATCCACATTGAAAGTCTGATCATCATTAAATATAAATCAAAGGTGAATCTCATCTTCCACTACAACCATAGTATATTTCAGAGCAAACCAACATAAATTCACTGACTTATGGGTAAAAATACAAAATACACAATTTTGCCCATATACAATCAACTGCTGGTAGTTAAGAGGGACACTTAATATATCTTTTCCTTTGAAGTGGGCCCCACAAAATGCAATTACAACCAATCACATAAATTGTTTTTCTGATGGCATAGAAGCACAGGACATCATTCTTAAGGGTTTTTAATTTTTTTTTTTTTTTAAATAAAAAAACAAGATGGTAGCCATATCAAAGCAGAAGTTTTTCTCATGAAAGAAGAATTTGGGCTCACAAAATAAGATTCTTTGTTCATGAGCAGGAAATTCTTCTTTCACATTGGATATATAAATGAAAGAACTTACTAAGCATGCTCAGAACTGAAATTTCAGATCCTTATAACTCAAGAACCAATTCATATTTTTTCACCAAACCAAAAAAAGGACTACTTCTAGGGGAAAGCCCCTTCAGCCCTGAAAATTTTAGAACAAAATTCCCAACTGCCTGGGCTGTAGGTGAGATCAAATAAACAGGCAAAACCCCCAAATTGTCCCTTTTTGCACTATCCACATCCTGGAATCTGGCATCTGACCATCATGGAACTTACAAATTCAAGAGACCTTGCCCCTCAGACCACACTTGCAGAACTTCCTGCAATTCCATTGAACAGGAGCAAAGTTATTAAGGTGCTAAGTTAGGAGTTTCACATTAAACACCCCACTCGACCCTAACTATAGGGGTGCACTGTGCCCGTACAATATTTTATATATATATATATATTTTATACAATGGGGTGGCTGATAAACATTACAGATAAAAGCATGTATTCTCACAAGAGTGATGTAAATGTTGCTCACGTAGGAACTGTGGTAGATATGCAGATTTACACACACAGTTCCTATGTCAGCAACGGATATTCTCACTGTTGCTATGTCAGTAAGAGTAAAAAGTGCAGGCAGCTGTTTCCTATCAACTGAAGCAAATGAGAATCACCTGTCAGAATCATGAAAGCCTTACAGAAGTAGAGCGACTTATCCGTGCAGCGCAGTACACAGCTGTTAGTAATTCACACAACAGTATTAAAAATGCCACAAAGCCCCGAAGTGAAACACTACACGGTAGTCATTGAAACAGAACCTATATATATGGTACAGCATAGCAAAAAGATTGTAAAGCCATGGATAAGTATGTAAAACCCAACACATTACAGTGGGATATGGAAGTGTTCCGTGGAACGAAAGCCGAAGAAAATGCAAAGCATGGAAACGAGCAGCAGGAAATATTGTTAAGCTGTTCACAATTCTAACTCAATACTGAGTCTCTGTTAGAGCCAACTGCAGTTGAGAAATCCATCGCGAATGTGTGCGATCCACAAACAAGTCGTACGACATCGTCAACAGTATTTATAGACAGTACTTACATTGATCAGTATATTGAATCAGCAAAAAATGACAATACACGACGAAAAACAGAATGTGATGTTAGCAATTTGCAGAAGTATCTCAAAGACAATTTCAATATGACAACACCCGTGGAATTTCTGCCTGCACATGATTTAAACAACCTTTTGTGTCATTACTTCATTCAGTGCCAAAAAAAAGACAGCTCTCAGTATGAGCCCTTGAGCTTGACAGCAAAATTTCAGAGTTTTGAGAGACACTTGAAGAAGCACCAGTATCCTGAATCGCTATCCATTTCCCCTGCATTTCTGAAGTGTAGAGATGTTTTGCTGTCCAAACAAAAAAAATTAAAGGAGGATGGTAAAGGCAATAAACCGTTCGCTGCTGACGAACTCACTGACACCTTAATTCATGATCTTTATGAAAAAGATGTACTGGGACCAAAAACTCCACAGTCACTGTTAAATACTATGTGGCTCAACACAACAATGTTCTTTGGTATCTGGGGAAACTCTGAATGTAGGAATTTGAAGTGGGGAGATATAAAATTATGCTCGGATGAAAAAGGAGACAAATACATAGAATATTCCCAGGAGCGACAAACTAAAACAAGGACTGGCAGTAACACAAAAGACACTCGCATGTTAAAACCACAAGCATATCCCATTGCTAATAGAAAGAAGTGTCCTGTGGCAAACTTTATGTTTTATATGGAGAAAAGACCTGCCAAATTCAATTATGAGTCTGCCCCTTTTTTTGGCGGTAAATCACCAATATAAAGTGGCAAGTAACAACTCGTGGTTCAAACAACAAGCACTGGGTGTAAATACCATCGCTACTATACCAAAAACGATGATACAAACTGCAGGCATCCAAACAGATAGCAGGCTTACCAACCATTCCATAAGAAAACACCTGGTACAGAAACTAGTTGATAGTAATGTACTTCTGACGGAGGTAATACAGGTCTCGAGGCACAAACAACTGCAGTCGCTTAATGATTACTCGCAACTGAACTTACAGAAACAGAAAAATATTTCTAATCTACTGAGCAACCACAGTGACTCAGAGCCATCTACCTCTGCCAAATGTAAAGCTGCACTGGAACATCACAAGACAGCTATCCTACACAGTGAGATGCCAGCTTCTGTGCCACATGCCACAACGTGCAAAAAACCAGAAAGCATACAAGAAAATGAGAAAGAATTTCACATTTACAAAGCAATGTCCACGTGTTTCAGCAGTCCTACAATTTCTGCTACAAACATTACGTTCAATATCTATCAGAGTAAGCAGTAATACTTTATACCACAGTTAATTAGGAAAGAAATATAGTAAAGGATCACTAACACGTAAAGTACTGCACATGTTAACAAATATGCTTGTTTTTACAGGTCAGCCAAAAGAAAGCCCTCCTCAGAAGAAAGCTAAGCAGATTTTCTCCGATGGCACAGTGGATTAGAACCTGTTACCTGAGAAGCATGGCAGTCAAAATGTCCGAAGTCCAACGGCATCAATGGGTCCCTTCACGAAGTCACAAAACAGTGTCACAAGCAGCACATACAAATATAAATAAAGTGCAAAAAAATAAATGTAAAGTAAATAAAGTTGTTCCCTTCACTGTAAGCACATCGTGAAAAGCTGTATACCGAGAAGTAATCTAAGTACACACCCACGCACACAAAATAAACCTATCACAGTAAAAATCACGCTGTCACTCACAAGCAGCAACCAATCATTGCACAACAACAATAACCAATGAGCTGCATTTCTACCCCACTTCACACACATTAACCACTGAAAATTTGGCAAATGCTATAATACCCAATCACAGAGAAGAAACAACATCCATTCATAAAAAACATCACTATCCACAACCAAAGCAGCCTCATTACAACGGAGCACCACTGATACGTAAAATAACATCCATTTTCATCAGTAAAACATGCTATTCAGCACCACCTACCAAACCTACCCTATTGTACAAATCGAACACATGATGGGGCTGAGTGGGATATGTAAAATATTGTCACTCTTGCCTCGTGAGGCATGGATATCTCACTCATGCCTTCAGCACTCGTGAGATATCCATGCCTCACTCTGCAAGAGTGACAATATTTTACATATCCCACTCAGCCCCATCATGTATCCCCTATATATCCTGTTGGTGTGGACATAATTGAAGTGTGATAAATCTGTTTATCTGAGGAACTGTGTAAGTGAATGTAGACTCTTGCATTTATGTACACAGTTACATCACCATCCATTTATGCACACAGTTACCATGTCACACACCCCACACCTGCCCACTGACACTTCTTTCTACTACTGTACTGTAGTTTCATTTTCAGCACCTCTCTCATCCACAGAAATGCAGCATACATAAAAAAACAGCATTTTTTCTCCCCATCAGAATCCTTATTTAGAACTTCCGCAGACACACACAAGCACAACTAACTAGTAGCAGACACAAATAATTTTGTTTCTGCCTTTAACCTTTTTTTTCCAAAGTGATCTCACACTGCTCATTTCCTCTTCCACCTTGGCTGCCAGTCCACCCACCTCAGCTATGTTAGATGAGCTGTGCATTGTCTTCTTACTATGTCCGCAAAATACCTCAAGCTGACATAAAACTCCATTGATCACGCTTCATGTTACCAATGACTCTACACCTCAACACAGACACTCCATACTTGTTTTTTTCTTAAACAAAATAAATCCATACTGAGAAATGCAACTCACAGTCTTTATTGTACAGCAGACTCCTTTGTAACTCCAGCTTGCAGTTTTGGCTCGCTCGCTAAAGATCACCACCATGTTTCCTCACAATTTTCAAGCAGCCTCCATCTAAACCAATAGCATCAATGTTGTGGCATCAGTGCTGGCATTACAATGCAGCATCCATGGCAATGAAGTGAAAGCAAGTGGCGCACCTTCATTTCACAAAAACAAAAATCCCATCTTTCTCAATTTTCAAAAATAAAATGAATACTTACAACAGAAGGAAAAGCTCAAACACAATGTCCCTACCTATTGCATAAATGGAATATGCAGGGGGACCTTGTGTGATACATGATTTGTGCACACCTGTGCTGTTTGCCCTTTGACACCACACTCATGGTTTTTGCCACTCGTGAGGTTACCCAAGGTCAAATAGCACTAGTGTACATAAATCATGAATTTCACAGGTGCTCCCTGCATATCCTTTGTATAGGTAGCTATAGGGGCACAGTAGTGACCCTATAGTTAGGGTTGAGTAGGCTGTTTAATGTTAAGGCCCCAAATTTGCACCTTAATGGATTCCCACTGTTCAATGGAATTGCATGAAATTTTGCATGTGCAGTCTGGGGAAAAAGGTCTCTTAATTTGCCAAGTGTTGGTCTGATCAGATGTGTAGATTCTGAGATCTGGATAGTGCTTTTCTATGCAAAATTTGAGTTTTTTTGCTTTTTTTTTTTTTATCGCTTGCTGCCAAGACAGTTTGGCATTTTGTTCTGAAATTCTCAGGGTAGAAAGGGCTTGCCCCAAAATAGTGCCTTTCATTGATTTGGTGAAAAGAATATTAATCCATTCCCAAGTTACTAACATTTGAAATTTCGGTTCTCAGCATACTCAGTAAGGTCTTTTGGATAGATGTTTGATATAAAAGAAGAATTTGGCCATAGGAAGGCAATTACAGACCTGTAAGCCTGACCTCAGTGGTGGGGAAGCTGATGGAGTCCCTGCTTAAGGAGAGGGTAGTGAAGTTCCTGGAGTCAAGTGGTGCAAAAAGACCCAAGGCAGCATGAATTCACTGAGGGAAGGTCCTGTCAGACTAATTATATCGATTTCTTTGACTAGGTGACCAGGGTGGTGGATCAGGGATGGGTGATGGATGTGGCCTACCTCGATTTCAGCAAGGCCTTCAATACCATTCCACATAGAAGGTTGTTTAACAAATTAGGGAATCAGGGTGTGGGCTCTAAAGTGGTAAAATGGGTTGTAATTTGGCTAAAAGGCAGGACCCAGAGGGTGATAGAAGGGGGAGGTGACCTGCGGGGTGCCACAGGGCTCGGTCTGGGTCCAGTCTATTCAATGTCTTCATAAGTGACATTGCAGAGGGACTGGAGGGGAAAGTATGCCTGTTCGCAGATGGCACCAAGATCTGCAACAGAGTTGACACACAGGAGAAGCTAGACAAAATGAGAAATGACCTAAGACTACTTGAGGAATCATCAAGAGTTTGGTAGTTGGGTTTCAAGGCTAAGAAGTGCAAGATAATGCACCTTGGACACAGAAACCCAAGAGAGGAATACAGGATGGGGGAGCAGGTTCTAGCCACCACAAGTCAGGAGAGAGACCTGGGGGGTTATCATATCCGATGACCTGAAGTCGTCCAAACAATGTGAAAAAGCAGTGGGGAAAGCAAACAGAATGTTGGGGTGCATAGGAAGGGGCATAACCAGAAGGAGGAGCAAAGTGGTGATGCCACTGTATAGATCACTGGTGAGGCCTCATCTGGAATATTGTGTCCAATTCTAGAGAACGTATCTCAGGAAGGACATTGACAGAATGGAAGCAGTCTAGAGAAAAGCAACAAAAATGATACATACACTGCACCACATGCCTGATGAGGAAATACTCAAGGAACTTAACATCTATTCACTGGAAGAGAGAAGAGAAACAGGAGATATGATAGAGACTTTCAAATACCTTACATGAAACAGGGCACAGGAGGAGAGCATATTTCAGAGAAGAAAATGCACAAGGACAAGGGGACATAACATGAGGCTGGAGGGAAGCTTAGGGGAAATGCTAGGAAATATTTTTTCACAGAGAAGGTGGTGGGACCTGTGGACCAGCCTACCAGTGGAGGTGGTGGAAGCAAAAACAGTATGGGGATTCAAAAGTGCATGGGATAAGCATAAAGGCACCCTGCTGTACAGCAGAATGGGGAAAGGCAGTTCAGATAAGAGTAGAGATTGCCAAACCAAGTAGGGAAATGGGCAGATTAGATGGCCCTGTTGGTCCTTATCTGCCATCATAGTCTATGTTTCTATGTAGGAAAAAGAATTTCTCTTTCATGAGAGGGGGTAATCCTCTTTCATGAGAGAAAATTCTGCTTTTGTATGGTGGCCATCTTGTTTCTGGGCTTTTTACAAAAAACATGTTTTTGAAAACCCATAAAAAGATGCCGTACAGAGACACCTAGACATGAATCTAGCTAAACGGGACCCATTTAGCTCAATTCTGGACTTCGTTTTTTGAAAAATTACCCCATAATGAGTTTTTAAAACATTTTTAAAAATCCTCTTTCATAAGATGATTTTCTTCTTTCATATGGCTCACTAAAGAGGAATAGGGCCATACAAAAGAGGAATAGGGCCACATGAAAGAACATTTTGGACTTAGTTTTTTTTTTGTATGAAGGCGTCTTCTTTTGTGAACCCAGGATTATCTTATGAAAGAAGATTTGTTACCATAAAAAAAGTTTTGGACTTAGTACAGTAGTTTTTCTGAATCTTCTTTCATATGAAGGCATCTTTTGTGAGCTCACAAAAATCTAATGAAAGAGGGTTAGTTCTCATGAAAGAAGAATTTAGACTTAGTTTTTTCCCACATTCATCTTTCATGAGAACCAAATCCTTTTTTGTGAGCTCATGAAAATCTCAGGAAAGAAGATGATTTCTCACCAAAGAGGACTTTGGACTTAGTTTTTTCTTCACATTCATTTTCATGAGAAGGAATCCTCTTTCATAAGCTCATGAAAATCTTATGAAAGAGGATGATTTCCTCACAAAAAGGGATTTTGGACTTAGTGGGTTTTTTTTCAGATTGAAACTTTAACAAGCCAACCATAACTCTCTTGGTCTTTGGAGGGATTTATGTGATTAGGGTGAAAGTGCAATCATGATCGGCGGCAGAGTGAGTATATATTGCCAAAAATCAATTCTGGTGATGTACACCCCCGGGTGCACAAGAAAACTGCGTTGTGGACTTAGATTTTAAATGTTCATGTGGGGGGCTGCACCCCACACACCCCCCTACTAAAGGATTCTTAACTCCAGGGGCTGCATGTTGGGGGGGAAAATCTGGACAAAACAAGAATTTTGGGCCAGGTGCACAAACATTTAGGAGGGCCCGACCCAAACTTGGAACCCTCGCAGCTTTAGGCTGCCACCCACCCACCACACTATGGGGGTAGCTCGGCAGCCCCATGCCAACCATGACAGACCAACCCTCCCTCCCTTCCATCATGCTCACTCCCCCCCTGCACATATACATATAGTGACATCCTGTTGCTATATGCACCCACCTCCCCCATCTGGTTACCCTTCCTCAGCAGAAGCCCCATTGACATGCGCCAGGATTGAGTCGCCATTATTGCAAGCACTCAATAGCTGACCCCCATGTCACGGGCTACCCTTGAGTTAAGGAAAATATATATATATATATATAAATAGATAGATCTCTCTCTCTATATATATATAAATAGACAGATAGATCTATATATATATATATATATATATATATATATATATATATATATATATATATATATATATAAATATAAAGGTTTCAGTGAGTACTAGAAGTGTAACACATAATACCTCCGCCCAAAAAGTCATGGGTATGCACAGCTCCCCAAAATTACCTCCCAGTTTCACCATGGTGCCAAGTCCACAAACAAAGCCTGATAATCATCAGCAAAGATGTATCTCCTCTTGGACTACATAACCATAGCACGTTTCAGACCAAATTGGCAAAAATTTACTGAGCAATGCCAAAAAATGGTAAACACATTTTGCCTGTATACAATAAACCACCAGGAGTTAAGAGGAACACAATATGCTTTTTCTTTAAAGTGAGTGTGACAATTGTTTCTTTGAAGCAAGCTCAACAAAAGAAAATTATTACAAAGCATATAAATTGCATCTTCTTTTGTCAGCTGTCACAAAACAAGACTACTGGTGGCTCACTTTGCTTCTGCAACCTGATGTCTGCATCTACGGAGGTACGAAGCACAGGACCCAGAGGGCCATGTGCTCCTGCAGCCAGATGGATGTATTCATGCAGGTCCCAAAGGGACCTGTGTGAATGAGGATACAACTCTGCTATCACAAAAAGAAAGGAAATTTATTGCAAAAAAGTGCATTAATGCACCAGTTAGAGTTTAGATTAAACCGACAAAAGTAGGTAACTGTGGTACAAGGGTTGAGAAGCCCAATGAAGACCTCACTACTGATTTGCCAAGACTCAGGACAGCCAAAACTGTAATGTTTTTTCCTTTTTCTGCATGGTGGAGGTGGAGAGTTAGGGTTGGAAACCCTGACACCACATTTCCCTTCTTTTGTTACTTTAATCTCAACCCTAACTGGTGCATTAACACAGTTTTTTGCGCTGCATGTCTGCATTTTCTGCACTTGTCACTTTATTGCATTTCATGTGTTGAGATTTGAGGTTTGGCGGTTCACCTCATTTGGCTTCTAAGCTAAGGATGGCTGAACTAAAAAACTAACAACTGCAAGCTGGCCCAGTAGTGCTATTTCTCACTACACCAGCAATCAGAATTCAGTGGGTTGTGTGCCTCACTGTGCAACTGCCACCTGTAGTAAAGGCTGGGCAGCAGTGCCATTGGGGACACTACAGCATTGGGGGATGGAGTGTGGCCAGTGCGCATGAATGTGCCCATATGAGTCATCCATAGTAGTGCTCCAGCAGAGGGATTAAAGTGGAACACAAGCAGCAAAATGGACAGATGAAACTTAGCCTATCCTCCATGTCCGATCTCTGGTTCTCTCATTCTGGCTCCTGGGATTTACATTCACCATGGGCAAGTGAACTGGTGGCTGGAGCTGCTAAGGACCTGAAGACAGATTCTGCCTCAAGGGGGGTAGGGGGTTAAGCCAACAGGGGGAAAATGCAGTGGTACATCATGGATGCCCTGGAAGTCCAGGTGGGAAGAGCCTCCATAGGACAGGATTATGATCCTGGCAATGACTGAAGGAGGTCTTAGCCAGTAGGTACCCATGGGAAAACAAAAGTTTGGAAAAAAATATGCATGTCTATATCTGCCAGTACCCTGGATAGGCCAACACCGAAGTATTACTGTATTTACAGTTGATGGGTGGAGGGACTGAAGCACAGGGTTCAAACTGAAGCATATCATTTGTCAACAGATAAGGGCCATTTGGCCCAACCAGTCTTCCCAATTTGTCCTTGTCTATACTGTCACAGCAGACCCTACCAGATCTCTGGCCACCCCACCACCACTACTTTTCTATCAATATTTCTTTTGCACCTATCTCATGCATGCCTGAAGCCCACCACTTTCTTGCCTGCCACCTCCACTGGAACACTGTTCCATGCATACACCACTTTCAGTGTAGAAGTACTTCCTCACATCTCTCCTAAATTTCCCCCATTCCAGCTTCATTGCATGCCCTCTTGTCCTGCTGCACCATCTCTTCTGAAAAAAACTGCCCTGCTGCACCTTGTTCCCCCCATGAAGTGCTTACAGGTCTCTATTATGTCTACCCTTTCCCTCCTCACTCCCAGGGTGAACCTATTGAGATCCCTCAGTCTCTCCTCCTACAGGCTTACGATGCAATCCCTGCACCATTTTAGTTGCTGTCCTCTGGACAGCTTCCTCCCTGTCTATGTTCTTCCTGAGATGTGGTCTCCAGAACTGGACACAGTACACCAGATGAGGTCTCACCAACAATCAATACAGTGGTAACACCACCTCTCTTCCTCTGCTGGTGAGTCCCATCCTACACACCCCAGCATCCCAGTGGTCCTGCCTACTGCCTTGTTACTGTCCAGCCACCTTAAGGTCAGGTATGATGATCCCAAGGTCTCTTTCCTGCTTTGTGACTGTACCCGTCCCACCCCCCTTTATGCACTCTCTGCATTTCTGTGCCAAGGTGCATGATTTTGACTTTTTCTTTGCACTAAACCCAGCTGCCATACCTTCGACTACTCCTAGAGTTTTCTCAGGTCAGTACACATTTTCTCTACCCCCTTCCAGAATAGCTTCCCTATTATAGATCTTGGTGTCATCTGCAGAGGCATACCATTCCTTTCCAGATCTTCTGCAATGTCACTTTTGAAAACATTGAAAAGGACTGATCCCAGCACTGTGCCCTGAGGTACTTCATTGGTCACTCTCCCCTAATTAGAGTGAGTGCCATTTACCACCACCCTCTGTTGTCTATTCATTAACCAGTTCCATACTCAGTTCTCCACCTTGGGTCTCTAGTTTTCCACCTTGGTTCTCACCCACAAACTGCCCAGTTCCCTTATTAGCCTCCTATGTGGTACCGTGTTGAAGGCTTTGCTGAAATAAGCAGGCCATGTCCACCACCCAACCCTGATCAATGTCCCTGGTCACCCAGTCTAGCAAATTGATCAGGTTCATCTAACAGGACAACCTCTCCCCACCCCCTGTTAATCCATGCTGCCTCAAGTCTTGCAACCCACAGGAGTCAAGGTACTCCACTAGCCTTTCTTTCAATAGTATTTCCATTAACTTCCCCATCACTGATGTTAGACTAACTGGCCTATAGTTGCCAGCTTCATCCCTACTGCCACCTTTATGTAGAGAGACTACATCTGTCCTCCTCCAGTCCTTTGGAATCACACCTGTCTCCTGTGAGTTGTTGAATAGGGCTATCAGACATGCAGCCAGTACCTCCCTGAGCTCCTTCAGCACCCATGGATGCATCCGTCCAGCCCCATTGCCTTATTCACTTTAAGATTTGCAAGACCTCTCAAGACTCTTCCTCTGTGAAAGGGTTCATCTCTACTTCCCTTCCCACAGTGTTTCTGCTGCCTCTGTGGTCCATCCCCTACTTCCTCCACTGTGAAGACTGAGCCGTAGTATCTGTTCAGGGTATCTGCTTTTTCCTGATCCTCCACTGCAAATCTCCCCTGCTCTTCTTAACCTCACGAGCCCTCCATTTGTCTTCCTCTTTTTGCTTATGTATCTGAAAAAGGTCTTGTCCCCCTTTCGCTACTTCACTAGCTATCCTTTCCTTTGTGTGTGCCTTTGTGCCCCTCACCACCTTCCCTGCTTCCCTGTGCTTCTTCTGGTGCACCTCTCTATCCTCTTCCCTCCACGTCTCTTTGTACCTCATGAATGCCACCCCTTTAGCCTGCCTTTACCTTTTCAGCCACTTCTCTCAAGAACCATAGTGGTTGGGCTGCCCCGCCAGTACAGTGGTAGAGTTGCCACTTCTGACGCCGATGACACAGGTTCAGGAACGAGCCTGAGTTGTCAGAGGGCTGGCTGAGGGAGGTGTAATGAGTGTCCCAGAGGATGCTCTCCACCTTGGAAAGAGAGGGTTGTCAGCCTCCACTCTGCTACTGCCACCTGGCTGACCACAGGTGGAAGTACACATGGAGAGGCAGAATGCAGATGGGGCACCAATGATGTGAGAGACATGCCATGGGCATGCTTTTGTGTCACTGGGGTCTCTCAGAGTTCCATAGGACCACAGAAGCAGCAGAGTGTTACAGCACAGAGGGACTGAAAAACATCCCCAGGTGCTGCAGGAGGATATCCACTCCACACTACAGGCCTCCCACTGCCAACCGTGGCACTCCTGTCCTCCAGGAGCAGTTTCTAGGCTCCAGCAGGGGTCTAGCCCTCCCCCTCCCAATGGCACCACCCTGAGTGGTAAAGCCAGGGTGTACACAGGGAAGGAAGGAGGTAAGTCCCAGAGAAGGTGGGTGAGGGTGCTGGGAGCTAGGTTAGGACCAATGGTTATAGCCATCTAGCTAGATGGAAGAAGGATAATAAATAACAAAAAAAAAAAAAAAGAACCCAGTGGTCTCTTTTTCTTCCTATTGTTGCCCATGTATTTCACGCATAGGTTTGCTACCTTCACTATGCCATCCCTTAATTTGGCTCATTGTTCCTTCCCGCCAACCAGGCAATACCCTCATTAGGTCATCTCAGAGGCGTTCAACTCCTCCCCCCTCCCTTTTTTTTTTGTTTAATAAATCTGCCCTCCTGAAATCCATGGCTCTCATCCTTGTGTGGTTTGTCCCTGCCATCATCCTTATGTTATACCACACTGTACGGTGATCACTGGTTCCTAGATGGCAACCCACCTTGATGTCTGCAGTACTATCCCAGTTTGTGAGTACCTGACAAGGCAAGGCAATTGTATTTATACAGCACCCTATACCAGAGTCTCAGAGCACTGCAATACATACTGTACATCAAAAGAAAATAAATAATTATATTATAAATCCCCATGAATAAATACATGGCAAATTAAATACACACAGCAAAAGATATGAAAATGAAGGTACTGCTAAATAAAATCAAGAATTATTTCCAAACGCTTTGCCAAAAAAATTACTTTTTATTCCCGGTTTAAATGCCCCCACTGAGAGGGAACTCATTAGATGACAAGGCATGGAGTTCCAAATAATTGAGGCCACCACTGAGAATGCTCTAACCTCTAATTGTTTAAGGTGCTACCTCGAGATGACCAAAAATAATTATTTAGTGGAGTGGACAGACTATCTTGGAGCATACCAGACCAGGAGTTCTTTTAGATAGGTAGAGCCTGATCCATTATGGACCAGATCCAGTATTGCCCCATCTCTAGTGGGCTGTCGACTAGTTGCTTGGGAGATGCCCCCTGCAGGAAGTCTAGGATGGCCCTGCTTCTAGCCAAGGCAGTGGTTGGGATGCTCAAATCTACATCTGGCAGATTGAATTCCTCCTATCTGCGGCAGATTGAATTCCTCCTATCTGCAGCATATCCTCACTTTTTTGGTATGATGCTGATGACTTCCCCCAGTGCCTTATCCAATTCTTTCCCTGGTGTTGGAGGTCTGATATCACCCCAATGGGAACAGTGGCTCTGGCTCCTGTCTCCAGGGTGACCCACAGCCTGTCCAAACCATCATTTGCCCCTAAGCTGCCCTGCATTTCCATTACTCTGATGCCCTCACTCACATAGAACAGAACCCCTCCACCCGTCCTCCCTCCCTATCCTTCTTGAAATGAGTATAGCCTGGTATCGCCATGTCTCACTCATGGCTCCCTGTGCACCATAATTCAGTGATGGCCACAAGATCCACAAAATCCAGGTCTGCCTCTGCATGATGGTCTCCAGGTCTGGAATTTTATTTCCAAGACTCCTTGTGTTGGCACACATGGCTTTCCACACCTTGTTCCCACTCTGCCTGCAACCCACCTTCCCCTCTTCCTCTCGTTTTGCCTTTGTTACCACTTGAAGTTTCCCTCTTTCTCCCCTCACTACCCACTTTGTGCCTTGCCTCCTCAGTGCCCACCTTTCCACTTCTTCTGTACTTGTCCCCCTTGCCCCCTACTATGCTTCTACTTCCTTGTGCCTTGGGAGAGTTTCCTGCCCCTCAGGCCCTCTCTTCCTGATGCTTCAGTTGGGGGGGGGGCAGTTTATGCCTCCCTTTGTATCACTGCCTCCCAACCCTGGCTAGTTTAAATGTTCATCAAAGTAACAATTAAACCTTCACTGAGGACTGCAGTCACCTTCCCAGATGGATGCAAGCCATCACCTCTGTATAGACCCATTTGCTGTTGCTACTGTGACTCCACCCTTGGTCTGTCTTTGAACACTGTTAGCACTGTCACCTACCCCATTAGGCACTGAGCACTTTTTCTGACTCTCTCACAAGTGTCCATTTATAATTATACAATACTGCTGTTTTTACATGTAGTATCTACATGATCCTTCATCTGTAATGCTGCCTATGTAAACAGCATTTGTTTGTACAGTAATTCATATTCTCTTGGTACTCCCCATCCCTCCTCCCCTGGGTAGCACCTGAAAATGAGCCTTGGCTCTGTGTGCCTTTCCCTGTTACCAATTTTTAAATAAATGAATTAATATCCTTTGATGTTGGCCTCCAGTCACTAGTGAAGCTGAACCCCTCCCCTCAGCACCATCATTTAAACAAGTGTTGAAGCTCCTGGTGCAGAGTCCCATATCCTTCCCTCAGCTGTAGACAGACAGCATCTCAGCAAAGGCCACCATTCTTGCTAATTGCCTTAGACCCCTCCCCAGTTCCCTAAACTCTCCCTGCATTACCCCAGCCCCACTGCTCACAAGGGTATTTGTCCCAAGGTGGACAAAGACATCTAGCTCCCCACCCTGTCCTGCCACCTTAGCAGTCCATGGGATCTGCTGTTCATTCCTCCAAGCCAAGGCACCAGATGCAGTAGGCACCTAATCTCCTTTTCTCAACTCCCTCTCTACCACTTCCAGCTCCCAAATCTATTCCCGTGATAATTCAGTCCCCTACAAGAAGCTGCTTTCTCCTCTACTTTCTTCACACAAGGCCTAAAAGATGATCACGTCTGATGTTGTTTGCTCAGGGAACAGGGTGGGCATTAGGGTGAACAACCCCAAGAAAGACTCCACCACTGATTCTCCAAGACTCCAGTGACCAAAGACCCTAACGTTTTTTCCTTTTACTGCTTGGGGGATGAGGGTGGGGAGTTAGGGCTAGAAACCCCAACGCTACATTTTCCAATTTTTGAGGTATTAAGTTGAACTCCCACTGGTGTATTAACGCAGTTTTTGCAAAGAATATATATATATATATATATATATATATATATATAAAGACATGCAACAAGGACCTGTGGAATACATGCTTTTTTTTTCACTAGAGCTGTTTGACCTTGGGAAACCTCATGAGTAGCATAAGCCATGAGTGATGTGCCGAAGGTCAAACAGCTCAAGTAAAAATTAATCATGTATTCCACAGGGTCCCTATTGCGTATTTTATTTATGCAATAGGGATCCTTTCGTATAGTGCATTGAGTTCTGTGGTAGAGTGTTTATCTATTTTTATTGTAACTCTGAATGGAATTTTTTTCTACAGTAACTCTGCTTAGCTGAGTGGTTGCTAAGCAGTTGCTAAGGACGCTCCAACATCCTAACATTCTATGCTCATAATGCATCTTGTCAATGGTGGAACGCAGAGAGCTAACAGAAATTCCTAAGAGAAAACGATGACTGCTGTTAGTGGTGAGGAAGGGAGAAGGCAAAGGAGAGTCCAGTGGTAGAGATCCTTCAAAAAAATGTTTAATTTTTTAAATTGGTCTCAGTTTGTTTCACTATAATAGAAGCAGGAACATGTGAGCAATGCTGCAACTGGAGTGGTAGCAACGAAGGGCTGGCCATGGATAAAAAAGGATAAGCACACAGAGACATATGGGACGGTGTGGGCAGCTGGAGATTCAGAGGAGAAAAGTGGACTGGCTTCAAATTGTATGGTATTTAAAAAAAAAAGGGGCATGGTTCTTCATGACAATATGAAAGCTACTGTTTCGTTTTGAAGGGATTTGGGAGGATTATGACACAGGCAGCAGTGTGGGGGGGGCTTGTGCATCAGAAGGAAATGAACAAGCAGAAGGCTGTGAAAAAGAGTACAAAGAAAAGCAACGTATTTCATTTACACTGTGTTTGATAACAGGCTATTATCTGCATGTTACATAGAGGATAATGTATGGGTCCCGATCAGTAACCTACTTGTTAACTGTCGAGAGGTTGCCATGGCCATCGCTTTATGTCGCCATGGCAACCTCGAGACCATTAACAAGTTGGTCACCGATCGGGACCCCATACTTTATATTTTATAGTGTATGGCTGCCATAAAGAACGAAGAAAAGAAGCCAGTACCTTAACTGAATTTATGCCACATGAGTCAAGTTCTCACCGCCACGGCCGTTTCGAGGGGAGCCACTCGCTTCCTCTACCAAGCATGCGCAGATCGATCCTGGTTGTTATACCAGCGATGTAACGTACCTTCGATGGGTTAACAACAAAGTGACGTCACATCGATGGCATAACAACCATGGGAAACGATAGATTTTGGTAGATAACAACGTTCTACCATACATTATAAGTTTTTTTTAAATTATAGCAGTTTGGGCAGTAGTGTGGAAGTGTAGTCAGTGAGGTGATGTTAGAGAAAGTGAATCAAGTAGTGCCGGGCTCGAGTACATTTTTTGCCCTGAATGCAGACCTTGGGGCAGTGCTGCCCCTGGGGCAGTACCCTGTAGCTCCTCCTACCACCTACTCCTATTGGTGTATTTCGTGCCCTGCCCCAGGGCAACATCCTGTAGCTCCTCCTACCCACAAATCCTATTGGTGCAAGGCAACATAATGCTATTTGCTATCAGGACACTGCCCCAGGAACAGTGCCACTAACCAGCCATCAGGGCACTGCCCTAGGGGCAGCCCAAGGGAACAAACCATCCAGGCACCACCCCAGGGGCAGCCCCAGGAGCCAACTACCCAGGCACTGCCCCAGGGGCAGCCCACAGGAAACAACTACCCAAGCACTGCCCCAGGAGCAGCCCACAGGAAACAACTACCCAAGCATTGCCCCAGGGGCAGTCAACAGGAACCAACCATCATAGCACTGCCACAGGGGCAATGCCGGTAATCAACCATCATGGCACTGCCCCAGGGGCAACAAACAGGAACCAACTACCCAGGGGCAGCCAACAGGAACCAACCATCATGGCACTGCCCCAGGGGCAGCCCACAGGAACCAACTATCCAAGCACTGCCCCAGGGGCAGTCAACAGGAACCAGCAATCATGGCACTGCCCCAGGGGCAGCGCCAGTAACCAGTCACCATGGCACTGCCCTGGGGCAGCCAACAGGAACCAGCTACACAGGCACTGCCCCAGGGGCAGCTCATGAGAACCAATTACCCAGACACTACTCCAGGAGCAGCCCATGGGAATAAACACTCCAAGAACTGCCCTTGGGGCAGCCCCTGAATGCACCAGGGCAGACAACAGGAACCAACTTACCAAGCACTGCCCTGGGGGAAGCCTGCAGGAAACAACTACCCAAGCATTGCCCCAGGGGCAGCCAACAGGAAACAACCATCATGGCACTGCCACAGGGGCAGCGCCAGTAACTAACCATCATGGCACAGGGGCAACAATTTGGAACCATCTACCCATGCACTACCTCAGGGGAAGCCAACAGGAACCAACCATCATGGTACTGCCCCAAGGGCAGCCAAAAGGAACCAACTACACAGGCACTGCCCTGGGGGGCCCATGGGAACCAATTACGCAGGCATTGCCCCAGAAGCAGCCCACGGGAATAAACTCTCCAGGCACTGCCCCAGGGGTAGCCCCCTGCTGCACCAGAGGCAGACAACAGGAACCAACTAACTAAGCACTGCTCCAGAGGCAGCCCACAGGAAACAACTACCCAAGCACTGCCCCAGGGGCAGCCAACAGGAACCAACCATCATGGCACTGCCCCAGGGGCAGCCAAAAGGAATCCAACTACACAGGCACTGCCCCGGGCAGCCCATGGGAACCAATTATGGCACTGCCCGGGGCAGTACCTATGTAGCAGGTTCCATTTGGCTGCCCCGGGGCAATGCCATGATGGTTGGTTCATACATATGAACATGTGAAATTGTCAGCGGAAACAGGCAGTGACGCTCTATCGCGTCCGCTTGAGTGTGCAGCTTGGTTAAATACCATGGAGCTGCCCCCCTTACTCTTCCTGGAGTTGTACTTCCCCCACCCATCTCCGTCCCACCCTGCAACCCCACCCACCATAGCCCCCCTATCCTAACCTTCTTCTTTACGCTGTCCCACCCCCTCTTGAAACTGGTCACTGTCCTTGCTGCCACCACCTCTCCCGGCAACTCGTTCCACTCCTTTACTACTCTTTCTGTGAAAAAGTGCCTTCTCATTTCCCTCTTAACTCTGCCCCCCACCAATTTCAGGCTATGATCCCTTGTTGTATCTTCCATCCTTAAGTTAAAGATGCCCTCTGTGTTCACCCTGTTTATGGCCTTTAGGTACTTGAAGGTCTCGATCATATCCCCCTCTCCCTCCTGTCCTCCAGGAAGTATGTGTTCAGAGCCCTCAGCCTCTCCTCATAAGTTCTGTCGCCCATACCGTGGATCATTTTGGTTGCCATCCATTGGGTTCTTCAGGTAAGGGCACCAGAACTTAATACAATACTCCAGATGTGGCCTTACTAGTGGGTTTTATATGATAACGGTGAGTTTTTTATCTCACCAACCAATAAAAGTGACTCAAAAATCACCCGATGTCAAAAGGGCAGTCAAAATCAGAGCAACCATCACAAACAGCAACGGTCTCATGTTTACCAAACGAAAACAAGAAAACAAACATTTTTATACAGGGGGCAATGGCCCCCCCACCCCCTCAAACAAATATAATCAACTCCAGGGGGTGGGGCGCTGACTCAGGAGAAAGTTAGAAACACAAAAACAAAATTCCTGTACAGCCGATCCAGACCCAAACCCAGATCCACCAGCTCAGGGGTGGTGGCTCAAGCCATATGCCAAATGACTAGCTCAGCAGTGCTTGGCCAAACAAATCCCCATATCCTGCAGTTGCAAGTGTAGCTCACTGCCATACTCCCTCTAAAGCAGTCATAGCTGTTATTCACCACTTGCCCTTAGTATGAGCGGTTTTATTGAATCACTCAAATTGAGACACTCAATAAAACTCGCACACATCACTGCACACCCACCATGGACCTGTACAGTGGGAGAATAACTTCCTCCCTTCTAGAGGTGATCCCCTGGTGATGCAGCCCAACATTTTATTTGTTTTGGCTGCTGCCTTTTGGCACTGTGGAGTGTGTTTCATGTCCCCCCCCCGACCATTACTGCCAGGTCCTTTTCTTCCTCTGATACTGCCACCTGAATTCCCCCCAGCCAGTAACTGGTCTTTGGGTTCCTGGTTCCCACGTGCATCATCTTGCACTTCTTGGCATTAAAACCCAACTGCCATATGCCCGACCATTTCTGTAGCTTAGCTAGGTCCTCCCTTAAATTCTGTCTCCTCTCCTCTGTGTCCACCCTCCCACAGAGCTTAATATCATCGGTGAACAGGCAGATTTTACTCTTGACCCTCTCTGCTATGTCGCCAATAAACATATTGAACAGCACTGAGCCCTGTGGGACACCACTAGTTACAGGTCTTGGTTTGGGAATTCCCCCCACCACCACCACCATCAGTCTCTGGTTCCTGTCCCATAGCCAGCTCTTGACCCACCCCTGCAGTTCTCCCCCAAAGCTCAGGTCTCCCAGATTGCTGATCAGCCCTGCCATGTGGCACTGAATCAAACGCATTGCTGAAGTCCAGGTATATTACGTCCACCACCTGCCCCTTGTCCAAGGTCCTTGTAACTCAGTTGAAGAAGTATATCATGCTGGTTTGACACAACCTCCCCCTAACAAACCCATGCTGTCTATTGTCCTGGAGACCATTATCTTCAAGGAAGGACCCAAGCCTTTCCTTAAGAATGGTCTCCATTAGCTTACCCACTATGGAGGTTAAGCTAACTGGCCTGTAATTACCTGGCTCATCTCTGGGACCACTCTTGTAGAGAGGTACAACATGAACTGTCCTCCAGCCCTGAGGTACGCACCCTGTCTCCAGCGAGGAGTTAAACAAGTCTGTCAGTGGTGCTGCCAATATCCCCACCAGTTCCCTCTGGACCCTCGGGTGTATCCCATCTGAGCCAGGTGCCTTTTCTGCCCGCAGTTCCCTTAGTCCTCTTAAAATTGTCTATATCAATCTCCCCCTCATACTCCTTCCTGCCCTTACGGGGCACCACAATCCTCCCCTGTGGCATAGGCCTGCTAGCTTCCCCGGTGAAGACACAGCCTCTGCTTGCTCGTCACTCTTGTCTACCCACCCACCTCCCTTTTCATCCTAACTGTTCCATCCTTCTCCTTCTTCTCTCCTCAATGTATCAGAAGAAATCTTTTTCTTCTACCTTAATCCCCTATGCCAGTCTAAGTTCTTTCTCTGCCTTGGCTGCCCAGACCTCTTTCCCTGCATCCCTAGCTTTCACAATGACACAGAAAATTAGTTTGGTTGCCATATCGGTCCTTGTGACAAAAGATCCAGATAAAAAGAGATGATTTGATACCTTTTATTGGACCAGAATAGATGTTACAAAAGAAAAAAAAAAGTGCTTCAGCTTTCGGACTACATAGAGTCCTTCATCAGAAACTAAAGTTTAGTTTCTGATGAAGGACTCTAATGTAAAGCTAAAGCACTTTTTCTTTTGTAACATCTATGTTGGTCCAATAAAGGAATCAAAATCAACTCTTTTTTTTCTAGCTTTCGCAATGTAAGCCTTTCTGTCTTCCTCCCTTGAGGCAAGCTTGTACTTCAGGAAGACTGCCCTCTTCTCCTCTCCTTTATCTTTTCAGCCACTTTTCTTCCAAACCAGCTAGGCCTCTTGGTTCTGGAATGCTTTTTTCGATTCCGTGTACAAGTGTTGGTAGCCTCTATTATCCCCATGTGCCCCTGGGGTAGTGCTTCGGTAGTTGTTTCCTGTGGGCTGCCCCTGAGGCAGTGCTTGGGTAGTTGTTTCCTGCGGGCTGCTCCTGGGGCAGTGCCTTGGTAATTAGTTCTCATGGGCTTCCCCTGGGGCAGTGCCTGTGTAGTTGGTTCCTTTTGGCTGCCCCTGGGGCAGGGCCATGATGGCTGGCTCCTGTTGGCTGTCCCTGGGGCAGTGCCGTGATGGTTGGTTACTGGCGCTACCCCTGGGGCAGTGCCATGATGGTTGGTTCCTGTTGACTGCCCCGGGGTAGTGCTTGGATAGTTGTTTCCTGTGGGTTGTCCCTGTGGCAGTACCTGTGTAGTTAGTTCCGTTTCGCTGCCCCTGGGGCAGTGCCATAGGTTTCATAGGTGTATACTGAGCTAATTAGATTTTCATCCATAGTGCTCGCTATATTATTACAATTTGTCCAGTTTGTATAGCCTATCCAGGTTTAATTTAAAATTTTTCATTGATGGACTGCATACCACTTCCTCTGGAAGACCATTCCACCTGGCCACCACTCTCTGATTGAACCACTATTTCCTTTTCCAGGTCCTGCAGTTTTCCCCCCTCATCTGCAGCATATGGGTTCTTGTGCTGTAGGTTTGTTCTCTGAATTCCAATCCTAATCTTTCCCATAAATCAAAATCCTCTATTGCTTTATATAATAGACACAGATCTCCTCTACATCTTCTATACTCCAAGGGAAACAGCTCTAGTTCTTCCTGTCTTTTACTATATCCTTTGTTTGCCATACCCATTACGGAACGTGTAGTGTGTTTCTGCACCCTCTCAAGTTTTTGGATTTCATTTTGATGGCGTGGAGACCATAATTGGAGTCCATATTCCATAATAGGCCTTACTAGAGAGCTGTACAAGGGAACTATCACCTCCCTGCTTCTACTAGCTATTTGGTGTAAAATGCAGTTAAGCACCCCATTAGCTTTTTTGCATATAATGTTACAGTGTTCCTTAAATTTTAAGTCATCTGTAATTGTTATGCCAAGGTCCTTCTCCTTAGATACTTTTTTAAATGTGATATTTCCTAGTTTATAGTCTTGTGATGTATTTTTCATCCCTAGATGCATTACTGTTCATTTCTCTGGATTTAGGAGGAAATCATATTTACTGCACCAATCGTGTATGTAATCTAGAGCTACCTGTAAGACATTATGATCTTCCTGCTGTTTGACTTCGACCCCCAGTCTACAATCATCAGTAAATTTGGTAATCCAAACCCATTTATCCTCAATTTGTAGTGATGCTACACAGATGTTAAATAGTCATGGCCCCAGTACTGAGCCCTGTGGCACCCCACTCATTACCCTGGCCCAATCTGATACAGCCCCTTTGATGTTTACCTGTTGCTTCCTGTTATAGAGCCAGGAACTAATCTAGGCTACCAGAATTTTATAAATGCCCATGGTTTTTAAGGTTTGGATTAGTTTATTATGTGGTATTTTATCAAATGCTTTGATAAAATCCCCAAAAAAATCTATGTCCACCAGAGCACTTGAGTCTAAGCTCTTGCTGATTTTGTTGTAAAATTCCAGGGCATTTGTCTGGCAGAATCTCCCCTCAGTGAAACCATGTTGAGTGGTATCCCTAAGATGTTCAGAGGCTATGTAATCAGTTAAATATTCTTTAATTACTCCCTCCAGTATTTTACACAGAATGTTTGTGAGGCTTACAGGTCTATAATTAGAAGGACTTTTTTAATCTCCTTTCTTGTATCTAGGGATCACGGTTGCCTCCCTTCAGGACTTAGCCACCGTTCCTTTGTCCAAAGAGGATTGAAACAGGTGGTTTATTGGCAGTGCTATATTCTCTGCCAGTTCTTTGAACACTCTTGGGTGTAACCCCTCTGGTCCTGGTGATTTATTTGGATTTAACTTATTTATTCTGCTGCTAATCTCTTCTACTTTTATATGTATTGGACTGTGTGAAATTTTATGATTTTTTAGGTTTAGAGTTCCCTTATTTGTATTAAATACTGATAAAAAGCATTTATTTTGTATTGTTGCCATTTCACTGTTGTTGCTTGTTGTTTGTCCATCTGATCCTAAAAGTGGTCCCATAGTATTTCTAGAGTTTTATTACTATTGATGTATGCATAGAAGGACTTAGTTATCTTTTGTTTTTCCTGCAAGCCTGACCTCATGTTGTGCTTTTGCTTTCTTTATGTCTTTTTTTACATATCTTTGCATCTTTCTATATCTTATCAAGCTGTTGCCCTTTTTATTTCCCTGGAGGGTTTTAAATAGTTTCTGCTTTTTCTTTAGCATTGTTTTTAATCTGTTATTTAGCCAGTGAGGGGATTTCTTCCCTTTATGATAATTTTTTTAGTTGGTGCAAACTGCTTTACATAAGTTGTTAACTTATCTTCTAGTATAATCCACATCTGGTCTGTATCTTTACCCTGGAAGGCTTCCTTCCAATTCCAAGTTCTTAGCTTTTGTTTTATAGCCATGAAGTTTGCTTTATGGAAGTTAAGGATTTCAGTCTCTCCTGTTTCGTAATAATTTATTTCATTTATGGTACAGGTTATCATTAAATGATCGCTATTTCCTAATGGTGTAGTGACTTGGAATTTTTGTATATCTTGTTCCATATTTGATAGTACCGAGTCCAGTACGTTGTTTCCTCTTGTATTTTGTTGGACCATTTGTTCTAATCCCACCTGAATAAAAGCCTCTAAATATTCCCTCTCCAACTTGCATGTACTATGTAGTGTATTCCATGTGATCCCTGGTAAGTTCTCCCATGATTAAAATTCTATCTGCTGGGTTTAGATCATGAATTCTTTTTAGAAGGGTAGTATTATCTTCTTTCCTGCACAATGGTGGTCTATAGATTAGCCCTAATATAATCTGGGTGGGGGAGACGTTTGGGGGGTTAACTTGATCCAGAGTTCCTCAGTTGTGCCTGCATCTATGGATATTTGTTCTGCTTTTATGTCTTTTAAAATGCATACTGACACTCCACCCCCCCCTTCTACTGTCTCTTGACATGGAGAAGAAGTTATGGCCCTGTATCTCTTTCTCCCAGGTGTTGTTGGTATCCCACCATGTTTCTGTGATAGCACAGATTTTTATTTCCTGTGATTCCAGTATGATAGTTGGATCCTGTTGGCTGCTCCTGGGGCAGTGTCTGGGTAGTTGGATCCTGTTTGCTGCTCCTGGGGCAGTGCCATGATGGCTGGTTCCTGCTGACTACCCCTGGGGCAGTGCTTGGATAGTTGTTTCCTGTGGGCTGCCCCTGGGGCAGTGCTTGGGTAGTTGTTTCCTGTGGTCTGCCCCTGGGGCAGTGCCTGGGTAGTTGGTTCCTGGGGCTACCCCTGGGGTAGTGCCTGGATGGCTTGTTCCTGTGGCCTGCCCCTGGAGTAGGGCCTGGGTAGTTGGTTCCTGCTGTCTGGCCCTGGAGCAGTGTCCTAATGGTTGGTTAATGGCACTGCCCCTGGGGCAGTGTCCTGATAGCCAATAGCATTGTGTGGACTTGCACTAATAGGATTTGCAGGTAGGAGGAGCTACAGGGTGCTGCCCCAGGGGTAGCACTGCCCCGAGGTCCACATTCAGGGCAAAAAAAAAACTTACTCGAGCTAGTGCAAGCCGGTCGGGCAGCAGACATGTCATGATGATGCATCTGCTATGTACATAAACACATGTCTACTATGTACATAAATGCTAATGACCTGTCTACTGTGTACATAAGCAAAATTTTTGTACACAGTCAAATAACAGCATTTATGTAATGACTTTTGTTATATATTCAATGCTTGTGAGGTTATTTTCTGGCACTCAGCAGTGCTATGTTTGCTCTCTCCGGACCTAGAGTGATAATATCAAAATATTCTCACTCTACCCCATGAACAAAAATATTGTCACCGTAGGTCCTGATTGGTGGTAGTCAGCAGCACAAGCAGTATGGTTCTAATTTTAGAACTCAAAACTTCACTTGCATGCTGACTTCCACCCACAAGTTTCATTTTAGGCTCACTCACAGCTTTTCCATCTTATCTCCTTCCCAGAACTGTTCATTTTTCAAAACATAACATCCAAATCACCCAGATCACAATTTTCATTAATAGAAAACATAGTCTTAGTGTAATAGCCCTCCAGCAGTTGTGACAGTTTCTCCTTCCTCCCTCCATATCCCCAAAACATTGTCTTTTAGTCTCTAACTGGCACTTTCCCTTTCCTCTCCCCAGTGAATAACCTCTGTTCCGCAGCTTTCATTTCAGCCACACCTTCTCACACTTCATCTCAAACTGCCTGCTTTGCAGCAGCACTCCCACAAACCTAAGATGCTACTACTCCCTTCACAAAAGAAAGGGTCCTACAAGAGCTCGCTAAGCTCAGGGTGGACAAGGCAATGGGACCTGATGACATACATCCCAGGGTACTAAAGGAGCTAAGGGTGGAACTAGCAGAGCCATTGGCGGAACTGTTTAGTGAGGCTCTGAGCACAGGAGAGGTCCCAGAAGACTGGAGAAGGGCTCATGTGATCCCACTCCACAAGGGTGGTAGCAGGGAGGAGGCAGAGAACTACAGACCAGTCAGTCTTACCTCAGTAGTGGGCAAGATTATGGAGGCACTCCTTAAGGAAAGGATAGTGCAACACCTGGAATCCATAGTGACACAGGATCCAAGACAGCATGGGTTTACAAAAGGAAGGTCCTGTCAAACTAATCTCATAGATTTCTTTGACTGGGTAACCAGAGTGGTGGACCAAGGGGGAGCAGTTGATGTCGCCTACCTTGACTTCAGCAAAGCTTTTGACACTGTTCCACATAGAAGATTGATAAATAAGCTGGGTAGGCTCGGGGTGGGTCAGAGGTTGGTCAACTGGGTGGCAAACTGGGCGCAGAAAACAGAGAGTGGTGGTAAATGGTATACAGTCAGAAGAGATGCAAGTCACGAGTGGGGTACCTCAAGGATCAGTCCTGGGGCCAGTCCTTTTTGATATCTTCATTAGTGACATTGCAGATGGACTAGAGGGTAAGGCTTGTCTGTTTGCAGATGTCACCAAGATCTGCAACAGAGTAGATGATCCAGATGGGGTGGGCAGAATGAGAAAATATCTGGATAAACTAGCAAAATGGTCAGAAGAGTGGCAGCTGGGATTTAATGCAAAGAAGTGCAAGATCATGCACATAGGGAAGAGAAACGCTGAAGCCACCTATAGGCTGGGAGGGGAGTTGCTGGCAGTCACAAAGAAAGAAAGAGACTTGGGCATCATCATCACAGATGACCTGAAATCATCCAAGCAGACCTCTAAAGCAGTAGGTAAGGCTAGGGGGATGTTAGGGTGTATTAGTAGGGGTATCACAAGTCATAAGAGGGAGGTAATAATCCCTCTTTACAAGACACTGGTTAGGCCCCATCTGGAGTACTGCGTGCAATACTGGAGGCCACACCTTCACAAGGACATTAACCAAATTGAGGCAGTCCAGAGAAGGGCAACCAAAATGGTGCAGGGACTGCATCAGAAGACATATGAGGACAGATTAGCGGAGCTCAATATGTATACCCATGAGCAAAGGAGGGAGAGAGGTGATTTTATCGAGACATTCAAACACCTTAAGGGCATTAACAAGGTGAAAGAGTCTAACATGTTTAAATATAATAAAAATTGCAGGACAAGAGGACACAGCATGAGATTAGAGGAAGGCCGATTAAGGGGGAATGTGAGGAAATTATTTTTCACAGAAAGGGTGGTGGATGCATGGAATGGCCTACCTCAGGAAGTGGTGGCTATGAATACAGTGCAGGGCTTCAAACAGGCATGGGATAGGCATAAGGAAGCAATACAGATGAGTATGAATAGATAGGCCATTGACAGAGCAAAGGCTGATGACACATTTATAAGGTAGAAAAAGAAATGGGCAGACTGGATGGGCCTTGTGGTCCTTATCTGCCGTCAACTTATATGTTTCTATGTAAGATGCAATGATACATTGATGCATGCAACAGTGTCATGTGTTACTGTGTCATGAGACACTCGACCATCTGAACACATGGATGAAAAAACAGTGATTTTCAAATATACAAAAGGTAAACTGCAGAAAAATACTTAGGCATACAACAAGCATTGGATAAAAGAAGTATGCTATGGCCCCAAGAAAAATTTCCTTGCTATTTCTCACTCATTCCGTTTGACCTTTGGCATCATTCGTGGCTCCTCCACCTATGATGTCAAACATCAAACAACACTCATAAGAAATAGTAGTGATATTTCTCTTAGGACCATGGCATATCCCTATAGTTAGGGTTGAGTCGGCTGTTCAATGTTAAATCCCAACCTTTGCACCTTAAGAACATTGGTGCTGTTTGATAAAATAGCACAAAATTTGGCATGCAGGTTTGGCTGTCAGAGTCTCAAGATGTGAAATGTTTTGTGATGGCATTTTGTATGGTTTATGAGATATGGAACGCCAAAAATACAAACAAGAAAAAAAAACGATACTTAACATTGCTTATTGTTTGCTCTCACCTGCAGCCTAGATGGTGTAGAATAGTTCATGAAATTTTCAGGTTTGAAGGGGCCTTTACAAAGGGTGTGCCTCATTTATTTATTTGTTTATCTATTTATTTAAAATTTGGTAACTGGGAAAGGCACACTGAGCTGAAGCTCGTTTCCAGGTGTGATGCGGAGAAGGAAAACAGATACAGACAAAGGGAGACAAAATATATACAATATGACACTTATAGATTATACAGTTTGTGAGAACTATTTATACAGACTCTGGTCAGACCCAATATGGTTGAGGAGAGCTTTTGGGTTGCTTTTACCAATTATTTCTAATGTATTTGCACAATGCAAATCTGCTGAGAGGCAGTTTTAATGTAGTCTTCCTTTTATGCATTTTAACCATGTATTTTCCTAGAATATGCCTGCTGATTGCTATATATTTAGCCTGGATAGTTCACAGAAGAAATGGCATCTTATTTTTTGGTGGCGGAGCACCGGCAGTAGGATGCTGGAATGTGCCATATATAGGCACGAGCTCTGTGTGGGCGATAAAGCCCAGTGCCCATACACCTCAGGAAGTATGCCCCCGGACAGTGACACCAGCACAGCGAATGACACTACAGCGCCAAGTCGCTGTAGTGTCCGTGCTAGAATCTGGCACTGTCTGTTGAAAGTCTTGCACCCCAAATCAGCTCAACTCAGGCTGATAATCATGTAGGGTGGGGGTGCAGCCCCACTTGAGGTGTTCAGGGGCAAAATCCCCCAAAGAAAACACTTTGTTTTCTTTGAAACCAGTAGCTGACTGCTAAAAGTGGTCAACCTGCCAGTTTTGCCATCTGGTCGTTCAACAAATTTTTTGTCAACAGCCAGTCATGGATCCCACCTCAGGTGCTCGTATGCAGATCCATCATTCCAGTGCCATTGCACTGCTCAATGCAGGTGACAGCCAATGCCATACCTACTCACACAGGTCCCAGAACAGGCATGTTACAGCTGACTTCCCATTCATTTGTACAATTGGGGAACCGTGGATGCACTATCCATAGCGTGGAGCATACACTGCAAATGGCATTGCAGGATACCACACCCCATGTCATCCAGAATATGCAGCAGTCCAGAGGGTGACATATTACATGGTTGGAATGGGGGAGAATGTGGGCCTGCAGCAGTGTATGACAGCAGGAAGATGCAGCATTGACAAGGCATGCATTGGAGTTATGTCAATTCCCTCTTACAATCTGCCAGGGACATACACATGGCTGCATACACTGGTGGGTCCACAACTTGTGTACTGCCCCAATGTATGGTACAGCCACTTGGGTCAGTCCAGAGTGCAGGTCCCTGACCCGGGTCCAGTACAGTCAGCGGCTGGCCATGGTAGGGTGTGGAGGGTAGTGCCAGTCTCCACAACAGGTCGGGTATGGGGGAGCATGGATGTCTGCATACCAAGGCAGTGGGTGGGGGTCCTCTATGCTATGGATATAGACCATGGTTTCCTCTGGTGTGATTGGGTCCAGGGGGCCCAACACTATGGAGCTCTTCTGGGATGGAGTTGGATCAATTGGGGATGGGAGGGGTACCGCTAGTCCACCAAGGCTGCCAGGCTGCTGTGCACCTGGGTGCACCTCCACAGCCCACCTGTGGGTGGTTGGCCGGGTTAGGCCAGCTATTCATGGCCTAACTGTCGCCTGTGCTGCTCTGGACTATGAGCGGTGCATTCCCACTGAGTATGCTGCAGCATGACATATGCATGGGAACGCACCCTCGACTTGCACAGCATACTATTTGTGTGCACCCTTACCTGTTCCCTTGCAGCTGGTGCATCCTGCATATTTCAATATCACGCTGTGGTGCATTGCTGAAGTTACACAGCACATCTCCCTTTTCCGCCAGGATGCGCTGTGCATCTTCTTTGAATATGGGGGCCCTGGACTAGGCTACCCTGAAGAAATACATTATCAAAATGGAAAAATTATGACCCCACTAAAAACCAGATATTACTTATAATCTGGGACAGCCTGAGTAAATACAGTGCAAAAATGTGCAAATGAAGATCTCTATGACAATGAGATGTTGCATCTCCCCTGTGCTATCCAGGATACAAAATATAGGATAATAAATATTTAAAGGAAATCTACTCTGAACTGAACTTCACTGTGTTCACTGACATAAACAGTTTCTTTAAGCAATAATGCACGAGAGGGTGTGGGTCATGCTGGGATAACCCAGATGCCTGGGGGGTTGGGCACGAGGCCATAGGCTGAGTGCGCCCAGTGTCCTAGAAGTGAGGTTATTTCAGCACGACCCACACTCTGGAGTACATTGTTGCTATTATACAATGGCTTATTAGTATACAAAATAAAAAAAAATTTAAAAACATTTTTAGTAGATTTTTAGTGTGGTAATATATCTTTGTTTCTTAAGAGGAGATGCAAACAATGCAACAACAAATCAATACAGTGAGGTTGTGCTTAGATAACCTCACTATTGCCAAGGGGAGACATCCAATCAGGTTCCAGGATTTTTTTTTTTTGCCCTTGTATAATTATTGTTTTCTAACATATTAGAATGCAGTATTTATTTTGAATGTTGTGGCCTTGAGGATGGTGTGTACAGAGTGTGTGTGTGTGTGTGTGTGTGTGTGTATGTGTGTATCCAAGGTACAAAAATATAGGATAAGAAATATTAAATGGAAATCTACTCTAAACTGAACTTCACTGTGTTCAATCACATAAACAGTTTATTTTTTTTTTATAACATATTAGAATGCAGTATTATATTTTGAATGCTGTGGCCATGAGAATGGTGTGTACAGAGACAGAGAGAGAGAGTGTGTGTGTGTAGTAGAAAATGCCTGCTGATTGCTACATATTCACTGAATAGTAGTTCACTGAAGACCTGGCATATGTCCGAGACAGCCCTCATCAGATAGTGTCTTTAGAGGTTAAAAAACAGTGTAAATTATAGATGTGCTGGGGAAAGGGTGACATTTATGAGGTATGAATCTTTTTTGAAAGACAATACATTCCCTAGTGAAACTAGAAGCAAGGAGCTCTTTAAATGCTTAGTATTTAAATGTGCAAGTTGTTGCATTCCGAAGGGGGTAAACAAATCTCCAGTTTAATAGGCAACCAATATTTAACAAATATTTAACAAGCTGTTTCAGTTTCCTAATGGCATCTGATAAGCAGCTTGGAGTTATGTCTCCAACATTCTTAACAGAAAGAAGGGAGTATTTTATTTCAGTTGGCGTGGAAGGATACATTGAAAAGTCCAAAACATGTGCTCCACGATACTCCATTTTCAATCTACAGATAGCAAGATGGTTGTATGCTCCACCTACAGCCATAATAAATGTGGTTAATATAACAACTGTGGCTAAGCAAATAACACAAGCTTGCATACAATTTGGCTAAGAACACAAAAGCAGCAAAACTAAACAGAGTACTGCATTCCGTGGGCAAAATAGAAGTTGTCATCTGCTAGTGCCAGGCCCTAGGGATGTGGAGGCTAGGAGATTGAGGGACAGCAGCAAGTAGCACTGGGCATGGGTCTGAGCAGGTGCTTAAGGGCAGGAAATGAAGGGGTGAGATGAATGGAAGAGGAAAGTTGATTCCAGAGGGAGGGGAGGCAATAGAAAAAGGCCAACTGGCCAGCAGAGGAGTGGGGATGGGGGGAGGGTGAAGGAGTGGGAATGACTGAAGCACAGAGAGTAAGAGGTGGGCATAGTGGGGGGGAAGAGAAGAGAGTAGAGATACGATAAGAGGGTCCCAAACCAATATTTTGATATACAGGCTAGACTGTGAACCAGGCGCCTTTGTGGTATGGGGGAAATGGAGAGAGAGGAGCAGAGATGGCAGTGGTGTGTGTGAAAAGGAGAATTTGTGGAAAAATGACAAAAAGCATTATAGAGAGTGTCTAGTCTAGCAAAGGATGCAACAGAAGTTGAGTCATAGACAATGTTGGTGCAAGTTAACAATTCATGATGAACAGGGAGGGAAGGAGAGGTAGTTTTAATTATGGTATAGCGCTCCCAGCTTGTGACAGAACTTGGAGTGAATGGCATCTATATGGGATGAAAAATCAAGATTAGAGTCGAGCCAGTCCCCAAGGCATTTAAAAGTATGGACCACATTGAGGGGGGTGCCTTCCAGGTAGGTGAAGACTGGCAGAGTGGGTAGCCTGGCAAATTTTTTCCTGCTGCCAGAGGTCACTTAGACAGTTTTTCTGGTATTTACCCTTAGTTGGTGAGCATAAAACCAGTTTAGTACATTGAGGAAATCATGCTGGAGAGGGGCCTGGACATCAGATATAGAATGGCCGGAGGTGTAGATGACAGTATCATCGACATACATGTGTATGCAAGAGTTAGAGCAGACAGGGGGAAGGTCATTAATGAACAGAGAAAAGGGGACTGGGCAGAGGATTGATCCTTGTGGTACTCTGGCAAGGATCAGGAGAGGGGGCAATAGGACATTATCCACCTGAACTGACTGCAGCCTACCTGTGAAGTAGGAGCTGAACCATTTTATAGCAGGGGCAGCTTAACCTATAGAGCAGAGCGCAACTTGTTTAGGAGGAGAGAGTGGGACATGGAATCAAAAGCCTTGGCCAAGTCTGTGAAGATGGCTGCAGTGATATGACCATGTTCCATCCTAGAGAGAATGAAGTCAATGATCCGTAACAGGAAGGAAGTAGTGGAATGACATTTTTTGAAGCCAGATTGGATGGTGGGAGAGAGTATCAGAGGAAGTTAGGAAATCAGCAAGCCTGGAGTAGACAATGGACTCCTGGAGCTTTCCAAAGGAAGGGAGAAGAGACATTGGCTGGTAATTTCCAGGGGAAGAGGGGTCTCCACATTTGTGTAGGGGCACATTTGCAACCTTCCAGGCCAGGAGGACTGTGCCAGAGGAGAAGGAGAGGTTTAGAAGGTGCAAGAGGAGGAGGACAATAGTGGGAGCGGAGATGCATAAAAGCTTAGGGTCAAGGCCATCTGGGCTAGACTTAGGAGGGTTAAGGGTCAAAAGAGCACAGTAGACTTCCTGAGGGGAGATAGGGGGAAATGGTAGCCTCTGAGCGAAGGGAGAGTGGAAGGGGCAGCAGGGGCAGATGGAGGATTGGCTGGTAGAGCACATGCGAAAAATTTATTAAAAATGGCCACGACTGAGGAGGGATCCAAGACTGGTGATCCATCCTCAGTAAGGACTGGTGGGGTGGACTGTGTGGCAGGGTCAAATAGGGAGTGTAAGATGTTTCAGAACTTTGAGAGAGAATTACAGGTGGATTGCAGGTGGAGTTTGAAGTACTCAGTGTTGGCCTTGTGGATTTCCTTGGTACTATAGTTTCTAAGTGATCTGTACTGCTAGAGGCTTGACTGGGACTGGGAGGACTTAAAATGAGCCCAGGCACAGTCCTGGGACTTTCACAGGGCTATGATGTTGGCAGTATTCCAGGGTTGATGAGAGCTTTTGACCTGGCTTTTTTGAGGGGGCATGGGCATTCCAGATCCACCTAGCAAATGGGGAGAGGGGTGCAGCACCCCATACATCGAATGGGAAGAACACCCCTTCCTCCTCAGCTAGTGGTCAAACAGGAATTCAGCATGTTTGCCGTTCATTTGCATCACCAGGTAAGAAAAAAGGTTTGTCTCCCCATACGACGCACAGGGTAATGCCAAACTTCACCCAACAACTAACACACCAAAATCTGGCCAGTGGAAAATCATGTACACAATGCTCACAGCCTGGGAAATAAGATCCCAGACCTGCAGGCAATAATGTCAGAGGCTAAACTGGACATAGTAGCAATTAGTGAGGACGTGGTTTACCAGTAACCACACTGGGAGACTTCAGTACCTGGCTATATATATTGTTCAGAAGAGACCGAGTGCAAAAGGGAGGAGTGGCCCTGTATGTTAATGAAAATATCAAAGCTACAGAAATTCAGAATACACATAAGGAGCCAGAAGAACTGTGGGTCACCCTGGAAACAGAAAATGGGACAGCCATAAGAACTGGGGTTCTACAGCCCCCAGACCAGAGGGAGGACATAGACACATTACTGTTAGAAGATATACAAAACATGACAGCTAAAGGGGAGGTTCTGATAATGGGAGACTTCAACATGCCGGATACAGATTGGTCAATACCAGCAGGAACATCTGCCAGAACTAGACTCATAGTGGATTCCCTGCAGGGGGAAGGCCTCAAACAACTGGTACAGCAACCCACAAGAGACAGGGCTATCCTAGATCTAGTACTGACTAACAAAGAAGGGATCACAGATCTCCAGGTAGAAGGTCACCTGGGGCCAGTGACCATCACATGGTATGGTTCAATTTGGCTACTACATCTAAATCATCCCATTCCAAGGCAAAAATATGGGACTTCAGAGGAGCTGACTTTGATAAGATGGCCAACAGAGTTAAGCTAGCCCTGGCAAAAGAAACACAGGTGAGGGGTACAGGCAAAGTGGGCAAGCATTAAGGATGCAATACTTGAAGCAACATCCCATTGTGTTAGACAGAAAAGGAAGTGCAAAAGAAGAAGGAAACCACTTTGGTTCTCAAATACAGTAGCAGAAAAGGTCAGAGCCAAAAGGCTGGCCTTCAGGAAATATAAGGGAACACAGCGGGATGAAGATAGGGAGGCATACCAAACTGCCCTAAGGGAAGCAGGTAAGGCAGTAAGGCAGGCAAAGTCCCAAACTGAGGAAACACTAGCACGAACAGTAAAGAAGGTGACAAGACTTTCTATAGATACATTAGTGAAAGGAGAAAGTCCAGAGGGGTCTTGCTAAGCTTAATGAAGAAAAGGGAGCATGTGAGGAGGAGGACCCTGTAAAGGCATCTATCCTAAATAGATACTTTTGCTCAGTATTTACTGAAGAGAAGGTAGGGCAGGGCCCACAGCTCAGCATCATGGACACAGGGAGGAGGAGGTGAGCACTACTCCTTCACAAAGAAAGGGTCCTACAAGAGCTTGCTAAGCTCAGGTGGATAAGGCAATGGGACCTGATGGCATACATCCCAGGTACTAAGGAGCTAAAGGAGAACTAGCAGAGCCATTAGCAGAATTGTTTAGTGAGTCTCTGAGCACAGGAGAGGTCCCAGAAGACTGGAGAAGGGTTTATGATCCCGCCCCACAAGAATGGTAGCAGGAGGAGGCAGGAACTACAGACCAGTCAGTCTTACCTCAGTAGTGGGCAAGATTATGGAGGCACCCTTAGGAAAGGATAGTGCAACACCTGGAATCCATAGGGCACAGGATCCAAGACAGCATGGGTTTACAAAGGAAGGTCCTGTCAAACTAATCTCATAGATTTCTTGACTGGGTAACCAGAGTGGTGGACCAAGGGGAGCAGTTGATGTCGCCTACCTTGACTTCAGCAAAGCTTTTGACACTGTTCCACATAGAAGATTGATAAATAAGCTGGGTAGGCTAGGTGGGTCAGAAGTTGGTCAACTGGGTGGCAAACTGGTTGACGGGCAGAAAACAGAGAGTGGTGGTAAATGGTATACAGTCAGAAGAGATGCAAGTCACGAGTGGGGTACCTCAGGGATCAGTCCTGGGGCCAGTCCTCTTCAACATCTTCATTAGTGACCTTGCAGATGGACTAGAGGGTAAGGCTTGTCTGTTTGCAGATGACACCAAGATCTGCAACAGAGTAGATGATCCAGATGGGGTGGGCAGAATGAGAAGAGATCTGGATAAACTAGCAGAATGGTCAGAAGAGTGGCAACTGGGATTTAATGCAAAGAAGTGCAAAATCATGCACATAGGGAAGAGAAACCCTGAAGCCACCTATAGGCTGGGAGGAAGTTGCTAGCAGTCACAAAGGAAGAAAGAGACTTGGGCATCATCATCACTGATGACCTAAAATCATCAAGCAGACCTCTAAAGCAGTAGGTAAGGCTAGGGGATGTTAGGGTGTATTAGTAGGGGTATCACAAGTCGTAAGAGGGAGTAATAATCCCTCTGTACAAGACACTGGTTAGGCCCCATCTGGAGTACTGCGTGCAGTATTGGAGGCCACACCTTCACAAGGACATTAACCAAATTGAGGCAGTCCAGAAGGGCAGCAAAATGGTGCAGGGACTGCATCAGAAGACATATGAGGACAGATTAGCAGAGCTCAATATGTATACCCTTGAGCAAAGGAGGGAGAGAGGTGATATGATCGAGGCATTCAAACACCTTAAGGGCATAAACAAGGTGAAAGAGTCTAACATGTTTAAATATAAGAAAAATAGCAGGACAAGAGGACACAGCATGAGATTAGAGGGAGCCGATTAAGGGGAATGTGAAAATTCTTTTCACAGAAAGGGTGGTGGATGCATGGAATGGCTTACCACAAGAAGTGGTGGCTATGAATACAGTGCAGGGCTTCAAACAGGCATGGGATAGGCATAAGGGAGCAATACAAATGACTATGAATAGATAGGCCACTGACAGAGCAAAGGCCGATGGCACATTTATAAGGTAGAAAAAGAAATGGGCAGACTGGATGGGCCTTGCGGTCCTTATCTGCCATCAACTTCTATGTTTCTATGTTTCTATTGAGGGTGCTAGAGAAGAGGCTGAGGGCTGAGTCAATGTCTGTGGTGGAGAGAACTGGGGTACAGTCCACATCAGTGAGGTTGCGGAGGAGGGTGCTCATGTCAAGTGCTCGGAGGGGGCAATACCAGATGTATTTTGGGGCTGTGTGTTTGGGACATACTGTACCTTGCTAATGCAGTATGTCAGGCAGTGATCACTGAAAGCGTCTGAAAGTGTGCCCAAAGTGATGATGTGGTGGGGATGGGAGAAGAGCACCCAGTCCAAGAGGGACTGATTCTGGGAGTGTGGATTGAGATGAGTGGGTTCAGTTGTCAGCTGGGATATGTTCAGTGACTCAATTTTGTGTCTGGTAGTCTAGTATGTGGTAATGAGCCAATCTAAGTTGAAATCCCCTAGGAGGATGAGCTCTCCGGGGGTGGCATGGGTGGCAATCGAACCTATGCAGGTGACCAGGGAGGCAGGAAAGAGCCTGGTGGATGTGAACAATGCACCTATATAAACAGGGAGAGTGGATGGAAGGGAGAGTTTAGTGACAAGGAGTTTGTGGGAGGAGGAAGAGACTGTTTCACTACGAGTAATAGAGCAGAAAAGGATTGACCGGCATACAGGGCTACTCCACCACCTTGTTTACCTCGATCTTGGCAGAAAAGGTTGAAATATGGAAGAGCAAGGCAGGAATCAGGTAAGTTTGGTAAAAAAATATTGTACCATTTTAAATTATAATGATTTTTGAGTTAACGTTCAAGTTCAACTGATAAAAAAACCTATTACGAAAGGTAAAAAAAACTATTGCAAAGAGTAAAAAAACAAAGCATTAGTGGTATTTTACATGATTTACTTGTGGGGGAAAAAATACCAGTCGAGATGGCTACCATTTTTTTACATTTGAAATACATAAAAATGATCTCCTTAAAAAAAAAAACAAAAAAAAAACACTTGAACCTAGCTAAACAGGACACCATTTACCTAGATTCTGGTGTTTATTTTTTTAAAAAGTTGTCAGAAACACCTTTTTTAGGCACCCCAAAATCCCGAGTACCCAGGTTAGTGAGAGAAGTCATTAACTTATGTTCTCTATATGAGAACAGTGGGACTTTCTTGAATTCTGTGGCCGCAACTGGAAGTCATGCTGCAGGCTGCAGTGACAGGAGTGAGCCGCCGATCCCTTGTTCTGTCTGTCTCCTCTGTGTGTGCGTGTGTGTGTGTGTGTGTGTGTGTGTGTGTGTGTGTGTGTGGGTGTCTGTCTACCTAGCTATCAATCTACCTGTTTATTTATTTAGCAGACCAGGACCGTGCCCACCCCGGTACCATTTCTTTCTCCCCACTCCCCTCCAGGTTGCCCAGTCATTTCCAATTTTTTTAAAATATAAGCAGACCAGGGTGCCCACTCTCGTACCACTTCTTGGGACCCCCTCCCCTCCACGTCACCTGCACCTAGTCCCCAAACATATAGGAGGCAGTATAGCACTGTGGTTTAGGGCACTGAACTGCAAACCTGTAGACCTGGGTTTGAATCCCACAGCCCCCACTTGCATACTGTGTGACCCTAAGCAAGTCACTTAACTTTCCTGTGCTCCCAGGATGCACCTGGAAACAAGTTTTGGTTTAGTGTGCCTTACCTGGTAAAACAACCCCCCCCATAGCCCTATACTAGGGTGCCCAATCCTTAGTGTCAGAATAAGCTGCAATAAAGAAAACTGTCCCTTTATGTTTTCTTTTTTAAACTCCTGGTAAACAAAGAAAACAGTCCCTCGCTGATCTGACCCTCCCACCCTGACCTCCCTCTGAGCACCCGCCACCCCCCACACCACCCCAAACCCTCACTCACCTGAACATGCCCCACAGTAAAGATTCATTCTCTGACTGAAGACATGTCTTGCTAATGGAACCGCCAAATGCAATATGAGAAACTAAGGTAAGTGCAGTTCAATGTATTTCAATGGGGTTTTGAACTTTGATGCAGAACTTTGTCATTTTTGTATATTTTGACCCCACTTTTTCAACATGGCCTTTTTGAGACCCCAGCTCATCATAAATGGCAGTGGAATTATGCAAATCAGGCCTGAAAGGCAATTTTGCAGTTGTTTGGCAAAAATCACCTTTTAGGTGAGTTTTGAAAATGTTAACTGCCCTTGTTCATGAGGTGGGGTCATAAGAAGGCTATGTTGAAAATGAGGGGTCACTATATGTAAAAAAAGGCAGCAAAGTTATGTGAATACATTAAAATTTTTCTATGCTCGCTCTTAACTTTGGTAGTTTTAAATGTTTTGATCCCTGATTTTCAACATAGCCATTTCGTCATGCCACCTCACGAACATGACAACTGTAATGTTTTAAATCCTGGCCAAAATGTGTTTTCACACCTGTGGTGCAGAATGACATTTGTGAGACACAGAATGATGTTTTGGCAGGGCTTTAAAAATTGTCACCTGCCAGGTTCATGAGGTGGGGTAATAAGAAAGCCATGCTGAAAATTTGGTGTATGAATATGTTAAAATGCCCACATTATGACTGAACGTTCACTCATAAATTCACTAATTTTCAATACTTTGACTCCAAATTTTCAATACAAACATTTTTCCTCACCACCTCATAAATGTGACAGGTGTCATTTTTTAAATCCTGGACAAAACATGTTTTCACACCTGTGATATGAAATGACGTTTTGGCCAATATGCTATAATTGATACATTTCATGTTTATAAGGGCTGTCATAAAATTACTATCTTGAAAAGTTGAGGTCAAAATTTACAAAAAAAAGGGTGATTGTATACTGAATGTGTAAAGAGTGAATGTGTACTGAATCTGTGAAGAGTGAATGTGTACTGAATGTATAAAGAGTGAATGTATGAAGAGTGAATGTGTATTAAATGTGTAAAGAGTGAATGTGTAAAGAGTAAATGTGCCATGCCCTGCACTTCTGTAGGCAGATGGAGTCTTCCCGCAGTGCACTGCCCAAAGGGCCATGCACATCTGCAGGACCTGCAGAATGAGGGTACTATTCCACTATCTAAAAAAGAAAGGAAATTCTTTGCAAAAAGCTTTGTTAATGCACCAGTTAGGGTAACTTAATGCCACAAAGGTAGGGGAATGTGGCATTAACTACCAACCCCCACCTCCAAGCTGCGAAAGGAAAAACTATTAGGATTTTGAGCTTCAGGAGTCTTGGTGAATCAGTGATGGGGCCTTCTTTGGGGTTGTAAACCATAATGCTCACCCCATTCCCTAAGCAAACAACATCACACATGATCTCCTTTAAGCAACAACAAATTGTATTGGCAACATGTGGTGAGGCATACTTCTCTAACTTTGAAGAGTGTATCACTATGAGGCACTGCCTTGGAGCTGTACCTTGTATTTTGGACTGGAGGCTACAGGCTAGGATGGAGGGGTGAACATTATGGCCGCAAACCGTAAATTATATTGCAAAAAACAATGTTAATGCACAAGTTAGGGTTGCATTGTAAAAAGTAAGGAAATGCAACGTTAGACTAAAGAGTCCACTGAGCCTTATTGAATCTGCAGCATCATATTCCTTGGAACTTGAACAATGATGGGATGAGACATTATCCTAACTCAGGCACCAGGGGCAGGATTCACAAAGACAGCCAAAAATCCCACAGCTGCAGGAAAAAGGCATGCAGCACTACAGAAATGCTGGTGCAGGATATTCTGAAAGAAAAATTGAGCACCTGCAGAAATCAGTAAAAAAAACAGCAGTTGTGGAAATTCCACAGGTGCTGAAAATCCACAACTGTGGATCCGCAGCTGTGGAAAAGGCTTAGGAGGCACAACAACAGTGATCTAAATTAGCTGGAGCAGCAGACTTCGACAGTCTTGCCATAGATGTAGCTGAAAGTACCCACAGAGAGACCAGCAACCATTCCCTCCACTGGGACCTCTGCAGCACCACTGGTACCATCAAACCCATGCACCACAGTGGCTATCTGTAACTGATGGCCATGTCTCTCCCTGGAGTGTTTCTGTTGCCTGCTGCAGTAGCACTCACTGCAGGCTGTTCAGCCCTTACTGCCTGTGGGGCCCCTTCATGGGTTGCACTCGGTCTGGTTGTTGTTGTTTGTTGTCATTTAATGACAATGTGTGCTAGTGTTGCTGTCACAACTGCCATTGATGAACACCCACTGGTTTGCTATTACTTGTGCCTGACCTCCACTATAATTGTATTTCAATTGTTGGGGCACTGCATTTTGCTTAGGGAGTATTACGCCTCACTCTCATGTGTGCAACTGCAGAACAAAACTGGCTGAGAATAGCCTTTCAGAGATGTGCCATACTTACCAATGACTGTTTTTCTTCAGGAATGTCCGCATCTGTACATTTTTCCACAGTCCATAAGTGTATCTTTTCCACAGCTACAGAAGTTTTGTGTATAGCACTCAGAGAAATGTCCCCATTTTTCCCCAGCTACAGAACTTTTGGGAACTTAGGGAAGATTTTGCACCTTCAAAATGTTTTGTGAATCATCCCCCCCCCCCCATGTCTCCAAACATTGGGTGTGACAGTTGCTTCTCTGCCTGAGTAGACAGTGCTGAAATTAGGACAACATCAGTGCAGGAGGAGAGCGTTCTCTGGGATGCTTCATCCTCCTCCTCCCCATGGCCAGAGCACGATTACCCGAGATCTCTCTGCTAATTCACTGTCACTGGCGTCGCACATGCTAGCACTAATACTGCATCGAAAAGCCCGTGCATGATATTAAATTCCACCAAAATGTGTTTTCAGGCACAACTCCAAAAAATACATTTCAGTGGGACTTAAAAGTTGGCACTTTTATGGTTGAGCAAGAGGGTGGTAACTTGCAGATTATAAATTCAGACAGGTGTAGACTTTCTACACTCACAATTTGTTTTACTTTTTTTTTACATATTCCTGCCAATTGTTTTTCATACAAACATTTGTTGACTGTAAATGTCACTTCATTGGTGTATTTTGCCAATTGTTATCTGTGAAAAAAAAAACATATTTAAAACATATTTACAGCTCAGGACACGGGGCCCCCCAGTCGACCCGTCGTGATGCACTCAGTGACTAGGGCCCCTCAGCTTGCCCCCAAGTGGGACTGCCTTTTGCACATGGCTAATACTCCACACCATCTGGTTGGCTATGGCCAGAGGTGAAGGCTAGGAGCTGGCCCGGCCTAAGCAGGGAGGGACCACGTGGTAGGTAGAAGCAGTGTCACGCTCACACTCGATAACCAGTTTCCTCATTTACTGTCCCCTGGAGGACTGGACATGCAATAACATCCTGACATCACCATGCACACTCCTGCACATGGCACATTGATGTCCGCCAAACCTCTACCCTTTCTCTTGCAGTTCCAGGCTTTCTCACCCTTAGCCACTGTTAGGTGCCATGCACATGCCAGGTGCCAAAGCACTCCCACCCTGGAGGAGGAGAGCAGCCCACTGAATGCTCAGTCCCCCTCCCCTTGCTTGCCCTCTGATGACCCAGGGCTCGCTCTTGGACCGGGTTGCCAGCAATCATGAGTGGTAGTGCTACCATTGTGTTGACAAACCAAACAATCAAAACTCTACCTAATGGGAGAGCGCAGCTCACTTTAAGGTTTGCCTTTGCAGTCCTTAATTTCAGGAATTCAATTTTATGTAGTTTGTGTAATTAAAAGAGTCAAGGGGCAAATGGAGAATGAAGGACCACTTAAGATTTACCTGAGTACTGAATACTCTGAATGCTACATGCTAGTTGTTAAGTGTACCACTCCAGGAGAAGCTCAAAAACTGGGGAGAAAAAATAGGGGTGAGGGAGCACTGCCTATCTAATAAAACCCCTAAATATCAGCTAGTTTTGTAAAGAATGGGGGGGGGTTCTTTTTAATTTTAAAGGTAGTGTGTTGGCTTGTTTATGCTAGATCACTACCACTAGCACAGTAGCACAGCACAGTAAGTACAACCATTAACTGCACCATAGAACTGACGCATAGGTTGCAGCAGTTCTAACAACATTGTCAGTGAAACAACCTAGAACAAAGTTTCGATGATACCCTGGGGAAGCCAAGAAAGCTTGTTATAAAGGTCACAGTAATGGGTGAGTCGAGGAACAGAGAGGGCAAAACGGCAAATATTATTGTAGGTTACGTCCCATTTAGAGAGGCTGGACTTGGTGGCATGTATAAAGGTAATGAGCCCATAACAGAGCATGGGGAGGAGCACACCTTTAGCCAGAGCAAGTTGAGCAGCTGGCATGAGATTGTTTTTTACTCTATATGCCAGGCCCAACTTGCTGTTTGTAGCCTTACAAACATTTCAGATGTGCAGAGAGAAGTCAAGTTGTGGGTCAAGGGTGACTCCCAGGTATTTGAGGGAGTCAGCAACCCTCACAGAGGATCCATCAGCACCATAAATTCTCAGAGGGGTACAGGACACTTTTGTCTTAGCCACGGACCCAAAAAGCATAGCCTGAGTTTTTTTAAGATTCAGAGCTAGTCTGTTAGCCATAAGCCAAGACTGCAGGTTGATAAAGTCAACATTTGGGTGACAGATGATGAAACTAATGTCCTGAGAGCTGGTTAGTATCACTAGGTCATCAGCATATACAGTGGCAGTACCATGTGCCGGAACAAGAGGCAGATCATTAATAATCAGGGAGAAAAGAATGGGACCTAGGACAGAACCCTGAGGGACCCCAGACTTTACAGGAGTGGACTCAGAGAGAACCCTGTTGAACTTAATAAGTTGCTGCCTACCATGAAGGTAGTTTGCCAACCAAGCAAGGGCAGGAACAGACAGGCCAAGAGACCAGAGTTTCGAACACAAGAGGGTGTGATCCACCAGATCATAGGCCTTAGAAAGATCAATAAAAACAGCTCCTGTTAATTTACCTTGATCCATGAAGTAACCCTAGCAAGGGCAGAGGAGGTGCTGTAACCCTTGCGAAAGCCATGTTGTGCAGGAGATTATTTATTGATTTATTATTTATTTATTAGCTTTTTGATAATAGCTCTTGACTCTGGATGTATTCAGAGATCTTGGATGCAACCACTTTTTCAAGTAGCTTGCTGATGGCAGATAGGATGGCTATTGGGCGATAGTTCTCAAGATATTTAGGGTCACCTTGTTTGAAAACAGGAACAACCCTGGCCATCTTCCAGAGCACAGGGATGGTTCCCGAGGTGAGGGACAGATTAAAGATATGGGTAACATGTAGGACAAGGAAAGGGGCAACAAAGCAGATGAGTTTGGGCTCCACATTGCCATGCCTGGCACTGGAGTGGGGTGAGAGACTAGTAAGGAGCCTCTGCATATCCCTGTGAGACACAGCCTTGATGTAAAAAGCATTTGCAATTGTTTGAGCATTATCACAGTTCACACCATCAACAATCATATCAGAGACATAGCCTTTTGAGGATCCACTAACTATATTCTTGATGTTCTGCCAGAAACTCCTAGGGTCTCTGGCTGACGTCAATAGAGCAGATTTGCAAAATTCGCTCTTGGCAGAATGAATTACTTTTTTGCACATATTACAGAGACATCTGTACTCCTGAAGGACAGACACATATTGTGAGGCCTTGAAATAAGCCCAGCACTTAATCCCTAGCCTTCATAAGGGAGAACAGGCCACCTTGGAGCCATTTTCTGACAGGACCCCTAACTCTCCTTTTTATAAAAGGGGCATGTTTGTCTTGCAGGGATGAGAATATACTAATAAAATTATCAAGGGCAGTTGTGACATCACTGGCAGTTAATACAGTGGACCAGTCAGTACGTCCCAAATCTGCATGGAAGGATTCCAGGTTAAATTTGGAGAAGTCTCTCATGAGGATGATCTTGCAGGAAACTTTGGGGGAGGAGACTTTCCAGACACAGAAGATGGGGCTATGATCGGAAACAGAATCAGGGAACATGCCAGATGAAACAAGCCTCTCAGGCCTATTTGACAGTATCCAGTCTAGGAGGGTATTTTTACCACCTGTTGGGCACAGCCTAGTAGGTTCACTTATAAGTTGCGAGAGGGAGTGGCCTGCCAACAAAGGTTCATACCATTTTGCATTGCCTCCTAACCAGTTTAGATTTAAGTCTCCTAACAGCAGTAACTCGTTGGCACACACTTTAGGACTGATGGTACTGAGAAGATAGGAGAGGCCTTGCACGCCACCTTTTGGGGGGTGGGGGTTGTATGCACAGACTAGATGCAACTTTTTAGAGTTTCCCAGCAGGGGTAGGGCATGAAGGAACTCACAGGGAGATGAGGGTGGGAGCTGGTGGGGCATGATGGACACAATAAGGTGGCTTTTTTTTTTTAACTTTATTTTTCATTTTCTGATAAAAGTCACAAATACAGGACAATATGTTCATACAGACTGAGTCTTATCATATACAAACTAAGCAGTATTGTATTTCTAACCACACGATGTAAATGTGAATTTTTTTTGTGTTTGTCCATGCTAATACAATACTGCCTGTTATACTCCTCATCCGTTTTCATTGTACCTTCCATATGCATCTCAGCTTCTGCATCCACCCTTCTGGACCACCTGATGCTAGCTGCAAATAACTCATGTGCTGAATTTTGGCCACTGTTGCTACCTGCTTACTTTTGCATGTACTGATTATTGTATTTTTGTATTTTTGTACTGCACTCCTGTAATCCCCTTACCCCAGGGCGCATCTGGAATCGAGCGGTACTCTGCTCAGTATGCCTTCCTGGTAAATCTCTTAAATAAATAAATAGTGTGGAAAAAAAGCTTATTCTGGGAAACATCAATTCTATATTTATATGATTACATAACATCTCATTTTATTATTGGTGAGAACCTTTCTGTCTTTACCAAGCTTTTGTAAGACTTTGTAATTAATTCATGGAACAAATTCAGGTCTCAAAGGTGAGATGTACATCACCCATCTCCTCCATATCAGTTCAAATTTATTTTGTTTTTTTATTCAGCAGAGTTGTAAGATGTTCCGTCTGGTGTACTTGTATCATTATATCATGCCAATGAGTAAGCGCTACCTGCTCGGCTGAAAGCCATTGTCTGGTTATAGCCTTTTGGGCAGCTAGTATTGCAATTTTGAGTAATTTTTTACTATTTATATCTCTATATCCTTTAGGATAATCTGAAAAATAGAATAGGGATAGGTTTAAACTAAGGTCTGGTGAGAAGATATGTTGTAGGGTCTGTTCTAATTGTTGAAAAAAAAGAGTTAGTTTGTTACATCCCCACTTGATATGAACTAGGGCCACCAGAGAATGTCCACATCCCCTCCAACACTCTGGAGTACGGCCTTGTTGGAATTTTGCCTGTATGGCAGGGGTTCTGAAGTATCTTGTGGTCATCTTCCAGGCATACTCTTTCCAAGGTAGTGTAGTAGTGCCCCAGTCAATTTGCTCTAGATGCTTTCCCCATACCTGTTCAGGTACCTGATCCCATAAGTCCCTGTCCCAGGCTACCTTGATTTGCTTGGAAGTGGGAACTACACATGCTAATAGTGCTGAGTATAGGCATGAAATGATATGCTCAGTGGGGCCTCTGCTATCTAATGCTCTCTTAAATAAATTAAAGATCTCAGGGGGATCCATCCAGGTGTCTTGTAGGAGTGATTTCACCAGATGGATCTGAAAATATCTAAATCTGTCTTGGATAGTGAGGTCATATTTCCTCAATCAGTTCGGAGAAGGGGGCTAATACTCCATCCTCTACATATTTCCAGATCAAGTGTAGTCCCTGCCTCCCCTATCTTCGAAAACCCAGGTCCATTTGTGCTGGGCAAAGGTCTTGTACATAGGGAACCGAATAAAGCAGGGGTCTCCATTTAGTCAGACCTCAGTCTTCTAGTACCCCCAGCCAACATCTGATTGTAGTTTCAGTAAAGCGATTGGTTTCTTCTCAGGGTTGGGCTAAGGTGGGATGTGCAAGTAATCATTTATTTATATTTTCCAGACCCTTCTCTATTATTTCTAAGGTTTTCCATTTTGCTTGGTATCCCTCCTGAAGCCAGTAAAAGGCTATTCTAATTTGTGCTGCTTGGTAATATATTTTAAGATTTGGTAGGGCTAGGCCTCCTTTCTTTTTAGGGAGCTGTAGTGTGGAAAAACTTATTTGGGCCCTCTGTGAGCCCCAAACGAATCTTGCAATCTTTGTGTTCAGTTTCTTAAAAAATTCCTCTGGGATGGGGATTGGTAGGGTTTGCGCCAGGTATAAAAATCTAGGCAATAATACCATTTTGACCGCTTCCACTTTTTGGATGAGGGGAATAGGGACAAGGACCCAGCCATCTAGGTCAGCCTTAAGTTTTTCAAGTAGGGGTGAGTAATTGAATGAGAACAGGTTGGAACTTTCAGCTCCCAAGGTAACTCCCAGGTGTCACAGGAATTGAAGGTTCCATCTTAGGGGGTATAAGGTTCTAGTCTGGTTTGAGGGGGCATAGTGGAATTGTAGGACTTCCATCTTGTTCTGGTTAATTTATATCCTGCTACTTCCCTGAATTCATACAGTAGCCTCCAAAGGGGTCCCAGTGACTGTTCCAGGTCCTCTATGTAGACCAGAAGGCCGTCTGCATATAATGCCAGTTTATGGTAACTCCCCCATATCTGCACCCCCTCACCTTCTCTTCCTGTCTTAAAGCCAATGCTAAGGGCTCTAGATATAGTGTGAACAGGAGAGGTGACAAGGGGCAACCTTGTCTGGTACCCCTTTGGAGTGATATTAGTACTGATACCCTGCCATTATTATTCAAAACATGTGCCCTCGGTCCATGGTAAATGTCATCAATTATTTTAGTAGACTCCTAAGAGAAGACCATAGCCCTCAGTGTCCGCTGCAGAAAGGGCCGTGCCACAAGGTTGCTTTTGTAATATAAAAGCACACCACCACCATGTTTTCTCCCAGCATGATCAAGCCTAATAAGGTTGAAACCAGGAAGGGCACACACAAAGTCCAGAGTTGTGGGCTTAAGCCGGGTTTCCATGATGTCCAGGATGTTGGGTTTGTAGTGTGCAATCCAAGCAGTCAGTTTAGCCAGATTGCACATGAGGCTGCATATATTCAAGTGGGCAATTCTGAAGCCCTTAGACATTGCCAAATTGGAGGGTGAGAACTGAGGGGTGGGCTGTGAGTATGCAGGCCCTTGGTTGAGTTTATGTCTTCAGCCGGGTTGATGAGTACAAAGGAGAGCCACATGAGGCATGGCAGGGGGAAACGCTTCCTAGGGTTTACTGGTTTACAGACGAGGTATTTAACCATTTGGGTAGTAAAAATTAGTACATGATTTGCTGGAAAAATCTCTTCATAGTCTTGCTTTGGCTGTAAGATCAATAATAGATTTACATTGCACTCACCATTATTTTGGAAACAGTTCAGTTACTAGTAAGTGATTTTTCTCTCCTTGGCCCCAAGCTGTCTTCCAGATGCCGGCCACCCCAGCCCTACTTCCCCAACTTTCCATCAATGCTGTGTGGACTAGGTGCTCGTTAGAGTGTAGGGCTACCGGATGGTCAGGGTGAGTGTCAGCTCAGGAAACCAGTTTCCTCTTTCCTTCCTGAGAGGTGGCAAGCAATGCTGCACAGACATCTCCATGTCACTTCCGTGTGTGGAGCATCAGCAATTGCCACTCTCTCTACTCTACACTAACAGTTCCCGACTGCCTTGCCCTGCTGAAGATAAAAGCCAAATGAACACCAGGCACTTACATGCTCCCTCTCCGGGAGAGGAGAGCAGTCCTCTGGATGCTCTATCCTCTCCCTTCCTGGCTGACCCCCCAGCAACCCAAGCCAAGGCAGTGGGAGGGTTCCTTGACAATTAATACAAAGACACCCAGCCCAACGACACCTCACCACATCCATTCAGCCTTACACCATTTTGCCTAACACAACAACTGATGAAAATAACCCCAACACCCAGTGGCAGTGGAATAGTAAGCATGCCAGAAGCCAGTTATGCAATAAATAAGGCTGCATCATAGTCATAGCCACCGCATTAGAGCAAACATCTTTTAGGCCAAACCAGTATTAGGTCAAATGTCCTAGGCAAAATGTCACAAGGTTACATGTCTTTCCTCCAAATGTCATGCTGTGTAGAGGGAAGGCTATGCCAGTCAGCCACCAAGAGACTTCAAGAATCCTTTGTTGGAGAATGAGTAGTGAGGAGAAGGGTCGGGGATGCCAGCCAGCAGCAGTAACAACAGAACTGGCAGTATGGATGGGCTTCTGACTGTCAGTAGTTTCAAATAATTGGCACCTTTTGGGGGGTTTGGAAGGGAGCAAGAGACCAGCCCCGACGATGGTACCAGTGATGGGGATGGACACCTGATCACCGGTCATGTGAGTGGAGCAATGTCAGCTTCCCAGTTAGCTCCAGAGCCCTGACTGGGGCAATTCAGGCACTTCTGACTACTCTGTGCATGTCCAAAGCAGCAGAATGTGAACTGACCTGATTTTTGAAAAAGTCTGTCTTTTTCACATGTTTTTCTCTCCTCTAGCCAAAAAGAAATACTGAACTAAATTTCACTACACTTGCCAAGTCAGAAGATTCTAGGCCAGAGATCATGCTTTCAAAGATTTCCTGAAAGTCTGTCAAGGAACAGAGATATAAACAACTGAATATCACAGTTTGACATTAAAGTGCCTACTCAGTGCTAACTATAGTGGCACAATAAAATAGAACGGTCAGGTCTAACTAAGAGTACGCACATAGGGGGAAATGCCATATTAAAAAAAGATGATGTATGTACAGTTGTTTTCTTTAGGAGAGTAGACAATGCTGAGTATTGTGCAATCATAGGCACCCTCTTGTGGCAGAATACGATGCTGCAGGAAATGTAGAATGAAGGAAGCCTTCCAAGATGGCTTGAGCCTCTGATCATGTCAATCAGCTCAGTTCATGCAGTAATAAAGATGTTTGCTCCTGTTCTAGCTTGCCATTTACTTAATCCAGCCTACCAGACACTACAGATAGTGAGTGGGAAACCAGTAGAGGAAACACTTCAGCAAGAAATCCTCTATTCCCCGTCTGAAGTGGCATGCCCAAGTAAAGAACAATAAAAGGTGGATCAGATCAACAGTTTGAAAGCTAACAGGATGCTGTGATGTGGTAGGCTAGGTTTCAAAAGGCGCAATTAAGGTGATATGTCATGCTCTTCTGAGCATGGTAATCAGTGTCATTACTCAAAATGAGCATTATAAGTATTACTTTGCTGTGGGTTGTCAGTGTAGCGGTAGCACTTCTGCTGGTGACGCCGACAACCCAGTTTAGGAAGCAGTCCTAGGCATCGGAGGGCTGGTGGAGGCTAGGAGGGTCAGCGTCCAATAGACAGCTCACCTCCACTGGAGTGGAAGGGTTCAAGAACCTGACAATAGGGTGCCTCCTGGTGTCGGTCAGAGGGCAATGAGCCTGGGGACCAAACTGTGGCTGGGACTGAAGGGACATGGCAGATGTTCATGCATCACACACAGGAGCATGCATAACATTCCATGACATTACTGCACATTCACTCCCTCCAGGAGAAACAGAAGATTAAGGATAATGTCACTGGCAGGGTAGAGGATACCACTCCCTGCCAGCACACCCACTCCTTGATCCTACCTACCTGGTCCTCGATCTGGCCCAGTCTTCAAGTCCACCTGCCTAGGGGGTAAGATGAGGGGACCTACCCAGAAGCAGGTGAGTTGCAGGTGGACTAGGTTACTGAAGAGTTCAGGTCCGTTGGATCTAGGCAGGGCAGGAACAGGCACTGGAGATGGCTGAAGGAAGCCCCAAGCAGTGGAGAGAAGGACAAACAACGTTGAAAAAAGTGTTATTTTCTATTGTGAAAAAAGTAGGCTGCAGTTCTGAGCATGTGTGCCTGCATCATCCATCACCTGATTCAGGTGCACGTGCACAAGATTGCAGCCATGATTTTCACAACACAAAATAATACTTATAATGCTGATTTTGGATAAAAATATACTGTAGATCCCCACATTCAGGAGTGCATCTACTTTTAGCATCGGATTTTTATTTTTTTTTTTTATCATCACTTGAAAATTGCAAAACTCATGCAAGCATGGGTTTACAGAAAGTACAGACACTGCATAGAGTAGAGGTATGTTCACATTGCAGGAAGTCATCCTGCGTCAGAAGTTTGGCAGAGCACCAAGGTAATGTGCTCCCTCCAAGCTCACATACATGTTTTTCATAACTAAATAAAAATGGCAACAATCTATCAGATTGGGGCACGGGGATAGGTTATTTGGCCACATATTTTATTTAGAGGCACATTGAGCACACAAGACCAGTAATAGCTTGTAAAAGCTGACAGTGTCTCTTTAACATGTACTTGCTAGAAGACAGAAGAGAAAGGGGGACATGATAGAACACTGCAGATAAATGCAGGGACATAATAGGATTGAATCCTCAGAAAAATACAAAAACACACCCACCGATAATGCAAAGCATTATAGGATGTATATGCAAATCACCATGAACATTTAGTCTGGTTCTGCTTTCAGTAGGAATGCATGGTGCCAAAAGGACACTCACACAATCTGCAAGTAGTGTCTTGCATTCCTTCTAAAAGCCAAATCAGCCTAGATGTTCATGGTGATTTGCATACTTATTTGTTTCTTTTATTTATTTCAGTATAAGATTATAAAATACCTTTGAGCACAGATCAGCTCATTTACAAAGGTTCCACGTCAATAATGGGGGGTTACAAAACAGACAGAGTATAAAGCGCACTATAATGTACAGTTAATATCAAATACAGTGAACAGTAGTAACAGAACAATACATAGTAAACATAGGTAAAATGCAATTAGATAAATAGTACGCATTCTAGGACTTATAGGCAAAAACATGGGTGGGTAATCCCATTTGGAAATAGCAAGAGAAGGGTGAGACAGGAGATGAAGAGTAGCAGCAAGACAGAGAACGGTGGGGGGATGCAGCCGTGCAGCATTGTCAAGTATGTTTAGAGAGGCAGGATGGGGTAGGGGCAGGGGCAGGTGCAGGGGAGAAAGGTGACAGGAGGGAGGGGATGGTGAGGTGTGGGGAGGAGGGAGAAGGGAGAGGGGAGGAAAAAAGGTGTGGAAAAGAGTCAGTCTGGGGTAATAGAGGGTGAGTTAGTGGGACAGAGAAAGAGGGTCAGGACGTGACAGGTGGGGGGGAGGGTGAGAGAGGCGATTGAGCAGGGGAGGAAGGATGCAGCCAGGGGCCTTGTCGAGGAGGCTGGGGAAGGCAGGTTGCCCGAGGAGGTGCAAGTCGCATGACTAATTAAAGCAGGTACACTCACTCTCCTTTGAGATGTGCAGATGCAGGAGATGCTTGAACTGAGTAAGTTGAGGTATGCCAGTCAGTTCACAGCTCAGGCCATTCATCCAGTTAGGAGCTCTGTAGGGGAAGGATCACTGGCATTAGGTGATCCGAACCTTAGGAATGTGAAAGAGTTCAGAGACAGAGGACCTGGTGTGACGTGACTTCTGAGGCTTTGATAGAAGACTGGTGATGCCTGTTGGCAGGGTACCAAGCAACACTTGCTTGGCAAGTATATATGAGTGGTATTTGATGCGGTCTTGTAGTTTGAGCCAGCCGGTTATGGCGAATAGATCACAAGTATGGGTGAGGTGGTCGGCACCAGTGATAAGTCTACTAGCTTTGTTTAGGGCAGTATTTAGTCTTTTGAGAGATGTGGCTGTGGCAGCTCCATATATAACCAAGCCGTAGTCAATAACGGATAGTACCGAGCTGTGGATTGCAAGTTTAAGTGCTTCAGGGGTCAGACTTCTTCTGTGTCTGTAAAGCAGTTCTAGTTTAGTGTTTACATTCTTGGCAACAATATTAATGTGTGGCTCGTAGGTAAGGTGGCAGTCCAGGGTTACTCCAAGGTATTTGAAGTGCTGGATTTGTTCAATGGGAGCTCCTTTGTTATTTTCAGCTGTGAAGGTATGTGACTTGTGTTTATGGTGGGAGGATGAGAACAGCATAAGTTTTGTTTTTTTGTAGTTTAAAACTAGTTTGTGGGATTGGAGCCATTTTTCAACTTCAATGAACCCATGCTATAGGTTGTCTTCAAGCACAGTGGGATCAGGGTGACTTGCAAAGATGGCAGCATCATCTGCGTAAAGGAGAGTCCTTAAATGACAGGCCTTTGGTGTTGTTTAGGAAGATACTAAACAGAAGGGGTGCCAGGTTGGACCCTTGGGGCACACCTGATCTGATAGAGCTTAGTTCCGAGATGGTATTTTTAATCTTCACCCTCTGTGACCTGTCGGCAAGGTAGCTGACAAACTATTTTAGTGTGTAAGGTGAGAGACCAGTCTTTGCGAGTTGGTCAAGGAGGAGTTTGTGATTCACAGTGTCAAAGGCCTTTGTAAGGTCTATGAACACCGCTCCTACCAGACTGCTATTATCAACAGACTGTTGGATGAAGCAAGTGAATTCTAGCAGGGCTGTGGTCGTGCTATGCTTTTTCCTAAAGCCATGCTGCTGTGTGCATTACAGGGAGTATTTATCAAGATAGTCCACAAGCTGGTCGGTTACTATGCATTCCATGTACATACCATGATGTTTTGCATCATTGGAGTATGTGCTTTTGTATTTCTTTGAAACCTGGGTTTGTTGCCAGTGCCCTTTTTGGGTTACCCTTGCCTCAGTGCTTCTGGGCTAAGGTTTCTTTGTCTCGGTAGGCTCCTCAGAGTTATTTAAGTTATTTAAGATAATGAATAAAATCAACCACCAAGGGGCACAACCTCAAACTGTGAGGGTGGGGGCAGGGGACTTTTAGAAGGATGTTGGCAAATACTTCACTGAGGTCTGTAGCTGTATTGGCAGGTTATTATACCAGTGCTAGAGGCCATTTTTGATTTTCATGGCGAAATTACTTCTTTGCTTCTCTTGGAAATACCACAGGAGGAAAGCAGTCTAGGGCAAGTCACCTTAAAAATGCTTTTAATTTTAGTTATGGCTGCAAAGAAAAAAAACATTACAAGGCTGTAGCATACTAAAAAGATCCCCACACTAGAGGACTGGCAGAAAATAATGCTTGACATATACACAGCGGAACATGTGACTTACTACTATATGAATAAATTCCCTATATTTGAACTACGATGGCATAAATACTGTAAGTGCTCTACCAGTAAAATACTGTAATAACTCTGACTTTGGCTCATGAGATTGGATGACCTCTACCTTTCTCTGGTTTTTTTCTCTGTATCTATATTTCTACACTGTTGCTCTCTCTCTCTTGCCCCCCCCCTTTTTTTTCTTCTCAGGGGCCTGCTACAATGTGCAAACATTAAAGTAGGTAACATTTATTTAATCTAGCACATAATTACATCACACCTTGTCAAACTAGCTTTCAGTTAAGAACAGCTCCACTTTAGATTTGGATTGTACAAAGGAGCATACAGTACATTTTAATACTCCCACCAAGGTTCAGCTCTTTAAGAGCATTTAAGGAAGCCTGTTATTTATTTATTTAGTTTTTGTTTACCAGGTAAGTACACGAGACAGAAACTACCTATTTTCAGGCATGACCTGGGAGAAATACAATGTTAGATAACATAGGACAGTGCAGTACACTAGGACTAATATTGAACCTGTAAGATCCTGGGATTATCAATACAATAATTAACAGTTTTACAGAAGTACTTGTCACCCATAGGCAATATGATTTTCTTACACACTACAGATAAGGCTGCAATGTTACTTTGTTGTGAATACTTGAATGTAAATGTAACCACCCAGTCCCCTGGGGTTACTAGAATCCCATCAGTGTCAGTGCTAGGTAGGGAAGGCAGCTGGTGAATAACTGGTTAAATGGGGTTTTCACCTGCTCCCTCTCTGTTTACTTGGTCTTAGCTGAGAAGAGAGAGGTGATGTCATTTAGAACTCTCGCCACAGCATAAGCCATGGCAGCTGGCTGTGAGTGGGGTGTTTTAGAATCCTGGGATAGTCTGACAGAGGGTGTAGTAGTGATTAGAAAATGGGCAAAACTATTTGAGCCATCTGATTGGCTTAGACACTTCTCTAGGTGGGCATCTATCAGACAATAGATGCCCACCTATTAAAAGGACCAGCCTAGCCTGCCCCATCACCAGGATCTTGGTGCCCAGCCTGCTCTCCAATTGGATAAACCCTCTCACTTGCATTCCAAATGTCAGCCATTTGTTTCTGTACAGTGGGTGACAAACTGAGTGGCCGACATATCATAAAGTAAAAATCTTAAAATGCAGTGTAAAGAAAACATAACGTTTTCACACAAAGTTCACTTTTCCCCAAAAGCAGCTTCTCTGAGTCTAAATTGAGTGCCGTCTTGTCCTATGCCTCTTGAGTGTTAACAGCGGTATTCTGAGAGCTGAACCGAGTGCTTTCTCTGGTTCCGCTATCAGATGGCAACCATATCTCCTGAAACAGACCGAGTTCTACATCTAGCACAAATTTCCTGACATGACTAGTCTTCTTTCCTAACCGTGATACCTCCGTCCGAGATGAGAGCACTGGGCACTCGGTTTCAAACAACCACCATTTGCACAACACGCATAGCCATGAATCATCATCCCTCCCTGAAGTTTGTCAACCATCTGGCAATTTAAAAAAAACACAATAACTGGAGCGATCGGAGCCGCTAGCACATCCCCTACACCGTCCAGCCTCACAACTGTGTCCTCCCTAGCTGTCGCTCCTCTCTCCTAGATCAAAGGCGACATTTCAGACAAATATTGCTCATATTTCATTGTCAGAAAAGCCAAGCATAAATCGTTGCCTTCACTGCCGTCCCCTTTCCTCGTGCCCTGCACTCTTCCGCCCGAGAAAAAAAAAAGAGGACGTTACCGTAGCAGAAAACTGCTATCTCACCCGGATTCCAAGTGCAGGAAAAGTCACGTCGCTGCATATAGCAGCTCTCCAGTTCCTCCTCTGCTACCCCACCTATATAAAATGAAAAAAAAAAAGCTGTAGCAGCGCAGTTATGGTAGGCATGCCGCCCTTTCCATTTACCAATAAACAAGTGAAAAAAAAAGGCGATCGGAAAGGTCGAAGCTTAAAGTGCTGAACTTAAAACAAAAAAATATACAGCGGCTGAAGGAATGGGCACAACAGCGTGGTCAGCTCTCAGAGAGTTGGTAGCAATGTCGGACATGGATGTACAGCAACAAAATAAACAAACAAATCAGCAAAAGTTAACTTGAAATGCCCCCATTCTGATGTGTTGTATTGCAGGGCAGCAGTCTCTCTCACTAAGCAAGAGAAAAAAAATAGTGGCTCCAAATAACATTCTAAGGGCCCAGTGGTGTGTGTGTGTGTGTGTGTGTGTGTAACCATAGCAACCACCTCCCAAGAATGCAGGAGGAACTATTTTATTAAAATCTTACTTTAAATACATTTTCTTCAACATTTTTCTTATTAAACTTATTTTTGACTGCCCATTTTCTAAGCGCAATAATACCCTCCAGGGTGGGCGGTATAGTGCTATACCAGACCTTCCAGGAGCTATAAGGCCCTCCGCCTACGGCGTCGGGCCTCATTACGTCCCTGGGCGGTCCAGTATAGCACTATACCGCCCACCCTGTTGGGTATTATTGCTTACGCAGTTGGAGGAGTGAGAGCTGCAGTGTGGGCTCTGAGTGGAGCGCCTGTTTTCTCACTATAGTGCTGAGAAACATCTGCCTGCCAAGAGAAGTGGTGGAAACCATTGGCTAGAGCAGGAATTCCTGATTTTCGATCCATCCCTGGAGAGATGGAAAAGGACTGCCAGGAGGAATGTTAGGGGCAATCACCTGGTTTGATCCAGCACGTTGAAGCTGCCAGTTTGTTTTTCCAACCGTGAATAATCTGACTTTGTGCTTCCCAGGAGGAAAGTACCTGTGTTTTGGGGTGTACTCTGATAAAGGGAAATATCCACCAGTTCTGTTCTAAGTTGAGACTGTTCTCATGTTTTTAAAGTTGGCTGGCAATCATGGAGTCCCCAGAAAGACTTGACACATTGTTCAGGACTTTAGTTCTACACTCAGAAGTAGTGTTTTTCTTAAGCAGGATGTGAAAGTCATTCCAGGATGCATATTGCTAACTGTTTTACTAGAAGTTTGAGATGTAAATCTGAAAGAATGGCTGGGTATGGCTGTGGAAGCAAAAGGTGGGCTGCCCCCCATCTAGAGTGACCAGTTCCCAGTTCAGCACCACAGGTTCCGTAAGGGTGCCAGCTTATTCAGGACATGGTGGCCAATGCCTGAAGATAAAGTTTACCCCCTGGTGTGGGTTGTACTAATTTTGAGCACCAGTGTGCTCCTTCATGGCCAGTTGCCACATTGCCAAAATTTGAGTCCTGTGCCTTATGGGAAATGTGCTAAGTTGTGGCCAGTGCCACTAGAAGAAAATGTGTGTTCCACTGAGGCCATTGTCACTGAAGAGAATTCGAGGTCCTATGAGATACAGATTTCTGTTGTTCTGCCAGTGCCTTGTCCCATGATGTGTGAACCTTGGGGGTCCACCTTTGCTTTAGTGTACCATCTTGGAATAAAGTCACACTCTAGACCCCCAACCTGGTTTGGACATTCATGTTATTGCTTCCTGTGTGGAATTACTGGGTACCCCTTCAGAAGTACAGACCTAGCAAAGCCCCAGCAAAAAGTTATGTCCTCAGGACCTGGGCATTTTGGTCATTTGTGTGGATTTGCTTTTGTACACCCCCACCCCTTTTTGACCTCTAGTAGTAACAAGCCTGGTATACATTCCCAAAGCTAGGGATGGTGCCAAAAAAAGTGTCTGAAGCAGTTTGGGTGCCCAGTTGAGGGTATCAAGTTATAGCTTACTGTGCAAAGTAGCTGGGGGGGGGGGAGGTGGTTACAAAAATACATGTTAATTGAATTTTTTTTTTATTTAATATCTGTAAACTAATTTTAAATAAAAATAAAGTTAAAAAAAAAAGAAAATTCTTCACTGAGTATGGTGGATAGGTGAAACAATATACCCAATAATGTGATCACTGCTAGAGCTATCTTGGGGCTCAAACCCAATGGGACATTACCAAGGGCATAATTAAAAACAAAAATGATGCCAGGGGCTCTAAGAACTTTGGCAAAGTTGAGTAAATCTAGATAGGAACAACAAGGCAGATTCAATGGACTTGATAGTTTTTTTCTGCCCATTGTTTTCTATAGTTCCGTGTACCCCCTTTTTCACTCTTTTTGTCATTTTGCCATAGACTGTCCCCCTCGTACCCACCAATGCTACCTCTACTCCGCCCTTTCACTCCCCTCTTTTGATGCCAGGCAACCTTTCCACTGTGCCTGTTTTATATACAAATTCCTGTTTGGTTCCCTTCTCTCATACTTACATCCCTACTATCCTCTCCCCCTTCTTCCTCTTACCCTGTCCAAAGTAGTGTTTTCTATTCCCTCTCTATTCCTTCTAGGAAATATACTGCTGGTCAATCTGCTTTTCTCTCACTGCGTTCCTAAACTCTGGCCCCCCCTTCCCCTGTCAGTCCGCTCTGCTTCTTCGGCTTTCTCCCTTAAGTCTCTTCTTTATGACTATTCTATTCCTGCTTGCAACTGTCCATGACCCTCTACCTCTTGAATCCCCCCACTAGTATTGCCCAAGCCATATTGCTACCCTCTTCCCCAGATTATACCTGTATGAGTAGCTTCCCTTCGTATCATAACTTATTTTATCTACTACATGTATATGCTGCACTGACTTGCTTTACAATGTTTATGATTATGCTTCTCTGATATGCAGCTTGAGAGGTTTATTGTTGTCCTGGCAACCACGAGAGGTGATTTTAGTGTGGTTATTAACCGAAACATAGTCATTATTTTTTACAGTGTATGGGCAAAAAAACAGCAAAAACTCAACTGAGTACAAGTTTAAATGCAGGTCGCCCTTACTTTTTTCTTGTTTGCCCTATGCACAGCTCTTCCTTAGGGCCAACTTTCACCATCACGGCCATTCGCTGTGAGACACTACTTCAAATCCGTGCATGCACAGATCCGTTACTGTTATTATGGCATCATTCGGAAGTAGTTAAAAGGGGTTAATAACCTCTTGACATCACAATGATACCATAACAACACTGTAAACAGTTTGACTGCAGTTGGTAATAAGAACTTCCCATACACTGTATTTGACTAATATTTTTGTAATGCTATTAAGACTATTCAGTTTTTCAACTCTTTGATCTGCTGTATCTCCACGTCTCCACCTCCACCGGATGCAACTGGAAATGAGCTGTTAGCAGCTCAGTACATATTTCTTGGTGAAACTTTTGAAATAAGTAAATAACTATGAGTGATCATCCAATTCGAACTGCTTGAAATAACTAACTAGCAGAAAGTAAAGTATGCAGAAAGTAAACTATCCATAAATAATCGCTTCATCTGATGTTATCCAAATCTCAGATAAGGTTAATACTGTCCACACATCCATAGGGCAAATGCAAATGCCATTATTTAATGTAACCCAGATGCCCTGTCCCAACGGGCTACTACTCCCTACACGGTTGAAGGGCCTGGATTCCTATTTAAATTTTCTGAAGGTTTTTTCCTAAAATAACATTATCGTGCAGTGTCTCCACGCTGAGCAATAGTTAGTGGGTCTGATATTAAACTGGCACAACCCCCAGGGATGCTGTACTTACCCACATTACCATACTGTCACCCCACACATGGATTAACATTAACAAAACACCAAAATTCCACATTTCTGAATTAAAGGCTCACCCTAATAATATGCTCATGACACCAGATTTATAAAAATCGGTTATCCAACAATCTATTTACAAAGGATGTAGGGTTAGGAAGGTGTAAACAGATGTAGAGGTTAAACAACATTTTAGATTAGTAATTTTGGCATTTTCCATAAACAATTAATTTGCATTTTAAATTCAGGCATTTGGTACTGGCCACCCACCAACCTTTTACTGGATTCAGGCTTAGTTCTCTATCTAACTAGCTGCATAGATTTTAAATATCAAATACCCCAACTGTTAGTCCCCAGTCCAGACAAGGACCCCGCAATCTTATCTCTATATCTGGGTACTCAGTACTATCTATTTGTTGCAGCTGGTTGGCCAGCGTTGGCGCACTTAAGGCAGAGCACAATTAACTTTTCCTTTTCTTGATTGAAATTCTAACTTGAACTCTGTGGGCCTTAGATACTGGACTTGGAAAAACATTTAGCAGTAATTACAGTATTTACAGTCCCTCCAGTTGCAGAGCTAACTCTGCTTACTCATGGTTCTGTAGTCAAACATTTACAGATGCAACCATGATTCTTGCAGACAGATATAAGGTACAGTAGTCATAATTCGTGGCGATTGATTTAAGCTGAGGTGCAGGCAGGAACTTGCAGCAGGACCCCACTTTCTGAACCGCAGGCTCTTGCAGTTTGTGCAGGCTGGAACCTCTCTCAGCTTTCTTAAGCAGGTACCCATCTTCTTGGGCAGAAGTCACAATATGGAAATAACCAGCACTGGGACCAGGGCCAACATGCCTCAGACACCCACATCTAGGTTTGACCCCTCAAGGGGAGGTGCAAATGGCAGTGTCTAGCTGGCACACTACAAAGCTGACTCCCAATGTTGATTGTAAGCATCGTCTCTCTCTCTCTCTCTCACACACACACCCTTCTCCTTCCCTCTCTCTTACACTCCCCTCTCCTGCCCTCTCAGGCTTAAAACATAACATATAAAGGCAATTGGCATTAATGAGGCTATGTCCCTCCCCGTATGAGTGACATCATTCCATAGAATTTCCATAAATACATTCATTCTGAGGGCTGCCAGCCCTATAGCAGGTCAGGGATTAAGCATTCCCCAGGTAAAGAGTTTTTCTTTTTTTTTTTTTTATTTATGTTTTCTTCATTTGGTTTCTGCACACATTTGTGTTCTTTTAGAATGTCTGAGGTTTCTCTGGGTTGGCAAGGAGAGTGGGAGAACAAGAGCACGCTCCTCTTCTCCCTTCTCTTGCAACTTCAGGAAACCTCTGCCAGCAGATTTTTTAAGTTTCTTTACAATTTACAGTTTAAAACATTCCATTTTATAGCTCAGCATTCTTTTCAGTTATAATCTTTACCTTTACCTGCTTCCCCTAACGAAATCCCATCCCATGCACTATCAGTTGTCAACTGCACCCCTACCCAACCCATCCCTTGCACCATCTAATCGTGGTGCTTCTGCCTCCTAAGGTCCCCTCTTGCACATGTACATGAAGCCAGCACCTTACCCACCACATGGTCTCCTCACACATGTGCCTCACCTCCATTCCAGTGTGCTGTAAAAGTGCACAGACTTAACCTCTGACAATGCCCAGATGAGCTGCTACCTTTGTATAGCTCCTCATACCTATGTTATGCTTTGCATTATTTGACCTGTTGAATGTTAACTTTTGTTCACTCTGTTGCCGAAACGGTACTTATGTTACTCATTCTGTTTTGTTATGTCACTGAATCAATATTGTCCAGTCTTTATTAATCAGTTTTTAATACTGTCTTTGACATGGTGTAAACAAACTGTTATTCTGATGAGGAACCTTTGTAAATGAGCATTTCTGCTCAAAGGTGTATTTCCAAACTTTTAAATAAATAAATAAAATAAATAAAAACCTTTATGTCTTTACACCATTAGAGTACAGACTTTATTGCAAACAAAAGAAGCAGCTACAATACAATACACTGCTTTCTGATGGCTGAAATTTCAAGCCATCAGTATCCTTTTCATTTTGGCTTCTTTTTTTTAAACTGTCACCTTTATTCAATTTTAATGGTGCATACAGAAACAAAATAATTTCCAAATCAACTGTAAGCTCTGAACATTGTACAGAATATCTTACTACACATAAGAGTGTGTAACAGTTTAAGTAAAGGAAACCGGAGAACTGTGCATTCCCATCAGTCAATAACTCTGCTGTGACTATTACTCTAGATCTATAGACCCTCGGGGAGGCATTAACAAAGGATATCAGAGGCGGTGGGGGGGTATCATGGGCTGATCAAGACTTCATATGAAGACAACCTCTTAATGTTGCTTATAGTTCCCATTTTAGGGAACCAAGTCAGGTCAACAGGTGGCCACATATAAGAACCAGACAGTCCATTGATTCATTAGAAGTGTTGTTGTGTTTTGTATGCGGGCCATTAGACTTTCCACCATACAGATGTCATAAACTGTGTTTTCCCAACTGCGCATTGTTGGGGGAGTAGGTTGAAGCCATAATCTAGTTATGGTTTTCTTTGCTGCCACAAGGAGTATACTAATTAGGTAAATGTGATGCCATTGTTTCACCCATTTGGGTAAATGCAGCAGGATGGCAGTTTCAGGGGTCAGTATAATTCCCATACCTGGGAAGAGCTCTCCCAGCACCTTGCTCACCCCCTCCCAATAGGATTTGAGTACCAGACAATACCAAAGCATATGTATGTGGGTGGAGACTTCACATCTGCATCTCCTCCAACAGGTGTCCCCTGAAAATGAGTACTTTGCCAAAATCTGTGGGGTGCAGAAAAACCATGCTACCACCTTCCAGCTAAACTCCCACCAACTGTAGGAGGACATCGTTTGGTGCTGCCTGTGCCAAATTTGATGCCACTCCTCCAAGGACAAGTCAAGCATCAGCTCCGCTTCCCAGGTAGTCTGAACTCCTTCCATCATATTCATTGGGAGGTTAGTCAGGGCCTTGTAAAAGCGACATATAAGACATCTAGGAGCAGTCTCTCCTTGTACCTGAACTGAAAAGGATAATACAGGCGGAATAACACCAGTTTTTATATCTATGCCCAAAGTGATACACAGGAAGTGTCATAATTGTAGATATCTATAGAAACCCCTCTGTGGGACTAAACACTCCACTTGTAACTGTGCAAAGGACTTCAAGATACCATTCAAATAGAATTGATAGTTATGAATTAATCCAGTATTCCACCAGTGTCTGAAACCACGATCCAATGTTACGGGTGTAAAGCCCCGGTGCAAAGCTTGGATCCCCATCCATTTTATCCTCCATTGCACATCAGGTCTTATCAGGTAGACTTTCCATTGGGAAGTCAGGCTCTGGGTGAATAGTGATGATTAAAGGGACAAGTCTGTACTGTCTGGTTAGAAAACTGTAGTATTATCTAGGGGAACTTTGAAAGGGCCCTTTCAACCTGAACCCAGCCAGACATCCCAGCTGGGGAGTTAAACCAGTGGATCATGTGGATGAGGAGCACTGCTAAAGCATAATGATAAAGACTGGGTAAGGCCAGGCCACCCTGATACTTGGGCAATTGCAGTTTGCACATAGCCACTCATTGCCTGCTTCCCTGTCATATATAGGAGGAAATCACTCTGTTCCACCTACCAATCTCCTTCTGGGTGAGGAAGTGTGGAATATTCTGCATTAAATATAGTATTCATGGGAAAACATTTATTTGTATCAATTGAATTCTAATCATTAGGGAGATTGGCAGATGGACCCAAACCTTTAAATCCCTCTTGATCTGAATGAAAAGTAAATTGTAATTCTGAATACAGGTAACCCCTGGGTCAGATGTTAAGGTTACTCCCAGGTATTTAATCTGGGTGCAGTTCCACTAGAATGGGTACTGTTGCCACAAGACGGGTGATGGAGTGCCCTGGATCAGCAAAACTTGTTTTACTTGGGTTAATTTTATAACCTGTCATCATTTCAATAATTTGCAACTGTTCTTCTAGGATTCCTATGGAAGTCTCCAGGTTGGTAATATACGGCAGAAGGTCATCTGCGCAATAAGCAATCTTATGTGTACACCCATTAATGGTATATCCCTGAATCTGAGGGGTCTGCCTCAGGTACTGGGCTATAGGTTCCATGTACAAGGTGAAAAGATATGGTGAAAGAGGACAGCCCTGCTGGGTGCCTCTAAACAGATGCAATCAGGGGGAGTGCGAGCCATTAACCTTGACCACGGCTTCAAGAGAGGTGCATAAACCTGTAATATTATCCACGAATGTTTGAGGGAAGTCAAATTTTGTGAGTGCTGCATGTAAGAAAGGCCAAGAAACTCAGCTGAAAGCCTTCTGGGCATCAACACTTAAGATCATCAGCAGGGACTTGTGGAGATGGGCGTGATTAGTAATAAATAGTGGTGGGCGAAGTGGCCTCAATTCGCTCCATGGAGCGATTCGCAGAGTGAAGGTGGATTCACAGAGTGCTCTGCAGTGCAAAGCAGAGTACTTCACGTCATAGGAGATAATGCGAAGTCCATTGAAAACAATGACTTCACATTATTCCGCCTTCCCCAAACCACTACTCCACAAAAATGAAGGTGAAGTACTTTGAGAACAATGTACTTCACCTCACTTTGCCTTGTTTTAAGCTCCAAAGGCAGATTTTGCAGTGATTCCATGAATTTCAGGTCACATGGGCTCTAGATTGTTCTGCACTGCCTCAGTTCGGAGTAGTGTGTGTAGGAAGCTATTGGAGACAGTCTGCTCTGAGAGCTCTCTGCAATTCAAACCTTATAAAGCTGTTAAAAAAAGCCTTTTTGAGTCTTTTTTTTTTGCTGAAACTTAAGTTCATCAACTGTAGGAAACCCTCCTGTGCTCATATCATCAAGCTTTTATTGTTTGTGTGTGGATTTTGAATGTTAATGTACAACATTCAGTCTGTGTACTGAGAGACAGTGGAAGTGTGCTTTGGGAGAGGGGCATATCTGTGGTGTATGTAGATTTAAGTAGGAGAAATAGGGAGTTCTTTGTTTTTTGGTTAAATTTTTCTTGTATAACTGACTGTGTTAATGTACACACAGTAATATTTTCAATAATTGTTGACATTTTTTCACTGATTGTGTGTGCTGTGGTCTGGAGGACCTGGTGCAGCAGTGCATAATTTCAGGTTGTTTAAAATACGTTGTATATTACTGAAGTTTTCAGTTTGCTACGCATTACTTCTAGACAAATTGTGTGAGTGTGTGTGCAGTGCGTGACATCAAATAATACACCTTTTATTGTGCCACGGTGTAATTGCAGGTGCAGCAGTGTGAACCTACTATCCACTGTACCTGAGTGATTTTGTACTGCCATTGTGGTATCTTTTCTTGGTTTTTCACTGCTGTAATCTGCAGCTAGTGCACCCCCCCCAACCCCCACCAGCAAAAGGTATTCTTTTCCAGATTGGATTGTTTGTGACTTGAGAGCACAACTGGTTAGTTAAGGTGTTGTTGAACATGTTGTGACTTTGCATCTGTATCTCTTGTTGAAGCCACAGTTGTTTTTTTGGCTTCACATCCAGAGTCCCGGCCCCCACCTAGAGTGAAAGTTCCAAAATCTAAATTTGTTTAGAATATTCTTGTTGATCCCCCATGTAGCGTTGTGGAAAAAATTACAGTTAGTAAATTATCAATTACAGATATTTAGAAAGGAGACGAACGGAGATGAGACTGATGGCGGAAGAATTTAATGATTATAACAATAATCACAGCGAGAGGTTGTGAATGGTACATTCTTCAAAATAACAGTGTGTGCTGGCTTGCTTATCTAGTGGAAGACAGCATCATCATTTCCTATGGTTTTCTATGATTGGTTTAAAACAAGCACAAACATCAACTTACAAGGCAATACTCCTTTGGTATATGTATGAGCTCATCCCTGGTCGGCACAAGTATAGATAGTGTACATTCTATTATTATATATGGCTAGTAACAGTTGTCACTACCAGTTTCCAAAGTCCAGGAGGAAGAAATAGGTTTTGACTTAGGAATGTGCATACAAGCATTTTGGCCTGTCCTGATAAGGACAAACACTAGAGATAGTCAGAAGGGTAATTTGGACACTATCCTGTGTTCCTGTCTTGCAGACACATAAGACAACTGTTTGCTATTACTCACATGGTCAGCACAAATATCGAAAGGCACTTTAATATTGCAACTTGTGGCTTAGTTTGTCTTGTGGCTTCACACGTTTTATATGATCCAATTATATAGGTCAACATTTGTTACACAGACACATTATGTTTTAGACCAAAATGAGGTTAGGCTGAAATATAGGGACAAACTTCTTTATCCCGTGTTACAAGCCCCCCTTGGCCCTATATTGCCTAATTATTATTTGTGCAATAATGCAGCTCCTCAGAGCATGTACATCTCGTTACGTACTTTACGAATAGTAAGTCTTAAGCGACACAGGCCTATAATTACCAAGAACACTAAGACCACTTGCAACACAAGTAAAGCTTTAAAAGACAGGATCCCTAAGGACCCTCCTGCATAGCTATAAATCAAGTGCTCATCACTCTCACTGAGCAATTCATTTACAACTGCTTGTGCCTTATGGGCAGTATTTTGGATTTGTATCAAATGAGTATCTTTTCAATTTAAAAGTGACTGCACATTAAGAGACAGGGGAGGTATCACAGCTCCAAATGATGGTGCATACTTGTTAATATCATATGCTTGATGTGGGGTATCAGATGTCACATTATAACTCTTATCCTCCAGGTTAGTAATAGGGTGCAACACCTTGTCACCAATATATACGTTATGTTTGGGAATAATACAAAAGTTTGGGTTGTAAATGGTACACATTTGTCCTTCATAAAATAAGATGGGTGTATTTGTAACAACACAGTATTGGTTAGTACCATTATAGGTTACAACTACTTGTGGGGTATACCATCGTTTTAACTGGATAGGGCACCAGGCAGTATTATTTTCAGCTTGACCCATGGGAATTTCCCCACAGATGGGCTGCATTTGTAACATGACATCACACTGGCATATCCATTGATTATTTATTTCCTCACAGCAATGTAAGTTTGGCGCTACCCAAGACCCATCATTGCTATGTACTAGGATCTCTGGGGGCGAGACTCGATATGCATAATACTGGCCTTGTAAATACCCTACGGAGTGTACTTTTACTATTTGGGAGTACACCTCCTTGTTATACTCAACTTGAGGTAGTCTTACCACGAGGGACACCCTCATGGTACAACTAAGCATACTGTTAGGTCTAAACACTTGTGGTTTAACATATACTTTAGTTACCTTGCGAATCCACCACATAGGAGGGGCTCGAGCTTTAATACAAAAAGTCATACACTTACTATCATTAACATTAAGGCAATCTGGACAATACCACAATTTTAGCTGTACGTCAGAAATTTGATTAGGCAATTGATTATTAGTAATCTCCTGTAACAATTGACTAACGAGTTAAAACATAAGATCCATAAGCACTACACACTATAGCTTTATTTATGGTATTATTAAAAACTTCTTCATTATGTTCAACCACAACTTCATTAATTTTGTGCTCTACACTCTTTAAACAATTGTACCTCATGTATATTGTGTACACAGATAAACGCTCTTCCATTGCCAAACCTTGCTGGGCCTAATGTAAGTGGTAGCAAGACTCTTTCTCCTTGTGTTAGTATTAAACTGGTCTTGGTACCCTTAAAGGCCTCAAGGTCTGCCCTATTCCATATGCTCATTCCTGATCCAAAAAGTCCAGCCAGATCTCCCCACAAATCTCGTTTCTTTCTAGTATTTCTAACCCTTTCTTTACTAATAAGAGGGCCCATAATACTCCCAGTTTTAGCATGGAAGGCACTTAACATGTCAATTAACATAGTGGCATAAAACTTTGACACACCAGTGTCTGCACAACTACCGTTAACATTTATATTCCAGCCAGAGAAATCTAGATTTATATGCACTCTACTGTACTTCACATTATGTACAAGCATTTGATCAATAGGTGTTGATGTAAGTCCACTCTCTGGCCCTGTTGTCACATTTGGGCATTCGGTTGGTGTTACAGTTAAGTATATGGCATCTGAGACTGCAAGATGTAATGAGTTGTTTACACCAGCATAGTTACAAACACTACTATTACCCCAAAGACAGTAGGACAGAGTTAACACATAAACACCATTGTCCTTTGGTGTGGCTCTGTTTATAACAAGAGACCCATTTTTCTCTTTCCAGTCCATGTAGCTTTGCTGTGATCCAGTCTTGAACTCTGATGCACAGCTGGACCAGCTGTTAAATATGTCCACACACCAATTTGTAGATATGAAAGTACGGTTATTTTTGGTCCAGGTGGCTTTCCATGCTCGTGTCATGTAGGTGTTTGTATCCACAGGGTCCAAGTTCCAACTGATTAACAGTGTAATGGACTGTTCATACTCACACGTGACACTAGTCTGTTCCACATTAATGTATAGAAAGTCTTATGGCTGCCACCAAGCCGATGATAATGATGCCTTGTGTCTTCATGGCTATAAACATCAAGTGTAGTATTTTAATTTTTAACCAGCTTTGTTTGACACTTTTTTACACTGATCAACATGTACCCAGAATTCTTGTTTCCTTCCTCCAGCCCCTTTCTTGCCACTTACTTTAACCACATATACCATACTCTCACCTAACCGTTTGCGCACTTGGTACGGTCCTAACCAATTAGCATCCTTCCAAGGATTTTTCTGTTCCCAATTTCACACCATCACTACATCTCCCTCTTCTATAGGCAGCCCCCATCCTGCTACCGGCTGTCTACCTTGTTTATTTTGCTCATGTGCCACAGCCATGTTCCTGGCTGCAAAGGTTAAATACTTGTCTAGTTGATACTGTATTGCCTTTAAAAACTGCTCATGTTTAACCTTATCCTGGGTAGCCGAGCCTGGTGGGGATACATCCTGTGGGTGAACCAACCTCATTTTCCTTCCTGTCATCAACTCGTAAGGGGTTAATCCTGTACTAGCTTGGACTGTCCCTCTAATGGCCATCAAAATCCCTGGGAGGTGTGTAACCCAGTCCTTTCCTTCATCCAACACTGCCTTCTTAAGGGCATTTTTCAAGGTCCGATTTAATCTTTCCACCATCCCTGAGGCCTGAGGCCTATATGGCAAATGTAGTCGCTGCTGAACTCCCATTATCTTACACATTTCCTGCATTACTTGATTTACAAAATGAGTTCCTCTGTCAGATTCTATGATATTAGGAAATGCCCACCTAGCACAAACTTGCGTATATAAAATTCGAGCTGTTGTTATAGCATTGGCACTCTTAACTGGAAATGCCTCTACCCATTTTGAGAACATATCTATCACTACCAGCATATACTTATATCCCCCCTTTGCGGTGGGCAATGGCCCAATGTAATCAATTTGTAATGCATCCCAAGGTCCTTCTGCTAAGGGTAATTGCTGTAGGGGGTATTTTTCTCACTTGGGGTCCTGCTGGAGGCATATTAAGCATGTCTGTAATACTGATCGGACAGTTTTAGATATGTCTGACCAGTGATATTTTCCTTTGATAATTTGGCAGGTTTTATCTTGTCCTGGGTGTCCTGCCCACCGATGGTTTTCTAGTACAATATCCTTTTGTAAAGAGTCAGGCACTACTCACTTTGGGATTTTGTCTTCGCGCCTTTGATATAAAACATTATCTATTATTATAAAGGCCCCAAGGACCTTTGGATCCTTTTGCACATGTTTTATTTTCTCTTGTATCCACTGGTCCTTTTTTTGGAGCTCCTGTAAGTTAGGCGGAGTATCCACCCTTTTAACCTCACTAACACTACTTGAGCCTTGCCTGTCCTGTGGTCTAATGCCCTTCCAGGGGTTCCCTTCCTTGGCAGCGATTTTAGCCCATTTATCTGCTTTCTCATTTCCCCATTCCTCGAAGGTTCCGTACTTACTGGTAGTGTGAGCTTTTACTTTAACTAAAGCTATTCTCCCTGGGAGCTTCTCCCCTTCCTTTAAAATTGCCTTTAAAAGCTGTCTATGTTACACATGCTCTCCTGTAGCTGTTTTCATATCCCTTCTGGCCCATATGGGCAACCATGTGGTTAGCGAGCCTATAGCAAACTGTGAGTCAGTACAAATTGTGATGCGCCTGTATGGGACTGCCTTTATTGCCTCATGTATGGCTACCAATTCTGCATATTGAGATGAATCTCCTGGTGACAATTTAATGAGCAACCGCTGCTGATCTAGGGGCCTCATTTCATCATCATCCCCAATATTAAAATACACAGCCGCCCCAGTATAGGTGTTTCCTTTTTCCAAGTATCTTGATCCATCAACACACAACATTGTGTGACCTTTATCATCTCCATGTCTCTCTACAAAGGGGGACAAATATGCCACCTGTTGCATGAGTTCCCCACAATCGTGGGGTTCTCCTTGGTAATCCAAGTACTGCATCATGTGGGGCTTATTAAGTTTTTGTACTGTAACTTGTTTATCCTGTAGTGCTAGCAGCCACTTAGCCTGCCTGCTATGGCTGACTCCCTTTGCCTTTCCTTCCACTAACAATTTAATGGGCGTGTGAGTTATTTGGATAATTGTAGGGCTAAATCCAACTATTTCTTCACAGGCTTGTACTGCCCACACTATTGCCAATAATGTTTTTTCACACTGGCTAAAACCTTGTTCCACTTTAGACAACTGTCGATTTAAGTATGTTATCGGGACCAAATTATCCCAACGATTTTGTAATAGTACTGCTATTATGGTGTCGTCTGTTGCTACAGCTTGTATTATAAATGGCTTTGCATGATCTGGGATGGCTAAAGCTGGAGCTTGCTATAACGCTTGCTAATTTTTAAAACACTGCAACTCTTCCCTTCCCATATTAGCTTGTCCTCTTTTGTGGGTTGTCTGGAGTAATACATACAACGGCTTAGTGATCTCAGAATACCTTCAATATAATCTCTGCAAAATTGGTCATTCTAACAGTTTCCTAAGCCTATTACGGTCGTTGGTAAAGGTAACTTTTGTATAAGGGTAGCCCTGGCAGGGTCAACACACCCTCCCTTCTCTGACACTATGGTTCCTAAAATGTCACTTCTGGCCTAGCAATTTGTACCTTCTCTGGATTAATTTAAGACCTCTTTTAGCTAGGGCTTTAGCACTTCAGTCTAATAATTGGGCGTGCTCCACCATATTTTGCTTTGCAACAACAAATCATCCACGTGTTGGATTACCTCATGTTCCAAGCCTCCTCTTGGAGTACTTGTTGCCGCGTAGCGATGAAATAACGTTGGGGAGGTGGAACCCTAGGGGCAAATGAGTAAAGGTGTATTGTTGATTTTTAAAGAAAGCAAACTTATACTGGTCTTGTCAGCTGAGGGCAGGGACCAAAATCCATTTGCCAGGTCGAGGACCGAAAAAACTTTACTTGTAGGTTTAAGTTTGTTAAACATTTCAATTGCCATACTTATAATGGGGCTAACTTGAGGAGTTACTTTATTTAATTTTCTGTAATCTATAGTTAGTCGATACTTTCCATTGGGTTTTTTAACGGGCCATATAGGGCTATTTGCTGTTGAGCAAATGGGTCGCAATACCCCTTGGGACAATAAATCATTAATTACTGGCTCCATTCCTGTTACTGCCTCTTGTAGGATGGTGTACTGTTTAGTATGTCCAGGGTTGGGGCCTTCCACTGCTATCTCTGTGTCACTAACTATCCCACAATCAGTGCCAGACATCGCCCAGACACTGGGGTATTTGTCTATTATTTGTTGTAACTCTGTTTGGCTTACCTCGGGCCAATTATATGCTTTATTGGATTTAACTGAGGCCCAGATATAACTCTCAGGTACTGTTGTAGTACTATACCCCTTAACTGTTACTTGCCGCAAGCACTTGTTGACTAAATCAATAATTAGGCGGCGTTTCTTTAAAAAGTCACTTCCTATTATATTTTGCTTTGTAAGGCTCCCCTCCATTACTATGAATCTTCCCTCCCCAACTACCTTGGTTCCTAGAGCAACTATTTGTGGGTGAGTCACATACCCTTGTGCTGTGTGTCCTGTGCAGCCCTCTATTTGTAAGGGAGGTTTTTCTGGATCCAGTGGTATGTGCATAGAAGTAAGTGAGACAGCTGCCCCGGTATCAACTAAAGCCATCACCCATTTTTTTCCCACTTTAAATGGCATGGTTGGTCGGCCCGGTTATCAAATGTTAGCGCACATACCCATCGTGAGTCAGGGGCCCCGGGGCCTCCTCATCCCTATTCTTCATCCAATTGTCTGATTGCTGCCTGATGATGTCTTCATCATCAAATTCTTGAGGCGGGGCGGTTGTTTTTTTTTGTTCCACTGCATCTAATATTGTTTTTAACCGATTCAACAAATCCTGTGCACTATCACCCCCTTGTCCTGGTTTATCTCTTGCATCTTGCCTTTTTTGCGCCCCAACCCTTCCCATTTGCCGATGTCCCTGTCCTTCCTTACCTCCCCCCTTTGCCCAGCAATCACTCATTACATGTCCAGGCTTTTTACAATTAAAGCACGTTCTGGTTTCTTTTTGTGGTCCTTCATTTGTCCATGTCACGGCCACAACTTCCGCCTTTCACTATTTTCATTAAGATAAGTCTCTAGGAGAGGTGATTCACTCCTCCTGGGTTGGAGCCAGTTTACAACTGTCCATGGGTGGGGTCTAAATCATATGCCTAATCCATAAATCTCGGAAGGTAGTATCATCTTCCGAGGGGCAATCCTGCCCTCCGTACCTCTGATAGACCTCAAAAAGCTGAGGGATAAAGACCCGTGGTCCCTTTCCGGACTGCAGCTTTGTTTGCAGTATTCTATCCCAGTCAACTTCTTGCTTTGCAGATTCCCCTCTTGCTTTTCTGATAGCCTCAACTACTTCATTATAATCTGCCCACGAATTTGTGTTTTGCATGGCCTCTTCATGTGTTCCTTGCACCTCCCCAGGCATTGCTTCCGCTAACGCTGGGGACAGCTTAAACATTACTAATCTACACACGTCTTGGTTGGTTAGGCACATGGTGGTCGATAACATCTTTAATTTTTGCCACAATTTGGGTAGATTGGTTTTGTGATCAATTGGACCTATCATTTGGCCCAGATTGGTCATTTTCTCTATAGTCAGATCCTTGACTATAGGGCTTTTATCTTCCTTTTTAATGGTTATTGGTGATTGCAGGGGCTCTCGTACCACCTTTCTTGTCTTTACCACTTTACCTCCTTCTGCCTTCCATACTTCTCCATCCTTCTCCATTTCCTGCGTTTCCTCCCTTTCTACCCATTCCTCTTTTTTAGCTCCTGGTGGGGACGTAGTGGGCCCTTCTTCATCACTTTCTCTGCCCATAGCCTGACGTGCCTCATCATCCTCTCTCAAAGTATCTCTTACTTTTGCATACTTTTTATCATAGCTATCTTCTTGCTTTTTATGTCTTTCCGCTTCTTCCTTGTTTCCCATTTTTTCAGCGTATTCCCTTTTTAACCTATGTTTGGCATACTTGTTTTGCAGCTCTAAAGCATATTGTTCTTGCTGATACCTTGTGGTGGCAGACATAGGTCCACCGGTGGACGTCATTCCCCCTGTTTGCATGGGTGCCACTTTAACCTTTACCACCCCTCCTCCTATATTACTTAACTCTTGAATCTTCTCCATTGCTCCCTGTAGTTCTGTATACAGTTGCCTGGTTTCACTAGCCTGCTCTTGTGACTGTTGGTCTAGCTTAATCTGTAGAAGGGCACGATCCCTATTTAACAGACACAGATCCCCTTGTGCTTTTATTAGCTGTTCCCTAAAATTAATACACTGCTGCTCTAACTCTTGATGTTGATCTATCGGGACGCTATCTTTATACTTTGATGTTAATTCTTCTAGTTGTTGTTGCAACCTAGCATTTTGATCCCTTTCATCCCTCAACTGAGCTACTTCTTTATTTTGGCGACACACAATAGTCTGATTATACTGCCACAGCCCTTGCAATGCATTTGCAAAGATTTCCTTCTCATGTTTTACTCCCTCATTATGAAGGGACACTTGCTGAGTAAAATACAATTCTGCCTGTTGATCATCAGGCACTGGTTCGAATGCTCCCCCTTAGCCGTTTTCCTAGAAAACGACCTATTATTGTTTCCATACTCATTTTTTTATCTTTTTTGCCTGCCTAGCCTCCACAGCTGGGTGCACCCTTGCACTGGTGCCCCAGTCCATTTGGCTACGTCTTACAAATCCCTTGTGAGGTCCAGCTTGCAAGTCCCAGCACCTTCACTTACCTACTCTGCCCCATGAGTTCCTACAGAGTTAAGCATTACTTTTTATTTTAAACAATTTGAGAAGCATACAAAGCATACATCACCTGATTGTCAAGTGGTTGTGACTGTCTGCGTGTACCTTCGTCTCTCACTTTAAGACAGCAGCACCACATCTCCAAGCATCGTCACCTTCTTATTGGGGTCCGCAGACTAACCGACCAGTAGTTAGGCGGCCTCCCCACATGCAGCATCAGTGATCCGAGCCTTTAAGGCACCAATTGTAGCATTGTCGAAAAAATTACAGTTAGTAAATTATCAATTATAGATATTTAGAAAGGAGACGAACGGAGACGAGACTGATGGCGGAAGAATTTAATGATTATAACAATAATCACAGTGAGAGGTTGTGAATGGTGCATTCTTCAAAATAACAGTGTGTGCTGGCTTGCTTATATAGTGGAAGACAGCATCATCATTTCCTATGGTTTTCTATGATTGGTTTAAAACAAGCACAAACATCAACTTACAAGGCAATACTCCTTTGGTATGTGTATGAGCTCATCCCTGGTCAGCACAAGTATAGATAGTGTACATTCTATTATTATATATGGCTAGTAACAGTTGTCACTACCAGTTACCAAAGTCCAGGAGGAAGAAATAGGTTTTGACTTAGGAATGTGCATACAAGCATTTTGGTCTGTCCTGATAAGGACAAACACTAGAGATAGTCAGAAGGGTAATTTGGACACTATCCTGAGTTCCTGTCTTGCAGACACATAAGACAACTGTTTGCTATTACTCACATGGTCAGCACAAATATCGAAAGGCACTTTAATATTGCAACTTGTGGCTTGGTTTGTCTTGTGGCTTCACAAGTTTTATATGATCCAATTATATAGGTCAACATTTGTTACACAGACACATTATGTTTTAGACCAAAATAAGGTTAGGCTGAAATATAGGGACAAACTTCTTTATCCCTTGTTACACCCCAAAATGCCCGCAAAGAGACGTGCAAGCAAAGCTGTTTCTCACCATGGCACTGCTGTCAGTGGTAAGATTGTCTGTGGGCATGGTAGTACGCAGTCGCAGAAGTGCATTGTTGATGTGAGGAAAGGTATTTCTCCTTCAATGTTTTCTACAGCACAATCAGTAGCTTCACTCATAGTTGGAGGAGATGATATTGACCCAGCTGGTGGTGTTAGTGCAGTTGCTGGTGGTGGTATGAGTATTTCTGCCTCAAGTTCCACCTCTGACCAGTTTACTGTGTCCAAAAATATAGTGGAGTGTGAAGCAGTGACAGTGTAGATGATGTCATACTCCCCAGTAACATCCCAGTAACTGAACATGAGGATTCTGATAATCATGTCAATGATAGCACACAATGTCACATTTTTTCCACCACAGTTCAGGTCACATATTTGCCATGCAGTGATTTACAGTATAGTGAAAAAATTTCAGGTGATGGTGGTTCTGATGATGATGATGTTGCTGTGGTTGCAACGTGCAGTCCACATGCCAGCATCCAAGCAGAAGATGTGGATGATGTTGATGAATATGATGATGATGTCAGTGACCCCTGTTGGGAACTGGAGAAAAAGAAATTCAATGTGGCTGTGTCTGGGTATGTTTGCATCCCCCCTCCCATAAAAAAGTTGTGATTTACCAGTTTCAGTTGATGATGATGACCCAGTAATAATGATAGGTAGTCGTGGTGGTCAGTTGCAGTCCAAGTGTGTCCTGCCTGAAAAATCATTTAGCACACACACACCCCACTTCATGGCTTAAAAAACCGGAGTCCAATAAGCAGCATTGGGGGGACATGTTAAAACTAGAGCACCACAATCCCTTGTTTGGGATTTTTTTGTTCAAGATGCAAATGATGAGTCAGTTGCAATCTGCCAGGTTTGCCAGGTGCGTGTGAGTCGAGGTAAAAAGGGGAGCCATCTGGGCACAGGGGGACAGCATACACATCTTAAGAACAGGCACATGGCACTTTGGACCCAGCACAAGATGGCAGCTAATAATATCACAGTGGGGCATTCACCCTCGTCATCAACCATAATGAGCATGTTATCCCCTTCCATGACTGTAGCATCAAGTAGAAAATTAAATGTGTGTAGTAGTGATGAAATAACAGCAGAGGATTACTACAGGCATGATGAGGTGGGGGAGCTGAATGATTTTGAAATCTTGTCCAGTGGTGGTGAGAGTAACAGTTTTGGTGGTGGTGGTGGTCAATGCAGTATGTCTAGTGCAAGTGGTACATCAACCCCTGTTGGTAAATGTTGGAAAATAACTGCATGTCTGGGTTTGTCATCACCTGTGCAACCATCTTCCTCACACATCCACACTCCACCCCCTAAAATTCGCAGAGCAGAACCATTTGTCATCACAACCCATGTAAAACATTTAAGTCAGCCCATGTTACAGAGTGTTTTTGTGCATAAACTGAAGTACCCACCCAGTCATACAGTGTCACATGAACTTAATGCTGCTGTAGCTAAAATGCTGGCAATTGATCTTTTGCCCTTCTTCTTTGTGGAGAATTCTGGATTCCGGTGGTTGCTGCACGTGCCTGTCCAAAATGGAAAGTCCCATCCAGGACATACTTTTTGGCCCATGCTGTCCCAGAGTTGTACTATACTGTGTCTGACTCAGTAAGACATGCCCTTCAACATTGCTCCTCTCCATTCATCCATTTAAGTATGGATATGTGGACAAGTGGCAAAACAGCAGGGAGTTCATATTTGTGTATAACTGCATACTGGGCAGAGGTGCTGGGGGTTGTTTGTGCTGTTGGTAGTGTAAATAATCAATGTAGTAAGGTGGAGTGTCGTGGTAGCAATCTTCCAGGAATTCGACAGCATGCAACGATTGCTGTGCACAATGTGACCTGTTCACACACTGGTGAAAACATGCTGGATTTGCTACTGACTGAAATTAACAAGTGGCTGAACCCCCTGTCCCTGAGAGCTGGGTTCATAGCAAGTGACAATGGGTCAAATGTGGTGAAATGATCACGAATGGTGTCTTTTTTTCCGGTTCCATGCATGGCCCACTGTTTAAATCTTGTGGTGCAGGAGTTTCTGCAGCATCCTGATATAAAAGAAATGCTGACAGTTACACGCTGTATCTGTTCTCACTTTTCATGCTCTGCAAAGGCCCGTGACCAGCTTCAGCAGTTACTGATCCAAAACAGCCTCCTGCTGCACCACTTGAAGCTGGAAGTTGTCACCTGGTGGAACTCAACTTTATACATGGCAGAGAGGTTGTATGAACAGTACAAAGCCATCTCAGAATATCTTGTCATTCACACTAGCCATGACAGTTCCGGGGCCTCCATGTCTATGACGACTGAAGAGTGGCACCTCATGGACTCTGTAATAACAATCTTGAGGCCTTTTGAACATGCCACACAGGCAGTGAGTGGTGAGTCTGCCTCCATTAGCCAATCAATTCCACTGCTGCAGGAGCTGAGGCAGACATTGGTGAATGCACAGCATAGTTTTGATGTTGCCAGGGACAGTGCTAGCAGGGTGTTGCTAAAACACATGCTGACAGTATTTGACCAGAACTGTCACATCTTGAGCATTCAGTGTAATGACAACTTTGCAATAGCAGCAATGCTGGACCCACGATACAAACATGGAATTGCCTCAGTACTGGAGGGCGGGCCTAAACAGGTAAAAAATGTCAGTGGGCAACTGGTGCGCTTGGTTCATGGGGCACAGAAGTCACATGCCAAAGTCAGCAAACCTCAGCAGCATTATCAGGCTGAAGGGGAACTTGGAGGAGTAGTATCAAGCATATCTTGTAAGGGAAAGGGGGCTGCAGTTCCAGGTGGTCTTTCATCAACAGCAACTGATGTTAACCCACTTTGAGATGCTTCATCCCAAGTTGGGATTTGTGACATAAATGATCCCGGAGAAGCGGATGATGCATCAAACTCTGGACCTAGAGCAGCACAGCTAATGATTGAGTCACATTTGTCTGAAAACAGGCATCTGTCAATCACTGATGATCCCCTTTTATACTGGAGTGGAAAGGTCAGTGAATGGCCAGAGCTGACTGCTGTGGCACTGAAGTACTTGACATGCCCACCCTCCACTGTGAGTGTCGAGAGACTATTCAGCTCAGCAGGTGCAATAGCTCAGGATCATCATACAAACCTCTCTCCTGCAAATGTCAGTTTGCTGACATTCATAAAAATGAATGAGAGGCACACACCAGCTCAGACTGCAACCTCAGTATTCATACCCCAGCATAGTCATGGTTTAACTGATGCTGTAGAAAGGGACCATCCTGGTGGCAGTGGCAGCATGAAACAGCCTACCACTGATGTAGATGATAACACAATGGAGAAAGAATTTCCCAGTGGTCAGAATTCAGACATAGAACACTGCAAGGGCAGCTTTCTTTATGAGGATGATGATGAATGATGATAAGGTTAATGTTGGAGGGTTTTAACTTAAGTGGTTAAAAGGCTGTCACATTTCTTGTATGATACATGTTTTCTTTTTCATAAAGTAAAATCAGTGACCCACTCATACTGACTCAAATTCCATATGTCACGTCACATTTATAACACAGAGCACAGTAGATCCTGGCCCCTGGACTACCACCACCATAACGCCGCTGTTACCTGTTTGCCACTGCCAGTATAGGGAATGTGACCATGTGTCTCCCTGGACTACCACCCATCCACCATCATAAGAGATAGGACCACTGTTCGCAACTGCCACCACCACCACCAGATGCAGGAAGATGTGAGAGGGAATGTCATCATGTGCCTCAGCTATGACCACCAGTCCGCCACCACCACTATTGTGACAATGTATTTCATTACATGTCTTGACCATGCCAAGGCAGAGGGAGTCAAACAGGAGACCACATCTATCAGCCACAGGCGCAAGGTTTCTTACTATTAAAACTATAAAGTGAGTACAGTAACCCCTCGCTATAACGAATGAGTTCGGAGCCATAACTACTGTTCTTTATAGTAACTCATTCATTATATTAAGGGATGCTAACTTACACAGCAGAATATATTTTTATTTGTTTTTTTGTTTACTAGGTAGGTAAGCTAGCCATAAAGATGACTATTTACAGTCACGACCTGGGAGGATTACAACAAGAGAAAGGGGGAAAAAAACCACAAGTACAGTACTGTAGTACAGCGTTATTTGCTAGTGAACATACTCATTACTGTCACTATTTGCCCATTTCATTTTTCACAAGAAGCTTTCATTATTTAATTGTACAGTACAGTGATTTAGTTTATAAAAAATACAGTGCCAAAGCCGAAAGGCCGAAATCTGCCTCCTCCCTTCCCCGCCACTGACACTTCCAGTTTAGCAGTTGCCTCATGCACTCTGTTACAATACTGTATCAGATTACTGTATTTACTTTTGGAAAAAACACTGACTTAGAGTAAGAAATAACCCCAGGCTTCAGGCACTGTGCTCTGTTCTGTAGAATCATCTCTGTGAGTCAGCTATTTGTGGCCACAGTACCCGCAACAACCCGCCTGTTCATACTCTTGCTCTCATGCCTGCCTCCCACACAGTTCAAACATCAGACAGGGACAACTGTATTTATTTTTTTATCTGTTTCTGACTTTAGCAAACTCAGACATACAAACAGACTGATGCGAGTGAGCTGAGGTGAGTAAGGGGGTTGGGGTCGGGTCAGAGAAAGTCACCAGCAGCTGCAACAATATTTACTTTAATACAGCAGAGTCCAGTTAAGTCCTGTATTGGCTTTGGTGCAATGTGGGAGACAGGGATATTTTGCATGGCTGTGTGAGGGAGCAACTTTATGTAAAGTGGAAATAGAGGCTCAAAATACATTATTTTTATTGGGAGCCATGACGACCATTAGTTGTAGCTGAATGTTTGCTATAACAAAGTTCATTTTAGTGAGGGGTTACTGTATGTGTACTAATGTTTTTCATACAATTCAACTTCCTTTAGCTGTGTGTTTTGTTTTCTTTTGCTTTACTGAGCTGCAATGGTCAAACATATACGGTCAACTTATTTTGCTTTTTTACAGGTTAACAACAAACGACTCTCCTTCACTGAAGGTCTGTATCAATGATACAGCAGCAGTACTGTCTACAGGAACCTATGGGATATCCATTTCCAATCCATACTGGTAAATATATCAATTTTATTTCATCTGCTCCTTTTTTTTTCATAACAGTATAACAAATCCGACTGATGATTCATAAACTAGGTGACATGTACATCACAAAAAAATATTTCAGCAACATATCATGCACTGTATTCCAAATTTGCAGCTGTGCAGCCATGGCAGTGTTGAAAAAGTTGGACCCAGGTTGTGTTACTTGACAAAATGTGGTTTCAAAATGTAACTTGAGTTGAGACACAGGGACACTGACACAGTGTATTTGTTACACAGCCTGGTACTAAATTTATTTGTGATCTGATGATTACAGTGGGACAGCTTGCTATCTGTGTTAATCCAGATACCCGTGGAACAGCCACGGCTTAAACATAATGTCTTACTGCTGCAATCAAGTTATAATAAGTCCTTCATTTCTTTTTTTTAGGAAACTTCCAGATGCTTTGTTGTATCATAGTTGCCTTATCCAAAGAACTTCTTCAACATCATGCCCCCGGGCTGGGGCAGATATGCAACAAGCAGAAGTCATTTCAATCGATGACCATCATTACCAGACTGGAGAAGGATGCAGATGAAATCTGTGAAGAGGTAAATGGCAAGGAAAAATCCTGGACTCTGATTGGTCAGTCTTGGGCTGGACCCATGATGTTATCCCAGCACAACATCACGGGTCTACTGGCATCATTATAGAACCTACTCTCTTTTTTTGCATCTCCTCTTTAGAAATAAAAATATTTTCCACACTAATAAAAACATTCTTTACATTTTTTTTATTTTATATATAACAACAAGCCATTGTATAATAGCAATAATGCCCTCCAGGGTGTGTGTCATTTGGGATAACGTCACGCCAGTTGTTGGACGCACTCGGCCTGTGGCCTCGTGCCTAACCACCTGAGGCGTGACATTATCCCAGCATGACACACCACCTGTTGGGCATGATTGCTTAATTAATGAGACCTACTTGCTAATATGCTTCCTCCCCCTCATAAAAATACTTACTTTCATTGGTTTGAGAACATTCCATTTCCAGTTACAACACCAACATTTCTCATCAAGCACTGCAATATGCACACTAACAGTATGTGACCTGTGATACAAAACAATACAATGAGTATGTGTATATACTGTGTATATATATATATATATATATATATATATACACAGTATATATATATAGATATATATATATATATATATATATATATATATATACACACACACATGTCAACCCACACCTAGAATATATATATATATATATATATATATATATCAACTCACCAAGGCTACTATTAGTCTATTAGTGTACACACAAAGGGCACCCTTCCATCCGGCTGAGGTGATGGCATCGCATTCGCAGGAATCGCAGCACACTTTGGACCAGCAACAGTTCTATCACAGTCATCCTGTCTGACAGAACACTGAATGGATTCATATCATGTTATCTCTCCTTCACATGGTTTGGCAAGACACTGTGCATCATGACATCATCATCACAGTATGTTAATTTTCTGGACACAAAACAGTTGCATTTTGGGGATGCAGAAAAATTCTGGGGACTCTGTGTGACCACTGTGTGCATGAGTGACTGCACAATAAATTCTGGGGCACTTGAGAATTTTCTGGACACAAGACAATTGCATTTTGTGTGTTGTGATTGTGAGCACATAATGTCATAATTAAATTATAAATTAAAGTAGCAATGCAACAATGTGGTGAACATTTTGACCTGTACTTTTTTATGCTAATTTAGATTGCCAGCCACTAGTTACATCCTGACTTGCATGATACCCTTCTTTTCACAATTTGTGTCTGCTCTAGTACTTTTTCTCATGTCTGAAAAAATAAAAGGAACACTCCTTTTAATATGGCTTGGACCAGGTTTTCATCACTATTTGCAGCTGTTTTTGATCAAATATTGTTCTGTGAGGTCAGAAAACACTGCCTGCTGCATAATTGTTAATTTTACTCACAAGAGAAGTGATATATAAACAACTGATGGACAAAAACAGTGGACAATACTGAAGAAAGACCTGGTCCACACTGTACTAAAAGGAGTGCTCCTTTTATTATTTCAGACATGGAAAAAGTACTAAAGCAGACTCAAATACTGGAAAGAATGGTATCATACAAGTCAGGAGGTAAGTAAAGTGGCAATGTGAAATAGCATGAAGAAGTATGGGTCACAATTTTCACCAGATTGTTGCACTGCTGCTTTAATGTCTATTTCAAAAAATAAATATTTCTGGAGCCTCAGTAATGTTTACTTTGTGTTGGGACTCCTGAAGTGTTTGTCAAAAAGCAGGACTGAGCAGTGCAAGTATGCTGTGCTAAACGGCATGTGTGCCATCAGTGTTCTTTCACGTGTGTGCAGACATTGTCCAGCTTCATGCAAACATATATACATGTATATATATGGTGTGACTTGTTGCAGTATGTAAAGAATAAAGATAAGAAAGCATATATTATGTATATTTTATTTGTACCATCAGCACCAGTGGAGTAAGTGATATGATATTTGTTAAGAGGTCTGGGGTCACTGTGCACCTCAATCACTCACAGTGCACACATGACTTCCAATGAAGCCTTTTTAAAGGACCTTGAAAATATGGATAATTACATTGACTATATCCTGATGGGGGATTTCAATGTACCAAATATTAATTGGCCATTATTACAGGGAAATGGGATCCTAGAAAATAGTTTTCTGGACATTATATTACAACATTACTTAGAACAAGTAGTTATTTCTCCAACAAGAGGCAATAACATTCTGGGCTTAAAATTCATTAACATCAAGAACACTGAGTGTACACTAATCTATCAAGAACGTCTTAGTGACAGTGATCATAACAAGGTTCTCTGCAGTATCCCGTTCTTTAAACAAATTACAATTGGAAAGTCAAGCTTAAGAATCTAAATACAACTAGAATGTGGTCAAATATAAACAATAAAATACAATACTGCATTAAGAAATGGGTACCGGAACATACTAAATATGACACTAAAAGTCATAGAGTACCATTATGGTGGAATAATAATATAAAAAAAAAAATAAGAAACAAAAAAAGGTGTTTAATAAATACAAAAAGAAACAAACAGACACTAATTGGTAAAAATTCAAAATAAAGGCTGATAAAACTAAAATACTTATTAGGAAAGCAAAACAAGGTCTTACAATCAAATTAGCAAATGCTACAAAGGATAATAAAAACAATTTTACAACTATATAGGATCACTTCAAGGGAAATCCACGGGTGTGGGCCCTTTAGTGATCAACTCAGAACCAATTACCAATGAACAACTTATATCTGAAGAACTAAATAATTATTTCCTAAGTGTCTTTAAATAAAATAAACTAGCCAGTTTCAATTTAAACCATGACATAGCTAACTATATCCAATTTTCTGAGGCCAAAGTTATAACTACTATTAACAAGACTTAGTCTAATTCATCAGCTGGTCCTGATAACATAACATCTTAATTAAGAATCTATCTAAAAAATTGTCAGGTATACTTACCCTTTTATTCAAAACTTCCATATTAGAGGAAACTGTAGTACCAGATTGGAAACAAGCCACAATTACTCCTATACATAAGGGTGGCACAAAGCAGAATGTCAACAATTACAGACCCATACGCTTAACATCGTACATAGGGAAACTGATGGAAAAAATAGTAAAAACTTTGATTTCAAAACACTTGCAAAGTCAAGGCTTCAGTGATGTCTCACAACATGGTTTTACTCCTAGAAGATCATGTCAGACTAATCTAATCATCTTTTTGGAACCAGTGAGTGAAACACTTGGATTTTGAGAAAACCTTTTGGCACCTCATCTTATAAAATATTAATAGATCACCTACTTACTATAGGATTAAATCAAAACATAATAAAATGGATACACTCATGGCTTTCTAATAGAATACAAAGGGTTAGCATCAGAGGCCATTTTTCAAAATGGGATGCTGTTATGAGTGGAGTCCCGCAGGGCTCTGTCTTGGGGCCTATACTTTTTAACATAACGATTGCAACCATGCAAACAATAAATGGCATTTGGATTCACAAGTATGCTGATGACAGCAAACTAGGCTGTGTTGTCAATGACTCCCAATCTATCCAGTCTCTTCAAAATAATCTTAATCTTTTATCTCAGTGGGCAGTTGATAATAAAATGAACTTTAATACAACTAAATGCAGAGTGATGCACTTTGGCAAAAACAACCGGATGGCTAATTATACTCTTAATGGTCTACAGTTAGAAAAAGTTTTACATGAACGTGACCTTGGAATCATTATTACCAGTAATTTGAAATTTAACACCCATAATAATAATGTAATAAAAAAGTGTCATGGTATCATTAACTGTATTCTAAAACATGCTAAAAGTAGAGAAGCCAGGGTCATCATCCCACTTTACACTAGTCTGGTTAGATCACATATTGATTTTTGTGCCCCATTTTGTGCACCAACCACAATCAATAGTAAATTAGCTTTAGAGAAGATCCAGAGGAAAATTACTAGGAAAGTAAAAAACCAAGAGAGTAAGACATATAGTGACATACTCACAAATCTAAACTTGTACTCACTTGAATACAGAGCACTAAGGGGAGATTTGTGTTTGGGATGTAAAGCTTTTCAGGATCCTGCCTTATTTGAAACCATTTGTTTGGTAAATCAGGTATCAGTTGTTAACACTAGGTTGCATTCCTCCAAACTTTACTCAGCGACCAATAAAACCACTAAGCGTAACAACTACTTTACTCAAAGAATACCTCACATTTGGAACTCACTCCCACCAAACGTTAAAGCTAGTAATGCTATGGAACACTTTAAAAATAGACTGGATAAGTACATTAGAGATAAAAAATGTAATTTCCTCCAGTAACATAATGGCAGTGAGTTCTTTTTGGGCTTGTCCTCAAACTCGTAAGCACCTGTCAAGCTATGAACCTATGACTTTGCGGAGATAATAGCACAAAAAACACATGCTCTCCTAAAAGTCATGTGTGCAGTATGTGACTAAGGTGCACTATGGTCAGACACCTCTGAAAAAATATCATATAACTTACTCCACTGATGATGATGGTGACAATAAAATATACATTATATATTCTTATTTCTATTCTTTATACCATAAACACTGCAACAAGTCAGCATATATATGTTTGCAAGAAGCTGGACAATGTCTGACGTCACACATACACACACACAGGAAACAACACTGACTGCACACATGCAATTTAGCACATTATACTTGCACTGCTCAGTCCTGCCTTTCCACAACCACTCCACAACAGAAAGTAAACATTACTGATGCACCAGATTATAATAACAGGGCAATAAGGAGCATGTATGTATGTATGTGTATGTATATATTTAAAGGGAAGCAGTCAGTAACAGGAGCTCCCACCCCCTGCAAGGCTTACCCTCTGGCTAAGCCTTTGAAGTATGTTGCAGCATTTTTCTCATGCCGCAACATACTTTATTTTAATAGAGAAAAGTCCACAACCCAGAAGTATGGCAAATGGTATAGGGGCTCCATTATGTATAAAGGTGCGTTGACACACCATGCGCTTCAATGCAAAAGTATTGAAGCATATGGTGCGTCACTGCACCTTTACACATAATGGAGCCCCCATAACATTTGCCATACTTCTGGGTCATGGACTTTCCTCTATTAAAATAAAGTATGTTGCAGCATGAGAAAAACACTGCAACATACTTCAAAGGCTTAACCAGAGGGTAAGCCTTGCAGGGGGTGGGAGCTGCTGTTGCTGACTCCTTCCCTTTAAACTACTACTGTGGCCTTCCCTCTGTCTGTTATTAAAAATAAACAAAAGACAAAACACTACAGCGGTGGGGGAGTGCTGAAAAAAAAGCTAATGGGGGATCCCCTGATGGTCCAGCAGCAGATGGAGCATTGACACAATCTGTAACTGGTGTCACTCTATCTGCTCCAACTGCTGCTGGACAGCACCCACCCTCTTATTATTCTCTTCCACCATGGCCGACAAAAGTCCTATATCTACCTGAGTTGCAGGCATTGTGGATCCACTGGTGGGGGAACACCAGATGCAGTGGTGAGGATGGTGCTGGTGGCGGTACTGGAGCAACTGCTGCTGTGGCCCTCCTCTGGCTGCAGTGAAGCACAACAGCAGCACCCTCTGCCACTGCCACAGAATGGCAAGCAGGTGGAGACTTGGCCCGTTCTGTGACAGCCTACCACTCCACCTTGTGGTAGTTCAATGTATGGGTGCACTGGCCCTCAGTCCCCAGATGTGTCCCTCGGGGGCCACGGCGCACCTGCACCCCACAAAGCAGACACACCACAAGGCTGCTGTCCCCCCGACACAGTTAAAAAACTGCCAAACTGGGGAGCTGCAGGGGGGAACAAGGCACGGGAGGGGCAGATGCACTGTCGGCAGCATGTTCACAGACCTGGGGCTCCACCTGCTGCTGTGGAGGCAGTGCTGCTGGAGCTCCTGCAGCTGCCACTGGTGGCAGTGGTGGTGGTGGACTTCCTGGATATGGCACTGGTGGTGCTGCAGCTGCTGCTTTCAGAGGGGGGCGACCAAACACTCTGGACCAGTCCAACACCACCCGGCTATGCCCCCCCCATGCATGCACACTGCTCCCCTCCTGCCACGGGCCACATACTGTCCCTGATCCTCCATTACAAAAAAAAGAAAACACTCCTTCCCTCTCGCCAACAAGTCCCGACTTCACAAACACTCACACAACACAGGCACACACACACACACACACACACACAGTAACACACACACACAATAAAACTTATAAAACAAAGAAATCAGTCACCAAAAAGAAAAAATGAACTGACAAAAGAGTAGAAAAAAAAACTAAACAATTAGCTTTTAAAAAAGCTTTTGGGTTTTGAATCTGATCAATTTTCAGAACAAGCAGCCAAGAACTCTTCTCTCCACAAAATGCTTCCTCTCTCTACCTCTGCAAAGGAGAAAGTGAAAGTAATTGCTTCTGTGACTCACTTCTTTCCTGCCTGGCTAAAGCATGTGACTTACAGTACTGTAAGCCATGTGATGTGGGGGGGGGAGGACTGCCTATACTGTTGTCATTCCGTCTTACTTCACGTTAAGGGGGAATGACAATGCAAAGTCATAATAACAAAGCGAAGTGAGCACTTTACAATGGTCACTCTGCATAGCGCTGGGAGGACACGAAGTGGTCACTTTGCATTCACTTCGACGGCGGAATTTAATTTCACTGCATCTCTAATAACAAATGGTGTTCTTTTAATGTTGCCCGTTGTTTGTTGAGTTATAATTAATGGTCTCCGTTTTCTCCCATTGCCAAAACCGTGTGTTAAATGCCATAACACCTGAGTAGGTGTTACGGCATTCACGCGCTTCCTTTGAACAACAAAGCGCTCGAGACTAAACATAGCGCAACGTTAAATTGTCCTTGTCACAGAGCGGGAGCTTCCAACTGTCCCTGTTTCCGCAAACAGTACTGACGAGAAAAACACTTCTCTGCATTACCTCCATCCCCAACACACTCTTGTGCTTCTAGGCTCACTGGTAAACTGAGGTAATGCAGAGAAGTAAGTGTTCTCGTCAGTGCCCCTAAAACGTGACAAACTCACCGTCATAGTTGTTCCCTTCAATTATATAAAATAAAATATGGAAGAAGTGTGTCAAACTCGAATTTAACACACACCCTCGTTGTTGGATGGCACTCATAAACACCTCGGGCCTCGCCCTCGGGGTTTATGTGCCATCCAACAACTCGGGTGTGTGTTAAATTCTCGTAACACACTTCTCCCCATACTTTATCCTATATTTTATAAAGCTATATTGATTGGAGTGGATAATTTGTGGGAGGATATCATCTAGTCTGTGCAAGTATACTGGTATAAATTTTATAAACCTGGTTCAACATAGATATGGGGTGATACGATTCACAGAGGTGCGGAGGTTTGTTAGGTTTTAAAATAGCTGCAAAGGTAGCTTGTCACCAGGATATGAGATATTCCAAAGTGGACTGACTTTCCCAAAAAGCTGCCATTAGAGGGTCTCTAAATAAATCAAAAACACTTTTATAAAATTCTGCCCCAAACCTGTCTGGGCCTGGACTCTTCCCATTCTTTAGGTTGGATACCGCAGTAAAGATTGCTTGTGTTGTAATGGGACATGAGAGTTGTTCTATGTGGTGCTCTCCCAATGTAGGGAGACTCAGTCCTGCTAGAAAGGTATTCATCTCTTTCTGGCCAGGTGGGGAGGGTTCTGAATATCACCAAGCCAAGGACAGGAGCCCTCCTCCCCCCATTGCAAACCTCTGCTATACTCTAACCTAGGCTGCAAGCCTCAGAACTAGTACTGCTGGACCAATCTCAGGGTCGGCGAGAGCAAGACAAGGTCAGGAGATCCCCCCGACCTCCACTAGTCTCCAACTCAGGCTGTAAGCCTCTGAACAAGTGCTGCTGTACCATTTTTCAGGGTCGCAAGGTCAAGTTGCAGACAGAAGCCTCCCTACCCTCACCACCTCAGGCCTCCAGTAGTTTACATCACATGCAGGTCTAGAGGTGCTGCTGTCTGTGCCCTACACAAGTAAGGATTAACCCACGACAAAGCGTGGGTCTCTCAAGGATTAATGTATGGCGGGGGGGGGGGGTTGGATCACGAGGCTGAAGGCTGAGTGGTTCCAATCACCCAGCCATACATTAAACCCTGAGAGACCCACACTCTGGAGTGGGTTAATTCACATGTAACATGAGCAAGAAAAAGGGTTCGGCTCCCTGTTGAAAATGTTTTCTTGCCCATGTTACAAGTTTTAAGAGCCTACTATTTTGCCATTGTGTGCCGTTAGTACACTTCCATGTTTCTGTTTTGGCAAGGATTATCAATCAATCTGAAATTAGAAATGCTGATTTTTAAGCATTAAATTTATATCTTTTTTTCTTACCTGGCATGTTTGCATCATGTGAGATAAGTAATTGTTGCAAGTTGCTCACTCAGTTTCAGGCTCGTTGATGTCTTACCCGGTTACTTGCGAAGATGTGCCCATTCAAAAATACAGCATTGCGGCATATGGGAAACAACACTCTTGCCCGTGCTGTTCCGGATTTCATCAGCAAACGCTGTTTGTGTTGTCGCCACCTGTCTGGGAAACAGTGACTGGTATGAGGCTCCTATCTGTGTTTTAGAAGTTTGCTGTCTGCTTTTAGAAGTGTTGCATTAATTATTCAACAGGTTCCAATGCCTCAGTGTAGTGTGCACAAGATTCTCACATCTACAGGAGAACACGAATAGTTTCACCACACTGCTACTTAAACTAGATTTTTGTTCTGTGGTTCAGTACAAACATTGCTCATCACCAATTCGGCTTTTTATGCACCCCCTGTTGCACGGAAACGTGCCACATACTACAGCGCCAGTGTCCATTCTGGTGGGTGGGTGAGAGGACGAACACAGCTACACTCATAGACAAAAACATTTGGTGTAGAGAAGATCTGTAAAGTTTCAAATCTTTTATTTCAATACTGGCAATTGCTTACAAATATGGAGTTTGTGTGCCATGCTATGATTTCCAACACTTCCATATGTTACAGATAAGACGAGCTACCTGAAGGAGTTCCCGTAGTGATTTGTTAGCGATAACACCTGCATCTGGTGGCGACTTCGGACACTGCACCATGCATTAATTGTAGCATGCCCATACCTTAATTGAGAATGAATGTATGGACACCCTAAGGACATGTGACGCTGTTTGTTTAATGATCCATAACACTTTTTCTTGCCCGTGTTACAATTCTTTTTATTCTACTGTGGCCCACTGTTCATTGACCTTTCATCCCTTTGCAGTTATTCTCAATTGTCATAGACACATCCCTCCTCTTATTGCACTGCTTTTAGTTATCAAGCCACATTCCTCCATCCTCGTATCCACCACTTGTTGCTCATTTATCACCATGTTGCTTTTGTTGGTACTACTCATCACACCTGCTAGTTTTCTTGGTAACTTTCAAGTGACTGATAATCCCAGCTGTATTAGTGTGCTCTCCCCTTGCTCGTTCCATTGCAAACATGCACAAACTGCCTGGAATGTGTCAATCCCACTACCTGCTAGTTACATACTGAAAATGTGTCCCTAGTGTTGAACCCTTTCTTATCTATTGCTGCCTAGTTCCCAGTCTCTGCAATGTCAATTATAAAAACATTAGAAAAGATCGGTTCCAGCACTGATCCCTGAGGCACGCCTCTAGTCACCCTCCCTTCCTTGGAGTGAAATCCATTTACCACCACCCTCTGTCACCTACCCCCTAACTAATTTCTTACCCAGTTTACCACCTTTGGACCTGCTCCTAAGCTACCCAGTACATTATATATTTTATAAAAACCTTAACTGATGCATTAATGTAGTTTTTGCAATGAATATTGCAAAAACTACATTAATGCATCAGTTAAGGTTTTTAATAAATCATCAAAAGCTGGGAAATTCGATGCTAGGGTTCCCACACCCACCCTCACCCCACATACCAACAGGCATCGGGGTGTGCCATGAGGTCATCAGTCCTAACTCTACCCCATTCCCTATACTACAGTATACTGAGGTATATATATATAGAGAGAGAGAGAGAGAGAGAATACCTAATATATATTTATAAGAAATGGTAATTACTGAGTTTTATTTATAATAATAAAGACCTGGCTGTCTTTATACTAGGTGAAAAAGAGTAATTTTTAAAATATATGTGCTGTTGATCTTTTTAAGCTCTTCAGAATTCTCATCATTTATAAAAAAAATACATCAATAAAAACATATATTTCAACTGTTGTTTTATTACAGTGCTTGGAAGAAGATTCTTCAATGTTTGAAATCAGCAGTCCATGTTGCAGCTTGCGATATACACAGCCTGCTAAGGCTGCATTCTGATTGGATGGGTGTCAGTCAGCCTAAGTTTATTATTCTTGTCAAACCTCTTCACTGCTGATGCATGTGGCATCCAAATCGGGCAGATTGACTGTGCGTAGGTGGGAGTGAGCACTCAGCTAATGATAGTAGTACATATTTCACTAGGAAGAGATCTTTGAAAATAGTTGCGAGGTTAATTGCTGAGGCTGAGCAAATGTTGGTAAAAGTAACAAATTATACTTGAGGAGCTAAATCATCTTCCATATGTGAAAGATACTGTCTGTTCCTCCTTTCATAGTGTTGGCTGCTAAAAATAGAGAGCAAAGTGTTTTTCCTTGATGCAGAAGCTACTGACTGGGACTCATTTAATAGACTACTGGGACTGAGATGAGAGATTAGAAATGGCGTCTCTTTTGTTTTATGGTGCATTTTTGTCTTGTTTTTTATTATTTTGCTCCCAACTGCTCAGCTCCTTCCCCCTTTGGTATGCCGCCCCGGCTCTGTCACCTGTCATCTCTACAACTTACCTACTGTGAAATCTTCATGGTTTAGTCACCATGGTGGGGCCTTTGGGGTGTCTGCAACCCTCCAGAAACTGAATCCAGTGTGGAGGACTGAACCCAATCAGTGATGTGGTGTCTGCAGGTGGCACACATCACTATGTGGAGATGAGGTGTCTTTCCTTGTTCAGGCCCTCCCTTAACATTGTGGTGCAGTGAGTCTCTCTCAACAGTACACACACAGCAATCATGTACAGGGGTTTGTCCGCATGACTTACTCTCTACTTTAATACAGCTGCCAAACCACCATCCCTTGTGGATCCCCAGGAGATGCCCCATCTCTCTGCCATGGTGGACTGCAGGTTTAATTTATCCCTGGAGGAAGCAACTGTCCACTGGGACACTCAAGCCTCCACTCCCTGTTGGCCCACTGGCAGGCCCACTGGCTCACTCTCAATCCTGGGTCACCAGACTCACAAGCAATTGATCATTTTGTTTCTGCTTTCAAAAGCAGTGCATTAAGGAGAGCAGAGTGGTACAGCCAGCTAAAGTTCAGTAGGTTTAATGAGAAGCCAGACAGTTGCAGAGACAGTGGGATGCTATTCTCCAGGGTTACGCTCTGGAGGAGTCTCTGCCTCTTCTGCAGGATTTTTTGCACAGCTCCATTCTCAGCTGGTAGCAACTAGGGAATAGATGTCCCTCCCATGGCACTGGCTCAGCTGCAGCCCATAGCCCACATCCCCACTTTTCCTAGGGCCCACTGGTCCAGGGGGTGGAGAGTGGTGGGTAGGGGGAGGAAGAAAGGGTGGCAGGGGCAGCCACAAGGAGGTCAACCAATTCACACAATCCCAATGGCAAATCACTTTGCCCCCCTCCCAGAAGAGAGTAAGGTACCTGACTTCACCAGGTGGGACTCTGGGTTATCAGGGAAATGGGAGAGGTGAGCTTACTCTTACCTCTCCCAGACATGAGAGTAAGGAGAAGATAGCTAGGGGAATCTTAGTGGTCGGTGATTCTATGATCAGGGGAGTACCCTTCCTGAGGCATTAGCCATCTGGGACATAGAACAGGGTGGGTAATGAAGAGGGAGAGCAGGAGCTAGGGGTGCTGGTACACTTGGGTACCAATGATCTGGTGAACCAGCCTGAGGAGTAAGTGATGCAGAACTTTCAGAGGCTGGGGGAACAGACTGCAGGCACACACCACCTCACTGGCCTTTTCCAAGGTTCACCCTGTGTGGAGGGAAAGATAGAGTAAGGAGGGAAAAGACTGGGGAATTAAATGGGTGGTTAAAGGGATGGTGTCAGAAGAAAAGATATCACTTTGTGGGGGACTGGGGGGATTTCTGGGACAGGAGGCTGTTCAAAGATAATGGCTTCTCCTGGCAAGAGAGGGATCAGTGCACTGGGGCAGAGGTTTGATGTTGGGGTACACTGAGGCTAGGGGAAAAATGGTAAAAGGAGTGAGGGAGGGGAATCTAGCTAGTGCTTCCCCATACTGGGGACTGGTAGCAGTAAGGTGGGAAACATAAGGTTGAGGTTCAAAAGGGAGTAGTGGAAGTGGCTAAGGGGAAAGGCTGGCAGGGTCTGCTAGCAATAGGAAAAATAAGAAGGTAAGGAGAATGGGAAGGAATGCAGGTGTAGGATCACAAAACAGCAAAAGAGTATCTAGGGCTAGTTGAAAGAGGGCTGCCTTAATGCCAGGAGTCTGGGTAATAGAATCAGTGAGCTCCAGGCATTGGTGGCAGACACTGAGACAGACCTCGTAGTCATCACAGAAACTTGTGCCACAGAGAATAATGACAGGCTATTGTCAGTCCCAGGTTACACAATGATAGGCTAGAGGAAAGGCAAAAGGGGGGGTAGTAGCCCTGTACATCAGGGAGGGCACAGAGGATGTGGAGGATGGACACATCAGGAGAAGCAAAGAGGAAAAAGAGTTGTTGTGGGTTCTCCTCCCAGCACCCTTATGTAAGAAAATGCAGATGGGGTAATTATAGACCACCAGGACAAGGGGAAGAGAGAGATAGGGAGGTTGAGGAAGAGCTGGCAAGGGGAGTGATGAAGGGGAAAGTGGTGGTGGTGGGTGATTTGAACCTGCCAGATATCGACTTGGAAATTCCAGTAGCCAGGTGCACCAGAAGTCAAATCCTCCTGGACACATTGACAGACTGCCTGGTGCAGCTGGTTAAGGAACCCACTAGACAGGCAGCCATTCTCAGTTTGGTGCTCACCAACTTAAATATGGTGAATGGAGTGAGGGTAGGGAAGCTACTTGGGTCCAGCAACTATAACTCCATTTGGTTCAGGTTGGCCCTTGGGACCAGAATGTCCCTATCAAAAACTTAAGTCTAGATTTCAGAAGAGCAGACTTCAACTGGAAGGGAGAACTGGTCCAAGACAAACTGACCAGGGTGGACAACATCAGTAGTGCAGAGAAAAGATAGAGACAATCAAAGCATCAAAGCCATGTATGATAACTGTTACAAAATAAAACAGGTACAAGAGACTAATATGGTTCCTAAAAAAGGTCAGAGAAGCAGTGAGAGCCAAGAAAAAGGCTTTCACCAGGTACATGGAAAAATAGGGAAAGAGAAATGGGGAGACTAGCAAAGAAAAACTAGGGAAGCAAAGAGGACAGTCATGGAGGCAAAGGCAGACATGGAGCTGTATATAGTGGAGGGGATCAAGGGTGGGGAAAAACAATTTTTAACATATGTTAAAGAGAGGTCTGCTTAACTCCTTTAAGGCAGCGCTTGCCCAAATCAACTGGTTACCTCCAGACAAAATCCAGGACACAGACCTTGCTCTTCAGTACTTTACAGACAAGTTCAATGCAACTTGTGACATTTTTGCCCCAGGAAGGAGGAGAAAAACCTGGGGATCTTGTAATGGTTGGATCACCAGGGTCCTGCTTGACTGAATGAGGGACAAGGACAATCTGTGGAGCATGGCCAAGGACACAGGCAAGAGAGACGATTATCAGAGATATAGGGTGGTCATGAATAACCTTATAAGACTTACCAGTGCAAAGTTCTATAAGGACCAACTTGAGAGGTCATGGGATGATGGCAGGGGATTTGGAGGAGGAACATAAGTTTCCATTCAAATTTTTGGAGGGGGACTAAGATAGTATCACATTTCAAATTCTTGAGTATTAATCTGTTAATTGAAATTATATTTATTTTACTTATTTTTTTTTTATTTATTTAGTACTAGGATTACAAAATACCTTTGAACCAACAGTTCTTTTACAAAGGTTCCGCATCAATTACAATCAGCAAGTACAATCAGTGAACAGAACAAATAGGATGGGTACAGTCAAACAAAAAGTATGTACAATAGGAAACAAACAATAGCTGCTATGAGGGAAAACAAAAATAGGAAACAAGCAATAGCTGCTATGAGGGAAAACAAAAATAGGAAACAAGCAAAGCTGCTATGAGGGGAAACAAGTAATAGCTGCTATGAGGGAAAACAAAAATAGGAAACAAGCAATAGCTGCTATGAGGGAAAACAAAAATAGGAAACAAGCAATAGCTGCTATGAGGGAAAACAAAAATGAGAAACAAGCAATAGCTGCTATGAGGGAAAACAAAAATAGGAAACAAGCAATAGCTGCTATGAGGGAAAACAAAATTAGGAAACAAGCAACAGCTGCTATGAGGGAAAACAAAAATTGGAAACAAGCAATAGCTGCTATGGAGGAAACAAAAGTCAAGGAGCAAACAAGTTAACCAAGGAGGGAGTGACATTAGACAGAGATGGGGAAAGTAAAAACAGGAGGCAGTCAGGGAAGTGACATTGCCAAAGAAGAGCAATGGGCAAAATAAGTGCAATGAGTGATAGCGGTGATTGGGGAAGGAGGAAGAGGGGTAGGGGGAAGGGGGATAGAGGAAGATAGAGCATGGGAAGAGGTGGGACAGAGGAGGGTCAAGCTAGGTGGGGAGAAGGGGTGGAAGAGAGCAAGGTGGGAAGGGAACAATGATAGAGGAGGGGTGATGGTGGGGAGGAAGTAAGTGCAGGGAAGGAAGGGTGAGACCGGGAGAGGCAGAAGATAGTGGGGTAAATGCAGGTATTAGGTGGAAGACAGGGAGGGGGTGGAAAGCATGAGGAAGAAGACTGGAAAAGGGAGAAACAGAGAGGGGAGAAAGCAAGGGGAAGAAGGAGAGAGCAGGGAGCTGAGGGAGAGGGTGGGGAGAGAAATGCGCTTCGTGGGTGCTTTAAGCATTTGCTTTTAGAATTAGTCTATATTCCGACTTCATCCCCATGATACAATATATTTCCAAAATTATATATCTAGGATCCTTCCAGTGTGGAAATTCAAAACCTGTTTTATCTAGAATTTCAAAAGCAGAGGACCACCAACTAAAACTTGATTGGCAATCCCAAAAGACATGTAATATATCTGCTTTTTCAGCCTTACAATGCCAACACAAGTTATTGGTTCCTACATTCATACTGTTTAATCTATAGGGGGAATAGTAGGCCCTGTTAAGAATCTTGTACTGTATAACTCCATCCCTGGTAAGTTTGTATTGGGAGATCGAATTATGGGCTAAGATCCATTGTTGGGCTGTACAATTTTGTTTTAGTTCTTTAGCCCATTTTTGGAAAGTTGTTTTGTAAATGTTGAAATTAGATTTATGTAAATTTCCTATTAACCAGGCATATAATTTGACTGATTTATTTACTAAAGTTTTCTGCAGGGCCTGCTCCATCTCTTTATTATTAGGTGCCCTCTCCCATCTTCTATAATCCTTACTATATAAACTGCTAAACTGGTTAAAGTAAAAATATTGATTGTTACTTAATGAAAATTTATCTCTAAATTGGTTCCAGGTTAGTTTATTCCCCTTCCCGTAAAACTCTTGCCATCTAATAATGCCTCTTCCTTCCCATAACTTGTTTACTAATAGCTACCCTTCTAACTTAAAGTTGGGATTATTCCATATTTTATTCCTGGGCGATGAATGTAATTCTCATTTAGTTTGGTTTGTATATTTAAGAATTCCTTCTGTTATATTTCTAATAATCAAGCTTTTGGCATTCCACAACTTCCTGGCAGAAAATGCAATTTGAGTTATGTCCACTTGTTAGAGAATTCCTTGATTAAATTATTTATGAAATTTAGATTGGTACAGGGATCTTCTCATATGCTCATTTTATTGCCATCTTCATTATATAGGACAAGTAACATCTCTCAATATCAGGGCATGCTAAACCTCCTTGATCTTGAGGTAGGCAAAGTTTATGCCAAGCAGTTCTGGCCAGTTTATTATTCCAAATTAATTTTTGTATCGCTCTGTTTATCTGTTTTAACAAAATTTCTGGAATAGGGGTTATCACTGTTTGTAGTCTATAAGATAGAAAGAGCACTACCATCATTTTTATTATTTGTATTCCCCATCCCACCCCCAACAAGGACAGTGGTATTTTACTCCAAAACTGTAGCCTATCTTTTAATGAGTTGGATAGTTCTTTGAAATTGAAAGTGTATAAGCTGTTTAGTTTATTTTGAATAAAGATTCTCAGATATTTCATGCCATCTGTTTTTATATTGTTTTTTATGTACTGTTGTATTTTTTCTATATATTGAATATGAAAGACAATCATTTCTGATTTCTTTTCATTTATTGTGCAACCTGCCACATTAGAAAATCTTTTTATTTCTGTTATTCATTCTTGTACATTACATTCTGGATCCTGCAGTGTCAATAAAACATAATCTGCAAATGCATTAAAGAGGGACTCCAGCCAAAAGTGCTACATTGCAGAATTAGAATAAGCATGCCCCCAGTAAATCTCATACCAAAAAGTATGTTTCTACGTTACTTCATTTTTAAAGTTATGAGCTATTTTCTAACCCTGATTTCACTACCAGTTCAAAAAAGCCAGTTTCAGTGAACAGCTGCTGCTGATGTCATCTCCTGAGCTCACAGTCTAGTCCTCCCTGTCAGCAAGCTTATAGGACCTGTTTTTCCAACGTTAAAAGATCATGTGCAATGGTTTTCACAAGTAAAACAGGCAGCACCATTCAAAAAACATTGCTATAAAAACTACGTGTGTTGCAGGTTTTGTAACAAAGTTGACAAATTCATATTTTTTTAATGCCTTTTTGGTGTGGTCCATCTCTCCAGGGTTGCTGGATGCTGAGTCAGGGTGCCTTCAGGCTGCTGATACCATTTGGGATGCTACTCTACTGTGCCTGTTAGGAGGTTGTATTGCTACTACTATCGGCCGCTAATAGGGGCTGCTAGCGAAAGAGTAAGTTTGCCTGATCGGTCGCTAAGAGAGGGGCCATTCGAGAGGGAGGAGGGAGGAGGGAGAGGCAGAACACCTGCGACGCCCACGTTAGAGGGTGGCTCCCTGAACAGTAATGGCTCGGGGGTTGTATTCAGAAGGCAATGCCAACGCCATTTGGGAGGAGGGAGGGGGAGGCCTATTAGCACGGCAGTGGAGATGGCAGGCAATTTGAAACACCATGCACCAGGCTCCAGCTGACAGTTGATCACAAATTTATTCCCTAGACCAGCTGAAGCCACAGTGGGCAATGGGACCTGGGAGGGGGATGAGGGAATGAGGGAAAGTCACAGAGATCCAATCCCTAATGCCAACCAAACGACGAAAAACAACTCTCACCAGTGAGTAATTAACAACAACTTCAAAAACAGCAGTGATAATACTTCTCCAAATCCCACAGATAGACAGAATTCCTTGCTTGGGAGGGGATCTGCACAACCAGAACCAATAAACCAACTTTTAGTTGAAATACATTCAAGTAAATTCAGATAAATGGCATAAGCAATAATTTCCCTGTGGCAAAAATAAGATGTATCTTACCTTGAGATAGAAAAATGACTAAAAGTATCTGAAGATGCATGCAGGGACTCTGGAGTGCTGTTAGCCTTTCAGATGCACTAGGAGGACTGGAGAGCAGGGACTCCTTGGACCTACAGCAGGTGTATCCAAGAAATTTAATCCTGGGTCACATGTGCATCTATAGCTTATCAGGTGGGCTAAGACCCATGAGGCAATGATTGGAGTGCCATGGATAGAAACATAACACAGTGTTGGTAATTTCATTGCTGTTTGTCAGTGTCTACTTTACAATAAGTTTTAATTGGGGCCTTATATGTGTTAATTGCTACTAGGGGTGGAAGTGTTAGCCTTGGTAAAATGATAATTTTTATGTGGAGTGCAACACAGATGAGCCTCAATGCAGGTCAGGTAATAGCCTGTCAGGGAGAAACCACTGAGCTGGCTGCTGCACTGGAACTCTAAGGTTTCAAAACAGCATTACCTCTCCCACCCCAATTTATAGGGAGATAGAATAATGGTTTTAAAGTACCATCCTAAGAAATCACCTCAATTGAATGATGGGTGTAAATGATCACAGACTTTCACCACATCACAGTTATCCAGTCTGCAAACCTCACAACAGTGTGAAATGACTCAGCATCCTGCGACCCTGGAGAAAAGGACAACAAAAATATCCCCCCCCCCCCCACAAAACATGAATTTGTCAACTTTGTTACAAAACCTGAAACATGTGTAGTTTTTCAAACAATGTTTATTAAATGATGTTGCCTGTTTTATTGGTGAAAACCGTTGCACATGATAATTTAGCTTTGGAGAAACAGGTCCTATAAGCTTGCGGACAGGGAGGACTAGACTGTGAGTTCAGGAGATGACATCAGCGGCAGCTCTTCACTGAAACTGCCTTTTTTGAACAGGCAGTGAAATTAGATTTGTAAAATGACTTGTAGCTTTTAAACAAAGTAACTTAGAGATCTCATTTTTGGCATGAGGCTGATTGAGGCTATACTGATCCAAATTCTGAATTTATTGATGCTAGAAATTTTGGCTATAGTCCTTCTTTAAGTTTTGTCTACTCCTTACCTATTTTTATTCCCTGAATTTTCTTATTGAATCTTATTTCATTTAATAAAGGTTCTAGTCCCATTATAAATAAAGATGATGATAGTGGGCAGCCTTGCTGGACTTCCCCATGAAGTTCTATGATCTCTGAAAAATTATTAACTTTTACTTGTGCTAATGGTTTATTATAACTAGTTTTAATGTTTTGAATAAAATCAGCTGGGAATCTGAAAAATGTTAATGCCTTGAACAAATAGGCCCATTCCAGCATGTCGAAGGCCTTGGTGGCATCCAATGCCTCCAAGGCTGCCAGGACACTGGACTTTTCTAAATACTCTATCAAAATATGGACTTGAAGCAGCCCTGATTGAGTAGTTCTGCAGGGGATGAATCCTGTTTGATTATTATGAATTAATTTGTCCACTAAGGGGCGTATCCTATTATTAAGTATTTTTGAGAATATTTTGTAATCCACATTTAATATTGCTATGGGTCTATAATTTTCTATTCTATTACTTTCTTTTCCTTGTTTTAATATTACTGAGAAATAGGCCTGGTAAAAAGAACCTGGCCTCTTATTTAACCATTGCATCTGGTAAAAGAGTTTGTGTAAAATTGGTATTATTGTTTTTCAAATCTTTAGAACGCCAGTGTAAATCTGTCTAACCCTGGGAATTTTGCTTTTGCCATCTGATGTAATGTGTCTTTAATTTATTCTTCTGAAATAGATTGGAATAGAGATTCTGCCTCACAGTCAGATATTTTATCTTTATACATTTCCCATAATACCTTAGTTTTTCCTGTGATGGGGAGCAATCTGAAGCATACAGAGAAGCATAAAATTTGGAAAATTCTTCCAGGATCTCTTTTTGATCAGTCAAAATCTGTCCCTCTGCATTTTGTATCAAGGTAATGTCTGCGTTTTCATTTTCTAAGGCTTGTAGCCTTTTAGCCAGGACTTTGCCTATTACTTCACTGTTTGTTTTCCAGTTCCTGTTATATTTTGCACAATGTTTCTTTATTTTTAAATATTCTGTTGTTTCAATTAATTTCCTAAGCTCTTTCAGTTTGTTTTCTTTTGTAGTGTCTCCACTTTTAACTGCTAATTCTAAATTATTAAGTTTAGATCCTACTTCCTTCTTTATTTTTAATCTTTGTTTATTTTTTCAGGATGCTTCTGAAATAATAGCCCCCCCCCCCACCACCATTGCCCTAAAAGCATCCCAGTGGTCTACAATATTCTCCTCTTTAATGGTATTATCTCACATAAAGTATTCTATAGCTTGAACAATTATTTGTCTAAACCTTTCATCTCCTAATAATTTATTATTTAATCACCATAGAGTACTTTTGTTTTTATCTTTCATATTCAAAACTATATTATAGGTCACTGGGCTGTGATCTGAGATAAACTGAGTTTCTATATTAGCTATACTTCCAAGGCTCTCTATTAATAATTCTCTAGACATAAATATGTAGTCTAAGCTAGAGTACATCCCATGTCTGGCTGAATAGTAAGTGTAATCTTCACTGCCCCCATGCAGTTCTCTCCATATGTCCACTAGATTATTAGAATCACAAAAAGGTTTGTAATAATCTTGTTTTGTATATCCCAATTAGTTCCCTTTGAAGTCTTATCTAATGCATTATTAAGAATACAATTTAGATCTCCTCCTAATATGAAGTTCCCCCCCCCATTCCAGGTAAGCATAAGTTTATTCAGTTCAGCCAAGAAGTTGCCATAGCCTTTAAATGGTGTGTATATGGAACCAAAAATAATACCTCTGTTGTCTAATTTTGCATTTACAATATGATTCAACCTTTTTTATCAGCCACTGTAATAATAATTTTCCCTTTAAAATACTTATCAAATAGAATAGCCACCCCTGCACTTTTCTTATTCTTGCCTTGTGAGTAGCATAGTTGACAATGTCATCTTTTGCTTTTCTATCTCCTTTTTTAATTAGAAAAGGTTCCTGAAGCATAGTAACATTAGATTTAAATTTGTTATTTCTCACCAATATCCTGGTCCTTTTTACTGGAAAGCTAATACCATTAGCATTCCATATACATCCTTTAACTGACTCCATCATTGTAAGACAATATAATAATTTCCCTTATAACCTGTTTGTTACCCTGGTCTTCCAAAAATGTTTACATTTGTTTTTCCCACTCTCCCTTCCCTCACTCCTGATTATCTTTGCCAAAGAACAGGTTCTGGCATAGCCCTCCAACACTCCTGGAGACAATGGTTAAGAACTGGACTAGTTCCCCCCACCACCACCACCACCTTATCATTTCTTTAACCTTTATCCATAAACCAATTCCATTTCATTTCTCAAACGATACATTAGCCAAACGGTAATAAAATAAAATATCAACCATCTTCAAAGGTAGAAAATAATGTGGGCAATCTTATTTTAAAATCAGATATGGCTTCTGTGAGAGAGCTGTAAAACAAGGTTTGATTTTTTAACAGTATTTTCAATTTGGGGGGGAAAACTACATAAGCCTTTATCCCTTCCTTCCAAAGTTTCTGTTGAATCCCTCCAAATTGTTTTCATTTGTCCCACAATGCTTTGGAAAAATATTTTTTTAAGACAATTGCTTGATCTTTATAGGTGAATTTGTTGGTGCCATAAAAAGCTTTCATTATACTGTCCTCCCCCTCAGATGTTAACAATATAATTATTGCTGATCTTGCTCTTTGTAGTTCTTCATCTTTTCCAGACCTTAACCAATGTACTCCGTCAATAATTGGGATGTCAGTATCTGGACCCAGGATTTTTGAAAAAATATCCAACATTATGTTTTTAAGTGATGTTTCTTTCTCTCCCATTCCGGTAGGATTCAAAAGACCTGAATATTTTTCCTCCTAGCTCTGTTTTCCTGATCATCTATTTTCCATCTTAAAGTGTCCTGCTTTATTTTCAGGTCTTTTACTTCTTGGGGTAGTGGAGTTACCATATCTTCTAAATCAGATTGTCTCTTTTCCAGTTCACTTATTCTTTTAATCCCCTGCTCCATGTTAGTGTCTAATTTCTCGATATTATCAAAAAGGGACTTTATAGAATCTGGCAAATGTTGCAATTTTTCAATTGAAGCTTGCAAAATATTGATATTTTTTTATTAATTGCATAGCCCACTCAGGGGGCACTTCTTTGCAGGGTTCATTCTGATTTGAGCCTGTTTCGGCTTCTTTCTTATTTGAGCTAATTTGGGCAGTTTTCCCTGTAGATGTCTCACTTGAGACAGTCATCATCTGAAAAATGTGTCAGCTCCACTGAAGGGCCTGGCAGTAATTCTCCCTCACTTTTAAATGAAGCCCCCTCAATTTCTTGTGAACATTGCCCCATTTTAGTCACTGTGTGGGCAACTTTCCCCTTTCTTTCCTTCCTTCCTCTTCTTAGTGTCAGGTTGGACTTTAGATGCCATTTTGGTTAAATTGAGACCATCTGATTCACAGCAATTTTTAAAGGGGAATTTTAATTGCTTTCATTTCTTTCTTTTTGTTTCAGTCACATTTTTAAGTTCATTTTCAGAAGTGTTTTTTCACCTTTGTTTTACTCCAAGAGGCCTTAAAAAGTTTGGAAAGCCTTTTTCTACTTAGCTTTTTATTTTGTTCACCTTCCACCATGTGCAGTCACTTCTTCTCTAATGTAACATTTAAACTGGCTTAATTTTAGTTAGTTGTTCCCTGCTATAGAGAAAGTTCTTTCCATATCTTAAGTTTCATAGCCACATAAAATTTTTACAATCTCAGGCAGCTTCCATGCATATAGTAAATCAGAGATCGGAAATAAATGGAAAATACTGGTCAAAGCAGAGTTACTAAGCATTCTTTCTCTTTCAAGTTTATTTTTATACAGGTGTGTAAACTGATGTTTTTTTTGGGGTAGCGCTCAGATTTCAAACGTCCCTTATGGACCAATTCTGGCAATTTTTGAATTCTGGACTGCTACTGCATATAGTTCATTTTATACAGGCATATGGACTGGTGTTTTTCTTTGTAAATTGTATATGTTTGCCTCTGTCCTGCATGGTCAACAAGAATTGGGGTAGCGCACAAGTTTCAAATGTTCCTTACAGACCGATTCTGGTAGTTATTCAATTCCGGACCTCTACCATGAGTAAGCAAACAAGCTCCCTGGACTCCAAAAAAAGCTCTGGATCATCTTGGAGGCATCTATACCATTTCATTTGGCCATATCCAGTTTAATATACTGGCACACTTCTTGCTTCCGAATATCATTTCAGAAAGTTAAACACATATTTTCCATCATCACTGACTCCAGGATACAGGGGTACATGCCAAAGAAATACTGCCACAACAAACTTATACCAAGTTCCCGAGGACACCAAGATACCAACAGGGCATGGAGGGGTGCAGCCTCCTTGTGCTGCCTAGCTCATGTTCCAGAGCATTTGTGTCACCATTCTACTCCACTGAGGTAGCAATAAACTTGACATGAACATGGTTGCTCTCACCTTGGAAGAAGTGCTTGCCCACATCATTAAAATATTCAACAAATCCGTCACACTTGCTAAATTCCCTTCAATTTGGAAACTTGCTCTAGTGACCCCGGTGCACAAAAGTGGGGATCGCACAAGCACCTCAAACAGCCTATCTTGATCCTCTCCCCCATCTCAAAAGCACTGGATAAAATAGTGGCTGACCAAATCACTGATCACCTGCAAAAATACAATCTTCAATACACCCAACAGCATGGAAGAGCCATAGTACGTCAACTGCCTTGGTCAAATTCTTTGACTTTAGCCAGCCCGGTGACACTGAGGGTTAAGGTACTTGATGCCACACCTCGTGCCATGCTGGCAACCCGGGTTTGGGAATCAGCCCAGACCGCTGGGGGTCAGCAGGGGAGAGAGAGGATTGAGCATCCAGAGGACTGCTCTCTTCTCTCAGGGAAGGATGGATAGTTGTTCCACCCATTGATCACCCTCTAGTGATGGCTGGGGGAAGTTATGGGTTGGGAAGCTCAAGCCGACATACAAGTTGGCGGGGAGGGGGGAAGGGAGAAAACCAGGAAGTGGAGCTGGCAGGTTCCATAATGGCCCTGCCAGCACCCATCCTGACACCCAGAATCTAGATTTGTGTTCTGGGGTGGGGGGGAAGCTGGCTGTCCTTGCCCCAGCCCTGTCACAGGAGGGCAACCCATGGGGGATCACCGGGAGAGTCAAGGTGGGAATAGTGGGGTCTGAGACCGAGTTCCCTCCAAGGGAGGGACTGGAGCTGCCTACCAGGCTCCCCGGAGGGATAAAACTTAATAATTAAAAAAAAATTTAAATTCTATGACTTTATGCATAGGGCCCTGGATGGAGGCATGCTTGTGGGTCAATTTTTATTGACCTCACCAAATCATTCAATACAGTTAACCACTATCTTCTTACACAGCAGCTGCAGTCTCTAGGCCTGTCAACTACCTCTGTAAAGTGGTTCCATGACTACCTCTCCTGTAGATCACACAGCATTAAAATAGGGGTTGCTGTCTCTACCGCTAGAGAGGTCTCCCTGGGAGTCCCCTAGGGTCCCTACTTGGCCCGCTGCTTTTTAGTTTATTTCTAAATGCACTCCCTGAGACCTGCACAAGCAAAATCATTCTGTATGCTGATGATACAGTCATCATGAACTGCCACTCCCAACTTGCTCAACTCCCAGCAAAATCTCCAGGCCACCTTTCACAAACTTGAAGACTGGTTTCAGCAACAAAAGCTTCTACTCAACTACAAAAAAATGAAAACCATGCTCATCCCAAGCTATTATCACAAGGCAAGGAACCCTCTACTCACCATTACCAACAATAAGGTGGTCCCACTGGAGCAAGTAGACTGCTTTAAATACCTAGGGGTTGTAACAGACGAAACCCTGTCCTTCTCAAAGCACATTGAACAGGTAGTCAAAGCAGTCAACATCAGACTTGGGGTTTTATATAGGCACCTTCAGTACCATACGCCCACAGCCCTTTGCCTCTCTATCACCAGCTCTATCCTAGCAATCATTGACTATGGCCTGGTAGTGTATTGTGCTGCCTCAGAAACAACCCTAAAACATGTTGCTACGGCACTCAATAAAGCATGTAGGTTAGTCCTTGGGGCAGATAAACTTACCCACACATGTGCCCTGTATGAACAAACAAACTTTCACTCAGTGGTAGAATCAAATTTCAGACTTGCCTACTAGGTAAAAAAGCCCAACTAGGCCTTGCACTCCCCCTGCATCCAACAATTCAATCTACTGACTCACCAGCAATATAACACAAGGGGCACAGTTAGAGGTATCCTATGCGTCCCCTTCATGAGGACATCTCTGGGCCAGCACTCATTCCCTTACAGGGCTCTCCTCTGGCTAAATGAGCACCCAGCTGAAGTAATCAACACAACGAACTTCTCTACCTTTAAGCATGACCTGAAGCAATCCCTAATCAATACTAGAACTTGTGAATGCAGAAATGCATAAGGCACTCACACCCCTATGAAAGGCACTCACCGTCTACATAAGTAACTCCACCATGGGAAGTTAGACTCCCTAACCCCATCTGTTAGGATATTAATCCACCGCAGACTAGTTCTTACTACTACTTATGTTCCTTCCTGCCCCTCTCTCTCTGCATGCCATAGCGCCAATAATGCAATTCCATCATTATTACCCTTTTCCTGTCCCTACTGCCACATTTTTCCTCTCCACCTCCCTACTGCCTTGCCACCCTAACCTACCCTTACCTCATGCTCACCTCCACTTTACTTCACCTATCACCCCTATGCTTTCCTAGCTCCAATCTTTCCAATCACATCTCCGGAACTGAACCTGTTTATCTCCAGCTCCCGTACCCGTCTCCCTCCTCCTGACACCTTCAACTATTTTGAAGAATTAGGACCTAAAACATGTGACAATGCCTGGTCCCAAGGCAGCTATTTTTTACCTCTCAGACTTGTAATTTGTGACTGCTAGTAATCAACTTCTTAGCTACTGTCATGTCCAACTAGTATTCCTATGTTAGATATCTGTATTTCTATGTGAATTGTACTATTTTATCTGTTGTATTGTCTCTTGATGTGAAACCTTTGTAAAAGTGCTCATAGCTCAAAGGTTATGTCTGAAGTGTTAAATAAAAAAAAAAAGAAAAGGAAGCAGGGAGGGAATATTGTTAGGCTACATGGGGGGGATACTAGAAGAACATGAACAAAAAGCAGTCACCATTAATGATTACTTCTGCTCAGTCTTCACAAGGGAATACAGTAGGCCCCTGCCTGAAAGTAGCATCAAGGCAGCTGTCAGGAGCATTGCTGAAATGACTCCGCCAGTGTTTACCAGAGAAAGGGTCCAGAAGGGGCTTAAAGCCCTAAAGGTAGATAAGGCCTCAGGGCCAGATGGGATGCACTCAAGGGTGCTCAAGGATTTGGTTTCAGAACCGACTTGAACTCCTAGTAGGGCTATTCAATAGCTCAGTTCAGACAGGGGGTAGTTGCAAAAGACTGGTGGGTAGTGGACATTGTCCTGCTACACAAGGGTGAACAAGGAGCAACCAGGGAATTACAGACCTGTCAGTCTTACCTCTGTAGTGGGTAAACTGATGTTGTCACTGATTAAAGAGGACCTTGTGGACTACCTAGACAGCAATGGTCTACAGGATAGTGAACACCATGGATCTGTGGCAGGAAGGTCTCATCAAACCAACCTGATAGTTTTCTTTGACTGGGTAACAAAGGTGGTAGACAAGGGCCACACTGTGGATTTACTCTAGTTCGATTTTAGCAAGGCTTTCAGCTCAGTACCACACAGAAGATTGCTGAAGAAGCTGGAGGAACTGGGTGTGGCTACGAACATAATTAGATGGGTAGGATACTGGTTTAGACAGCAGTGAGTGGTGGTAAAGAGGGCCAGATCAGAAGAGAGGGCAGTCATGATTGGGGGTGCCATGGGGATCTGTTCTGAGTCCTGACCTCTTCAATATCAGTGACATAGGGCAAGCATCCAGGGCAAGCTGTGTCTTTACAGATGATACAAAGCTCTACAATAGGGTAGATAGTGACAAAGGGATCAAGGAGATGCAGAGGGATCTACAAAGGCTAGGGAGGTGGTCTAAGGTTTGGAAACTGAAATTCAGTGCCACAGAATGCAAGGTTATGCACCTGGGGGGGAGAGTATTTGATGGTAGGGGTTAAACTGAGCACTATGGCAGAGGAAATGGACCTGGGAGTCATCACTAGTGACTCCCTCAAACAATCAAGCCACTGCAACAAGGCCCACAGTAAGGCTAATATAATGCTGGGGTGTATAAAAAGGGGTATTGACATCAGGAAATGGAGGTACTTCTACCTCCATATAGGTCACTAGTGAGGCCGCACCTGGAGTATTGTGCTCAGTTCTGGAGTCCTCACCTGAGGAAGGACAGGGACAGACTGGAGATGGTGCAGTGTTGGGTGACCAAAATATTTAGGGCCAACAGGACAGATCTTAAGAAGATCATCTTAAGACACTGAACATGTACTCACTGGAGACCAGGCAAGCCGGGGGGAGGGGGAGGGGAGGGATATAAACAAGGTAAACTGTGGAGACTTATTTAGCAGGACTAGTGAGTCAAGAACCTTAGGGCATGAGTGGAAACTGTGGGGGGCGGGATTAAGAGGTATATGAGGAAGTTCTACTTTATGGAAAGGGTGGTGGAGCCATGAAACAGTCTGTAAACAGAAGTGGTACGGTCCAAGACCATAAATGGTTTCAAACATAACTGTGACAGCTTTGGTGGGTGCTCCAGTCAGCAGCAGTAGGGAAGGAAGCAGGGGGGTGACTCGGGAGGGATAAAACCTCATATGGACAAGCGGTTCCTGTCCAGACAGGGAACCAGGCACACTAGATGGACCTTTGGTCTTTTTCTGCCATCATTGTCTGTTTCTATATTTATAACAGCGCTGCTGCTGCACCAACATGCTGTCTCCTGGTGTGGTTGTTTCTAAGAATTGCGGTAGCACTTTTAGTTTTATTTATTTATTCAAGTCTGGGATTACAGACCTATGAGCTGGGAGCTCATTTGCGAAGGTTCCACGTCAAACAGTAAGCAATCAATAGGTATATACAGGTTACATACAAGGGTTATACTGTATAAAAAGCTTCATTGCTGGTACAAACATGAATATGAGATTCAGGCAAACACTTGGTACATACAGGTTGCCATCATAGTTACACAACAAGTTACATAGTTGATTCAAGCATGATAATGAGATTCAGACATGGCTTTAGGATTTAAATGGTTGTACAGAAAATCAAGGAAGATTGTTTTGCCATGCAGGAGGCAGAGGGACCTCCAGTGGAAGGTAACAGGCAATGGGGTGGGGGGAGTGGGGACCAGGCAGGACCGAGGCCCATTGTCAAGGTGAGGTAGCTGAGGGGGTAGTAAGGGGAGAGGAAAGTTTAGGACCAGAGTAGGGGGGATAGAGCAGGTGCAAGAAAGTGGAGATAGAGATAGGGGTTTGGAGGAGAAGGGGGATATTGGAAGAGCGGAGGGATTATAGAGGAGAGGGGGATTAAGGAGGAGAGAGGGGATGATGGTAGACAAGGTGAGGATGGGTAAAAGAGACAAGGGGAGGACAGAATAGCAGGTAGGACTCTGGGGGTAGGTAATGGCATCTGACTGGACAGAGATAAGTGCAGGGGGCAAATAGGTAGGTAAGAAGTGCAGGGGGATGACTGGGCAGGCCCTTGATGGAAAACTGGAAACAGAAGTTATAAAGGGCAGGTGCACCTAGTAAGATGGGTGCAGAGCATCATCTTGAAAGGCCCGATTCTGGAATCAGCAATGAGCCCACTCGGAAGAGAGTTTAGCAGGTGAGGGGCTTGGTATACAAAAGATCTTTGGCCTAAGGAGGTGCAGCGGAATGGCACCTTGAAGTAGTTAGTGAGTGTTCTTTGGGCCAAATAAGATAGTGCAGAAGGTGTAATCATGTTCTGGACTCCAGGGGGGTCATGCCAAGGGTAGCTTTTTTAGCCAAGAGACTGAGCTGGTAACTAATTCTGTTATCCAGGTCAAGCCAACCCATACAGGAGTATAGGTCACATGTATGGGTAAAGTGAGGAATACCCAGGAATAGCCTACAAGCTTTATTGAGAGTAATGGCGATTCTCTTTAGGGCTGTAGTTGAGGCTGCACTGTATATAACAAGACCGTAGTCAACCACAGAGAAAACTGAGCTTGTTAAGGCAAGTCGTAGAGCATCTTCTGTAAGGCAGTGCCTATGCCTGTACAGTTGCCCTAACTTTCTGCTCGCTGATTTAGCGACTTGGTTGATGTGGAGGGAGTACGAAAGGACACTGTCCAGTGTGACCCCTAGGTACTAGAAGTTATTAACCGTGTCTAGGATATCACCTTGTTTGTTGTGGATGACAAGTTTGGACACTTTGAATCTGCTGTGTATAGAGGCGAACAACATTGTTTTCATTTTCTTAAAATTGAGCAGAAATCACGAGCTTATGCACTAGTCCTCAACTAGTGTGAAGCTATTTTGGATGCTTTGTTCAAGTGTTCCAATGTCTGGATGACTGGAGAAAATTATGGCATCATCCGCATATAGGAGAATGCAGTCCTGGCAAACTTACGGGAGGTGATTTAGGAAAAGACTGAACAAGAGCGGGCCAAGGATGGAACCCTGTGGTACCCCAGTAGTCACATTTAGTGTAGTGGAAATGATGTTGCCTGTTTTCACTTGTTGGACCCAATCAGAAAGGTAGCTTCTGAACCAACCCATTGATGTCTCGGATATGGCAGCAGTGCCCAATTGGGCTAGCAGGAGTTCGTGGTTCACCATATCAAAGGCCTTAGTGAGGTCAATAAAGGTAGCCGCCACTAAGTGCCATTGATCTAGGGAGTCATGGATGAACCCTGTGAACTCCACCAGTGCGGTCGTGGTGCTGTGCCATTTCCTAAATCCGTGCTGCTCCCTACATTGGAGGTGATATTTATCTAGGTGCTCGACTATCTGATCATAAACTATTCTTTCTAATGCCTTGGAGATTGGGGGAAGCATGGAGATTGGCCGGTAATTTGAGTGGAGTGCTTTGTCACCATTTTTGAAGATTGGGGTGACCACTGCAGATTTCCAGAGTTTAGGAAATTGGCCAGTTGTTAAGGAGAGATTAATTATTTTTGTGAGGGGTGCCACTATTTCGTCTATGGTGTGGGATATAAGCTACAGGTCAAGGATATCCCCACTGTGCCTGGTTTTACCAATTGCTTTTAGCAGGTATTTTTTTGCTTCAGCTTTAGAAATGACACGAAGGTAGAAAAGTGGGGTGATGCTGGAGGCAGGAGGGTCTGACAAAGTATGCTGAACAGACTGGGTGGGCTAAGATAATCTTGGGGGAGGACTCTGCTAAGACCGGAGAAGGCCTTGTTAAACGTATCTGCAATAGCCTTTGGGTCCTGGGATAGTTCACCATTTATGTTAATTAGAGTAGGTGGTGATTTATTAGAGGTCCCTGTGAGGGCTTTGATAGTTGCCCAGAATTTGCGGCCGTCACCCCAACAGTTGTCAAGCTTGGCCCTGAAGTATTGCCTTTTCACCTGGCAAATGGCCTCAGTGCATTGGTTTCAAGACATTTTATAGTTTTGGGTATCGCTTGAGGATCCTGTACTTTTTGCCTTATTCCAGAGATTATCCCAAACATGGAGTTGGGCAATGAGGGATGGAGTAATCCAGGATTTATGTGACCCGTTGACCTTTCTTTTGGTAATTGGGGTGAAGATATCACAGGCTGCATTGTATGTCTTAATGAACAGATCCAGGGAAGCATCAACATCATCTGCCGAGTAAATGGTCAAACAGTTTAGCTGTCTGAGATGGTCTTTCAGTGGCCCCAGTTGCCTCCTCCCAAGAATATGTGAGGTGACAGCGTTTGCTTGGAGTTTGGGTGACTTGCTGGACCAAGCACAGAGGATGGGGGAATGATCGCTTATTGCGTCTGGGAGGACTTGCGTACTGGAGATGCGTTTTGGGTAGTTCGTTAGTACCCAGTCCAGTAAGGTGCTGGTCCCAGTGCAGTAGCTGGTAAGTGTGGAAGAGACTACAAGCTGTTCATAGCTTATAGCTGCAATGGCGTCTCTATAAGGAGCAGTGCTGCTGGACTCCCAGTTTATATTGAGATCACCCAGCACTAATATTTCTGACTGCCAGTGACAGTCTAATAAGTGCTCCTGGAGGATTCTGAATCCTTCAACCTGATTTTTGGGAGGAATATAGAGGGAGATGGTAGCTATACCTTTGCCATGAGTCCTGAGTATAACCTTAAGTGGTAGGACTTGTACATTATTTCCTGAGTTAATGGGAGGGTGAACATGACCCTGTAAATGGTCCTTAATATAGATGGCACATCCCCCTCCTCTTTTCCCAGTACGATCCAGTCTGAATGATGTATATCCATTGAGCTGGATTTCAGTATCAGCAGTTCTAGGGGTGAGCCAGGTCTCAACCACAGATAGGACATCTTGGTTGTGCTGGGCAGTCCAGGCTTGCAGCAAGTCGAATTTAGCAAGCAAGCTGCAGATGTTGATGGATGCAATAGTTAGGGAGACATATTTCACATGGTGGTTAATGCCCCTGCCAACAGGACCAGGGTTTGGGTGTATGTTTCCTGAGAGGAGCAGTAATAGCCAGATGAGACGTGTTGCCTGTAGCCTAAAGTGCTTTAAGGACGTGGAGGGGTTGTTATTGATAGAGCAGCATTTAGGAGGTTTGATAGTTAGAAGGAGCATATTAAGGATAGGTGGTGGGATTGGGTATTCGTAGTTAGGCTCTAGGGGCGCTGGAGCGAGATCATTTGTGCTCCCCGGGTCGATCAGGAGTACTGGGTTAGAGGTCGAGTGAGGGATGATTATATCATCAGGTTTTATAAGATTACAGGCGATTTCCATAACTAAAGGGTGGCTTAAGATTGGAAAAGTCAGGGCGAATACCAGGAGGGAGCACTGTAAATATTTTTTCCATGCCATAGTTGCTGGTATGGGGGTGGTGACAACTAGAATGTAGTTAGATAGGAGGGGGGACAGTAAATGCAGTTCTAAGAGGTATGAACTGTTGAACAGAAGAACCCTAGCAGTGCTAAAACCGTTCTAAGGGACACAAGAAGCACAACAATTTTGTTAAAGTAAGTGGTAGTTGCCCCTTTAAGAGGTTTTGTACATGCCCCTTTAGGAAAGTTGAATGGGCGGGTCAGGAAGTGTATTTAATAAAAGAAGGAGGAGGGTGGTGGGGGGTGGGACAGATTCTTATGGAGAAGGTGCAGCAGCACTAGAGCTAGGCAGCAGCAGTAGCCCTGGAGTTAAATTAACTGCAGCTTGATGTAATAAAATTTCAGCCCATGCAGTTGCCCTGGGGTTAAATTAGCTGCAGCTGAATTGAATTTCAGCCCAACAGAATACCACAGTGGAGCAGGTGCCAATTGGAGAAAAGGCACCGAATTCAAAAATGGTGTCTTTGTTCAGCAGGGCTCCATACCTCAGTGTCGGGAAGTCAGGCCAGCGGCTGCGCCAAGGGTGGATTTTTTCAACCACAAACGTCGTTTGAAGCTGGAGGGATTCTTTTCACCCTGAGGCACAGTGATCCCCTGAAAAAAGGGGACAGGAGGCAAATATTAGAGGTTTGAAGGGGGAGCACTAAGAGAGCTGGAGAGTGAGGGGGGAAGGGTCAGGACAAAGAGAAATTGGTGGAGACAAAATTAGGGGAGGGACTGAGGGTCAATTGGTGGGAGGGGGTGGGTAGGAGTACAGCAACAGGCTGACACAAGGGCAGTTGAGGGAGAAGAGGGGAACAGCAGGGGCTGAGGTCAGACAAATAAACTTAGTACTTTAGAGCAATTGCAGCTAAATTCATGTTAATCTAGGCAGTTTAACATATGACATGCAGGCACTTAATGTCTGCGAATCAGGGTCAGAGAAGTGAACCTAGCTTTAGTACCAGTGAAGTAAACACACAACTTTAAAGTTAATTAAGCCAGAGAAAAAATAAACTTGGCACTCATTAAAACACTGGATACAACAGCCAGCCTGCCAGCGCAGTGGTAGCACCACCGCTCACTATGCTGATAAGCCGGGTTTCCAAACAGCATTTTGCTGTTTGTCTGCCATCTGGCAGAGGCCAGGAGACAGTGCAGTGGCATGGCAGCAAGGGGAGGGGCAGCCACAGGACACCCGTATGCATGCACACCGCAGCACATGCGTGTGCATCATTGCACATTGGCACCACTGGGGGAGAAAACCAAGAGCTGATGGAAAAAATCCTGGCATCATTATACTGACATTCCCTATGCAGGACCATGCATGACTGACATGGCATGCCAGCCACCACTATTTTAGTCCTGGGCAAGAAAGTGGTGGCATGGCTGGGGGAGTATCATCCTGTGAGACGAAAAATAAGAAAAGGCCTAATAAAGGACAGAAAATTAATGCTGATTAGCATAAGCTAATTAGCAGTTTAGTGGAGGATCACCTTCACGGTCCGGTTACTGACCTACTGTATAAGGCCCTACACGGACAGAGGTCACGGTATTTGCAAGATCTCCTTTGCCCTTACTGCCTTCTCCGCTCCACCGATGAGGGATTGCTAGAGGTTCCCAAGGTCTGTTTAAAAACTTCGGGAGCTAGATCATTTGCATTTGTGGCCCTGACCCTATGGAACTCTCTGCCTTGTCAGATTAGAGAGTGCTCGACCGCTGAGGCTTTTAAATCTGCCTTGAAGACGTATCTATTCAGTGTGGCATTTCTTTGCATTCTGAAAACTGTCTACCTATGTTTAATTGTTTTAGAATTGTTTTATAATGCTAGATATGCTTTTTAGAGTTTTATGTACAATGCTATGATCTTGTTTTTGGAATAGTGTTTAATAAATAAAGATTTTTTGCGTGCTAAAGATAAGCCAATAATGTTCTTGTTTACAGTAATGAAATGTATACCTTCAAATGATTCATATTTAGCTGTATCTGAATAAACATGGATAAGAAAAACTGTGCTTTTAGTTATTTTCTTTTTATGGACAATATGCTGCACAGTTCTTTTCATGGAACCAGCAGTTTGGGATTTTTGCTATGTCATGGTTTGTGTGCAGAATGCTAATTAAGAGCTATTGAACTATCAGAAGCTTTCTCTGAGTTCTGTGCACAAACCATGACATACTTAAAATTCCAGATCACTGGTTCCATGAAGAGAACTGTGACAGAATGTTTCCCATAAAATAAAACAATGCAAACTACAGTTTTTATGTCACTTTTCATTAAGGTAAAGTTAAATATAGAGAATACTGGATGGGCAACCATGCAGAACCAGTGTGTTCTGCCACAGAGGGGTCTGATTTCATATGACCTTGACAGCGCAGCTCAAAGAAGTCGTGAGTCAGACCCAGTGAAAAAACGTGGTTGACATTGAGTTGCCATCAGTATTTTTTATAGTGTATGGTTTCCCGTGGTAATTTTATATAATTTTAAGTACTTTTGTATATATTTTTTAGTCCAGAAAATAAACTTGTTGCTGCCATGCCTTATTCAGAGAGTTGGGGCTGGTTGCTAGGGCAAGTGGCAAGTTGCTAGGGACCGGATGTCCCAGTGTCTGAAGTGCACACTGTCATTGGTTGTCAGGTGGGTTTGAGAGTTTAAAAAAAAAAAACATGGCGGATATGTGCCTTACTTTGTGAGCGGTGGTGGATACCCTGAATGTATTTCTGTAAGTGTTTTTAAAACATATCTGGTTGATCCTGCTTATTTTATCTTATCTGGTTGATCGTGAATCTGCCAGGGAGGTTACAGGAGTATGTTGGTCGCGTTGCGATGTTATCTGGTTGACCCTTCAGTTTCCGTTACTGTGGCTCCAGCACATGTCAACTGGACTGGAGTGCTGTTCTACCACAGAAGGGTTGAACATCATTCTATGCCCTTTGAACTGTGGTAGAGCAGCTTTTCAGTGCAGGTAAAAATCAAGGTAGAACAACATTCTACTATACACTAAGGCCCAGATATTCAGACTGCACCATAAAAGTGCACAGCAGTAGGAGCAAACGCAAGTCCACTGCGCCCATGCACAATAAGCGCGATATTCAAACACTGCACAGGTCAAGATGCACCTGCGGCACACGACTGAATATCATGCCAACTGTGCCATAGCGCTACCAGGGATGTGCAGTGGTGCAGTTCAGATGCGCAATGGCACAACCAGGGATGCACAGGGACAGGATGCACAGGCGGACCACCCATGCTAGAGATGGGCAGAGGAGCACACAGCAGAACAGACATCGCCCCCCACACCCCATGCACTGCACAACCGGGGGAGAGCTGGAATAACCACCAGCCCATGGATACCAGCAACAAACCCACAGCTGGGGCATGGTGTACCAGCACACCCCCTGGCAAGCTGTGACCGGCACACAAGGAGGTTGAGCCACCCCATGCCACACCATCCCACCAATGCAGAGCACACCCTGTACCGCGATCCCCAGACACCCTGCCCAGGAGCAGCGCCCACCAGTGCAGGACACCCCACGCATGCCACCACCCCCACCGTGACAATGCAACTCTGTGCACCACAGAACCATGCAAGGCAGCTCCACCACGAGCACCCTTCAGCAGGTAGTAAGTAGTAGTAGTAGTAGTAAAAGTTTATTTTTATACAGGTAAAGATGGTTTACAACATCATTGGGTCACAGACTCTTTTTCAAGATGCACCTGTTTTCCTCATAAAATAAAAAAAAAAAACACTTAAAATACACTCCATTCATCTAAACAACATACATGTTACATAATTTCACTAAACAAACATGGTTTATATAAACCTACATTCCAAAAACATCACATTTCCACGTAAACATTACTTTCAGGATCATTATTTATCATTTATGATGTATATGTCCCTCCAAAAATCTTCTTTCACCCATTACACATACAAACCCACAGCCGGGGGATGGTGTACCAGCACACCCCCTGGCAAGCTGTGACTGGCACACAAGGAGGTGGCAGCAGACAGCGATGCAACAACTGCATACACAGTGCCGCCCCACATGTCCCCCCCAAGGTACAGCTGAGAGACTGACCATATGTCGGCACACTAGGTACCCCACACATGACAGAGCATGCCCCGGACCCCACCACCAGTGGCACAGCACCCTGTACACCCTCCCAAGGACACACCCCAACCCAGCACTGGCCACAACAGCCAGTGCAGACACGCAGAGTGGTGCATGGAAGCATGCGACACACAGGATGCAACACAGTGCATGGACAAACACCCACCCATATCCAAGGGCACACCAACACAGGGACACAGTAGCGGGTCAACCAAGCCACTGGCATGTGGCCACAGCAGCCGTGTACACACGGCCAGCACCCTTCCATGGCGCAGGTGTGCCAGCCACCCTGCACAGGCACCATAAAGCTGTATGCCACCAGCATGTGGCCAGAGCACAAGAGACAGACAGTGGAGCACATCCCCTGCAACAAACACAAGCGACAGCATGGAGGTGGGACAACAACAGCGGAGGCCACAGTGCCACCTGAGGCAGACGTGCACCATACCGGTGACAGGAGGCAACCTGACATTGTGCTGGGTACAGTGGCTGTCCAGCATGGACAGCCACCACTGACATGCCAGCAGACCGTGCAGTTCACAGACATGCAAGGGTTTCAGCTGCACAGGCCATGGACAGTCTGACGGGGTGCCATGGACACAGTGCATGCACTGTGGACCACTGCACACAGTCATCCAGTGCACAGGGAACAACACACAAACCACAGACAGTGACTGATAGTTACGCCCACACCATAGGTGCTTCCCCTATAGACACACACACATGCCCATGCCTGCACCACCCCTGACGCCATGCACACCACTGCAGCCGAGCACCTGTAGCCCACTGCAAATCAGAGACCACCACAGTAGGCATAACAAAACAAATGTATATTTCTCAAAGGTACAAAACAACTATTTACAGCTATATACATATGGGGGGGTGAGGGCCACAAACCAGGTAGGGGTGGGTAAGGGGCAGGGGTGAACAAATGGGAGAGGGAAGAAGGGGTGTGAGGGTGGGTCCAGGGGGGTAGGGTGTATCATGGGGCATGGAGGTCTTAGCATCTGCCCCGCTCCTGTGGCACCTCCTGCTTCTCCGCCTCCAGACACCATGCTGGTCCAACCTCTACAGTACCTCCAATGATGCCCTCGCAAGCTGGAGTAGCTCTTGCACGGCCCTCTTCAGCTGCATCATCCACCATCCACCTAGGACAAGGGAGCAGAGTCAATAAGTATGAATGTCCATCCCCCTGCAGCCCACCCATTGTGTATGGCATACAGCCGTGGGACATGCCCCGTGATGGTGTGCGACCACCCACAGTGATCGTGTCCACATGGTCTGCCTACCAGGTGCACACAGCCATGCGGACTGCTGCACACACCCACCGCCCAGGTCCCACACAACACTACCGTGGCTGTACAGTGACATGGCTATGCGGTGTGAAGGCAGCGGCACAGCCATGTACCCGGTGCATGCATGGACCACCAGCGATGTACACCCACACATGCAATGCCACTGGACAGTGCTGACTGTACTGTGTGGCGTTCATGTCACTGGTGTCAATGGATGGTGGCCATGCTCCCCCACCTGCCCTGCAACACAGCATGCACAGAATATCCTGGAAGAAAGGCACTCACCATCATCAGCCTGATCCAGGCGCTGTAGTCCTCTTCGACTGTCTTCCCATGGCTGTTGAACATCTCCACCACCCACGCCTTGGTGTCAGTCCTGTCTGGCTTGGCGCCGCTCATCAGAGCCTAGGGTGCATAAATGGAGAGGGGATTATCAGTACAATCCAGTATCAAAGACCCCCACCCCTGGGTGTGTGCAATCCCGCTCATCCCAGCCATGCAGCAACCCCCCCAACACCACCTCCTCCACCAACACCACTGCCCACACTGGACAGCCCACCCCCCATGTGGTGGACACAAGCCCACCGCGATACCCGTACTGATGCAACCAGTGTATGGATGGGGCACCTACCTGGTCATGGCACTGCTCCTCTCCTGGCGTCTGCCCGCAGGCGGGCAAGCCTGACCAGGTCCCTGAGCTGGAGGTCCCCATATCGGTGGTGACACTGCTCAGCCAAGCATCTGATTCCTGTGGCCTCCTCCAGTGCCACCGCCACCTCCTCCCATACTGCACTCCTGGCCCTGTCCAGGGGTGCATCTCCAAAAAGTGCCCCAGCATGGGGCTCTACTATGGCCACCAAATTGGCCAGCTCTACCTGGCTCCAAACAGCAGCCCTCCTTCTTGCCTTCTCTGCAGCTGGTTGGAGTCAAAATGGCGCTCGGTAGCACGGTCCGCCACGTGCAGATGCTGCACGGTACAGCACTGCCATTCCCCATTGTGCTGTCACCAAACAGCGTGATAGTGGTGCACCCATACAGACGCATGGCATCTAGGGGGCCAAGGTCGGGCACAGGGTCAAGGGTCTCTCACGCACGGACCGCCACAGCGCGATTGGTACTCACTGCGTGTAGCGAAGATTGGGTGACTGTGTGAGATGCCCTGTAGTGGCCTACCATGCTGCGGCTTCACAGGGCCTGGCGCCCCAGTGCAAGAGCGCCATACATGTGAACAGCGCAGTAGTGCCACTGGCACAATGGTGGCCATGCCCTGCACTGCATCCCGTGCATAGCACGTCAGCAGTGTAGCAGGCGTCGGTGTCAGCACCCCAGACATGAGCTGTTCAGTGTCCACTGTGCACGTCACAGAACTGCACCCTTGCCTGAGCACATTCAACACAATTGCGCAAGGCACAACAGTGCGATATTCAGCCGGCATATGCAAATCAGCTAATCAGCGATTCAATGGTGCAGATACTGCATTAGCATCCACTTAAAATTGCACCTCACCTCATTTGCATGCGTTGCACTATATAAATGCGACATTGGGCTGCAGAGGCCATAGTCTGGTATTGCAGTCTATTGTGACGAGTTGCATGCTGTTTGGGAGTGTGGACTGTGGTGTGCGGGAGATGCATGGGACTGCACAGTCAGAGGTAACACCTGTCATTCCCACAGGATCAATGATGAGTGACCGTGAGGTGGAGGAGGAGGAACAGAGATGTGGGAGGAAGAGGAAGCCAAACTTCACCAAGGCAGAAACAGATGCCCTGTTTGAGGACTACCTTGACCAGGAGCCGCTGCTCAGCGGACAGCGGAAAACATCACAGGCCCGTGCTGCTGCATGGGGAGAGGTGGCACATGCTGTCAACCAGCATGGCAGCCACCAGTGGTCCTTGCAGGAGTGCAAGAAGAAGGTGGGCATGGACAGGAGGAGGATTAAGGATAAGGTGGCTGCCATCAGGGCAGCACGGGCTGCGACTGGTGGGGGACAGCCGACCGTGCAACACCTGACCCCACAGGAAGAGTGGGTTGCTGGCAGCATGCGTCGTTGTGCCATCGAGGGTGTTCCAGGTGGTGGCTTCCAGATGGGTGGTAGCCCATCACTGCATGGTAGGTCCTGATCTGTCACTGTGGGTGTGAATGCCACAGGGTAGGGCAGATACATTAATGCTACTGTGTTCCCTTACAGCTCCTGAGCATCTACATGGGTCAGCGGTGGTGGGCTCGTGGACACAGAGGAGGGCCCATCCACCTCCACAGGTGTCTGAGGGTCAGGATGACAGTGGGCACGCCTGGCTGTCCGGACTGATGTTGGTGGAGCAGGTGCGGAGGAGGCCCTGCCCATGTCCCAGCATGCCAGTGTCCATGGATGCCAGCATGATGAGACTCAGACTGGTGCCGGATCCGTCATTGATGATGATGGAGCTCACATCATGAACAGTGATACGTGTGGGCCACAGGATGGCCGCACAGCAGGTTACAGCACGGGCACAGCCATGGGTGGTACCGCTGTGGAGGCCTGCGTGACATCACAGTCCCAAACTGTGCCTGTCTGCACCAGTGGGGCAGCACTGGTGTGTGTCCAGGACAGTGGGGCTGTTGCGGCCATTGTGGTGGCACCATTGAGCCCTGGAGAGCGGCAGCCAGAGGGCAGTGTCAGCAGTTGGCCAATGGTGATGGGGGGACATTGTCAGGGGGTGGCGTCAGTGCACCACCTGTGGACATGCCCAGGCCTGGCCCTGGTGTGCAGCACTCAACCTCAAGGGGTGCTGCCCATCATGGCTGTGAACACCATGAGGGACATCATGCCGATCAGGCAGATGACCTCTTAGATGAGCACACCCGAATACTCCATGATTCAGTGGATCAGCAGTTGCGGCTTGTGACGGCGGTGGATGCACTCAGTGCGGTCTTGCGCCAGGCAGAGGAGCTGCACAGCAGGGACACTGGTCTGCCTCTGGCAGGGATGGACTGGCTGTGGGAGGATGTGACCGCTGCCATTGACAGGCAGACACAGGCATTCACAGCTGTCATGGCCACAATGGGCACACAGTTAGTTGCCCATGTGTCGCAGACACCACACAGTGCAATGTCCACCCCTCATTCCCAGCATCGTGCGACACCATCCTTGTCGACACCGGGTTCAGCTGTGGGCATCCCGAGCATGCCTGGCGCAGGCATGTTCAGTGAGCTGCAGACTCCTGCTCGAGAGCGGTCGCGTTCCCACAGCGGAACCCCTGAGGGACCATCAGTGCCACCCCATGAGGCCATTGGTCAGCCTGTCACTGCTGGCAGGTCTCGGCGGGGCTGCCCACACATCCGTGGTGGCCACGGCACTGTGCCGCATGACTGACTTGTCTCCCACCATGGCTACTGTCTGATGCTGCCCTGTGTGCAGTGTGTTGTTCAATGTGCAATGCACTGGTGGGGTACCCAGCCCTGCACACACACACACACACACACACACACACACACACACACACACACGTTCCATCTGCACACCCTCCCAGCTGCTGGCCACTGTGGCGTGTGCATGATGATGCCTGCATTGCACTGTCTGCCACTGTGCAATGGTGCCCAGCATCTGACACACGCACAATGACAGGCACTGGGCATGGTGGTCTTTGGATGTGTGTGTGGCTAGGGGTGGCGGTTGGGGTCGGCATGCCTCCTACCCTTTGTGTATGTCATGTGGGTGTGTGTGTGTGTGTGTGTGCGTGACCACGTGCCTTGTTAGGCCTTGCCCATTCCTGACAGCATGTGCAGTTCCATGCGCAGCCAATTCCCTTTACGTCATGCACCCTTGGGGTTTATTCATGCGTGTTTATGGGTTGTGCTCTTGCCATTGGTGGTTGCACATGGTCCCATGACTTACCTGGGTTGGTTGAAGTGCTCCTCTGTGATGGTGTCCCGGTGCAGCTGCACCATCCGGATCAGTCGGGGGTCTCTTCGACCAAGGGGGGGCTGCCCATCACCATCTGCACCAACGTCCTCATCACCCCCATCGCTGTCCCCCTCTTCGACCTATACAGCTATCCCACAGTCGTTGGCCATGTTGTGCAGGATGCAACAGGCCAGGAACAGCCCACTGGCCTTTGAGGGGCTGTACTGTAGGGCACTGCCAGACGTGTCCAGGCAACAGAAATGTGCCTTCAGCATCCCGAACACCCACTCTATGACATTGCGTGTGGTGGCATGTGCCTCACTGTAGCGTTGCTGCGATGGGGTCACGGGCCACCGGTATGGTGTGAGCAGCCAGGGATGGAGTGGGTATCCACTGTCACCTGTGTGTAGAGGGTGGACATTAGTTTAGTGATCACGTCGCCCTGCCATGGGCCATCTAGGCCAGTACCCATATCACCTCTGACTATGCCCCTCCCAAGATCCATGTCTTTCTTCATGATTTGCATACTCACCCACTAGGTGGCCAGTGGGGATGTCCCCACTCTCGAACCTGTGGCATGGTGCAGACTGGTGCCAGATGAAGGCATCATGTGCTCCCCCAGGGTGCGTGGCACAGACATTGGTTATGCGCCCCCTAGCATCGCACACCACCTGGCAGTTGATGCTTGCATAGCCCTTCTGATTTATGTATGCTGCACCTTCAGGGCCAGGTGGTGTGCGGATGGCCACATGGGTGCAGTCAATGGCCCTGAGCATGCCAGGCATATGTGCTACCCTGTGGAACTCTTGTATATGTGCTGTGCACTCCGCCGGTGTGCTAGGGAAATGGATGTACTCCGCAGCATGTGGCAGCAGTGCGCTGAGGAATTGTGTGAGTAGGCATGACGTGGCCGACTGGGTTATGCCTGTTGTGTCCCCTGTTGGTCTCCGGAAGGTACCCGTGGTGAGCAGGCACATGACAGCTGTCACTTTTGTCTCCACTGTCAGAGCATGGCTCCATCATGTGGGTGCCTGCATCACATCACTGCACAGCTCACAGAGCCGCCTCAGGATTGCCCAGTTCAGGTGGTACCGGCCCACTATCTCGGTGTCACTGTACAGCTCGAAGCTGGTGTGGGCTCAGTACTGCCTGTTGGGGGGCATACCACCGATGGGCCCTTCCATGGCTGCACCCCCCTGCTGCCTGCCTTCTCACACCCCTCATTACTGCCTCCATCTGAATGGTGGCACTGGCCATGTCCCTGGCTTGTGTTACCCCCCCAGAAGCTGTATTCCCATTCCCCCCACTGTTCTTTCTGCTACTCCCCCTGCACCGGGAATACCTCCCAGATTTGGACATCCTGCCCACTGTCAGTGCCCTCAGTCCAATGTGGCACTTCCCCTTTCCTCCTGCACAGTGGCACAGGCTCTCCACTCCTTCCCTGTTCCTGGTGGTTTCCAGGTGCTCTGTTCTGCTCCTGCCCTGTCCTGCTCACTGCTACTGTGTGCCTGGTTGCTGTCAGCTCACTCCCAAATCTGGCTTTACTGTAACGTTCTTGTGCCTCTCTCTTGTTCCTTTTTATTTTGGATCATTTCCACTATCGCGCAACTTCCGTTTGCTCCCCTATTGCGCATGGCGCATGCTGTTGAATATCACACTGCGCCATTTATTCATGGTTTCTCCCCCTTCAGTTGTGCATGCAATCATTACCATTGCACTCCTTGCACATTGCAATTTGGGGGACGCAGCTGCCTCCCACTTAATATCGCCAATGGCGCATTTTTGGACTTACGCTGGTGTATCCCTGTTGCGCATGGCGCAACCCTTTTGAATATCTGGGCCTATATGTTTAATTTAGGGGTATGGATGTCACTTTTATAATGAGAACTTTATAAGCGGTTGCCAGTTAGAAATTATTTCCTGTCCTCTTTAATTTAAAAAAAAATAGTTACAGGCTGATCTGTAGGCACAGCAGGAGAGTTGTCCCCCTCAAAGTTGGCAACCTGGGTTTTGAGACAAGCCTGCACTGTTAGAAGGCCCCTGAGGGTGGAGGATTGAGCATCCCTGAGGATGTTGTCTTCTTCCAGGGAGGGAAGCAAGCTTCACTGCTCTACCACCATCCAAGTGACCACAGATGGCAGTGCAGCTAAGTGGCTTCAAGGGGGGAGGGATGGCATCTGTGGGCTCCATGCAGGCATGCTGAGGCATGCACGCATGCACACTGGAGCAGCTGCTAGCGGCATCCTGGGGAAAGAGGGAAGACAGAGAAACAGAATCTTTCAGGATCCTGAAATGTCAGTGGCCTTTTTTGGAGGTAAGAAATGGCCACATTACAATGGTCTGAGACAGGGGGAGGTCGACTTGCAGACTTTGTATTAGCAAGTTTTGCAACATGTGACAAGAAACATGCACAAAGCTAGAAAAAAGTATAAGTTATGGGAACTACAGATTTTCTTCTACTGTCTCAGATTTGCAGAAAATAATTCCTCAGTTCCCACATATCATACTTTTTCAGTCAAATCTTTTCCTAGGTAACATAATTGCAGATTTTTTGCTACACTGAGATTTGCAACATATAATAGTTTGTAATTCCCTGTTAAGCACTTAGTATAATGATAATAAAGAATGTAGGAATGGGAAACCAGTGCATCAAAGCTGATAAACAGAGACTAGAGCACAAATACACTAACAGGAGGATGGGTGGCAGCAATACATGGAACATCATGCACGCAAATGCACGCAGTCTAGGAAAGAAAGTCTCAGACCTAGTGGCTGTAATGATGGAGGAGGATCTGGACATAGTAGCCATAACCAAGACATGGCTCACCAGTAACCACAACTGGGAGATGAACATACATGGTTATGCACTATTCAGAAGGGGCAGATCAGGCAGGACGGGAGGAGGAGTGGCCAAGATATTGTGGACTCATGACAATGAGCAGGCCTCAGACAATTGGTGTGGGAGTCAACCAGGGAAGGGGCAATCCTGGATCTGCTGCTGGCCAATGGGGACAGAATTGAGGATCTCCAAGTGGAGGAGCACCTTGGGACCAGTGGCCACCACATGATACAGTTTAAGTTCAACACAGGGATGCAGTCAAGCCATACAAAGGCAAAGATCTTAGATTTCAAGGGAACTGCCTTCTGAAAGATGGGGAAAAAGTGTTAAAACAAACATTGAAACACAGAAAAGTGGGGGAGGGAGCAACGGGCATACATTAAAGAAACCATTATTGGGGTCACAGAACAATGTGTTAAGATAAGACGCAAAGGGAGAAGGAGAAGGAAACCACTTTAGTTCTCCAAGGCTGTAGAAGAAAAGGTAAAAGCCAAGAAGGAGGCCTTCAGAAAATACAAGGCGATGCAAAGGGATAAAGATAGGGAGAAGTACCAGAAATGTCTGACAGAGAGAGGCAGGAAAAGCTGTATGGAGTGTGAAGGCACAAACTGAAGAAAGATTAGCTCAATCAGTGAAGGCGGGGGATAAGACATTCTACAGGTACATTAGTAAGGGAAGAAAGTCCAGGAGGGGACTCACTAAAATGAGAGGGGACAAGGGAGAGAGCATAGAGGGTGACCAGGATAAGGCATCAGTCCTAAACAAATATTTCTGCTCAATCTTCACAGTGTAGAAGAAGAGGGACAGGGACCACAGTTAGATATCTTAGACATTGAGGAGAGGGAGGTGGACACAAGTCCTTTTTCAGAGGAGAGGGTGCTGAAGGAGCTTACAAATGATATAAGCGGACAAAGCTATGGGTCCAGATGGCATACACCCCAGGATCTTGAAGGAACTAAGGAGGGAGCTGGCAGCCCCACTGGTGATCCACTTCACTGACTCCCTTAATACAGGCTAGGTCCCTTAGGACTGGAGAAGGGCACATGTGGTCCCCTTGCGCAAGAGTGACAGCAAAGAGGAAGCAAGGAACTACAGGCCAGTAAACCTCATGTCAGCAGTGGGTAAGATCATGGAGACACTCATTAAGGAACAGACTGAGGAACACCTGGAATCCATAGGGTCACAGGATCTGAGGCAACACGGTTTCACAGCTGGAAGGTCCTGTCAAATGAACCTGAATGAAATTAAATGAATCGAGTTCTTTGACTGGGTGACAAAGGTGGTAAGTCAAGGTGGAGCAGTGGAATTCACCTACCTAGATTTTAGCAAAGCTTTCAATACTGTTCAACATAGAAGGCTGGTCAGCAAGATGGGTAGTCTAGGGATGGGCTGCAAAGTGCTGAGCTGGGTTAGTAACTGGCTGAGGGACAGGAAGCAAAGGGTAGTAGTAGGCAGGCGCTAAAAACATTTCTATGGTGCCAAGCATTTGCTTCCTAATTTGTTGGATCTTATTGTCTATTTGTTTTACAGCATTTTTATATTTTATTCTGTTTTATTCATGTTTTTATGTAAAGCGCCTTGATGCTTTGAAAGGCACTAAATAAATAAAGCATTATTATTAGTAGTAGTAGCAGTAAATGGAGCCCAGTCAGAGGACATGGAGGTGACCAGTGGGGTACCTCAAGGATCAGTTTTGGGGCCAGTCCTCTTCAATGTCTTCATCAGTGACATTGTGAAGGGGCTGGAGGGGAAGGTTTGCCTGTTTGCAGGTGACACCAAGATCTGCAACAGAGTAGATACTCCAGATGGAGTGATAAGGCTGAGAACATACCTAGAAAGGTTGGAAAGATGGTCAGAGACGTGGCAGCTGAAGTTTAATGTAAAACAGTGTAAAATCATGCATGTGGGGAGTAGGAACTTGAGTGAAAGCTACAGGATGTGGGGGGGGAGCTGCTGGCAGTCACCAAGGAGGAAAGAGATCTGGGGGTCATTATCACAGATGACCTCAAGGCCACCAAGCAGGCAGCAAAGGCAGTGGGGAAGGCCAGTGGGGTGTTGGGTTGTATAAGAGGGGGTATCACAAGCCAAAGAAGGGAAATACTGATCCCACCATACAAAACACTGGTGAGGCCTCATCTGGAGTACACTGTGCAGTTCTGAAGGCCACACCTTCGTAAGGACATCGACAGGGTGGAGATAGTGCAGAGGAGAATGACTAAGATGGTGCAGGGTTTACAGCATAAGTTGTACGAAGAAAGGCTGAAGGACCTCAATATGTAAACTCTGGAGGAGAGGAGGGAATGGGGGATATGACTGAGACGTTCAAGTACCACAAGAGTATAGAACAAGCATTTGTCAATGCCGAATGTTTGCTTGCTGGTATTAACATTAGAAATGCAGGAGTTAGACAGATGCAGAATAGAAATGGCAGTGAAGTACTGAACTTCACATGATCCCCACCTCCATCCTGTAGAGACGGACAGGATTTGGGGTAAGTGTTTGGGTCGTCACCCATGACGGTCAAGCCACATCACCTCACTCTATTCTGCAGACATTGACACGTGTTGAGCTATGCCTTAGGGTGTTTGGCTTTACAGTCACCCGATTCCATAAGGACATATGTTGAAATGGGTGCAGCATAGGAGAATGGGGTGAAGTCTTGGGACGAAGAGTCCAAGGTACACCTCGATGCCTGTCAGTGGCTGGGGGGTTGGGGATGGGATGGCATGAGCAGTACAATTGGCAATCCAAAGGCACACCCCGATGCCTGTCTGTCTGTCTGTCTGTACAGGGTAGGATGTTATGGTCAGAAACTGTAATGCCTCAGGTGTTTGTTAGTATTCACAGTACAAATTTTGAACATGGCCTTTTTGTGACCCTACCTCATGAAAGCATTTGGGACCTCTTGTCATGAACAGTGGCAGCGTGATTTTGTCAATGTGTCCTGAAAACTGACTTCCAACAGTGACAGCGGCATTCTGCACCACATATACGAAAACACAGATCGGGCAGGATGTGAAGAATGACAGCTGTACCATCCATAGGGAGGTATGAAGAGATGGCAATGTTGAAAATGTGTAGTGGAAATGTTAAAAATGCTTGCACTTCCGAGCATACATGGAAACTGCGAAACGCATGTGCGTAACACAGTCATTTCCTGGAGTTTCATCACCAGATTTTCAACATAGGCTTTTAAAGAGTTGTCATCATGAACAGTGTCACTGTGATTTTGTTACTGTGTCCTGAACACTGATTTCCCACAGCAACCATGGTATTCTATGCTGGAACTGCAAAAGCACATTTCGACCAGGATGTGAAAAATGGCAGCTGTACTGTTCATAAGGAGATGTGGAAAAATGGCAATGTTGAAAATCTGGAGTGAAAATATTACAAATGTGCAAAGTTATAAGTGTGCATGGAAACTGCACAATGCACGCTCGTAACACAGTCATTTTATGGACTTTCATCACAAAATTTTCAAAATAGGCATTTTAGGACCTCTGCTAATGAACAGTGTCACTGTGATTTTTGTAATGTGTCCCAAACAGTGATGTACCACAGTGACTGCACCATTCTGTGCTGGAAGTGAGAAAACACATTTTGGCCAGGTTGTGAAAAATGACAGCTGTACTATTCATAAGGAGGTGTGGAAAAATGGCAATGTTGACAATTTGGAGTGAGAATATTGCAAATGTGCGAAGGTACCAGTGTGCGTACAAACTGCGCAACGCACGCTCGTAACACATTCATTTTATGAACGTTTCTCACCAAATTTTCCACATAGACAATTTAGGACCTCTGCTAATGAACAGTGTCACTGTGATTTTCTTAATCTGTCCCAAATATTGATTTCGCACACTGACCGCGCCATTGTGCGCTACATGCATGGAAACACATTTTGGTCAAGATGTGAAAAATGACAGCTGTACTGCTCATAAGTAGGTGTGATAAAATGGCAATGTTGAAAATCTGGACTGCAAATATTAAAAATTTGCTCACTTACGAGCATGTGTAGGAACTGCACAACGCACGCTCGTAACACAGTCATTTTTAGGATTCTTTTCACCAAATTTTCAACATAGCCACTTTAAGACCTCTGCTCATGAACAATGTTACTGTGATTTTCTTAATCTGTCCCAAACATTGATTTCGCACACTGACTGCGCCATTGTGCGCTACATGCGTGGAAACACATTTTGGGCGACATGTGAAAAATGACAGCTGTACTGCTCATAAGTAGCTGTGATAAAATGGCAATGTTGAAAATCTGGAGAGCACATGTTACAAATTTGCAAACTTACAAGTGTGCATAGGAACTGCACAATGCACGCTCATAAAACAGTCATTTTTAGAAATGTGTTCACCAAATTTGCAAAATAGGCTTTTTGAGAGCCCCCCTCATGAACACTGGCACTGTTGTTTAGTTAGTCCTGAAAGGTGATTCCACTCAGTGACCGCAAAATCACCCTTCAGGCCCGATTAACGCCACGACAGTGACAGAATTCATGAGGAGGGGTCCCATAAACCCCATGTTGAAAATTTGGTGCCAAAATTCCAAAAAATGCCCGAGATATACACTAAAGTTGAAAAAACCCTTTCTATCCCTTTATACAGCTTACCGGCATTTCCTCAGTTCGCGGTCGGCTTTGAAGAGTGCAGACAGGTTTCCGGTCCACCGAAGATCGTCGCGCCGGACTCTGCAGGTAAGTATGGGGTGAGGGGGGTGTGGGGAGGCAGGGTGTGCAGAGGGTGGGTGCGGGTTTTGGGAGGGGGGCCCCGCAGACCATGAGGACTGTTTTCTGCTTTTCAGGTACAAAACAAAACAAAAAGACAACGCTGGACGGTTTTACTTTACAGGCATTTGGCATGCTGGGGTGGAGCTCCTAGTGTGCCAAGGGAGTCTTTGGGGGCCAGCTGTAGCCAACGGGGATTGAGCACCCTGTCGGCACACATGGAAACGGGGGCATTATGCCGACTGGGATTGGGCTCCCCCGTCGGCACACAAGAACGGGGTGGTGCCATCATGCCAATGGGGATTGGGCACCCCCGTAGGCAGACAACAAAACGGGGAGGGGTTACAGCATGCAGACGGGGAGTGGGCTCCCCTGTCAGCAGACAAAGACCATTTGGGGGGGCACATGCTGCCAAGGGGGATTGGGCACCCTCTCTGCACTGAAGCCACAGTAATATTGTTCATGAACAGGGCAACAACTCACCGCCATGTTCACAAACAGTATTACAGCAGCAACATTCCGCCCAGCAATGACAGGTCGCTCCCTCATTGCAGCAACTCACTGACGCTGCAATGACGAGGTGGCCCCTGATTGCTGCGTAAAAACATTACAAGTTGGTGCACCTTCTGGAAGTCAGTGTCATCAGCACACTGTGCCTCCATTGGTGCACCATGGCCAAGCCCCAAAATGCTGTGCCTCCCTTGGCTGCTACACTGCCGCGCCTCCCTAACCAGCTTCTCTCCTAAGCTGTCACATAATGTTTCTTGCGCATGTGCACAAGCAAACATAAAAAGTGCTAGAGGAAAACATCTTCCAGTACAAAAAGAGTACTAGAACAAGGGGACATGACATGAGATTGGAGGGGGGGCCATATAAGGGGGAAATGGGAGAAAGTTCTGTTTCACTGAGAGGGTAGTGGATGCATGGAATGGACTGCCCCAGGAAGTGGTGGAGCACACACTCTGGTGGGATTCAAACATGAATGTTTTTTTAAGCAATATACCATGACAGGGAGTGGGTATATTGGTGGATTTACCATGCCTGGTGTGGTTCAGTCATGAGGCATAGCCAAGTGACTTAACCACACCAGAAGTGGTTAATCCACCCATATATCCACTCCCTGTCATGGTATATTGCTATTATACAATGTTCAACTTTTTTTTTGTTTTTATAGTGATATAAAACTTTAACAGTGGGTATACTGGAGGATTTACCACAGTCATGTGATCTGTTTTGACCAATGAGGTTACAGGATTTTCATACCCCATTGTATAATATCTAATTTACACACCTTGTCCTGTTTTACCCTGCACTGATCTTGGTTTTCAGTTCTGTAATGTATTGTACCTTGCTACTTTTTGATGCGGTATATTGATTGTCACTTACTATTGCTGATGCAGATCTGTGAATGTACAATGAATTCTTATACCTTATTGTACTGTCCCCCCACCCCACTCCCACTGACACATCTGGAAATGAGATGTTGTCAGCTCAGTGTATCATTCCTGGTAAAACCTTTGAAACCGATAAATAATTTGTTCTGCCATCAAAATAACACTTGGTCCCAACACTAGAACAATTTTGGGTGGATATTATGGCTAAGAACATTCTAGCCACCTAACTGATAAAGAATGCGGAGGAGGAGGAGGAGGAGAAGAAGCATTTATACAGTGCTTTTCATACATATTGTATCCCAAAGTGCTTTACAAGCAATGACAGACTGATAGTGAAGTGACTGAAGGTGTAGTGGCAGCCATTTCACACACACACACACACACACACACACACACACACACACACACACAGCATTGACAATTGCATGAATTGGTTTTATGGGGGATGGCTAAAAGGGCATGGGGTCATGTTGCTGCAAACAAAAACCACATGGCAATAAATGCCACATAGAAAACGGCACCCTCGCAAACAACATCAGGTACAGCAGCGACCCGACAACAAGCGCGCAGCCCCATTGGAAACAATGGGACCTCTTTGGAGGGGGTCACTCCCCCACCCCTGGACTTAAAATAATCAGCTCTGGGGGGTTGTGAACTTTGGGGATGGGGAGACAATCAGGAGTGGGAACAATTTCTTCTTTATTTAAAAAAAAAGTTTCAGCATAAGGAGACCTAGCAGGAACCGAACCATGGTTCCAGATCTCCTGCTTTGCCATGTGCTGGTGCCTAGCCACTCCACCACAGGAGTGGCTCAGCCAGGCACCTCAGCACACAGCACCTTGATCCCTCTATTGGTAATCTGCAGAGTGACTGGGGTAGCGGTAATGCCCTACCGTTATAATACCCGGGTCGCTCTCAATCCTTTCACACTTTACACAGTGCAGTTCTTGCAGCGCTCTTCCTGGTGCACTGTTTTGACCCAGTACCAGCTAAAAGACAAGTACAAGAGTGCAATTATCTGGCCATAATTACACTCCTGTACCTGTTCAGCCTGTTCAGGTTCAGCTACAATATCAACATGCCTTAATCGAAACTATATTTGTATCTTCTGCTCATATTTCATACAGAACAATATTTTCTTATTAAAATTATAAAAACTCTTTTCAAAAACAATTTTTTGTTACAGTATTTTTCTCCTGGCAAGCCACCCATCTTACAGTGACACAAACTGGATCAGGTATACACCATTTATCAGGCTGAGGCTCCCCCCCCCCGTGGTGTGGGCAGTAGCCATTTAACCCGCAGTACACTATGGGGGGAGTAAGCTCCCCGGCCCTCCTGCAGGCGTTGCTGTTTTGCCAGTACCTGCTGTTTGCCCTCCCTGGGTGGATTGTATTACCATGCAGCTACTGTTACAGTCCACAACCACTTCCTGACGTAGCTCCCTGTGTCCGTTCCCAAACCTGGGTCATGGCATCTCTTAAAATATTTGTAAATGCAACCCACGTTATACAATGATGACAATCCCCACAAGTAACAGTAGTGATTGCTATAGTGTGCTTTGATGCCACAGCAGTTGCGATCACTGCGATATACTGTACCTTAATGCTTTGCAAGTGATAGCAGTAGCTAACAGCATTACAGTAGCAAATTCCATGGTGTACTGTCACTATTAATGACAATCGTTAGCACTGTAAGTGCAATAAGTCACTTCAGGACTGTGTAATTATGGGCAATAATCACCATCTCCTCAAGTGTGTTAAAAGGCACTCGGTGCAAGTGCCTCACCTGAGATGTGTCATTACATATAGGATAAAGTATGGGTCTCGGTGTGTAACGAAAATTTACACACACCCGAGGGGTTTATGCATAGCATCAAACCCCGAGGGTGTGTGTAAATTCAAGTTTATACACTGAGACCCATATTTTATTTTATATAATTGTTGGGCTTCACTTTTTGCCTCAGCAATTATATAAAATAAAAATAAAAAAAAGACTGCTGTGTCGGTGCAGTCAGATTAGGTCAGCGCGCGAGGTCCGCTTTCACTTTATTTTAATTATTGTTATGGGGTCCATCCAGTAGTCGAGTGGAACATCTGAAGTACTTTAAAACAATTTACTTACTGTGAGTGTCCGTGGCAGTCTGTCTCTCTCTATGGTGTGTTTGCGGTAGGGTTTCCGGTTTGGGGGAAGGACCGTGATGAGGGATCCGAACATCACGCAGTCGGAAAAACACCAGATGTGTTTGCCATTATAAACGCTCCTTTATAACGGCAAATTATGCCACAGTTTCCCAATGGGGAAAAAGGGAAGCCCATTAATTATTGATACGTAATTACACACCCTGGCATGTCTTATTAAATACACAATACAAAATTCATGAAACAATACACTCAGTGACACATGAATGACTTGGGAGTTTTTTCACTATCCCCAGAATTGGAACTCATTCTTTATGAAGGTAACATGTTGTATGGAGAAAAGGCAGACTGTGCAAAACAGTGTCATCTAGTGGTGAAAGCTGTGGATAACTGTCAAAAACGAATACAGCCATCTAGTGGTGAGCTATGACATAGTAAGCATAAAGTAAAAGAGCACTATAACCCCCCAGCTGAGGGTGGGGGAGGGGGATTTCTCTTTAGCTGACATTTCTTTTAGCAGCATGGTTAAGCTGCTGCCCATGCAACACAGAGTACCTGGTTTGAGTCCTAGCAAGGGCTGGAAGTTCATCTGCCCAGATACAAAGGGGCAGACATACCAGTATGCACCTACTATACAGAGAAATATAGATGATGATGCCAGAAAAAGACCAATGATCCCTCCAGCCTCCCCATATTACCTTATCAGATCCCAGGACCTGTTGTCCCTGTGGGATCTTTGCTTACAATATTCCCTGTTGTTCTCCATGTTTTCATCTCCCTCTTTCCACTGAGTAGCTACTATACCCTTGATGCTATTGCAGCAGTGTTTGGAGACATTTATGGTTTTGGTACCCACCACCTGTACCAGCAAACCATTCCATGACTCTACCACTCTCTCTGTAAAATAATACTTCCTCACATCCTTTTTAAAACATCCATCCATTAACCTCCACTTATGACCCAGTGTCCTAGCTTCTTTGTTTCTGGTAAATAACTCTTCAGTGTTCACCTTGTTCCTTTCAAGAACTTGAAGGTCTCTATCATATCCCCCCCTTCCCGGGTCTGGTTTTGAGTGAATACACGTTCAGTGCCTTTAGCCAATCCTCGCAGGAGCAGCCCTCCTGGCCCTGAATCATCCTGGTCACCCAGCTCTGTACTGCCTCTAGCACGTCCATGTCCTTTTTTAAGTGGAGATTCCAGAACTGGGCAGAGTACTCCATATGTGGCCTCATCAGTGACCTATACAGTTGTAACCCCTGTGCCAATTTGGGGGTTATCAGTGATGCCCCATTGGCATTGGGACAGACACGCATGATGCCAGATCTGCCAAGGGGCGGGGCCTGGGCATCACGCGTAAGGAAAATCTGAGTGCCCATTGGTGCGAGGGTGGTTGTTCAAAGATCAGTCCGTTGAGAGTCGGGGAGGGTGAGAAGCACTGAGGCCTGATTGTAGGTCAGTCGGGGAGCAGGCTGCCAGTCAGGGCCGGGGAGGCCTGGGGCCTGGGTAGGAAGATTGGCCCCAGACCCAAAAGTGGAGATGGACTCCCACGACACCACTGGTGGGGAGGGTGGACAGCTGGCAGCAGCAGCCATTAAGGAGAGAACCAGTTTGGAGGAGCCCATCCAGCTCTGTGAAGTAGTGAAAATGCTGGGGTGGCTGCCATGACAGGCCCGGTCCACTATGTGGCAGAGAAGCAGTACCGGAGGCCTTAAGTCCATGTCCACCCATCTGGAGATGGGAGCTGCTGTGGAGGGGAAAGAGAGAGAGAGCTGTACCCATATGGAAGGTGGCATCTGCCTTGTGTGAACCCTGCCCATGGATCAGCAGGGCAGATGGCCTGAGGAGGTTGGACTGTGGCTGAGAGTAACACCAGACAATGCCCTGAGGAAGAGTTGGTGCCCTGAGGTAAAAGACTGCCCTGCTCTCACTGGTGGGGGAACTGAAATATCCTATGTAGTGCCATTTGTCTAAGAATGCTGACAGAAGGGAGAGAAGCCTGCTTGGCTCACCAGAAGTGAATGTGTGCAGGATCCAGGTTCGGGATCCAGGTGCCCCCAAGTAGATTGAGTCATGGCTGCCCTGCCATAGTGACTGTGTGAAAATAACTGAAATGCTCTGCTGCTCCATGTAGCTGTTTGTGTTGTGGCCTGAGCCTTCATACATTACAAAATACAATGTCTTGATTGTATTTTGATTTCTACCTGGACCGAATCTCTGAGTCTGAGCTATAATGAACTGTTTTCCAAATGTTCTAACCAGTTGTTCCATTAGACCAACGATTGTGCCTGTGCCCTCTAGCCAAGAAGACAAAGAAGATACCATCAGCCTGCACCCAGACAGAGCTCACGCTGTCATGAGAGAGAATCCCTAAATCTACACATCAAAGGTGCTGTGCTTCTTTCTCTGCTAAATGACTGTTTTCACTGCCCTATCAGAAACTGGTGCCCCCCTTCCCCGTGAACTGTAACATCCATTATACCCCTAGAGTGGGAGGGGAGGAGGGATGCCACTCAAAGAGTTACCTCAGAGACTAGGAGTTTGTGAGCTGCCTGCCCTATTTCAGTGACTGTGGAAAGCTAATGTTTGTGAGACCAGGGCAGGAGCTAAAAGGAAAAAGTCTGCATTTTACCAAGCTGCACCAAGAAAGTGGGATCGAGGGAGCACAGGGGTTACACTGTGGTAACACTACCTCCTGCTTTATATTGTCGAACCCTCTGCCGATGCATTGCCGCATGCTGTCATCCTTGCTGACAGCCTTCCAGCTTTCTAGCTCAAGACAGTCACTAACTATGACTCCTAGGTCCATTTCCTCTGATGTTGCATCCAGCTTAACTCCTCTCATCCAATACTCTGTTCTAGGGTTTTTGTTCCCTAAGTGCACCACTTTCGCTTTTTGGCATTTAATTTCAGCTGCCAGACACTGAACCAGTTTCCCAGTCTCTGCTGGTCTCTCTGCAATTTCTTTATCCCTTTCATGCTTTCAGCCCTACCACACAGTGGCATTTAATTACAGCTGCCAGACATTGGACCAGTTTCCCAGCCTTTGCAGGTCTCTCTGTAATTCCTTTATCCCCTCCTTGTTATCAGCCCTACCACAGAGTTTAGTGTCATCTGTGGATAGACATAGCCTGCCATGGATTCCCTCTCCTATGTCGGTGATGAACATATTGAATGGGACAGGGCCCACAAAAAACCCTGTGGTACTCTGCTGGTGACCTCTCTTTCCAATGATCTGACCCCTTTCAGCAATCTCTGTTGCCTCCCCTCCAGTGAACTTCCTAACCACCTTACTGTGTTCCTTAGCTGCTCTCAGATCCCCCAACTTCTTCAGCAGCTGTCAATGTGGCACCAAGTCGAATACCTTGCTGAAGTCAACCTAGAGTTAAATCTACTGCATGCCACTTATCAACCACCCTGGATACCTAATCAGAGAATGCTATCAGGTTGGTCTGCAAGTCCTACCTGCCATGAATCCATGCTACTTACTATCCTCAAGCCTATTTTTCTCCAGGCATTCCACTAGGGCATCTTTGACTAGCATCTCCATCAGTTTCCCTACCACGGAGGTTAAGCTGACAGGTCTATAGTTTACCGCTGCTCACTATCCCCTATCTTATTCAGTGGAAATACATCCACCATCCTCCTGTCTGTGGGAACCACACCTTGCTGCATTCAGCTATTAAATAGCCGAACAGGGATTCGGTTAATTCTGATGCTGGTTTTCTTAGTACTTTTTGATGCATCCTATTTGGCCCAAGGAACTTGTTTACTTTCAGGTCTTCTAACCCTTTTGTGATTCTTTGCTAGTATATTTCTGCAGCAGCATTTTCAGGACCCCTCTATCAGCTGCCTTTATGCTGCTCTCTAGCTGGAGTCCACTGTTCTCCCTAGTGAATACCAAGCCAAAGTAGTCATTCTGTATGGCTGCTTTCTGTCCATCCTTCTCTATTACCCTGCTCCTCCATCTATTAGCCTTATGATACCCCCTCCCATCTTTGTTTTTTTTTTCTGTTACATAGCTAAAAAACATAATTTTCCCTCCCTTGACCCCCTCCTCCATATGCTGTTTTTGAGTCTGCCTTTACAATCTTGACTGCCTTCTTGGCCTCTCTAGTTTTTTCCTGATACGCATCCCATTCTTTGTCCCCCTGTTTTTCTTTGTACCTTATAAAGACCTTCTTTTTGGCCCCCACTGCCTCCCTGACCTTTTCGGAGAACCAAATCAGTCTTCTCTACTTGTTCCTCTAGGTAGATTTTCTCATGCAGGTTTTCATTGCTTCAGGACTGGCCGCTTTTATAACCCCCTATCTTTCCTGAACTCCACTGATTCTGTCTACCTCCCAACCTGCCCAGGACTAACTCCCTCATTTGCTTGAAATCCGCCCTTCTGAAGTCTAGCACTTCAGCCTTAGATGAGGGCTTACTGGTGCCCAGGGCCAACTCAAACCATATAGTATTTTGGTCGCTGGACCACAGTGGTTCCCCAACCCACACTCTACCATCTCTTTCTGAGTTGCTGAGTACCACATCGAGAATGGAAGATTGCCTAGTGGGATCCTTGACCTGCTGCACCATCATGCAGTCCTACCGTGTATCAAGCAGGGCCTGACTTCTCATGCTCCTGGCTGCTGGAATGTCTGTTGATGTTTGCCAGGTTGACATCTCCTTCTATTACAACCTCTCCCTTTTCCACTTCCTTCCCTAACTCTGCTCCTAGTTCCTTGCCTCTCCTCTGCTTGCCCTGGTGGTCTGTAAACCACCACCATGAGACGTTTTCTATCTGATGACTCTCAGCTGTACCCACATTGATTATACCTCCCCTTTCCCTCCTATGGCTGCATTCTACATTGCCTTGATTCCTCCCCTTAAGTTAATGACCACCACTCCACCTCTACTCATCCCTCTGTCATATCTATATAAGATGGATCCAAGAGTCACCAGGTCCCAGTCTTTCTTCTCATTGGCTCTAGCTTCTGTAATGGCCACTGGATCCAGCCTGGAGCCTTCCACCAGACTATAACAAGAATGCTCAGTCACTTAATAACTTAATGAAGGGGTTGCAATGGGGGATAAGCCTTTTTGCAGGTACATAAGTGGGAAGAAGAAAACAAAGGGAGGGATAGTAAGAATTAGAAGGATGGAGGGGGAAAAGTGCATAGAAGGAGTGGTGTTGTTTCTCTACATAAAAGTTGCAGTAGAGAGGAGGCTAGCAACTATAGACCTGTCATTCTCACTTTAGTGGTTGGGAAACTGATAGAAATACTACTGAAAGAAAGATTAATAAAATATCTTGAATCAAATGGGCTACCAGACCATAGATAACAAGGGTTACCAGGGGGGGCTCATGTTAAACAAATCTCATAGATTTCTCTGATTAGGTGACCAGGGAAATAGATCAGAGTAGGGCAGTGGATGTGACCAATTTGGACTTCAACAAGGCCTTTGACACTGTGCCACAGAAAAGGCTGATTGGGGTGACTTCCAGGGAAGTAACTGCTACTGTCACTGGTTTATAAATCAGCTCCAAGCCTCCCGCTAGCATCTGAACAAAATCCTTTAACTGAATCACGAATTTCAGGAGCAAATGGCATCCAAACATCAGGGCTGGCCCGTTGGTGCAGTGGTGGCACTAGTGCTGCTGATGCCAATGACCCGGGTTCAGAAGCAAACTTGGGGCATTAGAAGGCCAGCCAGGGGGAACAGAGAATCAAGCATCCACTAGATGTTCTCCTCCTCCTCCTCCTCCTCCAGGGAGGCAGGGAGGTTAGGAAGTGGAGTCTGGTATGAGGGTGACTCCCAGTGGAGGCTAGCACTAAACTAGCATGGAACCACGCTGACAGGGTGGATACATAGCAGACACCTGCAGAGCATTTATGAGAGCACACTCACCCTACATTGATGTAATTGCATGTCTGTATCTCCAGGGGCAACCTTCAAGTGGGAAACATCCCTGTGCTAGCCACACAATGATGCAAGAGCACTTGATGGCACCACCTCAGGCCTGCTCTGGGACATTCTGGGGACGGGATTAGCATCTCAGTCTCTCCCATTTGGGGAAGGGGAGGAGCCCAACCATTGGAGGCAAGCCACGGTCTTCCAGTCACCTGGCAGCATCCTGGAAATGGTACAGTAGGTGAAACTGAAAAGGAGCATCAGTTGGTTGAATTTGGTACATCCCTAGCCTACACACAAGCATAAAGAGAATAAGAAAAAAAGGCATTCAGACACCAACGCTAATGTCCAGCAAGTCAGGAAAGCCAATATCAGTGACTCTAGCTGACAAACTCCAACAGATGATGTCAGGCTGAAGTCGAAGCTCCTCAGCCATGAGTGCCACCTCCTCCCGCTTAAGGACCCCAGCATGAGTATCATCAATGGAAATGGAATACGATGATGATGAGGAAGGAATCACAATGGTAGACCAAATGGTGCAACAGGTACTTAGAACAGTCCAAATCATCAAAACAGCTTTTTCTGATCTTAAAATGCATATGAGAACTCTAGACAAAAAACTTACTGCTACTAACCAGAAAGTAGGAGAACTAATGGACAAAACGGGGTCCCACAATTGACTCCTCCTATATCTGCTTCAAAGAGAGAGGAAATTAGAGCAAAGAGCAGAAGATGGTGAAAACAGATCTAGGAGAAATAATTTCTGCATCCACAGGATGAGAGAGGGAGCTGAGGATGGATTTCCCTCCATTAATGACTGTACAGCATGTCATCACCACTACTCTGGACCTCCCGCCTAACACACTCTTGACTATAGAATGGGCATATCCATAACTGGGCCTGAAACTAATGGAGCAAATGCCAGGCCCAGATCTATTATATGGGACACAAAACAACCATGACTCATGGAGAAACAGAGTGGTTGCTCATTAAACCAAACAGGAACAAAAAACACAGACAGCAGCATTCATAATAGTGTGAGTAAAAAATCAAGCTTGCTCAATGTCGAAGATAAAAAGCCATCTGGACATCTATTAGACTGAGAAAGCCACAAGCATGAATATCTGTGTTTGTGCTTGTGGCTTTCTCAGTCTGATAAACACACCAGATGGCTTTTTATCTTCAACATTTAGCAAGTTTGATTTTTTTACTCACACTATTAAGAGTGCTGTTGTTTGTGTTTTTTGTTCCGGCTCTATTATAATCAGAATGCTCCACTTCAAGTCCAAAGAACTTATTCTAACAGCAGCTTAGAAGAATAAGGGGCTTAAATATGATAGCCAGCCAATATATTTTGATCAGGACTTCTCATATGCCTTACAAGCTAAACATTATCAAGTTGATGGAGTAATAAAACAGTTTAAAGAAAAACAGGACATTAAAGGTTAGCTGCTTTATCCAGCGAAGTTGAAACTGCCGCTGGTGTCAGGACCCTGAATCTATAAAACACTGGCACAGGCAGCCCCCCCAGCTCAAAAAATGGGACACTGATCTGCTGAATTTGGATATGGATGACTTAGAAGGATTGTTCCTCAAAACGGCATGGGGCACACTGAGCAAAGGTAGGAAAATGCAAGACCTGGGGACAGACTGCCACTACAGTTAAAAATGGATTTTGCCATGGTGATCCACCAGAAAACCCCAACAGAGGAACAGACAAAACAACAAGGAGGAAAACCTAAAAGACTATAGGGAACTAAATACACTACTGCTTGCTACAGGGCATCACATGAAACTGTGAACTCTTATTTTGGCTGGGACTTGATACTCAACTATTCACCCAATGAGTGCTGCATTTGGCCTGAACTGCTCTCTGATCCACCATGTGACATTAAGTTGCCACCAACTGTAAGGCAGAAGGACAACTGGGGTACAGTGGGAGCAGGAAGGCCTTGGGGCTGCGGGGAGCAGCTGCACACAGTAAGGCAAAAGGGTGATAAGAGAGCAAGTGAAATTTATAGAACTGCATGGGGGGGATGCTCTTCAACTGAGCCTGCATGTAGATTTAAATCAGAGGTGAAAGATTAAATGTGCATGAGGGTTCCTAAGAACTAACACACAAGAACTGTATGGGAGACCCTACAAATAGAAAGGTGGTCATCCATCAGCTAGAACCTAATGAGTTTTGTTTGTTTTTTTATTTATTTTTCTTTCTTCTTTTTGTCTGATTTCTCTCCTGGTAGGCACTTTTATTTGGCACCTTACCAACAACAGCGTTCCTGCGTTGATTGCACTGATGAAACATGAGATGGGGAGGGTGATATGCACAGCCTCAGGAATTAAGGTGCAGTCAAAAACAAATGAGACAACAAGAGAGTCTCTAACACCCCCCACCCTTCCTGCATCACTCTAGAGGTGCTACACCCAATAACTAGCCCACCAGCAGAAGACAGGCAGCCTGGCCAAGTTGGGCACAGGGATGGGAGAGGAGTAGATGAAAGCCTCCAGGGAAAACCTAAGTAGCTGAGAAGAGGGATAGAAACAATCTCCCCACAATGCCCACTAGGGAGAAAGAGAGAGTGCAACAATGGCATAATCATTTCTTGTTGAAAATGGTAATTGTGTTAATCCATTTACACCAACAATTAGATGAGAGGCATGGCCATCTGGAGCTCCCTGAGAATAGGCAAGCCAGAACAGCCCATCCCAACCAATAGAATCTCACACTGGAAGGGAAAGTGGGTGGCCTGGGGGAAGGCAAACCTCATTGTAAGTATAGAGCACTGCAGCTGTGCTCTCTTGGCCTGGGGATCACTGTACTCAGGAGGCCAGTCTGTCCTTCAGAACAGGAATGGCAGAAATGGTGGTCAGTGGGGCAAGCAGGCAGCACGTATTCAGTGCAACTCATGGAGCCACATCAACTAGATGAAGTGACGGAGATTCTGATTAATAAATTCTCTTAAATATAGACATGGTATACATGTCGGGGCGGGAGTGGCAAGTTACATCAGCCAATGACACTGTAGTCAGTCTCATTCCCTTGAATATAGACATGGTATGCATGCTGGGGGGAGCAGGACAAGTTACTTCAGTCAATGACACTTAGTTAGACTCAGGACCACATCAACAAGGGTCTATCTCATGACACAAACTTGAGTAGGTGCCCAGGGGGCACACCAGCCACCTCAAGAGCCACACACTGGGGAAGTGTGCACCCCATGCTAGAGTCTGCGCCTTGAAGCCACAACACCCTAGTTTCTGATCACAACCGTGGTGCAGAGTACAGGGGGAATAAATTCAAATTGGCAGCTCCCACTGTGGGGGAGAAGGTTTTTAAAGTTAACAGTTATGTTACAAACCTGTTTGAATGTTTTAAAATTATTAAGAGGTTGAGTATATATTTTGTGTCTAAATACAGAATGGTCTAATACACTGGTCACACTAATCGCAATCTTAGATCCAACAAAGGAAACACAGAATAAGGACCACAGATAAAATCAAAATCATATTGTACAGTGTAAAAGGCATAATATAGTAGTTAAAAGAAGCAAGGTTTTGAATAACTCAAAAAATTGCTGGGAGTCATAGACTTCATACAAATGTCCTACTTATCAGAGACAGAACACTTAAAATTACATAGAATGTGGGTAGGGAAAGTCTTCTCAACCTTGTATTTCACAACTAAGAAGGATGGCACCACTATACCAATCAAAAAAGGGGTACCCCTAGAAGTCACAAAGACAGAGGTGGACAAGGAAGGTAGGCTAATTGTAGTATCAGGTGAAATTCAAGGCATAAAAGTGTATTTAATAAACACCTATGCCCCAAATTTAGAAGCCACTACTTTCTTCAAAATGGTATTCAACAAAATAGCAGTGATGGAGGAAGGAATAATGATCTTGGAAGGAGACTTTAATTGTATAGTGAACCCACAGATAGATAAAACTTCCAAGAATGCAGACAAAAATAAAGCATTTAGCAGAACAATTTGCTGCTTCATGGAGGCAACAGACCTCTTGAACATTTGGAGGATGCAGCATGCAGGGGAAAAGTATTTAAACTTAATTTCCCACCCACACCAACAGTACTGCAAAATATACTTTTTTTTTTTTTATAAACAAGTAAGTAGCCCTCATAATAAATCGCAATAGGATACACACAATTAGACCATGCTCCATCTCATTAGATCTGTGGGTAGGGGTATAGAAATTAACAAAGAAACTGGAGAATGAACAGTAGTATTTTAAATGAATGCAACTTCCTAGAAATGATAAACACATAACTAGAAACATATTTTGCAATCAACAGAGGAGGGGATACATCAGTCCAAACAACATGGGAGCGATGAAAGCAGTAATGAGAGGCAGGATCATTAGTTGGGCTGCAGCAAAAAAAATAAACAACTATGAATTTTTAGGAAAACCTAGAAAAAAACAATGGAACCATTGGAAAGGCAGCATAAACAAAATAAAACTGAACAGCTCACTAAAAAATTGCAACAAACAGGAACAAAATTACTTGATCTCATTAATAAGAAAATAGGGGGTCAACTGTGATATAGGGAACACAAATATTATGACTACAGGGGAGGGGGTCTCAAAACGTTTAGCTTTTAGGCTTAAAAAAGAAGCAGCTGAATGCACAGTCATAAGAATCCAAGATGCAAGAGAAAATAACGCTATAATAACAGACCCAAAAGACAGTACATTGCTTTAAGCAGTTCTATACCTCCTTATCCTTAGAGAATAAACCTGAAGTACAAGTTTTGCAAAATACCAAATAATTTTTACAGCCCCTGCATCTAGCTAACCTCTCAACAGCAGAGCAAGACATGCTGTATAAACCCATCGAATGCCAGAAGTAATTGAATCAATTAACTCATTGAAGGGTGGCTAAGTCCTGGGGCCTGATGGTTTCAATATGGACTTATAAAAAAAGTTTAAAGACAAACTGGCCCCAAGATTGTGTACATTATATTGGGAATGTCAGGAAAGTGGCATGGCATCACAGGCATGGCAAGACACCACCATAACTATAATCCCAAAACGAGGCAAGAGAGCTCAGCAAGTCTTATAATCCCATCTCTTTCTTACACCAAGATTAAAACTTTTTATCTAAAATCTTAGCCAGCCATTTACATAAAGGGACAGTCAAATTAAATCAAATAGGGCTCATCCCTTGAGTCATGATGTCAGAATAATTTTAAGTTTCTTGTCAGAGGGGTCTGGGGCTTGAGACTCACAAATTGTCCTACTAATAGATGCTGAAAAGGCATTTGATAGACTCTATTGAACCTGTCTTAAAGAAGATATGAATAAAATGGATTTTGGAGATGACTTCCTCAAATGGATTACTATTCTCTGCGCCCAACCACAAGCCACAGTTACAGCAAATGGGTTGCAATCTACCAATCAATCAATCAATCACATTTTTATTTACCCAGTGCTATTCCAAGAGATCAAAGTGGTTTACATCCTAATACAAATAAAATAATTATACAAATAAGCATAGATAAAATCACAGTACCAAGAGTCTTAATACAGTATCTTAATAAAGTTCCTCAGGAAATGCTTACCTGAAAAGATATGTTTTTAATTCAGCTTTGAAAGTGTCGATGGTCCAGCACTCTTTAATCTGACAAGGTAGAGAGTTCCACAGGGTCGGGGCCACAAAAGCAAAAGTGTGGGCACCAGATGTCTTCAAATGGACCCTGGGAACCTCTAGCAATCCCTCATCGGTGGAGTGGAGTGGGCAAAGAGAGCTGTAGGGGCATAGAAGGTTTTGCAGGTAGCTGGATACCTGTCCTTGTAGGGCTTTATAGGTCAGCAAACCAACCTTAAAGGTAATCTGCCAATTTACCAGCAGCCAGTGCAGATAGCAGAGCACAGGCATGATATGGCAAGATCTTGGTAAGCCAGTCAACAGCCTGGCTGCCACAAACTGCACTAGCTGCAATTGGCGGAGATCATCCCCCGGTAGCCCTAGGTATAGGGCAGTGCAGTAATCAAGGGCAATGTCACGAAGGTATGAACCAGAGTTGGCATGTCACCAAGTGGAATCAGGTGCTTGATCCAGGCCATGTTCCTCAGATAGTAAAATGAGGTCTTGACAATGGCAGACAGGTTCACAATAGAAAGGGACATGAGACAAGGCTACCCCCTCTTGCCTCTGTTGTATGCAATTAGTATGGAACCCCTGGTAGAAGCCATACTATCATATCTCAGCAGATGGGTGGTGGTGGTAGGGGATGTGATAACTAAGTATCACTTTGCACAGGTGACACAGTCATCTTACTCAGAAACTCTGAAACAAACATGGCACCATGGAGAACCTCCAGAGTAAACACAGTAGTATTTCAGAATTCAAGGTAAACATTACTACATCTGAAATAATACAAATTAGTGGTATAATAGACCAGAGATTTAAACAAAAAAATAATTATAAATGGAACAATAACAAAGTTAAGTACTTAGGCATCATTATGGCAAGACAATTAGCTTCCCTGTACCAAGCAAACTATGGCAGACTCAAACAGGAAATTTATACAGATTTAAAAAGATGGCAGCTACTACCTCTATCGCTCACCAATAAAACAGACACTATTAAAATGAATGTATTGCCTCGCCTATTATTCTTAATAGCAAACACTTCCACGGAATATTCCAAGACGAGACTGGTGTGAAATGCAAAAACTATTAAAATGTTCCGTTGGACTTGGAAACAACCCCAGGTTAAATGGTAACTATTGCAGAGAAACAAGGAGGTGGTATGGGACTTCCACACCTCAAAAACTATTTTGCTGCAGCCCAATCCACACATGCTGTGGAACTGGTAGGACACTAGTCAGACATCCCCATAGCTACAAATAGAAAGCAGTCTAGTACATAGTGCCCCACTGTAACAACCCTGGTTGATTAGTATGTTGCCATACGTAAAACAGTTTAAGAGCAGGTAGAAGCGCCATACCCTAAATTTCTGGTTACAAACAAAACAGAAAAATTCAGCCAGTCAAATGACAGTTAAACTGGATCTCCATTAGATGGCACCCTAATTTTACCCCAGGCAATACTGACACAGGATTTAAGAGATGGGAGCAGAAGGGTTGTGTATAGAGAATAAAGGATGGGGAAGTATGTAATATGAAAATTTAATGCACACCTGAGGTGTGGGATGCCACATAAACCCCGAGACAAAGCCTAAGGGGTTTATTAAAAGCATCCCACACTGAGGGTGTACATTAAATTCTCATATTACACACTTCCCCATCCTTTATTTTTTATAATTGCTGATCAGCAATTTTTTTTCCAGCTGGAGTCCTGTGAGGAAGGCAGACATGCATACACACACAAACACACTTTCTCTTTCTGTCCCTCCAACGTTTTCAACAAGTGATTTTTTATTTTGTTTATTTTTACTTTTTTCCACACAGTTGTAGAGTGAATTCATGATCGGGTACATGCTTACCTCAGTCAGCCATGGAGCCATTCTTTTGTTATATTCAAGGGTAGGATTCACCAGATTGGAAAAAAATGTAAACGATTATGCGGCGGCAAAGACCGTTGTTGCAGCGGCTCCTTTTGCGGCGATTCCTCAGTAACGGACATAAGGAACTGCCATATTTGTGGAACTGTTCAGCCCATCCTCTCCTATAGTTAAAAGTCAATGAGGGAGCAGTCAGTGTTGACACACACTGAGCGTGAATGCCATAATAACCCATGGGTTATTACGGCAAATATCAACTTGATCAACCGATTGAAAAAATTGCTGACCAGTAATTTTATATTTCTATCAAATGTACAAGTTCTAGCAAGAGCCAATATGACTGCAGCAGAGGTCCAGTGCAATATGGCCATGAGATCTAAAGCCTATAGCATAGAAGAGGATTTGAAAGCTTTATTTCCTCCACACAGGCCAGGGTCAATGGATCAACTTAATATAGACAATCAGAGAGTTAAGAGACATAACCAGACATTATGAATATATAATGTACTGTGTAAATGTGGATAGTAAGGAGGTCCAACACAGTGTCAAGGTGCCAAATAAAATAAGTATTTATTCATACAATGGAAATAAACAAAAGCGGACTGATTTCGTCAAAAGAAAATAATCATAAACAAGAAGACATCAAATAAAGGCATAACAGTTCAGTATAGCTTCAACTGGAAACAAAATCCCACCTAGAAAAGAGCTAGGGGTCTGATAGGGTCAGCACCCTATCACCAACTAAAAAAATGCTCCCAGACCTGGTCCTTTTATACAGGAGTAGGATCAAGTGACCAACTAGGCTCCGCCCCTTTTTATAACTAAAGACTAAAATCTTCCAGAACATTTACTTTTTAGATTAGAGTTAAAGAAAACCTACAATAGTTTATTAGAAATACAATGACATAAGCTACTAGTAATAATAATAAGGGAAATCCTTTCTATGTGTGCACTTCCAAACAGTCAGGCTCCTCCCATCACTTCTGACTATAAACAAACTGAGAAAATGGCTGCCTGGCCCTATAACAGAGTCAGAGGGATGGAGGACAGCCCAGGCTGTAAGAAACACTAAATAAGGTAAGACTATATTTTCTAGCACAGCAGTACAAGTTTTCTTTACTTAAAACATAGCATACAAAGCATAAGTCTGTTAACATACAAGAGTCTCTTTTCAGAAAGAAATGTGTTTTAAAAGAAACAAAACAAAATGGGCTGCAAAAGCCTGAGGAGACAAACATGCTTATTTTCAGTCTATCACACAGAAAATAGCAAGCACCAAGCAGCCTCATTTTAACACTGAACTTTAAACTGCAGGTAACATTAACTGAAGAACCAAACTACAGGTTACTTTGTGCACACATTCTATTTTGTTTAAAAAAAATCATCTCTGCAGTTTATTTTGCTAGGAGGGTGACAGAAGCAGCCAGAAAGACACTCAGCTTGTCTTTCATTTCACCCTGTAGTTTCAAACCCTAAGCTACACAAGAAGGCAAATAAGGGCTGTTTTCACTGGGTTTGTCCTAGCTAAATGATTTAAAGGTGTAATCAGGGGCACAGTGCACACATGGAAGAGCAAGAAGGAAAGAAAATAGGGATACACAGAACAACTACAGGTGGCCTTCCTGATAGTTGGGGAACACAGGGAGAAGAATTAGAATAGTACAAGACAAAGAATTACTGTTGCAACAGATTTGATTTAAAGGGAAAGCGTGCTCATTCCAGGATACACACAGCCCCTATTACATACTGTATTTTAAAAAAATTGCTGTGCTCAAATCTATGTGCCATGTACCATGAAATGTACTACTGTACTGGATGTGTGTCTCTTTGATTGCAACTTATTTAAACAACTAATAAAAACCCTTGAAATAAAACAGGCTGATTAGGAAGTTGACCAACCAGGGAGTGGTATCCATAGTGGCAAATTGGATTAAACACTGATTAAGGGACAGGAGGCACAGGAGGAACCAGGTGGTAGTAAATGGCACATTCTAAAGTGGGGCTTGTGATGAGTGGGATCTTATGATGTACACCCTAGAAGAAAAGAAAGAGGGGATATGATAGAGACCTATAAATACCTCAAAGGAACTAATAAGGTACGGGAGGGGAGTCTCTTTCAAATGAGGGCAAGCACCAGGATCAGAGGGCATACAATGAAGATAGAAGGGAGGAAATCCAAGAGTGATGTGAGAAAATGTTTCTTCACTGAAAGAGTAGTCAATGCCTGGAATAGATGCTGGCAGAACTGGTGGGAGCCAAAACAAATGGGGGCTTCAAGCATGCGTGGGATGGACATAGGGGTATATTAAGATTCAGGGAGGTGGGAGGGTCGACAGAGGCCAGATAGGGTCTGCAGAGACAGAATAGGTAGGGAACATCTGGGCAGACTAGATGGTCTAAGCAGTCCTTTTCTACCATCAAATTCTATTTTTCTAATGACATAAATGAGCATGAAATGGGCATTCATATCTCACAACCTTTTGTCGCTGAAGTGAGGGGCACAGACTTTCAAAAGGAGGGACAATGAGGGACACCGAACCTCATAATAAGGGACCCATCTCCAAACATGAAGATACAAGCTCTGAGCACTGTGAAATCATTGTTTACTTGTACAAAGTTTATCTTTTAATTTAGCATCTTAGAATATTATGAATTTCTTCTTTACAGTCTTAGTTTACTGCATATTCTCTGTGTGGGCAGCACCTTTTCCATGAGGTTCATTTGAGGGACAGAATAATTTTTAGGGTCAAAATGAGGGATGTGCCTAATAATCAGAGAACGTTGAGAGGTATGCAGACATTAGCAAACTCTGCGCATGGGTCAAGGGCAATGCACTCACTAGTAATGCTACATAAAACTAAACCATATGCTGTATCCTCAAGGCTAGTTATCAAGCTACCCTGGCACCCATTTTGTGGTCTCAGATGGGATATTCCCTTATGACACCCCTGGCTGGGGGGAGTTGTGAGAAGGAAGTGGTATACTTCATGCTAGGGCATTCCCCAAGGTCGCATCTGGAAATGAGCCTTGGCCTGTGCCTCTCCTGGTTACCAATTTTCAAATAAAATACAATAAAATAAATAAATAAGAGCATGACATTTATAGAGGAAACCACAGTACAGAGAGAAGTTTGTGTAAGATGATGTTTTGAGAATGAGGAGGAACAGCGAGGAGTGGTAGCACGGTCTTGATCAGGCTAGCCAGTGGCTCATTGGCTGTGATGTAGTATCTAAGAGGGGCCCAAAGCCAAGCTTTGGCCATGAAGCACTTGTGGGGCTGGGTGCCTCAAGGTTTAAAGGTCCTGCCCAGATCAAGAGCTGTCAGGTCTCACAAGGCCACTAAGGGCACCAAGTGGTATACCGCCACTCACTCATGCCCAGCCCACTGCGATTGGTTGGCAGAGCATGAGGATAGTACATGTTTATTTACTGATACAAATCATCAAACAAAGTTGAAAAACTAACTTATTAGTTGTGAGAAAAACTTTGTTTTTTGTGAAATGGCTAATCACAGAGTAGTCTTTCAGGTGGGGTTTTCCTGTTATTAGGTGTTCTCCTTTAAGTTAAAGGTTTTTTGCCAGAGAGTTCCCCAGTGCCTAAGTCCTCCCCTCCTAGTTCCACTGAGTTATTTTTGGGAGCCTCCGCCCAAAGATCCAGGTTACAAAAATGTCACAGTAACTGCCCATTCCCATTAAATAGCTTGAAACTTTACTATACACTTGGTCTTCGTGTATGCAGTCTTTTAACCCTATTTGTTCTGCACAAGTATGATGAGTGTGATGTCATAAATTCAGTCTGAGAACAGGATGGTATTTTCTGCTGCACTGGATCTTCTTCTATGCCTGTCCTTAATGCAGTAACCTCATGTTCCTGTCTGTACTCTTGTGCCTTAGCCACATCTGTACGAGGACAAGCAAATGATTTGCTTTCAGCCATTTAAACATTGGGCCTGATGAAGAATTGCTAGATGTTGAGTCACAAAACAGTATGCAATCAAGCAAATACATGTCCATTGCAACAACGCACCTAACATCCATCCACAAAGGGCTGACGTAGTCATCAGAAGGAAGAAGAGTTTCCCCCTGCAACTGTTGGGACACACATGACGCATTCCAAATGTTAATCTGTGCAAACATGGTTCACCCAATAATGCCTGATTGTGGCTGCCCACAGCCATCTGTGGATGGCACAGCACCAATTGCATGGCGTTGTTGTGTCATGTACTGATGGACATTGGTTAGAGGATACCACCTATATGATTCCCCACCATCTCCTCTGGTGACCCGTGATATGGGCGAGTCAAATTGAGTGACTCAGTTTTACCTCCTGTGAAAAGAGCATGTGGTGAAGAATAGTGAAGGTAGGAAGAGTGAGGGTATGAGGACAAGAATCACGATGGAAGGACAGAGCAATGGTAGGAGGGATGTGATGTGAACAAATATATAAGAAGTAGTTTAACCAAGGGATTTTAAGCTGGTTGTCTGGTCTTGAGGAGGTAGTGTATGCCTCTGGTGTGGAAGGACCTGGGTTTGAAGCTAGATAGGGGCTCTGTTTTTTTTTTTTTTCACATTGTTGGGACTTTAATTTGTTCATTATGTGTTTCCTGCTCCCCTGCCCTCCCAGATGTAGTCCCCCAATCACAGGTTGCTCCATCTGAATAGCACCCTCCCAAAGATTCCTCTGTACTCCAGTGTCAGCCCCCCCCCCAGGACTTGATTATAATAGTGATGGAGGGTGTAGGGGGCTCTGCCACCCACATGGGAGGTGCAGCATGCATAGCCCCCAGCATAAAAAAATAGTGTGCCTGTTGCACCCATTGAGAGTGTTATGGACCATCACTGTTTAGGATTGCGCTGTCGTGCACATTGCCATTGTTGTTTTCGGTGATGTGCCCTCATGCATGTTGTGATTGTGATTATTGCGATTGCCCATATTACATGGTACCATCCCCTCTGACCTGTACCTTGAGGCCTACATGTTGGTCAAACATGACATTTTTCTTGAGGTCCTCTTCTGGTCCTCATGGTGGTCCAGAGACCCTCATACTGTTTCTCAGTCTATTTGTAGTGCCCTGGGGTTTGGTGGAGCCCCCCCTTCATGTGGTTCTATCCTGCAGGCCCCTCATTGGTTCTTGCTCCCTGTTGGCACCTTGGCTGCACAGCCCTCTTAGGCAACACTTCTTAGAACTGCTGGGGACAGTTGTAAGTTATGGGGTGTCACTAAAGATGTGACTGCACCTCGTAAGGGTTGCAGTACTTTGTGGATGACATAGAGTCTATTTGCAGGCAAGGGAATAATGCAAAGTCACTGTAGCAATAATTTTGTGACACTCCCTGGTGGCTACCTTGGGCCCCAGTTCCTGGATCATGGAAGACTAAGTACTGAAATGGAATTAATCAACTCCTGTACTGTACTGTACTGTATGATAATTAATTAATAGGTCTCCCCTTTTTCCCATAGGGAAACTGTGACATAATTTGCCATAATAAAGGAGTGTTTATTACACAAACATGCGCATGGTTTCCCTCACTCTGCACATGAGCCTGCCGCAGGTCCTCGCTTCGTGACCGCTCTACACCTTCTCACCGAAACACAACCACCTGTGGAACTTGGCAGCAAGTTTTTTTGTTTTCAAAACTTTGCACATTTTTGACATTTACCTGGATGAAAAGAAACATGTCTAAATATTTTAAAATGACAAGGCAATCGCAAATTTCAGAAGCGGGATTAAATGAAACTGGACCGATTTTGAAGTCATAAACAGTGGACTGTGACTTCATTGTAGGAGAAAGCTAGAGAATGACATGAAGTTTTGGGGACAAATATCCTGTTTTCATGCATCTTCAGCAAAAAAGGGGAGACCAAATGTAGACAATAAATGAAATATATACATTACTGTGCCTGCATATTATATTTTGAAAAGTTTTTGTATGTACTGAAAAACTCTTTAAAGGTATTATTTTAATATTCTGAAATACATTTCTAATGAATAAATAAAACATAATGCTGGCCATGTCAATCCAGAAGGCTTCTCAATCTTGCACTTTACTTTTCTTGGTTCTTACTCATTCCTACAGCACTGTGGAGAGAGCACAGCTCATATCAGGGTTTTAAAACATTCAGTTGTCAGGCAAGATCACTAAGACTACAATGTCTCATGTCCAGTAACTGGTCTTCAATGATACCTTCAATTAAATGAACCAAAAGATTTTTTTTACACGTAAGCTTTCAAGACAACAAAGGTCTCTTCTTCAGGTGTAGAGGGAACTAACCAGAATCTTTTATACAGTCCAAACATTCTAAATTATTCAGTGATCTCAACATGGTTATGTTTATTAGAAATGTGCACTGCAGAGATGGTGTGATGGCTCCGTGAGGTGAATGTCTTATTTTTATGATTTCTCTTGTTGCAAGCACAGCAGTGTCAGCTAGGATGCAATACAGTACCTTGCAGTATTACTGTGCAATGCTGCAGTATGCTGCAGGGAACAGTGTAATTCCATGACTGGCCCTTTTTGCAATAATGTATTTTCTTAGATGTCATTTACTGCAAGGTATTACATTGTATCCTGGATAACCTTGCTGTAGGTAGTGTAGTACAGTGAGGTACAGGGTTATACAATAGGTGGCCATGATGACTATATAGCTTATATTTTTGTACAGCAGTTCTGAGGGTATTTGTGATAACCTTGACAGTAGGTACCAGCCTTTCCTTAGTTATATGTATGGTGGGCAGGGCACAAAAAGGATTAAGATGTTATCACAGACAACACACAATTGCTTCATTCCCAGATCCTTATGAGATGATAAATGGGCTCCAGGATGACAGGCAGCGTGAGTTTATGGCAGGGAGGTCATGCCAAGCAAATCTGACCAGCTTCCTCAGTTGGGTCTCTGGGATTGTCGACGGGCCATGCAGTAGACACACTATACATGGACTTCAGCAAGGCTTTTGACTGTCCCCCACAAGAGGCTGATCAAAAAGCTGGCAGATGTGGGGACAGGAAATAAATTAACCAGGTGGGTGGCAAACTGGCTAGGGTGTAGAATGTAGTGGGAGGTGGTAGGAGATCATACTCCAGGATGAGAGCCATTACCAGTAGAGTCCCACAGGATCAGCATTTGGTCCTGTTCAAAGTGGGTGTTTACTCACCTGGTAAAGGTGATTGTGTTGGTTGGCATCCATGGCACTCCAGACATTACCTCATGGGTTTCAGCCCACCTGATAGGCTAGTGATGCACTGACCCAGATCAAATTTCCAGCATATCCAGGTCCCAGAAACCCCTGCTCTCCAGTTCGAATCTTCCATAGTTGAAAATAAGGTTAACTAGGATACAGCAAGACATACAATGTAACGTTTAGCATAGATACCAGAAGTGGGGAACAGGATACAAAAAAGGAATCGGACCACGACGTGACAGAAAGAAGGCCCTGGGGCCCGAACTTTATTTCCCTCTTTTAACAATCTAACTCGAACCCGGGAGTTCGACAGGTCACCTGTTATGTCGTCAGTATGTTGTCTGACCCCCAATAAAATTTGGATACTAGGTATCCCCTTTCTTTTCTTCCTATCTTTCCCGGCGCCGCCGGCCATTCTAGCCGCTCTGAGGGAGGGCCTTGGAGTGCCATGGATGCCAACCAACACAATCACCTTTACCAGGTGAGTAAACACCCATTGTGATTGGTTGGCATCCATGGCACTCCAGACATTACCTCATGGGTAGATAAGAAGCAGTTAATCCTCCGGGAGGGAAAGAGCAGCTATGAGTGACCGGCTGAGGAAGCTGCAGCTAGAACCTGGGTTGCGAAGGAGGGGTGAATGGCCCGAAGCTGCTCCAGCCTGTAGTGTCTGGCGAAAGTGTGTATGGAGGACCAAGTGGCTGCCCTGCAAATGTTTTCCGTGGATACACTGGCTCTCTCCACCCAGGAGGTGGCCATCGCCCTGGTGGAATGGGCCCTGATCCCCTGTGGTGGGATCAGTTGGTTGGCTGTGTAAGTGTTCTGGACTACCCGTCTTAGCCATCCAGCAGTGGTTGACTTGGAAGCGGCGAGCCCCTGCCTCTGGCCCCTAGCAATGATGAACAGCCTCTCTGTCCTGCGGATGGGGCGTGTTCTGGCCAGGTATACCGTGAGGGCGGATCCCACGTCGAGGTGGTGAGAGGTCCCGCCTTGACTCTGCTTAGGATCCTCTGTGAACGTGGGTAGCTCAATAGGCTGTTCCCTGTGAAAGTTGGTAGGGACTTTCGGTTGAAAAGCCAGGACCGTCCTTAGGCTAACCCCCAGTGGTGTGAAAACTGTGTAGGGTTCGGCACAGGACAGTGCGCTAAGCTCTCCAATCCTCCTGGCCGAGCAGATAGCTACCAGGAAGCAAGCCTTGAGGCGGCCCAAAAGATCAGTCTCTTGGAGGGCTCGTAGGGAGCTGACTTGAGGGAATCCAGGACCAGCAGGAGGAGTCCCACAGGCGATCACCATCTTGTTCTCAGGCATGATCTCCACCGCCTCAAGAGGCGAATGGAGTCCGGGTGTGCGCCGAGGGGTACCCTTCCATGAGGCCTATGGCTGCTTCTATGGCCGAGAGCTGTACCCTGAGGGATGAAGGTGCCAGGCCCTTGTCCACTCCCTGCTGGAGGAAGAGTAGGATGTTGGCCAGATTGGTCTGTTCGGGTACTGTGTCCCGTTCTCTACACCACTGCGTGAAGGTGGCCCATTGCCTTCTGTATGTAGACGTGGTGGAGGCCCGTCTGGACTGAAGTAGGGTACTGATCACAGATGTGTGGTACCCCGTTGCTTTCAGTCTCCTCCTTTCAGGAGCCAGGCCGTGAGTTTCAGGGTCCGAGGGGCTGGGTGCAGCACTGGTCCCTGCGAGAACATGTCTGGCCGGTAGGGTATCCTGAAGTTGTCCACGGTCATTTCTCACGCAGCAGTGAACCAAGCTCTGTGTGGCCAGTATGGGGCCACTAGGACGACCGTGAGGCCCGTTTCCCGGATCTTGGCCAGGACCTGGGGAATCAGGGGAAGAGGTGGGAACACGTAGGCGTTCCTCCCCCTCCAGGTCTGTGACAGAGCGACCGTCCCTTGGGCGAGACCGTCTTTGAAACGCGAGTAGTATTTGCTGACCTGGGCGTTCTCCCGAGACGCCATGAGATCCATGGACACGGGACCCCATGCCGCCTGGATTTCTTGGAATAGTGCTGGATGTAAGCGCCATTCCCCTGGGTGCACTTGTTGTCTGCTGAGCCAGTCCGCCCTGACATTCAGTTTCCCTGCGAGGTGAACTGCGCTCAGGTGAATGAGGTGAGTTTGTGCCCAGTTCAGGACCGCCGCCGTCTCCTCATCATGGCCCTGCTCCTGGTCCCGCCCTGTTTCAGTATGTAGGCTACCGCCACGCGGTTGTCGGAACGGATTAAGACCACCCGACCGGTTATCAGGTGCCTGAATGCCCTCAGCGCATGGAACACGGCCCTCATCTCCAGGATGTTGATGGAGAGACTCGCCTCCACTGGTGACCATCGGCCCTGCGCCGTTGACTCTCCCAGGCAGGCTCCCCATCCTGAAAGGCTCGCGTCCATCTCTATGGCGACTGGGCAGGGTGGTTCGAAGGGAACTCCCCTGGATAGATTTCTTTCCATTGTCCACCAGGCTAGGGAGGATCTTACTGCCTGGGGTAGAGGTACCACGCAATGGAGGTTGTGCTCGCCCGGCGCCCCTCTGGATAGGGCGTGATTTTGGAGGCGAGCATGTGCCCACCTGGCCCAGGGCACGAGGGTCTATGCAGGGAGGCCATACAGCCCGAGCAATTGGGTGATCTTTCCCATTGTGGAGTGTGGACTGGCCTTCATCTTGCGTGCTAGTTCCTTGAGGTTGTGGACTCGCGCTGGGGCCGGCTTTGCCCATCCTTCGGCCGAGTTGATGATCGCCCCCAGATGTTCGATCTGTTGCGTGGGGCTGAGATGGCTCTTTTCTACATTCACCACCCAGCCGTGGTCTGTTAGTGCCTGGATGGCGATCTCCGTGTGCGTCCAGGCCTGGACCTCGGATTGGGCATGAATGAGCCAGTCGTCTAGGTAGGGGATGATGTCCAGTCCCTGTTCCCTGAGTCTGGCCACTAGGGTTATCGAGACCTTGGTGAAGACTCTCGGGGCTGACGACAGTCCGAAGGGAAGCACCTTGTACTGGAAGTGATGGCTCAGTACGTGGAAATGGAGGAATTGTCTGTGCCTCCGGATGATGGGGATGTGTAGATAGGCGTCCTTCAGATCGATAGACGTCAGGAAGTCGCCTACCCAGATACAACGAAGAGTGGACCTTATGGTCTCCATCTTGAACCGGTGTTGGACTATGTGTTGATTTAGGAACTTCAGGTCTAGGATTGGCCTGAGCTCGCCCGTCTTTTTGGGCACGAGAAAAAAGATGGAGTAGATTCCTTCTCCCTGTTCCGGAATCGGTACGGGTTGGATGGCCCGGTTCTGGATGAGTTTTGATAATAGTTGCTGGACCTGGTGGGGGGACGCCCTCCTCCTGGTTACGGGGGAAGGGACGAACCTGTGAGGCATATGGGTGTGGGTCAACTCTATGGAGTAGCCCTTTGAAACCATGTCTCGAACCCATCTGTCCGACGTTGTGGTCATCCATCGGTGGGTGAAGAGGGCCAGTCTTTGCCCCACCGGTGGGTAAGGATCTTGGCCTTGTGCCGGGGGTGGGAAGCAGTCACTGCTGTTTCCCCCTGAATCCTCTACCTCTCCCTCCTGGTCTTTGGGTCCGAGCTCGGAATGCTGAGGGTTGGAAGTTCTGAGCGTAAGGGCCCCAGAAGCCAGTGGAAGAGCTTCTTCCTCGAAAGGGTTGAGACCGCTAGGTTGAGTCTCGGCGGGGTTGGTAGGATTTGCTCCCCCCTCGAGATCTCCGTCTAGAAGTGGCTGGGTAAGCAGGCCTGTATCTATTCTTGAGGAGGTCCCTACCCTCCTCTTTCTGCTTTAAGTAGTCTTGCAACCCCTCCCCGAACACATGCTTCCCCCGTAGGGGCAGGTTCTGCAACAACGATTTTGATTCATGGTCTGTGTCCCAAAGCTTCAGCCACAGGGCCCCTCTGGGCCCGGTTTGTGATAGCAGTGGCTCTAGCTTGGAGGCAAGAGAGTCCACTGCCATGTCAGCCAGATACCTGGCTGCATCCAAGTGCCTCAATAGCTCGGCCTCCCTTGACTTAGGGTAGCCTGTTCCTGGAGTTCTTGAGCCAGCGGTTTGTGCCGAGAAGTGTAAATGACTGTGGTAGCTGCCTTGGCAGCTATGCCCCCAATCTCAAAGGCCCTCTTCAACATGTTCTCAACCTTTTTATCTGCAGGGTCTTTGAGAGCTATCGTGCCGCAAGGAAGCACGGTCTTCTTGCTGAGTGCCACCACCTGGGGATCGATAGTGGGAGCCCTGCACCAAGCATCCAGTTTTACCCCTGCACCGGGTACATCCTGTCCAGGTTCTTGCGGTTTGGCATCCTGCCTGGGTCCGACGATTGCCATTCCGTGTTAAACATTTCCTCAATGGCCGGGCAGACAGGAAAAGTCTCAGTGGTGGCCGGTCTTAGCTGGATCATCGGGTCGAGCTTTGATTCGGGTCCGCCTTCTTCGGGTTCTTCAGAGTCGAACCCCATCGTGGCCTTGATCACCTTCATGAGCCCTGGGATGGTGTCGAAGGGGCATAACTTCGAAGTTAGTGAAGGGGCCGACTGTAGCTCGGTGTCCTCTGTGTCTGACTCCACGTCCTTCTCATCCTCAGCGTCATCTCTCTCTCCGTCCTCATGTGAGCAGTCGACAGGGATGATCGGGAGAGGGTCCTCAGGAATTGGGAGTTCTTTCGGCTGGCCCCCCGCCTTTTCAGGTTCCGGGTTGGATGGTCTTGTCCTACTTTGGGTAAGGGACTCCAGCTTCTCCATGATCTTAAGCATAAAGTTCTGCTGGCTTTCCATCATGGCCACCGCGGCCTGTTGATTCTGGATCAGAAGGGAGCCCAGATCCATCCATGTAGAGTTGCTAGGGCCAGGGTTACTGGGGGCCAGAAGCGGTGTCTGTTCTAAGAATGAGTCGTTGTCGTCTAAAAGGCAGGCCACGCAGGGGGGGCCCAGGGTTTGGGGGAGGAGGATGGTGCTGCACGTGGAGCATTTCTTTGCTTTCACCATCTGGAATAGAGAGAGGTAGATTTAGGAGGCCGTCCTGCTTTTCACCCCTTTTTTTTTTTTTTTTTGATAAGGTATCCCGCATCACAGAGGCTGCAGATGGTGTGCCTGAGGTTGGGGGGTGCTATATGAGGACCCCTGCAACGTCGGGTGGTGGTCTGGTGCCAGGGCCCACTATGTGAGGTGGCCGAGGCACCAAATGATGACCATACGAGGAAGGAAAATACCTGCCGAGGGCGCTGTGTGAGGGAACCGGGTGGTGGAATGGAACTCTGGCGTGGAAGGGAGTAAGGGCCCTGATCCTTCTCTGTCGGCTTCTCCCGAGGCCAGGTTCCGGCCTTGCCTCACCCCTAAACCTCAGGAACACAACAATATTCTAATTACCCAAAGAGGGCTAGGCAGTACCTAGTTCAAGATACTCTGACCGCTACTCATTCTAAATGGGTCAAAGATGCAGGCCTTACTACACCAGGCCGTCCTCTGAGTAATCCATCGAGGGTAGTCACAACTGATCCTTCCGGCGAGGCAAGGCTTAGGACTTACTTTCATGAGCCTTTCTCCCTCGAACGCCATACTGCCTCTGGGAGAAAGTTAAGTGACTTGCTCAGCGTAACACAATATTCAAGTGGGGACTGTGGGATTCAAACCCAGGTCTCCAGGTTTGCAGCTCAGAGCCTTAAACCACTATGCTGTACTGCCTCCCCTTTTCTTATTCTTTTTTTTTTTTTTAAACTCCACTGAGGAGGTAGAGAGGACCAACCTGGGTATGCATAGCACTCTATGCTACCCTAAACATTTGCCTGATCTCATCCAGGCCCTTCTCCCCCCCCCCCCGGATCCCTCTGAGGCCTTCTGCATCGCTCTAGGAGCTTTGGCTCTCTCTCACTCTCTCTTTCTCCCAAGCTGTAAGAGAGGCGTCTGCTGAGCCATCCCTTGCGCCCGTGAAGGCGGTGGTGCCGGTGGTCGTGCATGAGAGAGAGAGGAGAGAGGCTGAGAGACCTCCTGTGCGAGAGGAACCGCTAAGGCAAGCGCTCGGTGGAGGCAGGAGGCGATGGGATCTCCCTCGCAGGAGCGAGGGAGGCAGCGTAGGCGGACATCCGGCTGACGCACCGGAAGACCTAGCAGAAGCCTAGGCGGGTGCACCAGTGCGAGAGGGGCAAGGCCCCAAGCGAGGCCTAGCGGAATCCTGCCCCTCTCACTCTAAGTCCGCTTACGCGGAGGACCGCGGTGCAACGGCACCGAGAGGAGGACACGGCGCAACGGCACCGGTGAAGGGACGACCGCCATTGGGTGGCGGATGGAAGAGGAGGAAGGAGGAAGATGGAAGGGGGGAGCGAAGCGCAGAGCGGACAAAGGCCATGGCGGCCATGCTATAACAGCCTGCGGCCAGGCGGAGCATCCCTAAGGCCGAGGGCTGAGGAAACAACAGCTGCTGGGTCCCGCTGCAGGCGGGGGACCTTTCCCCATGAAAAAACAAACGCTGGGAGAGATGCCAGCCAGGGGAAAAATTCTAAGCGCTCCACCACGCGAGGCATTCTAGGCACAATACAATAAACATAATAAGGCATAATAAAACATAATAAAACATAATAAAGGGCAATTAGCTGCCCTAAGCAATAAACGGTGCTAGAAATATGGTATCTAGATGTTATATGCTAAAACAAAAAACTCAGTCTTTTTCTTTTAAATAGGTTCTTACCTTGAGGAGCAGACAGGGGTTCCTGGTGTGCTACTGCCTTGTTCAGGTGCACGATTCAAACTGGAGAGCAGGGGTTTCTGGGACCTGGATATGCTGGAAATTTGATCTGGGTCAGTGCATCACTAGCCTATCAGGTGGGCTGAAACCCATGAGGTAATGTCTGGAGTGCCATGGATGCCAACCAATCACAATGTAAATTAACAATATTGGGGACCACATCAAAGGCAAGATATGTCTTTTTGTGGATGAAACTAAGCTCTGTGGAAGGGTGGATATGGAGGGCAGCATAAGGGACCAGAGGGAGGAATTGGCAGGGTTGGAGAGGTAATCTGGAATCTGACAACTAGGTTTCAATGCTAAAAAGTGCAAGGTAATGCACATAGAGAGCAAGAATCCCAGGGCCAAGTATTGACTTGGGGATGAAGGTCACAGTCTCAGAGAAGGAGACGGACCTGGGGATAGCAATCTGAAGTCATCAACACAATGCAAAAAGACATCGGGGAGGCAAAGAGGATTCTGGGTTGTATAGTGAAGGGGTTCACCAGCAGGAAGAGGAGGTCAGGTGCATAATGCATCCACATCTGGAGTACTGTGTGCAGTACTGGAGCCCCTGCTTCAAGAAAAACATAAATCAGATGGGGAGGAACAGAGAATGGCTACCAAGATGATAAAAGCATAACAGAACATCCCATTAAACAGAGGCTGGTGAATCTAAACACGTACTTGCTGGAGAAGAGAAGAGAGATGGGGATATGACTGGTACTTTCAAATACCTTATAGGCATTAACAAGGTCGACATAGGGGATCTTTTCTTGCAGAACATGACTGTAAATTAGCTAAGGAGAGGTACAGTAAGGAGGCCAGCAGGCACTTCTTCACTGAGAGAGAAGTGGCAGGATGGAATGCACTGCCAGAAGGGGTAGTTAATCACAGTTCACTTGGGGGATTTAAATGGGTGTGGGATGAATTCAATGGGAAGGGAAGGGTATCAGGAGAGGGGGTGCAGTGACATGTAGCAAACGTGCATGCTCTCCACAATGAGCAGATTCGATAGACCTTCAGGCCTTCTTCTGCTAGCATTTTGTATGTTTGTACATATGCATGTTTGTAAGATGGTTGTGACATCAGCTGAGGAATCCCTAAGGAAGGACTAGGATTTAAATGAGGGGGAATCAATAGGGTTTGCAACTGTGATAGAGTCTTGGTTGTAATATACAGTGCAACTCTCTTAAGCCCTGTTTACACTGCCAACTTTGCAGCGCATCAACTCATGTGCATGGGTTGATGCACTGCAAAAGTTAACAATCTCTCTCTCAGAATGCTGTAAGCCCCTTTGGATCCTTTTTAAGTTGGGGGATCAACGGAGGCAGCTCTATGCGGTGGTGTGAATGCTTTGCTCCGCTCCCGCTGCAAGGGCTATCTTTCCTTCATCCTCAGGTGAATTCACGGCCCCTCCTCAAAGCAACCTGCAGTGCTGCGAGGACGGACTGTGTAAATGTGAATTACCGGAGAAGCAGGGAGCACAGCCTTAAGGGAGCGGCACAGATGTCGAAGTGCTACCACCATGTAAACACAGCTTTAAATGCATACTCTTGGGACTAGCAAAAAGTATGTGTTTAAGAGGGCTATATGTTTATCAGATCTTGTATTCTTTTAATGGTGAGTGTAACTTGCAGTATGCACTGGGGGCTGGGTAGGGAAAAGCAATGCCAGTAGCACTTAAGTGCTTCTTTGGTTGGAATAAAGTGATTTGTGACATGCTGTGGTATTCTTTGGTCTGATTCCTGTGTGAGGGAAGGTGCTTCTGAAATTCATGTAAAATCTTTATGTGGCTTTCTTTTGGGTTCTTTGCTTTGATGTCAGTGTAAGGGAGGGTGCTTCTGTGACTTGGATTTGATGGTTAAAAGGTTGAAGGAGGTGATTAAACCTCATTTTAATAGAGCAGCTAACTAACAGATAATTAATTGCTCATTAGTAAGGCAGCTACAGGCAGTGTCAGTAAAATTGGGCCAGTCAACTGACACTTAAACAACAAAACTGAATGAAAAATATGCATTTAAAAGGGATCCTTGCATGTGTTTAACAGGTCTATTTTTACATAGGAAGTACAGGGAAAAAATCAGGAGTTGGAAATTCTATGTTTATGCGGGCTATGCATTTATCAAATATTTAAGAGGGATGCACTGTACTTAATGTATGGAATATCCTCCAGTTCCTGGTATAAGTACAATATATAATGTAAATATTGCATTTAGATCTAATAAAAACAGCAGCCTTATTCATGCCAAAAAATTTAGAGTCAGCATGTCTTGTGCTAGAGTTCAGCAGGTCAAAGTAGTGCATCAGAAGCTTGACATGAACGGTCTGTGCAGGAATGGTAGAACTGGAGGGTTTTCACAATCCCTAGTTGCTTACCAACAGAACAGGCGTGTATCCAAGATGAATATGGGATGACGTAGCTGCTATTGGAACAGAAGGTGAATGTCACAGCCCATTCAAAAAAAGGTCACAATTGAATTGATTTTACCATTAATTGATTAAAGGGATGTCATGCATCCTGTGACTACTTAATCAGTGTTAAAGAAGACAGAGGTATCCTTTCATCCTTTGCTCTGTTTAACTTTATTGCACAACTTTGGAGTCTGTCACTGCTATATGTATTACAACCTGGACTACTTATCTGCAACCAACAGATGTTTATTGCATTCATCGATCATGACTTATACGTGTGTAAGTGGCACATCTCTCTCTATATATATGACCTTTTTATTTGTTTCCTTAACTAGCTCTGGACATTCTCTTGCATCTGTTTACCTTAGTCACTTAGTTGTTTGATTTCAGTAAATGAGGATGGGCAAGATATAATTTGCTTATCTGGCTTCCTCCCATCAGAGACTTCAGAGGGCTCCATTTAAGATGGGGGTGGCCAACTGGAATAACTATTGGTCAACTACAAAAGTCTTAGATGTTCTTTAGGGGTGGGGGCTCCTGGATCACTCTTTCTAGAATTTTCTCCCCCAGAAATAGAGAATGATGCAGTCTGGTGTGGTTTTAGACTCCAGAGTCCATACAGTTTCCCATGAACTACTTTGTCCCAATCATGTTTTATAAAAATGTGTTTATTATTCATATGTTGAGGCAAAGTTAGTAATGTCAGGGGTGGAGGGAAAAGATATTGTGTTGTGAAAGGCATTATATGAATTGCTAATTAGATATAAAGATTATTAAATGTGTTATTGTACACTAGTCTGTATAAGTTTGTATTTCAGCAATAATGCATGACTGGATGTACAATGGTGGGATAATGACCAGCTTTGGGTGGGTTGCAGTAAGAGGCAAGGCTGAGTCCTTCCACCATCTGAGAAGGGCCATTAGCCCACCATAACACATCCCCCTGTCATGCCTTATTGTGGTTATTGAACAGATCCTTTTTAGTAACTTGAATTTATTTTTTAAACATATTTTTGGTGAGTTACTTTCAGCTGGGCTGTTGTGTTGGGATAATGACCCAGCTAAAAGTACCTATTGGCCAATCAAGTTAGCATTCTTTCTACCAATTTCATAATTATATGTGTAGTATATATTTTTTTTTAAGAAAATCTATTTATTTTGAATATGTTGAAGGTGGCTTGATAGTGGTGGCAGAAGTAATAGTAGTAGTGTTGGAGGTAGAACTATATGTTTCAGTAATTAAGGGATAGTTGCCAGTGTCAGTGGTAGAGTGACAGTGGCTGGTGTAGTGGAGGAGAGAGTCAGTTAAGGGGGCTAGCACTGGTGGCAGCTGAAGGAAGACAGCTAGTGTTGATTCGGTGAAGAAAGTGGGGCTAGTGTTGCTAGCCACTGAGGCAAGACAGCTAGTGTAGGGTGCTATACTGGGAAGGAGGATTGTGTTGAGGGGTTGTAGAGTGACGTGGTCTTGTGCTGGGTGATTTTTGGGAGATAGGATAGTGTGGTAGGTGAAGGGAGCTTGTGTCAAGTACCATGGAGGACAGGTGGTATAGCACTGGATGATGTGAAGGGAGGTGATTCAGCATCTGATGCTGTTTAGTGAGGGGGCTAGTGTCAGAGACAATGGAGGGAGATGGTTGTCGTTGGGCCTGTAGAGAAGCTTACTAGTTTGTGGGGGCCGTGGATGGAAGGGGAAAGTGACAGATGACATTAAGATATTAGGTGGTGAGGTAGGGTCTTGGGTGGGAGTGAAGGAGCTAGTGTTATGTGCTGTGGTGCTGTGATATTATGGGACTGTGAAAGAGGGTCTAGTTAGTTTTTGGTTCATAGTGATGGAGAGTGGTTAGTTTCATATGCCATGGCGTAAGTGGTTAGTATCTAGTGCTGTGGAGAGGGATAGCACTGGATCATGTGGAGAGAGGTGGGACTCATGTCTGAGAGCAGGAAGGATGGAGCTTGTGTTTGAGTTGGGGAGTACAACTTGGTTGTGCTAGTGACTGGTGCTGCTGAGCGATGTGAGTTGATATTAACTGGGTCTGCATGGTTTTATTTAACTCTAAAAATTGATCAGCGTTTTGCTCATAAAAGTGCTAAAACATTGTAAAAATGCATTGCACTTACCTCGTTGTGCTTAACAAACAAAACACTTCTAGAAAAGCTACATAAATACTTTCTGTACAGTTAGTATTGTCCCAGAAAAAAAACTGCTAATCAATTATTTAAAACCCTGGTCTACTAAAATTGGTTGCAGTAGTGCCTGGTGTTGTTGGGGAATTGGCTAATGTCTGGTGTCATAGATGGATTTTTGCTATCGTATGAGTGGGATGGATTGGGCTCATGTCAACAGAGGCATTAGGGATGTGGGTTTTGAGTTGAGGGGCAACAGAGACTGTGGATTGAAGGGGGGACAGTGTTGATGGCCATTGAGGAAAGGAATGCTATTGTCTGGCTACATGGATAGAGATAGTCTAATGGCAAGTGGGCAGTTGATGGCGGATTGCAAGTGTCGCAGACAGTGTGTGGAAAGAGGGCTGGTGGTGATGGGCCATATATGGAAAGGGTCTTGTTTTGGGTTCCATTGAGGTAGGTGGATTATTGTTGGTGTGAGGGGGATGTAAGGAAGCGAACAAGTGTTTGTGTATATGGAGGGCACACAGGCTAGTGTGATGCTCTGTTAAAAGATGCAGCATAGTGTTTGATGTGGAAAGAGAATGACAGTGTCAGATGCAGTTGAGAAACAGTCAGCTAACACTATTACCTCAAAAGGAATGGTTCTAGAGCTGGATGCCATGGATGGAAATCGACTTGTGTCACTTGCCATTGCATAATGATGGCTGGTGTCTTGGGATGCTGTTTTGTGAAGAGGGTTAGTGTCTAGGTGACAAAAAAAGAGGCGCTGCTAGTGTCTGGTGACATAAGTTGGATGCGGTGTTATCTTTGGCTATGGAGTAGTGGCCAGGCAGTGTCAAGTGATGTGAATGGAGAGTGTCTGGTGTCTGAGGCCGTGTAGCTAGTGATATAGCATCTGATGCTGTAGAGTGTAGCAGTATAGTGTCAGTTGATGTGGAGTTATTATGAGTTCACTGTTGGTGTCCTGCCATGAGTTAGGTCATTGTTTGGAACGGTGAAATAAAGATGGCTAGCATAGGGGGCAATGTAGGGAAGGGGTCTTATGTTCTGGGGGGAGGGTGTCCAGATTGAAAAGGTTCTGTGACTGGTGCTCTGAAGGGAAATAAAGGAAAGAGGGTATGAGATTATGGGGCTATTGCCCGGGTACATGGAGGACACTGCATCCACTGTCAATTGATGAGGATGGAGGTGGGCTAGTGTTTGTATCTGTGTGAGGATGTGAGTTAATGCTGGTGCACATGGAGGGAAGGAGATAAGTAATGTGGGACATTTAAAGAAGATGGACTGTAAGTGGGGGCTACTATTGCTGTGTGCATAGAAAATGGTGTGGCTAGTATCTGAGGCAAAGAAACACAGAATCTTGGAAACAGAATTTTTTGGCAGATAAGTATCTCATCTCATCTCATCTCATCCAGTCTCTCGGTCCCTGACTATCCTTCACTGCATACCCAACCTGATACCCAGCTACCCCTCCCCCTTTCCTAACAAGGTTTCTTTCTGTCTATACTATGCATGTTTGAAGCCTACAACTGATTTTGCCCGCATCATTCACTCTGGAAGACCGTTACAGTCATCTACCACTCTTTTAGTGAAGATGTACGTTCTCACATCTCTATAATTTACACCATTACTGCTTCACAGCGTGCACCCTTGTTATTGTACCCCACTTCTTCTGAATAATAATCCCCCTCCTGTACTTTATTCGCCCCATAACAGGGGTTGAAACTGGCACTGGCCCATTGGCCAAATGCCGGTAGATTTTGTATTGGAGCTATTAAGATTTTCCTTTAACTAGACCTGCAGGCTTGTACTAGAGAAGGTAACATTTAAGTAAGTACGTCAGTTGGGCTAGTGGAAAATTCTGTGGGAGTAGAAGATTTTCCCAGTCAATAACTCTGCTGGTTAGTGGCTGCAAACTTAATTTCAACCCATGTCTCCCCTCCTGTACTTTATTCACCCTCCCCCCAAATGTATTTAGGTATCGATAACATATTCTCTCTCTCTCTCTTCTCTCTTACAGGGAGTATATATGGAGATTCGTCAGTCTGTCCTCATATGGCTTATGATGTAGGCCCTGCACCATTTTAGATGTCATCCTCTGGAGATCCTTAACCCTATATCCTTCCTGAGATATGGTCTTCAGAACTGGACACAGTACTACAGCTTGGGTCTCACCTACAATCTATACACTGGTAACATCACCTCTCTCTCTTTATGCTGGTGATTCCCCTCCCGCTGCACCTCAGTATCATGTTACATATGAACATACAATGAAGCCAGCAGAAGAAGGCCATTTGTTCTATCAAGTCTGCTTGTATTGCAGTGTCCACAGCTTTAGCTAATGTTCTTGCCCTCCATCCCCATTCCACCCAACCTCCCATCCTCCCTACCCATTACTTGGAATTACTTGATATTTGTGGGGCATAAGTAGGCGTCAGACCATTGAGAATGCCCCCCACAAATGTGTGGAACATTGTAATGATTTAATTATAGCTTAGCCATATATCTAATCATTTTTTGGATGTTTCAACTGTTTCACTGTTTACAAGCTATGTGGGAGTTTATTCCATAGTTTTGGGACCCATACTGAAAAATAGTTTAACCTTTGATTTGTTTTAGCTTTTTGTCCTTTAAGTTGTTTTGAGTGTAATCTTGGAACTAATTTTCTTTTAACGTATTGCATACCACATTGCTGCATTAAATCTGGAGTTTGTAGCAATTTATAAAGAAATAAAAGATCACCTTTAATACCCCTTAATTGTAAGGAATGCAAATTAAGCTTCTGAAGTTTGTTAGGATAGTCCATATGTGGTAGGTGAGGAATCATTCTGGTTGCTCTTCTCTGTAACTGCTCCACCCTGTCGATATCTTTTTTAGATGTGGGTTCCAAAAAGGTGATCCATAATCAGAGTATGGTCTAATGTAGGTTCTATATAATGGAATTATATGTTCTTCAGTTTTTGTAATGAATGTCCGGTTTATTCTTCTTAGTAAAGCATTTGAATGTTTTGCTAATTTACTGTAATGATCAGTAGAAGTAAATTTATTGTTAATTATAATCCCAAGATCTTTTTCACTGTTGGAAACCTTTAATGGTATTTTTATGTTTGTAGGAATGCACTGGATTGTTTCTCCCAAGATGAAGTACTGTACATTTATTAATGTTAAACTCCATTTCATTGGTGATGGCCCAGTTGTCAATCTGAGCGAAATCATTTTTTAATTGACATGTATAGTGATCTGTGTCCACCCTGCCACCTAATTTTGTATCGCCTGCAAATTTGGAAAGTGCATTATTCGATTTTATTTGCATATCAGATATATATAAATTGAATAGGGTTGGTCCAAGGACTGAGCCCTGAAGGACTCCGCTGGACACTTTCCTATGATTGGATAACATACCATTAATTCTGACCTGCTGTGTTCTATTGATCAACCAACTATCAACCCAGGTGACTGAGCTAACTGGGAGTCCTAAGTGCAAAAGTTTACTGATCAATTTAGTATGTGAAATTTGATTGAATGCCTTGCTGTAATCCAGAAGAATTACATCCATCGGTATGTTAGAATCTAACCCCTGGTTTATAATGTTATAAAGAGCTATAAGATTAGACGTGCAAGAATGCCCTTGCTTAAATCCATGTTGTGTACTGTCATTTATATTAAGTATTTGTAATTCTGACTCTAATATATTTTTAATGATTTTTTCTAGTAATTTACATGGTACCAATGTTAAACGAATAGGCCGGTAATTTGCTATTTTGGCTCTACATCTTTTTTTAAAGAATGGGTGTGACATTAGCCTTTAACCAATCTTGTGGAATAGTAGATTCTTTCAATGATTTATTAAATATTATGGTTAGTGGGATTTTTATGGCTTCTTCTGTTTCAATTAAGAATCTGGGGCTAATATCATCGGGTCCTGGACTACTATTTTTATTTAATGTTTTTAATTGTGTGATTATAGGTTATGTGAAATGTTTTTTACGAACATATGAACATATAAAATTTGCCAGCAGATAAAGGCCTAGAGGTCTATCAAGTCTGCTCGAATGTGCAGCTAGCACCCCTTATTCTGCAGCTGCTCCTCCTCCCTTCCACCCTTCCCCTTCATTAACCCTCCCCCTTATCCTGTCCCATCCCCTTTTGAAGCAGTCCACTGTTCTACTGGATACCACTTCTGCAGGTAACGCATTCCACCCAGCCTCCACCCTCTCTGTAAAAAAGTGTCTCCTCATCTCCCTCCTGAACCTTCCTCCCTCCAGTCTCATATCATGGCCCCTGGTGTCTCTCCCCTCCCTTACTTTGAACAGCCCCTCTGTACCTGTCTTGTTTATTCCTTTCATGTACTTAAAGGTTTCAGTCATGTCCCCCCATCCCTCCTTTCCTGAAATGAGTACATGTTCAACTCCCTCAACCTCCTCTCGTATGATAAGTCCTCCAGCCCCTTGATCATCTTTGTCGATCTGCGCTGCACCCCTCTGGTAACTTAATGTCCCTCTTCAGATACAGGCACCAGTACTGCATGCAGTACTCCAGGTGCGGTCTAACTAATGACCTATACAGTGGCAGAATCACCTCTTCCTTCCTCGAGGATATACCCCTTGCAATACAACCCAGCTATAAGATTAGACGTGTAAGAATGCCCTTGCTTAAATCCATGTTTTGATTAGTACTTGTGATTATTGGGTGTATTTTAGGGTATTTTTTCAAAAATACAGAACAAAAATACTGGTTAAGTGCATTGGCTGTATCCTTGTTAGAAGTAATTGGTTTATTGTCAAATACACTTAATTTCGATCTAATAGAGTGTCAGTACAATTTGGGTTAGCGTTTGGTGGCCGGTAATATGTGCCAAATGTTAATTGGGACATTTCTTTCAGCTGTATGTTAACCCATAAGCATACTATATTGATCATGTGTGTAGCCGCGTCTGAAGGGATATCATCCTTTACATGCAAACACACTGCACCCCCCCCCCCCATCTATTCGATCTTTCTGGTAAAGCTTGTACCCAGGGATATTTTTTTATCCATTCAGAATCAGTATTCCACCACGTTTTTGTTATTAATATAATGTCTAAGTTTAACAGGTGACATTTGACTTCTAGTTCAACTAGTTTTAGTGTGTTCAAAGATCTAGCATTAAGAGACAACACATTACAACGTTCATGTGAGTGTAAACAAGATGTCAGAGGCTTGGTTCTATGTCCATTCTCCCCCTTTGTAACTAGTTTAAAGAGTGAGAGAGAAATGTAGCAATTCTTTTTTCCCAAAATCGTACTCCCCTCTCCTGCTTAGGTGCAATCCATCCCAGTAGAAAAGGGATGGTCTTTCGTTGAAGTCCTCCCAGTGAGTTAAACATGGGATGTTTTGTTTGAGGCACCATTTTCTCAGACATTCATTTAGTGCCTTGATTTTATTTGTTATGTAGGCTGTTGCTCGAGGCACTGGGAGGATCTCCGAGAAGCAGACATCACATCCCTTTTCAGCTAGGATGTTATATAGGGCCACAAAATCTTTCTTTAGTTCAGATAGAGTTGTTTTATTTCTATCATTTGTGCCTGCATAAATGACCACAAGTGTATTGTTAGTTTTTTCAGAAAATAGTTTGCTATTTTTGTGATATCAGATACTCCAGCCCCACTGTAATTGGAACAAGTACAATTGTATTTGTCAGGGTTACATATTAATTGATCAGTGTGTTTGGTGATAAAGTCACCTAGCACAAATACTGGTTTTGTAGCCCTATTTGGTGTACAGATTTTATTTGGAATTTGAAGTTCAGGGGTACTACTTGAGGGGCAATGTGACAAACTTTGTTTAAAAGCTGGAACGCTAGAAGGTGATTTGGGCCTGTGTTTTTGTTCTTTATTGGTCAGTTGTACTCTGGGTAGTGACTCATTAACATCGGGTTTTGTTTGGAGGTCTTCATCAGTTTGTAACATGTTGAATTTATTGGTAAGAGGGAGGGGCTGCACACTGTGTATTTGTCCTTCTCTCCTTTTTGTTCTAAGTTTGGGCACTGTTGCCCATGAATTGTCAACTTGTGGTTGTTTTGATAAAGGTACTTCATCATACACAATATCTGGTCTTACAGGGGACTTATATTAAGATCAGAAACCACTGAGCCGATATAGTCTTCTAACTCAGCTATGTCTGAACTCACAGATTCCCCAGTATGGAGTCTTATTATCTCCTGCTGTAGCATATTAATCAGTAAGCATTTGTCACAGGTAAATCCCTGAATCCATTCTCCATAAGCAAACATTACACAGACTTGGCAACAATTGCCATATACTTCATCACTTGATGTCATACTGTCTCTGTTTTTATAGCACTATTTAACAAGCAAAACAATAATTTGTAGATATGTCCCAGTCTGTACTTACAAGCCCAGTGTCCCTGCTGCCCCAGTAAACATGGCAGACACGTGCTTAGATACGCATGTCTCTACACACGTCTCCATGTACAGAGCTGCGCATTCCTGCACATGCTCACTCCCGCTCACAGGAGTGTAGCTGTAAGTAGCAGCCCGATCAGAAGTAACATTGGAGATGCTTCCAATTCAGGGAAGCACTACAGTGAATTTAAAATATTGTAAAACCCAGAAATGTATGGTATAGCAATACCCTAAATACCTCCTGGCAAATGTGGATGTTTCCAAGAGCACAGACCCTAGAGTTCTGATGCTTACGAGTACATACAGGACCTGGAGTGCCCTTTCCTGTGCTTAGAGCCCCACAGTCCTTGTGGCCAAAGCCACTCTAGTGTTACTTGGCAAGGTGTTAGTGGTCACTAGCCCACCTCTCTCACCAAAGAGTCATATAGTAGTTCAGAGTAACAACAGTTATAAAATTCAGTACATAAAATAATGCAGCCTCACAAGTGGTGACTGTCTCAAGGCTCACAGTCCAATATGGACACCCATGATCTTTACTTTCCCCCATGCCTATCCCAGCCTCTCTCAAAGCTGCCCACCGTCTTCAATGAGATGACCTCTTCCGGCAGTGCATTCCAAGTGTCTACCACCCTCTCTGTGAAGAAGTGCTTCCTGACCTCCCTCCTATACCTCCCACCCTCCAGCTTAAGACTGTGCCCCCTAGTGTTACAGTTGCCACTCAGCTTAAAGAGACTCTCCTTATCAACCTTATTTATCCCTTTCAAGTACTTGAAGGTCCCAATCATGTCCCCTCTCTCTCTCTCCTGTCTTCCAGGAGTACATGTTCAGTGCCCTTAACCTCTCCTCATATGCCTTACCCTGCAGACCAGCTATCATCTTTGTAGCCCTCCTCTAGACCTTCTCCAACAGGTTAATATCCAACAGGTTAATGTCCCCCCTCATGCTGTAATCAACACCCATTCTAAACAATGAGACAGAAAGGATTAATTCCTTCATGTAAGGCATATCACCACCTGAAACTAGTAGAAATAGTATGAAAACCTTAGTGTGAGACTGCCTTCCCACTTTGTGGCTTGATCAGACAGTTTCAGTTTTAAAATCAAGCTTGCAGTGTTGGGCATGTAGGGATCAGTGTGGAAGTGAGGATTGCCTCTGCCCAGGCACCCTGCACTTCACACTTGCTCCCTGGTTGCATAGCAACACTCCTGGGAGCACACATGGGTGGATACTGCTCTGCACACATCACATTGTGGGAGGATCAGTAGAGTGGTGCACCAGAGTTACCGCCCACTCTGCAGGCACATAAAAATGCACCACTAAAGTGAAACATACTCTTAGAACTTTTTGAAATTGCACCAGACAAGGCCCAGGACACAGGAGCAAGGTAAATACATGTTAAACTTTACTCAAAGCTAAAGAACAAATGTTTGATAGTAAAACAAATGTAAGGCATGTGCAGCCAATGACAAGCTTGTAAAGAATTATAACATTTATATCTCCAGCTCCTGCACAAAAACAGCCCATTGAAAAGGGTAACAAAAACTTTAATGGCCCTAGCTGCAAAGTAAAAAGATACTGGCAGGCTATTTAGATGCTCTACACATGAATCAATAAGAAACAAGAAAAGTAAGTAATTACAGATACAGCAGTACAAAGCAATAGTGGTCAGGACTGTAGAGTTATGTTTTACCGCTGTTTTTAGCATTAAGGGATAGTCATATGTCAATACATACAAAGAAAAACTACTAAGAAAAAGTTAAGGTGTAGATTTATATCCTGTATATGCACTGATAGAGTGCAAGGACATGTAAGACAGAATCATAATAGAACCATGACTTGTAAATAACATGAAAAACTAAGCTAAGGAGATAAAAGCTTAGTTAACATTTACATAAGTTGAAAAAATGTCTAACTGCTAAGACACAGAGGTAAAATGAGCTGTATCTAAATGCACCTCTCGAGTCCATAGGGAACTAGTAAGCTAGCTGAACATCTTTATCTATCTAACAGGCTAAAAATGAAAAACAGTTACTAAATAACATGAAGGGGATTTATGTGTGAGATTGAACAGCAGGTGAATATGAGATTCCATTTTTAGATATAACTCATAAGGTGGCTAGTACAGCTGTGAACATAAAGAGCTTTAACAGTAGTGGCAAGGCAAATGTCTATGTGGATAAACTTAGTAGCTGCTAATTGTGTGCAGATGAAACAATATTCTTTTCCTTTGAAATTCATTTAAATGCTGACTAATTCATTTAGTCTTAAGGAGACAGTAACACACTATGATGGAAACAGAGAGAACAGTTTATTGTTGCCTTACAGTGATTAACCATCAACTGAGATATGAATCTATTCATTAATATTTTGCCAAAGCATAAGATGGTCTGATATGGACAAATGTCTGATCAAAAATACAAATGTAAAAAATAATTTGTAATTACATTTTTTTGTTTTTTTGATATATACAGGAAAATAAATATTATGTTTGTATGTTTATTTAGAACCTTGCCCCTGATGAAGCCCAGAGTTGGGTGAAATGTTGGGCCACAGGGGATCACTGTGTTCATAGTAAAGCAACAAATAAAAGAAAATAGATTTTATACAAAACAACTGTGCCTGGTTGATGAACAATAAAACTTTTTTTCTGCTTTTTGAGGTGTGGGCACCAGTACTTAACTCCATACTGTAGATGCGGCCTTACCAGTGACCTGTACAAGGGCAGTATAACCTCCTCTCTCCTCCTACTACTGATTCCCCTAGATATGCATCCCAGCATCTTGTTTGCCTTTACTGCTGCTTTCTTGCACTGTGTGGAGTGCTTTAGGTCACTAGTGATCATCACGCCCAGGTCCTTCTCCTCCTCTGATGCAGATACGCGGACTCCACCCAGGTAGTACTCTGTCCTGGGATTCTTGGCTCCAATATGCATAACTTTGCATTTTTTGGCATTGAAGCAAAGCTGCCAGATCCTGGACCACCTCACCAGCCTTCCCAGATCTTCCTGTACATCCTGTATCCCTTCTGCTGTGTCCACTCTCCCACAGAGTGTGGTGTCATCTGCCTTCTCCAATGCCTTATCATACTGCCTCACCACCTTGAGGTCATTAGATATAATGGCCATGCTCCTTACTGAAGCCGCCATTGCAAAAATCCATTCAACATCTCTTAGATGTATGGAGAAGCTGCAACAGGCTTGGCTGCACATGAGTGGGGGCAGAAGGTTCTCTGCACCCTTTCCAGTTCAGCTCATAATCCATGTTCCTCTGTCCTCGACCCAGCTGATGATAGGTTGTGTAACAACACAAGGATAGATTTGCTGTACTAACAGGGCACTGGCAATAGGTTGTGTAACAGCACAAGGATTTTGTTTATGATATAAGAAATGTGGTATTAGTGAGAACACAGTGGTAAAGCAAGCAAAAGCCCATGAGGTTTAGCAGGGAGTCAGTTTCAGGGACTGTGAGACACTGTTCTCCAGGTTTATTCTCTACAGGAGTGGTCACAGCCCCTTGTTCGTGACCTTTTCAGAGTTGCATTGTGTGTTGGTACTTGGATCCATTCCCTAGTGGGTCATACCATAAACACAATGTAACCAGATACTCACTCTTCCCATATTGCCTGGATCCAGATCTCCTCCATGAAGGCTGGCAGTATAGTCTAGAGGTTAGAGTAGTGAGCTGTGAATATGCCTGGTACATCAAGCAGACCTGGTTCTGATTCCCACTGTGTGACTCTGAACAAGTCACTTGACATCCACAGTGCTCCAGGGTCTGCCATGAAAACAGGCCATATGCCTAGTGGGCCTTACTGGGTTACCAAAGAATAAAAAAAAGAATAGCAGCTGCCGCAATAATTGCTTGGTAACAGCTTTCACCTGCAGTTTTCTGATGCTCGATGTCACATAAATGAAAATTATGTACTCACCATAATACTTGATCTTCTTGGACAGTCTTGACCATTTATTCACACTACTGGCTTCTGAGCTGGAGGTGCTAGGACCGTGCAGGAGCCAAAAATCTTCAGAGGGCTGGTGCCAAGCCAGGCTGCATGCCTGAGCAACACCATGACCCTAGCTCATGCCACATAGCCTACCTCGGCAATGGCCCTCAACTGCCTCAGTACCTTTTAACTGAGGAGGTGCGGTGTAACTTAAGTAAGCAAATAATAAACCTAATAAGGGCATAAAATAGATCTTTGGACCCATATAAGAAGGGTCAACAATAACAACAGTGTCTTCAAAGCCCAAATTGAAACAAAGAAGCTGAGACTAGGATACAGAGAGAGAGTGAGCTAAAGAGATGGTGGGTCGGAGTGTGAATAAATGGTGAAGGTCATCCAAGAAGATCAAGAACTACACTGAGTGCATAATGTTCACATCTTCCTGGACATAGTCTTCACCATTCATTCACACTGCTGGGTAGAGTTCCAAGCTCAGACAAAAAATCCCCAAGCAGGGTGGTAGGAGATGGTGTTCACTCAGGACAGAAGTCCATTAAGGACTGTCCTGCTGAAAAAGGCATGCTGCCAGGCATGGACATCCAGGGCATAGTGCTTAACGAAAGTGTGCATTGTGCTATAAGTTGCTGCTCTTCAAATTTCAGAAATGTGGACAGAACCAATTTCTGTCAAGGATGTTGCAACCGCTCTGGTGGAGAGGGTATGAACTTGGCCTTCCAATTTGACCTGAGCCATGGAGTAACAGTTGCAAAGGCAAGCCACTATCTAAGCAGTGATGCATTTAATTGTAACTGGCTAGCCCAGCCGGTTAGCATTGAAGGAAACAGAGTTGCTTAGAATGATGGATGTCCTTGGTTTTATTGATGTAGACCATGAGCGCTTTCTTCATACTTCATATCCAGGGAGTGGAGAGTGAGTTCTTTCTCCCTCATTCTGGAAGTTTGGAAAGCATGTGGGGCAACACCAAAGGCTGGTTTAAAGGGAACTCCGAAACCACCTTGTGTAAGAACTTGGGGTGTGTGTGGAGAACCACCTTGTCTCTGTGAAGCATCATATATGGAGAGTCCATTACCAAAGTATGTATTTCAGAAACCCTTCGGGCTGAGGTAACAGCCACCAGGAAAGCTGCTTTCCAAGTTAGAAATCTGAGATCACATGTAGCCAGAGGTTCAAAGAGCTTGCAAATGAACATGTTCAATTCAAGATTGATCCCAGGGAGTGATAGGCTTCTTAACTAAGGGCCTTGTGTGCAGAATGTCTTTTAGGAACCTTATGAAGAGACGTAGTTGAGCCAGTGAAAGGTTCTGGACTGGCGAGTGATAGGCCGAAACAGCACAAAGGTGAATCTTAACAGAGGAGTCCTGTGGTCTTGTATCTGAAAGCTCTAACAAGTACTCCAAGACTTTGTCCAGCAGACATCAGAATTGATCCAAACAGGATTTGGCACACCATTCAGAGAAATGTTTCCACTTGGCTGTGTATGTCTTCTGAGTAGAAAGCTTGTGCGCAGCCAGGAGGATCTCTGAGACTCATTTACAGACCCTAAACCTGCCCACCTCTATCTCTTCAGGAGTCAAATATGAAGTTTAAGGGAGTACAGGTTGGGATGGACCAGGGACCCCTGCGTCAGAAGGTCCATTCACGGGGGTAGAGGCTTCAGACGGACCACAGATAACTTGCTGATCAATAGAAACCAAATTTGTAATGGCCATGACCAGGCAATTGGAATCATTTCTCTCTGGTAGGTTTTTAGCCTTAGCAGCACCCTCTGAACTAGTGGAAGATGAGGAAATGCATATAGAAAGCGATCTGTCCACTGCAGTCTGAATGCATCCTGACAAAAAGTGCCAGGTCATAGATTTCTGGAGCAGAATTGAGGCAGTTTTGTGGTGAGTGGGGATGCAAAAAGGTCCAGCTCTGGAGTTACCCGCTCATTGAAGAGTGACTGTATGGCATCTGGTGCTAATGAACACTTGTGAGGATCTGCTTCAGTCCAATTGAGTTAGTCCGCTAGATTGTTCTTTTCTCCTGGCAGGTATACTGCAAAAATCAGAGCATTCTGCTCCAGACACCACTCCCATACCCTAATTGCTTCCCTAAAAAGTGGATAGAAGTGTGCCCTGCCTTGCTAGTTGATACAGTACATCACTGACTTGTCTGTCTGCAGAAGGATCACCTTGTGACTGACCAAGTCTACCAAGGCTCAGACTATTCTCATTTCTAAAACATTGATGTGGAGATGAGACTCCATCTGAGTCCATACTCCCTGGGTGTGAAGGACCTGACAGTGAGCCCTCTACCCCAGGAGGAACACATCTGTGGTGAAAGGTATCTGAGACTCTGTTGGAGCAAAGGGTAAACCTCAAAGAAGGATGTCCTCCTATATCCACCATGCTAGTGACCGATGCAACAATTCCATCAGTTTGATGGGGTACGACTGAGGATGCATGGTTGGGTACCACTGAGTACTAAGCATCTACTGAGTGGTCTTCATGTGCAGTCATGCTAGAGGTACTATGAAGACTGAAGCAGCCATGAGGCCTAGCATTCATTACATGGAATGAGCCCACACTGAGCCACTCTCCAAGATGAAATATGCCATCTGAAGGATGGCCTTCTTTCTGTCTTCCAGAAGGAAGGCTCTCACATTGGTAGTAACCAGCAAAGCTCCTATGAAGAGGAGTTGCTGCAAGGGTTGAAGCTGAAACTTCTTGAGATTTAGTAGGACCCCCATGGAGGTTAGGAACTGAGTTACTGTGTTTACTGCCTCCTCCATACCTTGTCTGGATGGACTTGCCAGGAGCCAGTTGTCCAGGTACGGAAATACTTGGAGCCTGAGCTTTTGAAGGTGCGCTGTGAGAACTGCGAAGCATTTTATAAAGACTCGAGGGGCTTGGCCGGCAGGCTGGCACAGCAGTTGGATTTCCATCTGTGACACCAGCGACCCAGGTTTGAGAATGAGCCCGGATCACTGGAGAGCCGGCTAGGGAGAGAAGACTTAAGCATCCCATGACTGCTCGTCTTCTGTGGGGGGAGGGCGGGGACCATGGCCGCAGCTTGTATGACCACAGGAGGAGGCTCAGGGAACAGCAAGCTCCACAAGCACATGAGGCATGTGGTGGACATTGGCATGTAGTGCCTGGACATCTGGGCATACACCACACGCAGGGGAGAAAATGGCAGAAAAAGGGAGCACTGGATTACCGAGGGGAAGGCGCTCTGGTATGAACCCTGATTGCTCCCACTTACCTGGCCTCAATAGGGGAACCAACAAAACTAGAAAATTTGGGGTGCACAGCCCAACCTCGTACCCACCTGGGGTTAAACCACAGCTCCATGGGGGATCCTCCAGGGTTCCAGGTAGGTGGAGAAACGGGGGGTGTGCCTAGGCATCTCTCTACTGAGTGGGGCTCCAAGGTTAGGAGTATAAATAGAGAGCAAACAAAAAAAGACTCGAGGTGCCAAGGATAACCCAAAGGGCAGGACTCTGAACTGATAGTGCTGACCCAAGGCCACAAATCAAAGGAACTTGTGGTGGCTTGGGTGTACCAGAATATGCTGGTAGGTGTCCTGCATGCCTAGGGATGCCAACCCAACCAGTCTTGGGGTTTGAGAAGTGGAAGAAGGGAGACCATCTTGAACTTCTCATGGTACGGAAAATTGTTTAGTTTTCTGAGGTCGAGGATGAGACGCATGCCCCCTGCCTTTTTCAGAACTAGAAGTAATGGGAGTAGAAGCCTGTGTTGCTTTCAGCTTAGGTACTACTTCCACTGCCCTATTTCTTAGTAGACCCACAATCTCTGAAGTGTGAAGGTCTGACTTGGCAGTCGATAGGTGGGCTGCCTCTTGGCTGGACAATCTGGGGGGGATTTCTGAAAAGTTCAGTAAGTACCCCTCCCAAGTGATCCTCATGACCCATTTGTCTATGGTGACGGAGTTCCACTGGTGATAAAAATGAGATAGGTAACCTGCCACTGGAGAGGAGAGATTCACCTTGGGCAGTTGAGGTAGAGCTGGGGCTGAAGACTCAGAAGGTGTCACTTGGCACTTACAGGACCTGTGTCTGTTGCTGCATTATCTTTTGCAGCCGAGGAGGCTGGTGCTTGGCTGGAGCTCCTCTGCCTCTCCCATGAAAGGACTGCTTGTTATGAAAAAACTGATGGCCTTTTTCTCTCTGAGGGTGAGAGTGGGCCAGTCTAGCAGACCTGGTCACTATTCTAGTCTTCTAAAAGAGCCTCAACAGACTGCACTACTTCAAGCCTAGTTTTCTACCTTCTAAATTCAAATCTTCGGTTACGGGCACTTCACTTAAAATACATCAGCAAATTATGTCCTATATGGGGCTAAACCCACAAAGAAGTAGTAACCAACCTATTCTTGGTCATTTTAACTTTAGAATAAATAGAAAGTCTTTACCCTGCAATTGGTTCCTGGATTTCATATATTTCACAATCCACTCCTTTTTAAGCAAAGGTGATATACTTCCATTGAAGGTTATACTAAATAGAGAGAATTTACTTACCAAATATTTAACAAAAGCGTTGCTATTGAAAGTAGCTTTAAAGGTTAGGCAGTGTAGCCACCAAAACACGTTCCCAAATTAAGGCTCTAAACCTGTCCCAGCAAATAGTGGAATCCACTCACCTAAATCATAAATCCAATAAGCATACAGTACGGGATTGGGCCCTCATGACCCACCCTCATCGGATAGTTAAAGCTGGCCTACTACCAGACTCCCTTAGTGATCACCATATGATTTATATGGTGCGCAAAATTTTCCAACCCAAGGCCCCTCCCCCCGCACACTTTTTATCAGAGCTTACAAATCCATCAATTTAACCCGCTCTCCTAAATGACCTCTCCAACATTGACTGGTCAGTCATCACCAGGGCCACCTCCATGGACGAGGCCCTAAAATCTTTCTCTACTAACTTCCTTGCCATCTGGGACTTGCACGCTCCTCTCAGAAGATCCAGAGTAAGAGGTGCACACTTTCCCTGGGTAACAGCCCATGACCAAGCCTGGAAATCTTTCAAGGCTACAGGAGATCAAACGGCCCTTCTGCACTACCGATCGCTAAGAAATGCCTGCACTAGACTCATACGTCAGGCCAAATCTAACTTCGTCTGCTTTCAACAATAACTTCGCTCACCCTTCACATTTCTGAAAATCTATAAAATCCCTTCTTACTCCCCCGGCCCAACCCCTGTCTCCCAACCTCAATATTGGTGGAAGCATCATCGTGGATCCTTGCACGGTTGCCACCGAGTTTAATTCACATTTCTCCTCCACAGCATCCTCTCTACTTGCCTCCTGTCCCCATCCCCCGCCGTTTATCCCCCCGGCTGTATCTTCTCTGGCCGCTTTCTCATTACGCCCAGTCACACCCGACCAGGTACTAAAAATACTGCAGTCACTCAACCCTTCCAAAGGTAAATGCCCATCAGGCCTTGACTCCAAAATGCTTCTGCTCTCCGCACCTGCCATAGCCTATCCTCTTACCTCCCTCTATAACCTGTCTTTTAGACGCGGGTCCATCCCTACTACTTGGAAACAAGCCACGGTCATTCCCCTTGCCAAAGGAGGCGATCTTTCCTCCCCATCAAACTACCGTCCCATATCACTGCTCCCCATTCTAGCCAAAATTCAAGAGTGCCTTGTACTATCCCAGCTCCACCTCTATCTTGATGCCGTATCCTTCTTCACCCCTTTCCAGGCCGGGTTCAGGAAAAATCACTCCACCACCATCTCGCTTCTTCGCCTCACCAACACCATCCTTACAGGTATGGACAAAGGGGAAATTACTGCAGCTATCTTTATCGACCTGGCCAAAGCCTTCAACAAGGTCTCGCATCCCCTGCTGTTAGCTAAACTTGTTCAAGCTGGACTGTCTGCATCCGCAGTTAATTGGTTCCATTCCTACCTGGCAGGTAGGACCCAATCAGTCCAGGTTGGCTCGGCTACTTCCTCTTCTCTCCCAGTCACCAGTGGAGTCCCCCAAGGGTCTGTTCTTGGCTCTCTGCTGTTCTCTATCTTCCTCAACGACTTGCCTGATGCATGCCCACATACCGCCATCCACATGTACGCTGACAACACAGTGTTGTTCACCTCTGGCCCTTCCCCGGAGGCAGTTTCATCCCATCTGCAGAAGGACTTCAACTCCATCCAACGTTGGTTCCACGAAAATCAGTTATTTTTAAACTCAAATAAAACAGTCTCCCTCACCTTCGGCACTCGGGCTAAACTAACCCGCCTTCCTGCCACCCCATGATTTACACTCTGGATGGCTCCCCACTGAAGGCCTGCACTTTCTATAGATATCTCAGTGTCTGGTTACATCAGTACCTTGACTTTTCTGCGCACATAGATGCTCTTCACAAAAAACTGCATCCCATGCTGGGTGCCCTTTACCGCAACAAAAATTGCATCCCTCTACCAACACAACTAGCAATAGTCAAAAAATGGTCCTCCCAATTATGGATTACAGTGATGTAGTCTATGGTGCAGCCCTACAACTTCCCTTATCCAGGCTTGAACCCCTCTTCAACTCCTTCTGCAAGTTCGCTTTGGACCGGCCTCCTAACACTCATCACTGTGTCCTCTACCAGTCTGTGGATCTCCCCTCTCTCCATAACCGGGAACTACTACACTGTGCTAGAACTGCAGCCAAGTTCTGGACACAGTCTCTCCCCTCCTACCTGATGTCCTTCCTAACAGCCCTCCTCCCACCAGCTTACGCTCTCAGAAACATCAACTTTCGGCTCCTGCTAATCCCGTACAGATCCACCCGGTCTGGCCAAGCCACTTTCAGCTTCAGGTTGCCCAAATTATGGAACTCCCTTACCTCAGACATTAGACATGCCACCAGCTCCCCGCACCGGAATGCTCTTCTTAATACTCACTTCGCTACATCCTGCTCCTGTTTTCCTGCTCCTCCCCCTAGTTCCCCTCACTACCTAACTTCCAGCTTTTAATCTTCGGTCTGGGTATACCTTTTGTACTGGGTAATATATATTTTTTTTTTTGAATTTATACCTGTCTATTGTAAGTGTGACTGCTCTCACCAACTGTCTTGTACCACACTTATATTTATGTTGCTTTTGTACACCTTATCATTTGTATTTATGTACACCTTATCATTTATAACCCCCACCCACCACAGGCGATCTGGAATCGAGCGGTACTCTGCTTAGTATGCTTTCCTGGTAAAACTCTTAAATAAATAAATAAATAAAGGCAGGCTCATTTTGGACCTAATTTGGAGACTACTGGCTCTCAAAATATATATTGAAAGATATGAAACAAAGAGTTTTGAAACCTCATCCTATAGCCAATCTTTACCAGCTGTTATTGGTCTCATGGTACTCTCTGGATCCTGTAATTCCTTCCTACTGGCTCAAAGACACCAAAAGTCCCTCAAAAAATTGGCCTACTCTTTAGAGCAATATCTACAAATATACCCCACTAGATAATCTGAGACTGAGTCAATGCAAGATTTTACATAATATATATTTGACTCCAACGAAACTGTACAACTTTGGGCTACTAGAGTCATATTTATGTTTTAACTATGATTTAACACTGGGCACAGCTATTCATATTTTCTGGCATTGTTTGAGAGCAGCAGAAAACAGCTGGACTCTGGTCAAGAATAATATTGGGAGAAAATTAATGTTACAAGATGTTATCAACTTTGAGATGTGTATTCTGGGTAATCTTAACTCAGTTAAGCGAGAGGATAATAAGTTTCTTATATCATTATTGGCTATCTCAGCAAAGCAAACTATTGTTAGACATTGGAGGGATAAAGATGACTTAACTTGGAAAGAGTGGACTGCAAATATTGTGTTCAGTCTTCAAATTATATGATTGATTTATTTATTCCATAACAACATTAGCAAATTTTATTACAGATGGGAAAAGATTTATAAATTATTATGTTACGTTAATATCAGGTAGATGCCATCGAAAGGGGCATTCATAACCTGTTGCTGGGTGTCAGAAGAAAATCCTGTGGTCCAAGCCAGGAATGTCTCCTTATGCATATTCCAGCAGTGACAGCTTGAGAAGCAAAGTCAAATGCACCCATGGCTGCCTTTAGCTGGTGACTGCTGGACTCTATACCATGGGTTACAGTCTGAAGAAGTGTCTGCTTAGTATCAGATTCTGATAGAAATTCTGCCAAAGATTTAAAAGAGGTCCAGAGGACATACTTGAGTGAAGAGGAAGACAAACGTGATCACAGGAATAGGCGGTGCTGTGCCAAGTGGCTAGCCAATGAACAAAATACGAAGAAAGGCACAGCACTCGTAGAATTTAGTTGCAAATTGCAATATTTTATGTGAAAAGTGCCCAGAGGACACCCACTAGTCCCAGTGCTTCAACCCTTCACTGGGTTTTCCTCAGGGGACAAGAGCCACCCCCTGAGGAAGGCCCAGTGAAGGATTGATGCGCTGGAGCTAGTAAATGTTCTATGGGCACCTGCTGAGTACAATATTGCAATTTACAACTAAAATCTCTCCATGAGTGCTGTGCTTTTCTTCATATCATATTCAGAGGACATACTTTTACTGGGAAAATGGCCTTGAAAACTTCCTAGTCACATGTCCAAAGCATCAGTCCTGCAGGATTCCTTATTAATAGGGTGCACCATAACCTCTTGAGGAAGGACAGCCTTGTCATTTTCTCCAAAGATGACAATTTTATCTGCAATAGGCTGAGAAGCCAAAATTGGCCTATGCTTAAGAGGAGAATACTTACAGTCTATTGTTTTATAGATGGAAGGAATAGTGGCCAGCCTAGCTCACACCATCTCCAAAAGGGTTTCAAAGGCTGGGGGAACTGGAGGTTTGAGGCTAACTGGCAGGTTTGGAACATGGAGCCACTTGATATGCAGCCATTTACCTGGGTCGGGGCAGACGTCTCAAGAGTCAAAGCAGCCTATATATTCCTCAATAAGGTTTGAAAGGAAAGTTCTTCCTGAAGAACAACAGTAGGAGCAGGAGATTTGTCCTCTAGGTTGCAAAAAGTGTCATCATCATTGCCCTCAGAAAGAATGAGGTCAGAATCAGACTCATTCCCCTCCAATTACCACTTGGAAGAAGGAGCTGGAAGAGAAGTGGACCATGTAAGGCCTCCTCCAGGCCTTGGCATCAGCTAGTCAGGTGACACCAGCACCCAAATAGGGACTGGAACCAGAGCCGACGCCACTGCCAATGGTGCCAGTGCCAACGCTGAGCCTGGTGCCAGCCCCAATGGAACCAGCACTGGAGCCCTGTCCAAGGAGCCGGCACTGGAGGTGGTGCTGTCCAAGCACCCAGGTCAGAAGAAGCCAGAGAAAGGCCTGGACATGGCATTGGAACAGGTCTAGAAAGGGCCAAGTCTGAAACCAGGCTCAAACCATCCAGCCAAGACTGGAGATGGTACCAGTGCCGACCCCTGCGAAGAGACAGAGTTAGGGAGAGCAGCACTTGGAACCAGTGTTGGCTGTGTGGTTACCGTCAAGGTAAAAGACTCCACTGGTGGAACAAAATGTTCCACCTGATCCAAATAGCCTGGATGCAGACCTGAAGAACCTAGGCCTGAAGGCCCTGGCTCCAGGTACACAGGAAGGGGCAAACAAGCCAGACACTTTACCCACTAATCCATAAGAGCTGCAAAATGGTGAAACTGCCCCTTAGAAACCCTGCTAGAGGACAGTCACTCACTCTGGGCCCGAGACCTTGATCAACCACGAGCAGAAGCAGTCAGAGAAACTGGTGCTGGAGAAGGCTTCCTGCTTGTGGACCTAGAAGGCCTCTTGGCTGACGTACCAAAGGGTGGCTTCGAAGGGTACCATTTCTTCCCCTTCCAAAACTAAGAGGAAGAACCCAAGATCGAGTGGTGTCAGGGTCCCTGACCTGGATTGGAAATGGGCCCACTTCTTTTTGTGTTTATGGGAGGACTGTCCTCTCCTCCCCCCGGACTGCCCATGGTCAGACCCCCCCTTCCCTCCGGAGAGGGTGACAGACCAGACTCAGCCTAGCTGCCAGAGCAGCCTTCCAAAGAAGACTCTCTACCATCACCGTTGCCCTCCACGGTCGACTCCATTGTTTGGTAGGGCTGAAGAAACAGACAACCTAAATAAAATAATAAACAGAAATGAATACGGAATGAAGTAAATGCTGTTGTCATATAGATGTGAAGATCTGACTCCCGGGGGGTGAACAACGTCATCACTGAAGCACACTCGATGTCAGGAAATAAGGAACTGAGGTGGTTGAGGGCCATTGCTGAGACAGGCTATGTGACGTGAGCTAGGCTCGCAGTACCACACATGCACACAGCCTGTATCAGTGTTGGCCTTCGGAAGATTTTTGGGTCCCACAGGGTCATAATGCCTCTAACTAAGAACCCAGCAGTGTGCATAAATAGTGAAGACTATGTCCAAGAAGATCTGACCAATCTCTGGAGTTGCTCCCCCTCCCCAAAAAAATACGTATACAAACATGATGTTCCTTTCTCTCTATGGGAGAACCCGCAGCAGATCTTAAACAAATCATTAGACATTCCTTGATGGCAAAGTGTGACAAATTGTGTAGACAGGGGGCCAATGGTCACTAAAAAATGTAACATGGCTAACAAACTTTCTAAGTTACTGGCTAACTGGCCACCTTGCCCACTAAGTGATTTTTGAATCCTTAATAATGATGACCACTGAGAAAATTGATTTGACTACTAGATTTTGAATTCTAGTGGTCAAACTAACCACCACCATGCAAACTTATTTATCCGACTCTGCTAGAGGGGATACATAACTCAAGCAGGGTATACATCTATTTTTAGGACTTGGTGCCAACAAAACTTTGACTCTCTGGGGTGACAGGTGTTTTTGGTGCAGTATTAGCCACTGCTTAGTAATTTTAGATCACAAATTGTGGTGAGAAAGAAATAAAGTGACCAACTGGGAATTAAATCCCAGCCCCCAGACTGCCACCCTGGTGCTCTATCCATTGAGCTACAGGCTCACATAGTTGGCCAAAAAGCACTTGGGCCTAAAGCCCAGTGGTTAGTGTACCAGGACAATATTCTGGGGGCCTGGGTTCAATTCCAAGTAGGACACATTGTTTCTTTCTTACCATAATTTGTGATCTAAAAATGCTTAGCAGTGGCTAATACTGCACCAAAAACATCTGTCATCTTCATTGTTCCTAGCTGCAGGATTTGCAATACCAGAGAAAAGGAAGTGTGTGTGGGAAGAGTCAGGTCAACCATATGAGCCTATAGCTCAGTGGTTAGAGCACCAGGAAGGCTTTTCCCAGTGGGTCACATTATTTCTTTCTCACCACAGTTTGACTCTCTAGGGGTGAGAGGACAAAAGCCCTTGTTATTGGCTTTTCCTTCCCCCCATCAATGGCAGCCGACTTCTCCACTGCTGTGGGGAAAGGGAGCACACAGCTGTTTGTGACCTGAAGGTGGCAGCCAGTCGGGATGCACTCAAACCATTATTCCTCTCACATTATATTGCACACTCCCTAGTGGTCTTCCTGAGTTACTGCTCCTCCCCATCCATTCCATTTCAAACACCTCTTTGCGGTACAGTATACTGCTTTCAATCCATTTCCATCTGCCAACCCAACTTATCTGGTAGCTTCAAGTCACCTCTCCACCATGATGCTAGCTTTCTGGTCCTTCCTCCTCCTTCTCCTAGTCCTGCTTTCCTCTCCCCGCAATGAGAAACTCCTCTGACACCAATGTCCAAACTTGTGCCACTTCTCCAGCACCAGTACATAGCCCCTACCCACTTTTTAATGAAAGCTGTAGCTCAGGTGCACGCTAATCCTTTTTGCTGTTTTGTTTATAAATTGCAGAATTTCACAATACAGATCTTTCAATTTCATGTTCACTCATAAATGTTGTCAGTAAGAAAATATTAGCATGGCAAGAGAAATTTAGTACTCTATATGTAACTTGTAAATATAGTTACATCATTTTATACTACAATAATACTTTTAATACTTTCTAAAACCTGTCTTTCACATATATGTAAGAAAAGTGTGACCCACTGGGAATTGAACCCAGGCCTCTGGCATACCGTCCCAGTGATCTAACCTCTAAGTTATGGGGCTCACATGGTTAGCAGTTTCTGGGCTTTACTTACAGACACACACATTCCTTTCTTTGTGTTGCATAACCTGCTACTAGGCACGTATCAGAGACACAACCAGATAACTTCTCAGTACAGTAAAGCTTAGTAGTTAGGGCACTGGCATGTTATGCCAGGAGCCTGGATTCAATTTCCAGTGGGTCACACTTTTCCTTTCACATTTGCATCACAATTTAAAAAATTGCCTCACAGTGGCTTTACTTGCTGTACTGAGAAGTTATCTAATTGTCTGTCTGACATGTGCCTAGTTGCAGGTTATGCAACACATAGAAAGGAATGTGTGTGCCTGAAGAGAAAGCCCAGAGGCATGCTAACCAGGTGAGCTCCATAGTTTACTGGTAACAGCACTAACATGATATGCCAGGGGCTTGGATTCAATTCCCAGTGAGTCACACTTTTCCTTTTATATTTCCATTATGATTAAAAAAAATTGCCTCACAGTCACTTTACTGTATTGAGAAGTTATCTGGTTGTCTCTCTGACATGTATGTAAGGTAAAGCTTATTTATTTTAAATAGCTCCTCAACAGAATGATTCAGAATGCTTCACAATATTAAAAACATTTACAATAAATACAAAACAATATAAATAAATACCATTTCTATAACAACAAGCATGAACAAATTACTTACCATAGTAATGTTGTTTGTTCCAGGGGATCCCTCATTATGCTTAACTATTGCAGTGAGCCCAGCAGGTGAAGCTGCCCAGAGTGTGTGTATGGAATTTAGAATGAAATTCAAAGCTCTGCACTCTAGGCGTCATTACATTCCACGGCCTAACATCAGATCCTTCATAGCCTAACCAAAGGGGCCCACCCACCCAGTCTACTAACCTATCCAAAGGTAAATCAAAATGAGAGCCCAAAGAGCCAAGCATGGCAAATGAACAAAGTCAGTATGAAAAAAATGCTTTCTGTGATTTGTGAATAAACAACAAGTAATGCTCAAGCAATTAAAAGAGGAATACAAACTGATTATTTTGGAACCTTCTCTTAGTTCTAGAAGGGGAGGTAGAGTGGGAGATTTAAGTATAATGAGGGATCCCTTGGAAGAAACAACATTACTATGGTAATTATTTTCTTCAAACCCTAGGAATCCCTCATTATACTTAACTATTGCAGGCTAAAAAGCAGTACCTTGGGAGGCTGGGTACAGAACCTATTTGGGGAAAAGGTTCTGCAGTACAGCAGTGCCAAATCTGGCATCTCTTCCAGACTATACCTCCAGTCAATAATGCTTTGTAAAGATGTGAACTGTTTTTGATGTAGCTACTTTACAGATTTCCAGCAAAGAAACATCCCTAGTTGCTGCCTCAGATGCAGCAGTGCCACGAGTGGAATGCACCCTGAGATCCTGATGTGGCTGTTTGCTAACTTTAAAGTAACAGAATTGGATGCAGGCAATGATCCAGCGGGCAATGGTTCTCTTTGAAGCTGGGTCGCCCTTTCTGGTTCCATGTCATCTCAGTATAAACAATTTTGTTGTGGTAATTATTAGAGTGGTCAAATCGCTGTATGTAATATCAGTGCTAGTCAATTAACTCATATGTCAGCACATCACAGCCAAAATCTGCGCTGACAAATTAATTCCCCTTTTCAGCTGCCACTGGAATTTTCTCTTCAGCACCTGAAGCTTTGACAGCCCTAGATTGTATTATCACAAAAGAATTAAACTACACCTCCAAAAACTCTTTCCTGATTCATTCAAGTCTACATGATTCTCTGAGGCTGTGTCTCCAACTCCCATTCTGGGTATTTCCCACATGTCCTTCCCTGTCTACAATAGTATCTTTACCTGCTGCTCCTCACATAATCAGATCTTTGTGATGTTACTTCCACACTTGATCTGCTGGATATTCCCCTACTTCATTTTACTTAATGCAAAGCTATAATGGAAGAATAGAAGCCACAGAAGTGCTGTCATTCTCGGTTAATGTTGGCAACATAGATCCGAACCTTGCTCTGAGATAGAGTAACTGTGGAGATCTGTGCGAGGAAAGGCTGGTCTTACATGATGATGAAGGTAAGGCTTACATCCTGGCTGTTTCCTGAAGAACTATACCTTCATTGGGGGCTGGCTCTGGGACTTAATCTGTGCTCTCAGTAAGGTCTCTTCTTGGGACTCCTGACAAGCCAGTGCTGCTTTGTTTTCTAAACCTGCAATAGCTGTCTACTGTATGCCACATGACAGCCTAGATTTACTGTCTTTTCTCAAGGAAAAAGAGCCTTAAAATAACAGAATTGTTGCAGGTCTGCTGCGTCCTGCAAGTGTAAACTGTGCTGCATCATCACATAGAAAAGGTACAGTTACTATTTTTTTTATGACTTTGACAAAATCGAGTCATTCAGACTGTCACTCTGTCAATTGAAAATGTGATCATTGCAATTCCAACCCTCAGTCAAGTCGACAGGCGTTAATTCCTCAGGGCAGTCACTCTAATAAGCTGCTGCATACTCTGCCTCAAGGAAATGCAACTAAGCAAATACATGTCAGACTCTGTAATTGTTCCATGCTGAAATGTGCCATTAGCGAGTACTGTTCTGCGTGTATTTGCTCGCGCTGAAATGCTTGCGCTTAATTGCTTGTGTTGACATGATGTGATACCGCTCTTTTCTACTTTACCATACGTGGGGAACAACTGAGTATGGGAAGACATGTGGTCTTTAGTACACACCAGGTAGTATCTCAGGGACCTCTTGATGTCCAGGCTGTGCAGCCTCTGCTCACCAGAACTGGACTTTTCTGTAAAAAACACAGGAAGGGTGATGAATTAGTTCAGGTGAAACTCAGACGCCACCTTGGAAAGGAATCTTCTGTTAGACCTAAGAACTACCTTATCCCTGTGGAAGATGATGTAGTTAGGGTCAGTGCAGAGGGCTTGCACACCTTTCTGGCTGAAGTGATGGCTACCAGGAAGACTGTCTTCCAAGTGTCATATTTCAAGTCTGCAGTGACCATAGGCTCAAAAGTAGTTTCCATGAGCTTGGCTATACAGATGTTCAGATCCCAGAAAGGGACAATTTTCCTAACAGGGGGAAACAGATACAGAAGGCACTCAAAGAACTGCGCCACTGTGCTCTGCTTGCCCACTGATGCATAAGAAGAAATAGTTGCAATGAACCCTTAGGGTAGCAGGCCTGAGATCTAAGGTTTGCAGGTGCAGGAGGTGGTCCAAGAGTGTGGGCAGATCTGCCCAGAGTGGACTGAGCTGCTTAGTGACACACCATAGAGAAAACCTTTTCCATTTGGAAGAATATGTTTTTCTAGTAGCAGGTTTTCTGGACAGTTTAAGGAGCTGAAGAACTTGGTCCGAGAATTGAAATTCAGAATATTCTAGCTCCTCAAGAACCAGTCTTTGAGGCATAGAGACTTGAAGTTCACAAACGTTACTCTGCCATGGGACGTGGTCAGTAGGTTGTGTCTCAGGGGAAGATGGATGAGCTGTTTGACAGAGAGGGCCAGGAGTTGGGAGTACCAAGGCTGTCTGGACCAATCTGTGTCTATCAGAATTATGGTTGCAGATTAACTCCTCAGCTTAAGAAGAACTCAAAACAACAGAAGAAACAGAATGAAGACATACAGAAACTTTTATAACCAAACCAGGAATAGGGCCCCAATGAGGACTATACCCAGTGCTGGAGGTCTGCAACAGTAGAAAGGGAGTTGAAAATTGTCTTTGGATGTGAACAGGTCTGTCTCTGGTGTGCCCCATCTCATGGAGACTGTAGCCAATACCTGTTTGCTCTCATTCATGATGGGCCTGGCAGATTCTGCTGAGGGAATCTGCCAGGACATTATCCTTCCCTGGGAGGTAGATTACTGACAGGTGCACATCCAGTGAGTAAGCCAGACTCCAGAGCTTCAGAGTTTCATAGCTTCTGTGCACAGGTTTGAGGACCTTGTTCCCCCTTGTTTGTTGATGTAATACATGGTGGTGGTGTTGTCTGTCCTTACCTGGACAGACTGACCCTTGACCTGTGGTACAAATGACTGAAGAGCTAGAAGCACTGCACTTAGCTTCAGCTGGTTTATATGCTCCCTAAACTCCTGAGGAGACCATATCCCATTTACTGTTATGTCCCTCATGAGGGCACCCCAGCCCAACATGGAAGCATCTGTTGTCAGGGTAACTGTAGGAACCTGCACCTGGAAAGGTACACTTTCTCAGAGGTTGTCCTTGTCTTTCCACCAATCCAAGCCTGTAACAGGGTTTTTGTGACAGGCACCAGCTTGGAGAGGGGATGTCGCTTTCGAAACCAATGGGCCTGCAAGTGGTACTGAATGTCCCTTATCTGAAATCTTGCTCCTGAAGCCACTGCTGTGGTAGAGGCCATATGCCCTAGAAGCTGAAGGAAGTGCCTTGCTGGGCTGGGCTGACATTTTGAACTGAAGAGTGAGGCCTTGGCCCACTACTCCCAGGACCCACTTGTCTGTGGTGATGTATTTCCAGTCCTGAAATAAATGAGCCAGCCTTCCCCCTACTAGAAATGGGTTGGCAACCTGGACAAACACATCAGGGATTCTGTTTGGGCTGAGACTTAGAGGATAAAGCCTAGTCAGCCCTTCTGAAAGCCCTCCTTCCTATAGAGTAGTCATAGGGCATGGGGTAGAATAACCACTACCCCTACCTCCCCTTCTTTGAGGCTCATAAAACATAAAGGCATTTTCCTTCTCAGTATTGCTTTTGTAAGAGGTTTTCTACTCTTGAACTTTTTTCATCTATGCCTCTGTTTTATCAGCAAAGAGGGAATTATTCTCACATGGAAAGTCCATTGCTTTTGTCTGGGCATCATGAGACAAATTAGCTGTCCTTAGCCAAGCAAACCTCCTTAAGGAGACAGCATGGGCCATCGCCCTAGAAGCAGTGTCGTTTGTGTCCACTGCCATGTGGAACTGATACTTAGTGACATCCAGGGCAGTTCTAGCAGTGTCTACTAAGTCCTGAACCTGATCCCCTCAGATTTTGTCACACCGGGCCAGAACTGCGTTCTAGTGGGCTATCGGAGGAACCGGTAAGCCCATAAAGGCTCACATGGCTTGAAAAGCCTGGAAAAATTGCAAAGCCCTTGTCATGTCCTCTTGAGAGGGCATTTTCACTTTGTCTACTGGCATCTCTTTTTGCTTTTCAGCAGGAGAGGCAGCAACATGATTCTGTTTTTGTTTCTTTTTGGCAAGAACTGACTGCGAAGCTTGCTGTGAGGGTCTTTTTTGTTTTTGCGAGTGATCCTTAGAGGGTCTGGGATTATTGGCATGTGAAAGACCATCTACTGTGTGTTCAGGTGACCCAGAAGTACACTGAGAGGCCATAATCTGCACCAACTTTATATTTTAGCTGTCTTGACAAACCTGCTTTAACTTCACAATACAAAATGTTTAATTGGGACAAAGGCACCTAAGACACAATTGTGGTAGTCTGTCTAGGTAGAAAGAGATATATAAAAAAATACACTACTGCAAAAAATCAGAGGTCCTGTTTTCCTTCAGGTTCTGCCTGACATGCCAATGATCAACAGACAGAACTGTCAAAAATCTCCGTAGGGACAGAACGTGGTTGAAACCCTTCTCAGGTCTTTTTTTTCTTGTTTGTTTGTTTTTTGACAAAACTCAACGCGACTTGCATCTCTGTTCTCGGAATGTGGAACCGAGACAACAGTAACCCAAACACAGAAAATTAAGTTTTAATAAATAAATAATAAAGCAACAGCAAGACTTAGGACTATCTGACTAACGTTAATGCTGACGATGGAGTTCTCAAGTTCCAGGGACCGCTGAGGACCGAAGAACTTGTGCTAAGTAAATAAAAAAACAGTAAAACCCGTAAACTACAGAAAATAACTAAGAGGGCTGAGACTAAGTAAATAATAAAATGAAACAGTGATACTTGTTCATGTAGTGACTTCCTTAAGCGAGTTGCTGAAGAGAGCTCTTCGGGGTGTCTTGCTTGTGCAAGCAGAAGAAAAGATCTGACATTGGGCTGCAGAATGCAGCAACACCTAGAGGGAAGAAGTTTGAATTTCATTCTAAATTCTAAACATGTGTTCTGGGGCAGCTTCACCTGCTGGGCTCACTGCTATAGTTAAGCATAACGAGGGATTCCTAGGGTTTGAAGTGTTAATTCAAATTTTTTTGCATAGAATATTGCACAATCTGTGTAGTTCTAGGCATTCCTTCAAACATTCCAAACCATCCCCAAGACCCCTTGTTTGAGCAACAGTCTTAGCAAACTGCATTGCCATCTCCACACTCTGAGCATGTACAATTTGAACATGCAACTATTGTATGTTTAAGTTCCACACAACATCTGGAGTTAGTTCACATTCATGATGAAACCATTCAGGACACTACATGCATTGCACCATCTCCTTTGCTGCATTGTATAGCTGCCTGCAAATAAAGTGGTAACAAAACTCCTTACAAATTTTTCTACAGCTTCTCTCTCCCCCCCCCCCCCACAGGATTCCATTTTTAAATGATGCAATCAAATGTTTCCTCATTTATGATTGGTTCCAGTGGCATAATGTAGAATCATTTGCTCTTACAAAGTTTGACTGGAGTCACTATCACATACTGTTCACACTCGCTGTGCCCCACATGCCTCTATATCTCCAGGATGTTCGCAATTGATTTGTTTCTCTTGACTACACAACAATCAAAACCTTTTTTTCAAGTGAATTAGCACCATAATTTGTGGATAGAGAGTCATACATTTCTAGCAAAGCAGAACTGAATCTTAAGTTTGAAACTACCACCCAATGATTATTATTGACGTTTGTGATCTGTGCAAATTTATTTTCTGGATATTTAATGGTTTTCAATGATTGTCGAGATGAACATGTTTGGAATCCATACATTCCTTCATACTGATTGTTCAACAATCCCACTGTATGACCAATATGTTCATCTATCAGCCACATGCATGGTTCAAGAGTTTCTTTAATCATTCTGTCTCCTATTTTGCTTAAGGGTGCAGCACAAGCTAACATGTTTGTTGAAGGAACAGTCATTAGTGCCACAATTGATGGTTCTCCATCTGATCGTAATTCACGTTCAAGCTGAATATTATCATCAATAGATTCTCTTAATTTACTGTTTCTGATAATTGCTCTAAATTCTTTTCTGAATGTCTATCATTATGATCAGATTCACAGAAGTTTCATTTAACTTATCTTCTGTATTGTTACGGATGTCTTCTCGATATGGCTTCAGATGACAGTAAGCAACTTTTTTATTCTGTAAGTCTCCTTTGATGCTTTCAAGGCATATTCCATTCTTATCCATTTTTTGAAACTCTGTAATAATTACAAGAATATAAATCAGTTTGAAACCAAAATATGATCTTTGAGTATGTAAAATTGAGAACTAGATATGGATAATCTCTTAGAAATGGTGGCTAGATAGTTTTGATACATAAAGGATACGGAATAGGGACATGTGGAATAAATGATTTAGTTTCATCAGTGGGTGCTGGCAGGTTTTCTGTGTCAGGGAGTCAGCAGAACAGTGGGGTGTGAGTTTCTGATGGTGCAAAAAAAGTTGAAAGCAGAATAGATGGATTCAGTGATAGCAAATGCAAAATGGTGTTTAAAATACAAATGTACGAATATACAAAAATAGCCAGAAACCCTGTCTAATCTGCTCTAGTTTGCAAACACCCAAGTATCTACTGAGGGATCCACCCCCCAACTATTCACTTCTTCCTCTTCGACATCCACACCCTCACTCTGTCCAATTTCCACTTTTACCCTGTTCCAGCCTATCTTGAAACTGTCTAGTCCTCAGGAAGACAACTTCCTCTGGCACCTCATTCCACAGAGCCATGACCCTCTCAGTGAAAAAAAAATGTCTCATTTCCCTCTTAAAGCATCCCATCACCAGTTTGAGGCAGTGTCCCCTAGTGATACTGTTGCCATTAAGGTTGAAGAGACACTCAGAGTTCACTCTAATGAAACACCAAAGGTATTTAAAGGTTTTGATCATGTCATACATCTCCCTTCTATCCTCCATGGTGTACATGTTGAGACTTTAGAGTCTTTCTCCTTGTAAAGTTTGCCTTTTTACTCCTGGAGTTTCTTGGTCACTATTCTCTGTGCCATCTCCAATAAACTGATGTATTTCTTTAGGTAAGGGCTCCAATACTGCACACTGTAATCTTCCCGGCCAGTGACATGTTCAGTGACATGATGATGTATGCCTTCCTACTGGTAATACCCCTGGCTATGCATCCCAGCATCAGATTTGCTTTGGCCACTGCTCTCTTTCAGTGTGCCAGGTGCTTCAGGTCACCTGTAATGATTACACCCAAGTCTTTCTCCTCCATGAACTTGGTGACTTGCACCCCAACCCATATTATAGGTGATATCAGGTTTCTTTGTCTCTAAGTGCATTACGTTATACTTTTTGCCACTGAAAACCAGCTGACAAATACATGACCTTCTCTCTAGTTAAGCCAGGCCCTCTCTAATGTCATGTCTCCCGTCTTCAGTGTCCACTCTCCCACAGAGGTTGATGTTGTCTGCAAAAAGGCATATTTTGCCTGTTACCCCACCTGCAAAATTGCTGAAGATTTTATACACCGGGCTGAGCACTGAGCCCTGTGGGACCCTGTTAGTGACTGGTCTTTAGTTCAAGAATTCACCACCAATACCACCACCACCAATCACCACCTTCTGGTTTCTATCCTGTAGCCAGTATTTTAAACACTTAGACAGTTATACCCCTACTCCCAAGTCCTCCAGCATACTAATCAATCTCCTGTGAGGAGCAGAATCAAAGGCCTTGATGAAATCTATATATAGCATGTCCCCTGCTTGGTCTTTGTCCATTGTCCTTGTTACCCAATTACAGGAATCAATTAGGTTGGTCCAGCAGGACCACCTTTACATAACCCCATGCTGCCTATCATCATGGATTCCATTATCATCCAGAGAGCTAACCAGTCTTTCCTAAAGAATGATTTCCATGAGCTTCACCACTATCGAGGTCAGACTTATCAACCAATAATTACTAGGGTCATCCCTCAGCCCACACTTGTGTAGCAGCACTACATGTGCTGTTTTCCAGTCCAGTGGGACAACTTCAGTCTCTAGAGAGGTGTTAAACAGGGCTGTTAGGTGGCCCATCAGCACACCCACTAATTTCCTCAGAGCCCTAAGGTGTATGCCATCCAGTCCAGAGGATTCATCCACGTTCATGTCATTTAAACCTTTCCTCATCCTATCAATTTTGATCTTCCTATCTGTGACACCTCCCATCCACCCTGGTGACCTCCCCCCCTTCTCCCACTTGAGGACTTGGCTGTCATTCTACTTCATGAAGACTGAACAGAAGAACTCGTTAAATACCTCTGTCTTTTCAACACCAACCTTCCCTAACCCTCTTCATTTTTCAGCCTAATTATCCTCTCTTTGATATTTCTCTTCTCCTTGATGTACTGGAAGAGAGCCTTCTCTCCCATTTCTACCCCTCTTCCAGCTGCAATTTCTTGTTGGCTTTGTCCAATCACAGTGCCTTGCTTACCTCTTTAGTCTTATAGCTGTACTCCTCCCTTCCCTTGTCCTTCTTGGTGCTTCTATACTTCTTAAAGACTGCCCATTTGCTCTTTACCACCTCGCTATCACCCTGTCAAACCAGTGGGGTTTCTTGGCTCTGGATTTTTTACTCTTTATCTTGGCAAACTCATTGATGGCTGCCAACAGCCCTTCATTGATAATGGCTCATTTCTGGCATACCTCGATTATCCCAAAGAAGTAATTATAATGTTTAAAATGACAAGAAAAATATTTTAGGTGATTTACTAATACTCAAATCAACTGTTATGTTAATTCCACCTAACCAGCCCGGTGGTGCTGAGGGTGGAGGTGCTGGATGCCACACCTCATGCCATGCCAGTGACCTGGGTTCAGTGACAGACTTGGGTAGCCAGGGGTCAGCATGGGAGGGAGAGGATGGAGCATCCACAGGACAGCTCTCCTCTCCCTGGGAAGAGATCCAGGGTCACTCAGTGTCCTGCTGACCCCTGATGGAGATTGAGGGTATTGCAGGCATACCAGCCTAGTGTAACATAGAAACATAGAAGATGACGGCAGATAAGGACTGCAAGGCCCATCCAGCCAGCCCATTTTTTTCTACCTTATGAATGTGCCATAGGTCTTTACTGTGTCAATGGCCTAGCTAGTCATACTTATCTGTATTGCTCCCTTATGCCTATCCCATACCTGTTTGAAGCCCTGCACTGTAGTCATATCCACCACTTCATGAGGTAGGCTGTTCCATGCATTCACCACCCTGTCTGTGAAAAAGAACTTCCTCGCATTAGCCGTTAATTGGCCTCCTTCTAATCTCATGCTGTGCCCTCTTGTAGTACTATTTTTCTTATATTGAAACATGTTAGACTCTTTCACTTTGTTAATGCCCTTAAAGGAAAGCTGTCATTTGCAAACCTTACCCTCCGGTTATGCTTTTTTGTGGAAAAGTGCCATTTTGTCTGTACAGGAACATAATTTAATTTAAGATCGAAAAGTCCACTACCCGGAAGTATGGTGAACTATCGGGCAGCTCCATTAACTGTAAAGGTGAGGCGATGCACCCTGTTCTTCAATGCATTTGTGGCGCGGGGTGCAGCGCCTGTGCAGTTAATGGAGCTGCCCGATAGTCTGCCTACTTCTGGTAGCAGAGTTTTCAATCTTAAATTAAATCACATTCCTGTACAGAAAAAAATTATGCTTTTCTAGAAAAAAGCTTAACTGTAGGGTTGAATGTCTCAATTATATCACCTCTCTCCCTCCTTTGCTCTAGGGTATACATATTGAGCTCCATTAATCTGCCCTCATATGTTTTCTGATGCAGTCCTTGCACCATTTTGGTTGCCCTTCTCTGGACTGCCTCCATTTTGTTAAAGTCCAAGTGCGAACTCCAGTACTGCATGCAGTACTCCAGATGGGGTCTAACCAGTGTCTTGTAAAGAGGGATTATTACCTCCCTTTTACGACTTGTGATACCCCTACTAATACACCCTAACATCCTTCTAGCCTTACCTACTGCTTTAGTGGTCTGCTTGGATGATTTCAAGTCATCTGTGATGATGACGCCCAAGTCTCTTTCTTCCTTTGTGACTGCCAGCAACTCTCCTCCCAACCTATAGGTGACTTCAGGGTTTCTCTTCCCTATGTGCATGATCTTGCACTACTTTGCATTAAACCACTAAGTTAAGTTAAGTTAATTATCCGGAAGGACCCAGAAAGTTAAAGCAGGAGGTTTGTTCTCATCCTCTCTGCCTATCACCAGGGGAGTTCCGCAAGGCTCCATCCTAGGATCCATTCTTTTCTCTCTATATATCAACAATCTTGACCACCAGATAACCAAGTCAAACCTGCATTTCTTTGTAGATGACACAGTTCTATATACCTCTGGCCCCACATTATCTGGAGTCAGAGACCTCCTCCAAGCTGACTTTAAGCAGCTCGAAACTAATCTAATTAATGCCAAGCTGCTACTAAACGCCAAGAAAACTAAAGCCATGATTTTCTCTCCATACACCTCTCGCACTACAACTCTTGACACATCTGAAGACCTTATCGTCACCTCTTTAGGAGAATGATTGGAAATTATTTCTAAATTCAAATGTCTTGGCATCTAGCTTGATAACAAACTTTCCTTAAATGATCACCTCGAAGACCTGTCCAGGAGATTAAAAGTCAGGCTAGGTTTCTTTTTCTGCAATAGGTCTTTCTTTCCATTGGAGACCAGACTCAGGTTTATCCAGGCCACTTTCTTTCCCCTTCTGGACTACGGCGACATCATTTATAACACTTCAGCAATTACCAACCTCCATAAATTAGACACCCTCTATGACTGTGCCCTGCATTTTATCTCCAACTCCCTGTACCGAACTCACCACTGTGATTTGTACTTAGCAATTGGGTGGACCTCGTTAACCATTAGGCGTGCACTCCATGCCGGCACCTGGACCCTAAACCTTCTTCTGAATAAACTCTCGAGCTACCTAACGTCTCTTGTCCGTATTTCCCGTAGTGTTTACTCACTCAGAAAGTCGGACTTCATCCTCCTAGATGTACCTAGGACTTGGACCTCCTTTGGTAAACATGCTACCTCATGTTCCCTTCCAACCATTTGGAATTGCTTACAATCCTTGCTGAAATTATCCAGTACTGTCCCTGTTAACTTCTTCAAAAGGATAGCTATTGACAAATTAAAAGATATACTGTATGTAACTGCTTCTAATCTCCATCTCCACCATAGTATTCCTCACTTAGCCATCACCTACCTTCCCCCCCTTTTCTCTCCTCTTATTTGCTTTGTACTCCGTAACCCTCCTGTTCCTTACACCTCCCTACAGGCTCATGCTCATTATTTTAAGAATGTTACTTTATGACCTGAACATAATGTACCACTTTGAATCTGTACTGTATATTAATTACTGTTATGTCATTCTATATATGCATTGTGTACTTGTCTGTAAACCTGTAATCAGGACCTCCTTGTGAATGAGCTTGCTCAATGGAGTTTTCCTGCAATAAACTTGAACTTGAACCCCCAGTTGCCACTCTTCTGACCATTTTGCCAGTTTATCCAGATCTCTACTTATTCTGCCCACCCCATCTGGATCATCTACTCTGTTGCAGATCTTGGTGTCATCTGCAAACAGACAAACCTCACTCTCCAGTCCATCTTCAATGTCACTGATGAAGATATTAAAGAGAACTGGCCCCAGGACTGATCCCTGAGGTACCCCACTTGTGACTTGCATCTCTTCTAACTGTACTGTTTACCACCACTATCTGTTTTCTGCCTGCCAACCAGTTTGCCACCTAGTTGATCAACTTCTGCCCCACCCCGAATCTACCCAGCTTATTAATCAATCTTCTGTGTGGAACAGTATCAAAAGCTTTGCTGAAGTCAAGGTAGGTGACATCAACTGCACCCCCTTGGTCCACCACACTGGTTACCCAGTCAAAGAAATCTATGAGATTAGTTTGACAGGACCTTCCTGTTGTAAACCTATACTGTCTTGGATCCTGTGTGCATATGGATTCCAGGCGTTGCACTATCCTTTCCTTAAGAAGTGCCTCCATAATCTTGCCCACTACTGAGGTAAGACTGACTGGTCTGTAGTTCCCTGTCTCCTCCCTGCTACCACTCTTGTGGAGCGAGATCACATGAGCCCTTCTCCAGTCTTCTGGAACCTCTCCTGTGCTCAGAGACTCACTAAACAGTTCTGATAAGGGCTCTGCTAGTTCCACCCTTAGCTCCTTTAGTACCCTGGGATGTATGCCATCAGGTTCTATTGCCTTTTCCACCCTGAGCTTAACGAGCTGTTGTAGGACCCTTTCTTTTGTGAAGGGACTTGTACACACCTCCCTCCCCCCTGTGTCCATGGTGCTGAGCTGTGGGCCGTGCCCTGCCTTCTCCTCAGTATATACTGAGTAGAAATATCTATTTAGGATATATGCCTTTCCTTGGTCATCCTCCACGCACTACCCTTATCCCCTTTGATTTTAGCAATACCCTCTCTGGACTTTCTCCCTTCACTAATGTATCTATAGAAAGTGTTGTCCCCTTCTTTTACAGTTTGTGCTAGTGTTTCCTCAGTTTGGGCCTTTGCCTGCCTTACTACTTTTCCTGCTTCCCTTTGGGAAGTTTGGTATGCCTTCCAATCTTCATCCTGCTGTGTTCCCTTATATTTCCTGAAGGCCAACCTTTTGGCTCTGACCTTTTCTGCTACTGTTTTTGCTCTTGCTTTTCTCCCTAACACACTAGGATTTTGCTCCAGCTATTGTATCCTTAATGCTTGCCCACTTTGCCTGTACCCCCTCACCTGTATTTCTTCTTGGCAGGACTAACTTAACTCTGTTGGCCATCATATCAAAGTTAGCTCCACTGAAGTCCCATATGTTTGCCTTGGAATGGGATGATTTAGTTCTAGTGGCCAAATTGAACCATACCATGTGATGGTCACTGACCCCCAGGTGACCTTCTACCTGGAGATCTGTGATCCTTTCCCTGTTAGTCAGTACTAGATATAGGATAGCCCTGTCTCTTGTGGGTTGTTGTACCAGTTGTCTGAGGCCCTCCTCCTGCAAGGAATCCACTATGTGTCTAGTTCTGACAGATGTTCCTGCTGGTATTGACCAATCTGTATCTGGCATGTTGAAGTTTCCAATTATCAGAACCTCCCCTTTAGTGGTCATGTTTTGAATATCTTCTAACAGTAATGTGTCTATGTCCTTCCCTGGTCGTTCATATGGCTGTCCCATTTCCTGTTTCCAGGGTGACCCACAGTTCTTCTGGCTCCTTATGTGTATTCTGAATTTCTGTAGCTTTGATATTCTCATTGACATAAAGGCCTCCCCCTTTTTTGCACCTTGATCTCTTCTGAACAGTACATAGCTGGATACTGAAGTCTCCCAAGTGTGGTTACTGGTGAACCATGTCTCATTAATGGCTATTAAATCCAGTTTAACCTTTGTCATTGTAGCCTGCATGACCTGGGATCTTGTTTCCCAGACTGCGGGTATTTGTGTACATGATTTTCCATTGGCCAGATTTTAGTGCGTTGGTTGTTGGACGAGGTCCAGCGTTTCCCCTGTGTGTCATATGGGGAGCCGGAACTTTTTCCTTACCTGGTGATGTAAATGAACTGCAAACATGATGAATGCCTGTTTGATCACTAGCTGAGGGGGTAGGGGTGTTCTTCCCGTTAGAAGTATCAGGTGCTGCACGCTTCTCTCCATTTACAAGCGTAAATATTCTGCAAAGACACCAAACTTCTGCCCCAATACACTGACTCTCTCTGAAGTCAGATGCAGTCCATCAAATTTAAAGAACCTTTGCTTCCAAAACTGTTGCTAGTTACCTACAAATTTGTGTCCTTTTTCCTGGCACCAGCCCTTGAGCCACATGTTTAGCTCACCTATCTCCCCTTCTCTGACCTTCTGTCCATCTGTCCCCTCTCCCAGACCAGCAGGATCTCAGAGAAGGAGATGCTGGATGAAATGGATGATAGTTTGTTTCCCAGCCTGGTCAGGTGTTCTCTGGTCTCCATAACTGACAGGCTGGTGAGATTATTAGTCCCTATGTGTACCAGGACATCGATGTTTTCTCCTGCTTCCTGCACAGTTTTAGCAATGTGGTCAGTGTCTCTCCACGCTAATGTACCTGGGAGACATCTGACCATTACCCCCAGCTGGAGGTAGGTATTAACTCCCTGAATCATGGAGTCTCCTGTGATCGGAAGTGTTTTGGATGAGTTTTGTAGCACTAGCTTCTGTGCGGCTGTGTCCTGCTCTGGGGTGTCCTCTGCCCCTTTGTTTGATTTTGGAGATAGAGGCAGATATCTGTTTTTAGTTTTTATATGGTTTGTGGAGGTGATACGTTGGAGAACATTGAGTGATGGGGCACCTGATTAGCCCCTCCTAACCACCTGCCAACCTCCCAGACCAACTACCCTTTGCAGTCGCGGTGCTTCAGTTAGATGTTAGGGAAATGGCAGTCAGTTCTTATATTACAGTTCCTCCTGAATATGTGATTTGAGGTGCGCCATCTCTGCCCATGCTGCCTGGAGCTGAGCCCTTAGATCTCCAATGGTCCACCATGTAGGACAGCATCCTAAATCCTGTATAACTGCCCTTTTGAAAAGTGTCTCGTAGTACCTGCAGTTAATAATATCCATTTCGGTTGAGTTGCCAAGTTTATAACCTGTCGAGTTGCCAAGTTTATAACATGGTCCAAGTAATTAGGAGGAAAATGAAAGCAACATTTTTTTCTTTCATTTTCTTGTTTTTTTTGTTTTTGTATAACTTGTTATGACAAGTTAAATTACTTGTGCCCCTGTAAATGAGGTCACTGTGTGGATACCCCTCTGATCCTCCCCTTCCTGCTTTGCTACTGAAAATGTTACGACTGTGCTATTCTGTAAAAGGAGTGTAGCATGGGGTGGCTGGGGATGGGGTGGGTGGCTGGGCCCTTCCCCTGCCAAAAAAGAAGAACCATGGATGAAAGAAACAGGGAGGTAAGAGCAGAAACAATCAACCAACAACAAATGCAGTAGCCCTGAAAGCTTAGCCTAATGATAGATTAAAAAATAAAATAAAATAGTAGCAAACAGGAATTTTTCTTAGCCTAATGATAGATATAAAAGTCATAAAAATGTAAGCACCACCTGTAACAATTTCACAAAAGATATACCCTGCAAAAAAACACTTTGCTACAGAGAAAAATAAAGCAGTAACAGAAGATATATATTCCAAAAAACAATTTGAATCAGAGAAGATTACAGCAGTAATCTGTAAGCGCAAAACAGTAACAAACCTGTAGGCACACCCTGTAATAATGCAGCAGAAAGTATAGCCTGCTGCAGCAATTTGAATCAGAGAAGATTAAAGCAGTAAAATGCAAGTAAAAAACAGTAACAAACCCTGTAAGCACAAAAGAAAATAATAACACACAGTAAATCTGCCTAGCTAAAAGAAGCCTTAATCATTTTCCTTGCTCTGATACTGTTGTTCCTTGCTCTGTCCTTACAAGCAAACCTATAAGAAAAGAGCTTAGGTGAAGCTAGGTGCCCTTGCCAGCAAACCTAGCCAGAGTTCGGTGCCAGGGTGGAGTGCGGAAGACACCAGCAGGGTAGCTGTGTGCAGGCGCACTACACTCCAAGAGGGAAAACAAGCAATACCCTCACTTTCCAGACAAGTGATGGCACTCTCCAGGGACCCCACCGTCACACAGCCAATGTCAGGTTCAGTTATTCGGCTGTCCCAATCCCTCCTGCCTGCCTTGGTCCAGCGATGGTAATGCTCCCAGATCAGCAGATCAGGTAGGCAGGGGGAGTGTCTACCAACGATTCCCCAGAGGGGAGAGCTTCAGACAGGGCAGTAGAGGGCAGAAAGTGTGAGAGGGATGCTAGAGAGAGTTCCAGGATTGTGGGAGATTAAAATAGAGTTAAGAAAAATATATTAATTCCACCTCCTTCTCCAACCAAGGGAACTGACAAAGTCTGTGGTAATAGTAAATGGATGTATCCTCCCTGCTACTTTGGTCATCTTTTACCACAGATTAACCTCTGGCCGGCTAGTACCAGATGACTCAGTCTCATTTCCAAATCCATGTCGCCTGCATTGCAAATAATAGCATTACCAGTGCAATGACTTGCAGGCACGACATGGATAATTTCCTGATGGGGGAGATATAACATGATGATTAATTTGTGGATTATAGTCTATTATGAAATGTAATAAATAAACATAAATAAAAAAAAAACTTAGATACAGTATATTGTCTAGTCTATTCTGATGTCAGTCAGCCACCTTTCTGACCAGATTGCTTACATAAAAACATGGAAACATAGACTTTGACGGCAGATCAGGACCGCTTGACCCACATAGTCTGCCCATTTCCCTACCTACAGGATAAGCTGCAGATCCTAGTTAACCAGCAGCCTATTTCTTCCTGCATTCCTTTTCAGCATTCTCATCCCAACATCAATGGCAAAGGATTTGTAGCCCTTTTCTGGGGGGGCACTGTAGTATTTTTTTATCTTTATCCTGCACACGATCCACATTCTTGATCACCTAGGTGTACAACGAAATACAAGTAATTAATCATATCGCTATAATTGTGTCTGCAGTAGGAATAGTATTATGCCTTCGTATTTGTATTGCCATGTTTTGACAGACTGGTGGATTAATTTGTTCCTAGCAATGTTTGATGCTCTCATCTACAGTACCTGTGAAAAAAAGGAATATTACACTCCCAAGTCCAGACCTGCGGCATCTGACTCCCATCAACAATGCAGGTTTTGGAATGTATATTACTCCTTGAAGCTTGCCATTGTGTGCATCACTGTATGGGTAATGGAACCAAGGAAGGTGTGAATAAGGAGCGGGTACATTGATGGAGCCTCGCTATCAATGGAACCACGTGGTACAGAATGGGAACCCTTTTTTTGGTATTTTACTCGCTGCTCCCCATCCAGTTGTCTTTAGATAATGCATACCCAGTCATTTCTTATTCCTTACATAGTATATTGAGCAGTTCAGTCATTTGGTCTCAGAATACCAATGATTAAAGGACAGCACCAGCTGAACTGGATAGAACAAAGCCGATATGTGACAGGATTTCTAAGTGTTGCTCTGCAGTGGTGACATCACTTTTGCAACACATCAACATAATAATGTCGATATATATTTCAGTACAATAATCATGTTCCATGCATAACAGGTTTTCATCATACAATAAACTTACATTTTCATGAACTGATGATGTGACATCTTTGATATTCTTTATATACGACTCAATATCTTCATTAGACAGTTCTTCCATAATTACTTCGGGGTTACATTGGCTTTCCACTATCTGTTCTATATCAAAACATATGCCATGAATAAACATATTTACTGAAATATGATAGTCTTCTCTGTATTGCATAGAAGTGATTATATATTATCAGTTCAAGAGCTTTACACTGATATATTGGCATGTAATGGTATCACATTGTTATAATCCATTTCATATCTTAACTACTATCTTTTATTATTTCTCAGTGTTACAAAATGTACTTAACTGATTGGAATGCAACACTGGAATGAGTTCTGTTCTTGATTTTTTTTTAATTTTGTTTAAAATGAGTGCATACACCTTTACACACCTCACATGGAACCCATATTTCCCTTTTGTACATCATGTAAAATGGGATGCAGTTTGTTGTACATTGTTTTGGTGTACAGTAGCCATCAGACATTATTCATTAAAAGTAATGATCCCAATTGTCCAGGTTTTCACTTACCATTTTACTATGACTTCTTTTTAGCTCCTGCTTTGTTCTTTCAGCTAACCCATTTGTCTGAAGATGGTAGGCGGCAGTTATTTTGTGCTGAATATTCCACTGTGAATAGGTTATTACTGACCTACAGTAATAAAAATAAAACACATATAATTATTCTTTTCAACATTCCATCATCAATCAATGCCGAATGACTGGAGTGATGCATTTTAATTATGAATCAGATTCCTTAAACAGTTTGTGGATAAACTCTTATTAAAGACCTTCCTAACAATTTTGAAGACATTCACAATTTACGCATCTAGCACTTTACTTATGAAATTAATTGTAATAATATAAAGTATTCCCAAGTGTTACAGTAACAATCAATTAGTCAACCACTAAGAGTTATGTGGCACATAAGGACCTGGTGAATTTCCATACAACATACTTATGTCACTGCAGAATTCTCTACCTTGATCCAAAAGAGTTTCTTTTGGAGCTCCATGCCTGTTAAAATTAAGTAACATTATTTGTAATACTCAGTATATATCTGTTCTGTAATAATATTTAATAACAAGCCACATTTGCCGCCATGACTAAAATCTAATATTGGAGTCTCGAAGTGCAATGGGTGTGGATCTGCAGTTTTCCAGGAGACTTTCTGATGACTCGTGCTGCCCCATATGCACACATCTCTCTTTGTTGAGAGAGGAAGTCACTAGACTCCTGTCTGAATTGACTAGGATTCAGAGATCCTCTTCCCCCACTTCCCCCACACAGGGGCCACTGAGACTACCACCACCATTATCCAAGGGGTTGAACAGAATATGGAGGGCTGGCTAGATCCTGGTGGGCTTTGAGTAGGTAGAGACAGAGAAATCATTGACTCCCTGTAAGGTGCATTTCTCAGACAGCTAGTCAGGGAGCACAATTGTGATGAGGCAATACTGGATCTGTTGTTCAAAAACAGGGTAATTATTGCTGATGTCATTTTTGGAAAGCTGTCTGGCAACCAGGGATTGCTGTACATTGTGGCTCAACGTAATAATGGAATAAACAAAAAAAACACTAAGATAATGGTTTGGTAGATGAGTTTCAATGCTAAAAGCTCTTTTGTGAATTTGTAAAGCAGGAAGCCTCCCACTGTTTCCTGAGCTACATCTAACCCCTGCTTGTCCCTTCTCCCTCAGGCCTCCTCTCATAGCCCTTTGGGCTAACAACATCTCCATAGTCACCTCCGACAGGGATCTATATGCCTCCATGGTGAGAAGAGCCTGCTGCCAAGGTCCCCGAGCCCATGCTTGCAGGTACAGCCCAGACAGCGCTCCTGGAACTCAAGCCTGCATGGCACTCTCCGTAAATTTTCAAAGGACAATTGCCATTCTCTTGGGGCAGCTCTTATTGGTTGCCTGTGGTCCATGAGCTCCTTGTTTGGCTCCTCATCCTGCCCGGCATTTCAATACCTCCTAACTGGATTATGTCACTACCATCAGTCAAATTAACCTTTATTCCCCTAATCCTGTATTGCCTCTGATTTATGGACTGTTTTTATACTCAGTCAGTGCTGCATCAGAATTCTGGCCTTTGCAGGGGATCTTGTCTCCTGCAAACCATTGATTTTTCTCATGTGCCCACTGCTGAATTTCTTCAGTTTAAAGTGTCATTTTACTTGTACTTAACTGTGTGTTTGAACTTTGAATTTTAGAGGGCTAGACTGTATTCCTGATTCTGTGTTAGAACTTGAACATTTCTGAGCCTCTGCTACCAAATTGGGTTTTTCTGTGAAAGCCGCTTTCAGTTAATTCTCCTGTCCAACCACGACTTGAGCTTCTTTGTTTCTCCCCTTTGCAGACCCTGCTGGCACCTAGCTCACTGTCTGCAACCCCCCCCACCACCACCACCACCACCGTGTCAACATTTCCATTAGCAGATTATATCTTCTAGCCACTAGAGGGCCCAGTTTTATGTGCACTCACCCAATCCAATCCCTGTCTTGTTTCACTCATTGTGTGGTCAATCTACCCCTATTCATCAGTCTTTGCCCCCTTCCTTTTCTACTTCTGTCAAGGCCTATCTCTAGCTACCTGTTTTCCCCAAGTTTGCACAACTTGCTAGTGGCTGTCAGTTCCCTCTGGCAGTGGCCACTTTTTCACTGACACCCCTCCCAGTTTCACTGTCCTGCACTCCCCCCCATATCCAATCTACCCTGACCAGTAAGCGCCCCCATCTACCTACAGCATGCCCACCCCATGTTCCCTACTTCCCTCTTTCTAATTCTCCTTTCTATCATCTCTAACACAACTCCACAAACTTCTCAATTTAAAACCCTGCCCCCTCTCCCTCCCCACGATCTCAGGCCCCCTCCTTCATTCTTGCTATTACCCCTCTTCTCCCCAAATATTCTGGACTCACTTCCCCACATACCCTTGCAATGTTATTGACAGCTTCTACCACCTCGCTTTCCTTAGTCTCCTGATTATCCACTCAGCCAGTCCCCCTCCCCCCCAAACACATCACGAATACTCTGCGCACCACAAATATCCTAAACTACACTTCCTGATACTTGCACTCCTATTACTTGCCTCAGGAAATGTACATCACAATCCTGGTCCCCTCCCCCCCACTCCAGTTACTATCCTCCCATTAACATACAACCTTCCAACACCACCTCTGTCCTCCCAAAATGCCTAAATATCCTTCACTTAAATATCTGCAGCCTTGTCCCAAAAATTGATCTGTTACGGTCAATGATGATCTCCCTCACTCCAGACATACTAATCTTAACTGAAACTTGGCTGAATACTAAAATATCTTATCCCTCCATTGCCATCCCAGGCTATTTCTTAATCAGGCAGGATAGAGCAGGTAGGGGAGGTATGTGGCCATGTATATCCAGTCCTCTCTCCAATACACTACTGTTCTTTCATCTGTCTTACCCTCTACCTACGAAACCCTGGTAGTAAATATTGCCCTGCCTTTCTGCTTTTCTATCTTTATTGCTGGTATCTACTGTCACCCAGGTATCAAGCCCTCTGAATCTATTGACCTCATCACCTCTATAGCTTCCGTCTCACACAAAGGTGAGCTTTATGTGTTAGGTGATTTAAATATAAACTGGCTGTCATCAGCCACTTCTAAGACACAAAGTGATATCTCTGCTCTAAATACCTGCCAACTCATCCAAGAGCCTACCCAACTAAATCACAAAACCCAAAACCACTCGCTGTTAGACTGGGCTCTCACCTCCCACTCTCATCAAGTCATCAAGTCCGGCGTCCTCCCAGATGCCCTCAGTGATCACCACCCTATCTTCATGGCCAGGAAAGTTCACAGACCTAACCACTACATAACATCCTGCAACTCCGCTCTTTCAGTTCCCTTGACTTAAACCCTCTCCTTAATGATATATCTAATTCTGATTGGTCCCCAACTGCATCTACCACTTCCATTGACCAAGCCCTCACTTACTTCAAAGACAAATTTATAGCTACCTGGGACTTCCATGCCCCATTCAAATGTACTAGAGTCTGAGGTATCCATCATCCTTGGATCACCCCTGAATTAATGACCTGCCTCAGGGAGCACGATAAAGCGTGGGGGAAACACATGGCCTCTCAACTCCCATCAGTCCTTACTAACTATCACAGGCTAAGAAACACTTGTACTAAAGCAATCAGGCTTGCCAAGTCTGACTATTTTAAATCCTTTTTCCTCAATAACATAAAGTACTCCACTCACTATTCTCCCCACTTCGCATCCCCACCCCCGTGCTTAATATATACAACACACTGGAGTCTGAACCTTGCATAGTAGCTCAGGAGTTCAGCTTCTATTACACCTCCTGTGCCTCAACCCCTCTAAAATCCCTTCCCTCAAGCCTCTCCTCCACTCATTCTCCCTCTCCTACCACTCAACCCCCGTCGTACCCACCCCCCTTCTCATTTTGTCCTATCTACCCCGAAGAGACACGAATGGCCCTCCTCTCTCTCAATCCCTCCAAAGGCTCCTCTCCAGTTGACCTTGACCCTAAACTTCTCTACCTCTCAGCCCCAGCTATTGCACTACCCCCTCTCTCTCTCTCTCTCTCTCATTCTAAATCTCTCCTTTATATCCTCCTCCATCCCTACACCCTGGAAACATGTGGTGGTCCTCCCTCTCCCTAAGGGTGGCAATCTTTTCTCTCCTGCCAGCTATCACCCAATCTCCCTCCTCCTCGCCCTTGCTAAGATTCAAGAACACCTGCTCCTCTCTCAACTGACCTCTTTTCTTGCTGACTCCTCCTTCTTCACCCTGTTCCAATCTGATTTTCGGAGGAACCACTCCACTATCACCTCCCTCCTTAGGTGCACTGGCTCCATCCTTACTGGGATGGATAATGGCCTCATCACCTCTGCCATCTTTGTCAACCTCAACAAAGCTTTTGACAGAGTTTCCCATACCCTCCTTCTTGACTCCCTTATGGCTGCTGGTTTGTCTACCCCTGCTCTTACCTGGTTTAGAGCTTACCTCACAGGCAGAACACAATCAGTCAGGATTCAGAATGCAATCTCTCCACCCTTCCCAATCTCCACAGGAGTCCCACAGGGCTCTGTACATGGCGCCATCCTTTTCTCCATCTTCCTACATATCCTTCTGTCAGTCTGCTCCCCATCCCTCATCTATCCATATGTATGCTGATGACACCATCTTGTTCATCTCTGGCAAAACCACCATTGATATAGCAACCACTCTACAGCATGACTTCCACCAGGTTCAGCTCTGGTTTGCCTCTCATCAACTATTCCTGAATGACAAAAAGACAGTCTCCATGATCATTGGCACTAGGCAGAGACTCTCTAGGCTCCACCCCTGACCCTCTTTCCACACCCTTGATGGGACCATCCTTGAGAACACCCCCTCTTTCAGATATGTTGGGGTTTGGCTGGACCAACACCTCAGCTTCTCTGGCCACACTGACTCCATTCTGAAAAAAATGCACCCTAAGCTTGGAGCCCTTTACAGGAACTGTAGTTGCATCTCTCCTACAGCCCAGCGAGAACTTGTCCAGAGATGATCCTACCAATTTTTTTTTTTATTTCTTTTTATTTCAAAAGTTTTTTTCCACACATTTACATTTCAGGTAGTACTTGATGTCTAAAATAGTTACATTAAAAAAATGTATTTTTTTTGTAAGATTGCATCATATTCGGGTAATCAACATTTACAGTTTTTAGTAACGTAATTTATATTCCTCGCTTTGCAGAGTGTACAGACCTGGACCAGTGTTCCCATACAGTTCTCTTGGGTAGGGGGAACCAGGTTTTGTATCAGGGGCTTCTAGTAATAATTTCATTCCCACTCAAGTTCATTTAAGACCCTCAGAATTCCCAAAGGGTAATCTAACTCTTCGATATTAAATTGTTATTTAGAATCATTATAAGAATTATTTATCATCCAGGCCTGCCACTTCAAAGCAAGGGATGGGATTTGTCCCTGCATTTCAGCATTAAAGATTTTTGATGTATATGTCTCAGACAATATCCCCTTCCAAGCCTGTATTGTTGGTATTTTGTTGGACATCCAACGTCTAGTTATAGCTTTCTTGGCTGCAACAAAACAGATTGGTAATATGGTATGCCTCCACTGAGGAGTGTGGTCTGGGAAGATCCCCATTAAAAATTGTTCAGCAGTAAGTTCTGTAGTTTCTGAGAATAATGTTGTAAGTTTGTTCTGAAATGATAGCCAAAATGGCATTAGTCTGGGACACAACCAGAACACATGTCCTAATGTTGCAGCCATACAGCCACAGTTCCTCCAGAACCGCCAGCACCTCCCGTACTCCTCTGGAAGATATTTTAGAAGAGCCACTGGAGCCCTAAAAAATCTGGAACAGCACTTCCATGTAAATTCCCTCCAGTAAGGAGAGACAACCGATTTCTGTTCGATCTGGGAAGATCGAGTCCAGTCATCTATATCAATCTCCAGATGTAAGTCTCTATTCCACCCCCTCAATATTGAGGCTGTGGAATCTGGTACTTCATTTCTCAATTCTTTATGGATAAGGCCTATAATGTGTGATTCCACATTATTTTTAAGAGTCTCTATAAAGAGCTTTAATAAGACTGGAGTAGGGGATGGAATTTTAGGCTGGATTATCCTGTTGCTGAGAATGTGGTTATGGATTTGGAAGTAGCAGAACCTACCTGAGTTACCTAGTGGGTATTGAGTCTGGAGTTTATCAAAAGGAACAATACCATCGGAGGAAAGAAGTTGGAAGAGATGTGATAGCCCGATTGACCTCCATAGGGAAAAAGTTTGATCCATGTAAATGGGGGCAAACGTACTGTCCTGGGATATCAATTTACAATATTCATAGACTTCTAGACAAGGGCTCAACCTTCTCAGCTTCCTCCATAACTTGTATGTCTGAGATGTTATTTCCGTAAACTCAGAGGGAGCAACCAATCTCTCATTAGAGAAAAACAAGATCTTTCTGATGTCGAACAGATAGTTTAGTTGAAATTCTAATGTTTTCCAAGGGGAATTATAAGAGTCGGTCAGCCATAATATTACTGTTCACAAGAAGGCCGCTTGGGCATACAAACCAAAGTCCGGTAGATTGATACCGCCCCAGGAGAACGATGGTTTTAAGATGGAGAGCCTAATTCTGGGACGTTTTTTGCCCCACACGAAAGTTAGTAACATTCTGTTCCATGATTTAAAATAAAATATAGAAGGAAAAAAGGGAATGTTCTGCAATAGGTATAGAATCCGGGGAAGGATATTTGTGCGAATTATCGCTACACGTTGGTGAAGAGAAAAGAAGGCCGTGGTCCATCTGTCCAAATCCACCTGGACTTGGATCATTAAAGGTTCGTAGTTGGTCATCTCCAAGACACTGGGGTCTAGTGGAACGTGGAGCCCTAGATATTTTAATTGCAAGGATTGCCACCAAAATGGAAAGGTCTGTTTTAGCTGAGAAGAGGAGGAAAGTTGAAGGAAAGGATTTCAGTTTTATTTATGTTAAGTTTAAATCCTGATATTCTTTCATATAAAGTAAAGATATTCCAGATAGCTGGGATAGATTGGGAAGGGGATAACAGGGTCAAAAGTACATTGTCTGCAAACTTGCAGATTTTGTATTCTTGTTGTCCTATCGGAATCCCTTCGATCGAGGAGGAGTTACATATTACTGATGCCAGAGGTTCTATGAATAGGGCAAAGAGATAAGGAGATAGTGGACATCCCTGGTGGGTTCCTTTACCCAGGGGGATTGGGGGGGATAGTGACCCATTTGTTTGGACGAATGCCCTTGGTGACTTGTACAAATCGATGAAACAGGTTATAAATCGGGGGGGGGGATGAAATGCTTTTAAAGATTCCCATAAAAAGGGCCATGAAACATGATTGAATGCTTTTTCAGCATCCAGGCTGATGAAAATAGACAGAATACATCTGGTATGAACATATTCTTGTAGGATCAAAGCCCTGCAAACATTATCAGAGGTGTTTCTATTTTTGATGAAGCCTGATTGGTCCGGGTGAATGATTTGGGAATTAATGGGTTCTAATCTAGAGGCCAATATGGCCATATAAATTTTATAGTCCACATTTAGTATTGAGACTGGGCGGTAGGATCCCGGATCTGAGGGGTCCTTGTTTGGTTTAATGATGGGGGCTATTGTTGCATAATCCCAGAATGGGGGGGGACAGACCACCCCAGGAAATGTTGTTGAATAGTAGTTGTAATTTAGAAATCAGTTCTTTAGTAAGTTTTTCATACCACTCGGCTGTGAAGCTATCTGGTCTGGAGCATCGCCCAGAGTGAAGTTTTGTGATTGCCTCCTCGATCTCCAGGGCTGAAATAGAATCTAATTTTTTAATTTGGGAAGGTGAAAGTGTTGGGAGGTTGGCCTGTTTAAGGAATTGTTTTGTTTCCTCCATTAGAAAAGAGGAAGGGGGGAGAGTACAACTTGGTATAGCAGTCTTGGAAGTCCCGCTGAATGTGTTCGTTAAAGTAATGTGTTTTACCTGAGATTGGGTTTCTAAGTTTTATAATGGTAGATGACTTTTTTCGAGCTCATAATTTATGGGCCACATTCTTAATACCCTTAGGACCCCCTTCATGAACTGCCTGACGAAGGTAATATAGGGACTGTTATATCTTGTTATCAATAATTCGTTGCAGGGCTGCCTTTGTGTTTCTTATTAGTATTTGAAGATCAACATCACCCTTCTGATAAAGCATTTGATAGTTTACCAGTAGGTTAGAGAGTCTTTGATATTCAATTGTTCTCTCTTTGTACTTTCTGGATGAATATAATACAATCTCCCCCCGGATGGTGGCCTTCATTGCATCCCATTGCAATGCCTCTGAAATATCTGAGTCAGCATTTTCTAAAAAGATGAAAGGGAATTCTGGAGGAGAGAGTTCCCATGTATTCCTTATCTGCTAATATGGAGGGATTAATTCTCCACTGAGATTTCTTCTTTACTCTACCCATGACCAATTTGAGGATCAAGGGATGGTGGTCTGATAGTAGTTTAGGACCAATACTAATGTCCTGCACCGTGGTTAGGTGTTCGCATGTTGTTATTATGTAGTCCAATCTGGAATAAGTTTTAAACCTTTGGGAGTAATAAGTGAAGCTGGGAGTAGTGGGGAATAACTTCTGCCATACAACAATCAGGCCCAAGTGATCTATAGTGCTCTTAAATTGTTTGTTGGATGCATTATTTCTATGTTTCTGGGGGTTGGAACTGTTGATGTTTGGGGTCAAGGTCAAGTTTCGGTCACCTCTCATGATCAATTGACCCTGGAGAAGGGTGAGAAGCATGTTGATGAAACTCCTATATGATGGGAAGTTAGACTGAGGAGGGAAATATACATTAGTCAGTGTAACTGGTTTGCCATACAGCATTCCCTGGACAATTGTGTAGCGTTCTTGAGCATCTATGTGAGTTTGATTTATCTCCAAGGACGTGTTGAGTGGGATTAGAATTGCCACTCCCCTCCTTCTACCTCTCAGATGGGACGAGACCACAACCCGGTATCTCCCCCCCCCCAGTTCAGTTTGAGATGTTCTGAATCTGAAAGATGGGTTTCCTGAAGGAATATCAGGTCGTAAGGGGTTTTGGCTAGATGTTGCATGAGCCTTGCTCTTTTGATTGGATCATGTACCCCCTTAATGTTGCAAGAAATGATTTTTACCAGATTTAATGTCTCCATATTTTAGTATTGTATGTAGGACTAACCTTTCTTTTTTTCCTTTTCCAGGAGGAGCATGAGGAACATTCAACAGACCACACTACCCCAGCACCCTTAGTCTTTCTCTGCAGTGAGTTCGTCAGCCTGATTCTATTCCAGAAGTGATGCAATAAAGAAAATTTTAATGATACCATTTTGCAGTATGTGTGTTTTTTTAACAACCCCCCATATAGTCTACAACTATAGCCAGAATAATAATTATCATCTTTAATAAACTTGAACAACTAAGACCATTGCCAAAACCTTGAACCTTGGGCAAAGTTTGTTTTTGCTATTTTAAGAAAACTATGGCACAGGCTAGGAAACATGTTTTGAAACCGTAAAGGGTGACCACTGTACACACCCTATAGTTCCAAACTATATACAAATTGACCTCCATTGGGGAGGTGCTCTCATTGAGCTCCTCCAAGATCATCCTGTTCTGCATTCCATGTGGAAGAGGAAAAGGATGAGGGACTCTTAGGTTAGCCCCAAGTAAAGAGATACTCAGGGTTACCATCAGAGCCCCTAGGGGAGTAATTAGTGAATCACTCCAGGGCGGTGCCAGTATCACCGTGGCAAATACCTGTTTTAGTCTTATTGTAGTCTCTCCGCCCCCTAAGTGGGTGTTATGGCTCTGTTGGTCAGATATCAGAAGAGGAGGAATCCAAAGCCTCAAATTTTTTATTTTATTTTTTTAGACGGGTGGGATCTGTGATCCAAAAGTGATCCCGATCCATTTGTTCTAACCTTTCTTTCCAACCCCTCAAGGATTTCTGCATTATTTGAGGGGAAGTGGGAAAATCAGATCGAACCCTAGCTCCAGTGCAAGGTGTTATCATCTCCCTCGGAGGATTTGGTCTCTTGGGAAGGCTGGTTGAGGGCTAGGAAACTATCACTATCCCAGTGTTGTAGAAATAGCATTGTTACCGAGATGTTCTAACCTCTCTCCATAGCAACCCGCCCCCCCTTCATCTAATCTGGTCATTCCTGTTAAATAAACCCCTGTACAAACCCCAGGGTTGAGTGATCCAGCCCTCTCACTCCAAGTGACACTCAGGGGTTGTAAAGCAAACTCCGAGTGAGGGGGACTGGGACCCCCACCAAAAGACCCAAATCGTAGAGGGGAGGGCATGCAACTGTAAGGGGGCCAAGCTGGACTAAATTATGGAGGTAATACTCTTCTAAATACTAAGCTCACCAATATGGCGGGGATCCGCCATCGGGGGGACCATAAAAGTCCAGACGGCCACCTATGGCACCTTCCAGGGTTTACCATGTAGGAGCCCTTCTACCTCCTAAACACATATTATGGCTCTATTATACAGTAATTAAAGGAGAAGTGTTCAAGTGCCTCTAGTTACAACTGAGTAGAATCTGTCATGCATGAAAAAATTCCTGATCATTTGTTTTTCACCCCCCCAGGTTATGAGGGGAAGGATCCCTCCGAGAGAGTAACTGTTTATAAGGGAGGGTCAAATCGAGCCCCAACTACAGTGCAAGATGTTGCCAACTCCCACAGGGACCCCATCCTCTTAGCAGTGCTAGTTTGGGGCTAAACCCCCTTATCATCATGGCAGGGTTAGTATCATAATGCATACGATACATACTACTGTGTAAACTATTGTATTTTGAAATCTGTCTCTTTTATCCCACCCCCTTCCCCATCATCCCAACCTACTCCCCTCAGTGAGAGAACCTTAGAACAAACAACGAAGTGAAGAACTTAGGCAGTCCAGTTTAAAATAGTAGTCCCATGCATGCTCCCCCCCAAAAAAGGCGCAATATTGGGTAGATGTGTCGTGTCCAGGGTTTTTATAATTTAAGTTGTCCCGCCCCCACAACAGACATCCATTCATTTCAGAGGTAAATTCTGAGTGAGGAGGTAAGGAGGTGAGGATCCATCTCCTAAGGAGCCAGGACAGGAAAGAGAGGGCGTGCAATGGAGAGGAGTTCAGACAGAGCAATGCAAAGGAGACCGCGCATCGCCAGGGACCAGGCCCCCAGTATGGTGGGAGATTCGCCCTCATGAAGACCGAGGATGTCCCGGCAGCAATCCGAGGTCGAGTGCGGGTCGTAAATATAACTTGAAAGCCTGGCCCTGAGGGAAAGCACTCGCTCTCTTCACATCTGGGGCCCCCCCACGGGCCCTCCCGCCACTTCCCCCGAGCCCCGAATTAGAGAAAAAATGGACCCCTCTTCTCAACTCACCACCAGATGATACGTGCTTCCAAAGGGGGGGTTAAAGTCTCAGGTAGGCAGGGTTGGGTTATGGCACTGTTGCAGTCATTCTAGTAAGCCAGAGATTGGTAGTGTTGCTTGGATAGCTTTAACACGTGTCAACTGGGCCCACTGCTTCTGACGTTGCTTCACTGCCTCCATGATCTTCTCCATAATTATACCCTTGGTGAGGAGATTGTTCACAGCTTCAGAAGCCGATGAGTAGGACTGCTGGCCAGAGGGCAAATGAACCACCAACCTTGCCGGGTAAGGGGTTTTGAAGCGTAGCTTTTGTGAGCGTAATACTGGGAACACCGGACTGTAATTTCGACGCTGCCTCTTCATGTAAGGGGCATAATCGTTGTCGAATAATAATCTAGATTGGCCCCACATAATTCTACCTTTTTGCTGAGCTCTATTAAGGAGGGACTCCTTGGTCTGGTAGCTGAGTAGACGAACTAGAAAGGAGCGGGGTCTGGCATCTTGGCTCGTGGGTTTTGGCCCAAGTGCACGGTGGGCTCTTTCAACATCTGGTTGAAAATCTGGATCCAAGGCTAGTGATAACCGGAGAAAATGGCAAAAGCTCAAGGGTCGTTGTCCTCCTCGCCTTCTGGGAGACCGAAGATGCAGATGTTTCATCTCCTGCTCCTATTTTCAGCATCTTCTTGACGAGCTGATACTGCGAGCTGTTCAGCCGCTAGAGATCCGACTGATTCCTCTAGGTCATCCAATCAGGTGGTGTTCAGGGAGATCTGTTGGTCTGCTTCATTTGCTCTGGTTTGTAGGAGGGTAATCTCGTGCCTGATGTTGTTAAATGATTCACGAACCTCTCCTCAGAAATCTGTAATTGCCTGAAGTATGGTTTTGGTGTTCGGTTCCTGGTATTTTTTGTGTGTTTTAGACTTAAGGGATTTTCTCTCTGAGCTTGCTAATATCCCAGGCCGGGCCTCTCCTTCATCTGATGGTGGGTCATCAGTTTCTGCAATTTCCGCGATGGGCTGGAATCTGTTCTTTGATTGTTTAGCCATAACGTTTTCAGTATACAGAGCACCACGGTCGTATCATAGTATATAGCTGTTTGAATAAGTAAAATGTGCTGTTTTTAATAGATAGAGGCAAGAGTCAAACAGCACATGTCTTCACCACGGCATACTCAGAACCGGAAGTCATTGATCCTCCCCATTTTTGACTACTGTGACGTAGTCTATTGTGCCACTTCCATATCTTCCTTTATCAGGTTGGACTCTCTTTTCAACCCCTCTCCCTCCTTTCCTCAAGGGTATACATATTAAGCTCCTTTAGTTTCTCCTCATATGTCTTCTGGTGCAGACCCTGCACCATTTTGGTTGCCCTCCTCTGAACAGCCTCCACTCTGTCTATGTCTTTGCGGAGATGGGGTCTCCAGAATTGCACACAGTACTCCAGATGGGGTCTCACCAACTGTCTGTACAGAGGAATAACAACTTCTGGTTTTCTACTGTTGATGCCTCTCCCTATGCAACCCTGTATCCCCCAGCCCTCCTTACTGCCTTCTCACATTGCTTGCCCACCTTTAGGTCATCTGATATAATTACTCCTAGGTCTCTTTCTAATTTTGCTGTTGTTAACTCACCCCCCCCCCCATTGTGTACTCTTTCCCTGGGTTTTTGTTTCCCAGATGCATTACCTTGCACTTCTTTGCATTGCATTTTCCCTACCACTTTGGTCAAACTAACTGGTGTGTAGTTTCCTGCCTTTGCCCTGCTCCCACTTTTGTGACATGGAATCACATTTGCCTTCCTCCAGTCCTCAGGTACCACCCCATCCTCCCATGATTTGTTTAACAGAATAGTCAGTGGTGTTACTACTTCCACCCTTAGTTCTTTTAAAATTCTTGGGTGAATCCCATCAGGCCCCATTGCTTAGTCCACCCTCACCTTCAAGATTTAATTTAAAACCCTTTCTTCTGTGAATGGCTGGTATCGACCCCCCTATTCAGAGTTTCTCTCTTGTTTGGTTTGGGTACCTCCCCCTCCTCTTCCGTTGTGAATACTGAGCAGAAATATTCATTCAGTATCCCTGGTTTTTCACTGTCACCCTCTGCCCACATTCCCTCCCCTTTATTAAGTCTCTGTATCCCTCCCTTGATCTTTCTTCACTCCTTAACATACCTATAAAAGGTTTTATCCCCCTTCTTAACAGAGTTGGCTATCTTCTCTTCAGTTTGTGCCTCTGCTATTCTGACTGCCTTCCCTGCCTCCTTTTGCTTTAACTCATAAAGTTCTCTGTTCTGCTCCTTCTGTGTTTCCTTATATTTCCTGAATGCTATCCTTTTCTCCTTAACATTCCCTTCCACCTCTTCTGAGAACCATAATGTTTTTTTCCTTCATTTTGTTTTGTTGATTTGCTTCACACAAAGGCTTGTTGCCTCTACGATGGCTGTTCTGATTATTCCCCATTGTTCCTACACCCCTCCTTCTTGCCCATTTGCTAGTGCTTTTCTGAGGCACTCTCTCATTTTCCCAAAGTCAGCCTTCCTAAAGTCCAATACTCTTGTTTTTGTATGGCTTGACTGTATGGCTGTGCTTATTGTGAACCACACTGTTTGGTGGTCACTTGTTCCCAGATGGCTACTTACTTCTAAATCTGAGATACTTTCCCCTTCCGCATTTGAGAGTACCAGGTCTAAGATTGCTCCATCCTGAATGGGTTCCAACACTAGCTGTTTGAGGCATGCCCCCTGTAGGGCATCAAGAATGACCCTGCTCTTGGATGTGCCTGCAGCAAAGGTACTCCAGTTAACATTTGGCATATTAAGGTCCCCCATCAACAATATCTCCCCTTTTTCTGCCATTTTAAGGATGCCTACTATCATTTTCTTGTTCATTTCCTCCCCCTGAGATGGGGGTCTGTACACAACCCCCATGCGGATTGTGGTGCCATTTCCAGCCTCCAGGGTGACCCATAGTGACTCATCAACTTCCTGCTTACTCTTTCGTTCTGTTGCTTTAATCTCTTCCCTTATATAGAGACCTTCTCCTCCTCTTCTTTTACCCACCCTGTCCCTCCTGTTGATTGTGTATCCTGGTATGTTGACATCCCAGTCATGGTTCTCTGTGTACCATGTTTCAGTGACTGCCACAATATCCAGGCATCCCTCTTCCATCAAGGCCACTAGTTCGGGGAGCTTGTTACATAGACTGTGGGCACTGGTACTCATCACCTTCCATTTTTTTTAATGGCCTTACCCCTTTTAGCCCCATCCCTGTCCTTACTGCCTTTTTCTGCATTTACCCCTGTCCTGCTTCCTACTGACTTCTCTACCTTGGTGTTTACCTCTCTAACTACTGTGTTTTGTGGGGGGAGGCTGGGATGTCCTTGTTCCTTTTCAGTGCCTCACCCTTTGGCTAGTTTAAATGCTTGCCAATGAAGCATTTAAACCTATCACCTAGGATCCTGGTCCCCCCCCCCAGACAGATGCAGATCATCACAACAGTATAGGCCTGCATCCCTCCAGGTGGCTCCCCAGTGCCCAATGAAGCCAAAACCCTGAGCTCCACACCAGTTTTTCAACCATTCATTGAATCCCATGGTGCGGAATACCCTAGCATCATCCTTGCCATAGACAGGCAGCACCTCTGAGAAGATTACCATACATACTACTTGTCTAAGGCCCCTCCCCAACTCTACAAACTCCTCTTGCACTGCTCTGATCCCATTCACAGCCAGATCATTTGTCCTTAGGTGGACAATGACATCCAGCTCCCTCCCTCATTCAGCTGCTCCCGAAATCCTGAGGATTTGCTTCCTGTCCCTCCAAGCCGTGGCACCAGGCAGGCACCTTACCTTGCTATCTCCTTCCTCCCCCACTTCTACCCCCCTAATGATCAAGTTCCCCACCAGGAGTTGTTTCCTTCCTCTGTGGGGTCTTGTGCCACCCTCCTGTGGGTATCCTTTGTGGAGGTTCCCAGCATCCTCCTTGGTCTCCACTGCAGGTGCCTCCATAGAGGGACCACTCTTCACCAGAACAGCATATGAATTGTGGTGTGGTACAACTGGAGGGATGCACCTCTGTTCCACCACCCTCTCCCTTCCTGAGCCGACCTTGATCCAACCACTCCTCTTTCTTGGTAACCTCTGAGGTTGCGGTGGTGGCCCTGGTGGTCCCTGGGTGGGGGAAGAGGTTTCACAAACCCTAGCCAGGTCAGCCTGGAGACAGGCAACCTCCTCCCTCAGACCAGAGAGGTGTCTGCAAACAGGGCAGCATCGCAGCTTCCAGAATGTCTCCCGGAACACTGCTACCCCACTGCCATTGCACTGCACCAGTGCCATCTTGACTTATGTTGTGTCCCCTCTCCTGTTGCTTTGTATGCTTACTGTCTCCTCCCACTATGTATTTTTACACTTACTTTCCTACTGCCTATTGCCCTTACAACTCTCGCCCTTCCTGTTCTGGGGCAGGAATTTCCTGTAGTCTTCAGTAGTCTCCTTCTTCTGTGCTTGAATTCAGACCTCCAGCAGCCGGTGGGGGGGGAGTTATTTTTTAAGTTCCTTCAAGGTTGATGAAACTAATGTGTCTCAGTGATCCTTCCATTCCTACTGCCAAACAGGAAGTTCCTGTTGTCAGTCAAATCCACTGGCTATAAAAGTAGAAGTGGCGTAGGGTAGAGGGGTGGGAAGTAGGGCAATTAGTAGACTTGTGTTACTTGCTGTAAAAGCAAAGTTCTCTGTCAAAAACAGCAGGAATATGTAATGGAGACACCTGCTTTTGTACTCCTAAACTCCTAAGCCACACACCAATTAGCCTCAGCCTCTGCTACTGACTCCGTATATTAACATGATATAGCCCCCTTCTCAGAGAAACACACAGTGACTTTCTTTTTTTTTTAATTAAATGAGACCCCCTTTTTTTCTAATAAAGAATCTGTTTGCTTAATCCAAGCAGGCACTGATTCCTGCTGAGATAGAAGTGATTTATCAGTAAAAAAAAATTGTAGTTCTAGACTGCTGTTACTTGCTGTGAAAGCAAAGTTCTCTGTCAAAAACAGCAGGAAGCTGTAATTGGAGACAGCTGCTTTTGTACTCCTGAGCTCCTAAGCCACACCCCAATTAGTTTCAGCCTCTGCTCCTGACTCAATAAATTAAGGTGATACAGCCCCCTTCCTCAGAGAAACACACAGGGACTTTTTTTTTACTTAAATGAGACCCCCTTCTTCTAATAAAGTATCTGTTTGATTAATCCAAGTAGGCACTGACTCCTGCTGAGATAGAAGTGATTTATCAGTAAAAAAAAAGTGTAGTCTAGACTGCTATTACTTTCTGTGAAAGCAAAGTTCTCTGTCAAAAAAGCACCTTACTCCCACACCCCCGTTCCCTCCTGTGTACACCAGCTTACCCTCACTACCCACTCCACCATTGCTTGGCCTATGCCCCTGGCAGGGTTCTCTGCATCCTGGAGGGGTCCAGAACCTAGGCAAACACCTCCCTCACCTTCTACTCTCACCCCATTCTTTCCTGAAAGGGCTGGGTCTCAGTCCCTCTTCTCTCTCACCTCCCTCCCTCCCTCCCTCTTGGTCCTTCTGAAACCTACTCCCCTTCACTGCCTACTTTCCTCCTGTCATGCTCTACCTCTGCTGCCTACAACCTGCTTCCCTCCTGTCATGCTCTACCTCTGCCTTGTGCAGGCAGGGTCCACAACATACTGGAGGGGCCAGCCCCTGGCAGACCCTTCTCTTCCACCTCTATTCATTCCTGACTTGCTCTAACTCCAGCTGCCTAAAATCTGCTTCCCTCCTGTTCATGCTTGACCTCTGTCTGGTGCAGGCAGGGTCCCCAGCATTCTGGAGGGGTCAGGCCCTGGCAGACCCTTCTCCTCCACCCCTTGCCTTCCCCTCCTCCAAATGCCCCCTTTCCACCCCCCGCTCTCTGCCTATATGCCCCCCACCTACCCACCCACCACCCCTCCTTCCTAGCCGTAGTTATTGGATAACCCCTAATCTCTAATGCACTTATAGTCAACTTTGCACTTTTGTTACACCTTGCACATTTTGTTCTGTGTCACTCCTTGCAATCTTGCCCTAGTTAAACCTCCTTGTATTCTGTTCAGTCATTTTTCTAACTACAAAGCTATGTCCCACCAAGTGTTTGCCAAGATATTTGTGCTATCATATCTACCTAGTTCAAGACTGTTAGCATTCTATCCATCTAGTTCATACCTGTTAGCATTCCTCCTTTTAGCACTTCTGTGTAGTCTGCTCACTTTATTGAATGTAATCAGATTGTGTATCTATATTGTGTACCAAATCTCTGTATACTTTCCTCATGTTCCCCTACCCTCCAGGTTGCACCAGAAGATGAGCAACTTGTTGCTCAGCATGCCTCCCTGGTGAAACATTGCAATAAATAAATAAAATAAAGACTTTTTTTATAATTTCTGTTTATGCCCCCTTGACACAATCTGGGCCTGATCTCCTTTTGATCCCCCAAGGCTATCCACTGTCCCCCTTACCAGACCAAACTCAAGGTGTCATCCTCCATGGTACCATGGTCTACCTCCCAGGTGGGGACAAGGTGAGGTCCCTTTTCCCTCAAACACTTTTGTGTTGTCAGGCAGCAGACTTGGCAGTCCAGGTAGGGAGATCTGGTGGAGTCAGGGGGATCATCATCAGGCTCGGGGCTTCATTTTCTGCCATTTTTCACCCAGCCCTCAGGAGCAGTATATTTGAGGACTGCAAGTGTGCATGCCAATGTATGATGTCACACACAGCCAGTGCAGCATCCAGGGGGCAGTGTGGCAGCATTGGATAAGCCCTTCCCACTGAGGAAGGATGGCAACCTCTTGGATTCTCAGTCCTTCCCCCAGCCCATCCCCAATGACTCAGGTGCACTCCCTATCCCAGGGCACCAGCATCACAAGCAGTAGCACTACCATTGCACCAACAGGCAGGCTTCAGCTACATTCTGTATCCTTCCTCTGTACCCCTTCTGTTTTACTTATACTGTCTTAAAGCAAATTTCTGAGGGTTTGTTTTGGTTTTGTTTTGTTTTTTGGCTTCATAGTCCATTACCTTATGTCGGTGCTAGGCTTTTGGTTGCACAATTATAATTTTCTTTCACATCCTGTGTGGGAGGGAAGGGATCATAACTGCAGCCGAACCCATGGCCAGCTGATCCCTTCCACTTCCTGGTCTGCTGACCCTGCCCCCGAGCTCAGATGTTTTGTGACATCTAAGCAAGGACAGCATGCGTGCGCACCCCCATAGAAGTCTAAGGGGAAGGATTTCAATACCTTTTTCTATATGTGTATGCAGCCTTGGAGAAAAATGAAAGCCACCACTCATCTAATTGAGGCCCTATTAGTCGAGCTTTCACTTTTCTCCAACATTGCTTACACATATAGAAAAAGGTACTGAAATCCTTTCCCATAGACTTCTATGGGGCGTGCTCTTGTACTCTCCCTGCTTACATGGAAGAAAACATCTGAACGCAGGGTGGGGACACCAGACCAAGACATGGAGGGGATCAAGTAGCCATGGGTTCAACTGCAGTTTCAATCCCTTCCTTCCCAAAGAGGGCGTGGAATAAAATTATGATTTTGACACCAAAAGCCTAGCCCCAATATAAAGTAATGGGCTATTAAAGCCTACATACAAATCTTAAAAATTCTCTTTAATTCTGTGGTGCCCAGAATTGGCTGCAGTACTCTAAGTGTGCTTTCACAAGGTTCCATACATAGGTATATCGACATTTTTATCTATACTTACTGTTGCATCTTATGCATCCATGGATTATGAGACTTTTTGTTAAACTTTTTTTGCAACTTCATTGCATTGCATAGAAAAAAAGGAGTATTGCCAATCAGATTATGAAGTATTTTTACATAACAGTAAATCTAGACTGCTTTCTTCTGTAACCCGTTTCTGTACAGAGTACAAGAAATTTCAGTAGTTATTGTAAAAAAAAAGAAACTTCTGTGTTCTTCCACGACCCACAACTTATGACATGAGACTTTGTTAAATGAACACATAATGTGGCATAGCAACAGTAGTAATATTTATTTAACTGTAATAAGGTGATGTTACCCAATCTCTGACAGTGCGAACAATTCCAAGCCAATAGAATCTGCTTGATATTTTGTCAAGTTGTCTTCCATTCACCAAAGTGTCCCCCATATGTTGATGCATGACTCTCTTCAAAAATGTTTCTTTTCTTTTCCTCATCCATAATTACTCTTCATTTTCCTACTTCTTGGTTTCCTTGGTAATACAGATGTTTCCCTATGTAAAAGATATTTGCAATATAATATCCTTTAATATAGTAGTAGAAAACTTTCATCTTCAATCGTTTCCACCACCACCACCCCGTCAGATTGTAGACACTTCTTTCCATTGTCACCAACAGCCCCTTCCATTCACTGTACACTACACATCCAATGGCAGTCTGTTCTGTTTCCACCACCCTTTCAGTGAAGTGGTATTTCCTTGTTTCCATCTTAAATCACTCTCCTCTCCAACCAAATACTGCTTCTCATTTGAAAGGGTCTTTCCCTCTTGCACCTTTCTCAATCCTGTGAGTCAGTTGTAGGTTTTTATCATGCCCCCTGTCGCTCTTCTTTTTCATGGTGAACATGATGAGACTCATCAGTCACTTCTCAAGGGACTGCAACCACAGCAACATTTTAGTTACCCTTCTCAGACTGATTCCAACCTTTCTATGGTACTTCTGAGATATGCCATCCACAACTGGTCACAGTACTCTGACTGGTATCTCACTGATAAGTGATACACGTGTTATGAGTTCAGAAGAAGCAGTGATGGCTTATAATGGGCTATCAGGGTTACCTTTCACCATGTGTCACAAGTTCATGCGTGTCCATTTGTTTTGTATCTTGACTCACCATGGTATGATAGCAAGTTAAGGAACTTGGAAACAAAAATGCTGAGGTTGGAGCATTGTTGACAGAGGTCCAGGGCCCAGGTAGAAAGACTGGCTCTGATTACTCACTATGAGGAGTGTAAAAGTGCAATCACCAGTTAGAAGGCATGATTTCTCTCCAGGCAGATTGCTTTCAGAAGGAACCAACCAGCTCAGTTTTTCCGGACTACAAAGAGGTTTCTTCATCCAGCCTGTGTAGAGTCCATAAAGGCTGTTTTATTCACAAAGTGTGAGGAGTTACTCGGTTCTCTTAGGACAGTTTTTTTTTTAATTTTATTTTTATTTTTTTTAGTCTTTGGTACCGGGTAAAGCTCACTAGGCAGAATTGTCTCGGGTGACCTGGGAGCACTGGGTGGTTAAGTGACTTGCTCAGAGTCACACAGTATGCAAGTGGAGGTTGTGGGAATTTAAAAAAAATAAATATTGTGTTTATTCTATTCAGTGATGGTACATTGCTGCAACTGTGTTATCTGTAATGATGCTATATGCCTCAGTAGAAGGAAACCACAAAGAAAAACATCTACTAATATACGTCTTATGGGACACCATCATGAGATCGTACAGTTAAGTACGTTAAATGTGAATGTGAAATACTATAATTACAAGTCTCCGGAAAGTTATTCGTTTGCTTTATTACACATTGTAGGTAACACCACTGATTATACAGCAAACTACATCACATTTACAATTTGGCACTCATTTGCTGGCATCTTGGTGCCCTGGTTGACTGGCATGCCCCTCTTGGCATCCAAACATGACTCTGCCACTAAGGGAGAAGATATATTTTGTTACTGTCATAGTCTGGGCTTTTGTTACAACATTTTTTCTGTTCTCCGGATGATCAATTTACATTCTATTGGTGGGAGGAGTCCTCTCAGCTCTTGGTTATAAAGATGGTCACAGTTTACGGAGGACTGTTTTATGCTGTCACTAGGTATCGTAGTTAAAGTTCATATGTGCAGTGCTTCATCAATGTTATGTATAATTAGCAGTACCTAGATTTGGATTCTTGGAACTTACTAAACCCCAATTTTATGTTTTGATAATATTTACAATATTCAACTACATGGTCTATTGTATGCCATTGATTGGCAGGTATTTCAAAAGAAAGTATTTTCAGCAATACTATTACAGGTCATCCATAGTCTTGCTGTGATTAGCTGAATTTGGGACATTTCTAGTACTGGAATAATGTCTGTTCCATATAATGTTTGAATGTCTCCTCATGTGTATAAAATGAAGATGAATCAATTTATACTACATAGAGAATGATGGATAGGAGAGTGTGTGTTATGAATATTTTTTTCACACCCAAGGTGTGTGATGACTACATAAACCTCGAGGCGAAGCTAGAGAGGTTTATCTATCATCGCACACCAAGGTGTGGAATATTCATAAACTACACTCATATCTTTTTTTTATAATTACTGGTGACCCCTTTTAATAGCTCGAACCCTGGTGCAGAACCACATCAAAGTACTGTTTTCTTTTTATTGTATTTTAAAATGCTGATGTAGTTGCGACAATCGTGGTTTTCCCCAATGCAACATGAAGGAAGTGTTACTGCACTAATTAAGATCTTCCTGTTGCTGTGGGGGACTGGGTCCAAGTACTGAAAGTCAGTGGGTTTTTTTTGGTTTTGTTTAAGCAGAGCTGTGGAACAGTAAGGGTTTTTGGGGCATTTTTTATTTAAAAGAGTTGTGGTTATGTGCTGTAGAAGACACAAAACAGACGAAGACTGCTTCAGTGAATTTAGCAGTGGTAAGTGGAAGGGCTTTGCGGTTTGAAGCAATTGTTTTACCGCTTAGACTGTCTCATGCTCAGCTGCGTTTGAGAGGTGTGAATGTGGAGGTTTTGAAAATGCTATAATAACTCAATTTCGGGTTATTACGGTGTTTCGGCTATGTCTGAATAAAGGCTATTAAAGGGGGGTCACCAGTAATTATTGCAAGATTATTGATCTGTATTATTATGTACTTGGATTCCTGTAATTTCAGTGCTTGTTCATTTGACTATTTGAAAGAGCATAACTTTAAAAATTAGCACATTTGCACAGCATACTTCCATATGATGAAGTGGGGGAGAAACATGAAGGGTGTCATAAAGGCCCTTCCGATCTTAAATTACCATGTTCCTGGAAATGATTAGCCAAGTGTGAAGCTGATACTGGTCCACAACAGTAAATGATGGTGGGGAAGGGATACCTCCAACTGAAGCAAATACATATTTGTGACACAATGTGTTGGATAAAGTAACTGCCGGTTTGGCTGCTAAACAAATGGCTGCAGGCCATGGGAAATGAAGATCTCTGATCTTGCTGCATTAAACTTCTGTTAATCTTGATTTTATTAAGAACTCATTGCTAAATATGGGCAGATATTTGATAATCAAAGGAAACAGTTTTGATTTTTTTTTTGGCAAAAACACATACCGATTTGTGGCCCCACTTTGATGACGCAACAAAAGAGCAGACTTAATATATGTAGTCTGTTATGTAGTACCACCAGACATGCATATGTGCCAAATGTTTGTTTTTCTCCTATATATTCTATTATTTCCCCCACACCCCCACAACAACCACCACCTCATCCTTCCCAGGGATGGACCATCTATTTACCTCCTGTCATTAAGAGGGATTCTTGCACCTTCTCCCTTCCCCACCTTCACTCCTCTGCTGGGTAATCAGCCTTCTCCTACCACTTCCCTTCCTTTGGAACCTGCTCCCCTCCTCCTTCCAGCTCTACCCATCATCTTGTCTTAATATACCTTTCTTAATTACCACTTTTCAAATAAATAAATAAAATAAACAAAAAACATGACTGGGTCATCAGTAGCCAGTTGCGAGTGCTGGGTGAGTGAGGGTTGGGCATTGGATATTAGGGACCTTGCCACATGGGTGCATGCTGCCATGGTTGATGGGGTGGGGGCTCAAGAGCAATCAATGGCCAGCTTTAAATGCTGGGGGGAGCTGAGAAGAACTAAGGAGCTATATGTCAGCGATCGTCATGACAGAGCATGACTCCGTGATTAATACGGGTGACAAGCTAGCAATAATATCCAACAAAGTGGGCATTATTGGACTGTACAAAACTGCCCATTGGGGTATAATGAGGCCTAATGCCGCATGCAGACATTCCGACAACAGAACCTGGATGGTTCAGTACAGCCTATACCACCTACTCTGGGTGGTAATATTGCACTCATAAAATGAGTATTTTTTAAGATTTACTACGACATGTAAAACACAATGTAAAAAGTAAAAATTGTACAGACAGTTGGTGTTTACAAATTGTAAACTGTACAGGCAGTTGGTGAGACCCCATCTGGAATACTGCATGCAGTTCTGGAGACCCCATCTGCACAAAGATATAGACAGGATGGAAGCAGTGCAACTAAAATGGTGCAGGGTCTGCACCAGAAGCCATATGAAGAGAGACTAAAGGAGCTTAATATGTATACCCTCGAGGAAAAGGGAGAGAGGGGGACATGATAGAAACATTTAAATACCTCAAGGGCATCAACAAAGTCCAAAAGGGCAGCATCTTTCAGAAAAAGAGATGTGCAAGAACAGGGGGGCACAATTTGACGATAGACAGGAGCAGCTCAGATGCAATGTAAGGAAGTATTTTTTTTCATGGAGAGGGTGGTGGATGCATGGAATGGCCTTCCTGAGGAGGTCATGGGACCAAAAACAGTGGGGGAATTCAAGAATGCATGGGACAGACATAAAGCAATTCTAGTGGGGGGTAGGAGGAAGTAAGCTGTTGGGTAACTAGGATCTGCAGCTTATCCAATAGGTAGGGAAATGGGCAGACTGGGTGGGCCAAGCAGCCCTTATCTGCCTCAAAGTGTATGTTTCAATGTAAGTAGTAAAATTAATAAAACATAATTTACATGTAAAGTAGAACCTTCCGCCGATAGAACTACCAGTGGAGTGCACTGTTGTTTTTGATATCTTTTTTTTTTCTGTCTCCTCCCAACCCCACAGCAACATTGCAATGTTTCTGCTTTGTTCTTACCCCCACCCTTACACACATATGCGTACACAGCAGTATGTGGAGAAGTATTTTTTTGGTTCTATTTGCCAACAATTTCAAGTGCTCAGTACAGCCAGTGAGCATGTTCTTTCCACTATCTCACAGATGCATCTCTCACAGTGACAAACTAACCTCCAAATTCTGATTAGGTGGGCTCCCCTCCTATATCTCATCCTCTCTCTCCACTCCACCTCTCCCCACCCACTTTCTCAGATCAAATGATGCCCACACCTTGACAGTCCCTCGCCACTACACCCTCATCAGTCAGACTGGTTTAGCCCGTCGTTTCCCTAAAATCTAGAATTCCCTCCCCCTGAAATACAACACTCCTCCTCCAACTACTCCCTTACCTCTGCCATACACAATTACCTTTCCCTCAGCTGTTCCTGCTTTAACCCACCTTAACACATATCCCCAGTGTCTGCCTTCCTACCATGACTCCCCCTGGCAGGGTTCTCAACATCCTGAAGGGGGAAATCAGGAAATGGCTACCCCTTCTCCTCATATACAGTTCTTGCCTTACCCCACCTCTCTTCTCCACCTGCCCTTCTGGGTCACCAGTGTGCACAACCTAACCCCATCCTTTTTACTCCAACAGCACTTGTGTACTACCTCGAGCCTGCTCCTGGTACACTCATGCACTATAAATGGTTTTATCGCATTTTTACTGTTTTGTACATTTATATGTTCTTTTGTATGATTTGGGACATGTATTGTAATTTACCCAATGTTCCACTACTGTTTATTGTACAATAGTTTGTGTTCCAACTGTTGAACAATCTCACAACGTTGTATTGTTTGTACTACCCACATACTATTGCAACTGATCATCCTTCACAACCCTATGTAACCCCTTCCCGCAGGTTGCACCACGAGATGAGCAACTTGTTGTTCAGTGTGCCCTCCTGGTGAAACATTTCAATAAATAAATGTTCAGTCTCTGGCGCTTGAAAAGAACACAGTTGGGAGTGCGGATGTGACGTTAACCAACCCCCATCACCCTCCCCACATCAGACACTAGCCTCGTCTCTCCCAACTCATCAAACACTCATTGTCATTAGCCCCCTTCCATCCACAGCCACCAGCAGAAGCCCCTTTCCCTCCATGACCCACAACGCTATTTCCATTTACCTCTTTATCTCCATGGACCCAAAGAGTATTCCCCTATCCCTCAAAGGACACAGACACAAGACACGCACATCCTTGATTACACAAAAAACTAGTCCCCTCTCTCACTACTTTCCCCTTTTCTACCCACACAACACTAGAATCCCTTCCTCCCCCCACTCAACAGTAGTATCCACACTTCTTTAACAGGATTTGAAACTAGTCCCCTACCTCCACAGCTCCCAACAGTAGAAATCCCATCTTCCACACTGCTACACACTATCACTTCACACCACTACATGGCCCCAGGCACTAGCTCTCCACATTTATCAACACCAGACACTTATCCCCTTCCTACTATGGCACCCAACACTAGCCTTTTTCCTCATCAGTACCCAATACTATCTACCCCCCTTCCAAAGCTACATATTATAGCCCCCTTGCTTTGCTCAAGACACTAGCCCCACAATTTTCCTCTGCCTTCGACACTAGCTTTAGCTTGTTCCATGTTGCACAATACACCTAACCCAACACTGGGTTCCCTACCATCAACCCAACCAACACTAGAACCACACCCTCAACTGCCCCCGACACAAACTTTCTCTGTCTGCAACTCATGACACTAGCAACCTCATCTTCCACATTCCCAGTCACAAGCCCCCCCTCCCTTTTCTTGCACAGACATTAAACCCATCTTTTTAATATGCCCCAGATGGTAGCCCCACCTCCTTTCCCACTGCACTTGACATGATTTCGCTTTCCCTGCCCACACAACACTAGAATCCCTTCCTCCACTACCTTTCCCTGACACTGGTGTCCACACTCCCTCAACAGCACCTGACACTAGTCCTTTCCCTCCAGAGCGCCAGTCAATAGCTACCACATTTTCCACAGACCTACATACTATCCCCTCAGACTCTTCCATAGCCCCAAGCACAAGCTCACCTCACTCATCAGCACCAGCTACTATCACCTTCCAACTGTGGTGCTCTGCACTAGCCATCTTCATCCACAGCATGTGACACTATATATTCCTTCTTCCTAACCTATAGATAAAAACACCACCCTTAGTTCAAGACACAAGCCACAGCCCTTTCGTCTGATCCAGACACTAGCTCCATATCTTTTCATGCCACACAAAACAACAGAATCCCTCCCCTCAACTCCCACTCTACACTAGGCACTTACCCTCAGTTGCACTCAACACTAGCCCCCCCCATACAGAGCTCTAAGCACTATCTGCCCCATATTCACGATCCCTAAATAGTAGCCTTCTCCCTCATCATTCCCCACACACTAGCACAACCTCTTTCAATAGCCTCATACACTAGCCATATCTCCTCCCACAGCACACAAGACACTAGTCCCATTCCCTTACTTGCAGCACTATGTCACATTTCCAACCCCCTCCTGACACAAGACACACTCCCTCAACAGCACCTAACACTAGTCACCTTCGTCCACAGCTCCCAACACTAGCTACCCCATATTCCACATCCAAATGGATATGACCAGATTGAGACCACACCTCCACAAGAACAGTGACACAGTAAAGGAGGTCCAGAGGAGGACTACTAACATGTGGGATTTGCACGAGGAGCCATATGAGGAGAGACTGTGGGACTTGGTATGTATTCCCTGGAAGTGAAGAGTATGAGAGGGCACATGTATGAAACCTTCAAGTATCTAGCGGTGGTGAACAAAGTGCAGAGAGAGAACCTTTGTCAATGTAGGATGAGCTCCAGCACAAGGGGGCTTGCTATGAAACTTGAGGAGAGATGTTTAAGAGCGATGTTAGGACATACTTCTTCACAGAAAGAGTGGTAGATGCCTGGAACAGCCTGCCAGAAGAGGTGGTAGGGAGAAGACAGTGGGGAGCTTCCAATAGGCATGGGATAAGCACATGAGTACTAGGCCTTTCAGGCCATTCAGACCTGGTTTAGGGGAAATAGACTTCTGATGAATCCCGTCAAATCTCAAGCTATGCTCTTTGGAACTGCCCAACCACCAAAAAACATTCATACTCCACTAAGTGTAGTTTGTGTGAATGGATCCCCCCTAGACAACATGAATTCTTTCAGATACATTGTGTAACCCTTGACCCCTCTGTAGACTTCTCATCTCGTCTAACCTCCATTAGTAAAGCTGTAAACGTCAGTCTAGACCTAGCCTGCCAGATCAATCCTACTCTCTCTTCGTCTGCACGTGTTGCCTTAGCACAGGGATTTCTTCTCCCTGAATTATCCTATGGCCTACCTGTCCTTGCGAACATGTCTACCTCCATCCTAAGAAAATGGGACATGGCATACAATAACATATGTCAGTTTGCCCTTGCATGTAACCGTTTTACTCATCAGTGCACCTTATACTCCAAACTCGCCTGGCTCTCACCTTCAGCTCTACAGGACCTATCACTAGGCAGTATTACGCACAATACATTTTTGAATCAAGTGCCCCTATCATTAGCATCCCTTCTGGTGTCCTGTACAAATGCCCATTCACTCAGATCCTCTGACTGATGATCAGTTATCAGTCCCAAGGACAAGAACTAAATATGGTGAGATGGCCTTTGCTGTCTCAGCCCCTAAACTACATAACACTATACCAATTCACACACATTGACACCCTGTTGCTTGCACTTTACAACATCAATACCAGTCATACTTACTTCAAACCTCTATCTGCTCTTGTCCCTGACCTCTGACTACACTCATAATGCTACTCTCATGAATGGTATTACATCTGTGTTGTATTCTGTATTGCTCAGTAGAAGATTTCTTGTTACTGTATTGCACCATGAATGTTTGAGGTATTCCCTGTTTATTCACAGGGACCTAACTTTGTCCCCAACCATCCTGCCACCGATGGGCTTTGCATAGTATCCATTAATATCTGTAGCCTGCAGAAAAAATGTGATAGCCTCCAGGGATGGATGGCCCAACATCAACCCCATGTACTCTCCTTCATAGAAACCTGGCTCTCTAACACTACCCCTGACTCAGCAGTGTCTATCCCCGGTTATTCAATTTTCCATGCTGACAGAGGGTGTAAAACGTGGTGGGGGTTGTGCCATTTTTCTTCAGGACACCCTGCAGGGACAAGCCCTCCCTCCCACTCAACTGGACCTTGGTGCCCAGGCTCTCACCCTAAAAATTACTGTGGGCAAGGCCACTGCCCCGCTCTTCATCACCTCGGTTTACATCCCCCACCGAATCAAATACCCGCATTTCACTCTGTACTGAATTACATTTCCCTCCTGTCTCCAAAGACTGAATGCATAGCTCTCGGGGATTTCAACACCAATTGGCAGTCCATTTCTGTTGCCCCCTACAAAAATGCTATCACCGCTATGGATCTAACACAAGTAGTCACTTCCCCTACATGGCATAACCCAAAAACCAGATCTGCTACACTTCTGGACGTGGTGCTCACCAACCACCCCAACAGAATCACAAGCGTCTCAGTGCTCCCCAACGCCCTGAGTGACCACTCACCTGTGCTCTGTACCTGGTCCTGTAAGGTAATGAAATCCTCACCTAAAATCATTTTCCAGTGCCACCTAAAATCATTTTCCAGTGCCAACTTAAACCTGGTAAACTAAAGCAATTAAAACACCACCTTAATCTCTGGGGCTGGTCACCCATTAATAATGCCCTGGACATAGACTGCACTCGATTACTTAATTCCCTCTTTCAACTTGACCTGCGACACTTTTGCTCCTATTTCTAAATGTGTGGTTAAAGGCCCCTCCACCCCATGGATCTCCCAAATTCTCCTAGACCAGATGCCCCATCGTTATTCCCTCTGGCAAATAGCCCTTGACATGGGCAAACCTGCTGACAGACAAGATTATCGTGCCACCAGGAATAAGTGTACTTGGGATATACGCAGGACTAAGGCCGAAGACTATAAGATGTCCCTCGCCTCTTCCTGGGCCTTAGGCAGGAAGTTTTGGGACAACCTCAAGGAACTCAACGGGAAATCAGTGTTCCCTCTCCCTCCCAAATTAACATGGATGGCAATAATACCACTAACCCCAAACTCATTTCTGACACCCTAAACTCCTCCTTCTCGGACCTTAGCAGTGTGCTCCCTCCCCATTTCTTCAATCCTCTAGCCACACCATCACTCCCCACCTCCCTCCCTCCTCCCTCCCTCCTCCCTCCCTCACCCCCTTTTGCACAAAACCCTCGAGACCTTGGGAAGCTAAGCCCTATTTACAAAAAACCTTAGGGGTTTCCAGGTTCAGCAGTGATGCCCTGGACCTTAAACTCCTGCACCTGACCCTTGACGAAGTCCTCACCCCCTGACCAGCATTCTCAATGGCTCCCTATACCTTGGTAAATTGTGGCCATTTGGAAAGAGGCCATCATTACCCAATCCACAAAAACGGTGACCGTGCTGCTTCTGGGAACTACCGTCCCATCTCAATTCCCCCCCGCCCCAAGGCACTGGAGAGAATCATCTTGGACCAACTTACTGAATAACTCACCAAATATGATCTTCTTTGTAATGAACAACATGGCTTTCAGAAAGGCCACAACACCACTTCAGCACTGCTGCAGTTTTCCACCTCTATCAACTCTGCTCTTGACAAAGAATGTATGTCTGGTTGGTACAGTCTTTGTGGACCTGCTGAACGCATTCAACACCATAAACCATGTTCTTCTCCTATCAGCCCTCACTCACACTGGCCTATCCCAGGATGCCACAAACTGGATTGCTGACTATCTAACTGGTAGGATGCAGCAAGTTAAGAGAGGCATCATGCTATCCTTGTCTTCCAGTTAAGTCAAGGGTGCCCCAGGGGTCCATCCTAGGGTCACTTCTTTTCAGCCTATTTCTAAACACCCTTCCCAGTGCTTGCTTCAGGAATCTTCTCCTTTACGCCGATGATGCAGTCTTTTTTTCCTCCATCCCAGATCCCCTCATGCTCCAGCTATCCCTCCAAACAACTTTCAAAGAGGCTAAGCACTGGCTTGCCAACCACCGGTTAGTGTTAAATTATAAGAAAACCAAAGTTATGTTGTTTGCTCATCAGCAGGGCATGCACAAAGGCCTCCCACTGCAAATCCTTAACTTCCAGATGCACCCCCTTGACCAAGTGGACACCATTGAATACTTTGGTATCACACTAGACTCATCTTTCAACTACCACGAACATATCCATCTCCTCAGCAGTTCTGTCAACACCAGAATTGGAGTACCCTACCAGTACAAACACTGTCTCACCCCTGAGGCCCTCTGAATAGCTGTCTCCTCCTCAGTCCTTTCCCTAATAGATTGCAGGATCCTGGTCTATGGGGCTGCTGACAACTCCTCCCTCTGCAGACTCAGAATGTCCCTTAACAAAGCCTGCAGCCTAGTCTTAGGTTGTGATCAAACTACACACACACCTGCCCCCATTACAGTCTCTCCAACTGGCTCAACTTTGACGGTAGGTTTAAGTATCAGACCTGCCTTCTGGCCAAAACATGTCCCTTGGCCTCCCCCCCCCGGGCCTCTCCGCCCTTCTATAGCCAGCTCCCATGTTAAAATCCCCCTTCTTGATTCCCTGGTGCAGAACCTCCCTTTGCCAGAGAACCATCAGCTACAGAGCCCCAAATTGGTTGAATGCACTTCCCAGTGCCATAGCCACTGAAAGTAAGCTAGGCCACTTCAAATCCCTCCTCAGGGAACATCTCCATTCCTCCAGCTCCTGTGACTATTATTAGACCCTTGGGACTCTCCGTCCCACTGACTACTTCAGGACCTCCCAACTGCCTTGCTGTCAACCTTGTTTGTTCCAGGTTACTCATCACTGTTGTCTTTTGTGCCTCAAATATCGTATAACTGTTCTGTAATGCCCCATACTTTGTATAAGTTGATCTGTAACCCTTCTCTGTATATCTGTTTGATGTATATCTGTCTAACCAAGTTTGTGTATTCTGACGTGGAGCCTTTGTAAAGGCGTCTCTGACTCAAAGGTTATAATTCCGATATTCTTCAATAAATAAATAAATATTTCTAAACTCTTGTTACTGTATTGTTTTTCATGAATGTTTAATGTACTCCCTCTTTGTTATGTATGTGCTTGTGCTAGCCCAAAGCTGCTTTGTAAAGGTCTTTATGTCTTGTACCCTCTAGGGTCATGCCTGAAAATAGGTAAATGTAGGCCTAGTGTACCCTACCTGGTAAACAAAAACTAAGTAAATAAATAAGTAGAGGCGAGGGAGGAGGGAAAGAAATCTGTGACCACTTAGGGTCCAGAGTGTAGTATTAAGCAGGGAGAATACGGCAGACTAGATGGACCTACCAGTCCTTTTCTGCTGACACTTTGCGTTTCTATGTTTCAGATATGCTGTACTATCCCCTCACAGCCTGCACGCCAACATGCACTATTCTCATTCCATCAACCCCCACAAAAGTAGGCTTCCTCATGAAATCATCATCAGACAATAGCCTCATTTCCACCCCCCCTCATCAATGGTCCACTAGCACAAGCCCCTCCACTTCAAACAACTGTCACCAGACCCCTTCCCTCCATGGCCAAAAACACCAGACTTCTTTCCCTAAACAGCCGCAAACACTAGACACCCCATCACTCAACGTACACAGATGCTAGCCATCCACTCTCAGCTGCACAAGGCAATAGCCCCCACTCATCACAGTTCCTAACACTAACTATACCCCTTCTTCCACAGCTCCAGTCACTAGCCCATTCCCCTCATGTCCACAGACAATAGCCCTACTAATTTAATCTGCCCCAGACACTATCCCTAGCATCTTCCAAGCAACACTACTATACTGCATTTCACTTCACTGCCCACACAACACTAGGCCTCTTCCTCATCGCACAAATATTATCAGTAATCCCTCAACAGGCAAAGGCACACCTTGATACCTGTCGCTGGCTGCAGGGTGAGGATGGGAGTGGAATGGCATGAGCATTACTGTTGACAATCCTAAGTCACACCCCTGGATGCCTGTCAGTCCCTACAGTGCAGGGTGTTATGGTCAGAAACCCTAATGCCCTGGGTGTTTCTTGGTATTTTCACTCCAAGTTTTCAGCATGGGCTTTTTGTGACCCCACCACATGAACAGTGACACTATCAGTTCATTAGCCAAAAGGAGATTTTGCAAAGTGACTGTGCCATTTGGCACCACAGGTGCAAAACCACATTTTGAACAGGATGTAAAAAATGACAGCTGTACATTTCTTGCTTCAGTAGCTGCTCAGCACATCTGTTACATGACCTGCTTATTGCCATTTTATATCTGCTTTGCAATGTACTGCTGCTATGGCTGTAAGGCTGAGAGGGACCTGGGGGTGGTGGTGGTGGATGTCAAGATGAACAACATGTAGATTTGTAGGAGGGCAGCGGCCAAGGCCAACATGATGCTGGGATGCATCACTAGGGGGATCACTCCAGAAGGAGGGAAGTGATACTACCTCTGTATAATTGCTTGGTGAGGCGGCACTTCGAGTACTGCGTGCAGTTTTGGAGGCCACATTTAAAGAGGGACATTGAACTCCTGGGGAGGGTCCAGAGGAAGGCAACCAAAGTGATCTGAGGGTTGGGGGAAAGGACCTATGGGGAGAGGCTCAAAGAGCTAAATATGTATACACTGGAAGATAGAAGGGACGGAGGGACATGATAGAGGTCTTCAGGTACATGAAGGGGATAAACAGGGGAGGCACAGTCATGGTGCTCTGAAGGAAGAAGGGGGCAACTAGAGGGCATGGGTGGAAGCTGGAGGGGGTGACTCAGAGGAGAAAGTAGGAGCTGCTGCTTCACTGAGAGGGTGGTAGAACCATGGCATGCATTGCCTGGGGGGCTGGTGGAGACAGAGACTGTGGAGGGGTTCAAGAGGGGGTGGGACAGGTACAGGGGAAGGGTTGTGGAAGCAAAGTTCAATGAAGTGGGAATACTCTGGACTTGGAAGGGAGAAGTTCAAGAGGGCAAGGGGGTCCGCAAGGTCAGCTCCCAGGTTGCGGACTGACCAAAAGCGCAGACACAAAAGCCCAATCAGCCTATTCTGCTGGCATTTTTGTATGTTAGTATGTTGATATGTTTACTACACCAACATCATGAACCATAAAACAGATGACTGCCATAACTAGGGTGGCAGTATAGCACAGTGGTTTAAGGCTCTTAACTGCAAATCTGGAGATCTGGGTTTGAATGCCACAGCCCCCACTTGCATACTGGGTGACCCTGAACAAGTCACTTAACTTCCATGTGCTCCCCGGTTGCCCCTGTAAATAAGCTTTCAGCTTAGTGTGCCACTCCTAGTTAAACAATTGAAAGAAAAAAAAACACACAATATATTATTTTTCTTGCTTTATTTTGCTACTACAAGCTTGGACTAATACATCCATCCTTATTTATAGCTTATGTGTCTGTGACCTAGGCAAAACTACACTTAAAATCTCACACATAAATAAATAAAATATCAGAACAACATTTATTTTAGTAGTATCGTCTTTCTTTTCAGGTGCCTATGACACTACAGTATGTATATATATTTATATATTTTAACTTCAACACACTAAATCTATTCAAATGCAAAAAACACAAGACTTTATTCTCTTCACACAATAGTGTTAAACCTTAGGTCCCAGAATGGCCAAGAAACAATTTAGACTTTACTCGTGCATGCCACTGTCATGCCCGCTTCTCCTGCAAACACCAATCAATTACAGAAACCCTTTCATTTCTGTGCTATACACTCTTACATCACAGAGACAAAAATCTTATAGAACTGCCAAAAAACAAATTTATCAAGACTGGATTTCTGAACTAATATCTGTCATTTACAATATCTATGTAAATAATAGTTCACTGGCTACAAACAATACTACAGACGTGACATTAGCACATTTAAAATGTTTGTTTTACATGGAAAACATCCATATAATGAACTTGTCAGAGAGCACAAATGGCAACAGCTACAGTTTAGCAGATACCTGGGAGCTGGCTAACTGGGGTTTCTGTAACAAAACAGCTGCTAAATAGCTCTAATTCATTATATGTGTTTTCAGTGTGTGGCAGGTCTAGCTAGCAGTAGTAAGTATTTTCATTTTAAAATGTTATTTAATCAAACTACACACAACAATAAAAGCCACATAAATTGTCCTAGATCATCAGTGCTGTACTTAGCAAAGACTGTAGCTGTTTTCTTGCTGAACACCTACTCAGCTCTCAAGTATTTGCTAAACTGTAAATGTAGGTAACATCATTCTACTAAGATCACAACCACCCAACCCCTCCCTGCAGGTTGGGGGTATCTCCATCACTGACCCCTCAGTAGTTGCCACCCTGTTTAACACTGTCTTTACTACCAGCCATGCTACTCCCAGGGCCAACCCTCACCCTGCTCAGCATACCCCCACTGTCACTCCATCTTGTGGCACTGCAGCTCATCCCTTCTCCTTCCTGCAAGTCACCCCTGATGAGGTATACAATGCTCTGGTGGCCATTAAGCCTGAAAAGGGCAAATGTCCCACTGGGTTGGACTCCAAAATGCTCCACCTGTCGGCCCCTGCCATAGCTCAACCCCTTGCCTCCCTTTTTAACTTATCATTCATCCTAGCAGAAGTCCCCACTGAGTGGAAACATACCACCGTAATCCCACTTCCCAAGTGTGGTGATGCCTCTAACCCAAGCAACTACTGGCCCATCTCCCTCCTACCAACCCTTGCCAAGACACAAGAACGCCAGTTTCTCTCTTGCCTATCCACCTATCTAGACTCCTCTTCCTTTTTCTCCCCCTACCAGTCTGGCTTTAGGAAATACCACTCCACTACCACCTCCCTTCTCAGGATTACTGACTCCATCCTCACAGGGATGGATGCTGGCCCCATCACTGCTGCCATCTTTATTGACCTGGCAAAGGCTTTCAATACTGTGACTCACTCTCTTCTCCTGACCAAACTAGCCAATGCTGATCTATCTGACTGGGCCACATCTTGGTTCCACTCCTACCTCACTGGCAGATCCCAAGCTGTCCATATCTATTCATCCATGTCAGATCCCCTCCCAATCACATCAGAAGTGCCACAAGGATCTGTTCTAGACCTCCTCCTGTTCTCAGTCTTTCTGAATGACCTGCCATCCACCTGCACACACTCCGCTATCCACATGTACACAGACGACATGGTGCTGTATGCATCCGGCCCCTTGCCCTTAGAAGTTGTGACAAGACTTCATCTCAGTCCAGCACTGGCTCCGCTCAAATAACCTCCTCCTAAATGCCAATGAAAGAGTCTCCTTAACCTTTGACATGAGGCAGAAAATTTCTAGGCTCCCTTCACCATTAGTATTCCACACCCTGGAAGGGTACCCTCTGGAGTCCTGCACCACTTTCAGATACCTCAGTGTCTGTCTTGACCAGCACCTCAACTTTTCCACACATATTGACTCCTTACTCAAGAAGCTGCACCCTAGGCTTGGTGCACTTTACCGGAATCATGACAGCATCCCCCTTCCAGCCAGGAAAGACATTGTAAAAAAAATGATCCTCCCAGTCCTCAACTATAGGGACGTAGACAACTGCACCAGCCCAAAGACCACATTAGTTAGGCTGGACCCTCTCGTCCACTCTTTTTGCTGCTTCACGCTGAACAGCCCCCTACTCCACACACCACTGTGCCCTATATCAAGCAATGAACCTCACCTCACTTGACTATCGCAGGCTAACCCACTGCACAAAAATCACGGCCAAGTATTGGTCACAGCGTCTCTCTTCCTACCTCTCTGACATCTTAACAAACCCTAGCGCACAAGCATACACGCTCAGAAACTCAGACTCCAGGTCCCTATCTGTCCCATGCTTGTCTACCTCCGAAGGGCAGTCAGGGTTCAGCTACCGCATTCCCATGCTGTGGAACTCCCCCCCCAGCTAACATTCATCGCTTCACCTCCCTTTCTCACCTAAACTCCATGCTCCAAGATCATTTCGTCCCTACCTGTGCTTGTGTCTAGGCATCTCTCAATTACTAGGCAAATCTCTGGGTATGTCTGCACTTAGCAAATTTTCAATTAATCATTGCCTAACTATTGTCCTCTCACCTTATACTGCCTCTCATATGACTCAAAGTTAATTTTATTGCACACTTGCTGTATGTAACTGAGTTTACCAACTGACTCACTCAATCCTCTATGAACTCAGTTTCAGAACCAAATGTTAGTGATCTTCCACAATGTATTCATTTGTCTATTCTGACTTCAACTGTCTACCTCATACCACACTTCTCTCTCAAGCTACTATTGACTTGTAATCAGATCCAAATGTTAGTGTTTCTCCCACTATGTATTCTCTTGTCTATACTGTTTCAACTGTCTACCTATGTTCTTCCCTCCCCAGGATGGAATCTGTACTTGAGCAGTACTCTGCTCAGTATGCCTTCCTGGTAAAATGCTTAAATAAATAAATAAATAAATAAAATAAATAGAAGGAACTGGGAGCTTGGGCCAATTTTGCTCTGTGACATGATTTTCATTTTTTTTGTTTATTTGTTCTTTGTTACAAATGTGAAGTATCTTTTTAATAAAGTATAAAAATATGGATGTGTGAGTTATTTAGTTTGGAGAATATTTGTTTCATTATTTGAAAAAGTATGATACACTAAATGTGTTGTGCAGTGAACCATTGTAATATGCAATCAAATGTATAGCTGAAATAGTCACTGTCATCCTATTGCTTTCATGCCACACCACACACAGGAGAAAACCTGACTTCACAATATTTTGCAGTTTCTAAACTGCAGCTTCATACTATACACTTCATTTGTTAAAAAAAATTAAAATCTTGTCACACAGCAAAATCAGTACTAACTGCTAATAGAATGCTGATACCTACATTTACAGTTTAATAAATACTTGAAATCTAGCTAAGTGGGGTTTCTGTAACAAAACGGATAGAGTCTATTAATTATAGCATTAATGATCTGGGCAGTTTCTGTGCTTTTATGGTTGTGTATAGTTTGGTAACACTAAAAGTTTTACAATTGAAACACTCCTGCTAGCTAGACCTGACACACATAGAAAACAAAAATAGTGAATTAGAGCTATTTAGTAGCTGTTGTCTTACAGAAACCCCACTTATCTAGCTCTCAGGTATTTTGCAAAGGGAGGGTGGAGTGTCAAGTAGCATTGTTGAGAGGCAAACACTAACTTGTATTACAAATAGATGAGCTCCATGATGTTTCCAGGCTAGTTTATATAAAACATTCCAGTTCTGCATATTTAATTTTATGGTATGCTCTAACAACCTATAAGGTGATTTTTTGCTACTTAGAACTGGTGCAAAAACTGAAAGGGATTCAGAGGCATAGCCAGATGAGTGCAGACACAACTACTGTAACAAGTGACATGATTAAAACACACACACACCAGAACACAGCTGGACAAGGTACCAATACTGTATCCAAAAACATTATTGATTAAACTCACCCAAAATCTAGCAGTGTGTCTCCTCTGTAAGCAGTATTCACTCTGTGGCTGAGCTGTGACAGACCCTGTAACAAGACACTGGCCTCCTTCAGGGGTGATTAGATATCACATCAAAGGGCACTCTGGGAAGACTGTCTGGGACAAGAGGCCATAAAAAAAACCAGAATGGCAACCTCTAGGGACAATAAAACAGCCATGGAAAGTTTGAAAAAAAAAACTCTCACATCCAGAGGGAAAAAAAAACACACACCGAGAAGAGGTTAAAACAAAGAAAAAATGGATAAAACATATATTTTTCTGATTTTTAACATGGAGTTTTCCTTAAATCACTTCCCCAGGCAGATCTGATAATTAGTTGTTCCAACATGATAGATCCACTTCATGCTCCTCCCACATGAATAAAAAAAAAAGGTGGGGGAGGATCTTTAGGAGCTTCTCTGGTAGAGGTGGGGGTGGATCTTACTCCCCCCAAAAAACTAATGCTGCCTTCCACTACTCAGGTTTCAGTTCTTGTACTGCTCATTTAAGAAAGAAAATAGTACCCTGCAACCATTGACTAACATGAAAGCATATTTATTTGAGGGCAGAAAACATTTCTTAGAGGAGGGTAAGGCGTAGGAGACTATTTACACCTTCAGTCAGTTCCATGGACAGAAAACATGACATCACTACTTTTATACATGCAAAACATCTGCAGGCTCCACCTACTGCAGCCGTAAAAAAAGAAACAATGCAGTTATACTGGTTTGAACAGCTGGTCTTCAGTTAAGCCCTTCTAGTTGCAGACAAAAATATAATGCTGCCCCCCAACCAATCACAGTGCCCAGTCTAACTGTACCATTAGGCCGGTACTCCAATTCCCCTGGTACCAGGTAGTTATCCTAGGTTTTATCAGGGAGCTCCTGGGGAAGCCAGGGTACCTCGGTGTTGGATTGGTGTAGACCTGCTGTTCATTGCATGGGGCTGGCCACTGACTGGCTTTGGGGCCCTAAATTAAACAGTGAAACAGTAGCAAAATGCCCAAACTGTCAGCCTGGCAAGAAGGTCTAGTAGCAGAGGAGGTGTCCTATGCAGAACTCAGTGACCCGCTTGTTGATGGGCCTCCCGAGGTCATGTCATATAACCCCACTCCTACAGCAGCAGCACTGGCTGCTGGTGAAATGGTGTACTTCCATTAAGTTCAGGTTACTAATCTATACAACCCTGTACAGACTTGGTCCTGGTTATTACTGTGACTTTCTGTCTCATACCAGACCTCTTGCCCCCTCCATTCCTATGTGGTGGGCCTCTTAGCCATTCCAAGGGTAAGGTTTAAATCTTCCAGTGATAGGGCCTTTTCAACTGTCAGTCCTGTCCTTTAGAACAGGCTCCCCAAGGCCTGAGAGTGCCCCCCTCTTTGGATGCCTTTAAAAGAGGCCTGAAATCCTTCCTTTTGCGAGAGGCATATGGCACTGTGTAAAATACTGTGTTGAAAATTCACCTACTGACCAGCTTTGCACTATTATTTAAATATTTTATTTATGAATAGTTATCTGTTCTTTTTAATGTGGTTGTTTACAGTAATGTTTCTGTAACAGCCCCTTTGACTCACCTTGGGCTGTTCTGGGGCCCTTGAGGTCCTCACAGTATTTACCTCCGAGGGAGCCGGCATGGGTTAGGATAGGTGGATGTAGAATGGCACAGTGCCTCCACCTGAGGAAGTGACAGTGAATGCCTGTGGGTAAATAGTGGGTTACCACCCCCAGGAAAATACCCTAGCAGCCCCCCAAACAGTTTCCCATGCACATTGACAATACTCCACTTCTTTGCAGAAACATTCTGTGGCAGCAACTAACATGAACAAGAACAGTATTTTATTGTAAAGGAAGGGGAAAAAGGAGACAAAACAGCAACAACCATAACAACTGCCCAACAATTCTGCCCCCCAAATCCCCACCTCCCACCTGCAGGTGCACCCATCTTTCCCTAGACAGCTGCCCAGAAAGTCTATACAGTTTTTTCAGTGGGTACCTCACCACATCTCAGAAATCATTATGGGGATCTTTCAGTGGGGCCCAAACTTTAGATTCATGAAGCTTAACTGTAACTTTCAGGCCTGGGCACAATTTTCTGGAACAGTCCCACCCAGGAATTACCCCATTTAATTTCCACCTAGTTAGTAGTAGTAGTAGTAAAAAACTTTATTTTTATACAGGAAAAGTATATGTCGTTTGGATAATACAATCCAGTTTTCAAGACAGTCCTGTGCAAAATTTCCAAGTTTCACATAGTCACACCAGTTATAGACAGTCAAATACATACAGTACTTTAAATAAGAACACACACACAACACACAATAACAACATTATAAGACAACAACAATATCAAACACATGTACATAAAAAAACCTGATACATCTTTAGCCCCTTAAGAAATTTTTTAACAGTTTTCACAGATCGCAGTGAAGGAGGGAGTGTATTCCAACATGCTGATGCTTGTGATACTAGTGTTCTGTCCCCAAATTTATTTTTTTGCTTATCTGGATCAATTCTGTTTTGGTACAAAGTTCTAACTGAATGTCTTCTGAGGGCCGGATTTTTTATCTGCTAATATTTTAGCTATGTTATGTTTTAAATACATTGTCCTATATTTATAAATAAATAAGGACCAACTATTCCTATATTCCAAATCAAGAGACAACCAATTTAACTTAATTAACAGGTCACAATGATGAGTCCTAAAATTACAACGTAGGACATATCTAGCTACCCTATACTGTAACTTATCTAATTTATTCAAAAGTTGTTTAGTTGCAACTCTATAAATAACCTCTCCATATTTAATCACAGGGAGTATAACCTGTTCTGCAATCAGTTTCCTATCCTGTAATCTCAAACTCTTTGTTGTTCTCTTTAAAGCACCTAACTTTTTATGTGTTTTGATAATAACAGACTCAATATGACTTTTGAAAGTTAATAAGAAATCAATATTAACTCCCAAATAACAGTAATTTGCAACTTGTTCTATTTTGGTTTGGTTCAAAGATATGATCTGTACATCAGAGTATCTATGTTGTCCATCAGTACCAAAAAAAACATCAATTTAGTCTTATTTACATTCATTGTTAATTGGGACTTGGTGAACCACTCCTGTACCCTGGTAAAGTCAGTCTATAGGTTTCTCTGGAGATCCACCAAGTTATTTCCAGAGGCCACCAAAACAGTATCATCTGCATACATCCTTATGTCTGTATGCTGAATCACAGATGGTAAATCATTATTGAATATCAAAAATAACAGGGGTCCCAAAATGGAACTCTGGGGAACTCCCCTTTTGACAGTCCGAGGGCTTGAAAGATAACTCTGCAACTGAACTCTCTGGAAACGGTCAGTCAAATATGACGTAAACCATGTTAGTGGATCCCCAGAGAAACCCAGACCGACCAACCTCTCAAAAAGAATGGAGTGGCTCACCAAGTCAAATGCTTTTGATAAATCAATATATATTGCTGCGTATCCTTACCATTGTTCAAGGATGTACAGATCAGATCATTAAATTCAACCAAAGCCGACGTAGTTGAAAAACCCTTTCTAAAACCTGACTGATATTTCATTAGTAAATCGTATTTTTCCAAGTATTCTCCCCATTTGCTGATTTACCAGTCTCTCCAAACATTTGGACAGAACTGGCAAGACAGCAATGGGACGATAATTGTTGGGAGATGTTTTATCTCCAGTCTTATAGATAGGTATTATCTTCCCTGTTTTCCATAAAGTGGGAAAATGCCTTTCCTGTAAGCTCCAATTAAATAATGCTAAGATTGTTTGTGCTATATATGGGGCCGCTATTTTTAAAAAACTACCTTCCAGTTTATCTAATCCTGGTGAATTTGTATGGATTTATTCTTGATAGTTCCTTAGTAACTTCAAATATTGTTAATTTTTTAAATCTAAAAGGAGGATGTAGATTAGAATGATATTCTTCACATTTAGCATCAGTTATTATTGGTCTATCTCCTATTAATCCTAATGTAGGAAGATCAACAAAGTAATCATTTAAGATGTTCGACACCTCCTCTGGATCTTCTATTATAGTTTCATTTATTCTCAATTTTAATTTTTCCTGTCCTCCATGCCCTCCAGGGTTTGACAAATTTTTTATAGTAGTCCAAAATTTTATAGGGTTAGTATTATGATTTAATTTACTACGATAATAGGATGTTTTTGCCCTTCTTGTTAATTTTCAATAGTCATTTCTTTTAGTTTTAAATAACTCCTAATCATAACTTTTTTTGTCTTTTTAGCCTTTCTCCAGATTCTGTTTTTAAGTCTAATTATTTTTTGCAATTTATCTGTTATCCACGGAAATTTAGGTAAATCACTATATTTTTTTGTTATTTTAGGGGCATGGAAATTACAAATTTTTTGGAAGGTATCAGTAAAGTATTCAATACTGAGGTCCAAGTCTGGTATTAGTAGGCACCTCTCCCATCTTTCTGATCTAATACTCTCCAAAAAAAGGGGTTCTGAAAAGTGCCTCATGTCACGAGACCAGATTTGTTTCAATTGTTCAGCTGACCCTCCTTTAGGATGAATACTGAGAACAGTCCAAACAGGATTATGATCACTGAAATGAGGAGACAAAATTCCCTGATCCTTAATTTGAAGAGCTTGAGAAACAAAAATTAAATCCAATATAGATCCCTTTTCTGTTGTAGATGTATATCGCGTAGGCAAATCAATCAACTGAAGAAGACCCATCTCAGTTGTGATCTCCCTCAATTGTTTACCCACATTTGCCCAATCACAATTAAAATCCCCTAACAGAACAATAGGTTTGTCTTTTACACAATCCCCTATTTTATGTAAAACCCCCTCTATAATTTTTAATTTTGTTCGGGGGGGAGTGAGTAAATCACAGCTACAGCTAAATTTCGGTGGACAACCGAAATAACTAAATAATCTATATTCCCCTCACTTCCAGCCATCATTATTTCAACATACCCCAATGCATTTTTGACAAAACACATAACCCCTCCCCCTTTACCTTTTCTATCTTGCCTAAAAGTCTGATATGCTCACACACTCATTTCGGTTGTACTAATTTTTTCATTAAGCCAATCTATCTAAATAGCTATCTAAATAGTCTCCCCAAAACCGCAGCTTGGGTTACTTACAGTTCAGAAGATCAAAGGGGGTGGAGAAACTTGGTGCATGGTACCGTGCTGGTATCTGGAGTTGTTGGTGTTACACAGTAGAAGTTGCCTCAAGAAATGATGAATGCTGGTCTTCACCTGCCAGTCCTTTCCAATCTTCATCCCCAGAGTATTTGTATGTGGTGTTCATCTGGCAAGCCTCTCAGCGTCTTCCTCTCCAGTGGTCTCCTCTTTGGTCTGGGTGCAGAACAGGCTGGTGGTTACCTGGACTAATGCTTGGCATACACTTTTCTCTGCTGCAGATACTGTGGGATCAAGCTGCAACCTTTACAGTTTCTGATTTTCACTGCCAAACTCCGCTGCTCTTTCTGCACTGCAGGGCAGTCAGGTCTCTCTCTGGCAGCAAATCTCAACAGTCTATCACACACTAGCTGCGAAGTCTAACTTTCTTGCACACAGCCACAGGTTCAAATCTCAGCAGCAACTTTCCATTCTCAGCAACAATTTTACTCAGCTGCAGGTTCAAATCTCACCCTGGGAACTTCTCATATAGTCCAGTTCCTTTCCCTGTGGCAATGCTCTTTTCCAGATGCTCTGCAGCTTGTCCAGTACTGGGCCAGGCAAGGCCTTTGGCAAACAGCCAGGCCTTCCAGGCTAGCAAGCCCAATAGCAGTCTCTTTACTGTCTGCACTCTCTGGCTGCTGACTCCAGAATCTCATTTGGTGGGCAAAACAGGCCCTTTTATCAGTTTTCCAGCAGCCCTTTCTGATTGGCTGAACAAATTAATATTCATTTGGCACACTTAATGCCCTATCGGTCCTTCGTTTGGGCGCCAAGAATTGTCCCTCATTTTTCTCCCAAAAGTTCTCTGCACAAGCCGGGCTCCCTGATTAGCTACAGTCCTCCCAGGCTCCCAACCTGTCCTCTGACCTTATTTATTTATTTGTTTTTGTTAACCGGGTGAGGTGCACTAGCCAAATTAATTACTATTTTCAGACACGACCCGGGAGAATTACAAAGTAGCGGTACAGAATATATGACAAAATCAGAAAAATACAGCACAGAGACAATGCTCAGCAATCTGAGTAATGCATAATACAATAGGCAAGGTAAAGTATCATACGGAATACAGTCTGGCATCACGTACAAGATGCATGTTGTACAAGATAAGTGCAATAGTAAAAGAGAGGCAGAGGTGTAGTATAGCATACATTAGCAATAATTTGTGGGAAAAATCTCAGAAATCAATAGCACAATTCAGGTAGTACAATTGTTACAAAGTGGGTAGAGGCAAATTATCAAACAGGGAATGGCACAGGGTCCCCAGAAAGATCTGTAGAAAGATGCAGCAAGATGGAACAGTTAACAAGCTAGGAGGTGTAGACGAGGTATAAAGAGAGAGAAAACAGGGCAAGGGCAGACAAGGTAGAAGAGAGTATATATGGCTGGGGTGGAGTGATAAAGAAAAGAGTAGGTAGGATGGAGGGAATCAATAAGCTCAGGAAACTGAAAGGCAGGGTAGTCAGGGAGAATTAAAACATTTGCATTGTGCAATAGTGGTGAGGAGAAAAAGATGTTTCTTTTTAAATAGGGCATGAGTGGGCGAGAGACGTAATTCAAGGGGAAGTGGGTTCCAGTATTTTGGGGCAGCATGAGAAAAAGCACAGGCAACCTTGGCAGTTTTACACCTAGGTATATGAAGCAAGGCTTGGTCAACTGATCTGAGGCCATAGGAGGACAGGTGGAGCAGCAAGGAAGCAAGGAAGCAAGGAAGCAAGAGAAGCAGGAATCTTTGATCTCATAATGCTATCCATAATGGAGCCAAGGGCAAGATTCCTATGGATGGGGGGGGCCACCTAAGGTTGGCGTACAGCTGACAATGGTGTTTGAGCCATGGGGATGTAGAGGCATAGCGGCAAATATTATTATACATAGTATCCCACTTATGAAGAAAAGTCTTAGATGCATTAACGTAGGTAGCAGCACCAGAGGTGAGGGATGGGAGTAGGATGCCTCTGGCTATTGCCAGTCTCACTGAGGGAGTCAGAGCATAGCTAGTTTTATATGCCACCCCAATTTGGGAGTTAATGGATTTACACATAGCTAGGATATGCAGCCCCCTTGCTTTTGTAGTCCCATGGGGCTGCCATGTTTGTTTACATTTTTCCCCAAACTACCTGCCCAAATTGATAAGTCTGTCACAGCCACAATAACTATGTTTGAACATTCATTTCCCCCATTGCTATTAGCAGCCCCTCTGCCCTTTAGTCCAGATGCAGAGTTTCAAAGTTTAAATCAACCTCTCGTCTCTCACTGCTACTGAAACACTGTCCCCCTAGGTAGCAGACAGGCTCATTAATATTGAAAAGAGGAGTCCTCAAGTGCGTATTATTGGAGCTCTTAAAATAAAAGTCCCTTCCCTGTGTCTCCAGACCCTGATTAGCCGATATGGGGGTCTGGGAACATGAAGGGAGCCTTTGTTGCATCGCAGCTGTGGTGAGAAAACTGAAATGCGCTACTACAATACATGCGTGGACCACTGCTCACACATTCATGTGGAAGCAGCACGGCAGTTCCATGTCTTTACTCCACCAGCCCCATTTACAATGGTAAACACATCGGGGGCCAGATGGAGAGTTTGGGACTGACCAGAACCCGGGCTAAAAGGCAGTGAATATGAGGGACAAACGGGAGCAAACAAAATAAGGTAAGCCCAGATTGGGAGGCTTAAATTTCATTTTATTACAATGTCTTCAAAATGCCGTTAAGCACTCAAAGCCCCTGAGACTGGGTGCTATATAAATATAGTTTACTACTACTATTACAAACTTAAAACTACTTGGTGCAATGAGGAATTAAGTATAGGATTTGAGTTGCAAGGACTGTGTTTAGCTACTCTGTTACCCTGTGGCTTACAGGCATCCTTTTTTGACTGCAGTCCTGGGTGGATGTATCTCTTCATTCTACAGTCCAATGTCTCACCTCCAATGGCTCCCTCAGCTCTTCTCTGCTAGTAATTCTGTCTTGTACCTTATGCAGGCTCAGCTGGGCTCTTACATCATCAGTCACCCTGGGTATTTTGAGGATCTCAAGCCTCTGCAGCTCAGCGGACTGGCAGTGTTCAGCATGGGGACCTTAGGCCCTGCTGCTTCTGTCTCTCCTCAAACCCCACTGATGTGGTAAAAAGAAAGTCTCTCATACTGTATGCTGAAGATCAGCAGCAGCAGATTCCTCCTTAGTGGCTGTAAAAGCACACTTCTCCCACTTGCAGACATGTCTGCTTTCCTTCTCTGTCTCTTACCATCTCAAAAGGCAGGCTCTGACTACAGATGACAAAAAATATGCTTCTCTGCACACACCACAGCGGACTGAGGATGCTCTGGAAAATTCCTCAGTTAACACAGTAGCAGACAGCCTCCCAGTTGGCTAAATCCTATTATCAGTCTCTGGGAAGAGTCTGTCTAGCTGTTACACAATGGCTAATTGTCAGTCTGCCTCCAAGGAGAATCAGTGAGTCCTCGAGTAACCCAACAGCCCTACTGTGACTCTTGTTCAGGCTTTGGAGCCCACTTGGCTGATCTCTTCCTATGACACCATTGTCCATGCTTGTCAGGGGTCAGAGGGTAAACAAGACGGATTCCCATTTGTTAATCCTAAATGGCACAGACCCAAAGCCTTGTCATTTCAAATTTGTCCTAAAGGGCACTGACTGAAAGCCTTATCTATTTAAACTGGTCAAGTTTATTGAAAGCAGGTGCAAAGGCACAGGACAAACAAGCTGGAGAAGCGAGGTTGTTTTGCAACAGTATCGCAAGCTTATAAGACCCCACATAGAGTATTGTGTCCAGTTCTGGAGGTTGCCCCTCAGAAAGGACATAGACAGGGTAGAGGCAGTCCAGAGGAGTGCATTAAAATGGCTCAGGGGTTGCACCAAAAGCCCTATGAGGAGAGACTGAGGGATCCCAATATGTACACCCTGGAAGAGAGGAGTGACAGGGAACATGATAGAGACCTAGAAGTACCTCACAGGGGTGAATAGAGTACAGGAGGAGAGTCTCTTTCAAATGAGAATGAGCACCTGGACCAGTGGGCATGGGGGAAGCTGAGGGGGAGGGGGAATTTAAGAGGGATGGGAGAAAGTACAGCTTCACTGAAAGGGTGGGGGATGCCTAGAATAGACTGCCAGCAGAAGTGAGGGAAGTGAAAACAGTAGGGAGCTTCAAGCATGTGTGAGACAGAGTTAGGGAATATTAGCAAATAGGCAGGGAGAAGGAAGGATCACCAGAAACCAGTTAAGAGCTGCAGAGACAGACTAAGCAGCGACTATCTAGGCAGACTGGTTGGGCAAAGCAATCCTCTTCTGCCAACAAATTTTATGATTCTGTATTTCTGTGTGTAACCACCACCCTGCCACTTTATTCAATTAGCACCTCTTATTTAATTACTCGCCAATTACTTGCCAACCTCTGAGCGCAGTCTTGTAAACAGGAAACAGAAACAGGGTAGCCCTCCTGTTTGTTTTTGTGGGTTCGATTCAACCTTTGGTCTCAAGTCTTGGAGAGATTCAAACTGTGAACCTCTTGCTAGCGTACCCAATGCACAGGCTCAGATAATTCTGTCTTCGGGGGGCCAGATATCTTTGCCTACGGGCACCTAACCAGGTGTACAGAAATGAACCCTTAAAAACTCTGATAAAAGACCTCAAGATTAAAACTCTTCCCCAATCAAGTCTGTAAATGTCCTTTCATCTATAAGCAGTATCCTCTCTCACACAGACATCAAAGCATTTATGACTTCGCACCAGTGTCACATAATCCTGCACTCTTCCCCTAAACGCCATAAAAGTTTATGATTTCCCTCTTAGTAACTACAGCTATAATTAACTTAGATAAATAGGAGATCCTTGATTAACACCTGTTCTACTCTGTAATTAGCTTCTGACCTTCAAGGTAACACCTTGTATCTAAAACCTGTGTGTGTGTCATACTCACATGCTGTTTCAGCATTTCTCATGAGAGACAGTCCATAACACATTTTTATATTACAAAAAATAATACAGTGATTAGAACCAGCTGTCCAAGTGTCACAATTCCTCTGCACTTAGAATGAATTTGGGGGCGCTATCCCCTGCATGGGATGAGCTTCCCAAATCAGTTCACTCCTTATACACCCGAGACAGCCCATTGGAGTTCTGATTTTTGACTCCAGCTCTATGTACGATTGTCAGATCATACCCTTGCAAAGCAAGACTTCATCTTAGCAATCTACCATTGTTTTTCCCCATCTGCATCAGCCAAACCAGAGGGTTGTGGTCAGTCTGCACCACAAAATGCTGCCCATATAAGTATGGCTCTAATTTCTTTAGGGTCCACACTATGGCAAGACACTTCTTTTTCACCATGGAGTATGCCTGCTCCCTGGGAAGTAACTTTTTACTCAGGTAGTCTATTGGGTGATCCCTTCCTTGGCTAGATGTCTGGCTCAGTACTGCCCCAATACCCTCATCTGAGGCATCAGTCTGAACTATAAAGGGTCTGCTATAGTCAGGACTTATCAAAACAGGAGCACTGCACAGTGCCTCCCTTAGTTTGGAAAAGGCTTCCTCACAGGCTGGGCCCCAGGTAATTTTCTTGGGCATCCTTTTCTTTGTCAGGTCAGATAGGGAAGCAGCCAGGGCAATGTAATTGAGTACGCATTTCCTGTAGTACCCTGCTGTCCCTAGAAAACTCCTGACCTGCTTCTGCATTTCTGGTCTGGGCCACGCCTGGATTACCTCTATCTTTATTTGGTTAGGACTGAGCTGTCCTTGGCTTACCACATGCCCAAGGTATGCCACTTCTCCCATGGCGACCTGGCACTTCCTGGCTTTGACAGTGAGCCCAGCCCTCTATATCCTGCCCAACACATCCCTAAAGTGGGATAGGTGTTCCTCCCAGCCGGTACTAAAGATGGCAATGTCAACCAGGTATGCCACGGCATATTCCTCAGCACCATTTAACACCTGGTTCACCAACCTTTGGAAAGTGGCTGGGGCATTCATTCCGAAAGGCATTACTTTAAACTCAAATAAGTCTGTCGGGGTGATGAAGGCCGACCTCTCCCTAGCTCTGTCTGTCAACTCCACCTGCCAATACCCCTTTGTCAGGTTAATAGTTGTAAGGTAGGTCGCCCCTCCCAACTTGTCCAGGAGTTTGTCCATCTGGGGCAATGGGTGGGTGTCTGACTTTGTGACTGCATTCAGTCCACGACAGTGCACACAGAAATGAGTAGAGACATCTGGCTTGGGCACAAGGACTACGGGTGAGGCTCAGGGGCTGTGGGATCTCTGGATTACCCCTAAATCCAGCATCTCCTCCACTTCCCCTCCTAATGTCCTTTTAAACAGCCTCTGACACCTGATATGCTGTCCGCTGCATGGGCGTCTGTGTCCCTGTCACCACATCATGCGTCGCTAAGGGGGTTAGTCCAGGCTTGGTGCTAAACAATGGGGCAAAGTCTGCTAAAACCTCCCTTACTTTCTGGATTTGGTCCAGGGCCAGCTGGGGAGACAATTTTATTGCCTCCACAGAGGACTCCCACTTACATTCCTCCAGAAAGTCCAGAAGGGGGTCTCCTCTGTCCGTCCCCTCCCCAGGACTACACACTGCAAACACCTGTCAGCCCTATTTGCATATGGCTTCATCATGTTGACATAGTACATCCTTTCTGTCTGTCTTCAGTCAGGTAACTCTACAATGTAGTTCACATCATTTACCTTCCTAACCACTTTGTATGGTCCTGCCCACTCAGCCTGCAGCTTGTCTTTCCGGACAGGAAAAAGGACCATGACTTCCTGACCCACCATGTACGAGCAAGTTCTGGCTCTGCGGTCGTACCACACTTTTTATTTCTGTTGGGCAGCTGCTAGGTTGCTCTGGGCTGTTCCCATAAGCTCCTTCAGCCTTTCCCTAAACCTAAGGACGTAATACACAATGGGAGTTATCTGGGTGGCGTGCTTGCCTTCCCAGTCCTCCCGGATCAAGTCTAGGGGCCCTTGTACCCGGCGTCCATATAAGAGATCGAAGGGGGGAAAATCCTGACAACTCTTGGGGTACCTCCCTGTATGCAAACAACAGGTGGGAAAAGTATTTCTTCCAGTCCCTCCCATGCTGTTCCGCAAACGCCCAGAGCATTGACTTTAGGGTACCACTGAATCTTTCCACAAGACCATTGGCTTGTGGATGATATGGTGTCATGCATCTCTGCACCACCCCAAGCTTCTCCCATAAACATTTCATCAGGTCCGACTTGAAGGAACCCCCTTGATCGGTGATAACCTCACGCGGAAACCCAACACGGGAGAAAATCCTAAGTAAGGCATCTGCCACTTTGTCTGTCCTCAGTGAGGATAGGGCAACTGCCTCTGGGTAGCAGGTGGCATAATCCACCACAGTCAGGATTAATCTCTTCCCTGAGGAGCTGGGGGTATTTAAAGGCCCCATAATATCCATTCCCACCATCTGGAATGGCTCCTCCACTATGGGCAATGGAATCAGGGTGGCTTGGGTTTTCTTGCCCGCCTTCCCTTTTTTTTGGAACCAGTGACAAGACCTGCAATACTCCTTCACCTGCTGAGTGAAGTTAGGCCAGTAGAAATTCTAGGCCAACCGCTGCATCATGCGCGCGATTCCCAGATGACCAGACAAGGGAATATTGTGCAGTCTTGAGCAACTGCTCACGATACCCCTAAGAAATGACAAGCTGCCTGCCTAGCACCCCTCCCTCTGTCTGTACTGCCTGAGTATACACAAGTCCATTTTCCCAATAAACCTTATGTCTGCCATCACCTCCCTGTGTGCTGTCTGAGTCTGCCCAAGCCCTCAACTTCTCTAAACTAGGGTCACTTCTCTGAGCAGCTGCAAACCCCTCACACATTCCCAAGGCATGGGACAGGTCCCCTTTAGTCACTAAACTAGGGTCCCTATCACTAGTGCCAGGGCACTCAGGATCACTGTCAATCCCAACCCTTTGACAAGGGGTCACCCCTCCCTCTTTGGAGTAACCCTCTGTAGCTGTGTGGTTACTTGCTACTGGGGAAATTTCTACCCCCTTTTTATCAGTCTCCCCCTCTGGAGATACAGGCTGGGGAACCAGCCTCTTATTGGTTTCCACAATGGCTTCTGTGGGGGTTCAGTGAACTACAATTTTCCCTTGCCACTTGGCTACGTGTAACTGCACATACCATCCTCTGTTTTAGAGTGTTGCCCAGGATCACATCCACTGCTAAGGTTTTTGCAACAGCCACCTGTTGCACAACTCCCCCTGTTTCACTCCAGTCTAGGAGAACACTAGCGAGGGGCAATGTTTTCGCCTCACCAGTGAAGTCCTGTACAGTGATGTATTTATTGGGTATAAGCTGACCAGGCTCTAGCAGATCCCCCTTTATCAAGGTCAAGGATGCCCCTGTATCCCTTAACCCTTGCATCTGTACACCATTCACTATGACTGGGTGCATGTGTTCCCTCATGTTCACAGGCATGCTTCCAGGGACACACAAACAACTCACTTCTTTCCTGGTACCATTCTGTGTACTATTGCTCATTCTTTTGGGACACTGTCTGGCAATATGCCCACTTTCTTTACATAACCAACATTCACTTCTCTTTTCAGAGAAATCTTTTCTCTGAAACCTGGGGCTAACTGGTTTCGGTGGAGGCAGTGAGGGTTTTAGCTGCCCTGAAGGTGCACTTATCCCTTTCTGCACTGCCACACCTACCCCATTTGCTCTCAGAGCAGGTCTGCTCCTGGCATAGTGGTCCGAGAGTTCAGCAGCCTCTTGCACTGTTTTGGGATCTCGGTCCTCCAGCCAGGTTTTCAGCTCTGCTGGGTATGCCCAATAAAACTGTTCTAACAAAATCACATTTTCAATTTTATCAACAGAGTTTGCCTCAATTCCTTCTCTTTCCTCGTAGCTCATATCAGGGCTTCTCCTGAGCTTACGGAATTTAGCTCTGTATGATTCAGCAGTTAATTCAAATTTTTTTAACAGTACAGCTTTAAGTTTGCTGTAATCATCACTGTCCTCATTGTCCATTTGACCCAATTCATCCTGAGCTTTCCCGGTAAGTAGCAGGGATAGCTGGAAGCTCCAGGACTCTCTAGGAATTTTAGCCTGAATACAAAACTTTTTCAAAAGAATTTAAAAAGGCATCCATATCCTCCCCCTCTTTAAATTCAGCTATTAATTTGGAATTCAATTTGTAACCCAGTCCTGCAGTCCCAGTTAAACCCAAGCCACTTACCTGCTCTGGTGCCACTGGTCGGAGTCGTAGCTTCTCCAGTTCATGTTGCCTCTGGCTCTCCTGCTCCTCAGGGTCTGCGTCTCGGCATTCTCACTCTCTTTTCTCCTCTGCAGCTTGCTGGCACTCACGCTCCTCACGGTCTGCCTCTTGGCATTCTCATTCTTTCTTTTCCTCTGCAACTTACTGTTCATGCTTTTCTTCTCTCTGGAACTCCAGCTCCATTCTGCGCAACTCAATTTGCAGCCTGAGTACTTCTGGATCCAGGATACTGGCGACCTTCCCCTGCTGCTGTGGACCTTCACTGACAGTGGCCCTGTTGCCCTCATTATCGGATCTGGACACTGCACTGACCGCTAGCCCTGCCACACTTGAGGTTTGGTCCTTTTCAGTCATGGTCTGTGACTCGCTCTGGGTATCTGCCACTATCAAGGCATCCACTAGGTTCTGTTTGCTGGCTTTCACCTCGGATGGGACTCCTCTGTCCCCACACAACTGCCTTAAGTAGTCTACAGTGTGCCTGTTGAAGTTGGAAGCCATCTTCCCTAACTGCTGCTACTCTGACTTGCACTTTAAGGAAAAAAAATTAAATGGGTAGGAACTTGACTGTACGCCAAGTGCTATAGTTCGGTCTCCTTTTAAAATAAAACTCTGCCTTTTTATTTCTTTGCAAGTGAGCTGACGGCTTCAAGCTGACACACTGAAAATTAAAAGCTTGTAATACCAAAATTATAACACCACTGCCAACTAATCTGTCACAAACCCACTCAGCAGGTCAGCCCTCTACTCCCAAAGTGCCAACCTCCGAGCGCAGTCTTGTGAACAGGAAACAGAAACAGGGTAACCTTTCTGTCTGTTTTTGTGGGTTTGAATCAACCTTTGGTCTCAAGTCTTGGAAGGATTCAAACTGTGAACCTCTTACTAGCATACCCAATGCACAGGCTCAGATAATTCTGTCTTCGGCGGGCCAGATATCTTTGTCTACAGGCACCTAACCAGGTGTACAGAAATTAACCCATAAAATACCTCAGATTAAAACTCTAACCTTTTTCCAGTTTGGTATCACCATTCAAGCTTATGCACAGTGTCTGCTTTAACCACATATATTTCACTTGTTAAAGGAAGAAATTCAAAGACGAACCAAGTAGGCTCTAAAAATAGAGTTTTACTAAAATAGATAAAACAATGTGTAAAACATAAAATACAGAAGCATATATCACAAAATATACAAATCTTTTAAAAGAACAAGTTTTTAACAGTGCAATTCCTACTACAGTACTTAGATTTTGTCTCTCTGTACCTGTATACTTGCTTAAAGTGCTCAAAGATGTTTGTCAGAGTGTAGATAAAAGTCTCTGAAGGAACACAGAATACTTGTTTAAAAGCTGGCTTTGTCCACCTCTTTGTATGAGGTCACCTAGCTCCTCCTCTGGTTATGAAAAATCATACACCCAGGATATTTTATCATATTAGAAGGTAAGATAATTAAGGTTACATCAGCAGAAACTACTTTCCCCATGTGACTTCCCCAATCAAGTCTATAAATTTCCTTTCATCTATAAGCAGTATCCTCTCTCACACAGACATTAAAGCATTTATGACTTCACACCAGTGTCACATAATCCTGCACTCTTCCCCTAAATGCCATAAAAGTTTATAATTTCCCTCTTAGCAACTACAGCTATAATTAACTTAGATAAATAGGAGATCCTTGATTAAGGCCAGTTCTACTCTGTAATTAGCTTCTGGCCTTCCAGGTAATACCTTATATCTAAAACCTGTGTGTGTGTGTGTGTCATACTCACATGCTATTTCAGCATTTCTCATGAGAGAGAGTCTATAACACATTTTTATATTACAAAAAATGATACAGTGATCAGAACCAGCTGTGCAAGTGTCACACTTACCACCAGGTCCTGGGGAGAGTTTTGCTAGGTGTATGCTAGACCTATCTTCTGGAGGGGTACCCAGTAAATTAACACATAACGTAACTGTCCAGACCATAACTGGGGTTGTAGAGTGGAACATTATTCAGACAGATGATACTTAAAGCAAGGGTGGTCTTCCAATGGTTTACAATACTTGGCAAATGAACTGTGGCAGAACATATTCAAAACTGTAACTCCCAGACATCTTTGTATTCCCACAAGCATAGGACATAGGACAATTTCATTCACCAGCTGCATTAAGTGGCATTTAGCCACATTATAAATGACTTCTAGCTGAACAGTAGCACTATTCTTCCCCCGAGCTGTTTTAAAAAACACAATAGCCCATCCAGTGGGGTCGAATCTTCCTCAGACTGTGGCCAGTAGTCGTAAGTAACCAGGCGTCCTTTCTGAATCTGTTAGTCTTGAACTGGTTACTCCAGATGGGGTTCTGCCCACCCTTTGCTCCCAAATTCAAACTCAGCCATTCTTTCAATGTTACATCTTAAACATCTGCAATACCTCTTGCATTGCTAAAAATATGAACTTTGCATTCAGCATTCAAATCACCACATTGGTAGTGTACAGGCCTTTTTTTCTGCTCTATTTTAGACACAAGCCCAAACAAAACTCTCCACTTCAGCTGAGTGGCCCTGACACTGCTACCTGCTGGTGGCAGGACCTCTGCATCCAGCACGCCACCCCCTGACCAAGGAAAGCAGGTACGTTTGGTCAGCTCCTAGCTCGGCGCTGTCAGGCTTCAATCCCCATAATTGGACTGGCTCCTGGGGACTGTGGCTGCTTCCCAATTGGATGCTGCATATCCCCACTGAGAAAGGAAGCACACAAGGCACCTTTTTCAAAACACAGCTCGGCCACTGCCTTGCTATACTGCTCTCTGGAAAAAAAATTTTCCCCACCCCCCAACCCCTCCCTCCTTTATTAAGTACACTTCCCCAGTGATCCATGCCCCCTGAGGCCTCACACTAGTCAATTATAGCAACTGCTTAAAGGGGCTGTCCTTTCTGTAACTTCTTAAAGGGGTGATCCTCTCTTGAGCTCACTTGTCTCCTCTAAGCAATTCCACGATATTCTTCATGAAGCGTAATCAGTAGGATACCACTGCCTGTTGAAGATACATCCTTAAGACATCTGTGCTGTCAGGCTATTTTCATGTATCTTTGCATACCATCAATCCCTGTCTCTTTTAGCTAGCCTACATGGAGCAGTGATCCTTGAGACTTATAGAACCTAGCTAGTGAGTCTTGGTGCAACTCGTACCATGTTAACACATTGGGCAATCATGACAGTCCTCGTGTGGTTTCAATTACTTACCTGCTTATGTATGGTACCCCATGTGACAGACCATTCGAGCAGAATTGACCCCAACATAGAGTCATACCTACCACTGCTAGACTGCCTTTATAGTAGTACTATGTATAACTTATGCTGCCACCACATGACTCCACACCCTTCTCACTTTGTGGAATCTCCTCGAGGTGGGAATGCTACCTTGTTACTGATATGTGGCCCCTCACCCCACCCAACCAAAACCTACACGTCTTGGTGCTATACTGGATGGACTATAGGCTACGCATCCCTAGGTCAGCACAAGGGGAAACTTTGGACTCTGGATCACCGCACTCAAACTTATACTAGATGCAGAAAGATTCGTGCTTTCAAACTACTCCTCACTGCCCTAAGGAAAATTGTGTTCCTACTACTTTTGTGTTCAGGTAATGTTGAACTCAACCCTGGTCCCACAAAAGCTCTCTCATCTCCATCCAACCTTATAAGACTGAAAGGAGTCAGCTTTATGCACCCAAATGTTTGCAGTCTTTTAAAGAAATTTATATCAGTCCAGGCATGGATTACTCATACCGCACCAGACGTACTTGTTCTCTCTGAATCCTGGCTTCGGGCATCCACCCCAGATAGAGAGGTTAACATCCCTAACTACCTCCTATTTACAGCCAATAGGCAGACCAGGGGAGGCGGAGTAGTCATCTACGTCAAAAGCAAATTTTCAAACCAGCAACTAAAGATAAGCTCGAGGGAGCCCTGCAAGAAATTATGCAGCAGCAACTACCCACGTTGCTAAATAAAAAGCTGGCCTGGCCAACTTGCAAAGTGCTTTATGCAAGAATTGCCCAGGATTTGTAGCACAGAAAAACAGGCAGAGGAGGGCAAAAGAGAAGTTTATTTTAAGGGCCATTAGCTATTTGACACCACTGGAGGGGTCCACAGAGGAAATTGATGGGGAACTTAAAAGTCTAAGATGCGAATTGGAGGACATGGTCTATGGCAAGGTAGACTTTTGGTTAGAAAAGATTAAAGCTAAATATCTTCTGATGGGAGATGTTCCTGGATGCTTGCTGGCGGCCAGAGTTAGGGAGTGGGAGGTGAGCAGAATGGTGACATCTATCTGGTATGGTGGGAAGCTTATAACAGATCCCCAGGAACTAGGAGACACTTTTGCGCTGTACTTTAAAGACTTATACCAGATTGGGAACACGGTGGGGGAGAAAGAGATTAGTGCATTCTTGGAGGAAGTGCCCCTACCTGTGACAGACCCCATGCAAGCCAGGGATCTAGCAGCTCTTGTTATACCCAGTGTATTTAGCTCCATATAGTATTCCTAAAAAGTGGTTCAGAATGATTAAGAAATTACTCTCAGATTTTTTATGGGACCTTAAACCCCCTAGGAAAAAACATAATGATTTGTGACTACCTCCTTTTCTGGGAGGGATTAAGCTACCAGATCTTCATTTATATTATGTCGCAGGACAGTTGGGTCTAATGACTCGATGGGGCAGAAGTATTGAGTGAGAAGCCTATGTCCCAGACTGGTTATATTTAGAGACTCAAATGATGAGAGAGGCTGGCCTCTCTCCGGAGGTGCCATTATATGCAACATAACCACTTGTTTTAAACAAAAATTGGGAAGCCCAATTTTGAAGGCGGCAGAGGCATGGTGGTCGTTTTTGACTTCGGCCCAGAAAAAGGACCAGATGAAGGCTCAAGAACAACCATTGGTGGGTAACCTCAATCTAGTCATAGGGAAACAGGTAATCAAACGGAAGTGGGCTAGGTGGGTTTCGGCTTGAAATTAAAGGATGTTATTCACGAGGCTGGAGGGGATATCAAGGAGATTAGGGGGCCCTTCAGATTGTTCATTTAAGTGGGATGAGCTGAGGGAGATTGACCCGAAAGCCAGATCCCTATCGCAAGTTTATAAAATACTACTGGATTTCTTCGGTCCGCGTTCTTCTATATCAGTGCCATATTGGGACAAAATGTTGGTGCCTCGAAGTATTGACTGGGCTAATGTATGGAAGAATAGCAAATATATAGTGATACCTAAATATAGGAATTTACATTTTTTTGTTGTTTCTAATCTATACTTTACCCCTGTGAAATTATGTGACAGAGGCCTTAGACAGACAGACCTGTGTTTCAGATATGAATTAGAGAGAGGAGATCTACTACATGTGCTGTGGAACTGCAGCAAAATATTGCCCCTGTGGGATGAAATAAAGAGGTGGATGGACCCAATGCTGGATTATTCAGAATTCATAACACCAGAGATATGTGTCTTAGGGGTCTCTCGCAAATTGCTGGTGTTACACCCAAATATCATTTATCTTTGATGGCGGCTGTAATCAAATCATATGTGGTCCAGCACTGGAAGGATGATCAATTCTATGTGTATAAGCATTGGGTGGGAGCTCTGGATAGGATAAAGAGACACTTATATTCAGAGGGGAGGAAAGGGTTATATACTAAAAGATGGGCAGTACTGGAGGCGATCTACTCCCAGCAAGGAGCATATGGCTAGACACAGGTCTGTCTGTCGGGCTGTGATCAGCTGGAAAACTTGGGCTGAAATGAGTATAGGACAATAGGGACATTAGTGAGATTAGAGGGTTAGGTTCGTGCTTGTACGTGAAGTGGTAGGGTCCTGGGACGTGCGTAGCGGTAAGAGGTTGGGATCTGCTAGGAAGATGGGGGGATGGGGACTCTCTCTCTTTCCAGGGGGCACAGAGAGGTTTCACCCCCTAAATAAGCTTTAACTCATTATGAAACTGGGCTAAAGAGTATCTATCAGGCTGCAGGTGATCTTTACGGGGGGTAAGGGGAGAGGGTTTGTTTTGTAAGCAGCCTGATGTCTTTATTTTGGGGTGTTGTTGAAGCGGGTCTAGAGTTGGTGTGGGGGGGTGTTATCTCTGTGCATGTAAATAGTTAGACTGTAAATAGTTTACACAGTCAGTTTTGGATTGTGTGCCCTGGGGTTTCCAGGTTTAATGTTTGTCTTGTCTCTTGTTTGAAAAATGAATAAAGATGTGTTTTAAAAAAAAAAAATGTTCAGTGTCCATCCTAGACTCTACCTCTATTGCAGGTGGATTCGAATGTTTGTCCCTTAAAGTTGAACTTTGCCCATCAATGGCTTTCCGTGTCATAGGCTGTTACAGACCACTGGCCGTGGGGCCTCAGCTCCTGTCCCATCTGTCATCTATTATGGGCTCTGTCCAAACGATTATTCTAGGAGACCTTAATTATGATTGGTTGACTAAGGTCTCATTAACCCTGAAGCAATTCTATGACTCCCATGGGTTCATATAGCTTATTATTGAGCCAACTAGCATTAACAAGAAAAGCCCAATGAACAGCATCCTATTGCATGTCCTTCTTATAAGCAAACCATATTCCTTTTCCCATGCTGGAATTTTTTCAGCTGATGTTAGTGACCACTGCTTTATTGTTGGTATAAGAACTGACACTAAACCCTCACCAACATCTAAATTTTCCACTAAAAGGTCCAGATGGAACTTCGATCCTCTCACATACTTCAATGAATTAAAAAACTCTTTGTACTGGCAGAGTTTTTACCTTGCTAAATCAGTGAGTAATGCCTATGACATCTTCCATGAAATTATAACCAGTGCCCTAAATAACCATGCTCCTCTGGTAAAAGCACATAGAAAAGCTAGAACATGTCGTTGGTTCTCAGCGGACCTCAAGGCTGCCTTACTAAAAAGAGATCAACTCTGGAAAAAGGCTCGTAAATCACACACAGACGAAGACTGGCGTCTCTTCAGGACAGCTAGAAATGCCTGCACTAAGATGGTCAGAGAGGTCAAGGCCAATTTTTACTGATCTGAGCTAGATTCTGCATCAAAATGCCCTACCAAGTTCGGGTCCCCACTAAAAGAACTGACTGGTCATTCTCCAGGAAATGTGCTTCCCTCCAAAATTACCACTGACAATGCTATAATCAATGACAGAAACGAGATCCTGCAGGCCTTCAACAATCATTTTGCCACTGCAGGCCTAGCATTCGATAACACACCAGTAAGCAGACTACACCCACAGATCAACACTAAGCTCCCAGAACTAAGTAACAATATTGTAACCTTCTCATTCTTACCCACCTCCGGAAAGGAAGTTGAAGATCTTCTCCTAAAATTGGACACTAAAAAAAGTGCTGGGGCTGACTTCTTTGACCCATATTACTTGAAAATTGCTTATCACATCCTTGCCGCACCTATCTCTCACTTATTCAACCTGTCCCTATCGCAAGGTTCCCTCCCTGAGTTATGGAAAGTTGCTCACGTCATCCCCCTGTTTAAATCAGGGGATCCCTGTGAACTAAATAACTATAGGCCGATCTCCCTCCTCCCCATACTCTCCAAGCTCCTAGAAATAATTGTGGATACCCAGCTGACATCTTTCATAGACAACTCGAACTTACTAAACCCTATGCAGTCAGGCTTCAGAGCAAAGCACAGTACCATTACGGCCCTGACCAAAGTAACTAACGACTGGCAATGGGACTTAGGCAACAAAAAATTCATCTGTGGAGTTTTCTTGGATGTCAGTAAGGCCTTCAATGCCATCGACCACTGTTTGCTCCTCTCCACTTTACAAACAATAGGCCTAGACCGAACCTCTTTGTGTTGGTTCCATGACTACTTCACTGGTAGGCAACAACAAATCAAGGCTGCATGGGAGCTTTCTTCACTTAAACTGATAAAAAGAGGTGTCCCTCAGGGGTCCATATTGGAACTATTACTGTTTGCTATCTATATCAAAAGCCTGGATATAGGCATTAAGGAAGCAAGCATTCACCTGTTTGCTGACAACACGGTGCTCTACATAAGCTGTGAATCTCCTGAAGCTGCCTGGGGCGACCTGCAAACTGACTTTAATATCCTGCAGCACCAGCTCCTCAGTAAAAGACTACTACTTAATACCAAGAAAACCAATGCAATGTTATTCTCACCAACTGGCCAGGGGGCATATTCTGCCGCTGCTGGTCCATTACCTTCTATCTCCACCTTACTAGGTGAACATCTTGAATACATACCGAAATTCAAGTATTTGGGTGTCTGGATAGACAATAAACTCTCCTTTGTGGAACATACAGAAGAACTGCTGAAAAAGCTGAGGCAGAGGCTTGGGCTTTTCTTCAGAATAAATCACCTCCTGACCACAGACGCCAAAAGACAGCTCATCCAATCCATGTTCTTCTCACTAATTGACTATGCTGACTTCATATATGGCCAGTGCCCAGCCTCACACCTTGCTAAATTGGATGTACTGTATCACAGAGCTCTGAGATTTATAACAGGCCTCCCCTTTTCCAACCACCACTGTTCATTATATGCAGCTGTGGGTTGGCCCTCCCTTCAACACAGGTGGTATAGAAATGCAGCCCTCTGGACGGCTCAGAGCCATCACTAACGAACTCCCTTAATACATTGCTGACTGTCTCCCACTAGGCCTGATTGGGAATTATGCCTTGAGAAGTCACTCGCTGGTTTCCCTGAAAGTACCTAGAGTCAGTACCCACTTTGGAAAAGCAGCCATAAGCTTTGTTCTGCCCACGCTTTGGAATAGGATACAGAAATCGCTGAAACTTAGCTCCCCTGTTAGTCTTGCTATGTTCAAGTCCCTGTATGCCAAAACATTTGTGGAGCTCTGTAACTGTTTCCACCATTCCTAGTTGTCCAGCTGACGTTTCTGCTCAATCTAAGTCCTTCCCATTCAAACTAAGTGTTCCCTTACCAAGATTACTCCCTCTCCCTCAGTCCATTCTAGTCCCACCGGTACTATCGGTTCAACTCAGTCCATTTCAGTCCCACCGGTACTACATACTCACTGCAACACACCCCCCATCGCCCACTCTTATGCCCTGATACCACCTGCTTAGTATCCCAGAATCTTTCTGCCAGCGTCCTTGCCTCCTACTCGTGCGCTTTTCCATATCCCAGTGACTCCTTTACAGGCTATGAACATGTTATTGATGGGTAGGATTATAAAAGCATCTCTGTATGTATTATTTACCTTTATTTCTACACTGTATATATTTTGTTGTCTACATCTTGCTACTGTTGTTTTATGTATATTTTACTTGTACTCTGTTCTGTACCCTCATCCTTGCAAACTGCAGGTCCACCTTGTAAATGAGCTTGCTCAATGGTGATCGCCTGGTTAAATAAAGATTTTGATTTTGATTTTTTTGATTGACAGGGAAAGTCCCGAATAGTGTGCTCAAATCATGGCTCTGGATATCACACACCCTAGCCAACCTTACTTTAAAACAGTCTTGCATATCTGTACTTACAGAAAGTTGGGCCTTCCATAAGGCATTGGACACAACAAAACTGGTACTTGTTCCCTCTGGTAAAAGTCAGATTTCTCTCACTGTCATACTTTCAGACAGCTTACATGTCCTGGATCATAACAGTGGATTGCCCCATGGATCCACATGAACTGCAGACCCTTTCACTCCTTCTGGAGCGAAAATTGGCAAATCCTGCTGAAGAAAGGTGTCCACCACTTCAATTGGCATGCTGGGGAATACCAGAACTAGGGTGAGAAACACCAGGGCTCATAGATTGGAGCCCACAGGCAGAGCAGCCCCTCTACCTTACTCACTCAAAACACTCACTCTAACCAACCCTCTTTCCAACTGCCATCCCAACATTCTATCTCCGACTACAGCAGCTGACACAAGGGTTATGCTGCTGCAAGAGTTCCAAATGAGCTCATCATTTCAGTCTCAGCTGGAGCCAGTAAACAGAAGAGTGAGCAGGTGAAAAAACATTTAACTAGTTAATCACCAGCTGTCTCTCCTGCCTAGCACTGTTTCTGAGGGGATTCTAGAAACCCCAGGGGACTGGGTGGTTACATATGGATGCACTGTACATAAATATTATGATCCACATTTAAACCTCTCACCCTATCCAGTACAAAAGACAAGGAACCTCAGCACAAAAGCACTGAGACAAGGGTTACCCAAAAAGGGCATTGACAACAAAGCCAGGTTTCAAAGAAATACAAAATCATACATACCCTCATAATGCAAAGCATTATGAGATGTATATGTAAATCATCATAAAAATTTAGACTGGTTCTGCTTTAAGCAAGCAATTATGCTGCCAAAAGACCTCTCACACAATCTGCAGTGGTTGAGAACAGAAGGCACAAACACGTTTCATTAAACTCAGGACTCATCAGTGTGTCTCATCTGTACTCACTCAAGGGCAAAAAAGAGCCAGCCCTTATGTGATCTGACCAATTTGGGTTATCGTGGGCCCAAAACAAGAAAGCAAGCTAAACAGACATAGAAGAAGGGTGCAAAAGTAGAATACCTTTGTAGAACCTGTGAGAAACCTCAATCTGGGCACTGTCTTGCTGTTGGTGAGGACATGAAACTAGCCAAGTTGACCTCAATGAAGAAATATGCAAGGCTCACATATGTAAGGGACAGAAGGTAGTCCATCACCAGACTTGACTGGGCACATAAAGGGGTGATAAACACCAAGTAGAGTGTGCACAGGGAATGTGGTGCTACAAAGAACAATTTAAAGATTCAAAAAACATCTAGGTTCTGAGCACTCACCACCCCATAAGAGGGACACAGAGACATCAATTTTATCAATGTTCCATTTATTCAGACATGTAGTATCACAGACAGACTGGAAGTCCTGCCTGACATGTTTCAAACGAGCTTGTCCTTTATCAAAGGCTAAGGACTGGACTTGAAAACAACATTTAAATACAGTGGAGAACTAACACTATTGGTCTGACATAATCATTAACCAGTGTACTGATTGGTTAAAAAACACAAGTTTTAATTCATTGATTCAAAAAATCCTATATCCCACACCATAGTGTTAATGACATCAGAAACTTTAAAAACATCTCTTAAATATATCATAATTGTCAATATTTACAAGTAAAAACAGTATCGTTCTTATACGAAAATTATGCAAGTTAGGTAAAAAGGAATAGAAAGAAGAAAAGGGGGGACAAGTCAAGGGGGAAGGGGGGAGGGAACATTAATAATGTCATATGTAGTTTCATTATTGTGGTCTCATCATATTCTAATGTTTGTTTTTTACATAAAAAGGCTTTACATGTTATAATTTATTGAATAAGTCAATATTGCAAAAATAAATGGCACAAAGATCTTAGATAAAGTGCAAAAAAGAACTGCATCAGATTAAATGGCAAAGACGGGATATCCGTTACAAGGAGTAATTTTATCTTTGCTTTTTTAGATATGGATGGACATCAGCTTGAGTACTTAGCCTTGGTTTTTTGTTGATTCTTAATGTTAATATCCAACACAAGTGTTACTCATGAAGGGGCTTTAAATGCAGCAGCACATTATTTGAGTAAAACTCAGAATGATAAGACCCCCCTCCCTGACTGACTTTTTAATTAAACTTTTGGAATTTGTGTTAAACTTTTATATGTTTCTGTTTGACAAAGAAATGTTTCTCAAAAAAAAAAGAGACTGCAATGGGGGCAACGTGTGCCCCCTCTGTCGCCAATCTATACATAGGAAAATGGGAAGATACTGTGTGGAATCCAGTTGTTAATCTGTTTTTACCACAGATTAAGGTAAGGAAGCATCAGTGTCAGTGGCTCAGTAGGTAGCACACTCGCCTATGAGGCCGGGAGATCAGAGGGCTGTGGGTTCAGTTCCCACATCTGGCACTTGGGTTAATATCCCAGTACTGACACTGTAGTGCAGCATGAGAGGGGTGCTGCACTTCTGAAGTGCCGTCCTTCGGATGAGATGTTAAACCGAGGTCCCATCTGCCTGGATTGGTGGTAGTTCAGGTGGATGTTAAAGATCCCATGGCACTTATCGAAAAGAGTAGGGGAATTTCCCTGGTGTCCTGGCCAAATTTCCCTCATTCACTAAAAATACCATCAACAGCTTAATCTGGTTCATAGATACCTAGACATTGTCAGCAGATAAGGGCCTATGGCCCACCCAGTCTGCCCATTTGAGCTTGTAAGTTCAGTTTGTTTTCCTAGAAGTCTGTTGCCCCTTACCCCTGACCTCCAGAATTCCTTTATGTCTATCCCATGCATTCTTAAATCCCGTGATTGTTTCAGCCCCCACCACTTCCTCTGGCAGGGTGTTCCACTTGTCCACCACCCGTTCTGTGAAGAAATTCTTCTCATGTTTCCTCTGAATCGCCCTCCATCCAACTTCATCCCATGCCCTCTGTCCTGGAACATCTTTTTGCTTAAAAATAGTGTTTCCTGCACCCTGTTCCTCCTGTAAGATACTTGTATGTCTCTATCATATCCCTCTCCTCCTCTCCTCCAGGGAGTACATGTTCAGTTCCTTCAACCTGTCTTCATAGGACTTGTGATGCAATCCATGCACCATCTTTGTTGCCCTCCTCTGAACCTTCTCTACCCTGTCTATGTCCTTACGTGAGGTATGGTCTCCAGAACTGTACACTGTACTCCAGGTGGGGCCTCACTAGTGTCTTGTATAGCGAATTATGACCTCCCTTTTCCTGCTGGTGATGCCCCTGCCTATACATCCCAGCATCCTATTTGCTTTACCTGCTGCCTTGTCACACTGTTTCCCTACCTTGAGGTCATCCGAGATGACAACCCCAAGATCCCTTTCCTGCTTGGTGCATGCTATATCCTCACCCCCCAACTGATATATTGTGCCAGGGTTTTTGTGCCCCATATGCATTATCTTGCACTTCTTTGCATTGAATTTCAACTGCCAAACCCCTGACCATTCTTCAAGTTTCTGCAGGTCGCTTCTCATTCTGTCTACACCCTCTGGTGTGTCTACTCTGATTACAGAGCTTTGTGTCATCAGCGAACAGTGAAATTCTGCCTTCTAGGTCCCAAGCTATGTCACTGATGAAGATGTTGAATAGGACCGGTCCCAGCACTGATCCCTGTGGTACCCCACTGGTCACTCTTCCCTCTGTGGAGTGACAGCCATTTACCACCACCCTCTGTGTCCTGCCACCCAGCCAGTTACCTACCCACCACACTACTGTCCTGCCCACACCCATATTCCCCAGTTTGTGTAATAGTCTTCTATGTGGCACAGTGTCAAAGGCCTTGCTGAAGTCCAGATAGGCCATGTCCACTGCCCTCCCTGATCCACCTCCCTAGTCACCCAGTCAAAAATTCAATGAGGTTGGTCTGACATGACCTCCCTGGTGAAACCATGCTGCCTTGGGTCCTGTAGTCCATTGACAATCAGATGTTCCACCAATCTCTCTTCAGTAGTGCCTCCATGATCTTCCCCACTACCGAGGTGAGGCTGACTGGTCAGTTGCCATTCATCTGTATCCCCCTCCCCCGGGTCGTGCCTGAAAATAGGCAGGATTTATCTAGTGCACTTACCCGGTCAACAAAAACTAAAATAAAATTAAAAAAAAAAATAAATAAAAATAAAAAAATATAGATGATGTGCTAAACATCTGGAAGGGGGATTTAAATTAATTTAAGGCTTTTGATGATTTTTTACACAGCAGGAACTGTCATCTGAAATTTACATACAGTAGTAGCCAAGAATGTATTCCATGCCTGGTGACCCCACTTTATGCAGGGGAGCATAAGAAGGATATCATGGAAGAGATCATTGAGATTGGTTGTTACATAAGGAATAGTGGTAAGAGGGCAATTATTTCAAGCATCCTGCCAATACTAAAGGGACACCCAGAGAAGAATAAAACCATCCAGTGTATAAACATCAGAGTACATAATAGTTGCTCCAGGGAGGGAACTGAATTTATTAATGCATGGGATCACTTACCAATGTACTGAATTATACACAAAGGATGGGCTCCACTTAAAGCCTACGAGTACTAAAACACTGGCTGAGCTAATAGACAAGATGGCAACAGAGGAGCCTTTAAAGCAACTTGCAGGGGGGGCCCTTATGCTCTGAATAATATTAAAATGTACAAGGTAACTAGTGCAAACACAATAAAGGAAACACCTACATGAAATAAAATTAACTGCAATCTCAGCAATGCCTGCAGTCTTTCTATTTATTTATTTATGCTCCCCCCACACACACACACACACACTGGCCGATCACTCCTTCAGGCCTCTTCAAGGACTGATTCCTGTCCCGGGCAACTCCCAACCACCCACCACCCCACATTGCAGCCTCCCAGGTACCCCAATGTATCCCTTCATTGGGTGGGTCCCCTTCCTGTGAAGGGAATGAGCCTTCCCAGCCTTCCAGTGGTCCTGGGTGCTGCTGAGGTGGCTATTCATGGTCTGGGAGCTCTGGTAATGAGGATCCAGGAAGCCATCACCCGATGGGCCAGTGTGCCATTTTCCTCCATTTTTTTCTCCTGCAGGAGCATGACATGCAGGATGCAAGGCAGACACCAGCATCTGTCATGCCCCCAAGATAGCGGGACCAGATACGGTTCCCTCAGCCTCCACCAGGGGTCAGTAGGCACCAGTCCTCTACCCCACCGTCCCTCCAAGAGAAGGCAAGCAGTCATCAGATGCTCAAGCCTTCTCACCCCCCCCCAATCTGGCCCTCCGACATCCAAGGCCTGCAGTCTTAATAACAAAATGGATGAGACAGAAGCTGTAGTCTGCTCTGAGCATAAGATCAACATGGGATTTATCACTGAGACATGGTGGTCTGAAGATAATAACTAGAGTAAAGCAATCAGGGGATTTAAGTTATACATGACTGGGCTAACAAAAGGGATGGTGGGGTCATGCCCTACATCACAGATAGATTCATATCCCAGAACATTACTAAGAAAATTAAAGCCAGGGACAATAAAAAGGAAACATTATGGATCATGGTCACACACAAATCAGGTAAATATACAATCATTCGGTCATGTTATAGACCCCCAATCGACAGCAGTGATACACGTGAGGCTATAAATGATGAACTTGAATGTGCATATGCGATGGGGTCATTACTCTTCATGGGTGACCTAAACTATAATGATATATGCTAGGAAACTAGGAAGGCTAGCAAACATCAGAGTAAAGAATTTTTCAGGATAATGGAAGAGTTAAATTTAGTTCATCATATCGAAACACCAACACATGGTAGAAATACCTTGGATATCTTACTTAGCTCACCTAATCTAAACATTGGTAAGTGTAGAGTGGCAGCCCCTTTAGGTACCAGCAACCATGCTAGTATTTCATTCACTTTCCAAGAATGCTGCTCTGTTAAAAAGGGATGCACAGTGATCTATAATTTTAAGCTAGCTGACAAGCTATACGAGAAGATCTGAACAAAATAAAATGGACCAAGGAGCTGAAGGATCTATCAGTCAGCGACATGTGGACACTAATAAAACATCATATTATCAGAATATGTGATACTCATATTTGGAAAACAAACAAATACAACAAAAGGGAGAGGAAACTGAAGTGGCTAACAAAAGAAATAACAAGATTCATAAACAAAAAACGCAGCAAACTTTACAAAGAGTATACTCTGAACAGGCCTGGGATAAGTACAAAACAACTCTTAAGAAATTAAAATTCACCATTAAAAAAGGAAAAGAAGTTTTGAACTGATGATTAGTAACAAATAAAAACCAAAATAACCTATGTGAATTCTATGGCTATATAAACTCATTACATAACTCTGATAGCACATTGTATCCAATAGTCTTTGACAGTCAAACTACTGATGACCCCAGGTGTATGGCAGAGGTATTTAACAACTGTTTTGCATCAGTGTTTACCAAAGATGAATGTTACCTAGGAAATCTAGTTACCAATTATGCCTCTAATATTATAGTAACTGAAGAGAACATCACAAAATGAATCCTGGGGCTGAAATCTAGTTATTCTTCAGGTCTGGATAATATCTCCTCCAAAATGCTTAAGTTGTTGGTACCAAATATAGCCCAACCACTAAAACATTTATTTGTAGGATCAAGAATAAACAATGAAGTCCTTTCCAACTGGAAAATAGCATGAGTCATTCTGGTCCATAAGAAGGGGAAGAGGGATAACCACATCAACTATTGACCTATCGGCCTGATGTCTCACAGGGAAAAACTGGAAGCCATAATCAAGAATATGATATACAAGCACCTAAATAGACACATGTATCAGTTTTAGACACAATACATATATTATTTTACATAGGTTTCAGTAGCAATTCTGGTTATAAGTAGTACCCTCCAAAGAGTGAAGACACCTATTAAAGACTGGAACCAAAAATAAAAGCAGAACAATACAGCCAGGAAAAACACATAAACATAGTGCAATAGTGAGCAAAAAAAAGGGTGGGAGAAAAGAGAGGAATATTGGGGGGGGGTGATAGGATGGGAAAGGAATGTATTGTGTCTACAACTGATGAAACCACTTCCTGCTTCAGTACAACTTTCACTATTGGGCTATGAACTTTTAAGATATTTCTGTACAAATTGTTTGTGTTCTGGTTCATGCTTAATTTTGGTTCAGTAGGTCCCTGCTAGCCGTGAACACATGTATCTGTGTCTCCACATAGAATTGCCTTCTGCTGCTTTTACACGCTGGGCAGATCGAAAATCAATAGACTGGATGAACTGCAACATTTCCATCTTTCAGCAAAAAATATAATTTCCAAACCTAAGCAGGTTTTGTATTTAGCAATTTGTTTTTTTTATTGTTTCTGGTTTCCAGTGAGCCACCAGTGTTTACAGTGTATTTCAAGTCAACCCTTCTGAGTGAAGTCTGGTTGCGCTTTCTCAACCTGCAGTTTGCAACACACTATAATGAATAACATAGAGGCCACTGCTAGCAATGTCACAGATATTCCAACTTCAAAAGAAAGCACTTTCTCCTGCTTCAACAGTACTGCAGTGTCAGTTAGATGCAGATTGGCAGCAGAAGCATCAGTCAGTTCTTCACAGACAGCACCTGAAATAGATTTTACCATCAATAAATTATTCAGGCAGTTTGAAGAGTTAAAATTCAGAGGGATAAATACTTATTATAATAAGACTTTACTCACTGTATACAAAGAGAAGGTGTGGGCACCTCGTAGGTTAAGCATTGAAAGGACACCCAAGGGCAGCTTCATCAAGAAACATAGAAACATAGAAACATAGAATTTGACGGCAGATAAGGACCGCTTGGCCCACCCAGTCTGCCCATTTCCCTACCTACTGGATAAGCTGCAGATCCTAGTTAACCAGCAACCTACTTCTTTCTACCCCCACCCCCCAGGACATCTACAAAAACAGGTGAACTTGTTCCAACAAACTTGTCAGTAATCTCATAGACAAAGATGAGAACATTCATAGCTCAGTCTCAGAGGAACTTGCTTCTCTGAAAGAACAGCTGCTTTCCCATAAAGATAACACTCTCTTCAAATGCTTAGAAGCTCACTTACAAAACAAAAGCTTCTTTCATATGAGAAGCAAGTATCTGACTGGAAAAAAATGCAACTTCGGACACAAAGAACTACAATTATAATCAGATATTTACCTGGCAAAGACAGAGTAGATCCTCAAGCAGAGAGAGAGATCAAGGAACTGTTTGAAGCCAAGAAATTGTAGCCTGAGGGGCAAAACAGTTGAACCCTGTTAAAAAACACAACAGTACAGAATAAAGAAGCTGAAACTAGAAAGGTGTCTTTTTTAGACTCATAAACCAGAAAAATAAACAAACAGCGCCCCCCCCCAAGTGCAAAACCTGCTATGGAAAGAGAGGACAAGGTAAATCTGGAAAGATCACTACTGGACAATTTGGGGGCCGGAATCCAAAATAATTGATTTATCAAATGCCATTCTTACCCCCAACCAGATTAATGTTCTGCAGAATGGGCTAATGTGTGTTCATGATCTAAAGGTCAACAAATTCCAAATATACAGTATTGACCTTATATGCTTTTACAGAAAGTTAAACTTAAAAAAATACTTCTGTAATTACAACAACATGGGATCTGGAAATGTAGAACAAACATCAAATTTTAACTTGGTTATTCAGGCACTGAGTGACTTACTATCAGAATCAGATTATGAAGCAACAGCAAACCATGATGTTGATCCTGATCCTTTTTTTCTGGGCGTTGAATACTATGCATAGCCAGAACTGGAATAAGATATTGCATTGCCAACTGAAGCTATTAATTTCAAATCACATTCCACATGTAATCCATCAGCTGCAGCATCCACAGCACTTGTGACCTATCAGAATCTGGTCATGCAAGAGGTAAACAAGTCATTTACATCCAAGTGGAGATATCATCATCCAAATCTTTCCACTGAGGAAAAACAAGCAATGGAGTAGTTAAAACAAAGGAAAAGACTGAAACTAAGACAGCGGACAAGGGCAGCAAAATGGTTGTCCTGAACAAACAGCAATACAAGAAGAGATATACAGACACTGGGAGCTATAGGCATATCCAGGAGGACCAGCTAAGGGGTTAAAATTAAGAATAGACACATTCCTTTATGATTCACTTATTTTGGGAACAATTATAAAAGCATAATTTTCCAACATGCAGGTGGATTATTATCTCACCCTTCCAAGCATCTCTGCATTCTCCAAAATCCATAACGACCAAATCCACCTCCTTGGCATGCCAATAATCTTAGGCCAAGGTTCATTAATAGAGAAGATGTAAATTTTTGTGGACCACTTTTTAAAACAGTTAGTCTGTGTACATCCATCTTGCATTAGAGATTCTATTGACATTTCATCAAAGCTGGAGGGGTTGGTTTGATTCTTTGAATTTGTATGTGTTACATTTGACGTGGTATGCTTATATACCAGCATTCCTCATGATTGGATCTCATGGCCTTGGCTTTAGAATATCATTTAACCCATAATCCAGTTGCCATGAACAGTTATGTTACCAATTACTCCACTTCACTGAACACTCTATCCATATTATCTCCCTTGTAACTCTTAATAAAATAGCTAGCTTTAGTTATTACAAACAAATTGCAATAATAGTTCAAATAAATGCTCAAAGGATTGATAATGTTTTATCCACTTCTCTTAATGGATGGAAAAATCTGTCAATTTCTTTCTGGGGTAAAACTGAAGCATTAAAAATAATTGTAATGCCTCGCCTATTATTTTTACATCAAGTGTTTTAGGTTATATTCAGCTTCTTTGGTTTGAACAGGTTAAATGACTGTTTGTTAAGGTTCTTTGGCATGGTGCCTCCCCTAGGATAGCTTGGAAGAAACTCATCCTATTAAGAAATCAGGGCGCAGGGCGGTATGGGATGCACTGGTCCACTATTTTATTATATAGCTGTTAAAATTAAGCAATCTCTACACTGATCCATTTTTATTAATCAGTCTATAAACTCAGTGGGTTTGTATTCTTCCCCATTCAAAATTTAGTGGATTCATATGTGGATTAATTTCCCATTCAGAATTTATTGCCATTCCCATAATGATTTAAAGATATTAAAAAACCCATTATAAATGAAATATGAATTGCCACTATTGGTGGAATAAATGTATAACTAATCATCATTATGGGCTACTGTCGTCTATTCTTCATAACAAAAATATTTGGACCAATAAAAATATATACTGTACTCATATGGCATTCTTATCAGCTGAAATCCAAGAGCTGGCTTGATGTACAGTAATTAAAACAATCCTTTCATTTCATAGAGTTCCTTTCAAGCAATCACTAAGGAAGACCAAAACAAAATTTGGTTACCTTATTTGACCCTTAGAAATACATTTTTGGAACTAAAAGACAGATATGGTTGGGGTGATTCCAAACCATGGGGAATATTATCCAGCAATATTGTAGAGACTATTGCCTATAGTAAAAACATCAGTTTTGTTGCCCAATTGTATTGTCATTTAGCCAACAGCTTGCTATATGATGGAGTGATATTTGTAATTTGACTATAGAAAAATGGAATGAGGATCTTGCTACACCATTATTTGTACCTCAATGGATATCACTTTGAAAAGTTTCAACTAAAATAAATAAATACACCAAAAAAGAGCTAATCAGTTTAAGATTTTTCACAGGGTTTATGTCATCCCCACCACAATTTTTCTTATAAATGATAAATTAATTAAAAGGGGTAACGGAACTCTATATCATATGTTGTGGTCTTCTTCACAAATTTAATTATGGTGTGAATCCACTAGAATAGAATTAATGAAATTCCTTAACCTGGAAATTCCCCTCACATTTGAATTATTTATTTTCATTAATTTCTCCAATAATAACTTTAACAGCTATACTCAGCATATAATCATTTTAGGATCGATGGTAACAAAATACTTTTATTGTGTCATTGGAATTCCCCTTCCTTACCTATCACTGAGAAATAATGCTGAGTACATGAATAAACAAACTTCAATTTTGGAAAGGTTGATAGACCGTTCAGTATATTCCCAAAAGATCAAAGAAAACACCCTGGACACAGGTTTCTTATTTGCTCCTTCCCATTATAGAGCTACTTTAGAATATCTTGCCTGCAGAATTTCAGTATGATTTAATAATGATTTTGGTTTAACTATGTTCATTGATAGGCTGTGTGTGTGTGTGTGTGTGTGTGTGTGTGTATGTTTATTTTTACATCTTTATTTTTTCTTTTCTTCTTTTATTTTCATTTTTGATAGTGTTCCTTGATCAAAATTGATATTATTAATTATTAATGATTCTTCTTAGAGTCAATATATATAAATTAGAGTCAATATACTGTATGTATGTTTTGAGTTATTCTGAATGCATGTTGAAAGTGGTGAAAATGTTATGTTAAAAAATCCAATTGCCATTAACTTCCCCACTGAGGTCATTCTTGAAATAACAAAATTGATTTTGACAAGTAGCTAGTTTGTTTTTGATAAGCAGTATTACCTTCAAACCCTGGGGATTGCCATGCGGACTATGATGGCCACCTACTACACTAACCTTTTTTGGTTTGGTGGGGACCATCATCTCTCAGCAAACCAAAACTTAATGCCTTCCCTGCAGGAAGGATGGCTTCAATGTTCCACTTAAAGCAGGGATCTAGCAATGTAGCCAACACATAGGTGTCATTCTTGAACATGGCATTTATTCTCTGATGATCAGTCAACAGTCTGAGACTCAAGTCATCTGCCAGCATAACAGCAGTGGTGTTGTCTTTTGACTGAAAGTCTTTCTTTATGTCACCAAGGAAAAGGTGAAGAAATCTGGTCTGTGTAAGAATTTGACTGAGACTTGCACTGTCTGCACTGACATCACATGTGGCAACCTTAAATGGCTCTAATAATGTGGCCAAAGATTCCAGTAGAGTCCAGATGCTGGAACTGAAAAATGATGTCCACTTTACCTACTTGATTCTGCATGGTGTAGTAATGTACAGTTAGTTTTTTGACATTTGCATGCCCGTCTGGATTTTTGTGCTTTCACAGAATGGCTGAAGTGCCCACATATTTTCCTAGCAAAACCTAACAGGTTTTCAACATTTCTGTTTCCATTTAAGAAATTATGGATGAGAAGATTTAAACAATGTGCAAAACAAGGGACGTGTTGGTTGTTGTCATCTCTAACAGCTTTGACTATGTTGGCACCATTATCTGATACTATGAATCCTGGAGATAAAGAATATGGAGTTAGCCATTTCTAGAATTGATTTTGCAGCTCCTGCAGACTGTGCACAGCAGTGTGGTTTTTCTCAAAAGTGATGACACATAATACAGCCTGCTTCCTACTACTTACGGTATAGTGAAGATTATTACTTTCTGACTGAAAACTTGCCTGATGAGCTGTAATACTCATGTAGTCAATTGTTTGGTTGCTGGTGCATACTATATATCCTTGGTTATGTGAACCTGCTTCACCTTAGAGAGTTTCAACTGTTTAGTGACTGAACTACACACCAAGGCATACAACACTGGAACAGCCTTTTTTGAGAAATATGTTGGACAGAAAATGGTGTATTGTGGTTCAGTCCACTTCACGAACTTGAGGAAACCTTTTTGGGCAACAAAAGCAAAAGTAAGTTGACAATCAGCCAACAGCTCTGCAATGGCTGTATTTAACAATTGGCATGTTGGATGCTTGCAGGTAAATTTTGATGTTCTCGCAACACTTTCTTCCAATGTTAGTTGACGAGAATGAGCAGATATTGTTAATTTGGGGGTTTGCACATTTGATGTCTTTTTCACGTGGAGGACTAGTACTGTGTGATTTTATAGTACTTGATGGTGTCAGAATAAAACAATTTACATTTGTCTGGGAAGACTTCAAGGACACATCAGGTGATTCAGTGTCAGTTCCTGCTTCCAGGTCATTGTCACTATGGTCACCGCCACCACCACCTCCACTACCACCCATACCAACCTCACTGTTCCTTGCCCTGCCCCACTCAGTTGGGTGTTTTGCCTTTGCATGCTGTATCATTACTGATGTTCCAAAATGTCCCGTTTTGCCACCACAACTGACACTCTTTTTGTACAGACTGAATACAGCTTAAGAGTTGTCTGCAGGGTCAATACAAAATAAATTCCACACTAAAGATTTACCCTTTATGTTTTGTAGTATTTCTTGTACAGGCAGGGGACTTGGAGGAAACTTTGCACTGCCATTTCCTTGTTTACATGACTTGTTCTCATTCATGTTCATCTTATTTGTACATTTAGCATATGATTTTTTTTCTGCACTTGCCTCTCATGCCCTACAGCAGCATCCTCTCCTACCCCCTCATTGAAACTAGTATAGATCTCATCACCACAAGAATCAGAAGAAGTGGAAGTTCTGTCATCATCTTGTGGGACGTAGCCTGGGCTATCCCATTTACTGTCCCTACTATCACCACCATCTCCATCAGCATTTGCTGCCTCAGCATCTGAACTTATATTTGAGGAGGATGCCTTCTTGTCCTTGTATGCTGCATCAACAGCTGGATGTATCCTGGCACATATGGCAGAACTTTCAGTACCTCTACAATCTACTCCTGTCAGTTCTTTCTGAAACTCTACTATCATTTCATTGCTAACATGCTTTTTTGGTTCAGGAGAACAGTCAGTGCCAGTCCTGCTGATGTTATTATTGTCGCAATTTTCTTCATTAGTGCTAGGATTCATACTCTCCACACCCTTTTCAGTTGCATGTGCAGCAGCACTGTGCTTCCTTTTAGTAGACTTAGACTGGGATATACGAGACACAGTAGACACAGCCATGGCTCTCACTATGCCACAGCGAGACACCACACACAATGTACCTATGATAGGGCTCGGGGCACCTAACAGGCACTGTGTAATACAGTACTACAACCTAAATGGCTTTATGCAAAGACACAGAGTAGCTATATGTCACAGACAGGATTAGAGGCACCTAACAAAAAGTGTGTAATACAGCCAAAATGGCTTTATGCAGAGACACAGAGTAGCTACATGTCACACACAGGTTGGGGCACCTAACATACACTGTAATACAGCCTAAATGGCTGTATTCAAAGACACAGAGTAGCTATATGTCTCAGACAGGGCTTTGGGCACCTAACAGACACAGTGTAATACAGTCTTAATAGTTTTCACTATACTGCAGAGACAAACAGAGTAGCTATGTCACAGACAGGGCTTGAGGCACCTAACAGACAGTGTGTAATAAAGCCGAAATTACTTTATGCAGAGACACAGAATAGCTATGTGTCACACACAGGGCCCGGGCACCTAACAGACAGTGTGTAATACTGCCAAAATTGCTTTATCCAGAGACACAGAGTAGCTATATGCCACACACTGGGCTCAGGGCACCTAACATACACTGTGTAATACAGCCTAAATGGCTTTATTGAGAGACACAAAGTAGCTATATCTGACAAACAGGGCTTGGGGCAACTAACAGACACTGTAATACAGCCTAAATTTATTTATCATCACAGAGTTACACCTTTGAGCTAAAAGCTCTTTTACAAAGGTTCCACATCAGGTAAGGTTCAAACAATTGATACATACAGAATAAAAAAACATGAGGTAAAGACATAGTCAAGTATAACTCATAATTTACAATCATTGGTGAAATACTAGAGCTACAAAGAGGGAAAATCTATACAAAATGTAACTGTACCATATACAAGAAACAATGCATTAGTTCATATGATGACGTACATGCAGCATTTATGACAGTTTTGATAAGCTACGAGCGTAGGGGTCACAGGACTAGTGCGGTGAGGAGAAGTGAAGAGGGTAGATAGTGGAGAAGACAGGGCTGGTTTAATAAGGAGTAAAGGGGGAGAGGGCTGGGGGTGGGGGTAGAAAAACATGCTGCTGACAGAGGTGTCCTTGTCAGTGATTATTGGGGAGAGTGAACAAGGGGTGTTGGAAGGGGATGGCGAGAGAGTAGACAATTACAGGGGGTGGAATGAGTAGTGACAGAGGGAGTGATGGTTGGAAAGACAGGAAAACATGAGGGGGTAAGAGGATATGTGGGAATGACTGAAGAAAAAGGGGAAAGGTGAATGGGTGGGCAGGGTTTTCAGGGAGTGGAGAGACAGAAGAAAAAAATTACTTATCATAGTAATGTTGTTTTTTCTAATGGAGTCTTGCTGTATTCTGACAATATGCAGTTAGACTGACCAGTTCAACTGCCCCAGAGAACCAAGAGTGAAACTCTATGCAAATGCATAGAACGTTGAGCTCGAGCTCAGTTTTCAAACCACTGCCTAGGTACGTTCTAGTAACTAATCAGATTCTATGACATGAACTAGATTAATATGTATGTAATGGCCAAAACTAAGCCTAAACAGGACCCCAACAGGGTCAACATAAGGAAGAAAACCAAAGGGCATATAAAAGACTCAAGTCACAGATGCCCACAGAAAACCATTACCACTAATGGTTTAAACCATAAAGTTGCTGCAGAAGAGCCACCCTTCCCCAGGTTCTGAAGAGGAGGTTGGGTGGGAGGTCAGAATACAGCAAGACTCCATTAGAAGAAACAACATTACTATAGTAAGTAATTTTTTTCTTCAAACAACACAAAGTCTTACTGTATTCTGACAATATGCAGACTATAAAGCAGTGCCCCCAGGAGGTGGGCACCGAACCTATTTGGGGAATAGACTCTGCAGTACAGCTGTGCCAAACCTGGCATCATTCTTTGCCTGAATATCCAGGCTGTAATGCTTAGTAAATGCATGGACAGACTTCCAGGTGGCAGCCTTACATATCTCAAGCAAGGGGACTTCTGTGGCAGCCGCCAGGGAGGCCGCAGTGCCTCTGGTAGAGTGGACCCTAAGACTTGCTGGTGGGTCCTTACCCAGCTTACTGTAGCAGAACTGGATACAAGCCACAATCCATCTGGCTATAGTCCTTTTTGCAGCTGGCCTGCCCTGACCAACTTCACCATAAGTAAGAAAAAGCTGGGAACAATCCTTCCTTAGCTCTTTTGTCCTGTCCATATAATAACTAATAGCTCTTTTAACATCCAGGCTGTGCAGTCTGCATTCACCTGAACTAGAGTGATCTGAGAAAAATACATGCAAAGTAATGGATTGGTTCAGATGAAAATCAGAAACCACCTTAGGGAGGAATTTCCTATTAGTTTCGGAGCACAATCTTATCCCTGTGAGGTGAAATATAGTTGGACTCCACAGACAAGGCCTGAAGCTCACTGATTCTTCTAGCAGAAGTGATAGCCACTAGAAAAACAATTTTCCAAGTGAGAAACTTGAGTTCTGAAGAAAACATAAGTTCGAAAGGAGGCTGCATAAGCTGACCTATACATATGTTCAGGTCCCATGCAGGGGTAGGTTCCCTATGCGGGGGATGAAGATGCAAGAACCCCTTGAAAAACTTTTTGAAAATTGGGTGTGCAGCCAGAGAAGATGCCTTCCCTGCTGAAAGATAAGCAAAGACAACAGAAAGATGTACCTTCATGGTAGATGGCTATAAATGCAGAGACTGAAGGTGGACCAGATAGTCCAGAAGTTCTGGTACTGCAGCTTGCTGTGGATCGAAATCCTACTGTGCACACCAAATGGAAAATCTTTTCCATTTAGAGGAATAGGTTTTTCTGGTAGCAGGCTTTCTGGCACCTTTCAGAATATCCAGGACAGATTGAGACAGTTGTAAATCTGCCTATTCTAGGTCTTCAAGAGCCAAGCCCTGAGGTGAAGGGACTGAAAATTGGGGTACATTATCTTGCCCTGAGAGGATGTCAGCAGGTTGTACCTCCTGGGTAGAGAAATCGGTTTGGTCACTGACAGTGACAACAGCATCGAGTACCATGGCTGTCTGGCCCAGTCTGGAGCTATGAGAATCATTGTGGCAGACTGTGACCTCAGCTTGACCAGGACTCTGACTATCAGAGGAAAGGAAGAAAAAGCATAAAGGAACCTGTTTGACCAGTCCAGAAGGAGAGCATCCAGTAACACTGTGCCCTGGAGTGGAGGCCTGCAACAATACAGAGGTAACTGGTGATTGTCTGGGGCTGCAAAGAGATCTATATCTGGAACCCTCCACCTGCTGAATACTGAGAGAAGTACCTGCTTGTCCAAGGTCCATTTGTGATGGCCCTGGCTGATTCTGCTGAGAACATCTGCCAGTACATTGTCCTTGCCTGGCAAGTGAACTTCCAACAGTGACATGTTGAGAGAATATGCCAGCTTCCAAATCCTCATGGATGCAGTGCACAGCAGGGAGGATTCTGTTCCCTCCTGCTTGTTGATGTAGTACATGGTGGTGGTGGTGTCTGTCCTGAACTGCACCACCTTGCCCTGTAAGAGACTGGCAAACTCTTGAATAGCCAGGAGCACTGCTCTGAGCTCCAGAAGATCGATGTGCAAGACAGACTCCTGAGGGAGCCATGTACTGTGTGCTGTATGATCCCCCAGGTGGGCACCCCAGCCCAGGAGAGAAGCATCCATTGTCAGCACCAGAGAGAGTACCTGAGGGAGAAAGGGAACCCCACTCTGAGGTTTTCCATCTCCTGCCACCACTAAAGAACTAACAGAAGGGTGGGAGACACTGGAATCAGTTTGGACAGAGAATCATTTTTCTGAGACCAGAAGGATCTCAGGTGGAAATGAATGTCCCTCATCTGGAACCTGACTCCCAGAACCACAGCTGTGGTGGAAGCCATGTGTCCTAGAAGCTGTAAGAAGTACCTTGTTGGCTGAGGAACTCAAACCTGAAAGGATTTTGCCAATTCTGTGAGGGTCTGTGCCCCTTGCAGAAGGCAAAAAGGCTCTTGCCTGAATGGTATTCAGCTCTGCCCCTATAAAGTCTAGTACCTGTACTGGGGTTAAGACAGACTTTTGATGATTTCCCAAAAATCCCAGCGAGCGAAGAGTATCCTGAGTGAGTTTTAGGGCTTCTGTGACCTGCTAGGGGGACTGGCCCACCAACAGCCAGTCGCCCAGATAGGGGTAAACTGAAACCCCTAGCCTTCTGAAGAATGCCACCACTACTGCCAGACATTTTGTAAACACTCTTGGTGCAGATGTCAGGCCAAAGGGCATAGCCCTGAATTGGTAGTGGCCTGAAGGCAGTCGAAATCTGAGATATTTTCTGTGAGACTGTCTGATGGGGATGTGGAAGTAAGCAACCTTTAGGTCTAGGGATGCCAGCCTTGCTTGAGAGTAGGTAGAATGGTAGCCAGGGTTGTCATTTTGAATTTTGGCTTTGCAAGATGCCTGTTTAGGAATCTGAGATCCAGAATGGGCCACCACTCCCCATTTTTCTTTGATGCCAGGAAGTACCTTGAGTATAGTCCTTTTCCCCTGTGCTGAGGTGGCACAGGTTCCATTGCTCTTGACTGAAGAAGTGTAGAAACCTCTGCCTCCAGCTGGGCCACTTCTGCAGTGCTGGAAGGTCTGAAAATTCTTGCTGACAGTTTTGGAGGCACCTTGAAAGTGAGACCAAGTCCCTGACCCACTATCTCCAGGACCCATTTGTCTGAAGTGATGGAATGCCAGGCCTAGAGATAGTAGATCAGCCTGCCCCCAACAGGGTAAGGGGAGGTGGCCCAAACAGAGCTTTCAGGGTGTCTGTTTCACTGGGGTAGCAGACTGGGGGGTGGAGGCGGCCCTGCCAGCACCCCTCCTGCCCCTTCCTCTAAAGAACCCCCTGGGTTGCTGGTAAGAGGGCAAAGCTTGGGCCTGGTGGAAAGGCCTGGGGTAAGGTCTGCCCCTGCCCCTGGCCTGCTGCTTCTGAGGAGTGGCAGCTTTCTCTTTTGCTGAAGCACTCCTGTATGCCACTCTGTACTCATTCATTTTCTTCATATATGCCTCAGTCTGTTCCCCAAAAAGAGAGTTATGGACAAGGGGAAAATCAATGGCATTATTCTGCGTGTCCTGGGACAGGTTAGTACATCTGAGCCAGGAAAAACACCTGAGGGATACAGCAGAAGCCATAGCCCTGGAAGCTGCATCATTGGAGTCCACAGCCATGTGAAACTGGGACTTAGATGCTTGTACCCCCTTATTGACCAGCTCCTGAAGATCAGCAGAAAGCTCAGGAGGGGCCTTTTTAGCTAGTTGTTCGACAGCCTCCCAAAGGGACTTTTGATACCTGGAGGCATAAGCCATATAGGAGGCTTGCCTGATACCCAAGGAAGATGCCAGGTACCCTTTCTTGGCAAGAGAATCCACCTTCCTGGAATCCTTGTCAGGGGGGTGAGGCCAGAGGAATGCCAGCCTTCTCACAGGCTGCAGTTTGAACTACTCCTACATGGCTACAATGACAAGCTAAAAAATCAGTATCATTGCCAGCCAAAAGGTACTTCCTGTCCATCTTCTTATCTAAAGGAGGGACAGAACTAGGGGTTTGGAGGATCTTTAAAGTCTGCTTCTTAAGGGATTTATGAATGGGAATCGAAAGTCCCTGGGATACAGGAAGATCCATCATCTCCTTGTAATCCTCTTCCTCATCATCCTCCTCCTGCCTGGCCTCTTATACAGAGAGCTGCAGGGTCTCAGCCACCTGCCTTATAAAAGCAAAATGGGAGGTAGCCTCAGAGACAGGCCTAGGAGGTGATTCGTACTGAGGATGGTCAGGGGAGACCTCAGGGTCAATGAGTTCCCCTTCATCCTGTTCCTCCTCCTCATATTCAGAAAAGTAATACTCCTCAGGATCAATGTGTCCTGAAGGAGTTGAACCGGTAACCGGAACTGCTGGCTGCCCAGACGGTACCTGTGACGGTTTGCCAAACCCAGATTGCAAAGACTGCACTATTCAGATGGCCTTTGCAATTTCATCCATGGTTGGAACCGAGACCGATTGCTTACACAGTTCTGAACTGGAGCGTTTGGCTTTCTTCGACGGTGCGGGTTCAGAAGCCAACTCCGAACGTTGTTTAGCCATTGATGGTTCACCCTGGCTTGAAAGGTCGGTTGTAGGATCCGAAGGCTCAGTAGAACAGGAACTGGCCTCAGCAGTCTTGTCCATTTTTTCCTTCAGTTTACCGAGGCACATGTCTAAAGTAGACTGAGGGAAATTCTTACAAATATCACAGCCTGTTTCTAAGTGGTTAAAACTCAAACAATACAGACAAACCAAATGTGGATCAGCTTTTGCAAATTGCTCCTCACACCAAATACAATGCTGAAACCCAGTGGGACCGGTTTTTCTCTTGGATTTCTGTCCCTAAAATTTGAAGCTTAACCCAGTGGTTTAGTTAAGCTGGTGAAGCAAGAATCAAATACCTACTTTATCCGTAGTGGCTTAGTTAGGCCAGGATAAAGAATTAAAGAAATAAGAAAATTACCCCTGAAGGCTTAGTTAGGTCAGGTAATAGAGAAGACAAGTCTGAACCGGTCAACGGTTTAGCCCCAGCCAAAAATGAACCGAGAGTCCCCTGTTCTGGTCAGAACTTTGCACCAGTATCCCAATACAGTGAAAATTTAGAGAAAAAGAGAAATTTAGAAGTTTGGTCCCCTCACGGTCACAGAACCGATCGGAAACCGAACACTTACCCAACCTAGGAAACGTGCACTATACAGAAGACAGCGATTTGAGAACATACTAAATTTAAACAAAGAGGTTTGAAATAAACTGACAAAACTCAGCTAGACTAAAAGCAGTGACAAGAAATCTCACAGGTGTCTTCACTGGTGAGAGGAATAAAGAATCTGATCAGTTACTAGAACGTACCGAGGACAGTGGTTTGAAAACCGAGCTCGAGCTCAACGTTCTATGCATTTTCATAGAGTTTAACTCTTGGTTCTCCGGGGCAGTTGAACTGGTTAGTCTAACTTCATATTGTCAGAATACAGCAAGACTTCATGTTGTTTGAAGGGGGTTGCGGGAGGTAAGAACCTGCAGTCGCAGGAGCTAAGTACTGTCAGGTGTTTGAGTAGGGATTTCTTGAAAGTTCCAAGCTTAGGCAGATTTATTACTTCTGGGGGTAGTTCATGGAGCCAAAGGAGTGCCTTGCAAGGGCAGAATCTCTGCAAGTGGCGTGTAATGGAAAGGGATATGTAGTGCATTTTGTGTTTTTCCTCTGGTCTGGCGTGAGTTAGACACAAGTTTAAGAAGGTTTGTAATGGGTTGAGGAGTTAGACCAATGAGAGCTTTTTTTCCCTAGCAGGCAGGTCTGGTATTTAATACTCCCCTGAAGATTAAGTCACTTGGACTTTGAGTAAAGTTCGCAGGTGTAAGTAAATGACTTCACTGTACTGCAGAGACACACAGAGTAGCTATATCGCAGACAGGGCTCAGGGCACCTAACAGACTCTGTGTGTGTGTGTGTGTGTGTGTGTGTGTGTGTGTGTGTGTGTGTGTGTGTGTGTGTGTGTGTGTGTGTGTGTGTAGCCTAACTACAGCCTAAATGGCTTTCACTATACTGCAGAGACACACAGAGTAGTAATGTCACAAACAGGGCTCAGGGCACCAACAACATACAGTGTTTAACACAGACTAAATGGCTTCACTATACTGCTGAGAGACATACAGTATATGTCACATCCAGGGCTCAGGGCACCTAACAGACAGTGTGTGTGTATATACAGCCTTAGTGGCTATACTACAGAGACACACAGAGTAGCTATGTCACAAACAGGGCTCAAGGCACCTAACAGTAGATGTTGTGTGTATACAGCTTAATGGCTTTCACTATACTGCAGAGACTCCTTCGTTGGTGGATGTGCTTGGTGTTTTTTTGATTAAGTTTAACTTTGCCATGAATCAGCTCAGCCAGCGCTTTTCTCCCTCTCCTTCCAAGTTCCAGATATATTCTGCACACTCACACAGCAGACAGGGAGCTCAGACACCAGCACTGACCAATCAGATTGTCAGGCTTGTGTCATATGCTGCTGTCTTCTGTGAGGACCCCACAGGTTGATTGTACATCGGAAGACTCCCAGGACTTGATAGGCTGTCTGACAAATGGCATTTTTTTTAAGTTACCTGCTACCTAACCCGTTACCTTAGGCCACAGTACCCAACCCATGAAGTGCACTGTTAAGTCAGGTAGGGTAGTAAATTACCCGAACTACTCGACCCAACCAAAAACTGCTGATACCCACATACCCGCTCCAACTACCTAATGGGTAGCCCATCCCTAGTATTAAGAGGGTTTATTAGGGTGCGTGCACTCTTATATATTACCATTTATATACATCTAAAATATCTGTGTATATAATTTCTTATTATTAGGAAAAACTTAAAAAATATTAAAATGTCTGTTTTTAGACACAATACCATTACACATTGATCAAGGAGATATTCTCTCCAAAGCATTGGTTTTGAGCACTTGTGGTAGATGCCTTTGGGTTTCTGTGTCACAATAAACCTGCGTTTAAAAAAAATGTGGTGAATAGGTCTATCATTCCAATCTTCCACAGAGCAAAAATTGTAAAATAAATAAAATATGTACATAGTAAGCCTTTAAATTGGCTCAACTCAGTCATTATATAGAGCATGCTAGGAAGGTCATTCAGCCAGTTAGTTGCCCTAGCCGAAAAGGAACATTTTTATTACTTTACAGAATAAGAACATGCTCACAAAGGAGCCCAGGATTGGCACAATTTGCACGTATTGTGGCCAGGTAGCTCCAGGCTCTAACGCCTATATACACCAGATGGAATCCACAGCCCCCACCCACCACTTTTTACAAGTGGGGAGCTTTATGTGGGGTTGGAGGATGTCCTGGAGGTGGAGCTGTACCAAGCATTGAGCATCCAATCAGATGCTTGTGACAGTTCCTGAGAAGTCCTACTGCTCTGTGTGGAGTCATGTGGAGCAGAGTATGGTGGATTCCATTTCAGCTCAGAGGGCTGGGGCAAGGTAAGGGAGCCAGTTGGGCCTCCTAAGGACTGACTGTGACTACTGAGAGGAGGTGTATAAATGTTATGACAGATCTGTGGGCCACAGAGTGTTTGCTTCCTATGCCCGGCGCTCAGCACTGCTTCCACAAGGCTTTGGATAGTGCGATGATATAATCCCTCCCCATTGCCCACTCTTGACTCTCCTGAGTGCGTAGTTGCACTAGTGTAACAGAACTAGGAGAGGTGGGAGTGTACATCCAAGGCTGTGGATGTGCAGAGGTCTCCGCACATGCAGAGTGGGATTTGTGTGAAGCACCAGCCCCCTGCTATGCACCTCTCTGTGGGTACACAAGGTGTGATGCTGCTACTGCAATGGTAATGAGCACCAAAAGTTCGAATGAGTATGGGTGGATGCAATTTAGCCAACAAGCAGAGGCAAAAGTCATCCTATGAGTTTGATGCCTGCTGGGCTTTATTCAACAACTGGAGTAGGATGACACAGTCACAGAAGGGATAATATAAAAGCACATAAACAGACAACATTTCACAAAACTCTACTTTGCATCTACTAAATCTTTATGAAATCAGGTTATGAAACCAGGTAGCTGAATCAGGTAACTAAATCAGGATCCCAGAAGATTTCAGAGGTGCACCTCGGCCAAGTGCCACTATACTCTATGTTTACCCTTAGTGTTTCTTGTGGTACCATGGTAGAATAACTACACCTTGGAAGACCTTACCACCACTGGCTTGGGTCAATTACATCAATATACATTCAAAGACACACCAGAGTCCATCTGCAACTGAAGTCTTTGTGCACACCATCGAGTAGAGTTGGTAGCTACAGAAAGATGAAGATAAAAGGAATTTCCTGTGACATTAAGATTATTGTCCCAATACAAGCCAAGCTAAGGCCACTGGGGTAGTGAGAGGTTTTTTAGACAGATCATGTATTTCTCGGCATAAAACCCACTATCTCTGGGGCTGCCGGTATAAAAGAACAAGTAGAACAGGTTTCTGGAATGAGTCCACTAGAAGGCTATCAGAATGAAACTAGCTGTAGAAGGTTCCCCAGCCAAAACCCACTTTGGGGCCGCCAAGGATGTGAAGGAACAATGAAGATTCTTTGGTGATGAACCCACTGGAGGATTACCAAGGACTGAACGACTCTTCAGAAATTCCGATGCAACCAGAAACCAAGACTTCAAGGTGAAGATGGATGATCCTGAAGTGTCAACACAAGAAACTGGAACAAAACAATAACATTGCGGACATGACCTTCACTGGGCTTCGACGGACTCGACTTACAGTGAACAACCAGGGGGCACAGATAAGGTTCTTCCAGGATGAGCACACTCTTTGGAGAGCAGCCAACTTTGGGACATCCGAATCAGGAACCATGAGACAATAATGAAACAGTGGAAGCAACGCACACTAGGCTTCGACGTACTGGCCTTTGAACTGAGGAAAACAAGAAACGGCGGGTGCGACTTGCACGGGGCTTTGACATATTCGACTTCGGCAGACAACAGGAATGTTGTGAAAGTTCTTCTGGATGGACACCTTCTGAGGAAGAAAGATATTGAAGGACGTCTTCCTCTGGATAGAGATTGGTTCAGTAGAGGTAGAATGGCAGGCAACACCGCAGAGTAGTATTGTGGCAGAAGACTGAGTTCAGAACCACACTGACATGAAATCCTGATACAATGCAATACAGTGGCAGTTCAAGGCAGGTATACTGTTCAGGGAATTGGTAGCAATGCAGTAAAATATCACAGTTCCTACAATAGTGGTGATTGTTCAACCTTGAAATGTCCAGATCACAGCAATAGGAAATATTTAGTAATTCCACCTGATGCCTGCTTAACAGTGCGAGACCCTTTAATTCTGGATCGGGCTTCCCTATGCTGGGTGACGCCTTTTATACTTTGTGGCCTATTTACCCGCTGAGCGTTGAGCCTATACTTTGCCCTTTCCAATAACTGGGCTTGGGATACCCCATGAACCTAGGGTCTACGTTGCCCCTTTAACACTGTGATGGGCCTGGGGTGTCCTGTGAGACCTGGGCCTATAGTTGCCCCTTTAAATGCTGTGGTGGACTTTGCCCCTTTAAATACTATCAGCCCTGACATTGCCCCTTTAAATATTTATTTAGCAAGCTGTGGGCTTGCTCTCTAAACTGCAGGGTTGTCTTTGCCCTTTGAACACCCTCCCCAGGCATTTCCCCTTTAAATCTTATTTTCAGGCCTGTGCAGGGCCTTTCTTGGCCGGGTCAATTTCTGGCTGTGCCCCTTTTATCTGGGACCTCTTAACTACTGGGCCCCTGTTAAACGATGGGCCTGAATGCCCTTCCAATGCCTGGGGCCTGGACTTGCCATTTTAAAATGTTAGGGCCTCGAGTTTCCCCTTTAAAACCTCTAGGCCTGACCAAGGCCTTATTGCCTGTCAACATTGAGCCTCCCTGCCTCTGCTCCACCCTCATAAATACAGATTTCAGTCCCCTATGGGCCTTAACAGCTGGCCCCTTCCCTGGGCATCCCCATGCCCACTGAATATTAATTTATTTAAATGTGGCCCTCTGGCCTGCCTATGGCTTTCGGCCATTCCACGTCCCAGGGTGCCTAAAACTTTTATTATTTGCTTTGTTTTTCCTATTATCTTCAGGTGGACAGCTCTCTTCATGTGCTGCCACCAACTCACCACCCTGACCCGGGGTGAAGATGCTGTGGAGGGAAGAAAGAGGTCTCTGGCTGAGGGAGGGAAGCCATCGGGAGAACCAGCAGAGTGAGGACAGCAGAGGAAAAGGCCTCAGGAGGACCAGCAGTTCACTCTTGATGCGACTCTTCAGATGCCGCCAACATGGGACCGGAACAGCTGGGGCAGCAAAAATAAATAAATTAAAAAGAAAATGGGGCAACAAGCAGCCCACACTGGTGCCGGGATGGGAAACAGCCTCTGGGACCGCTGGACTCGACCGCACAAAACGGGGACGGACTGTGGAGAACAGCTGCATTCTTTTTCCTCTTCGCTGGCTGGAGATGGGGCACCACCACGGAGTCAACAGGACCGGCTACACATCACCAGATAAGTCTACAGGTCCCCGTTACTCTACTGTAGTCCACTCTCCACAGCACAGCATGATCTGCCATTTCAAAACTGCTGAATTCAAAACGAGCGTTCTGGGTTTTAATTCTCGAACCCCGGGACCGTGCCAGACACCACCTTACTGAAGAATTGTGGTACCACGCACCAGGCAGGGACAGAAGTTCCAGCGTATGGGTGCCCATTCTTGGACTGCTGGCTGAGGAAGGGGGGTACCCTTAGGCGGACTGCAACTCCCCATTTCTGTGGTGCCCCTAAACAACTGTACACTCTGGGGCACTACACAAGGCCTCTTTGGTCTTTGAGGGTCAGGCTCTTAAAGTGTCTCCTGAAGGGGAAAGTAGCACTCCAATTGGTCAGAAGTACTCTCACAGTCCATACGGGGAAACATTAGAAAGTATTGCTTCACATGTAGGGTAGTGAACATGTTTGAAAATCATACTCAGTGAGACTGTGATTTGTGAAAGCTGGCACTGTTCAGGCTTCCAAAGCAGAACTTATGAGTATGGATAGTATTCAGGCTGATAAGCTCGTAGGTGTGTCAATCCATAGAATATGATGCAATCCATACTCAAAACTGGGTATCGTCACTGCCGTAATGGAACAGACGAAATGGACCCTTTCATCAACAGTTGTTTTACTGGGTACTGTTACTATGTCACCACTAGAGGTCGCCAATGCCATTGAAACTAAAGCAGGCATTGTCTCCTCAGTAAATTGAGCAGAGCTCATTTTCAGTGGTTTCAATGGTTTCCAAAGACATAAGATCCAATATCATAGCAAAGAGAAGTAAAATACAATATATATACAAAATTAGACAATGTCTAGCTTTCCATAAATAAATTACCAAATTACTTGTACAATCAGTCTGCGGATCAGCTTCTCAACCGAAACAAAATGTGCTGCAGCAGAAAAAAGCTCAGACAGGGGCAGTATAGATGCCCTATTTACATTCAATCTAAACATTCTACAGCAGAGTTTCAATTCAAACATTTTCAAACAGATATGATAAATTGAAGCATTAGGCACATTCACTTTCACGGGGTCTATATTTGGCTTCCTAGCCAGAGGTAATGCGTGCCATTTAAGGCATGCTAACCTGCACATGTATCAGTAAGGAAGGACATTCCACATCCACAATTAGCAATTATCTTCAAGCTCTTAAAAGAGGTGCGCTGGAGCATAAGACAGTTGAAACATCTGTCTGACATTGTTCTAATACAAATATTAATATTAGTACACTCTTTTTTTTTGTTAGATTTTTCCTGGGAGTATTTCACAACCAGGATATACTTGCCAGAAGGAATTTCCTTCAGCTTTTCATAATGTGTTTAAACCCTGCAATATAAACTCTCCAAACATGTAATCCAGCAGCTGCTTTGATGGCAGCTGGTGATAAATGAACTGCTACAAAAATAAATGAAATGACTGTGTAATAGTCGAGGAACCATTTACTTAACTTAAATTGCATGTTACCTTTTATTTAATAAACTTGACTGGCTTTGCTAGACATTGCAAGAAAGAGTGTCAAAGCGCGGTAATGGCTTAATTCACAAAGCGGCTGGTGACAAGTACAGTTTATGTATATCCTGGCAAAGTTGCTCTGCACCCCAATGCCTGTCTGTACAGGACAGCATGTATAGCCCCTGCCCATCATGAGTGCAGAGCTTCTCACAGTGGGGGACACTGTGCAGGATTACCAGGCATCTAGTCAGATGCTCGTGCTGACCAGCTGATGTATCAACCTTCCCAAATGGAGTGGAGGATCATATCCTTGTAGTGGACACTGTCCATTTGTCCAACTGCTGGACTGTGCTCAAATGATCCCAAGGTCTCCATACCATCTCAGAGGGCTGCAGAGGTCGAAAGAAGGCTGATCAGGCCCCCGAGACTTGATGTGATTGGGCAGAGAGGGGCACTGTGTTGCTACGGCAGGGTCTTGGCCCATGCAGTCTGTGCCCCCTCTTCTGGCCCTCCAAATGGCAGAGCTGGTGTCCTGCAGTGTTCAAGTTCAAGTTCAATTTTATTTGATCAACCAAGATACTGAAAATACCAAGGTTATTACAATACAACAGTTGTCCTGCAGTGAATGCCTACATGCCCTCACTACCATGCCAGTCCTTGACCTGGTCGCATGTATAACAGTGCCAGTGGCACAGGACTGGGAGCAGTGGAGACATACACCACAGGCTGTAAATGCACATAGGTCACCACATGTGCAGAGTTGGAACTCTACAAACCACCAGCCTGCGAAAGCACCCATATGTCGGTGCACATCCATTTGTTGATCGGGCCCTAAGTGCTTTGTCAGTCCCCCTCTCTATTTGGGCAGCTGCACCTCCAGCCCTTGCTGGGAATTAAGCCTGGGAACCTGAGTCCCAAAGGCAGAAACTCTAATCATTCAGCTAAAGTTTAGTTTCATTTTAATTTGTTAATGGTATGCTTACTAAAACACGTTCCTTTATTAGGAGCAACCCAGGCTAAAATACTAGCACAGGTAACATAATAGCGCACAGAACAGTGGATGGGCAACCTCACACAACAAAAAACAAATTGGAAGGTGTCCAGGGGCTAGGACCTTGCCCCATTCATCAACCAAACTTTCCCCTTCCCCATCCCCCAGGGCTGCAACTGGAAACAAGCTGTTACAAGCTCATTATGTATTTCCTGGTGATACATTTGACAAAATAACTAACCAAATAAATAAATAAAATCTCTGTCACTTTTTGGGACCTCTATCTGTGAATTAATTTTTTTTTTATTTTGCCATAAATGCTTTTTCCCCCCTCCAGTGCAGGCCCGTTACTCCTGGTCTGACCCACCCCAACCCCACCCCTGATACACAGTTCCTCAAGAACTTAGTTTGATCCAACTTCTATTCTATGGCTTACCCTCCATGGCGGGGGTCAGCTGCCTCTGTCATGCCATCAGCACACAGATGGGGTGTGCTTGAGACTGCCCTGACACCAGTGTGGGGCCTGCAGGGGGTCAGACCCCACATAACCTGCACTAGCTGATATTTCACCCTGTTATTTTTCCCAACAAGTCTGAGTGGGCATGCAGTGGTGCTCAAGATGCTCCTGTGCACGCTCCTGCATAGTAACATAGTATTTGATGGCAGATAAGGACCACTAGGTGTACCCTGTCTGCTCGTATTCCCTGCCTGCATGAATGGTCACTGACCCTACTTGGTCATTGGCTTTAGCATTTCCTACCCACCTATTGGGTTCCCTTGTGCCTATCCCATGCATGTTTGAATCCCTCCACTGTGCCAGCTCTCACTCGTTCCTGGGGTAGGCTATTCCATGCATCTATCACCCTTTCTGTGAAGAAAAACTTCCTCTTATTCCCCTTTATCCTGCCTCCCTCCAATCTCATATCATGCCCCCTCATCCTTGTACACCTCCTATAATGAAAGATGTGGCCCACTTGGCACTTTGTTTATGCCCTTATGATATTTGAAGGTTTCTGTCATATCTCCCCATTCCTTCCTCTCTTCCAGTGTATACATATTGAGGTCTTTTGATCTCTCCTCTTACGTCTTCTGGTGCAAGCACTGCACCATCTTTGTTGCCCTTCTCTGAACCGCCTCCACACTGCGACCTTACAAAGATGCAGCCTCCAGAACTGTACACCGTAATCCAGATGAGGCCTCACTAACGTTTTATACAGTGGCATCACCACCTCCCTTCTTCTGCTAGTGATACCCCTTCCTATTCATCCAACATGCTACTGACCCTCCCCACTGCCTTGGTACACTGTTTGGACACCTTTAGGTCATCTGAGATGATTATCCATAAATCCCTTTCTTTCCTGGTAACCGTCAACAACTCCCCTTCATCCTGTAACTCTCCGCAGGGTTTCTGCACCCCAGGTGCACGATTTTGCATTCATTTGCATTAAATTTTAATTGCCATACATGGACCAATTTCCCGGCCTTCCTAGGTCCCTCCTCATTTTCTCGAAACCCCCTCCTCCCCCCCCCCAGGGTGTCTACCCTGTTGCAGATCTTGGTGTCATCTGCAAATAGGCAAACCTTCCCCTCCAGCCCTTCAGCAATATCACTAATGAAGACATTAAAAAGGACCGGTTGCAGGACTGATCCTTGAGGCACCCCACTGGTTACCCCCTCTTTCCTCAGATTGGATCCCATTAACCACCACCCTCTGCTTTCTGTCCCCCAACCAATTTCTAACCCAGTTCTCAACTTCGTGGCTCACCCCCAGGCTACCCAACTTGTTAACCAGACTTCTGTGTGGAACGGTGTCGAAAGCCTTGCTGAAATCGAGGTAGGCGCTATCCACTGCTCCCCCTGATCCACCTCCATCGTTACCCAGTCAAAAAGTCTATCAGATTTGTTTGACATGACCTTCCTGTTGTGAGCGTATGCTGCCTCAGATCCTGTGCTCCACTGGATTCCAAGTGTCACACAATCCTTTCCTTAAGCAGCGCCTCTATAATCTTGCCCACTACTGAGGTGACGCTGACCGGCCTACAGTTTCCTGCTTCCTCTCTGTTTCCACTCTTGTGAAGAGGGACTACATGTGCCCTCTTCTAGTCCCCTGGAACCACTCCTGTATTGAGTGACTCACTCAGCAGGGCTGACAGCGGTGCCGCTAGCACCATCCATAGTTCCTTTAATATCCTAAGATGTACACCATTTGGTCCCATTGCTTTGTCCACCCTCAGTTTTATGAGATCTTCTTGGACTCTCCCTTCTGTAAATGGACTGGTGTTCACCTCCCTCCCTACGTTGTTTCTGATGCCCAGCTGTGGTCTCTGTCCCTCCCCTTCACTGAATACTGAGCAGAAGTATTTATTCAGTACTGAGGCTTTTTCTATGTCTCCCTTCACACACACCCCTTCCTCCCATCCAAGACTTACAATCCAAGCCCTGGCCTTCCTTCTTTCACTAATGTATCCATAGAATGTCTTGTCCCCTTTCTTTATTGTCTGAGCTAATCTTTTCCTTGGTTTGTGCCTTTGCGCCCCTAACTGCTTTCCCTGCTTCCCTCTGTTTATCCAGGTACACCGACCTATCCTCTTCCTTCTGTGTCTCCTTGTATTTTCTGAAAGCCACCTTTTTGGCCCTTATTTTATCTGCCACCCCCTTTGAGAACCATAGTGGTTTGTTCCTTCTCTTATCTTTCTTTCTTAGCCTAATGCACTGATTTGTCACCTCCAGTATGGCACCCTTTATGTGTGCCCACTGCTCCTCAACCCCCCCCCCCCACACACACACACACACACTTCCTTTCTCGCCAGGGCTTCTTTGATGCCTGTTCCCATCCTAGCAAAGTCCACCCTCCTAAAATCCAGGACCATTGCCTTTGTGTGGCACAACACTTTACGAATATTAAACATTAATAATATTACAATTTTAAACATCAGTGACTGCTGCTCCTCCTCTCCCCCATTGTGTTTGGTCCTTAGCTGCCATACCTCTAGCTGCCACTGGAGACCAGTCTTAAGCCAGGCTCCATATCCCACCCTCCCCAGAGAAGGAGCACAGTCCAATGGATGTTTGATCCCCCCCCCAGCTGATCCTCTGATGTTCCCAGTTCACTCCCAAACTTGGGTCATCGGCATCACAAGTAGTACAGTAGGTTGTGCTGGTGGACCAGTATGAATTAAGCTTTTTATTACATTTTCTCTGATCCTGCTGTTCTGTTGTGTGCCATCTGCAGTTTGTGCAAGTGTAACCCCTAGATGGCGCTATCCCACTGGCTGCTACCCCTGCCTGCTTGGCTAGTAGCAGGTTAAGGGGCCTAGATTCTACAACGGGTGCCTCCACCTGGAGGTCAGGGTTGGTAATGGTCAAACTAACCTGGGCACAGCCCTCCGGAACACTGTAACCCCCCCTCTTTCCCTCCTAGTGGCCTGAGCAATATACGATAATCACTTTCACAGTACCCCTTATACACCATACAAGTACCCACACTGTTTGCACTTACCACCAGGGCTAGTTCCTCTGGCTCGACCCTGGGGACCCCTTGTAAAACAAGGTTATGCAAAGCAAATAGCAACAGTACAGTACTCTTGGCACAAACTGGAACCACAGTCAGGTTAAATGCAGAAAAAGTCAGATCTAATTTATTCAGGGGACTTGAACAAGGAAGGGGTGTAATCAGGTTGATTGGCTTAAAGGCTATATTAATCAAACAGTTATGCATGCGCTTTAAGTCCCCACACAGTCACACCTATGGATACCCAGGTAGGGAGACAATAGGCTAGCCAGGAACGTTGCAGCTGGTTGGGGCCCTGTGATGGAAGAAAGCAACATGCACAACACACACTATTTGTAATCCGGAGCTGGAGGGCTCAGTTTGTGAAAGAAAAAAGCAACCAGACAATCAGATGACAACACTTTAGATTTAGCTGTTGTTGCAGGGAGCTACCCTGATGTTTACTCATGATACCCAATACTGGACACAGGCAGGATGAAATCGAGACTGCAGGTTGTTGAGTTGGAGTGCCCAGAGAAGCGGGGCCCACACGAATCACTGAGGTGTCGTTCCTGTTCAAGTGTTGAGCAGGGGGCTAATCTCCAGGCAGGTCTCTCATCGATGGCTTTCTCTGTGCAACGGGTAGTTGGGCTGGGCCAGTGTGGCAAGGCCCAGGCCCAATGGAGATGATTTTGGATTCAGTCTGTGGGGCTGGATGCAGCTTCCAGCAAGCAGAATACAGTCCAAACAACAGTGGGGAACCAAATCACGATCCACTAGCAGCACACAGCACATTTACACATAAGGAAATTCTAATGCAGCTTCCAGCAAGCAGAACACAATTCAAACCACAGTGGCGAACCAAATCAAGACCCACTATAAGCATACAACACATTCACATGTAAGGAAATTCCACTGTACCAGACAAAAGGCTCTCCGGTCGCAGTTACAGAGTCTCTGCACAATCCAGGAGTTCAGAGGTGGCTGGAAGTCCAGACAGGCCCATCACAGTCATTCGGTCTTCTTCAGGTAGGAGCCTGGTCACAATTCAGTAGCTTACTTCGCTCTCCAAGTTCAGATTCAGTTCAAAAAAGGCACAAGTTCCTTCTCAGGGACAGCAGGCAGGCATGCAGGCCAAAACTCAGGCCTTTCCACAGGTCTCCTGCGCGAATCCACTATGGATTGCTGCTTGAACTACCTTGAGCTGTTACTTCTTCACTTCCCAACTTAGATCTAACTGAAACTGCAAGCAGTGTGGGACTTCCCCAAGATCCAAAAGGTTCGGTTGGCTGATCTGTCTGTCAGTCGCAATAAGGGCTCCCCTTCACGTTATTTTAGGCACCAAAATGCAAAAACTACAATTCCTACAAGTTTTGACCCCACCAAGCCCCTGTAGGCAGGCTTCATTTTAGAGTCCCAGATGTGCTGTTTGGCCCATTTCAGCAGTCCAGGACCAAGATGATGGAAACAAACAGAACTGTCCATGCTGCAAAAAAGGCAGGTTAGAACAAACTGCAATATTATTATTACTCTAACAAATGATCAGCAAACAAGCACATCTTCTAACAGAGCTCCCTTTCAGATTAATTATGACTGCAATCCAAGCAGCTCTTAAAGAGACAGTAAACATAGGCTATATAGGCACTCTCTGGCAATCACATTTAAACTGCAAAAATGCAGGACACCAACCTGGCAGTGAGCATTTAGACAAGCTCAAGGAAGACTTTTCGGGAACCCCCATTTGTAGGGGGGGTTACACAAGTATGCCCAGCAAGGCTGTGTTTCCATCATGGGGTTTAATGAAATCAAGGACCTTGAGAACAAAGCTCGAGAGGACTCTAGTGCTTTTAGAATCCCAAGCCAGAAATAAAGCCCTGTTATGCACATGGTTGGTTATCCACTATTTTCTATTGCATATAGCTCAAAAAGAAAAGCCCCCCCCACCCAAGAGGAACTTACTATGTATTTGTATTATTTAAAAAAATGTGCATTTTAATGAAATAACACAAATACATGAAGATTTTGTGTTTTTGGTGGATTTTGTGTGTGTGGCTACTTGGGAACAGTGTAAAGGAACTAAAAGGAAAAATCTGTGCTTCTTTGACTTTTATACTTGCTATCCCATGGACCACCACTATGTAACCCCTAGATGGCGCTATCCCAGGGGCTACTACCCCTGCCTGATTTGCCACTAACAGGTTGAGGGGCCTGGATCCAATGGCGGGTGCCTCCACCCAGAGGTCAGGGTTTGCAATAGTTAAACTAACTTGGTCACAGCCCTCTGGGACACTGCAACCCCCCTTTCTTCCCACTAGTGGCCCACACAATATATCAGAATTACCTTCACAGTATACACTTACCCCCAGGTCTGGTTCCGGCACTGGGACCTCCTGTGAAATGAGATACAGTGCAACAATCACAGTACAGTACTTTAACATAGACAAATACCTCAGGCAGTATAACTTTGCTGAAACAAGCAGCTCTGATTTATTTAGGGGGATATAACAAGGACAGGGGGAAATCAGGTTAATTAGCTTATCACTCTAATAATCTACCTATGGCTCTGTGCACAGGCCTATCCCTATCAGTTACTGTCCCTGGGTACCCAAGCCCTAGTGGCTAGTCAAACCGTGGCAGCTGGTAGGGGCCCTTTCACACAGAGAAAAGGAGAATTAAACAGTCAGCAGTACAGTAATTCCATTTGGATTTAATGTGGCAATTCAACAGGGAGCAACCCTGAATTAGTACTCACGACCTCCAAATAAGATAGGGTCCTTCAATGTCAGCAGGGCTCACTTGAGGTACACAAACCTCTTCACACATCCATATAAAAGAAAGTACTATACCAGGCAGGCTGCATCTGTATCCCGATCGCAATTACTGCACAATACCGGAGAACACACAGCAGATTCAGTTCCTGACAGACCAGTGCAATTTTCAGCAATTCTTCCAGTCTTCTACAGGGTGAGCCTGGTTTCTACTCTTCAGAGATCCTTTGATTCTTTTCACAGGACGGATTCAGTCCTAACAAGCTGTTACACAAGCTGCAGACCGGAACTCTGGGCCTTACACACGTTTTTGACTAAAACTGCACACTGAAAAGCACAGGGCTCCTTCCTTCTTCACTGCCAAAGCTCAACTGAACTCCAACTGACGAAACCGGCACTTCCTTTGAGTTCCTCCCAGTTCTTGACTGGATTGGCTGTCACTCACAATAGACTGCTGCTGTTGGTCCAAAAGGCACTGAAGTCTAAACTACATCTCCCAGAGTCACTGCCCATACAATCCTCTTGTGGCTGGCTCAGATTATGAGTCCAAGTTCTGATTCGCCAAGGCATCATTTTAGAGCTAGCTTACCCCACACTGATTGGTCCAGTTCAGCAGTTCAAAACTAGAATGGGGAACTAGCAGACACAGTTCTGACTGCAAAGAAAGCAGGTTAGACAAACTGTAATTTCATTATTACTCTAAATAATTTCTGGCAAACAGTTACATCTTTCAGATAGGTTCCCTTTGCACTCCTAGTGACTGCAAAATGAAGTGAATTGGCAGCAGCTCGAGTGGTACTCAGAGAAGCACACAGTCCCCCATACAACTAATTATGTCTGCAAGCAGACAGCTCTTAAAGAGACAGTACCAGAGGCTCTAAAAACACTCACTGATAAATGGCTTAAATGCCAAACACCATTCAGGCTTGGAGCATTCAAGCAAGCTCCTGAAGTCTTTGGGAACCCCCATTTGCAGGGGGTTACACCCTTCCTGGCCTGGGAAAGCTTGACGTCCGCGTCAAGCGCAAGTACCCATAAGTTTCAACTGCAACCATATACATTTGCATTAGGCTCGCACATGTAATCATCAGTCAATATATCATTTTACCAAGAACACATTTCTGAAACATTGCAGTACGCCACTTTTACACAGTATTACATACACATTGTACCATAACTCAAGTTATTACCTCTTGTACATGAAACCTGAAGAGAGGGCCTTCCTATCAGTTACCTTGGGGCTGGATGGGGCAAGGGCACCATATAATAGAGGGCAACACAAGTAACTTGGAGTTAGCACTGATGCTCAGTTTGGGCAATGAGCTCGGGACACATACACTCCTTTATGGACAACATTGAGAGGCAAGTCCACAGGCCTCCCAAGTGAATCATAACTGAGGTGCACCACAGGCTTTACAGCTCGACCAGTCTTTCTAGGGGAACTGTTATAGTCTCTGCACTCTGAGCCTCATTTTCAGCATTGTCCTCACTTGTCAGTCTCCATGGGGGTAGAGAGGCTAGAACCTGGGGCACTTTCAGCTCCAGGAGTTACAGTTTCTGAGTCCACAACATTTGGCTCGCATGGAGAGCTGGACACTGGCAGTGGACTGTCAGGGCACTCAAAATACTCTTCTTGTTCGGTGTATCACCAGTCTGCCCCAATCTATCATTTTCCTCCCTGAAAGCTCAAACAGTTCAACCATGCACAATGATTCCATTTCATCTGATCTGATGCTTTGCACTTCACTTTCTGGGAGCATTGGCTCCAGGGATGAAGCTGGGGCTTAGACAGTCCAGAAGGCCCAGCTTGTCTCCAGTATTGACTAGGGATTGCCCGAAACAATTGACTCAGTTCGAAGAAGGATAGTATTCAAAGTCACTCTCACTTTCTTCCGATATGGACTGACAGTCATGCTCAACTGGGACTTGTGGAGAGGAACACTTTAACTTTGCTTCTGTAGGTGCAGACTTTCTTGATCTTTTCTTAGCAGCAGCTCTAGTCACTGGTCCAGAGGGGCATCTCTAGGGCTCAGACTCAATTAAGATTTGTCCAATGGGCAGTAAATGATTTCTATGCATTGTTTTTACATCTTTTGAATTATTCTCAGGCCTTACTTTGTACACTGGCAGATCATCTAGTTTGCCCACTACAATGTGAGGGAGATGGTGCTATCTGTCAGCAATCTTGTGCTTGCCATGCAGTCCCAGATTTCTTAGCAATACCCGATCTCCCTCCTGGAGTTCCTGTGCTTTCACCTTTTATCATACCTTTCTTTGTTGGCCAGATTTCTTTGGCAGCCATGGTTTGAGCCAGTTGGTACGCATGAGTTAGCTGGGCCTTTAACTTTTGCACATACTGTAAATAGTTGTCAGCTTGAACCCCATCAGGAGAACCCCAAAACACACATCTACTGGTAGTCGAGCTTCTCTTCCAAACATCAGGCGGTAGGGGAGAATCCAGTGGCATCACTTTGGTGCAGTTATAAGCATGTACCAGGGTGCTAATTTGTTGGCTCCATCTAGGCTTGTCCTTTGGGTGCAGGGTGCCTAGCATATCTAGCAAAGTCGTGTTGAAACGCTCAGGCTGTGGGTCCCCTGGGGTGGTAAGGAGTGGTTCTGGACTTCGTGACTCCCACAGAGAAAGCATCTCTTTGATCAGACGACTCTCAAAGTCTCCCTTGATCAGAATGGATCTTTGTGGAGCCCCATAGTGAACAAAAAAGTTTTCTACAAGTACTTTGGCTACAGTGGATGCTTTCTGGTCTTTGGTGGGGAAAGCTTGGGCATATCTCGTGAAATGGTCAGTGACCACCAGCACATTACTGATATTTCTTTGATCTGACTCCAAACTTAGAAAATCAATACAGACCAGCTCCATGGGTGCACTGGTGGTTATGTTAACAAGGGGCAGCCCTCTGGCAAAGCTTTCTCTGTAAGCAGCGACTACAAGTTCGAATGTGTTGCTCCACATCAGCCCCCATCTTAGGCCAATAGAATCTGGATCTCACCAAGTCAAGTGTTCTGTCTATACCAAGGTGCCCCATGTGGTTGTGCAAGGACCTCAATACTGAGTCTCGAAAGGCAGTGGGCAGCACTAGTTGTTGTTTGTCTACTTGTCCCCTCTCTACTGTTTCTCTGTATAACAGTTTATTGATCAGTTTCAACTTAGGACCTTCTTTGTATAACAGTGCAGTTCTCAAATCAGTGGAGCGTAATTTGGACACATCTTTTCCTGCATAGAGGGCTTCTAAAGCTGCTTTGATCATGGGATCGTGGGATTGAGCCCGTCAATACTGTCATTGTCCAGCTGAGGCAGTGCACCAATGTCTATTGCAGAAAAGTGGCACAAGGCAGGTATGCACTCTCAGAGGCTCCAAGCCATCCACCATGCAGTCCACTGCGTCTCGCGGACATTTGTTCCTCCCTGTCAAACTTCCGCAGAGTGCCCGAATGTCAGGTTCTGCCAGTCGGACCCAATCATTCTGGGGAACAGGCCTCCGGGAGAGCATCAGCATCTATGTGGTTCAGACCTGCTCGTATTCGAGAGCATAGTCATATGTAGATAATGCAGAAAGCCACCTATGGCCAGTGGCATCCAACTTAGCTGAGGTCTGCACATAGGTCAAAGGATTATTGTCAGTTTTACTAGTATTTTAGCCCCATACAAGTACTCATGGAATTGGTCAACAATAGCCCACTTCAAAGCTAGGAACTCTAACTTATGTACAGGATAGTTCTTTTCGGATGGGGTCAGGCTTCTACTGGCAAAGGCCACTGGTCTCAGGCCATTCTCGTGCTCTTGGTACAACACAGCCCCAACCCTTGCAAGCTAGCATCAGTGTGCAGGACGTAAGGTTTTCTTGGATCGGCATAGGCCAGCACTGGAGCATGGGTAAGTTGATATATGATCTCATGAAAGCAGTCTCACAATCAGGAGTCCAGCGGCCCCAAATACTTCACTCGGATGAAAATACACTCTTTCAGTCTTGAGGATGCTGACTTTTGTATTTTTGTGGGTTGGGGATACCCTTGAGTAAGGTTAAGTAAAGGCGGATCACTCTTGAATAGTCCTTGATGAAGCGCCGATAATAACCACAGAATCCCAGGAATCTTTGCAGTTCTTTTAGATTTTTGGGCTGTGGCCAGGTGGTCAAGGCCTCAACTTTACTTGGTCGGTCTCTATTCCTCGGTGGATACTATGTGTCCCACATACTTTACTGATGTTTGAAAAATTGACACTTATCAATGGACAGTTTAAGGCCAAAGTCCTCCAGTCGGTCCAATACCTTAAATAATCTGCTCTCATGTTCCTCCAGTGAGCTGCCAAACACAATAACATCATCTAGGTATACCAGGCACTCTAGTAAGTTCATGTCCCCCACTGCACGCTCCATCAATCGTTGAAAAGTGGCTGGGGCACCTGAAATCCCTTGAGGCATCCTCATGAATTCATAGAAGCCAAGCGGACAGATAAAGGCTGTCTTTTCACGGTCCTCTGGGGCCATCGGGATCTGATAGTACCCACTGCGGAGATCCAGCACAGAGAACCACTTGCTCCCGTTTAGGCAGTCCAAAGCATCCTGAATGCGGGCATTGTGTACTGATCAGGGGTAGTCCACGGTTTAAGGTGCGATAATCCACACACATCCTTACTGTTCCATTCTTCCTCACTACCACAATGGGGAAGCATAAGGGCTTCTGGATTCTTGTATTACACCAGCAGCTAACATCTCTTGCAGATGCCGGCCTCACATCATCTATGTCAGCAGGTGCCAGGCGTCGAGACCTCTCCACGAAATGGTCTTTCGTCTGCAGCCGGATATTGTGCTCAGCTCCTTGCACGCATCCTACATCCCATTCCTTTAAAGAAAACACCTGGTCTCTCTGGGCAAGCTTCTCACTGATCTTCACTTTCCATTCAGCTGGCAGCGGGAGTCGCCAAATCAAACAAGTCAGGCGCTACTCTGTCATTCTTCCTTGAACTCTTGCTGCTGGGTAGCACTGCAGTGTCTGCACAATGCACATTAGCCAGGATGCAACCTCTGTTTACTCGAATGTCTCTTTCAGACACATTATGAACTTGGACCATTACCCTTCTGGCATAAGCATGGGCTCTAGCGGGCAAAATACTAGGCTTGACCAGCAGTCCCTCTGGCAATTTTCCATCGCCTGGTGCATCCAACATTAATATTTTATTCTTAACATCCTTTCTGATACGGACCTCTCCCTGTAAGGTACACTGGGCATTTGGCGCCAGGATCAGAGACTCAGGATCCTTCTTCCATACAATTCGACCGGTTCCTCTGGTTCTGTTTTTCAGCATCTCTCTGTGCCTCATAGGCCTTCTTAATTAAAGCGGAACTCTTAAAGCTCTACTAGTCTTTGACCCTGTTTTTCATAACACAACTGTGCCAGCCTTCCGAACATATGAGCATTTGTTCCAATCAACAAAGGGACACCATCATACAGTCCAGTGGGGGACACACTAAGGCTAGGGTCTCTACTTGTTCGCCACTCCAGCCACGGAGGTGGGGAAAGACAGCCAAATTCGGATATACCCGGAATAGGGTAGGCCTTCTCACTTACCCCCATACATGCAGTCCTTCTAATGGTTGTAAGGGTATGTCTGACAAATGCTTCTGATACCAATCTTGGAACATAATTGTCACTTGGGAGCCACTGTCTAATATAGCTCTTGTAGACACTCGTTCACCTTTTACAGTGGTCTCATGGAGGGACCCACTATTCTGGACCAGTCTGGAGAGGCGGTAGTGGGGGCCTGGGCAACTGACCTTGCCACAAAAGGACGTGAATTAGCATTTTGGTGCCCTCACTGGGATCATGTCGTGCACCTCTTAACCACTGATTTCTTCTCCAAGCCTCCTTGTAGCCTATATGCAACTTTGTCAGTGTCTTTTGGGACTGGCATTCCCTTTCATGTGCCCATCTTTCCACAATTATAGCAAAACATACTTTCTGGAGTTTGAGCTGGCCGAGGCGCCACACTGGGAGCCAGGGCGGGGTATTACTAACTGGAAACCTGGTGCCATCTCTGTCTGCGGGCGTGATAAGCATTTGGAGACATCTCGCCAGTTTCTCCACTTCCATGGTCAAGGAATCGAGTTCGAGCTGTTATCAGCAGGAGATACATGGGTGGGTACCCCACCCCATAGCAGATGCAGTCGGATATAGGTCAGGGCCGTGACTTGCAGGCGTGGCCTTCATAAAGGGACTGTTTTGAATTCCGGATCTCTCTCAACAGTTCGCCCCATTGTGACATATCTTTTCTTGTCAGAGCACTCATTGACTGCCAACCTCTGCCCCTGAACTACTTGATGGGTCACCCTCAGTCACTCGGGTCGAGCCGCAGCTATTGGTGCAGGTCCCTCCCGAGGTCGTCTTTTCTCAACTCTCGAATTTCTCTCATTAACTCATCATAGGAGGGTGGGGATTCAGTCGATCTGCCAGGTGTAACTGAAGCAACAGCAGTTCTGAGAAGGGGCAGACTTAAGGATCCTGTCCAGCCTGGTTCGGTCCAGTTCAATCGCTGGCAAACTACCTTTTCTGAGGCATTCTTGCAACAATTTTTCCAGCCGAGATACATACACAGACAACAACTCCCTTGGTACTGTTGTGCATCTCTTACTCTCCACCATAGGTCCTCATCAGAATCTGGGCTCCCATACACATTCTCCAAGGCCTCAAGATAGGCCTGTGCAGTCGCTTCAGGGTTACTGGCCCGCTTAGCACGGATGGTAGCCAGGGCAGGACCTCGGAGGCTCTCACTAACCTCTTCTGCCACCTTCCGAGCATTGCCATTCTAGCACTTGGGGGCAACATAGTCTATCCAGGTCTCCCAGTCATCCTCCCCTTGGGGGTGGGGAGGGTGCCAGAGAAGATCCTCAACCTTCGGTAAGAAGTGACTAATGGCAGGTGCAGAAATAGGAGTCTGCATTGGTTCAGCCACCATTACGGGCACTGGAGCAGGAGAGGTGTTGGGGGAGGAACACCCCCAGGTGGAAAGAATAGTTTCTTCAAGTCCTCCACAGTTTTCCCCTCTCCCAGCAACCATTCAGCAAATTTCTCCTCAAAAGTTTCAGATAGTGGTGGGGGCTGATTCCCCCCCGGGTCTTTACTGTCCTTAGTTATCACTCTCCAAGCAGTGAGGGCTCCCTCTGGGGTAATGGTCTGTGGCACTTTGGAGCTATCTATGGGATCCTTAAACTCTACTAGGGCCAGGAAAGTGTGGGTGAGCAGATTAGCATGCCGACCCACCACCACAGGGTTTTGTAAACCTTCCACCTTGGAAAGTACTCCTGCACAGTGTCCGTGTTGATACCCAGGGGATGTCCAGGATAAGCATAGCATTTTGGGGTCGATCTCCTCCCCAGTACACCACTCCACCAGCCGGTGCACAGCCACTTCTGTCGGGTATCCATTTTTTCTTAACAGTGGTTCAGAAATATGGCCACTAGAGGACACGCAATCCCAGCGGTGAGCCTCAAGATGTAACCCCTAGATGGCGCTATCCCAGGGGCTACTACCCCTGCCTGATTTGCCACTAACAGGTTGAGGGCCTGGATCCAATGGCGGGTGCCTCCACCCAGAGGTCAGGGTTTGCAATAGTTAAACTAACTTGGTCACAGCCCTCTGGGACACTGCAACCCCTTTCTTCCCACTAGTGGCCCACACAATATATCAGAATTACCTTCACAGTATACACTTACCCCCAGGTCTGGTTCGGCACTGGGACCTCCTGTGAAATGAGATACAGTGCAACAATCACAGTACAGTACTTTAACATAGACAAATACCTCAGGCAGTATAACTTTGCTGAAACAAGCAGCTCTGATTTATTTAGGGATATAACAAGGACAGGGGAAATCAGGTTAATTAGCTTATCACTCTAATAATCTACCTATGGCTCTGTGCACAGGCCTATCCCTATCAGGTTACTGTCCCTGGGTACCCAAGCCCTAGTGGCTAGTCCAAACCGTGGCAGCTGGTAGGGGCCCTTTCACACAGAGAAAAGGAGAATTAAACAGTCAGCAGTACAGTAATTCCATTTGGATTTAATGTGGCAATTCAACAGGGAGCAACCCTGAATTAGTACTCACGACCTCCAAATAAGATAGGGTCCTTCAATGTCAGCAGGGCTCACTTGAGGTACACAAACCTCTTCACACATCCATATAAAAGAAAGTACTATACCAGGCAGGCTGCATCTGTATCCCGATCGCAATTACTGCACAATACCCGGGAGAACACACAGCAGATTCAGTTCCTGACAGACCGAGTGCAATTTTCAGCAATTCTTCCAGTCTTCTACAGGGTGAGCCTGGTTTCTACTCTTCAGAGATCCTTTGATTCTTTTCACAGGACGGATTCAGTCCTAACAAGCTGTTACACAAGCTGCAGCCCGGAACTCTGGGCCTTACACACGTTTTTGACTAAAACTGCACACTGAAAAGCACAGGGCCCTTCCTTCTTCACTGCCAAAGCTCAACTGAACTCCAACTGACGAAAACCGGCACTTCCTTTGAGTTCCTCCCAGTTCTTGACTGATTGGCTGTCACTCACAATAGACTGCTGCTGTTGGTCCAAAAGGCACTGAAGTCTAAACTACATCTCCCAGAGTCACTGCCCATACAATCCTCTTGTGGCTGGCTCAGATTATGAGTCCAAGTTCTGATTCGTCCAAGGCATCATTTTAGAGCTAGCTTACCCCACACTGATTGGTCCAGTTCAGCAGTTCAAAACTAGAATGGGGAACTGCAGACACAGTTCTGACTGCAAAGAAAGCAGGTTAGACAAACTGTAATTTCATTATTACTCTAAATAATTTCTGGCAAACAGTTACATCTTTCAGATAGGTTCCCTTTGCACTCCTAGTGACTGCAAAATGAAGTGAATTGGCAGCAGCTCGAGTGGTACTCAGAGAAGCACACAGTCCCCCCATACAAACTAATTATGTCTGCAAGCAGACAGCTCTTAAAGAGACAGTACCAGAGGCTCTAAAAACACTCACTGATAAATGGCTTAAATGCCAAACACCATTCAGGCTTGGAGCATTCAAGCAAGCTCCTGGAAGTCTTTTGGGAACCCCCATTTGCAGGGGGGTTACAACTAGATGACTGTATTTCTTTTAACTCATTTTCACCTGGGTGGCCATTTTGTCTCAGGTTAAGCAATGGTATTTACTCACCTGGTAAAGGTGATTATTTGAGTACCCTTTATAGGACTCTGCAGTCAAAACCTGTGGGGTATTCTTCATCCAGGCCGTCTTTAGGGTAAACCAATAGGGTGAATATTGCAGGAGTGGTGGGCCCTGTAGGGCTTCTAGGACTATGTTCAATTGCCACAGAGGGAAAACCTTTCTTACCTTGGGGTTTGAGAGGTAGGAGCCTGATTACATCAGGATGTGAGCCAATGGCTCCTATCCCTGGCAATGGTCCCCCTAATGGAGGACAAAGCGGATGTTTGCACTCTCAAGGAAGATGGGCTGAGGCCCTTATTTGCTCCATCATTCAGAAGTCCAAAATGTGTGGTAGTCCTGCCATGGATGGGGATATTCCCCTTTCTGTGCACCACCATGTGAAAATCTTCCAGTGTCTTGGGTAGGACAAGTTGGTGGAATGTTTCCTAGGTTGCATCAGTCTATCTATGACTCTGGAGTGGTAACCCAGATTCAGCAGTCTGTGCCTTTCCATAGACATGATGTCAGCTTGAGTGTCGAGGGATTCGGGTGCTATATCGGGCCCTAAATCAGGAGGTCGGGCCAGTTGGGAAGTGGCATTGGGGGAGTCTATTGACATCACTTGAAGGAGTGAGTACCATGGTCTCCTCAGTCAGTCAGTGTTATCATAACCACTGGTGCTCTTGTGGTCCTGACCTTGTGGAGTAATTTGTTTATCATTGCCATGGGTGGGAAGATGTATGCCCTGTGGAATAACCATGGTGCAGATAGGGTGTCCACCTCCTGTGCCATGGAGTCTGTATATCTGGAGTGAAACACAAGAAGTTGTGAGTTGTGGCATGATGCCATCAGGTCCACTTGTAGTGGGCCCCATCTGCACTGTGTCTTTCGGAACACTCTCTTGTGCAGCATCCACTCTGAGTGGTCGATGCTGGATCTGCTCAGCCAGTCTGCTCTTGTATTGTCCTTTCCTGAAAGGTAGATAGCTGATATTGACCTCAGGTTTTTCTCCGCCCAAAGTCGGACTTTCAGTGACTCTGCAATCATGGCCCTGCTGAATGTTCCCCCTTGCCTGTTCAAGTAGGCGGCCATCACCTGGTTGTCGCATTTCACAAGAATGTCCTTATGGGCAGTTATGGGTTTGAACAATGCTATGGCCAGATAAACTGCCCTAATTTCCAGGAGATTTATTGGAAGGGTCGATTCCTCCTTGGATCAGAGGCCCTGAGTCACGTGGTTCTTGTATGTGGCCCCCTATCCGGTCAGACTGACATCGGTCGTGATAGTTGATCTGTTCAGATGCAATAAGGGGCAGTAGTAGGGAAAATGATGGAATCACTTCTGAAAGAAAGAATTGTTCAGTACCTAGAGGCCAGCGGGGCACAGGACCCAAAGCAGCATGGATTTACAGCAGGAAGGTCATGTCAGACGAATCTAATAGATTTCTTTGACTGGGTGACCAAAGTAATAGACCAGGGAGGGGCTGTGGATATGGCCTACCTAGACTTTAGCAAGGCATTTGACACAGTCCCGCACAAAAGATTAATAATCAACTTAGCCAGCCTGGGAGTGGGTCCCAAGGTGGTAGCCTGGGTAGCAAACTGGCTGCACAACAGGACACAGAAGGTAATAGTGAATGGAACACATTCCGAAGAAAGGGGGGTCACTAGTGGAGTACCTCAGGGCTCAGTACCTTTATAGGTGACATTGCAGAGGGTCTGGAGGGAAAGGTATGTCTCTTTGCAGACGACACAAAGATCTGTAACAGAGTTGATACACAAGGGGGGGTAGAAAGGATGAGAAGGGACTTGGCAAGGTTGGAGGAATGGTCAGACATATGGCAACTTAGATTCAATGCAAAGAAGTGCAAAGTAATGCACCTGGGAAATAAAAACCCAGGAGAAGAGTACACAATAGCAGGGGAGGTACTAACAACAACAAAAATGGAAAGGGACCTGGGGGTAGTCATATCAGATGATCTAAAGGTTGGTAAGCAATGTGAGAAGTCAGTAAGGAGAGCCGGGGGATACTGGGATGCATAGGAAGGGGCATCACAAGTAGAAAAAGGGAAGTGGTTATCCATCTGTACAGACAGTTGGAGAGACCCCATCTGAAGTACTGTGTGCAGTTTTGGAGATCTCATCTACGCAAGGACATAGACAGGATGGAAGCAGTCCAGAGGAGGGCAACTAAAATGGTGCAGGGTCTGCATCAGAAACCATATGAAGAGAGACTGAGAGAGCTTAATATGTATACCCTTGATGAAAGGAGGGACGGGGACATGATAGAAACGTTCAAGTACCTCAAGGGAATCAACAAAGTCCAGGAGGGTAGCATCTTTCAGAAAAAGAGATGTGTAAGAACAAGGGGCACAATTTAAAGATAGAGGGGGGACAGTTCAGGGGTAATGTGAGGACATTTTTTTTCATGGAGAGAGTGGTGGATGCATGGAACTGTCTTCCTGGGGAGGTTGTTGGGTCTAAAACAGTGGGGGGAATTCAAACGTGCATGGGACAGACATAAGGCAATTGTAGTTGGGGGTGACAGGAAGTAGGCTGTTGGTTAACTAGAATCTGCAGATTACCCAGTAGGTAGGGAAATGGGCAGACTGGGTGGGCCAAGTGGCCCTTATCTGCCGTCAAAGTCTATGTTTCTATGTTTCTACCTTTGGGAGAGGTTCTTGTAGTTTGTCCACCACTGAATTTCCCTCCGGGATTTTCTGAAGTGGGGAGACTTGAAATTGGAAATTTTTTGTGGTCTGGTCCCATGCCTCTATTAGCAAGTGTTGTAGTTATCTCATGTGGAGTTTGGCCCAGGGAACCATGTCTATGGTATAGGCCATGAATCCCAATACCTGCAGATAGTCACAGACTGGTCTTACTGGTTAGGTCAGTAAGCCGTTGGTGTGTGCTATCAGGTAGAGGATCTTGTCCTCTGTGGGTGTGACCTTGTCATGTCTGGTATCGATTCTTGCTCACAGGTGAGACAACAATTGTGTTGGGGTAATGTAATGTAATGTAAAGTTTATTTCTATAAGGCGCCCTTCCCAAGCTCAGGGCGCCTTTACAAAATTCCATAAGCAGCATTAAAACCACAATAATAAATAACATTTTATCCATAGCAAATTTAACATAATTTACATCACTGAAAATGCTTGATTAAAAAGTAAGGTCTTTAGGGCTTTTTACCTTGTTGATCACTCCGCCGTGATCCTGAAGACATTTGGCTGCTAAGAATGTGCTGCACTGAGCAGCTTCCAGTGTCCTTGCCCTAATCAGCCAGTTGTCTATTTAGGGGACTACGTGGACTCCTAGCTTTCTCAGGTGGGCTGTGAGTACTACAGGAGTCTTAGTGAACACCCTCGGGGCTGAAAATAGGCCGAATGGTAGGCACATATATTGGTAGTGTTCTCCCTTGAATGCGAATCAGAGGTATATGTGGTGTGCCTGGTGAATGGGAATGTGAAGGTACATATTTTTGAGGTCTATGGAAGTGAGGTAGTCCCCTGGTTGGATTGCCAGGAGGGTGGAGTGGAGCGTTTCCATTTTGAATGTTCTGTAAACTACAAACTGGTTCAGGTATTTTAAGTCTAATACCGGGTGCATTCCACCAGATTTCTTTGGGACCACAAGGAATAGAGAGTAGATGTCTGTGTTCCTCTCCTGTGGTGGCACTATGGAGATAGCGCCGTCCTGTAATAAGTTTTGTACGGCCTGATGTATTGCCTGATATCTGACCGGGCACAAAGGTGTCGGGGATACCATATATCTCATTGGTATACGTGTCGTGGATAGTTCTGTTGCGTAGCCTGATGTAATCACCTCTCTTACCCCTCTGTCGGATGTTGTGTAGGCCAACTGAGATGCAAATCCCCTCAATCTCCCTGCTATTCGAGGGGGTCTTGCTTGGGCCAGCGCACCTTCATTGTTTCTTGCCTTAGTATTTAAACTGTGGTTTGTAGCCTCCTCTGCCAGGGGCCTTGTTGGTGGTGAACCTCTGGCAGCTGTTGTAGTCTTTGTTCTGGAATTTAGGTTTTTGATTCCATTGGCAGGGGGTGTAGTTGTTGCTGTTGCTCTGTCCGCTATATTTAAATGGTCTGTTTGGGGCCAAAAGGACTGATCATAGGGAAGGTAGACATCCTTTTCTCCCTGTGGCTGTTTCCCTCTGGCTCTATTCTTCAAGTAGCGTGTAAGACCCTCCCCGAATAGGTTGCCTTCCTTGAATGGCAGTCTCATTAGGGTGGACTTTGATTCATTGTCCGCTTGCCATAACTTTAGCCAGAGCGCTCTTCTGGCCCTGTTGTGGGCCGTGATCAGTTCAAGTCTCAGGATGTCTAGAGGCATCCATTATATATTTGACTGCTTGCATCATGCATTCCAGGGTGTCGGCTTATGGCGAGTCCTTGGGGATGGCCTCTGCGATGGTTTCCGTTCAGCGCATGAGTGCCCTGCTTGTAAACTAAATGGCTGTGTCAGCAGCTTTTGTCATGCCAGCTGATTCGTGGATTCTATTTTTTTTTTACAGCTATTATTTTCTCTTCTGCTATCTTGTTCTCAGGAGGGTGCCTCAAGCCCCGTCCCCTGGCATCTACCAGCTGACACTGACCCGAACTCCAGAACTTCCCCCCCAGTGGGGTGGCCCAGTTCCCCAACCCTGAGTTCCAGATTTAGTGGACCAGCTGTGGCTAACTGAGAGCAGAGCCTATGAGGCACCCTCCGCCAATGTGCAACGGCAGTGTTTTTCTCTTGTTCTCCCCAGGAGTCGGGGGCATGCATTGACACCAGCAGAGGGGAGCGTGCACACGTCTGCATGCACCCCCTCTCCAGGCCTCTGCCCCGACTCTTCCCCATCTTGTCATGCAGCGCCTTGTCCCCCAGCCTCCGCTGGGGGGCAAACAAGCGCCAACCACTGGGAACCCCCTTCCCAGAGAAGGAGCGCAGTCTATCAGATGCTCAGTCCTTCTCCTCCCCTGCCAATCTCCGGTGGCCCGTACTCATTCCCAAACTCAGGTCGCTGGTGTAGTGCGAGGTAAGGTGTAAAGCACCTCAGCCCTCAGTGCCACCAGGCTGTTCGTGGATTCTTTTAAGGTGTTCCTCAATCTTTTTGTCCATGAGGTCTTTGAGGGTGGCAGTGCACTCAATGGGTATTGTGAATCGCTTGGAGAGCTTGGAGACTGGTTGATCTCCCTTTGGGGCCTTACTCCATGTTTCTTTCCTGGTATCGGGGAGCAGGTACCAGGTTGCTGCCATGCTCTTTTCCTGGAGCCTGGTAGGCTCAGTGGCTTTATATTCCTTGGATATGATGGTTTCTATTGTTGTACAAGTTGGAAAATGGATTTTCCCTTCTGGTTGGCCCATGTAGAGCAGAGGGTCCTCTGAAGTGGAGGGCTGCTCTGGGTTTTCAGCAATGTGTAGAACCACCTTGATCATTCTGATCAGCTCTTCAATGTTCTCCCCATGGCACATACTCCGTGATTTGTCTTGGGTCTCTGCATCCAGTTCTGTGAGTGCCTCCATGGTGATGCTATCCACATCATCTCTTTGTCTTTTGGATGGGGGTTCTCTCCAGTCTGCCATCTTAGTTGGTGCCCTTGTTGGTGGGGGGCAGGGGCAGGTTTGTTTTCAATGTTTCCAGTAGCTGGAAAAGTAGCTGAGCCTGCCCTGCATCATGGGCTATTAGGGCTGTGGGTGGCGGGGAGTTCCCTCTGTGGGAATCGACTTCCTCATGGCTCCCTGGAGCTCCACATTCTGCCAAAACACATACTGTGCAGGAGTAGTCAGCTTCGTCAATTTCCCTGAATGGTGTGCCGCATTCCTTAAAGCTGCACTGTCAGATTTTTTCAAGAATCTGTAATCTCACTCACCATTCTGAATTTAGGCTCTGTGGTGCTCCATATTTCATCCATCAAGACACAACCATTTGTTTGTTTTTCCTCCTTGTACTTTTGTAAGAAATCCAAATATAACTTTGCCACTCTGTGCTGTGTGAGACTGAGCCTTTGGTTTGATAAGAACCTGCCCTTGGCTCTGCCTGCACTTCTAACAATGTCTAAAGCAGGTGGGGGAGGTGTGCAGCCACTATCAGTAATTCGATCCTACTTCCTTCCTACTTCAGTCCCTTCTTTATTTTCTTCCCCATTTCTGTCCCATTCTCCTTGTGCATGACAGCTAGTTTCATCCTGCCTACAAGCTTCCTCGAAGTCCTTCAATTTCACCTCAGAATGGCTAGAAAATTGGTAATTACAAATGATCTAATGCACAAAGAAACCTATTATGTATAGCTTTATTTGTCATTTCTGTTGTACTATAGTCTGCTGCACTTTTCACACATCGTATTTATTAGTTATCAGGGTGTCAGTGAGCACCCCATGAGCTTTAGGAGTCTACAAGTGCACTGATGATGAGACAAACATTTGTTGTAACATTGCCTTGTAACACTGCCCATTTACACCTTTTGTAATGCACTCCTATGTCATGTTCCCTAATGCAGCACTTAATTTTTGTATCTATGCTATCTCCCTTCTCAGACTCTTAATTGTTTCCTTGATGTAATAAATCCCACATTTCAGCACCCTGATTTAGTGCTTACTAATATTGATATGCAATCACTCTCCTCAATGTCCGGTGTCTCCAACCACACTAGTGTTTTGCACCATGCTGATGTTTGTGATACAGATGTTTATTATAAATCCATGTTCCCCCTCCATGATGCTGACTTTTACTTCTTTGAGATCACCCTCCCCTTCGTCCAAGGCCGCCAGTTCATGCGCCATATATACCCCCCAAAAAAAGCACATGCTCGGTGGTCTACTTGACTGAACCACCTGCTATGCACGATGTACCCACCACCTTCCACGAAACCCCATGCCATCACCTTGACACATTGCCCCTATCAAAACACCTCTGTTTGGTGACTGCGCTGTGCATGTGTACTGTTGAAGTTCACTATATGGTTAATGGAGTATACATTCCCACTCACTGACAGTCAGTCGTCAGCTCGTGGTGGTGGTGAGAAGAGGATGATATGCAGCCTGCACCTCCTTCAGGGTTCTGTTGTAGTAAGTGTTGTGAGGTGGTGTGAGGGTGGTTGCACTAGATCACCGTTAATTTGTTGTGTGGATAATTTGTATTACTGTATACATTTTTTTTTTGGTGGTGGTGGGGCACAGGAACATGAAGATTTTCCATACCATTTTGTGAATAACATTACCTAAATTCAACTATCTGTTCAATGTAAAGATGCACTGAATAGTGGTGCATCACTTATCTCCTTTATTTACAGGCAATGCATTTCAACATGTTCTACCACATCTGAGACAGCATGGTGAGAATGAGATTCAAAATGAAACTATTGCTGCTGCTTGCTGCATATTCTCATTTTCCTAAGTGTAACCCCTTATAAATGGGGGTTTACTAGAATACCTCTAGTGGTCTCTTTAAGAGCTGCCAGCTTGCTGACCCAGTCAGTTTACTAAGAAGGGAGGGGACTGTGGGTTCTCTAGCTCGAGTCCCGCCTGAGCCGCGGGGTAGGTGCTCTATTTTTGCCATTGCTAAGTAGGCAAAGCGGGCCCCTTATTTGGCTGTGGTATTTGTGTATTATATGTTGACTGAGTATTAAGGAATGTAGTTTGTCTAACCTGTTTTCCCTTGCAGCAGGGACTTTGTGCGTTTTACCCCTCCATTTTGGACCCGAACTGTGTATGGGGTCTAATGAGGATCCAGGGACACTTAAAATGGAGCATTGTGCAGTCAGTTAGGGCTGGGACTCTTTTGGGAGCCGGCTGCAAATGGGAGGTATGGCCCATGATCTGGGAACTGAAGTCCAGAAGGTGGCTTCTTTTTCGCACCAATAGAAGGAGGTAGAGGGGATTGGCAGTGGGAGCCCTCCAATAGCATTGTGTCATGCCAGAATGAGGCCCTCCTGCTTAACGGCAGAGGGAGCAGAGTCGTTGAGGCCATGAGGAGAGAAGGAGCTCTGGGCTCCTGCGCTGTAGAGTCTTTGCGCGGGAAGTGCATGTGGAAGGCCAAGAAGTTGGGCAACAGTATCGCCAGAAGGAGCCAGACAAGATCCGCTGTGGCATGCAGGCAGAGAAGGCTGTATACGTGACAGCTACCTACCAGGCTCACCCTGTAGAGGACTGGAGAATCTGCTTCAATCGTGCTTGGTCTGTCAGCAAAAGTGAAGCTGCGTTGCATTACCCGTTTCTTTCAGTGAAAACGTTCGGGAGTTTAAAGCAGCTGCCTGGTATGGTACCCCTCTGTCCTACATATAAATGTGTGGAGAAGTGTTTGGATCACAGGCCTGTGTCCTGCAAGTGGTGTGAAAAGCATCCTTCTACAGGAGTCGTAAGTACTAAATCAGGGTAGCTCCCTGTCAGCAGTTCTATTGAGGGCAAGTTTGGTCTGGCTGCTCCACTGGCCACCTGAACTGAGCCTGCTGGCCCTAAGATCTCTTGGGATAGTGCCACCTGGGAGTTACATAAGCACTGATAGTTGTGGATCAGCTGCTGTTTGAATCATCTTGGCCATGCCTGGTTGATATTTTTTTTGGTGGGTGGGTTGCTGGGTGGGGGTGACTGCAAGAAGTTGACAAATGGGCAAGTAATGACTAAGGTGATAGTTGTGACTCATTTTTTCAAAACCTCAAATTAATACCATAAGTATAAACACAATATTGTATGTTCCCGGTCAATCAGCAATGGTTTTGTTCACACTGTTATGCTACTGATACCCCCTCTTGCTGAGTAGCACTATAGCGTCAATTTCAATGGTTGACACACAATTAGACAGTAGTGAGGGGAGAAACTGTCTTAGCATGCAACCGTGGCCGTTGGGGCAGGTGATGAGAGACAATGGGAGGTGAAATGACGTACAAGTGGGAATTGTTGTTGCGAGACCAGGACAACTTTCATCCAATAGGTGGGGAGTAACTATGGCAGGTGGACATTTCTACAGCACTAACAAAGTGACCAGAGGTGTCCAGAGGGAGCCTTTGGGAGGATGGTGGGGAGGGGGTGGGCATTGGTTGGCATGCTAAGTCTCTTCAGTCGTGTAAACCCACTACACCCATTGGTATAAGAGGTGAGCGGCGGATGGGAGGATGCAAATGATGATGAGATATCATTGATGTTAAGACAGGGAACTGTTACAGCTGTGCAGGTACAAACCAGGCAGGGTGAAGTAACACAGCAGAGGGACACATCAAGGAGATTGGGAGGCACTGAGGCAAATACGGCTCAGGAGTGGTGGAAGACAGTAGGTTCAGGAAGAAGAAGGAAGAAGCTGGATATTGTGGGCCTACTTTCAGATGTTGACACAACAAACATGGGAAGGACAAGCCAGGGTGTCCAGCAGGAAAAGAGTTACACACCCCTCGTCACACTGACAGGGGAAGGAAGCAACTGATAGGAACCATTGGAGGAACGAGCAGGAGCAAGGAGGAAAGGAGACACTCCCTCGGAGGAGGGTTCCAGGGCACATAATCTGGGAAACATGGGGGAACTTCTCTTGGGAGCTTTGAAATTTCCCCCAAACAAGAAAGAACATTTTTTTGGGTGGCACCTGGAGGAGACACAAGTAAAGTGAGAAAAAGGGTGGCATTGGTCAAGATGGAGGGGAAATGAGCTGGGTGCGGTGGGGGGCAATGCTCCAGTAGTAGATACTGGGTTGCCCCTAAGCATCACTAGCAAAAGAAAGGAGACTCCTGGTGGTGGCTCAGTTAGGAGGAAGCTCTATAGACAGAACGGGGGGTGGGGCCTTGCTCCAGCGGTACAAACTGTCATTGTCCACAGTGATTCTGCAGGATGTACTGGAACCAAGGAGGTCAGGACAAACGGAGATATGGGTTCAAGCCTGGGTGATGGACATGGTTCAGGCAGGAGGGAGGGAGGGTGGAGGAGACAAGCAGGCTAATGTAGGGGGACAGGGGGGACACACAGATAGCGAGTGGTAACAGGGATAATGAGGCAGTGAGAGTGATGCTCTTGGGTGACTCCTTGACTGCCCGGGACACCAGAACAGCCATCAGGAGAGCCAGTGTCCACCAGAGGACTCTTATTGAAGCTGGGAGGTGAAGAACAGTGAGGGGGGAACCAGGAGTGGCTACTTCATTGAAACAGGGATGTATACCTGTAATCCATGACTCCGACTGGGTTGACGTAAGTGATGATGCGCTGTGGATCACTTAGGGTGAGCAGATGCTTACTATAGGGCCTGCTGGCAGACAGGAATGGCAAAGCAGTCTTTGTCTGCCACGAATATCCATTTTTCTATATTTGTTTGTTTCATCATTCTGTGTGTGCTGGTTCCAGTTTTCCTCTTGTGCTATGTACCCTGTGTCACACTTTGTGGTACGCATTCACTCCGAGTGCTTTTACTGTCCACCCAAAATTAAAAAAAAAAAAAAAACAGACACTGATATTTGTTTTTCTCACCATGGTATTCACCTTGCTACAACATAATTATACTTATTTTCTGTTCTTCTGCTTTGGGTGTGTGTGTGTGGTGGTGGGGGGGTTTCATTTGGTTGTTCAACAGTCACATTGTGTATAAATGCATCCCTTGATGGCAGTTGACTGCACTCATTATGACTCCCACTGAGTCTCAATCATGGGCTGTTCTCATCTGCTTACCCTTGGTAATGTACTTCAGTTTGTGTTTGAGTACAGCACCATCACACAGACTATTGGCTCATCAAGCTAAATGTAGGAGTTTGACAGCACTGCAAAACACCATGAATTGAGCACATAACTCTGTCTTTGGCATCAGATTGCCAGTCACACTGTCAGACATATCTGTCTTCCTTAGTGGCCTATTTTTTTGTACTATGAAACCCAGTTCTGCTAGGAATGAGCACTGGGAAATTATCCACATTGGTCGATATATCTATGGTCCACCATCCCAGTGTCACTGTTGGTTTAGGTGCTGTACGCCACAACTCGCACTGCGCCGTTAATCCGTGTTGGTTTAGTAAGTGAAGCTGATGCACCAGCCATTGTTGGCAAGGGGGAGAAGTCAGGACACAGACCAGAGGAGGCAGAAGGGGAATAGCTGGGGGCTAGGAAAGGAAGCATTTTGAGGCAGTGAAAAGAACCCTCAGAAAGAGAGCGAGAGAGGGAGAGAGCCCATAAAGGAGTCAGTCATAATTCTGGAGGACTCTATAGTAAAGGGATCATATGGTAGTGGTGAACAGGGGACAGGACAAGCAGCATCTGGGTAGAGTGCATGCCTGACATGACAGCAGATAAGGTACAGCAGCATACTGATCGTTGTGTACAGAAGGTGGTGGGGAACCACACATCATCGTTCACCGGGGAACACATGCTCTGGAAGTAAGGCATATACAGGAGGTTCAGCACATATTCAGAGCAGTGTGAAAGCAATGCAAAGAGGACGGAAGCAAAGTGGCATTCTGAGACATTATGCCATGGACAAGTGCATGTACAGACTGAGAAAGCGGGACCGTGGACTTCAGCGAGTGGTTGATTACTATGGTTTGCCTTTCATAGGTTCTTAAAACTGAGTGTGGGTAATTCTGCTTTCTCGGTGCCAGCCCAGCATCGATGATTTATTTATTTTTTTTCTTAAATGTCTAACATAGAAACATAGACTTTGATGGCAGATAAGAACTGCTTATCCAACCTAGTCTACCCATTTCCCTACCTAGAGGATAAGCTGCAGATCCTATTTAACCAACAGCTTATTTCTTCCTACCCCCCACAAAAATTGCCTTATGTCTGTCCCATGCGTTGTAATTCTCCCACAGTTTTAGACCCACAGCCTCCTCAGAAAGGCTGTTCCAGCCATCCACCACCTTCTCTGTGAAAAAAAACACTTCCTCACCATGCCCCTCAGCCATTGTATTTTGTTTGCCTATTCCTCCCAGCCATTAACCAACCAATGGTCTTGACACTGTCTCTAAAGCCATCCCACCCCCCAATCTTCTAATTATGTCCCTTGTTCTTGCACATCTCTTTTTCTGAATGTTGCTACCCTCTTGGACTTCGTTGACTCCACTGAGGTACTTAAAAGTTTCTATCATGCCCCCCCTCCTTTCCTCAAGGGTATACATATTAAGCTCCGTTAGCCTCTCCTCGTCTGTCTTCTCTTGCAGACCCTGCACCATTTTAGTTGCCCTCCTCTGAACTGCCTCCATCTTATCTATGTTCTTTGAGGAGATGGGGTCTCCAGACCTGGATGCAGTACTCAAGATGGGGTCTCACCAACTGTCTGTACAGAGGATAACAACTTCCCGTATTTCTGCTGATGCATCTCCTATACATCCCAACATGCCCCCAGCCCTCCCTACCACTTTCTCACATTGCTTGCCAACCTTAAGGTCATCTGATATGATTACCCCTAGGTCTCTTTCCATTTTTGTTGTTATTACTACAATCACCCCCCTCCATTGTGTAATCTTCCCCCTGGGTTGTTGTTTCCCAGGTGCATTATTTTGCACTTCTGTACATTAAATCCAAGCTGCCATACTTCTGACTATTCCTCCAACCTTGCCAAGTCCCTTCTGATCTTTTCCACGCCTCCTTGTGTATCAACCCTGCTGCAGATCTTTGTGTCATCTGCAAAGAGGCATACTTTCCTTCCAGTCCCTCTGCAATGTCACTTATAAAGACATTAAAAAGGACTGGACCCAGTTCTGAACCTCAGGTACCCACTAATAACCCCTCTTTCTTCCAGAGTGGACTCCATTTACAATTAATTTCTGTGTCTTGTTGTCCAGCCAATGTTTTTCCAGGCTACCACCCTGGGACCCATTCCCAGCTGGTGAATTTGACTATTAATCTTTTGTGTGGGACTGTGTCAAATAGCTTGCTAAAGTCTATGTAGGCCATGTTCACAGCCACTCCCTGGTCTACCACTTTGGTCACCCAGTGAAATAAATCAATTAGATTTGTCTGAAATGAACTTCCTGCTGTGAACCCATGATGCCTTGGTTCCTGTGCCCCACTGTCCTCTAGGTAGTCAACAATTCTTTCCTTCAGAAGTGATTCCATCACTTTCCCTACCACAGAGGTCAAATTGACAGGTCTGTAGTTTCCTGCCTCTGTCTTGGTACCACTTTTGTGAAGGAGAATCACATCTGCCTTCCTCTAGTCCTCAGTTTCTACACCATGCTCCCATGATTCGTTAAAAAGGGTAGTCAGTGGTGTCACTAGTTCTGTGCTTCATTCTTTTAGAATTCTGTGTTGAATGCCATCTTACTAGCATACTAATTGCCAGCCAATTCAGCCTTACGGTCTATCCATCTGCTCGAACCTCAGATCCCTAGTTGAGTACAGGCCCTCCCCCATGTGTTCCAGAAACCCATATCATCATCCCCACCCCGGGCCAGGCCATCATCTGATGCATCCGCTTCCTGTGTCTGTCCCACCCTCTCTTGAAGCCCTCCACTGTGGATCTCTGAACCAGCTCGCCAGGCAGCACATTCCAAGGATTCATCACCCTCTCAGTGGAAAACCCTCCTCCTCTTTTCCCCCCTCACCCTTCCACCCTCCAACTTCAAACCATGCCCTCTGGTGATATCTCCCTGCTTTAATGTCAAGATCCCCTCCGTGTTTACCCTAGTTATTCCCTTGAGGTAATTGAAGACCTCAATCATGTCCCCACTGTCTCTCTCCTCCTCCAATGAAAACAGGCAGAGCTCCCCAAGTCTTTCCTCATAGGTCAAATCCCTAGTCCTCATATCATCTTAGTTGCCTGCTCTGTACCCTCTCCAGGGCTGTATGTCACTCTTCAGAGTGGTCTCCAGTACTGTACACAGTACTCAAGGTATGGTCTAACAATCCATTGTACAGCGGCAGAAACACTTCCCAGCTCCTGAGGTGATCCCCTTACAATGCATGCAACATCCTGTTTGCTTTGCTAGCTGCTCTCCTGCACTGCTCGGAGTTATTCATACATGCATCCACCATGACCCTAGGTCTTTTTCCCTGTTGAGACCTCCAGTGCCTCCCATCCCAGGGTGTACCTGTGTTTAGGGTTTCCCACCAGATGTACCACCTTGCACTTGGTGATATTGAAATTTAATTTCCATGTGCGAGCCCACCTTTCGCTGGTGTCCAGGTCCCATTGCAGGGCCAACCTCCCCTCTTCCCCCTCAACTAATGCTCCCATCTTAGAGTTGTCAGCAAAGACTCATTTCACACCCTATACCCTCCCTAATGTCCGAAATGTATGTATTAAACAGGATTAGACTCAGGACCGAGCCCTGCGGTACCCCACTACCGACCTCTCTAGGGTTCGAGACCTCCCCACCGACCACTACTCCATGAGGGCGGCCTGCTATCCAGTTTTCAATCCATCTGACCATCAAAGGGCCTTCTCCCAACCCCGTCAGTTTCTCCACCAGACCATTGTGGCGGACAGAGTCGAATGCCTTGCTGAAGTCCAAGAATAATACATCCACAGGCTTTCCCCTGTCCAGTTCTGATGTTACCCATTCGTAGAACTCCACAAGATTGATTTGACATGATCTACCTGGCACAAACCCATGTTGCCAACTATCCAGACCTCCCACCTCCTCCAAGTATACCCCCAATCATTCCTTTAGTATGCTCTCCATTAATTTTCCACCATCGAGGTCAAACTGATGGGTCTATAGTTACCTGGTACTTCTCATCCCCTTATGGATTGGCACCATGTGCCCCTCTTGCCAATCTCTAGGTACCGCCCCTGTCTCAGCGGACCTGTTGAAGAGCACCGCCAGGGGTGCAGCTATGTCTGCCAATTCCCATAGTACTCTCGGATGAATGCCATCCAGCCCAGGAGATTTATCTTTCTTTAGGCCCTTAAGGGCTAACCACACCCTTTCGGTGGAGATAGCATCATTCATCCCCTACACCTTACTGGCCTTTTTATCCTTATCCTGATGTGACACCCCTGGGGTACCTCTCCCTCCCTCTTGCTCCATTTCTGCTGCTCCCCTGATCCCAATCACTACTGCTTCTATCCCCATCGTGCCTTGCTTTGTAGATATCCCATCCCCCTCCCTATCTTGCCCCATTGCTTTGTCCACCTTCTGTTTTAGGAGTTCTTTCAGAACCTTTTCTTCTGTGAAAAGACGTGGATCGACCACCCCTATCCAGAGTGCTTCTGTTAATTGCATTAGGCACATCCCCCACCTCCTCTTTTGTGAATACTGAACAGAAGTATTCATTCAGTATCCCTGCTTTTTCACTTTGCATCTCTGCCCACCCACTGTCCATTTTATTCAGCTCACTATCCCTCCTTTGTCTTTCTACGCTCCCTGATATACCTATAAAAGGTTTAATCCCCCTTCTTAACCGAGTTGGCTATCTTTTCCTCAGTTTTGGCCTTTGCAGTTCTGATTACCCTCCCTGCTTCTTTCTGCCTTAACTGGTACAGTTCTCCCCTGCTCCTTCTGTGTTTTCTTACGCTTCCTAAATGCTATCTTTTTCTCCCTAACCTAACATAAGCAATAGTGAACAACAATTTACTCGCCTCCAAGGACCACACGGGGGGGGGGTAATTTGACTGAATAATTAGACATACAGTTAGACATTTTACATTTTCAAGAAATTACATATTCAATTACAAATGTAACAAGACATACAGTTACAAATAATAGCATAAATATTCTTACAATTGCATTTGTGACATAACATACAGTTAAACAGATCATACCTGAAGAACAGGGTTCCCATTCATGCATAGAAGTACGTGAATCACGTAACAAAATCAAATCGCAGTACATCTATGTGAACTGAGGGTGCGCTGCATGTAAAGGCATTGCAGTGTTTTCTGAATGCATGCATGTGCAATATTTACGTGCAGACAGCAGACTCTATGGTAAAACTGCTTTTTTGCCCCTCAGCAGCAGCGCCTTTCCTCTTGGCAGCAGCGGATGATTGGTCCAGAGACTCCTCACTCCAGAGACAGAGGGAGCCACCACCTTCAGACGACTGGTTCAGACTGATGCCCCCCCAAAGGCCATTACAATAAGCGTGTACAACTTCGATAGTGCAGAGGTACAAATTCAGAAAATGCACTCTATCCCCTATATGCCATCCAATTGTGGGCATGCTCATATACTGCAGACACAAGCTCCGGGGGAACCGTGTGTTGTAGAGAGAGGTGAACGATCTCTTGGTAACAAGACAATATAGTAAATGAAAGCATATAAGGACTACTAGGCCCATCCAGTCTTCCCATATTCCCTGCCTACATCCACTGACCCTATTCTGTCATTGGCTTAATCTTCTCCTTCCTACTTCTAGTTCCCTTTGTGCCGATCCCATGCATTTTTGAGTCCCACTACTGTGATAGCTACCACTACTTTCTGTGGTAGTTTATTTAGTTTAACATGTATCCACATGGGTACAGACTTGCACTAGCCCACGGGTCAAAATGATGATCGTTACTGTACCATACTATTTTGCATTTCATGTAAAATGTGTTTTGGATGCCGATGTCCAAGACCCCTCGATATGTACACCGACTGTGCCACTGTATATTTCAGATGCTATCATTTTGCTCCAGTCACTGCACATGCTGGCAGATGACTTCAGATCGTAATTTTTATCCCTTCTGTAGTGCTAGTCTTTGCCTACTGTACATCACACTAAGTATTTCTGCTTGATCCATATAAAAGAAGTTGTGGATTGCTTATTTATCAATTGAATATTCATGAGGATTGTTTGCTATAAGAAGCAAAGTGCACTGCAGTGTTACACACACTTATATGTTGCACACATGCATCAGAGCAGTGCAAGATGCATTTGTGGAGATGGGGATGAACGTTAGACCAATAGCATGCACTGTAACCTTCTCTGAGGTGCAGCCTGTCTATGGCATGGGTGAGGCTTGGGTGCTCCACACCATGGGATTCAATCAGAGATTGAAAAACTGTTTCAGAGCTCAGGGTTTGGCTTCACTGGGGACTGGGGGTCCACCTGGAGGCAACCAGGCCTATACAGGCGTGATGTTCTGCATCTGTCCCGGAGTGAAACCAGGATCCTAAGGGATAGGTTTAAATTATTCATTGGCAAGCATTTGAACTAGCCAGGGGGGGCACTGCAAAGAAGCAGGGAAAATCCAGCCTCCCACAAAACACGCTAGTTAGAGAGGTAAATGCCACGTAAAGCAGTTAATGGGGAGCAGGATGGGGTAAATGCAGAAAAAGGCAGTAAGGACAGGGATAGGGGCTAAAAGGGGTAAGGCCATCAATAAATGTAGGATTATGAGTACCAATGCCCATAGTCTGGGCAACAAGCTCCCTGAACTGATAGCCTTGATGAAAGAGGGGTGCCTGGATATTGTAGCAGTCACAGAAACATGGTACACAGAGAACCATGACTGGGATGTTAACATACCAGTGCACCCAACCTACAGGAGGACAGGAGGGGAGAAGAGGGGTGGAAGTGCTCTATGTAACAGAAGCGACAAAAAGGAACTCAACAGAAAAGTAAACAGGAGGAAGGGTAGCTGTACTGTGGGTCACCTGAGAGACTGGAAATGGCACCACAATCCACACAGGGTTGTATACAGACCCCATGTCAGGGTAGGGAATGGACAAGGATATGATATAAGGCATACTTAGGATGACAGACAAAGGGAAATACCATTGATGGGGGACCTTATTACGTTAGATGTTAACTGAGCACCTTTGCTACACAGCCCCAAAAAGCAGTGCCATTGTCGATGCCATTCAGGTGGCATGCCTCAGACAGCTAGTTTTGGAACCTACTCGCGGGAGGCTGGACAACAGGACACATGAAGTAATTGTAAATGGGTCACTCTGAAGAAAGAGGGTTACTAGTAGGGTACCGCGGGGTTCAGTACTGGTTCCATTCTTTTTAATGTCTTTATAAGTGACATTGGGGATGGACTTGAAGGAAAAGTATACCTTCTTGCACATGACTCAAAGATCTGCAACAGGGTTGATTACAAGGAGGCATGGAAAGGATGAGAAGGGACTTGACAAGGTTGGAGGACAAGTCCGAAGTATGGCTGCTTCATTCAGTGGAAAGAAGTACAAAACAATGCACCTGGGAAACAAAAACCCAGGGAGATTACACAATGGGGGAGGTAGTAACAACAACAAAAATGAAAGGACGGTGGGTAATCTTATCAGATGACCTTAAGGTTGGCAAGCAATGTGAAAGGTGTTGGGAGGGCTGGGGGATACTGGGATGTATAGGGAGGCATCACCAGCTGAAAACAGAAGTTGTATCCACCTGTACAGACAGTTGGTGAGATCCCATCTGAATACTGTGTCCAGTTCTGGAACCCCATCTCCTGTAGATACATACAGGGTGGAGGCAGTTCAAGGAGAGCAACTAAAATGGTGCAGGGTCTGCAGAGAAGCCATACAGGGAGAGACTAAAGTAGCTAATATGTATACCCTTAGAGCCAAGGAAGTAGAGGAGGACATGATAGAAACATTTAAGTACCTCAATTAGAATCAACGAAGTCAGAGGAAACAAGAACAAGGGGACACAATTTGAAGAAAGTGGGGAGGCTGGAGGCAATGTGAAATGTTTTAACAGAGAGGTTGGTGGATGCATGGAACAGTCTTCCTGAGGTAGGTTGGGGTGTCTAAAACTGTGAGAAATTAAAGCATGCATGTGACAGACATAAGAGCAATTTTGTGGGGGTGAGGAAGAAATGAGGCTGTTGCTTAAATAGGATCTGCAGCTTATCCTCTAGGTAGTGAAATGGGCACTACAAAAGTAAGCCAGCTGTCCTTATCTGCTGTCAAAGTCTATGTTCTATGACAGACTCTAACATGTTTCAGTATAAGGAAAATAGGAGGACAAGAGGACACAACATGAGATTGAGGGAGGCCGATTAATGGGTAATGAGAGAATTTCTTTTTCACAGAAGAGAGGGGTGGATGCATGGAACAGCCTACACTCAGGAAGTGGTGGATATGAATACAGTGCAGTGCTTGAAACAGGCATGGGATAGGCATAAGGAGCAATATTGATGAGTATGCATAGATAGGAACAGAAGCACGAGGCGATAGCACATTTATATGGTAAAAAAAATGAGCGAACTGGATGGGCACCAGGTCATTATCTGCCATCAACTTCTATGTTTCTATGTAAACAAGGCCTGCAGGCTACTGCTGGGAGCACCTTGGTGCACCCATATGTGTCTGCTGTACTCCACCACCGACTTGATCAACCTTGAAGAAAGACTCCGCTTCCAAACCTGCCTTCTTGTAAAAAAGACACTGCTAGGGCTCTTCCCTCCCGGGTTGCCACCACCCTGCAGCATGTCTCCCCCTCAGTCTCCACCCGCAGCACTGTCAAAACCTCCCTTATTGTCCCCAGGGTAATGACCTCTATGGCCCCGAGATCCTTCTTCTACCAGGCTCCCTCCTGGTTCACTTCCCTCCCAGCCAACATAGCTGACTCCACTAGGCTTGGTCCTTTCAAGGTCTCTCTCAAAAACCATCTGACAAGCACTCGCTGCTGCAACTGCACATACCCCCGACCTTCTACCCTAGCCTGGGTCAGCCCTGTCTGCTTTTACTGTAGATGCCTGGGGTCTCAGTCAACATCTCTTGACTATCGTAATAAACTACCTCTGGTTGCTACTTGACATGGTACTACGTGTACTGTGTATATTATGACTACTGTGATCTACCTATTACCAGCGTGTACCACCAGTCAATTCCGTTAACATAAGTATTTTTAATCTCATTGTTATGTTATTCCTGTTTTTGTTTGCTGTGACGTCTTGCTCTCTTGATGAGGTGCCTTTGTAAGTGATTCTATGAGGTCAAGGTCTCTGTAAACTGAGGGATCAAATAAATAAGTAAAAAAAAAATAAATGAGCCACGAACATCCTAGAGTTCAGCTTTGGGTGACTTAACCATGTTAGCGTGACATGTTCTTGGAGTAGATGCGGGGGAAGGTAGTGGTGGCCAATCTATTGGATTAATTAAAGTAGTTGCTTCTGAAGGCAGGAGTATACTATGTCAGGAGGATGGTGCAACACAAATATCAGGCAGAGTCCACTGTGAATTCAGTTTGTCAGTCAGTGATACAGTAGGGGATAAGAAAGTGGTGTTCCACTCAATATAAGAGGATCAAAGGTGTGTGGCATAGAAACTTACACGTAGACTTCAGACAGGAAGAAGAAGGAGAAGGCAAGAATTGCCCCTCTCTCTGTATGCCTTTCAGTCACTCATTAATATGCAAATTAATAAATTATCCTGCTACTGTCCTTTCTCTGACTGCGTATCCATCACTCAAAAATATAACACAATTAATTCAAACAATGATCTTCAGACTTGCAGGGTAGCCAGATCTCTCAAATTGAGGTTGTACATAGAGCTATTATCCACTATAATCTCATCACTGTGTAAGGCTGCATTTCATTAATGCAGAATGGCATTCATTAATTACATTCAAACCTAAACTGTTACTCAATACCCCATTGTCACCTGTTTTCTTTGACTATTTTGATTGCCTTTCCATTGTGCAGTACAGAACATCAGCATTGCTAACACACAATTGGGTGGTAAGTGCTCATTGCATAATGCCTCAGGAGTGCCAAAACAGTTATAGTCCATGGTTATGCTTTCAGTGTCAAGCTGTCACTGACAAGTTTAATGCATACTAGTGCTCTGCAAGTTACTGCCCTTGAGCCAAGCAACCTATATGCTTACCAGCTGACATATTTTTATTTTTTATTTATTTAGTTTTTGTTGACCGGGTAAGTGCACTAGACAAATACTGCCTATTTTCAGGCACGACCCGGGGGAGGGGGATACAGATGAATGCCAACTGACCATGAACCAGATTAAGCTGTTGGTGGTATTTTTAGTGAATGAGGGAAATTTGGCCAGGACACTGGGGAAATTCGCCTACTCTGCAGATGGGTGGCGCCGTCCATCTGTCTGCAGAGATGGAAGACCTCAGTCGAAAGGAGGTAGTGGAGGAGGATGGTTCTAGCTCTGGAGCTCTGGAGCCTTTGAGCACTTTTATAGCTAATGAGAAGGAATCAGCATGCCCTGTAACCCAACAGGGTTTTTGCAAGCAGAAGAACAAGACATGTTCTTAGATATGTCTGAATCTGAAAATGAAGAAGAGTCTTTATTGCATGAAGAAATGGAGGAAAAAAAGAAGCAGCTTTTGGACTTAATACAGGTGGCTGAAAGATTACGGTCTATGTCAAAAGCGTTTAGATGAGGAGAAGAAAAGAAAACGTTCAATTGCTAGCCCTTTATCGATAGGTAACAAAAGACTACCTATTACTTCACCATCTGGAGCGCAGCCTGCTTTCCCGGTTGCAAATGCAAGTAGCGAGGTCCTTTCTGATGGAACGCTTTGCCCGATTACAGGTGACAATGGGATGCGGTCAAAAAATGAGGTCCTAATCAAAGCAGGTTGGATATGGCAAAAAGGTATTTGGGTCCCTGACCCAAATTTTTCGGTTTCTGACGTTCAGCAAGACTTAATACAGGATGCATCCTGCTCAGCTAATTTTGATTTCCAGCTTGAAACAACAAAGTCCCAAATCTGCGGGAGTACGCAACTGTCAGCTGAAGAAGAGGCTGATATGAACAAAACTGTGTCAGATGCTGTGGCAGACAGTTGTAATAAGAATGGAAGGCCACTCACGACAGCAGGTACAAAGACTCAAAACATGGGTAATGATGTTTCCGTTTGTGAGGATGTTAATTCTCAAAGCCAGAAGAACAATACTTCTCCAGGATATACAGATACAGGGAAGAAAAAATCTTTTGCTGGGCTTTTTCGGCGTCCTGCTCAAGAGGCAAGACGAAGATTCCTAGTTAGACTTCGTTACAAGGGGTTAGCCCCGATTGTCCCGGACAGACTATGGGTGGGGAAAACCCTTTTACTTGATAGTTTGGGGTTTGTACCCTCGGATGTTTATGCTTTCATTCATTCACCTGGGAACTCTCAATATGACATAAGTTTTTGTTCTATGCATCTATTAGATAGGTTATGGAAACGATATTATGAAGTGAAAGACCAAGATATATGGAAAGATTTTTAGCAATTCCTGTGACTAAACCTACGATTAAAATAGTAACTATTCTGTTTCGTAACGAAGGTGTAAATGTGGTGAATATAATGTATTGGCTGGAGCAGCGTTGCAGAATAATGGATTATCCCAGACCTATAATAGATGATAATGGTTTCTGGACGGGTGGTTGGACTTTTAGGGTTCAATTGTCCCAGAATGAATCTGGGATACAGCATTTACCCAGTTCCTTCTTTTTAGGAAGGGATAGGGGAATAATCTTTTATGCTGGTCAGCCAAAAAGTTGTTACAAGTGTGGTTCACTGGATCACTTAAACACAGATTGTGACAAAGTAAAATGTTTTTCTTGTGACGTTCTTGGGCACGGGGCAAATGAGTGTGAAGCCCCCCCTGTATGTAACCTTTGTGGAGATTCTGAGCATGGTTTTGAGGATTGTCCATGGAGCACGACTGATTTGGATGTGGCTTCTGATCAGGCACACTTTTTGTATAAAGCCAAGAATCCCCCTACAAATCAGAACATAGGAAATCAGTTGTCTGAGAGACGCAGGGGGAGGGGGGCTGCGAGGGGGATGAATAGGGCCTCCATCCCCTCTCAAACCAATCTTCAAATGAGTGTAGGAATTTTGGATTACACCAGTGCAAGAGTTGACCAAACTCAAAGTATGAGGAAGGATACCCCCTTTGTTACCCCACAGGGATCTCCAACCAGGCCCCAGACAACCTTACTTGTTGGTTCTAAGGAAGGTGCACAAGGGATTAATCAAGGTGTAGAAAATCCCTTGGATAGTTTAGATAATTCAAACTTTTTAAGGCAAGAAGAGCAGTTTGTGTTAATAAAGAGAACAGGGAATATTACAAGTACAGACATTGTTGTCAGTGTGCCCCCAGTAACGCTCTCAAATAGATTTTCTCCTCTTCCTTCTTGGAGCGAACAGATGGAACAGGCTCAGCCCATTGATTTAGAGGGGGTTGAAGATATGCCCACACAGATACAGGAGAAAGATGGAGAGGCAGTTTTGTCTGTTGAAGGAAAATGTATACCTTTTCCAACAAAGCGGGTTATAAGGTACAGTGGGAAATAAAAATAAAAAGCCATAGATGGTGAGCTTTTCTATAGTGAGTTTAAATGTAAATAGCATTAAAAATAAGAAACGTCGTTTCATCATGTTCAGCATTTTACATTCATTGAGTTACGATAATTTATTTTTACAAGATGTAAGATTACAAGATACAGTTGAGATTCAGCAGCCCACTGCAGATTGGGGATGGGGGTTTTCTATCTGGTCATTGGGAATAGATTCCTGTAGTGGGGTGGGTTTTTGTTTTCAAACATTTGATGTTCAAATTGTTAGAACAGTAGAAATAGAGCGGGTATAGCTTTTCTGTTACACATTAATTTTCAAGGTGTTCCTTTACGTCTAATAAATATCTATAATCCCCAAATAAAATCATCTCGTAATGATTTGTTAAAAAGATACAACCTTATTTATACACAAAGCATCACTTGATTTTGGGGTGATTTCAACATTAATTTTAAGAACACAAAAAAAGCTAAGCAGTATTGTGACAGAATTTTTTAAAACAAGTAATTTTTCAGGCTGAATTTAAAGAATGTTTTGTAGCTACCTTTGTGCTAAAAACTTACCTTTTATAAAGGTACCCTTTCTTCTCATAGATTTTCTTTTGTTAATCAGGCTTTTCAAGTTTTCTCTAAACTGGTCCCTATTGAAATTTCAGATCATTGGTTATTAGGGTTTGGTTTGAGTTCCCCCAAGGCGTATAGCTGGGAAAGAGTGTGGAGGTTAAACGTTTCTCTGTCTGATGGGAATATCTTTCAGGAATTACAAGAGGTAATTCATGATAAAGTAACTACTTTAGATCTTTATGAAAATATAGGCTTTTGCTGGTCGGATTTGAAAATATGTTTAACTTGTTTTTTAAAATGGTGGGTTCATAGGAGGAAATCAAAGAGAATACTTAAAATTTAGGTTGAATTGAGGGCTTTATTATCTTGACAAAGTTTAGGAGCGAATTGATTTAAGAGATTATATCTAGTATAAGACACCAAATGGAAGATTACCAGTATTCTGAATGCAGTCCTTACGAAAGGAACAAATGTTTGGCACCCAAGGAAAATCAGAACAGATTAAACCATTTTTAGCTAGCAGAACAAGGACAAATAGAAGGGTTTTTCAAGTCTTGTGGATTCTTCAGGAGTAGAACACTGTGACAACAAAGGCATTATGGGGGTCATTGAGGATTATATTAAAAACAATTTTGGGACCTTGCAAGGAATTGATCCATCAGCAAATACGTTTCTACAGATGGCATCACTTCCACAGACTACTAGTTTTCAGAATTCTCTTTTGGTTTGTCCTTTTACACCACAAGAAATAGATAGAGTAATACACTCGCTGCATGATAATGTCGCTCCTGGTTCAGATGGATTATCAAGTGAATTATATAAAGTATTATGGTCTGTAATTCCGGTTCTTTTTTTGCGTATTTACAATTTTTTCTTGGAAGAAAATACTTTGCCTACCCAGATGTATGAGGGGCTATTAATATTTTTACATAAATCTGGTACTAATAAGGATTTAAATAATTGGAGACCGTTGACTTTGTTGAACGTGGATTTCAAGATATTTGCAAAGTTACTAGGGAACAGATTAGCGGAAATAATGCCTTCACTGACAAGTCCAATGCAGTTTTGCGCTGTCCCAGGCAGGAACATTTCTGATGCCTTATTAATGATTAGAAATCGTTAATGTCTCAATGTAGATAATGATGCATCAGAGATACCAGGGTATTTAATCAGTTTGGATCAAGCCAAGGCTTTCGACACAGTCTCACATTCTTTCTTGTGGGACTGTTTGTCATCTTTGGCTTACCTATGGAATATATTGGGTGGATAAAGCTTTGTTATGCATTAGCGTATGTAGTTCCCAACTGGACAGGGGCCATGCAGTGGATGTCCTATATCTGGACTTCAGTAAGGCATTCGACTCAGTGCCACATGGAAGGCTGGGAAGGAAGTTAGTAGGCACAGGGGCGGGTACAAAGCTGGTGAGATGGGTAGGAAACTGGCTGCAGGGAAGGTAACAGAGGGTGGTGGTGGGTGGGGAGCTCACACCCAAGGGCAGTGACGGGTGTTCCACAGGGCTCAGTGTTGGGACCAGTGTTGTTTGGGATATTCATTGCAGACATATCATGGGACATCAAGAGCAAGATCAGTCTGTTTGCTGATGATACCAAGGTAGGCGCGGTGGTGGATGACCTAGGGGGATGGCAGGGGTTGCAGGATGATCTGGCAAAGCTTGAAACCTGGTCAGACACCTGGCAACTGGGCTTTGATGCCAAAAAAGTGCAAGGTGCTGCATTTTGGGATGAAGAACCAAGGAGGAGTTACCAGCTAGGGAAATGCATCTACCCCATACAGAGGAGGAGAAGGATCTGGGTGTGCTCATTACAGGGTCAATGAACAACTCGGCACAATGTGGGAGGCAGCTGCAAAGGCCAACAAAATGCTGGGTTGTATTGCAGGGGGTATATCCTCGAGGAGGGAGGAGGTGATTCTGCCACTGTATAGGTCATTAGTTAGACCACACCTGGAGTACTGCGTGCAGTACTGGCGTCCGTATCTGAAGAGGGACATTAAGATACTGGAGGGGGTGCAGCGCAGGGCGACAAAGATGATCAAGGGGCTGGGGGACTTATCATGCGAGAGGAGGTTGAAGGAGTTGAACATGTACTCACTGGGGGAGAGGAGAGACAGGGGTGACATGATTGAAACCTTTAAATACATGAAAGGAATAAACAAGACGGGTACAGAGGGGCTGTTCAAAGTAAGGGAGGGAGGCATGAGGCTGTGATATGAGACTGGAGCGAGGAAGGTTCAGGAGGGAGATGAGGAGACACTTTTTACAGAGAGGTGGTGGCTGGGTGGAATGCGTTACCTGCTGAAGTGGTATGCAGTAGAACAGTGGACTGCTTCAAACGAGGATGGGACAGGACAAGGGGAGGGTTAATGAAGGAGAAGGGTGGAAGGAGGGCAGCTGCAGGATAAGAGGTGCTACCTGAACATTCGAGCAGACTTGATAGACCTCTAGGCCTTTATCTGCTGGCAAATTCGTAAGAAGTTTCTTATGTTAAGTAACTTTCCATGGCCAGCATGGAATGTTCAGTCTGAGCTCAGTTAAGCCTCTGTCTGCTGTTGTTTAAACTCCAACTGTTAGATCTTCTGACAATACTCACTAGAAGTTCTGTGTGGAAACTGTAAGACTCACACTAGCCAACTGACAACTAAATTTATTAAGAAAGGGTTTTTTGGTTTCAAAGCAAAGACTCAAGTCAGGAAACCCAAAAAACAAAACACAACACACAACACACACCCAAAATAAAGGAGGGTGAAAAAGGGGGCACCTCTAGGGTGCCAACACTGCTCCTGCCCACCCACATCCCAAAAACCAGGTTCTGAGAGGGGAGGCAGTGGGGAGGTCAGAATACAGCAAGACTCCATTAGAAGAAACAACATTACTAAGGTGAGTAATTTTTTCTTCAAACAACATGAAGTCTTGCTGTATTTTGACTATTGCAGACTACCAAGCAGTACCTCCATGGGAGAGGGACAGAACCTACTTTGGGAATAGGCTCTGAAATACTGCTGTGCCAAACCGAGCATCACTCCTAGCCTGGATATCCAGAGAGTAATGCTTGGTGAATGTATGGACTGTTTTCCAGGTGGCTGCTGACACATTTCTAAGACAGGAATATCCCTGGCAGCAGCCAGGGAAGCAGCTGTACCTCTAGTAGAGTGAGCCCTCAGGCCTGAGGGTGGTGTTCTACCCAGTTTTTCATAGCAGAATTGTATGCAAGAGACAATCCACCTGGCAATAGATCTTTTAGTGGCAGGTTTGCCCTCACCGACTTCTCCATATGTGAAGAACAACTGGACGGACTCAAACCTGTGACCCTTGGTGCGCTCTATGTAGTAGCCGAGGGCCCTTTTAACATCCAAGCTGTGCTGCTCTCTCTCCAGAGGAGGAATGGTCAGTGAAGAAAACAGGAGAACATAGACTGATTAGGTGGAAATCTGAAACCACCTTAGGCAAAAACTTCCTGTCAGTTCTTAGGACCACTTTATCTCTATGGAAAGAGATGAAATCAGGCTCCACTGACAGGGCTTGCAATTCACTGATCGCCTGGCAGAGGTAATGGCTACCAAAAACACAGTTTTCCAAGTCAAGTACTTAAGCTCTGCAGAGGACAAAGGCTCAAGGGTGGTTGCATAAGCTGAGCAATGCAAACATTAAGGTCCCAAGCAGGAGCAGGGTCCCTAAAGGGGGATTGGTGTGCAGCAATCCTGAAGAACTTACAAAACACAGGATGGGCTGACAGAGGAGAGGCTTGCCTACTGACAAGAAGGCAGAAACAGCCCCAGATGCACTTTAAGTGTAGCTGGCCTAAGTCCCAAGCCATTAAGATAAACCATACAGTCCAGGACTGTAGGCAACCCAGCAGATTCTGAAGAAATATGCTTATTAGAGCACCAAATAGTTAACCTTTTCCATTTGGAGTTGTAAGTCTTTCTGGTGGAAGGCTTTCGAGAAGCCTTAAGGATGTTAACTGGAGTGCAGCTGCAGCAGCCACTTTGAAGAGTGGGGTTATTCTAGATGCCCTATAGGGGGCATGCCTTAGACAACTAGTATTGGAGCCCACTCGAGAGGGAGCAATCTTAGACCTGGTTCTCTCAAATGGAGATGGAGAGAGGATCGTAGAAGTGGGTAGCCATCTGGGAACTAGCAACCATTGAACAGTATGGTTCATGATAAACACAGCAATACAGTCAAGCCATACAAAGGCAAAAGTACCGGACTTTAGGAGGGATGACTTTGCCAAAATGGGTGAGTGCCTAAGGAATGCACTAGCAAATGGGCAGGAAGGAGGGATGGAAGAACAATGGGGAATAATAAAAACTGCCATTACAGAGGTAACAAGCCTTTGTGTGAATCAAATAGACAAAAAAAAAAAAACGATTTATGAAACCACTATGGTTCTCAAAGGAAGTGGCAGTGAAGGTTCAAGAGAAAAAGAAAGCATTCGGGAAGTACAAGGAATCACAGAAGGATCAGGACAGAGAACTGTATCAGTTAAAGCAAAAGGAAGCTGGGAAGGCAGTCAGAACAGCAAAGGCCCAAACTGAGGAAAGATAGCCAACTCAGTTAAGAAGGGGATAAAACCTTTTATAGGTACATCAGGGAGGCAGGAAGATGAGAAGGAGGGATAGTGAGGTTAATAAAGGGAGGGGTGGGCAGAGGGTGACTGTGAAAAGGCAGAGATACTAAACAAATCTTTTGCTCAGTATTTACAAATGAAGAGGGGAGGTACCTAAAACAAATGGTAGAAACACTCTGGATACAGAAGTTGATACCAGCCCATTTACAGAAGAAAGGGTTCTGAAAGAACTCTTAAAACTGAAAGTGGACAAAGCAATGGGGCCTGATGGGATTCATCCCAGAATTCTAAAAGAACTAAAGGTAAAACTAGTGACACCACTGGCGACCCTCTTTAACAAATCATGGGAGGATGGGGTGGTACCCGAGGACTGGAGGAGGCAGATGTGATTCCCCTTCACAAAAGTGGGAGCAAGGCAGAAGTAGGAAACTACAGACCTGTTAGTTTAACCTCAGTGATAGGGAAAATGATGGAATCACTTCTGAAGGAAAGAATTGTCGAGTATCTAGAGGCCAGAGAGGCACAAGACCCAAGGCAGCATGGATTCACAGCGGGAAGGTCATGCCAGACGAATCTGACAGATTTCTTTGACTGGGTGACCAAAGTAATAGATCAGGGAGGGGCTGTGGACATGGCCTACCTAGACTTCAGCAATGCATTTGACACAGTCCCACACAAAAGGTCAATATACAAGTTAGCCAGCCTGGGAGTGGGTCCCAAGATGACAGCCTGGGTAAAGAATTGGCTAGAGAATAGGACACAGAGAGTAATAGTAAATGGAGTCCACTCTGAAGAGAGGGGGGTTACTAGTGGGGTACCGCAGGGTTCAGTATTAGGACCGGTCCTCTTCAATGTCTTTATAAGCGACATTGCAGAGGGACTGGAAGGAAAAGTATGTCTCTTTGCAGATGACACAAAGATCTGCAACAGAGTTGATGCACAAGGTGGGGTGGAAAGGATGAGAAGGGACTTGGCAAGGTTAGAGGAATGGTCAAATGTATGGCAGCTTAGATTCAACGCCAAGAAGTGCAAGGTAATGCACCTGGGAAACAAAACCCAGGGAAGAGTACACAATGGGGGTGAGATACTAACAAGAAAAACGGAAAGGGACCTGGGGTAGTCATATCAGATGACCTAAAGGTGGGCAAGCAATGTGAGAGGGCAGCAGGAGGGTTGGGGATACTGGGATGCACAGGGAGAGGCATCACCAGTAGAAACAGAAGTTATTATCCTCTGTACAGACAGCTGGTGAGACCCCATCTGAGTACTAGTGCAGTTCTGGAGACCCAGTCTCCTAAAGATATACACAGGATGGAAGCTGTCCAGAGGAGGGCAGCTAAAATGGTGCAGGGTCTGCACAGAAGATATATGAAGAGAGACTTAAGGAGCTTAATATGTATAGCCTCGAGGAAAGGAGGGAGAGGGGGGACATGACAGAAACTTTCAAGTACCTCAAGGGAATCAACAAAGTCCAAGAGGGTAGCATCTTTCAAAAAAAGAGGTGTGCAAGAACAAGGAGGCACAATTTGAAGATAGAGGGCGGCTCAGAGGTAATTTAAGGAAGTATTTTTTCACAGAGAGGGTTGTGGATGCATGGAACGGCCTTCTGGAGGAGGTTGTGGAGTCAAAAACAGTGGTGGAATTCAAGCATGCATGGGACAGTCATAAGGCAATTCTAGGGGTTGGGGGTAGGAAGAAGTAGGCTGCTGGCTAACTAGGACCTGCAGCTTATCCATTAGGTAGGGAAATGGGCAGACTGCGTGGGCCAAGCGGTCCTTATCTGCCATCAAATTCTATGTTTCTATGTCCAGAACCCCTTGAGAAAGGTGTAGATCAGCAAACTAACTCTTCAAGAGCCATGCCTTGAGATTGAGAGATTTGAGGTTCGGATACCAAATCCTCCCGAGAGGATGTTAAATGGTTGTAATTCCTGGGAAGAGACAGGGGAAGGTGGACTGTTAAGGACAGCAACAGTGGGTACCAGGGTTGTCTGGCCCAGTCTGGAGCAATCAGAATCACTTTGCATGGTTGAGACCTGATCTTGACTAGCACTTTGAACAGGAGAGGAAGGGGAAAAGCATACAGGAACTTCCCTTCCCAATCCAGTATCAGAGCATCCAGGGGGACTGAGCCCAAGAATGGGGGTCTGCAACAAAAGAGAGGAAGTTGGTGATTGTCTGGGGCTGCAAAAAGATCCATCTGTGGAGTGCCCCATCTTGAGAAAATCCACTTCCAAAACTAGGGGATCTAGGGTCCATTCGTGATGGCCCTGGGATATCATGCTGAGAGCATCTGCTAGGACATTGTCCTTCCTTGGGAGGTGAACTGCTATCAGAGAGGTTTGTTTGCAGGGAATAGGCCAGAGACCACAACTTCATTGCTTCTGTGCACAAGGCCGCAGACCGAGTGCCTCCTTGCTTGTTGATGTACCACATTGTGGTGGTATTGTCTGTTCTGATCTGGACTACCTTGTTCTGTACAGATTTGGAAAAGGCTTGCAATGCCAGAAACACTGCTCTGAGTTCCAAGAGATTGATGTGAAGCAGAGATTATTGGGGTGACCACAGCCCTTGGGTGGTAAGATCCCCCAAGTGGGCCCCCAGCCCAGTAGGGAGGCATCTGTGGTGAGTATCACTGAATGAGACTGAGTGACAAAAGGAACTCCCTGTCTCAAATTGTCCTGATTCTGCCACCACTGCAAAGCCTGGATCAGGGTTTGAGTCACTGGAACTAGTTTGGTAAGGGAGTCCTTTCTTTGGTACCAGAAGGCTCTTAAGTGGAACTGAATGTCCCTCATCTGGAATCTTGCCCCCTGGACCACTACTGTAGAGGCTGCCATGTGGCCCATGAGCTGCAAGAAATGCCTTGCTGGTCGAGACACCTGAAGGGTGAATGAGGAGGCCAGTTCTATAAGGGTCCTTGCCCTGTCCAGGGGAAGGAAGGCTTTTGCTCTTATTGTATCCAGCTCTGCCCCTAAAAAGGTGAGGAGCTGTACTGGCTCGAGAACTGACTTTGGAAGGCTGAGGAGGAATCCTAAGGAAGTGAGCACTTGCTGAGTTATTTGCAGATGTGACTTGACTTGGTCTGGAGACAGACCAACTATGAGCCAGTCATCCAAGTATGGAAAGATGGAGATCTTTTTCTCCTTAGGAAAGCAACCACTACTGCCAGGCACTTTGCGAACACCCTTGGTGCTGATGTTAGGCCAAAGGGCATTGTTCTGAATTGATAGCGGCCTGAGGGCAACTCGAACCTGAGGTACTTTCTGTGGGAGCACCTGATGGGAATGTGAAAATATGCATCTTTGAGGTCCAGGGAGGCTAGCCAGTCCCCTGGTCTTAGAGAGGGCAGAATTATTCCCAGAGTCACCATTCTGAATTTTGGTTTTAAAAGGTGCTTGTTCAGATATCTTAGATCCAGGATGTGCCACCATTCTCCTGTCTTTTTGGGGGTTAGGAAGTACCTGGAGTACAATCCTTTGCCCCTGTGTAGGGCAGGAACCCTTTCTATGGCTCTGAGAGCCAGGAGGGAAGAAACCTCTGCCTCTAGGGCAAGGGTCTCTGATGGATTTGCAGGTGGAAAGGATCTGGTTCTCATCTTGGGAATTTTCTGAAGCTGAGAACCAGTCCCTGGCTTACTACTTCCAGGACCCACTTGTCTGATGTCAAAGACTTCCAGTCCTAGACAAAGTAAGCCAGCCTGCCCCCTACAGGTATTGGAGAATCGGCCCGGGCAGACCCATCAGGGTGTCTGCTTGGCAGGGGCTTTGGGCTGAGAGGTGGAAGCAGGCCTACTCATTCCCCGTCTGCCTCTCCCTCTGAAGAACCCCCTCTGAGATAAGCAGAAGAGGAGGCCTGGGCTTGGTAAAAAGGCCTTTGAAAGGGCCTGCCCCTGGAATGCTGTCTCTGAGGAGTGGCTTGCCTTTCTTTGGCCTGAGCACTCCTGTAGGTGGTCCTGTACTCGTTCATCTTCTTTCATGTAGTTTCTCTGTCTGCTTCCCAAACAGAGAATTACCGATGACAGGAAATCCATGGCCTTAGCCTGGGTATCCTGTGATAGGCTAGTACATCTGAGCCAAGCCATCCTCCTCAAGGGCCACAGATGTAGCCATGACTCTAGATGAAACATAATTGAGTCCACAGCAGCATGAAATTGCACCTGGATGCCTCACTCCATCCGCAGCCACCTGCTCCAGCTCCTTGGCAAGCTGGTCAGGGGCCGGTTTAGCCAGAGCCAGCACAGTGTCCCACCTGGACTTCTGGTATCTAGCTGTGTAGGCCATACAGTTAGCCTGCCTGAGTCCCAAAGATGCTGCCATGTACTGCTTCTTTGCCATGGCATCAATCCTCCTGGAGTCCTTATCTGGGGGGTGTGAAGCCAAGGGAATATTTGCCTTATCACAGGCAGCAGCCTGCACTACCTCAACATGGCTGCATTGCTGGGAAAGGAACTCCGTGTCCGAGCTTGAAAGGGTATACCTCTTGTCCATTCTTCTGTCCACAGAAGGTATGGAATTAGGAGTCTTTAGAATTTTAAATGTCTGTTTCCCAAAAGATTTATGGAGGGGAATAGACAATCTCCTGGAATGTCCATCATCTCAACAAAATCAGGCTCCTCCTGATCCTCTACTGCTTCTTCCATTGGAAGTTGGAGGGTTTCAGCCACTTTCTTGTAAAACATAAAGTGGGAAGGGGACTCAGAAAGCCTAGGAGGAGAAACACCTGAAGGTCTGTCTGGGGAGATGTCCGGGTCAACAGGCACATCCAGACTTTCATAATCACCATCATTATCATTATCCTCATACTCTCCCTCCTCCGGTTCATAAAATTCTTCTAAAGTATAATCCGAACTGGTGGAACTGACTGAACCGAGCCCCTGACAGATGGTGCCAGTTCGGCTGGAACCGAAGTCAGCGACTGAACTATCCGTATCGCTTTGGCTAGTTCATCAGCGGTCGGAGAAATAATTTGTGGATCCGAACCGGATGATTTTTCCCTTCTCTTTCTTTTAACTGGAACCGACTCCTCAGAATCGGCTCTCCTTTTGCCCGAAGAAGTTTCATCCTGGTCAGAGGTCAGAACCGAACCGGGATGGCCATCCGGGTCAGCGGACTTCTCGGATTCCCTTTCCCTCAGTCTACCTACTCTCTTATCCAGGGTAGCTTTGGGAAAACTTTTACAAATTTGGCAGTCCGAATCAAGGTGGTCAAACCCCAGACAATAAACACAGGTGGTGTGGGGATCAGCCTTAGCAAAGGCTTCCCCACACACACAACAGTGTTGAAACCCAGTGGGCCCTTTATTTTTCCTTGGGTTTCTCTCACATGGCCAAACCTATCCAAAACTTACCCTTTTTTCGGCAATCTGCCAGGCAAGACACCCTTATCGTTCCTGACCGTGTTACGGTCTTGGAAAAACTTAATTAAATCTTTTTTTAGAACCGATACGGACTGGTTACCACACTCTAATAAATTCAAAAGTTTTAAAACCAATCTGATCGGTTCAAACCGAACTGATCCAATGTTTACAAGTTCCACACAGAAACTAAATGCAAAACCTATCTAGTACTCACGGTACCACAGACAGAGACTTAAACCGACAGGTTCAGTAGCAGAAATTCGGTAGAAACTGAGCGAAAACAACACTTTAACCGACTTTTTTGAACCGAGCAAAGGAGAAATCTCCGGAGCGACTGTTCAGTGAGGCGGAGTAAAGAATCTGACGGTTGGAGTTTAAACAACAGCAGACAGAGGCTTCAACCGAGCTCGTGCTGAACGTTCCATGCTGGCCATGGAAAGTTAACTCTTTGTTCTCCGGGGCAGTTGAAAGGCAGGACCTAACTGCAATAGTCAGAATACAGCAAGACTTCATGTTGTTTGAAAACAGAGTTCTGGATGTGGGGTAAAAGAGTTAGTCAGATCTCAGAAGTAAGGAGTCTATAGGTTATCATAAACTACAGTCTCAAACTGACTACACCATGCAGTAATACATATGGGAAGACCTATAGGATGCTGAGATACAGAGCAAGGGTTTTCACTGTCAGGAGGGACAAGGTACTGTTGCCTCTATAAATCTCTGCTAAGGTCAGATGTGGAGTCCTGTATGAGTCTGATGATCAAATCTGAAAAAGGACAGGGAACGTATAAAGACAGTCCAAGTGAGAATAACAAAGAAGATACATGGCCAGCAGGGGAAACCATAGGAAAAATGGCTGAGCAGCCTGAACATGTGCTCTTTGGAGGCCACAAGGGAGAGGAGTGACATGAGAAAACATTCAAATTCCGGAGGGGAATCGACAGGGTGGATTGTAAGGACTTGTTCAGGTGGTATGAGGGAATCAACAACCAGCGAGTAGAAATATGAGCTGGTGGGAGGGAGATTCAAGAACAATGTGAAAAAGAACTGTAACTCTTCATGGACTGAGTAATGGACAAGTGGAACTGCTTGCCCAGAGAGGTGGTCAGTGCCGAGACAGTGACCGGTTTCAAAAGAGGTGGGACAGATATACAGAACTGGCGAGGACAGGTGGATAAAGGGCATGACCTGCCGCTAGGGGCACTCAATCTAATCCTGACCATCAGTAGAGTGGTATGGCACAGGTAAGATACTGGGTAAACTCGATGAATCGCTGGTCTTTTTCTGCCTTCAGCTTGCTATGTTTTTGAGTTTCAGAATATAAAAATCTTTCAAATATTGTTTGATGAATAAATGAGTAAAATACCTATTGATGATGTTGCCACGCTACGAGTATATGCCAGTCGTTTTTCAAACCAAACAGCTGGATCCAGGAATTTTTCCATGCAAAAATACCGGAACACTGGCTGGAAATTCTGGCAGACATCCATAAAAGCTTGGTATTTGCCCTCCGACCCTTCTTTTTGTACCTCCTAAAAATTATTTAATGAGGTTAGTTCTGGTTTTATAACTGAGTTTAGACACTGACTGACAGCAATTCCACGCAAGCAAGAAAGATCATGTAGGCAAAAAATTAGTGATGCAGCTTTTGCAATTGTCAAATCATGCGTACTACTGTGATTATTAATCATGACATCATTTTTAGCCAATCAGGATTGTTTATTTCTAAACATTCCAAATGGTGACAACAAAAGGAGGGTCTCTCATACAGTTTGAACATTCTAAAGCTCTAAGTTCAGTTTGCATAGTTCATTTCCCATACAGGGGGTTCTCTTAATAGCTACAAAGTACAACAGTTTGATTTTAAATTCAAGTTCCAATTTTTAAATACAGAAGTCTTTATCATGATTTATAATTAGTTTATACACAGAGTTCCAGCATCTATTATGTTTATAAGGGTGCTATTTCAAGTCTTTTGTGTGCCAGAAATTAAAATTACATACTCATTGGAATAAATATCTTCCCTATTTATTCACACTAGTGGGTCTCAGTTGGGGGCACTAGGTTCCAGTGGCAGCCAGGACTTTTCAGAGGACTGGCATCATGGTATGCAGCGCACATGGCCGCCAGTTTACCTTGGCGTCAGCCTCCAACCACCTCAGTCCCTTTCTTACTGAGGAGGTGAGCAGCATACCCATACCTCTCAGCATTGAAAATCATAGCACTGACCTTCAAAAATCATAGCAGAGGGCCAGAATATGTAGCACTTTCTTCTTTTAAACAATAATATGTCTACAAATAGTGGCCCCATATAGTTAGTGATAAGGAATGTTTCTGTCAACTTAGTTCAATGTTTTAATAGTTTGTGTCCCGACATAACTCTAACATTATTAAAACATCAGTAAACCAAAGTGGAGCAAGGATAAATTTGAGTGTCAGAATCATAGTGCTATGCAAAATTCATAGCAGCTAAGAGGTATGAGCATACCCTAACAAGCACCTGTGCATCTACTGTAACCTGAGGGCATAAGATAGCCCTGGCTGTCCCTATAAGAAGGGCCACCAAATCCAGTGACACAGTGTCTTCACAGCCCAAACCAAGTAGAAAGGGTTGAAGACCAACAGAACTGTAACCCCCAGGTGGCGCTATCCCAAGGGCTACTACCCCTGCCTGCTTGACTACTGACAGGTTCAGGGGCCTAGGTTCTATGGTGGATGCCTCCACCCAGAGGTCAGGGTTGGTAATGGTAAAACTGGTTTGGTCACAGCCCTCTGGGACACTGAGACCCCCTTTTCTCCCTTCTAGTGGCACACACAATACACAGTAGTCACAGTCCCAGTAACCCACATGTACACACTGTTCAATCATAGGATACCACTTACCCTCGAGACTGATCCTGAGCACGTCTCTGAGGACCCCCTGTAATGCAAGGTTAATCAACATGCACAATCATAATACTATGTTCTCTCTACATGTACTGATACCTCAGGCAGCATATAGTTCAATAACAACAAATCTGATTTATTAGAGGGGCAGTAACAAGGAGGGGGAATCAAGTTAATTAGGTTAGACACACTAATAATCACAGTACTACGCGCATACTCAGAGTCCCAAATGTCACTTTTACTGGGTACCCAGGATGGTGGGGGGCTAGCCAGGATCGGTGCAGCTGGTTGGGGCCCTGTGATGGAAAAATATGAACAAACTCAATTGTAATCCGGAGCCGGATGGCTCAGTCTTTAAAGAAAAGAAACAGCAACAATCAGATGACACACACTTGCAATTTGGTAAACAGATGGCAGGGAGCTACCCTGACTTGCACTCACAGACTCAGTGCTGAAAACTGACAGGGAGGGGGTTTCTGGATTGCCAGACTCCAACACACAGCAGGGAGATGAAATTCTACTAGCCAGTCACACAGCTTTAATCATCAGATGGATTCAATGACTATTTTTACTTGGTTTTCAGTCTACAACACCTGAGGGCAAGAGAACCTGTTTAGCTGTCCCTCACAAGCAATTCACACATTTATAAGTAAAGGAAATTACTATACCAGAGAGCTGCCTTCAGATCCCGATCACACTTACTGCTATCCCAGGAGTTCACACAGCAGCTTCGCTTCCTGACAGACCGAGCGTGATTAAAGCTGCACTGTCAGATTTTTTCAAGAATCTGTAATCTCACTCACCATTCTGAATTTAGGCTCTGTGGTGCTCCATATTTCATCCATCAAGACACAACCATTTGTTTGTTTTTCTTCCTTGTAAATTTGTAAGAAATCCAAATATAACTTTGCCATTCTCTGCTGTGTGAGACCCCGCCTTTGGTTTGATAAGAACCTGCCCTTGGCTCTGCCTGCACTTCTAACAATGTCTAAAGCAGGTGGGGGAGGTGTGCAGCCACTATCAGTAATTCGATCCTACTTCCTTCCTACTTCAGTCCCTTCTTTATTTTCTTCCCCATTTCTGTCCCATTCTCCTTGTGCATGACAGCTAGTTTCATCCTGCTTACAAGCTTCCCCGAAGTCCTTCAATTTCACCTCAGAATGGCTAGAAAATTGGTAATTACAAATGATCTAATGCACAAAGAAACCTATTATGTATAGCTTTATTTGTCATTTCTGTTGTACTGTAGTCTGCTGCACTTTTCACACATCGTATTTATTAGTTATCAGGGTGTCAGTGAGCACCCCATGAGCTTTAGGTGTCTACAAGTGGACTGATGATGAGACACAATGTTGTAACATTGCCTTGTAACACTGCCCATTTATACTTTCTGTAATGCACTCCTATGTCATGTTCCCTAATGCAGCACTTAATAATTTTTGTATGTATGCTATCTTCCTCCTCAGAGTCTTAATTTTTGTTTCCTTGATATAATAAATCCCACAGTTCAGCACCCTGATTTAGTGCTTACTAATATTGATATGCAATCACTCTCCTCGATGTCCGGTGTCTCCAACCACACTGTAGTGTTTTGCACCATGCTGATGTTTGTGATACAGATGTTTATTATAAATCCATGTTCCCCCTCCATGATGCCGACTTTTATTTCTTTGAGATCACCCTCCCCTACGTCCAAGGCCGCCAGTTCATGCGCCATATATACCCCCCAAAAAAAGCACATGCTCGGTGGTCTACTTGACTGAACCACCTGCTATCATGCACGATGTACCCACCACCTTCCACGAAACCCCATGCCCTCACCTTGACACATTGCCCTTATCAAAAACACCTCTGTTTGGTGACTGCGCTGTGCATGTGTACTGTTGAAGTTCACTATATGGTTAATGGAGTATGCATTTCCACTCACTGACAGTCAGTCGTCAGCTCGTGGTGGTGGTGAGAAGAGGATGATATGCAGCCTGCACCTCCTTTGTTGTGAGGTGGTGTGAGGGTGGTTGCACTAGATCACCGTTAATTTGTTGTGTGGATAATTTGTATTGCTGTATACATTTTTTTTTTGGTGGTGGTGGGACAAAGGAACATGAAGATCTTCCATACCATTTTGTGAATAACATTACCTAAATTCAACTATCTGTGCAATGTAAAGATGCACTGAATAGTGGTGCATCACTTATCTCCTTTGTTTACAGGCAATGCATTTCAACATGTTCTACCACATCTGAGACAGCATGGTGAGAATGAGATTCAAAAATGAAACTATTGCTGCTGCTTGCTGCATATTCTCATTTTCCTAAGTGTAACCCCCTTATAAATTGGGGTTTACTAGAATGCCTCTAGTGGTCTCTTTAAGAGCTGCCAGCTTGCTGACCCAGTCAGTTTACTAAGAAGGGAGGGGACTGTGGGTTCTCTTGCTCGAGTCCCGCCTGAGCCACGAGGTAGGTGCTCTATTTTTGCCATTGCTAAGTAGGCAAAGCGGGCCCCTATTTGGCTGTGGTATTTATGTATTATATGTTGACTGAGTATTAAGGAATGTAGTTTGTCTAACCTGTTTTCCCTTGCAGCAGGGACTTTGTGCGTTTTGCCCCTCCATTTTGGACCTGAACAGTGTATGGGGTCCAATGAGGATCCAGGGACACTTAAATGGAGCATTGTGCAGTCAGTTAGGGCTGGGACTCTTTTGGGAGCCGGCTGCAAATGGGAGGTATGGCCCATGATCTGGGAACTGAAGTCCAGAAGGTGGCTTCTTTTTCGCACAAATAGAAGGAGGTAGAGGGACTGGCAGTGGGAGCCTCCAATAGTATTGTGTCATGCGGAATGAGGCCCCTGCTTATGGCAGAGGGAGCAGAGTCGTTGTGGCCATGAGGGAGAGAAGGAGCTCTGGGCTCCCGCTGGCAGAGTCTTTTGCGGAAGCGATGTGGAAGGCCAAGAAGTTGGGCAACAGTATCACGCAGAAGGAGCCGGACAAGATCCACTGTAGCATGCAGGCAGAGAGGCTGTATCAGTGACAGCTACCTACCAGGCTCACCTGTAGAGGACTGGAGAATCTGCTTCAATCGCGCTTGGTCTGTCAGCAAAAGTGAAGCTGTGCTGCATTACCCGTTCTTTCAGTGAAAACATTGAGGAGTTTAAAGCAGCTGCCTGGTATGGTACCCCTCTGTCCTACATATAAATGTGTGGAGAAGTGTTTGGATCACAGGCCTGTGTCCTGCAAGTGGTGTGGAAAAGCATCCTTCTACAGGAGTCAAGAAGTACTAAATCAGGGTAGCTCCCTGTCAGCAGTTCTATTGAGGGCAAGTTTGGTCTGGCTGCTCCACTGGCCACCTGAACTGAGCCTGCTGGCCCTAAGATCTCTTGGGATAGTGCCACCTGGGAGTTACATAAGCACTGATAGTTGTGGATCAGCTGCTGTTTGAATCATCTTGGCATGCCTGGTTGATATTTTTTTGGGTGGGTGGGTTGCTGGGGGGACTGCAAGAAGTTGACAAATAGGCAAGTAATGACTAAGGTGATAGTTGTGACTCATTTTTCAAAACCTCAAATTAATACCATAAGTATAAACACAATATTGTATGTTCCGTCAATCAGCAATGGTTTTGTTCACACTGTTATACTACTGATACCCCCTCTTGCTGAGTAGCACAATAGCGTCAATTTCAATGGTTGACACACAATTAGACAGTAGTGAGGGGAGAAACTGGCTTAGCATGCAACTGTGGCCGTTGGGGCAGTGATGAGAGACAATGGAAGGTGAAATGACGTACAAGTGGGAATTGTTGTTGCGAGACCAGGACAACTTTCATCCAACAGGAGGGGAGTAACTATGGCAGGTGGACATTTCTACAGCACTAGCAAAGTGACCAGAGGTGTCCAGAGGGAGTCTTTGGGAGGATGGTGGGGAGGGTTGGGCATTGGTTGGCATGCTAAGTCTCTTCAGTCGTGTAAACCCACTACACCCATTGGTACAAGAGTTGAGCGGATCGGGAGGATGCAAATGATGATGAGATATCATTGATGTTAAGACAGGGAACTGTTACAGCTGTGCAGGTTACAAACCAGGCAAGGTGAAGTAACACAGCAGAGGGTCACATCAAGGAGACTGGGAGGCATTGAGGCAAATACGGCTCAGGAGTGGTGGAAGACAGTAGGTTCAGGAAAAAGAAGGAAGAAGCTGGATATTGTGGGCCTACTTCAGATGTTGTTACAACAAACATGTGAAGGACAAGCCAGGGTGTCAGCAGGAAAAGAGTTATGCACCCCTCGTCACACTGACAGGGGAAGGAAGCAACTGATAGGAACCATTGGAGGAACGAGCAGGAGCAAGGAGGAAAGGAGACACTCCCTCGGAGGAGGGTTCCAGGGCACACAATCTGGGAAACATGGGGGAACTTCTCTTGGGAGCTTTGAAATTTCCCCCAAACAAGAAAGAACATTTTTTGGGGGGCACCTGGAGGAGACACAAGTAAAGTGAGAAAAAGGGTGGCATTGGTCAAGATGGAGGGGAAATGAGCTGGGTGCGGTGGGGGGCAATGCTCAGTAGTAGATGCTGGGTTGCCCTATAGCATCACTAGCAAAGAAAGGAGACTCTGGTGGTGGCTCAGTGAGGAAGCTCTATAGACAGAGCGGGGGTGGGGCCTTGCTCCGAGCAGTACAAACTGTCATTGTCCACAGTGATTCTGCAGGATGTAGTGGAACCAGGAGGTCAGGACAAACGAGATATGGGGTTCAAGCCTGGGTGATGGACATGGTTCAGGCAGGAGGGAGGGAGGGTGGAGGAGACAAGCAGGCATAATGGGGACAGGGGGGACACACAGATAGCGAGTGGTAACAGGGATACTGAGGCGGTGAGAGTGATGTTCTTGGGTGACTCCTCGGCTGCCCGGGACACCAGAACAGCCACCAGGAGAGCCAGTGTCCACCAGAGGACTCTTAGTTGAGCTGGGAGGTGAAGAACAGTGAGGGGGAACCAGGAGTGGCTACTTCATTGAAACGAGGATGTATGCCTGTAATCCATGACTCCGACTGGGTTGGCAGTAAGTGATGATGCAGCTGTGGATCACTTAGGGTGAGCAGATGCCTTACTGTATGAGGCCTGCTGCAGACAGGAATGGCATAGCAGTCTTTGTCTGCCCACTAGATATCCATTTTTCTATATTTGTTTCACTCGTTCTGTGTGTCTGGTTCCAGTTTTCCTCTTGTGCTATGTACCCTGTGTCACACCTTTGTGGTGCGCATTCACCTAGTGCTTTTACTGTCCACTCAAAATTAAAAAAAAAAAAAAACAGACACTGATATTTGTTTTCTCACCATGGTATTCACTTGCTACAACATAATTATACTTATTTTGTGTTCTTCTGCTTTGGGTGTGTGTGTGTGGTGGGGGTTTCATTTGGTTGTTCAAGACAGTCACATTGTGTATAAATGCATCCTTGATGGCATTGACTGTACTCATTATGACTCCCACTGAGTCTCAATCATGGGTTGTTCTCACTCTAGCTTACCCTTGGTAATGTACTTCAGTTTGTGTTTGAGTACAGCACCATCACACAGACTATTGGCTCATCAAGCTAAATGTAGGAGTTTGACAGCACTGCAAAACACCATGAATTGAGCACATAACTCTGTCTTTGGCATCAGATTGCCAGTCACACTGTCAGACATATCTGTCTTCCTTAGTGGCCTATTTTTTGTACTATGAAACCCAGTTCTGCTGGGAATGAGCACTGGAGATTATCCACATTGGTCGATATATCTATGGTCCACCATCCCAGTAAGTCACTGTTGGTTTTAGGTGCTGCTGCACCACAGCTACTTTCGTCCGTGCAATCCGTGTTGGTTTAGTGAAGTGAAGCTGATGCACCAGCCATTGCTTGCAGGGGAGAAGTCAGGACACAGACCAGAGGAGGCAGAAGGGGGGAATAGCTGGGGGGCTAGGGGAAAGGAAGCGTTTTTGAGGCAGTGAAAAGAACCCTCAGAAAGAGAGAGAGAGGGAGAGAGCCCATAAAGGAGTCAGTCATAATTCTGGAGGACTCTATAGTAAAGGGGATCATATGGTAGTGGTGAACAGGGGACAGGACAAGCAGCATCTGGGTAGAGTGCATGCCTGACATGACAGCAGATAAGGTACAGCAGCATACTGATCGTTGTGTACAGAAGGTGGTGGGGAACCACACATCATCGTTCACCGGGGAACACATGCTCTGGAAGTAAGGCATATACAGGAGGTTCAGCACATATTCAGAGCAGTGTGGAAGCAATGCAAAGAGGACAGAAGCAAAGTGGCATTCTGAGACATTATGCCATGGACAAGTGCATGTACAGACTGAGAAAGCGGGACCGTGGACTTCAGCGTAGTGGTTGATTATATATGGTTTGCTTTCAGGTTCTTAAAACTGAGTGTGGGTAATTCTGCTTTCGGTGCCAGCCCAGCATCGATGGTTTATTTATTTTTCTTAAATGTTTCAACATAGAAACATAGACTTTGATGGCAGATAAGAACCGCTTAGCCCACCTAGATCTACCCATTTCCTACCTAGAGGATAAGCTGCAGATCCTATTTAATCAACAGCCTATTTCTTCCTACCCCCACAAAAATTTGCCTTATGTCTGTCCCATGCATTTGTGAATTCTCCTCAGTTTTAGACCCCACAGCCTCCTCAGAAAGGTTGTTCCACGGATCCACCACCTTCTCTGTGAAAAAAAACACTTCCTCACCATGCCCCTCAGCCATTGTATTTTGTTTGCCTATTCCTCCCAGCCATTAACCAACCAATGGCTGACACGTCTCTAAAGCCATCCCCACCCCCATCTTCTAATTATGTCCCCTTGTTCTTGCATATCTCTTTTCTGAATGTTGCTACCCTCTTGGACTTAGTTGATTCCACTGAGGTACTTAAAAGTTTCTATCATGCCCCCCCTCCTTTCCTCAAGGGTATACATATTAAGCTCCATTAGTCTCTCCTCGTCTGTCTTCTCTTGCAGACCCTGCACCATTTTAGTTGCCCTCCTCTGAACTGCCTCCATCTTATCTATGTCTTTGAGGAGATGGGGTCTCCAGACCTGGATGCAGTACTCAAGATGGGGTCTCACCAACTGTCTGTACAGAGGGATAACAACTTCCTGTTTTCTGCTGGTGATGCATCTCCCTATACATCCCAGTATGCCCCCAGCCCTCCCTACCACTTTCTCACATTGCTTGCCAACCTTAAGGTCATCTGATATGATTACCCCCAGGTCTCTTTCCATTTTTGTTGTTATTACTACAATCACCCCTCCATTGTGTAATCTTCCCCCTGGGTTGTTGTTTCCCAGGTGCATTATTTTGCACTTCTTTACATTAAATCCAAGCTGCCATACTTCTGACTATTCCTCCAACCTTGCCAAGTCCCTTCTGATCTTTTCCACGCCTCCTTGTGTATCAACCCTGCTGCAGATCTTTGTGTCATCTGCAAAGAGGCATACTTTTCCTTCCAGTCCCTCTGCAATGTCACTTATAAAGACATTAAAAAGGACTGGACCCAGTTCTGAACCCTGCGGTACCCCATTAATAACCCTCTTCTTCAGAGTGGACTCCATTTACAATTAATTTCTGTGTCCTGTTGTCCAGCCAATGTTTTTCCTAGGCTACCACCCTGGGACCCATTCCCAGGCTGGTGAATTTGACTATTAATCTTTTGTGGGACTGTGTCAAATAGCTTGCTAAAGTCTATGTAGGCCATGTTCACAGCCACCCTGGTCTACTACTTGGTCACCCAGTGAAATAAATCAATTAGATTTGTCTGAAATGAACTTCCCGCTGTGAACCCATGATGCCTTGGTTCCTGTGCCCACTGTCCTCTAGGTAGTCAACAATTCTTTCCTTCAGAAGTGATTCCATCACTTTCCTACCACAGAGGTCAAACTGACAGGTCTGTAGTTTCCTGCCTCTGTCTTGGTACCACTTTTGTGAAGGAGAATCACATCTGCCTTCCTCTAGTCCTCTCAGTTTCTACACCATGCTCCATGATTCGTTAAAAAGGGTAGTCAGTGGTGTCACTAGTTCTGTGCTTCATTCTTTTAGAATTCTGTGTTGAATGCCATCTTACTAGCATACTAATTGCCAGCCAATTCAGCCTTACGGTCTATCACATCTGCTCGAACCTCAGATCCCTAGTTAGGTACCGAGGCCCTCCCCCCCCCTTGTGTTCCAGAAACCCATATCATCCATCCCCACCCCCCCGGGCCAGGCCATCATCTGATACATCCGCTTCCTGTGTCTGTCCCACCCTCTCTTGAAGCCCTCCACTGTGGATCTCTGAACCAGCTCGCCAGGCAGCAGCATTCCAAGGATTCACCACCCTCTCAGTGAAAACCCTCATCCTCTTTTCCCCTCACCTTCCACCTTCCAACTTCAAACCATGCCCTCTGGTGATATCTCCTGCTTTAATGTCAAGATCCTCCGTGTTTACCCTATTTATTCCCTTGAGGTACTTGAAGACCTCAATCATGTCCCCACTGTCTCTCCTCTCCTCCAATGAAAACAGGCAGAGCTCCCAAGTCTTTCCTCATAGGTCAAATCCCTAGTCCTCGTATCATCTTAGTTGCCCCTCCTCTGTACCCCTCCAGGAGCTGTATGTCCCTCTTCAAGTGTGGTCTCCAGTACTGTACACAGTACTCAAGGTATGGTCTAACCAATCCATTGTACAGCGGCAGAAACACTTCCCAGCTCCTAGAGGTGATCCCCCTTACAATGCATCGCAACATCCTGTTTGCTTTGCTAGCTGCTCTCCTGCACTGCTCGGAGTTATTCATACATGCATCCACCATGACCCCTAGGTCTTTTTCCTGTTGAGACCTCCAGTGCCTCCCGTCCCAGGGTGTACCTGTGTTGAGGTTTCCCCAGATGTACACCTTGCACTTGGTGATATTGAAATTTAATTTCCATGTGAGGCCACCTTCTTGGTGTCCAGGTCCCGTGCAGGGCCAACCTCCCTCTTCCCCTCAACTGAATGCTCCCATCTTAGAGTTGTCAGCAAGACTCATTTTCCCCTATACCCTCCCAATGTCCGAAATGTATGTATTAAACAGGATTAGACCCAGGACGAGCTCCTGCGGTACTCACTCACCGACCTCTCTGGGGTTCGAGACCTCCCCACCAACCACTACTCCATGAGGGCGGCCTGCTATCCAGTTTTCAATCCATCTGACCATCAAAGGGCCTTCTCCCAACCCCGTCAGTTTCTCCACCAGACCGTTGTGGTGGACAGAGTCGAATGCCTTGCTGAAGTCCAAGAATAATACATCCACAGGCTTTCCCCTGTCCAGTTCTGATGTTACCCATTCGTAGAACTCCACAAGATTGATTTGACATGATCTACCTGGCACAAACCCATGTTGCAACTATCCAGACCTCCCACCTCCTCCAAGTATACCCCAATCATTCCTTTAGTATGCTCTCCATTAATTTTCCCACCATCGAGGTCAAACTGATGGGTCTATAGTTACCTGGTACTTCCCTTGACCCCCCCCTTATGGATTGGCACCACATGTGCCTCTTGCCAATCTCTAGGTACCATCCCTGTCTCAAGCGACCTGTTGAAGAGCACCGCCAGGGGTGCAGCTAATATGTCTGCCAATTCCCATAGTACTCTCGGATGAATGCCATCCAGCCCAGGAGATTTATCTTTCTTTAGGCCCTTAAGGGCTAACCACACCCTTTCGGTGGAGATATCATCATTCATCCCCTACACCTTACTGGCCTTTTTATCCTTATCCTGATGTGACACCCCTGGGGTACCTCTCCCTCCCTCTTGCTCCATTTCTGCTGCTCCCCTGATCCCAATCACTACTGCTTCTATCCCCATCGTGCCTTGCTTTGTAGATATCCCATCCCCCTCCCTATCTTGCCCCATTGCTTTGTCCACCTTCTGTTTTAGGAGTTCTTCAGAACCTTTTTTCTGTGAAAAGGCGTGGATCGACTACCTTATCCAGAGTGCTTCTGTTAATTGCATTAGGCACATCCCTCACCTCCTCTTTTGTGAATACTGAACAGAAGTATTCATTCAGTATCCCTGCTTTTTCACTTTGCATCTCTGCCCACCCACTGTCCATTTTATTCAGCTCACTATCCCTCCTTTGTCTTTCTACGCTCCCTGATATACCTATAAAAGGTTTAATCCCCCTTCTTAACCGAGTTGGCTATCTTTTCCTCAGTTTTGGCCTTTGCAGTTCTGATTACCCTCCCTGCTTCTTTCTGCCTTAACTGGTACAGTTCTCTGTCCTGCTCCTTCTGTGTTTTCTTACACTTCCTAAATGCTATCTTTTTCTCCCTAACCTAACATAAGCAATACTGAACAATTTGCCATCCCAAGGACCACACGGGGAGTAATTTGACTGAATAATTAGACATACAGTTAGACATTTTACATTTTCAAGAAATTACATATTCAATTACAAATGTAACAAGACATACAGTTACAAATAATAGCATAAATATTTTTACAATTGCATTTGTGACATAACATACAGTTAAACAGATCATACCTGAAGAACAGGGTTCCCATTCATGCATAGATGTACGTGAATCACGTAACAAAATCAAAATTCACGTACATCTATGTGAACTGAGGGTGCGCTGCATGTAAAGGCATTGCAGTGTTTTCTGAATGCATGCATGTGCAATATTTATATGCAGACAGCAGACTCTATGGTAAAACTGCTTTTTTGCCCCTCAGCAGCAGCGCCTTTCCTCTTGGCAGCAGCGGATGATTGGTCCAGAGACTCCTCACTCCAGAGACAGAGGGAGCCACCACCTTCAGATGACTGGTTCAGACTGATGCCCCCAAAGGCCATTACAATAGCGTGTACAACTTCGATTGGTGCAGAGGTACAAACTTCAGAAAATGCACTCTATCCCCATATGCCATCCAATTGTGGGCATGTGCCTATATACTGCAGACACAAGCTGCGGGGGAACCGTGTGTTGTAGAGAGAGGTGAACGATCTCTTGGTAACAAGGCAATATAGTAAATGAAAGCATATAAGGACTACTAGGCCCATCCAGTCTTCCCATATTCCCTGCCTACATCCACTGACCCTATTCTGTCATTGGCTTAATCTTCTCCTTCCTACTTCTAGTTCCCTTTGTGCCTATCCCATGCATTTTTGAGTCCCACTACTGTGATAGCTACCACTACTTTCTGTGGTAGTTTATTTAGTTTAACATGTATCCACATGGGTACAGACTGCACTAGCCCACGGGTCAAAATGATGATCGTTACTGTACCATACTATTTTGCATTTCATGTAAAATGTGTTTTGGATGCCGATGTCAAGACCTCGATATGTACACTCCACTGTGCCACTGTATATTTCAGATGCTATCGTTTTTGCTCCAGTCACTGTACATGCTGGCAGATGACTTCAGATCGTAATTTTTATCCCTTCTGTAGTGCTAGTCTTTGCCTACTGTACATCACACTAAGTATTTCTGCTTGATCCATATAAAAGAAGTTGTGGATTGCTTATTTATCAATTGAATATTCATGAGGATTGTTTGCTATAAGAAGCAAAGTGCACTGCAGTGCTACACACACTTACATATGTTGCACACATGCATCAGAGCAGTGCAAGATGCGTTTGTGGAGATGGGGATGGGCCTTAGACCAATAGCACGCACTGTAACCTTCTCTGAGGTGCAGCCTGTCTATGGCATGGGTGAGGCTTGGGTGCTCCACACCATGGGATTCAATCAGAGATTGAAAAACTGTTTCAGAGCTCAGGGTTTGGCTTCACTGGGGACTGGGGGTCCACCTGGAGGCAACCAGGCCTATACAGGCGTGATGTTCTGCATCTGTCCCGGAGTGAAACCAGGATCCTAAGGGATAGGTTTAAATTATTCATTGGCAAGCATTTGAACTAGCCAGGGGGGGCACTGCAAAGAAGCAGGGAAAATCCAGCCTCCCGCCCCACAAAACACGCTAGTTAGAGAGGTAAATGCCACGGTAAAGCAGTTAATGGGGAGCAGGATGGGGTAAATGCAGAAAAAGGCAGTAAGGACAGGGATGGGGCTAAAAGGGGTAAGGCCATCAATAAATGTAGGATTATGAGTACCAACGCCCATAGTCTGGGCAACAAGCTCCCTGAACTGATAGCCTTGATGGAAGAGGGTGCCTGGATATTGCAGATCAGCAGAAACATGGTACAGAGAACCATGACTGGATGTTAACATACCAGTGCACCCAACCTACAGGAGGGACAGGGAGGGGAGAAGAGGGGGTGGAAGTGCTCTCTATGTAACGGAAGGGATAAAAGGAACTCAACAGAAAAGTAAACAGGGAGGAAGGGTGGTACTGTGGGTCACCTGAGAGACTGGAAATGGCACCACAATCCACACAGGGGTTGTATACAGACCCCATGTCAGGGGTAGGGAATGGACAAGGATATGATATAAGGCATACTTAGGATGGCAGACAAAGGGGAAATACCATTGATGGGGGACCTTAATATGCTAGATGTTAACTGGAGCACCTTTGCTGCCACAACCTCCAAAAGCAGTGCCATTGTCGATGCCCTTCAGGTGGCATGCCTCAGACAGCTAGTTTTGGAACCTACTCGTGAGGGAGGCTGGACAACAGGACACAGAAGGTAATTGTAAATGGAGTCCACTCTGAAGAAAGAGGGGTTACTAGTGGGGTACCGCAGGGTTCAGTACTGGTTCCATTTCTTTTTAATGTCTTTATAAGTGACATTGGGGATGGACTTGAAGGAAAAGTATGCCTTCTTGCACATGACTCAAAGATCTGCAACAGGGTTGATACACAAGGAGGCATGGAAAGGATGAGAAGGGACTTGACAAGGTTGGAGGAACGAGTCCGAAGTATGGCTGCTTCAATTCAGTGGAAAGAAGTGCAAAACAATGCACCTGGGAAACAAAAACCCAGGGGAGGATTACACAATGGGGGGAGGTAGTAACAACAACAAAAATGGAAAGGGACCGGTGGGTAATCTTATCAGATGACCTTAAGGTTGGCAAGCAATGTGAGAAGGTGTTGGGGAGGGCTGGGGGGATACTGGGATGTATAGGGAGGCATCACCAGCTGAAAACAAGAAGTTGTATCCACCTGTACAGACAGTTGGTGAGATCCCATCTGGAGTACTGTGTCCAGTTCTGGAGACCCCATCTCCGCACAGATACATACAGGGTGGAGGCAGTTCAAAGGAGGGCAACTAAAATGGTGCAGGGTCTGCAAGAGAAGCCATACAAGGAGAGACTAAAGTAGCCTAATATGTATACCCTTGAGGCAAGGAGGTAGAGGGAGGACATGATAGAAACTTTTAAGTACCTCAGTGGAATCAACGAAGTCCAAGAGGGAAACAAGAACAAGGGGACACAATTTGAAGAAAGTGGGGGGAAGGCTGGGGGCAATATGAGGAAGTATTTTTAACAGAGAGGGTGGTGGATGCATGGAACAGTCTTCCTGAGTAGGTTGGGGTGTCTAAAACTGTGAGAGAATTAAAGAATGCATGTGACAGACATAAGGCAATTTTTGTGGGGGGTAGGAAGAAATAGGCTGTTGCTTAAATAGGATCTGCAGCTTATCCTCTAGGTAGTGAAATGGGCATACAAAGTAAGCCAAGCTGTCCTTATCTGCTGTCAAAGTCTATGTTTCTATGAAGACTCTAACATGTTTCAGTATAAGGAAAATAGGAGGACAAGAGGACACAGCATGAGATTAGAGGGAGGCCGATTAATGGGTAATGCGAGGAATTTCTTTTTCACAGAAAGGGTGGTGGATGCATGGAACAGCCTACCTCAGGAAGTGGTGGATATGAATACAGTGCAGTGCTTGAAACAGGCATGGGATAGGCATAAGGGAGCAATATTGATGAGTATGCATAGATAGGCCACAGACAGAGCACAGGCCGATAGCACATTTATATGGTACAAAAAGAAATGGGCAGACTGGATGGGCCTTAAGGTCCTTATCTGCCATCAACTTCTATGTTTCTATGTAAACAAGGCCTGCAGGCTACTGCTGGGAGCACCTTGGTGCACCCATATGTGTCTGCTGTACTCCACCACCGACTTGATCAACCTTGAAGAAAGACTCAGCTTCCAAACCTGCCTTCTTGTAAAAAAGACACTGCTAGGGCTCTTCCCACCCCCGGGGTTGCCACCACCCTGCAGCATGTCTCCCCCTCAGTCTCCACCCGCAGCACTGTCAAAACCTCCCTTATTGTCCCCAGGTAATGACCTCTATAGCTGAGATCCTTCTTCTACCAGGCTCCCTCTGGTTCACTCCCTCCAGCCAACATAGCTGACTCCACTATGCTTGGTCCTTTCAAGGTCTCTCTCAAAAACCATCTGACAAGCACTCGCTGCTGCAACTGCACATATTCCCCCGACCTTCTACCCTAGCCTGGGTCAGCCCTGTCTACTTTTGCTGTAGATGCCTGGGGTCTCAGTCAACATCTCTTGACTATCGTAATAAACTACCTCTGGTTGCTACTTGACGTGGTACTCGTGTACTGTATGTATATTATGACTACTGTGATCTACCTATTACCAAGCGTGTACCACCAGTCAATTCTGTTAACACTTGTTATTTTTTTAATCTCATTGTTATGTTATTCCTGTTTTGTTTGCTGTGACGTCTTGCTCTCTTGATGAGGTGCCTTTGTAAGTGATTCTATGAGTCAAAGGTCTGTAAACTGAGGATCAAATAAATAAGTAAAAAAAAATAAATGAGCCACGAACGTCCTAGAGTTCAGCTTTGGGTGACTTAACCATGTTGCGTGACATGTTCTTGGAGATGGGGGGGAAGGTAGTGGTGGCCAATCTGTTGGATTAATTAGTAGTTGCTTCTGAAGGCAGGAGTATACTATGTCAGGAGGATGGTGCAAGCAAATATCAGGCAGAGTCCACTGTAAGTTCAGTTTGTCGTCAGTGATACAGTGAGGGATAAGAAAGTGGTGTTCCACTCAATATAAGAGGGATCAAGGTAATGTGTGCATGAAACTTACCGTAGACTTCAGACAGGAAGAAGAAGAGGAGAAAGGCAAGAATTTGCACTCTCTCTGTATGCCCTTTCAGTCACTCATTAATATGCAAATTAATAAATTATCCTGCTACTGTCCTTTCTCTGACTGCACATATCCATCACTCAAAAATATAACACTATAGATTCAAAACAGTGCTCTTCCAGACTTGCGAGCTAGCCCAGTCTCTCAAATTGAGGTTGTACATGAGCTATTATCCACTATAATCTCATCACTGTGTAAGGCTGCATTTCATTAGCGCAGAATGGCATTCATTAATTACATTCAAACCTAAACTGTTACTCAGCCACCCCCATTGATCACCTATTTTTTGACTATTTTTGATTGTCTTTTCATTGTGCAGTACAGAACATCAGCATTGCTAACACACAATTGGGTGGTAAGTGCTCATTGCATAATGCCTCAGGGTGCCAAAACAGTTATAGTCCATGGTTATGCTTTCAGTGTCAAGCTGTCACTGACAATTTTATGCATACTAGTGCTCTGCAAATTACCCCTGTGAGCAAGCAACCTATATGTTACCAGCTGACATATTTTATTTTTATTTTATTTAGTTTTTTGTTGACGGGTAAGTGCACTAGACAAATACTGCCTATTTTCAAGGCACGACCGGGGAGGGGATACAGATGAATGCCAACTGACCATGAACCAGATTAAGCTGTTGGTGGTATTTTTAGTGAATGAGGGAAATTTGGCCAGGACACTGGGGAAATCCCCTACTCTGCAGATGGGTGGCGCCGTCCGTCTGTCTGCAGAGATGGAAGACCTCAGTCGAAAGGAGGTAGTGGAGGAGGATGGTTCTAGCTCTGGAGCTCTGGAGCCTTTGAGCACTTTTATAGCTAATGAGAAGGAATCAGCGTGCCCTGTAACCCAACAGGGTTTTTGCAAACAGAAGAACAAGACATGTTCTTAGATATGTCTGAATCTGAAAATGAAGAAGAGTCTTTATTGCATGAAGAAATGGAGGAAAAAAAGAAGCAGCTTTTGGACTAATACAGGTGGCTGAAAGAGATTACGGTCTATGTCAAAAGCGTTTAGATGAGGAGAAGAAAAGCGTTCAATTGCTAGCCTTTATCGATAGGTAACAAAAGACTACCTATTACTTCTCCATCTGGAGCGCAGCCTGCTTTCCTGGTTGCAAATGCAAGTAGCGAGGTCCTTTCTGATGGGCGCTTCCCTGATTACAGGTGACAATGGGATGCGATCAAAAATGAGGTCCTAATCAAAGCAGGTTGGATATGGCAAAAAGGTATTTGGGTCCCTGACCCAAATTTTTCGGTTTCTGACGTTCAGCAAGACTTAATACAGGATGCATCCTGCTCAGCTAATTTTGATTTCCAGCTTGAAACAACAAAGTCCCAAATCTGCGGGAGTACGCAACTGTCAGCTGAAGAAGAGGCTGATATGAACAAAACTGTGTCAGATGCTGTGGCAGACAGTTGTAATAAGAATGGAAGGCCACTCACGACAGCAGGTACAAAGACTCAAAACATGGGTAATGATGTTTCCGTTTGTGAGGATGTTAATTCTCAAAGCCAGAAGAACAATACTTCTCCAGGATATACAGATACAGGGAAGAAAAAATCTTTTGCTGGGCTTTTTCGGCGTCCTGCTTAAGAGGCAAGACGAAGATTCCTGGTTAGACTTCGTTACAAGGGGTTAGCCCCAATTGTCCCGGACAGACTATGGGTGGGGAAAACCCTTTTACTTGATAGTTTGGGGTTTGTACCCTCGGATGTTTATGCTTTCATTCATTCACCTGGGAACTCTCAATATGACATAAGTTTTTGTTCTATGCATCTATTAGATAGGTTTTGGAAATGATATTATGAAGTGAAAGACCAAGATATATGGAAAGATTTTTTAGCAATTTCTGTGACTAAACCTACGATTAAAATAGTAACTATTTTGTTTTGTAACGAAGGTGTAAATGTGGCAAATATAATGTATAGGCTGGAGCAGTGTTGTAGGATAATGGATAATCCCAGACCTATAATAGATGATAATGGTTTCTGGACGGGTGGTTGGACTTTTAGGGTTCAATTGTCCCAGAATGAATCTAGGATACAGCATTTACCCAGTTCTTTCTTTTAGGAAGGATAGGGAATAATCTTTTATGCTGGTCAGCCAAAAAGTTGTTACAAGTGTGGTTCACTGGATCACTAAACACAGATTGTGACAAAGTAAAATGTTTTCTTGTGGAGTTCTTGGGCACGGGGCAAATGAGTGTGAAGCCCCCCCTGTATGTAACCTATGTGGAGATTCTGAGCATGGTTTTGAGGATTGTCCATGGAGCACGACTGATTTGGATGCTGCTTCTGATCAGGCACACTTTTTGTATAAAGCCAAGAATCCCCCTACAAATCAGAACATAGGAAATCAGTTGTCTGAGAGACGCAGGGGGAGGGGGGCTGCGAGGGGGATGAATAGGGCCTCCATCCCCTCTCAAACCAATCTTCAAATGAGTGTAGGAATTTTGGATTACACCAGTGCAAGAGTTGACCAAACTCAAAGTATGAGGAAGGATACCCCCTTTGTTACCCCACAGGGATCTCCAACCAGGCCCCAGACAACCTTACTTGTTGGTTCTAAGGAAGGTGCACAAGGGATTAATCAAGGTGTAGAAAATCCCTTGGATAGTTTAGATAATTCAAACTTTTTAAGGCAAGAAGAGCAGTTTGTGTTAGTAAAGAGAACAGGGAATATTACAAGTACAGACATTGTTGTCAGTGTGCCCCCAGTAACGCTCTCAAATAGATTTTCTCCTCTTCCTTCTTGGAGTGAACAGATGGAACAGGCTCAGCCCATTGATTTAGAGATGTGAAGATGTGCCCACACAGATACAGGAGAAAGATGGAGAGGCAGTTTTGTCTGTTGAAGGAAAATGTATACCTTTTTCAACAAAGCGGTTATAAGGTACAGTGAAAATAAAAAACCCCATAGATGGTGAGCTTTTCTATAGCGAGTTTAAATGTAAATAGCATTAAAAATAAGAAACGTCATTTCATCATGTTCAGCATTTTACATTCATTGAGTTACGATAATTTATTTTTACAAAATGTAAGATTACAAGATACAGTTGAGGTTCAGCAGCCCACTGCGGATTGGGGATGGGGGTTTTCTATCTGGCCATCGGGAATAGATCCCTGTAGTGGGGTGGGTTTTTGTTTTCAAACATTTGATGTTCAAATTGTTAGAGCAGTAGAAATAGAGCCGGGTATAGCTTTTCTGTTACACATTAATTTTCAAGGTGTTCCTTTACGTCTAATAAATATCTATAATCCCCAAATAAAATCATCTTGTAATGATTTGTTAAAAAAGATACAGCCTTATTTACACACAAAGCATCACTTGATTTTTGGGGGTGATTTCAACATTAATTTTAAGGAACAAAAAAAAGAAGCTAAGCAGTATTGTGACAAGAATTTTTTAAAACAAGTAATTTTTCAGGGAATTTAAAGAATGTCTTTGTAGGTACCCTTTGGCTAAAAACTTACCTTTATAAAGGTACCCTTTCTTCTTGCATAGATTTTCATTTTGTTAATCAGGCTTTTCAAGTTTTTTCTCCTAAACTGGTCCCTATTGAAATTTCAGATCATTGGTTATTAGGGTTTCGGTTTGAGTTCCCCCCCAAGACGTATAGCTGGGAAAGGAGTGTGGAGGTTAAACGTTTCTCTCATGTCTGATGGGAATATCTTTCAGGAATTACAAGAGGTAATTCATGATAAAGTAACTACTTTAGATCTTTATGAAAATATAGGCTTTTGCTGGTCGGATTTGAAAATATGTTTAACTTGTTTTTTTAAAATGGTGGGTTCACATAGGGCGAAATCAAAGAGAGACGTATACTTAAAATTTAGGTGTGAATTGAGGGCTTTATTATCTTGACAAAGTTTGGGGGAATTGATTTAAGAGATTGTATATCTAGTATAAGACACCAAATGGAAGATTACCAGTATTCTGAATGCAGTCCTTACGAAAGGAACAAATGTTTGGCACCAGGAAAATCAGAACAGATTAAACCATTTTAGCTAGCAGAACAAGGACAAATAGAAGGGTTTTCAAGTCTTGTGCATTCTTCAGGAGTAGAACACTGTGACAACAAAGGCATTATAGGGGTCATTGAGGATTATATAAAAACAATTTTGGGACCTTGCAAGGAATTGATCCATCAGCAAATAAGTTTCTACAGATGGCATCACTTCCACAGACTACTAGTTTTCAAATTCTCTTTTGGTTTGTCCTTTTACACCACAAGAAATAGATAGAAGTAATACACTCGCTGCATGATAATGTAGCTCCTGGTTCAGATGGATTATCCAGTGAATTATATAAAGTATTATGGTCTATAATTCGGTTCTTTTTTGCATATTTACATTTTTCTTGGAAGAAAATACTTTGCCTACCAGATGTATGAGGGCTATTAATATTTTTACATAAATCTGGTACTAATAAGGATTTAAATAATTGGAGACCGTTGACTTTGTTGAACGTGGATTTCAAGATATTTGCAAAGTTACTAGGGAACAGATTAGCGGAAATAATGCCTTCACTGATAAGTCCAATGCAGTTTTGCGCTGTCCCAGGCAGGAACATTTCTGATGCCTTATTAATGATAAGGGAAATCGTTAATGTCTCAATGGCAGATAATGATGCATCAGAGATACCAGGGTATTTAATCAGTTTGGATCAAGCCAAGGCTTTCGACACAGTCTCACATTCTTTCTTGTGGGACTGTTTGTCAGTCTTAGCTTACCTATAGAATATATTGGTGGATAAAGCTTTGTTATGCATTAAGCGTATGTAGTTCCGTATAGAGAATGACTGGAAAGGAGATTCTCATTTAATATACAAGAGTTTCTGACAGGGATGTCCGTTAAGTCCCTTATTATATGTGTTTGTTTTAGACCCTCTGTTGCGGATTTTGAATAAGTCCCCATTGATAAAAGGTATAAATGGTCCTGTAGTTTCTAAATGTAAAGTGTTAGCGTACACTGATGATGTGTGCTTGCTGTTAAATAATGAACATTCTTTTGGTTTATCAAAAGATCTTATTGAGGAAGTGGGGAAGACAACAGGGGCTACTTTAAACCTTACTAAAATGAAAATTTTAAGCTTAAGCGGGTTTTCTGACGCTCCTCAATTTTGTCATCTTGGAGTTCATTCTCCTCAAGGAAGAACACCAGCCTTCCCTTTTACAATTGCCTCCATTAACTTACACATTATGGAGGTCTGACTTGCTGGCTGGTAATTACCCTGCTCATCCCTGGGTCCACGCTTGCAGAGAGGTTCCACAAGAGATGTTCTCTATTTCTAGGGCCCACACTCCTTCTTCAGCAAGGTGTTGAACAGGTCTGTCAGCATTCCCTCAGGACCTGTGAGTGTACCCTATATGGGCAAGGTACCTTGTCCACCTGCAGTACCCATATTCCTCTTAAGACTCTATCTACTCCTGTGTCCCCCTCATACTCCCCCTCAAGGTTCCTCCAGTGTTCCACTGTGGCACCGACTTGCCCACTTCCTGGTGAACACTGAACAATAGTTCTCATGTAGTGCCTCTGCTTGCTCTTCTCCCTTTTTCTGCCCATCTTCCCTCTTTACATTTACCATTCCAACCCTTGTGCTTCTCCTCTCTTTAATGTACCACATGAAGGCCTCCTCTCCTTCCTTAATCCCCTGTGCTAGTCTTACTTCTTTCTCAGCTTTAGCTACCTGAACCTCTCTCTCTCTCGCTGTCTCTGCCTCTCAAGATTTCACATTGAATACTTCTCTGTTCTCCTCCCTTGAGGTATGCTTGTACTTCAGGAAGGCTTCAGGAAGTGACTTACTACACTTGTGCAGCCGAAGCTTGAGGATCATTCATTAAATCACATGTTGGCACTTAATCTAGACTCACAGATGCCAGAGAGCCATCACCTCTCAGTAGTTTTGATTGCATGTGACTTGTAGAATTCCACTCTACAGCTCTACAAACTCATTTATCTCTCATCACTTCCAATTCCAAGGCATGTACTTTTTCACTCGGTGGACAATGACAGCCTACTCCACCAAGCTACAGCTTCTGTTATGCTGCTCCTGCTACTCCGAGGATTGCATTACTGGCCTCCACCCATGGTTCCGTGCTGCAACCTCATCACCCGCTCCCCTCCATGTCACCAGTTAAATCTTCATAATGATTTCTTTCTTATATCCATGTTTGTTTCCTTCACTATTTTGTATTCTCATGCTTCCCTCTGTGTGTGTCTCCGTTCATCAGTTTACTATCATTCTTCTCAGTCTTGAATGTGTGTTTCTCCATATGGGATTAATGCTACACATCAACGGTGTCTGCATTGTGGATGTGTACATCTTGAGCGATGTGCTTCTCTTCTACTATCCTATACTCCCTATACATCCCAGTATCTCCCCAGCACTCCCTACGGCTTTCTTACATTGCTTTCCAACCTTAAGCTCATCTGCTCTGATTACCCCCAGTTCTCTTTCCATTTTTTACGTTGTTAATACCTTATCCACCACCCCACCATGCTTGTGTACTTTTCCTCTGGCTTTGCTTTTCCAAGTGTGCATACCTTTTCAATGTTTTTCATTGAATCAAAGCAGCCATACTTCTGACCATTCATCCAGTCTTGCCAAGTCCCTTCTCATCCTTTCCATGCTGCATTTGGTATCAACCCTGTTGCAGATATTGGTGTCATCTGCAAAGAGGCATACTGTTCCTTCTAGTCCAACTGGAATGTCACTGCCATACACAAGTAAAAATGACTGCACCCAGTGTGCAACCCTGTGGTACCAAACTACTAACCTCCCTTTCTTCAGAGTGTACTCCATTTACTATTGACTTTCTGGCCTGGTTGTCCCTGTTGCCCAGCCACATTTTTCTCCATGCTACCACCCTGGGACACATGTCAATGATGTCTAAAGTGTTTATTACCCCACAGTGCCTACTCTCATCCCTTTCTACTATTTTGTTCCATTACCTTTATCCCGTCCCTTTCACATAGACCTACTTCTCTCCCTCTTCTGCATGGCATGTCCCTCCTGTGTGTTGTGTAGCCTGGTATGTTAACTTCACAGTCTTTGTTCTCTGTGTAACATGTTTCTGTGACTGCCACAAGATCCGTGCATCCTCTTTCCATCAAGTCCACCAGTTCAGGTCCCTTGTTGCCCTGACTACATGCAATCTTACTCATTAGCCTCCATTTCTTTATGTCCTTATCCCCTTTTCCCCAACCCTGTCCTTATTGCCTTTTGTCATTTTCTCAGTTTACCCATTCCCCTCTCCATATCAACATCTCTATATTGGTATTTACCTTACTAATTACCGTGATTTCTTTGGGTGGGGGGTGCTTGGACTTCCCTACACCTTGTCAGTGTCTCCACCCGTGGCTAGTACAAATGCTTGCCAATGAAGCATTTCAACCTATCACCTAGTGTCCTGTTTCCCCTTTTGGACAGATGCCAACCATCATGCAAATATAGTTTCTAATCACTCCAGATCTACCACCAGTACCGAAAGAAGCCAAAGACAGTATCTCAGTGCAACTTTTTCAATCACTGATTGAATCCCATGTTGTGGAGCACATTAGCCTCACCCATGCCATGGACAGGCCACAACTTCCATACTGTTACCATGCATGCCTGCCTGATTAAGGGTCAGTGAAAAATCCCCAAACTCTATCAGCATTGCTCTTATCCCTTTCACCGTCAATTAGTTTGTCCATATGTGGACAATGACATCAACATCCCTCCACCATGCCGGTGCTCCAGGGATCCTCAATATTTGCTCCCTGTCATGTCCAAGCTATTGCACCATGCTGGGTCCTTACCTCCCTCTCGCCTTCCTCCAATGGAGGTGCTTGCTGATTTTTGTGTAGAGATCACTCTTCACAGCCCTGGGTTAGCATTCAACATACTGGAACGCAGACATCATGTTTTATCACAGTCACAGTCTCAGCCAACCAGTGTGACAAAAGTGCCGGTTAATGTCATCGCCAGTTGAGAGAGTCTGCTGTGGATTTGGTCCCGGAGACTGCATTTCAGAATTACTGGTACGTTGTACTGCATCCGGTGCCTGCTTCTTTGCTCCTGTCTAACCTGTGCACTGTCACTGTTATGCTACCAATGTTTTCCACATGCATCTATCTGTTCATAATATTTATCCTAATAAGTAAGCTGTGTCTTTGCGTGCACTGTTCGTGCCTCAATGTAATGTGACTTCACCTATTAAGTGATTGATCAACACAGCCAAATGTGCAAGCATGTACACAAATTAACCCAATCTAGTACACAAGATGTGCTGTGGTGATGTTTGTTTAATTCCAATGTGCATTACGGTGTGTGGGTGACAAATGCGCAGCTGAGTTACTTCTGCCCACAGGAATTGGGTACATCCTCAATAACTCCCACCCTTGAGTGCCTTACTGCAATTATACAATGGACCCATCTGTTAGATGTGTTTAATTATGTTGTTTTGTAAGTGCATTTCGTCAGCCACGGGTAATGCATGATTTACCCACGGACATGTGACATGCGTTGATCAATGAGGTTACAGGTTAGTCACACACCATTGTGTAATTCAATATATTTCGTATGTTATATTCATCATTACATTGATTGCATATGGAAACCTGCGAATGCCATTCCTGTGTGAGTACTGTGTGATCTCTTCCCTTTCAAACAATTCGTTCCTGCATTATCCTGTTCTCACTTCTTCCATTTCCGGCTGTGTATGACCAATGAACTAGTGCAGTCTCGAACCAATTTTTTAAGTATGGCATTTAAGATTCATTTAGCAGTAATGATTGTTCTGTTACCTGTTGTTCATGCGAAGCCTTGCACTAAAATCTGTCATGCTCTGCCACTGACATTGGTGCCTTTCAATGTGCATCTGTTGTAATGTATCATTATTTCCTTTCTTTCAGGAGCTGGATCATCTAGTATTGGACCCCGCTGTATTAACTTTGTCAGCAAGCTATCGGCAGTATATTTTTTCTTTCCCCCCTGATGCAGACACCAAATGATCTCGGAGGCATTCAGCATTCCGTCAATAAATATTATGGCGCATGGGACATCTTGGACAACGCATTCGTGTTCCAGTGCCCAGCTGCTGCATGTGGAGAATTAGAGATGTGTACCCTGACCCATCTGGACAGTATACCGGTTTCAGTCCAGATTGCTTAATTTAATAGACACATGTTTAAAAATGTACTGTCCCTTTTGAGTCCTCTGCTGCATTTAGTATGCATCAGTAATACTTTGTTGAGCTGTACTTTCTGTACTCTGCATTAAATGTATTCTTTCAGCTGCTCAAGTGTCCGTTTGTGATGCTCAATGTATGTATACTTTGCATGACAAGTTTGACCGTACAATGTTTGTACCATGACTTTATTACGTCTGTTCATCACAGAAATACACAGTACATAACATGCACAGCTACTGAGGCACATATCATTTTGATAAAAAGATACATGTGTGATTTTTAAACTGTTTGGAATATTCCTGAGCATCCACCAATAACTACATGGTTGAATGAGATAAGGTTATTAAATAAACCATTCTTATTACAGCAAATATGAAATAGTAGCCTCTTGTTTTGTGCTATGCTATGGATGCCTGGATATCATAGCAATCACAGAAACATGGTACACAGATATCCATGATGGGGATGTTAACATATGAGGGTACACAAACTACAGCAGACACAAGGGGGGTAGAATAGGGGGCCGATTCGCTCTCTATGTAAGGGAAGGAATAAAAGCAACTGAACAAAAGAGTAAACAGGGAGGAGAGGAGTCAGTATGAGCCACCTTAGAGACTGGAACTGATACTACAGTCAGCACAGGTGTTGTATACAGACCCCCATGTCAGGTGGAGTGACTGGATAAGGATATGATAGAAGGCATCCTTAGAATGGCAGTGAAAGGGTCAATACTGTTGATGGGGGACCCAGATATGCGAGATGTTAACTGTTGCACCTTTGCAGGGGACATGCCTCAGACAGCTAGTTGTGGAACCCACTCAGGATGGAGTACTCTTAGTCATCAAAACTGCCACCACAGAGCCAAGGATTTGTGTGAAGCAAACTAACCAATCAAAATGAACAAAAAAGTCAGTATTATTCTCAAAGGAGTTAACTGATATGTTTATGGCAAAAAATATAGCATTTAGGAAGTATAAGGACACATCGAAGAAGCAGGACAGACAACTGTACCAATTAAGGCAGAAGAAAGCCGTGAGGGTAGTCAGCATAGCAAAGGCCCAAACTGAGGAAAAGATCTACAACTCTGTTAAGAAGTGGGATCAAACCTTTTATAGGTATATCATGGAGTGTAGAAAAGCAAAGAAAGGGACAGTGAAATTGCATAGAATTGGCAGTGGGTGAGCAGAGAGGGACAATGAAAAAGCAGGGACACTGAAAGAAAAACTTCTGCTCAGTATTTGCCAAAAACATAGAATGTGTTGAGGTGCCTAATATACTATCCATAAGCACTTTGGCTAGTGTGGCCGATCGCAGTCCTTTAACAGAAGAACGGATGCAGAAAGAAGTAATAAGACCGAAGCAATGGTGCCTGGTGGAATTCATCCAAGCATTCTAAAGAATTAGGGAGAGAACTAGTGACACCACTGACTACCCTTTTTGACAAATCATGGGAGGATGGTGTTGTACCTGAGGGCTGGAGAAAGGCAGATGTGATTCCCCTTCACAAAAGTGGGAGCCATGGAAATGTACCTGTGGGTAATCATATGAGATGACCTTAAGGTAGCAGAAAAGGTCAGAGCCTAAAGGCTGGCCTTCAGTAAATATAAGGTAACACAGCGGGATGAAGATAGGGAGGCATACAAAAATGTACTAAGGGACGCAGGGAAGGCAGTAAGGCAGGCAAAGTCACAAACTGAGGAAACACTAGCACAAACAGTAAAAGGAGGTGACAAGACTTTCTATAGATACATTAGTGAAAGGAGAAAGTCCAGATGGGATATTGCAAAGCTCATGGGAGAAAATGAGAAGAGGAGGACCCTTTAAAAGCATCTATCCTAAATAGATAGTTTTGCTCAGTATTTACTGAAGAGAAGGTAGGGCAGGGCCCACAGCTCAGCACCATGGACACTAGGGGGAAGGTAGGTGAGCAATACTCCATTCACAGAAGAAATTGGCCTACAAGAGCTCACCAAGCTCATGGTGGACAAGGCAATGGGACCTGATCCCACACATCCCAAGCACTTAAGGAGCTAAGGGTGGAATTAGCAGAGCCATTTGCAGAACTGTTTAGTGAGTCTCTGAGCACAGGAGAGGAAGGTCCTGTCAAACTAATTTCATAGATTTCTTTGACTGGGTAACAAGAGTGGTGGACCAAGGGGGAGCAGTTGATGTCGCCTACCTTGACTTCAGCAAAACTTTCGACACTGTTCCACATGGAAGATTGATAAATAAGCATTGGTAGGCTTGGGTTGGGTCAGAGGTTGGTCAACTGAGTGGCAAACAGGTTAACAGGCAGAAAACAGAGAGTGGTGGTCAATGGTATACAGTCAGAAGAGATGCAATTCACAAGTGGGGTACCTCAGGGATCAGTCCAGGGGCAAGTCCTCTTCAATTTCTTCATTAGTGACATTGCAGATGGACTAGAGGGTAAGTCTTGTCTGCTTGCAGATGACACCAAGATCTGCAAAACAGTAGATCATCCTGATGTGGAGTGCTGAATGAGAAGAGAACAGGATACACTAGCAAAATGGCAGTCACAACGGAAGAAAGGGACTTGGGCATCATCACCACCGATGACCTGAACGCATCCAAGCAGACCTCTAAACCACTAGGTAAGGCTAGGGTGATGTTAGGGTGTATTAGTAGGGGCATCACAAGTCGTGGGGTAGGTAATAATCCCTATTTACAAGACACTAGTTAGGCACCGTCTGGAGTACTACGTGCTGTACTGGAGGCCACACCTTCATGAGGACATTAAGCAAAGAGAGGCGTCAGAAGGAGCAACCAAAATGGTGCATGGACTACATCAGAAGACATATGAGGACAGATTAATGGAGCTGAATATGTATACCCTTGGGCAAGGAGGAGAGGTGATATGATCGAAACATTCAAACACTTTAGGGGCATTAACAAGGTGAAAGAGTCTAACATGTTTAGATATAAGAAAAATAGCAGGACAAGACACAACTTGAGATTAGAGGTAGGCCAATGAAGAGTTGATGTGGGAAATTCTTTCACAGACAGAGTCGTGTATGCATGGAGCGGCCTACAGCTGGAACTGTGGCTATGAATACAGTGCCAGGCTTCCAACAGACATGGGATAGGCATAAGGGAGCAATACAGATGAGTATGAATGGATTGACCACTGACAGAGCAAAGGCCAATGGCACATTTCTAAGGTAGAAAAAGAAATGGGCAGACTGCTGTGCCTTGCGCTCCTATCTGCAGTCAACCTCTATGTTTCTATGCTTCTGTGTTACATTAGAAAGCAATGTGAAAAGGCAGTAGGGAGTGCTGGGGGGAGGGAGTAACTGATATGTATTGAGAGAGGCATCACCAGCCGAAAACAGGAATTTGTTATCCCTATATACAAACAGTTGGTGCGACCCCATCAGGAGTACTGCGTCCAGTTCTGGATACCCCATCTACGCAGGGACATAGACAGGATGAAGGCAGTCCAGAGGAGGGCAACTAAAATGGTGCACAGGTCTGCAAGAGAATCCATATGAGGAGAGAGTAAAGGAGCTTAATATGTATACCCTTGAGGAAAGGAGAGAGAGTGAAAGGGTGGACATGAGAGAAACTAGGAAGTTCCTCATTGTAAACAACAAAGTACAAGTGGGTAGCATCTTTAAGAAAAAGAGATGTGCAAGAACAAGGGGACACAATTTGAACAAAGAGTGGGTGACTGATCATGGGCAATGTGAGGATTTTTCACAGCCAGGATGGTGCACACATGGAACAACCTTCCAGAGGATGCTGTGGGGTTCTAAATCTGTGGGGCAATACTATAATGCATGGGACAGAAATATGGCAATTGTGGGGGGTAGGAATAAATAGGTTTTTGGTTAAATAGGATCTGCAGCTTATCCAGTAGGTAAGCAAAAGTGCTGAATAGGTTGGCCAAATGCTCCGTATCTGCCTTCAAAGCCTATGTTTCTATGATTCTATATTTCTGTTAACCTGTTAGCAAGAAATATAGTTACAATGATTCATACAGGCTTTGATTAGTGTCTTACTGAATAATGACATGTTCAGTGTCGGTAATGAATGGTGTTCTATCTGAAATGTGCCTATCATGTGCTTGCGGTGCCAATCACCCACCTATTCAACATGTCACTCTCCTAGGATAGACTCCCCCCCTCAATGGAAAATAGCCCATGACATCACTCTATTAAAAGCAGGTGACCACAGCCATCAAAATCATTACAGACCGATCCCCCTAATCCCCTTTCTGTCTAAATTAATAGAAAAAATAGTGTGTGGCCAGCTATGGGTATACTTAGAATCCAGAAGCCTATTAAACATGGTTACATCAGGATTCAGAGCAAAGCACAGCACCATAACAGTATAAGCATACTTTAAGGATAGCAACAGTCAAAGAGTATTCTGCTTCAATAGAGCATTTCAGATGCACATATCAGATCTTGATAAGTTGCAGTAACTAGACACTTACATGGATAGATCATGAAAATGGGTCCATGCAGTGGATCATGGACCCTGAATGGTCCATGTAAGAGAGGCATTGGCTTATAGTTTTATAGATTTTATTATTTTCAGCTAAGAACATAAGTCACCAAACAAGGTAAAATAGATGATGTTGTCTCAATAACTGTTACTGCATTTCAGCAGATTGAGAGTACACAGCATCAAGTCAATGCCTAATCCCTTTACTTTACAATGATGTGCTTCTCACATAGATACATAGACAGTGTCGGCAGATAAGGGCCTATGGCCCACCCAGTCTGCCCATTTGAGCTTGTAAGTTCAGTTTATGTTTTCCTAGAAGTCTATTGCCCCCCCCTGACTTCCAGAATTCCTTTGTGTCTATCCCATGCATTCTTAAATCCTGTGATTGTTTCAGCCCCCACCACTTCCTCTGGCAGGGTGTTCCACTTGTCCACCACCCGTTCTGTGAAGAAATTCTTCCTCATGTTTCCTCTGAATTGTCTTCCCTCCAACTTCATCCCATGCCCTCTAGCCCTGGAACATCTTTTTTACTTAAAAATAGTGTATTCCTGCACCCTGTTACTCACTGCAAGATACTTGTATGTCTCTATCATATCCCCTCTCTCCCTCCTATCCTCCAGGGAGTGCATGTCCAGTTCCTTCAACCTGTCCTCATAGGACTTGCGATGCAATCCATGCACCATCTTTGTTGCCTCCTCTGACCTCTCTACCCTGTCTATGTCCTTACGTAGGTAAGGTCTCAGAACTGTACACTGTACTCCTGGTGGGGCCTCACTAGTGTCTTGTATAGTGGAATTATGACCTCCCTTTTCCTGCTGGTGATGCCCTGCCTATGCATCCCAGCATCCTATTTGCATTACCTGCTGCCTTGTCACATGGTTTCCCTACCTTGAGGTCATCAGAGATGAAAACCCCAAGATCCCTTTCCTCACCCCCAACTGATATATTGTGCCAGGGTTTTTGTGCCCCATATGCATTATCTTGCACTTCTTTGCATTGAATTTCCAAGAAGGAGTATAGATAATGTGGCCTCAAAAACAGTGAATGCCATTTCTAAGGATGAGAGTACCCACTGGGTAATCAGATTATCTGACAACGAGGTGCTTTCCCAGATGTCTTGGTAATTGCAAGCAATTAGAAAAAGACAAAACCAAAAGAAGACAGCATGAACTGTCTTTCACTAAACTGTCTCCATCCATCTAGTTATGAAAGCAGACAGTCTGGCTTTTGATGTCTGCAGCTGTAATGTGAGAGAACTGAATGAATACCTGTTGTAACTTTATTACTATGTATGGATGGCATAATGCATAGATGACTAAAAGTATCATTTGAAATATACTCTCTGAACACAACATGAATTGCACTTGAAAAAGACATTTTCCACTAATGATTGCTGCATGCCCCCAAAAAAAGATGCCAGGTCACTGCAAAGCAAATTGTGTGTGTCTGGATTTATGCTGGGTTGTGTGGTGGGGTTGCTTGTGTATATTCTCCAAGAGAACATCCAGACAGGGTGATTGGGAAAGGAGGTGCTGTAGCACTTTATGTGAAGGAGGACTGAAGTGTGTAAGGGAGGAAGGGGAGGAGGGTGGTATGGAGTCAATTTGGATGCAAATCCAGGATTCAAGAATAGGACTCTTAGAATGGGAATGGTGTACAGGCCGCCATCTAAGACGGAGGAGTTAGACAGAGACCTAGCGGGACAGATCAGGAGGACCTGCGAGAAGGGTAGTATGGTGATTTGGGGACTTCAACATGCCAGGAGTAGACTGGAGTACCCCAACAACCAGGAACAGAAGGGAGCATGTACTGCTGGATGCTTTCCAGGACAGCTTCCTGCTGCAAATGGTCAGTGAACCGACAAGGTTAGGGAATACCCTTGACCTTGTGCTGGGAAATGGGTACTTTGTGACTGAACTTACAGTGGAGGAACCGCTGTCAGGGAGTGACCACCACTCAGTATGGCTCACATTGGATATGGGCAAGGAAGGAGTGGAATCTGGTGCAAGATTGGTGGACTTCAGGAGGGTCAACTATGGTAGGATGGGTGAAGTGGCAAAGGGATACCTAGCCATAATCCACTCTAGTATGGACGCTAACCAGAGGTGGGAGCTCATAAAGCTGGGGACAGTGGAGGCAACCAAAACCTGCTGCAAGGCCCACAGCAAGAAGGCTAGGGCTAAGAAACAGAGCTGGTTGAGCAAGGAGGTCATGGAAAAGGTTTGGAGGAAAAGAGCTGCCTTTAGGAAGTACAATTAAACAAGGAGAGGGGATGACAGGAGAAGTACTTGACGGAATCGAAGGAGATGACAAGGCCAGTAAGGGAGCCAAGGCATCTACCTAACTCAGGCAGGCACAAGGCATTAAGAAGTGGGAGAAGGACTTGTTTAGGTACATCAGGAGAGAAGGAGCTGGAAGGACCACATAGTAAGGATTAGGAAGAAGGGGTTGGGTGGAAGCAAGGTGCGATGAGGCAGAAGCACTAAATGAGTACTTCTGCTCAGTATTTACTAAAGAAGAGGGGTGACACAATGGATGGAGAAATGCCAGAACTGGGGGGGAGGGGTTGACAGATGGGCAAAGCATCGAGAGCAGAGTTTTGGGAGGGTTTGAATGCACTGATGGTGGATATGGCACAAGGCCCAGATGCCATCCTCCACAGGGTACCGCAGAAGCTGGCAGAGGTCCTTGCAGGACCTTTGGCAGACCTATTTTATGCCTCACTACATTCAGGGTGTGTACTTGAGGACTGGAGGATGGCTCATGCGGTGTCCCTCCACAAGAGTGGCCCCAAGGATGAACCAGGAAACTACAGACCACTGAGCCTCACATCCATTGTGGGTAAGCTACTGGAGACTATCCTGAAGGAAAGGACTACAGGACAGCAGAAAGCATGGCTTCATATGGGGCAGATCATGCCAAACAAACCTGGTGGAGTGCTATGCCTGTGTAACTAGGCAAATGGACAGGGGCCATGCAGTGCATGTGCTGTATCTGGACTTCACTAAGTCATTTGAGTCGGTGACGCATGGAAGGCTGGGAAGTAAGTTAGTAGGCACAGGGGCATGTGAAAAGCTGATCCAATGGTTATGGAATGGGTTTCAGGGAAGGCAACAGAGGGTAGTTGTGGGTGGCCCAAGGGTAGTGACGAGTGGTGTTGCACAGGGCTCAGTGTTGGGACCAGTGTTGTTTGGGATATTCATTGCAGACATATCATTGGACATCAAGAGCAAGATCTGTGTGTTTACTGATGATACCAAGGTAGGAGCAGTGGTGTATGACCTAGGGGCATGATAGGGGTTGCAGGATGATCTGGCAAAGCTTCAAACCTGGTCAGACACCTGGCAACTGTGGTTTAATTTCAAAAAGTGCTAGGTGCTGCATTTTGGGATGTAGAACCCAAGGAGGAGTTACCAGATGGGGTGAGTGCAGCTAGCCCAGACAGAGGAGAAGGATCTGTGGGTGCTCATTACAGGGTCAATGAACAACTCAGCACAATGTATGAAGGCAGCTGCAA